>OY979707.1:46523528-47846028 GCA_963855925.1 Inga laurina | reverse complement strand
GCACAATATCCAGTGAAATCCAATATCAGTCATTAATGAAAGAAATTAAAACAGTAGTACTGAAACACAATGTATGAGCAATATCCAGAGGCAATAGAAAACAACAGTAAAAACGCAACCACAACTAACTGAGCACTAATCCTCGTCACCATCATCACTGTCAGCTGCATCGGCACCATCGCCGTCATCATCATCATCCCCGCCATCAGCACCAGTATCCTCGCCATCAGCACCATCACCGGCCTGAGCCACAGCAGGCATGTGGGCAGCAAATAACTCCTCCAACCGGGTCAGGCGAACACCATGGTCCTGCAGATATGTGTGGCATTGGGCGGCAGTAGCCTCAGTGCGCTGGATGGCCGCGAAGATCACATCCAATGTGACAGCAGACTGGGAAGAGGAAGGGGCACCGGATGGTTCACCCTGCTCCAGGGGAGATGGAAGGTCATGAGGAGGATGAGAAGGTCCTCCCTGCTGAAAGATAGGGTCGTTCGCTGTATGCTGGGAGGCTGGGACTTGCTCGTCCGGTTTCAGCTTGATACTCAAGTAGTTGAATTTCTTAATAGGCTTGAACATAACATAAGTAGCCACTGCAGCAACACCCACAAGTGAGCAGAAGGAGGAAATAAGGTGCGGCAACATCAAACCCACCGAATTATCTCGTGTATGGTCGCGAAGAGTCTGATAAATCAATGCACCAAGATCAACAGGCTCCTTCTTCATAAGAAGGTAAATCAAGAGAGCCTGGTCTCTAGTGAGGCGATTCCTATTTGACGAAGGCCAAAAGTAGTCCTTGCCAAAATGCAGCCACACCTGAGCCTCAACTGATAACTGAGCACGAGGTAAATATTTCTGAGCCCCTCCGCGACTCTGCCACGCCACCATGTGGTTGTACACTAGCAACTCCGAAATTTCATCCTCAGGGATGTCATCGTCATTGTCCAATAGTTGCTTGTATCTGCAATCATCAACAGCTGGGAGTGCTACAAATTGCCGAAAGCTATCCAGCGTAAAGTCAACGTCGACTCCACGAAGAGGAAATCACCAAATGGGTCTCACACTGGCAGTAGCGTAGAATTCCTGGACAATCTGCAGATTTTCATCAACCTTAGGCTCCATGAGCCTCTGCAGGCGGTAAGTACAGGTGGCGAGATCGTAAAAATCGTACGAGACGTTGAACGGGAATTCCCGCTCTTGCAACAAGGGTCGGGTAATGATCTTGGCCTTGGCCTCAGCGACGCCTCTGGGACCTGTGCGGTCAGCAACACGCTTGGCCGGCATAGTAGCTATGAGAGGAGAAAACCCAAAGAAAACCAACCACGGTCTCAGAAAATCAGAGGAGCGGAGTCTCGTCCAATGCCCTAGATTGCAGCAAAATCAGAAGGTGGAGGGGCCGAGAAGCATATCCGAGATAGAAAACGCTGAGAAAAGAGACTAAGATGAGAGGGATTTAAGGGAGAGTGGAATGTGGGTGAGAGATTGAGGGCGAAAATTGAGGGAGGGAGTTATGGATTAGGTTTCGGTGCTGAGAGAGTGAGAGACAGAGGAAACGGCTGCTGCTGTGAGAAGAGAGATGAAGAATGAGAAACGAGGGTGGTTAGGTTTTAAAACAGAGTTATCGGGTTTGGGCCGCGGCTAACCAGTCACTGGCCGCGGTCCACCACTTTCTGTGATCTCATTGGCCGCAGCCATCGAATCCATTGGCCGCGGTCTATACCCTTCTGTGCAATTGATGGCCGTGGCCAACGGATTCGTAGGCCGCGGCCCAAAACTGTCTGGCCACTGATATTCATTTCTGGGTATTGGTGGGCCGCGACCCACATTGTCCTGGCCACGGCCCAAAACTATCAGGTCATCCGTTGGCCGCGGCCAGCCTTATCAACTAACTGCATCAGATATCAGTTTGCAATACAAAGACACAGAATCTAGGCCACACCTTTCACCCTATGAATCTCAATACAACATACCAAAATTGAACCATTTTCACCATAATTTCTGCATTGACTCTCACACAATTGGCAACCAATGACCACACATTCAACTACAAATCCTTAAGATCAAGAGGCCTTCCTCCCTCAAAATTCACTATGCATAACAGAAAATTGACAGGATTTAGCAAAAGACAATGCACAATGCCTCTCTAACCTACCCTACAACATCATATCAAATCACAATCATCAAGAATGTGGGTTCAATCATAGCATAAGAATTGAAGAACTTTCCTGAAATATGCTTTTCCAAACCAAATGTCACCACTTTTCCTTTTAACCTTCTTGCTTTCCGCCGCTCTCAACTTGGGGATCCTTTCTTCCTACAAAAGCAAAAGACCAAACGTAAATCTACCAAATTATACTAAAATCAAAGAAACTCAAATGATTAAGTTCAGAACATGGGTTGCCTCCCAAGAAGCGCTTAGTTTATAGTCTTTAGCTTGACTCTTCGCTTTGGTCAGTCTTCATTTGATAAGTAGATGGTAGATACCAGCCTATCCACATCTCCTCCCCAATAGTGCTTCAACCGTTGACCATTAGCCTTGAATCTCTCACCCTTATCATTGTCCAGCTCCACATCACCATATTTTGACGCCTGAATCACCTTGAATGGCCCAGACCATCGGGACTTAAGCTTTCTGGGAAAGAGCCTTAGTTTGGAGTTATAAAGAAGAACAGTTTGACCAGGTTCAAAGCTCTTAGGAATGATTTTACTGTCATGGTCCCTCTTTGTCTTCTCTTTGTAAATCCTTGCACTCTCATAAGCATTTAAGCAGATTTCATCCAACTCATTGAGTTGAAGTAGCCTCTTTTCTCCTACAGCTTGCGGATCAAAATTTAACTTCTTGATAGCCCAATAGGCCCCATGCTCCAATTCCACAGGCAAATGGCATGCTTTTCCAAACACTAATCGATATGGAGACATACCAATAGGCGTTTTATAAGCCATTCGATAAGCCCACAAAGCATCATCTAACTTGAAAGACCAGTCTTTCCTAGTAGTGTTCACCATCTTCTCAAGAATGTTCTTGATTTCCCGGTTGGAAATCTCAGCTTGGCCATTTGTTTGGGGGTGGTAAGGCAATGCTACTTTGTGCCTAACACCATATTTCTTCATCAAAGCTTGAAATTGATGATTGCAGAAGTGTGATCCGCCATCACTGATAATTGCTTTTGGTATGCCAAACCTTGTGAAGATGTGTTTCTTGAGGAATTTCAGTACCGTCTTGGCATCATTAGTCACACATGCCATAGCTTCTACCCATTTTGATACATAGTCCACTCCAACTAAAATGTATTCATTGTTAAAAGACTTAGGAAACGGACCCATGAAATCAATCCCCCAAACATCAAAGAGTTCAACTTCTAGCATGCTATTCAGTGGCATCGCATTCCTCCTAGATATGTTCCCCACTCTCTGGCACCGATCACATTGGAGGACAAAAGCATAAGCATCTTTAAATAGAGAAGGCCAATAAAACCCACTCTGAATGACTTTCGCAGCAGTTTTCTCTCCTCCAAAATGACCACCATACTCAGACGAATGACAACAATGCAGAATGCACTCTTGTTCATTTTCTGGAACACACCTTTCGAATGAGTTGGTCGGGGCACCGCTTGAATAAGTAAGGTCCATCCCAAAAGTACTTCTTCACTCATGCAGAAACTTACGGTTTTGATGAGAGTTGAACTCTGGAGGTAACACTCCACAAACCAAATAATTTACAAAATCGGTAAACCATGGTGTGGATGAATGATCAACAAAGAACAGCTGTTCATCCAGAAATGATGCTTGGATCATGTCAAATCATCAAGTTGAGTCTCGGTGCTTAGCCTTGATAGGTGGTCGGCTACTTGATTCTCTGTACCTTTTCTGTCAATTATGTTCAGGTCAAACTCTTGAAGTAGGAGCACCCAGTGAATGAGTCTAGCCTTAGAATCCTTCTTGGTGAGTAGGTACTTTAGAGCTGAATGATCAGTGTAAATAGTAACCTTAGTACCCACAATATACGGTCTAAACTTCTCACATGCATAAACTATGGCAAGTAACTCTTTTTCAGTGGTGGTATAATTGAGTTGGGCACCATCAAGAGTTTTACTCGCATAATATATAGGGTGAAAGAGTTTCTCTGCCTTTTGCCCAAGAACAGCACCAACGGCGCAATCACTCGCATCAGCCATGATAATAAAAGGTAAAACCCAATCCGGAGCTACTAAGATAGGAGCTGAAATGAGACGCTTCTTTAATTCTTCAAAAGCTCGTAGACACTCATCATCAAACTTGAATTCCACATCTTTCTCCAATAGCTTAGAAAGGGGTTTGGCAATTTTCGAGAAATCCTTGATAAACCTCCGGTAGAACCCGGCATGTCCAAGAAAGCTTCGGATACCCTTTACATTAGTAGGCGGTGGTAATTGCTCAATAATAGCAATTTTAGCCCTATCTACTTCCAACCCTTTCTTGGATACTCTATGGCCAAGTACAATGCCTTCTTGCACTATGAAGTGATATTTCTTCCAATTGAGAATTAAGTTTGCCTCTTTACATCTTTTAAGCACTGCATCTAAATTCAACAAGCACGAGTCAAAAGATGGACCAAAGATAGAAAAATCGTCCATGAATACTTCAATGGTCTTCTCAATCATATCGGCAAAAATGGACATCATGCACCGTTGAAAAGTGGCTGGAGCATTGCATAATCCAAAGGGCATTCTTCTGAAAGCAAAAGTGCCATATGGACAAGTAAAAGTGGTTTTCTCTTGGTTTTCTGGGGCTATGGTAATTTGGTTGTAACCGGAATATCCATTGTAACCCCCTGACTTTAAACACGTAATTATAATTCAATAACTCATATTTAAATCGGATTAGAGACCTTTGGATGCTTTAACCTCGTTTTAAACTTTCTGTCTCACAGTAAAATTTTTACAAAACTTTCAAAACTCTGTTTCCCATCCAAGTCTCAATTTCAATATTCAAATATAATTACCTGTGCAGTTAATATACATTCAATCATATCAGAGTGTATAACCGCATCCCCGGCAACTCCCGGGTTCTATGCATAAAAACCTGAAGGTTTCTAAGTATACACTAGGGGATTACACAACCAAAATCGAATGTAGTGTTCCTGATTCAGAATATACAGTAATCCCGAGTTCAAAATACATAACCAACGTTTCCAATTCAACTATATACCCCCAAGGGTCCTAATTGCTCCGGGTTGGCCGCTTCTCCTTTGAGCCACACGCCCTGTCTGAAATGTTAGTCATAGGAAAGAATGAGATTCGAGAGAATCTCAGTAGTAACAAACCACTCACACAATGCATAAACACAAAGCATGTACATAAATCACAAACAGCAACAGCAGCAGCAATTCACAAATACATGGTTTTCACCACAAACGACAGCACTCACGGCTGTATACACAATACGACAGCTCTTGCTGTAATCAACATCACGACAGCTTACGCTGTAATCACAATAACGACAGCTTACGCTGTAAACGACAGCTTGCGCTGTAACCGACAGCTTGCGCTGTAAACGACAGCTATCACCAGCTGTAACCGTAGCAGCATCAAAGATTCATCACAGAACAGTGATAACACACACATATAGAGCATTACACATAGTATAAGAGAGAGAGTCACTACCTTGTCCTTTCCTGACGTCCTTCGGCGCAGTTGGCTCTCGAGGGCGGAAAATATCGAATCCTACAATTCCAAATGCACCATTTAGACACTTCCATAGTGTTACTTGGGGTTATATGAGTCTATAATGAAAATTTACAAAACTACCCCCGGGGACCCGGCCCGGGCCCGCCATACCCGGTCCGGTTGCACTTTTCCCGAAATTCTAATATGGGCTATCCTAACATATTTTCGCCCAAGGAATCCATTTCTGTACTCGGAATTATCAAATTCAATGTTAAATTACAAATTTACCCTTGGCAGGTTTTAGGGGCGTTTTCGTAATTATGCTTTTTCGGCCTTTTCCGAAAAAGTGACCAACTGTAACCCCACCTAATTTTCGCCCCTGAACTCAATGGAACCATCATATCATTGAAAATCCAACTCTAAGACCCATTTCTAGAGCTGGCCGAAATTTATGAGTTCTCCGGGGAAAATCGGGGCTTTCTACTCCTAACCACTTTATTAACCATTACATTAGGTTAAAACTAACATTAAGACCCAATTTGGGCAGCATAAACCCTAGGCCATATCATTTCCAAACTTTAAAACCAATGGCAATCCGGTGAAATTTCACCGATTAAATTGCCCACAGCAACCAGAATAAGCAATATATGAAAGTTTGGAAGTTACCTTAAGCTCCCACAAGCTTTTCCCAAATATGGCTGAAAACCCTAAGTGCTCAACAACAGATTTTGAGCTTCCAAACCTTAAAGAACAAAGAGGAGTAGCTTAGGATCGGAGTTACATGCGTTAGGAGCTAAATCGTCGGAGAAATCGGCTTACCTTGTGATTTTTCTTCTCCTTTCTCTCTCTACAAACCTCAACGTTCTCACTCCTCATTCAGCTGCTGTGTGCGACAGAAATGAGCTGAGGAAGATGATAACATATTTAATTCCATGCTGATGTCATCTTTTATTGAGATGATGTCATAATTCCCATTTTCGGATTTTCTGGCAGATTTTCTGCCCAAATTTGAAAATTCATAACTAATTCTAGAAAAATCAAAATGAGTTGATTCCAAAGCCAAATGAAATATATTTAAGTTATCTTCATAGGAAAAATATTGGCCGTTACTAAAAATCACCACACAATTCCAGAATTACATAAAACTCATCACTGCCCCAAAACAGAGTTCAGTTTCCATCCCAAACTTTGGACAGTTATATCTCCTAGTTCACAAAACGAAATGGAACAAATTATATGTCCATTTTGAAGCTTGAGATGTGAACTATAAGACTGGAAAGTTTCAGAATTTTTAGATACCATTTGGTCATTAAAAACGTTCACACAAACGGACTGCCCAGAATAGAATTTCACTGGACAGAATTTTAGATTTTGCATCTTTGTTTCCATTGGTTCCATTTTCATACCAAACATCATTCCCACATAAATTTTCACAAGGAATCCATTGGAATCATTAAAATATCCAAATTCCCATCACACATTCTTCAAAAGTGTTTATTCAACAATAATTACATCCACTTTTGAAGTCATTAGCCCTTAATCACTTTTTGGGATATTACATCCATCAAGGAAACAAAAGAATTCCTGACCTGCTAGCTTGTCCAACATTTGATCTATGAATGGCAAAGGAAAATGATCCTTTCTTGTAACTGTGTTGAGCTTCCGATAATCCATACACACCCGCCAACCAGTCACCGTGCGAGTAGGAATTAGTTCATTTTGGGTGTTAGCCACTACAGTCATGCCACCCTTCTTAGGGACACATTGGACTGGGCTCACCTATGAACTATCAGAGATAGGGTACATAATTCCAGCGGAGAGCCATTTAAGGATTTCTTTCTTGACCACTTCTTTCATGATTGGATTCAATCGCCTTTGATGCTCAATAGAAGTTTTATGATCATCTTCTAACAAGATTTTGTGCATACACATCGAAGGACTGATTCCCTTAATATCCGCTATTGTCCAACCTATGGCTTGCTTGTGTTCTTTCAAAACTCGTAGGAACTTCTCTTCTTGCAAATTCGAAAGATCGGAAGACACAATCACTGGTAGAGTGTTGGAATCCCCCAAGTAAGCATACTTAAAATGAGATGGTAAAGGCTTCAACTCAAGAGATGGTGGGACTTCAATAGAAGGCTTCAAAGAAGTGCTTAATGCCTCAGCCACCTCAAGTGGCTCAAAATTCCTTTATCTTGAGTGAGGGAATGCTTCTATACGAAAAAGGTTTTCCATAGCTTCTTCATCAAATTCATCCAAACTCTTCTTCCCAATTAGAAATGCTTCTAAAGGGTCTTTGATCATAAGAGCAAATGACTCTTGAGGAACGAGTGAGTCCAATATATCCATAAATGAACATTAAGCTGAATCATCATGGAACTTCAAAGCTTTCGGCATGTTAAAGATCACTTTTTCGTCGTCCACCCTCAAAGTGATTTCACCCTTCTCCACATCAATAAGAGTCCTTACTGTAGCTAAGGACGGATGGCCTAAAATGAGTGGGATCTTCCAATCAACCTCGCAATCAAGCACCATAAAGTCTGCTGAGAAGATGAACTTGTCTACTTTCACTAAGACATCTTCAATGATGCCTCTAGGTTTAGAAATACTCCGATCAGCAAATAGAAGGGTCACTGTGGTAGGCCTTGGCTCTCCTAACCCCAATTGGTTAAAAACAGCTAAGGGCATCAAGTTGATGCTAGCACCTAAGTCATATAGAGCTTTACCATTGAAATTCGTTCCAATATTGCAAGGAATATAGAAACTCCCTGGATCCTTCAACTTGGTGGGTAACTTCCTTTGGATCATGGCACTACATTCTTCAGTTAAAGCCACAGTTTTAAATTCATTAAATCGCCTCTTCTTGGACAACACATCCTTTAGGAACTTGGCATATTTAGGCATACCCTCTAAAGCTTCGACAAATGGAATGTTGACATGTAGTTGCTTAAACATATTCAAAAACTTTTTGAACTGTGCATCTTCCTCCTTCTTCTTGAATCTTTGAGGAAATGGTAGAAGAGGCATGATAGTGGAGGTGGTTGATTTGCTCTTCTTTTCATTATTCAGCTCTTGTTCCCTCTTCTTACTCTTGCTAACATCATCCAACCTACCCTCAATGTGCTTTCCCTTTTTAGTTTCCTCATCTTCCACCATATTTTCTTGAGTCATGACTTCTTCCTCTTTAATCTCAATGTCCACTTGCTCATCTTGCTTTGGTCCAGTTGTGCTCGAGTTAGGCATGGTTGGAAGGACCTTACCACTTCTCAAATGAATGGCCTTGCATTCTTCTTTTCCACCCCGCTTTGGATTAGGGATGGTGTCACTTGGGAGACCATTTTGAGCCATGGCATTTACTTGTATTGCTAATTGTCCCACTTGAACTTCAAGGTTCTTAATAGCAGATTCATGAAGAGAAAAGGTAGCCTTACTCTCACCCCTTGAAGATTCCACTTCTGTTAAGATACGGGACAACATCTTGTCCGTCTTAGATTCTTCTTCTTTTGCAGGAGCTTGCCTTGATGGCATTGGAAAACCCGGTGGAGGAACCGGCTTGGTGCCAGAAGTAGACTCATAAGGAGGGTTCAAGGTGTTACCTTGACTCCAAGAAAATTTGGGATGAGCTCTCCAAGCACGGTTGTAAGTTTGTGAGTATGGGTTACCTTGAGAAGGTTGAAATTTGCCCATACAGTTGACAGATTCAGTGCCCATGTAGAGAGGGCAATTGTCAGGCATGTGGACATCATTGCATTGCTCACATACAATCGGAGTGGATTGAACAACATGCACACCACGAGCAGTGCCCTTATGTATTTGAGACTCTAAGACATCAAAACGTTTGTTCAGCGCGGATAAAATTGTGGCAATTTGTGATGAAGAGTCTTCTTTTGTGTTGAGTAGGGCTGGGGTAGTTCTCCTATCATTGCCTTGGGTGTTGTTTGCAGATAATTGATCCTAAAGTCTAAACACCTCATTTACAGGCACATTCTGGTAACCTCCATTAGTCATTGAGTCCACCATGGCCTTAGATTGAGGATTCAAGCGAGTGCAGAAAATTTGGATCATTGCCCACTTGTCCACCCCATGATTAGGGCATTTTTTCATTAACATCTTGTACCTTTCCCAAGCGGCATACAAATGCTCATCCGGCTGTTGTTTAAAACTTAGAAACTCGTCCCTTGCTTCCACTGACTTATCATCGGAGAAAAATCGAGCTCTAAATTTTGCTTCAAGATCAGCCCAAGAAGTTATGGATCCTTCTGGGAGATTGTTGAACCAATATCTAGCTTTCCCTTGTAGAGAGAGAGGGAATAGTCATAACCTCAGCACATCTTGGGGGACACCATTCTGCTTGAAGAAATCACATACCTCCAAGAAATACATCAAATGCTTGTTGGCGTCCTCATTATAAAGGCCATGGTACAACCCATGCATTTGCAACATCGTTATCATCACCAGTTTGATCTCAAAAGTGTGTGCTTGCATCTCTGGCATTCGAATGCAAGATTGAGTTCCTCTCATATTCCGGCTAGCGAAGTCATTGACAGTGGCTCTATAATATTCATCCGCCATTGTTTCAGCTTCAGTTTCAGGTTTAGACTCAAATTCAGATTCTGTTTCAGTTTTAGACTCCGATTCTGCTGCTGATTCAGTTTCTTCTTCAATGCGCGGTAATCCATCAAGTACTACTATCAGTTCGTTCCCTTGCAGATGTTGCATGAACTGGGCTGATACCTATAAAAAGGCACAAACCAGCAAGTATCAAGCTAAAACAAGTGAAATTTAATGCAGAAAACAGTGAAAGAAAAATTATAAATCTAACTAAAGACCCAAGCGAAATCTACTAACACAAGCCTAAGGTCAACTAAAAGATTTGTTAAACCAATCCCCGGCAATGGCGCCAAAACTTGTTCGCTACCACAAGTGTACGGATCGCGTCAAGTAATAAAGTGATAAGTAAGATCATTCCCTCGAGGATTTGAGTAACAAATTAGTCAAACAATGGGCTTAATGTGTTTGATTAAGTTGAACCCAAACAAATTGTTGAGTGTGGAAAAAGGAATTGCAAAAGATATTGTGATAAAAACTAAAAATTGCTGAACAAAACTATGACTCTTGTGAATTCAATCAACTATAATAAATATAGGATTGTTCATTCCCTTTGTATTTCATAAACTTAATTTCCTTCTTCTTTTAGGATACTTTCATGGAGTATATATATGTCAGTCTAAGGTTCACTAGCACTTGATTAAGCTCTCTCGAGTCATAACCAAATTTATATCCTCTATTAACATACACAATCTCTAGCTACAGTTAAGGGAAAATAATCATTACATAGCCGCCTTAATTTGACAATGCTAGGTTAGTAACTATATCTCTATGTTACTAACAAACCATCAATTTAATCCTAAACTTCAGGTCTAACATAATTCTACCCAAGTTCTATAATTAAACTAACTTTCTCAAGCTTAGTCTAATTGAACAGATTATTCATAGTGCAGGCCAGTCACGAATATCAGTGAAAACAGGGGAGAATTAACACATATATACCATTAGCTACTAAAAGAAAGAAGGATTCAAGTTTAATCCATACAAAGGTGTAGAACAATCCTAGAATGAAAAAACCTAGCTACTCATGTTCAAAAACAAATCACAGATATCAGCATTCAATGTAGCCATATCAGAATCACAATGGAGAAGGGAATGAATACAGAAAGATCCAGATAAATGGAGATGAAATCTCTTTTACTCTTCAATCCCACTTGATTCTCCTTGATTTAAAGCAAGCCCAAGCTCCAAGGACGTTTGCAGCCGCTTCCTAGGTCTTTCCCAATCGGGGGATCCCCCTTCAAACCCTGGGTTTTGCTTTTTATAGCTCCTCAAATGACAGAACGCACAGCATCATTTGCGGGGGTTGGCCGCGGCCAGCCACTTTATGGGCTGCGGCCAACAAGCTTCTGTTCATCTTTGGGCCGCGGCCCATGAGTGCTTGGCAGCGGCCAGTGAGCTTCTGACCTCTTCTTGGCTCTTCTTAGCCATGGCCCATGACTCTCTATTCTGCTGTTGGCCCCTCTTGGCCGCGGCCCATAGATGCTTGGCCGCGGCCCTTTTCTTTCTGTTCCTCTGTTGGCTGCGGCCCATGCATAGGTTGGCCGCGACAAAGAACCTTCCAGAGTTCATCTCCTTCTCTTTTCTGCTCTGTTCTTCTCCCAGCTTGCCTTTCCTTGGCATGGTTGATGGCTTCAACTTCCTTCACCTCCTTTTTACTGCAATTGGCTTTCTCTGGACCAGCTATGACTGAATCTGTACAATTTCACACAAAGGACTCACAAACACAGTTAAACATTCATAGCAGTTAGTGAATAATGTCCTCCACATTTGCATTCTGTTGTGCCTAGCATGAGAAAAACACATTTCATCACTTTAACACTCTTGAACACCCACTAATATACCCAAAGTGAGGTAAAAACAGGATGAAATGTGAAATTCTAACAAGAATTTCATGAAGTTAACAGATGCTAATGGTATTGATCACAACTTTTCTGCTCCAAGAACACCTCAACAAAACAGAGTCGTGGAATAAAAGAACAGAGTACTTACTGAAATGGCTAGAGCAATACTGAATGAAAAGAATGTGTCTCAAGTTTTCTAGGTGGAAACAATAAGCACGACATGCTACATTTCAAATAGAGCCTACATCAGAACAAAACTTGAAAGGACACCATATGAACTATACAAAGGAAGGAAGTCCAATCTTGTTCATCTACACATCTTCGGCTGTAAGTGTTTTATTCATAATAATAGAAAAGATAACCTAGGAAAATTTGATTCTAAATCAGATGAAGGAATATTCCTAGGCTATTCTAATCGAAGTAAAGCATATAGAGTTTTCAATAAAAGAACATGTGTTGTTGAAGAATCAGTTCATGTCGTATTTGATGAATTTGAAACCTCTGACAAGATTATTAACGATGAGCAAGAAAAAGTTTTAAATCAAGATAATAAACAATCTATGTCTAAACGAAATAATCCAGAGAATGACTAAACCAAGGATGAAGAACAGTTACTAGGACAACCTAGAGCCTAGAAATAAAACAAGAGTCATCCCCTAGAACAAGTTATAGGTGATGTGAATGAAGGAGTTGAAAATAGAAATAAAATCTTCAATGAAGTTAGGTTGTTTTTGCTTTTATTTCTGAGATTGAACCTTCTAACATTGAAGAAGCCCTATCAGACAATGATTGGGTGATAGCAATACAAGACGAACTAAACCAATTTGAAAGTAATCAAGTTTGGGATTAAATACCCCGACCTAAGGATAATCCGATCATTGGCACTAAATGGGTATTCAAGAACAAACTTGATGAATCCACAATTATTGTCAGGAACAAGGAAGATTGGTGGCCAAAGGCTATAATCAGGAAGAAGGAATTGATTATGAGGAAACATATGCTCCAGTGGCTAGATTGGAAGCTATATAAGTACTCTTAGCCTTTGCATGAATCAAAGGATTCAAATTGTATCAAATGGATGTGAAAAGTACATTTTTAAATGAATATATCATGGAGGAAGTATATATAGAACAATCTCTTAGTTTTGAAGATGTAACTAAGCCTGACCATGTTTTCAAACTAAGAAAAGCTTTATACGGTTTAAAACAAGCTCCTAGAGCATGGTACAAAAGACTTAGTAAATTTCTCATCGATCAAGGTTTTGTATGAGGAAAAGTTGATACAATACTCTTTACAAAATGAAAACAAAATGATATTTTAATTGTACAAATATATGTTGATGATATAGTTTTCAGTGCTACTAATGAAACCTTGTGCAAGAAATTTTCTGAGACAATACAGGGTGAGTTTGAGATGTCAATGATGGGAAAATTGAATTTTTTTTCTCAGTTTGCAAATCAAACAAAGAAAGAATGGAATTTTCATATCTTAAACAAAGTATTTGAAAGAGCTATTGAAGAAATATCGAATGAATGAAGAAAATGGAATAGACACGCCTATGAGCTCAACTACATTTCTTGGTGCTGATATCAAGGGAAAAGATTACAACATCACAAGATATAGAAGAATGATTGGATCATTACTTTATCTTACTGTAAGAATACCTAACATCCAATTCAGTGTTGGTATGTGTGCAAAATATCAATCAGCACCAAAGGAATCACATGCTAAGTTTATTTATAGGAGATACCTATATACTGTGACAATACTAGCACAATAACTTTGGCAAAGAATCCAGTTCAACCAAGCATATTGATGTTAGACATCATTTTATCAGAGATCATGTCCAAAAAAAAGATGTCAAAGTGATATTCATTCCAACTCATCTTCAACTAGCTGATATCTTAAAAAAAACCCCTAGCAAAAGATCAATTTCTATTCATTAGAAGAGAATTGAGAATGGAAAATCCCAATGAATTGTAAGTTATCTAGTGTTTACAAAATGTTAGATGATGTTATATAGTGATGTTTTTGATAATTACTAACTTAAGCATCAGAGTTTCTAGTAATTGTTTTTGCAGGAATTTCAAACTCTATTTTTGGATATGAAAAGCACAGGTTAACAGAGTATCATATCACTCAAGTGACAACTTTAAGTAATCTACATTACCCGAGTGATAACTAGAAGTGATGGTAATCATCCCTCGAGTAACCACTCAAGTGATCACCTTAAAAATGAGGCAAAGAATCATTAATTCAAAACAAAATAGCATAACAGTTGAAAATGAACAGTCAGGAGCTGAAAAGACTGATCACTCGAGTAGCTACTCGAGTGATATCTCATAGTCACTCTAGTAAGCCCTCGAGTGATCATGCTTGCATATCACAAATTAACATTGTTTCAACTCAAATCTGCCTTAAAGTATCATCAAATCACTAAAGGAATATACATGGGTGATTACAAAATTACTCATGCCAGGTACACATTTAAATTTTCTTTATTTTTGAATTTATGGTATGATCATTCGAGTAGCCCTTCGAGTGATGTCGAGTGCTAGGGCTATATCTATCTCAACTCAGTCATTTTTCTCAAAATCTCTTCGACTAATTCTCCTAGTGCTCTCCTAAAACTTTTTCAGAAACACTTTCTAACCTCATTTCGCTCAAAACCCATTGATTTGTTCCTTCAAAAACCTCTCAGATTTCTCAAAATCTGTTGCCCTAAATTCACAATCATCGGCATTTTTTCCCCAGAAATTCACTTCTCTTCTCAATCACTATGGTTAGAACCAAATCTCCTAATCCTAATACTCCTTCTGAGTCCTCTGAACCTCAACAACCTTCTAAGTCTCCTTTATTTCCTCCAACCAAGAAACAGAAGTTATCTTCCAAACCTAAAGCTAAATCGTAGCCTCAAACCAAACCCAAAGTGAAAGGAGTTGTGATCAAGGAACCTAGAATCATAAGGGCTCAAACTAAGAAGAGTTTATTTCTTGAGAGGGGTAAGGGAACCAAAGCACCATCTCCTCTTTCTTCTAATTCATCTGATACACCTTATTGGTCCGGGAAAAGCTCAAAGGAGACAAAATATGATAAAAAGCATACCAAAGTTATGGCAAATATACTAGAAGCAGCTCTTCAATCTAAAGGAGGAAGGGAGGGCCAATCTTTAAAAGAACTAGAGGAGTGGGAAGAGGGAATTACATTTCCTCCAAAGGGATTCAATGTAAAGAAGATTGAGGAGTCCAAAAAATTCATAGATCACTTTTTAAGGAGAAAAGTGTGCAAGATGCACTTCATTGACCTCAACCTTCTTCAAGAGGTATTAAAATTCAACCTCAGTCCTTATCTAGAGTCTTATATACCCTGGTTATCAGTTAAAATTCCTTTTTGCACAAAATAGTCAAGCATTTCCATTGTAAGTTAGAACCTGTCAATGATGCCCTTAGAGATTCTCTGGAAGAAGAAATGGTCTCTAAGGCTAGGGGACAAGAAATCCTAATTTCACCCTCCAAAATAAATACCTGGTTAGGGATAGAGGACCCCCTAAAGATATTTATCCTACCCTTGACTCAAGCTAGTTATTTTCAATTCTAAGGCCCGGTGAGATAGTGGGACCCCTCAATTTTAACTCGAGTGATATGTGTGATCTTCATCGAGTCCTATGGTATATTTATTTTAGAGCTATAGTAAATAAATCCAACAATTTCACTTATTTCATTGAGAGAGATTTTAGAAAATTTACCTCCATTCTTCTCCAGGAGAAAAAGGACTTGGGTGAGTTCATATTTACTGAGATTAAGAGATATAGGTTCGAAGGAAAAATAACCACTCTAATGCCTTATCCCCAGCTTATATCTTTATTCTTGAAAAATAATAAGATTTGGTACTTGGAGAAGAATGAACCAATTGAGAGGCTAACTCTAGTGGGACGAAATCATATTGGGAAATTGAACATTGACATTCCCCTAAAGACATATCTTGAATCTAGTCCCAAGAAGAAAAAGAAGATTGAGACTGAGACTAGTCGGATGGATAATATACAGTCTTCTGCCCCTACCTCTACTATTCCTCCTTCTTTCTTTGGATCCGCATTACAGACATTTATGGAAAATGTTCTAAAAGGATTTCATGTTAATATCGTCAACACCAATGCGGAACTCATCACTCATATGAATCACAAGATAGGAGAGCTTGTAGAGATTATGGATAAGAGGCATGAGGAGATGTTGGTAGAACAACGAGCCCAGGGTGAACTTCTGAGATCTCTTCACGCCAGACATGATGCTATAGCACCTGGCTCATATACTCCTGGTCCATCTATGCCTACTACTGTATCTGAGCTAGTACCGGTTTCTGAGCCTGGACCTTCTTCTATTGCTCTTCCTATCATACCTATCACTATCCCCAGAAACCTACTTTTCACTACGCCTGACCCAGACCCAGAAATATCTAAACCTATTCAGATCATTATTGATGACCCAGTCTAGCTAGCCCAGCCCCAGTTAGAGCCCATACCTATTGCTTCACCTGCAGGCACTGTGGAGGTGATTGTTTCATCTAGTAATCATCAATCACTTGCTAGTACATAGGAGGTGGAGGTTACTTCTCAAATTCCAGATCAACAAAATCCTCCAGAGGATCTTTTTCAGATACCTCCAGTGAATGTCCCTGAACCAGAACCATCATTTTTAGATTCTTCCAGTACGAGTGACTCATATGGCTCTGGATTTACACCTCTTCCTATTACTCCCATTTCTACAGCTCAGCCATCCAGTCCTAGCCCTTTCTCTCAATTGATTCCCACCTTTGTGATAAACACAAAGAAGGGGAGAAGAACTAGAAGTGATTTTTTTTTGAATTGACATTGATGCTACACAGATATAGCGTAGGCTTATGGGTATACTTTGATTTAGGTAGCTTTTGTTATTTTTAGCCATGTAATGAATTTCATGAATGAATTCTGTAGTTAAAGTTATTATGTAATTTATTATGAACTAATGAATTCTTATTTGTGTATGAAATGTGATTATAGGCTTTACTTCAGTTTTTAATTCACTCTCATTTAAAAATCATTGAACTTGGGAATTCAAGAATAAGTTAAGAGTTTCATAATCGTTGAATTTGAAATCATAGGAATCTCAAAATTGTTAATTTCAAAATAAGTTCAAACAAAAGGTTCAAAAATATATATTTAAACTTAAAAGCATTTTTCAAATTAATTTCAAGTAATTTGAATTTAAAGAAGCTTTTTGCAATACTCTTCAAATGATATTTGAAAAGAGGTCAAGAATTTTAGATGCATATGATCTTAAAGAAAAGTCTCAAATGCTTTCAAACACCTTATTCAAAAATCATCAAGTTTTGTCATCATCAAAAAGGGGGAGAATGTTAGATCTACATGTTTTGATGATAACAAAGAATGGATTGATTCTGTAAAAGGTTTTGATTATAAACAAAAGAGATTTGAACAAAGTAACTAAGTACATCACTGGCAGATTCCTGAAAGGATCACTCGAGTGATATGTGCAAAAATCATCCAGAGAAGTTTTTGCCAAATTTTTGATGGTGTCACTCGAGTAGCCACTTGAGTAATGACAAGTGATCACTTGAGGGACCTCTCGAGTGACCAGGTAAGTTTTAAGGCAGTAAAGTCTCTGCCAATATTTTGGTAGGATCACTTGAGTGGCCACTCGAGTAATGCAGTGATAAGGTCAAAAATCATTAACTTAACTCTCTGCCAAGTTTTTCAATGGATCACTCGAGTAGCCTCTCGAGTGATGGATAATGATCACTCGAGAAACCACTCTAGTGATCATGTCAGAAGTTATTGACTTAACTCTCTGCCAAGTTTTTTAATGGGTCACTCGAGTAATGCAGTATATATAGTATGCTCTTAATCTGTTGTTTATTGATTTGTTATCCATATGATTAATCTTTCATTGTATTATTTTTGTAAGTGTATTTGTAGAAATTAATGAAGAGATCTTGCTTTGGGAGAAAAGTCAAATGAAACGTCCGTACGTTCACCTACTGCACAACGGATAGTTTTCAAACTTGAAGAATGGTCAAACGGAGCTACGTGACTTTAACATATATGTTTGAAATGCTTCTAACGGTTATTATAATACATCTATATATATGGGGTCATTCAATGAAGAAAAATACACACAACTAAGAGATCACACAAGCTTACAACGATCAACGCATTCAGAGTGCTCTAAATTTCTTATACTCATCCCTTATACTTCATTGATTATATATTTACTCTATGAGAGAGATTTTCATTACAAACTCATTATTTATTATTGAGACAACTTAAGGTTGTGGAACCTTGAGTTGGGGATTTGCTTACAAAGAGTAAGGGGGAGTGAGTGTCCAAGTAAAGGAACTTGCATTGTACTGAGGTGCCAAGAACCCACTAAATCTTGAAAGATATAGTGAAACTCTCAGAAAAGCTCTGAGGACTGGATGTAGGTCTAAGTAGTTGTGGTCAAATCAGTATAACTCTCGGCGTACACTTCGGTGATATTTCTTCTTGCTCTTAGCTATTTTAAATTTCCAGTTATATTTTTATATTTGAAAAGATTTTTCAATATCACCTAATTCACCCCCTCTTGGGTGAAAAGCTTGCACTAACAATAAGTAAAATATTTACATATTTATTTACCCTTATATGATGATTTTGTGGATGATATTTGAGCTTAATGTAATGAATTTGGGTGTAATTGATAAATAAATAATGATCTTGGCATAAAATAGAATTTATTAAAAAATACTAAATTTTAACCCTGTTTCAGTTTTCAGGCAATATCTGGAGCTCTAGATGTCGGATTGAGATATTCTTTATTTGGATAAAAAGCTAAGAAAACGCTCTATAACGTTTTTGTTGAGGCCAAAACCCAGTTCCATCTTCAATAGTTTCGAATTTTGCTTGGAAGTTGAGAATGTGAATTTATCCTAGTCTGACCTTTGACTACTAATTTTACCATAACTTGAGCTGTAAATGTTGAAATAAGGAGCTTTCACATGCATTTTCAAGCTAAGATCCAGAGCTATAACTTTTACGAAGATCAAAATGTGAAACTCTACCATTTTGACTATCAAAATTAGGCTGTAATTAAGAAGTATGGTTGCCAAAAGGTCAATATTAGTTGCTGAAGGTTAAAATTCATGACTAACAAGTGGAAATCTTTGCAACCCATTCATCTATAAATAAAGGAGTGGAAGACACAAGGAGGACACACCATCTTAGAGTTTAATTTCATGCATTGTAATGTTTCTTTGCCTCCTTCATGGAAGGCTTAAGTAGTCCTCCTTTATGGATAGTTTAGGTTGCCACCTACATGAAAGGTTTTACCTCTCATATGAAAGGCTAGATTTTTCTATTTTCATGCATCTTGTAGTTGTAACTTTGTGTTTTAGAATTTAATAATTAAGTTTTATGCAATGTTTATGAAGTTTTCAATTTATTTTGGTTTTGTTTTTAATTTCATCATGAGCTAAACTTCCATTTTCTTAGGGTGATAATGTAGCTTACTAATGATAGATTGATCTTAACTTATCAAATTTAGTTTTAATTTTTATTTCATGATTGAGTTTTAATTATTGTTCTTAATGCTTTAAATTCATTGGCTATCTTTTGAATAATTTCAATATGTATGTTGAGACTGGAAGGAGAGCATGTGTGTAGATCCTATAATTAAAACCATAACTTGCATATGAACTAGGAATATATTCATTTGAGTTATGTAGTTTTAATGAGTTCTATAAATCTTAATGCTTGATTAATTGTTCTAATTCATATAGGGATATATTAGATTAGCAATTAATTATAGAATTGCTTGACCTTGGAAGAGGCTAATAATTAAATTAGAGAAACTAAACTATCATATATATAGAATAAATTGGACTAGAATAGATAAGTAATTCAATCCAAAATTTGCTAGGTGAAATATGATCCCTAGGGTTTTTTCTCATAATTGTTTTCATATCATTTGCATTCATATTTAATCATTTGTAATTTTTTAATCTCAATCACTAACTAATTGATTGACCTAATATAATTAAGATTACTAATTTTAGTACTTAGTGATCAATCCTCGTGGGAACGATAGTCTACTCACTTCTGTATTACTTGTTTTCGATAATGTGCACTTGCACTTTCTAATAAATCATTTACACTCGTAACAAGTTTTTGACGCTGTTGCCAGGGATTGTCGTCATTAATATCAATACCAAGCAATTTTAATACTAATTTGGTCTTCGCATTACATTTGTTTTTCTTTTTGGTGTCTTGTGTTTCTTTTCAGGATTTTGCATTTGCATGACCAGGTTGAAGGAGACTGAACTACAGCCTTTTGATTCTGAGATCGAGAGAACTTGTCGAAGAAATTGAAGAGTTCAAAAGCAATCTATTTCAATCCTAAGCAATCTGATGACAGATCCGAGGGAAGAAACAATAGATGCCAAAACACTCCATGAGTATGCAACGCCAATAGTCATGGGGACAAATTTTGGAATAAGAAAACCACGAGTAGCAGCCAACAATTTTGAAATTAAGCCTGTAATTATCTAGATGGTGCAAGCAAATCAATTTGGTGGTTTACTAACGAAGATCCTAACACATATATAACCAACTTCCTAGAAATTTGTGACACATTCAAGCATAATGTTGTTCCCGATGATGCCATTAGACTTAGACTTTTCCCTTTTTCACTCAGGGATAAGGCTAAGAGCTGGTTACACTCACTACCAGTGGGAAACATAACTACATGGGATGTCTTAGCACAGAAATTTTTGGCAAAATACTTTCCTTAAGGAAAAACTACTAAATTGAGGAATAAAATTGCCTCATTTACCCAGCATGAACAAGAAAGCCTCTATGAAGCTTGGGAAAGATATAAGGAGTTGCTAAGGAGATGTCCTTATCATGGGTTACCAGATTGGTGGCAACTGCAAACTTTCTTTAATGGAATAATGCACATCTCCAGAATTCTTGTAGATGCTGTAGTTAGAGGATCTTTAATGAGAAAAAGTCTTAATGATGCCTACAACCTACTTGAGGAGATGGCAGCTAATGCATACCAATGGCCTTCTGAACGTAACATTTCAAAGTAAGCACTTAGAGTACACGAGTTGGATATCCTTACAACGTTGTCTTCTCAGGTTGCATCTATATCTAAGCAAGTGAGCTCATTGACAACCCAAGCAAATGTAATAAGCACTTCTACTGAAACTTGTGATCGGTGTGGAGGACCTCATGTAAGCACGCAATGTTAAGAAAGACATCCATTCATGCTGGAGTAAGCTCATTACATTGAAAATCAAAGAAATGACCTATTCTTAAACACATACAATCTAGGTTGGCGAAATCATCCAAACTTTGGTTGGAGGAATAATCAAAATTTATTCAACCAATAAGGGAACTACCAGCAACAAGCTCTTTAACCCCCAAATCCATTACAACAAAAAGTGAATGTGTAAGATGCACTGTCTCAACTAACCATAAATATATCTCAATTCATGGCTAGGACTGACGTAACACTCAAAAGCCAAGAAGGTTCAATAAAGAACTTGGAGATCCAAATGGGCCAAATTGCAAATATGCTGAATTCTAGACAACCAGGAACTTTATCAAGTGACATCAAAAGAAACCTAAGAGAGCATGTGAAGGCCATTGCACTAAGGAGTGGGAAAGATTGAAAGATCATGCAATTAAAAAGAAAAATGACAGAGAAAAGAAAGAAAGCAGAGAAGAACTAAAGGAGGAAGTACAGAAACCTAAAGAGGATGATGTGCTACCAGGAAGAATCAACTTTCCAGATAACCCTCCTTCGTGTGTACCACCAGTTCCATACCCTCAGAGACTTGTAAAGGCAAAGCTAGACAAGTAGTTTGGCAAGTTTCTAGAGGTTTTCAAAAAGTTACATATCAACATCCCTTTCACAGACGTTCTTGTTCAAATACCCAGTTAGGCAAAATTCTTAAGCGATATTCTCTTAAATAAGCGTAAGCTTTAGGAATTTGAGATAGTTTTACTTATTGAAGAGTGCAGTGCTATTCTACAAAAGAAATTGCCACCAAAGTTGAAACATCTAGAAAGCTTTTGTATACCTTGCACCATAGGTCAATGCCACTTTCGAAAGAGCACTTTACGACCTAGGAGCAAGTGTAAATCTTCTGCCTCTATTTATCTACTGAAAATTTAGTCTTGGAGGGGTGAAGCCTACCATAGTTTCATTACTTTTAGCTGACCGATCAATAAAATATCTGAGGGGTGTCTTAGAAGATGTTCTGGTGAAGGTGGACAAACTCATATTTCAAGCTGATTTCATAACACTCGATATAGAAGAAGACCAAGAAATTCCTATCATTCTTGGGAGGCCATTCCTAGAAACTAAGACAACGTTAATAGATGTACAACAGGGAAAGTTAACCTTGTGAGTTCAAGATAATCAAGTATCTTTCAATACTTTTAAGCCTTTGTCTTTTCCAGATAAAGGTGACACTTGTTATAGAGTAAATACATTGACCAGCTACATAAAAGATGTGGTGAACGAAATCTATATGGATTAACTATTAGCAATAAGAATAGTAAATGTATTAAAATCTACTAATCCTGAAGTCTTGGAGTAGATTAGGTACCTTGAAGCAAATCCCCCAATTTTTATCAAGAAACCATTTGAAAATTTAGGAGAAAGGTCGAGTAAGCCGATACTATCAATAGAAAAACCACCAATACTGGAGTTGAAAACACTACCATCCTACTTAAAGTATGCTTATATGGGAGGAAATTCAATATTACTAGTGATCATCTCTACAGCTCTTACTTTCGATAAAGAAGAAAAGTTATTAAGAGTTCTAAGGGAGTATAAAACAATATTTAGATGGTCAATAGCTGATAAAAGTTGGTTTAGTCCTTCAATTTGTATGCATAAGATCCTAATGGAAGATAACTACAAGTCATCAATCTAGCACGAGAGAAGACTCTGAATATGAAGGAGGTGGAAAGGAAGTACTAAAGTGGTTGGATGCTGGTATAATCTACCTAATCTCTGACAGTCAATAGGTAAGTCCAGTTCAAGTTGTGCCAAAGAAAGGTGGGATGACAGTGGTGCCTAATAAGAAAATGAACTGATTCCATAACGAACGATGATTGGATGGAGAGTATGCATTGACTACAGAAAGCTCAATAAAGCCACCAGAAAAGATCACTTCCCTTTTCCATTTATAGACCAGATACTCTACAGACTAGCTGGGAAAGCCTATTATTGTTTTCTGGATGGGTACATAGGATATAATCAAATTATAATTACACTGGAGGATCAAGAAAAAACAACTTTTACATGTCCATATAGTACCTTTGCCTTTAAAAAGATGACATTTGATTTATATAATGCACCAGTAATATTTCAAAGGAGTATGATGATGATCTTTTCAGATATGGTGAAAAAATTCATTTAGGTATTCATGGATGATTTCTCAATTTTTAGAGAATCATATGATTATTATGTTTCAAATCTGGCAAAAGTCTTGCAATGTTGAGTAGAGAGAAATTTGGTTTTAAATTAGGAGAAATGTCATTTCATAGTGAAAGAAGGAATCATACTGGGTTATAAGGTATCTGATCGAGGCATTGAAGTAGATCGAGCCAAGATTCAAACAATTGAAAGGCTACCACCTCCCTCCTTAATCAAGGGCATTTGGAGCTTTTTAGGACATGCGGGCTTCTATAGAAGATTCATCAAAAACTTCTCAAAAATCACAAAGCCAATTTGTATGTTGTTAGAGAAAGACACTCCCTTTGTGTTTAATGAGGAATATTTATCAGCTTTCTAAACTCTAAAATTTGCCTTGACTTTTACACTAGTTATCATAGCCCAGATTGAAACCTTCCATTCGAAATGATGTAAGATGCAAGTGATTACACAATTAGAGCTGTTTTAGGCCAAAGAAAAGACAAGGTTTTTCATGCCATCTTTTATGCTAGTAGGACACTCTCAGACACACAGTTGAATTAAGAAACAATAGAAAAGGAGCTTTTAGCAGTAGTGTTTGCATTCGAAAAATTCAGAGGCTACTTGATCGGGTCAAAAGTCATCGTCTGGATAAACTACTCAGCAATCAAATACTTGATTGAGAAGAAAGTTGCTAAGCCTAGATTGATCAGATGAGTGCTTTTACTATAAGAATTTGACTTGGAAATTAAAGACCATAAAGGGACCAAAAATCTCATTGCTGATCATCTTTCTTGGTTAGAGCCATTTGAACAAAAGAAAGAATCACCAATTAAGGAGAATTTCCTAGATAAGCAACTTTTTGTCATAAAATCACAACCCACCCCTTGGTATGCTGATTTTGTAAATTATTTGGCGAGCAGAGTAATGCCTTATGAACTTTCTAAAGTGCAACAGAAGAAGTTTCTAGCTGATGTAAGGCATTGCCTTTAGGAGGATCCTTGCTTATATAAAAAAATGCCCAGATCTAATTATCAGGTGATAAGTATATATTTTATAATTAAATAGGTATATATTTTGGATATATTCACTAGATTTATTAATATTTTATGCCTATTTAATTATCATTTATATACTTTTCTATCTTTTTGATAATGATAGGATACTAAAAAATTTTAAGAGAAAATCTATTCATATCTGATCCTATTTTGCAGGAGATTAGAAGGAGATAACAAATGATAAAAAAATAAAAGCATGCTCGCAAATAAGTTGGAAGAGACAAACAAAGGGCTGGAGAAAATTTGTGGGTCCCACGTGAGAAAATGAAAGCCAAATAAAGAAGAGTAGTTTCTGTTAGATCTCATGTTTTGATGATAACAAAGAATGGTATGAAAAAGATTTGATTAATAAATAAGTTTGAACAAAGTAATAACAGGAAATAGCATTACTTGAAGTAAGCATTGGAGTAATGAAGAAAGGCCAAGAAGAAAAGTTGAGAAACTTGATCAGAAGCAAGTTTTCTAAGGCATTACTCGAGTAAGTACTCGAGTAATGAGACAAAACTTGAAGTAACCAGAGGCACCTTCCAGTAACCTGCCAACGTTACTTGAGTAGGTACTCGAGTAACATTGGCAGGCCGAGAGCAACTTGAAAACATTTACACTATTACTCGAGTACTTACTCAAGTAACGTTGGTAATGGTTACTTCAAGTTTTGTATCATTACTCGAGTACTTACTCGAGTAATGCCTTAGAAAACTTGCTTCTGATCAAGTTTCTCAACTTTTCTTCTTGGCCTTTCTTCATTACTCCAATGCTTACTTCAAGTAATGCTATTCCCTGTTATTACTTTGTTCAAACTTATTTATTAATCAAATCTTTTTCATACCATTCTTTGTTATCATCAAAACATGAGATCTAACATTCTCCCCCTTTTTGATGATGACAAAACTTGGTGATTTTGAACAAGATTTTTGAAAGTAAGTTCTCAATTAAACACTTCTTGAATTCAAAGATTATTTTGAAAAACTTGTTTATATTCAAAGTGTTCTTGGATACATAACAAACTCATTAGTCCAACAATGTATCATAATTTTAAAATTTAAATGGACTTTAAATCATAACTTAAATAACTTGCATTAAACTTAAAAATTGTATTACAAGATAAAAAGATGAAAGCTTAACAAGTTCAAAAGACTCCCTAAAATCCCATGTACACCCAAATACCCAAAAAGACTCAGAGACTTCCACAAAATCACACCAAGTTCTTCTCCCCCTTTTTGTCTTCATCAATCAAGTAGAGGGCTAGGAGGTCTGACCACAGAGATAGGCTTTACTGGAAGAACTAAAGAACTAAAGAACTAAAGTAATAACAGGAAATAGCATTACTTGAAGTAAGCATTGGAGTAATGAAGAAAGGCCAAGAAGAAAAGTTGAGAAACTTGATCAGAAGCAAGTTTTCTAAGGCATTACTCGAGTAAGTACTCGAGTAATGAGACAAAACTTGAAGTAACCAGAGGCACCTTCCAGTAACCTGCCAACGTTACTCGAGTAGGTACTCGAGTAACATTGGCAGGCCGAGAGCAACTTGAAAACATTTACACTATTACTCGAGTACTTACTCAAGTAACGTTGGTAATGGTTACTTCAAGTTTTGTATCATTACTCGAGTACTTACTCGAGTAATGCCTTAGAAAACTTGCTTCTGATCAAGTTTCTCAACTTTTCTTCTTGGCCTTTCTTCATTACTCCAATGCTTACTTCAAGTAATGCTATTCCCTGTTATTACTTTGTTCAAACTTATTTATTAATCAAATCTTTTTCATACCATTCTTTGTTATCATCAAAACATGAGATCTAACATTCTCCCCCTTTTTGATGATGACAAAACTTGGTGATTTTGAACAAGATTTTTGAAAGTAAGTTCTCAATTAAACACTTCTTGAATTCAAAGATTATTTTGAAAAACTTGTTTATATTCAAAGTGTTCTTGGATACATAACAAACTCATTAGTCCAACAATGTATCATAATTTTAAAATTTAAATGGACTTTAAATCATAACTTAAATAACTTGCATTAAACTTAAAAATTGTATTACAAGATAAAAAGATGAAAGCTTAACAAGTTCAAAAGACTCCCTAAAATCCCATGTACACCCAAATACCCAAAAAGACTCAGAGACTTCCACAAAATCACACCAAGTTCTTCTCCCCCTTTTTGTCTTCATCAATCAAGTAGAGGGCTAGGAGGTCTGACCACAGAGATAGGCTTTACTGGAAGAACTAAAGAACTAAAGAACTAAAGTAATAACAGGAAATAGCATTACTTGAAGTAAGCATTGGAGTAATGAAGAAAGGCCAAGAAGAAAAGTTGAGAAACTTGATCAGAAGCAAGTTTTCTAAGGCATTACTCAAGTAAGTACTCGAGTAATGAGACAAAACTTGAAGTAACCAGAGGCACCTTCCAGTAACCTGCCAACGTTACTCGAGTAGGTACTCGAGTAACATTGGCAGGCCGAGAGCAACTTGAAAACATTTACACTATTACTCGAGTACTTACTCGAGTAACGTTGGTAATGGTTACTTCAAGTTTTGTATCATTACTCGAGTACTTACTCGAGTAATGCCTTAGAAAACTTGCTTCTGATCAAGTTTCTCAACTTTTCTTCTTGGCCTTTCTTCATTACTCCAATGCTTACTTCAAGTAATGCTATTCCCTGTTATTACTTTGTTCAAACTTATTTATTAATCAAATCTTTTTCATACCATTCTTTGTTATCATCAAAACATGAGATCTAACATTCTCCCCCTTTTTGATGATGACAAAACTTGGTGATTTTGAACAAGATTTTTGAAAGTAAGTTCTCAATTAAACACTTCTTGAATTCAAAGATTATTTTGAAAAACTTGTTTATATTCAAAGTGTTCTTGGATACATAACAAACTCATTAGTCCAACAATGTATCATAATTTTAAAATTTAAATGGACTTTAAATCATAACTTAAATAACTTGCATTAAACTTAAAAATTGTATTACAAGATAAAAAGATGAAAGCTTAACAAGTTCAAAAGACTCCCTAAAATCCCATGTACACCTAAATACCCAAAAAGACTCAGAGACTTCCACAAAATCACACCAAGTTCTTCTCCCCCGTTTGTCTTCATCAATCAAGTAGAGGGCTAGGAGGTCTGACCACAGAGATAGGCTTTACTGAATATAGGATGTCTTTGGCTTGAGGCTCAGGTGGACTAGAGACCAGAGGAATAGAGGGTTCAGTATCAGTGAAAGGAGTATCAGAAGGAGGGTTCTCTGGAGGTGGTGGTAGTACAGAAGAAGATGGACCGGCTGAAGGTCAGGGACCCAATGAATCCAGTCGTGCCAGAATCAATCTCAGTGTCTCACCCTGGGCACGTTGCTCAGCTAGCAACTCCTCGTGCCTCTTTTCCATTTTCTCAACCAACTCTCCCATTTTGTAGTTCATGTTAGTAATCAATTCAGCATTTGTGTTGGCGATATCAACATGAAATCCTAGGAGCATATTCTCTATGAAATGCTGAAGTGTGGTATTGAGGAAAGAGGGTGATGATGTGGTGGCAGCTGGAGCCGATGACTGAGTGTCATCCATCTTGCTGGTCTCGGTCTCAGTCTTCTTCTTCTTCTTCGACCCAGACTCCAGAGGGCCTTTGAGAGGGATGTCAATATTCAGCTTCCCAATCTGATTTCTCCCAACTGGAGTCATCCTCTCAATAGGCTCCTTACTATCCAGATACCATATTTTATTCTCTTTCAGAATAAGTGACACTATCTGAGGATATGGCATTGGTGTGGTAGCCTTCCCATCCACTCTGTATCTTTTCATCTCAGAAAAGATATACTCCCCCAAGTCCTTCTGTTCCTTCAGGAGAAGTGAAGCAAACCACCTAAAGTCCTTATCAGAGAAGTGGGTATAGTTGTTGGCCTTGTTCACAAGGGACCTAGAATAGATGTACCATAGGACCCTGTGATGATCACACATATCACTTGGTTTGAAATTTAAAGGGCCAACTAACTCTCTGTGTTTAAGGACAGAAAATATTTGGTTTGGTTCAAGTTGGGAGTAAATATCATCTGGGGGGTTCTCTATTCCTAACCACATGTTTATCCTAGAGGGTGAAATAAGGATCTTTTGGCCTCTCACTATAGTGGTCATCTCTTCCTCAGCTGAGGTTCTATTTGGCTCATCTAAGATCTCAAGATTATAATAGAAGTGTGTGATCACTTTAGTGCAGAAAGGTAATCTAATGGAAAGCCAAGGCATAAAAGGATCTAAATATGGACTAAGGTCATGCTTCAATACCTCCTGAAGTAACTTGAGGTCTACATAATGTGTCTTGCACACCTTCCTTCTGGAGAACTGAGATAGATACTTTGGAGATTCCACTAGCTTGTTGATATTGAACCCCTTTGGAGGGTTGGTGATTTCCTCTTCTGACAATCTAGATTTCTTTGAAGATTGCCCCTTCTCCATTTGATCTATGATGTTTGCCATTGCCTTAGCCACATTCTTGTCATACTTAGGCTTTTTAGTAGGCTTTGGTGTGAAAGAGGGGGTAAAGGAATCAGAGGGAGGAGGTGAGGGAGATTTGGCACTCTTGCCTTCCTGATAGAGGTACTCTTTTTGGATTGAGCCCTTGTAGCTATAGGCTCTTTGATCACAACCCCTTTTGGTTTCGGTTGAGGTTGGATTTTGGCTTTTGATCTCGGGGTAAGTTTTATTCTTTTTGTGGGAGGAGAAGAAAGAGGATCAAGGTGTTGTTGTGATTCAGAGGAATTTGTGAAATTGAGATTCTTGGTTCTAACCATTTTGAAACACAGAAATTTGAGAATCTCAGAGAAAACAGAGTCACGGTCGCTAGTTAGGGCACTGAGAATCTGAACAGAAAAGGAAGTTTCTGGGGATGAAATCTGTTGGGTTTTGACGGTAATGAAGCAAGGAATCGATTGTGAAAAGTTTTTGTGAGAGAGTATAGTGATTTACTCGAGGAGATTTTGTGGAAATGACCGAGTTTGCAACAGATAAAGACCTGAAACCCGACGTTACTTGAGGCCTTACTCGAGTAATCTTCAAGTTTACTCGAGGCTTTACTCGAGTGATCATACAGAAAATCTCTAGAATAATTTATTTAAATTGCGTACCTGGCATGAATAATATTGTAATTATTCATGTATGTTCCCTCAATCATTTTGAACCAATTTTGAGCAGATTTGAGTCATTTTTCATCAATTTGAAAATCTGGACTTGTAGTTACTCGAGTCCTTATTCGAGTAAGCTTCAAGTTTACTCGAGGCTTGCCTCGGGTAAGCTGTCTTTTCAACTTCTGACTGTTGATTTCCTTGTAACTGAACCGTTTGATTTAAATTTCAAGTAACTTGATCCGTTACTTCCAGTTTTGAAGGATATTACTCGAGTAGGTACTCGAGTAAATTGCTTCTTTACTTGAAGTTGTTCCTCGGATAAAGCTTCACTGTTAGTCATTACTTCAAGTTGGTACTCCAGTAAAGGTGTCCTCTGATAACCTCTGTTTTTGTTTCTCAAAACAGAGTTTCAACCTTCCTACAAAACAAGTTTCTACATTCTCCGATGCTTAAGTTAACATTCATCAAAACATTATCAAATGACTTCATCTAATATTATGAAAAATTGAAATAACTTACAACTCATTGGGATTTACCATTCCCAATTCTCTTCTAATGTACAGAAATTGATCTTTTGCAAAGGGTTTTGTGAAAATATCAGCTAGTTGAAGATGAGTATGAATGAATATCACTTTTACATCTTTCTTTTGGGCATGATCTCTGATGAAGTGATGTCTGACATCGATATGCTTGGTTCTAGAGTGTTGAACTGGATTCTTAGCCAAGCTTATCGTACTAGTATTGTCACAGTAGATTGGTATTTCTTTGAGATAAATACCAAGATCTTGTAGTTGTTGTTTTAACCATATCACTTGTGCACAACAACTTGAGACTGCAACATATTCAGCTTCTGTTGACGAAAGAGACACTGTATTTTGTTTCTTACTGAACCATGATACAAGAGATCCTCCAAGAAATTGCCCTTGTCGTTGGTACTCTTTCTGTCTGTTTTGTATCCTCCATGATCAGAATCTGAATATGCAACTAGATATTCACTTCTTCCTTTGGGATACCACAGACCCAATTCGGGTGTGTCAGCAAGGTATCTAAAGATTCGTTTGACCGTTTCAGCATGTGATTTCTTTGGTGCCGATTGATATCTTGCACATATGCCAACACTAAATTGAATGTCCGGTCTACTTGCCGTGAGATAGAGTAATGATCCAATCATTCCTCTATACTTTGTGATGTTGTAGTCTTTTCCCTTGACATCAGCATCAAGCAATGTAGTTGAACTCATAGGCGTGTCTGTGCCATTTGCTTCATCCATTCCATACTTCTTCAACAACTCTTTCAAATACTTTGTTTGAGATATGAAGATTCCATTCTTTCTTTGTTTGATTTGCAAACCAAGAAAGAAATTCAATTCTCCCATAATTGACATCTCAAATTCTCCCTGCATTATCTCAGAAAATTCCTTACATAGAGATTCATTAGTAGCACCGAAAACAAGGTCATCAACATATATTTGTACAATTAAAATATCATCACGTTTTCGTTTTATAAAAAGTGTTGTATCAACTTTTCCCCGTATAAAACCTTGATCAATAAGAAACTTACTGAGCCTTTCATACCATGCTCTAGGAGCTTGTTTTAAACCATATAAAGCCTTTTTGAGTTTGAAAACATGGTCAGGTTTAGTAACATCCTCAAAACCTGGAGGTTGTTCTACATACACTTCTTCCATGATGTAACCATTTAGAAATGCACTCTTTACATCCATTTGATATTGTTTGAATCCTTTGATGCATGCAAAGGCTAAGAGTACACGTATAGCTTCCAACCTAGCCACTGAAGCATACGTTTCCTCATAATCAATCCCTTCTTCCTAATTATAGCCTTTGGCCACCAATTTTGCCTTGTTTCTGACAATAATTGCGGATTCATCGAGTTTGTTCTTGAATACCCATTTAGTACCAATGATCGGATGATCCTTGGGTCAGGGTATCAAATCCCAAACTTGATTTCTCTCAAATTGATTTAGTTCTTCTTGTATTGCTATAACCCAATCATTGTCTAATAGGGCTTCATCAATGTTAGAAGGTTCAATTTCTGAAATGAATGCAGAAAAACTTGCCTCATTGAAAATTCTATTTCTAGTTTTGATCCCTTCATTCATATCTCCTATGACTTGATCTAAGGGATGACTTTTATTGTATTTCCAGGCTTTAGGTTGACCTAGAGATTGCTCTTCTTCCTTAGTTTCATCAACTTCTGGAATAAGAGACTTAGAAATAGATTGACCATTTTCTTGATTTAAAACAACTTCCTGTTCTTCATCAATGGTTTTGTCAGAGGATTCAAATTCATCAAATACAATATGAATTGATTCTTCAACAACACATGTTCTTTTATTGAAAACTCTAGATGCTTTACTTCGGTTAGAATATCCTAGGAAAATTCCTTCATCAGTTTTAGAATCAAATTTTCCTAAGTTATCTTTACCATTATTATGAATGAAACACTTACAACCGAAGATGTGTAGATGAGCAATGTTTGGCTTTCTTCCTTTGTACAGCTCGTATGGTGTCTTTCCAAGTTTTGTTCTGATATAGGCTCTATTTGAAATATAGCATGCTGTACTCATAGCATCAGCCCAGAACACTTGGGACACGTTCTTTTCATTCAACATTGCTCTAGCCATTTCAGTGAGCACTCTATTCTTGCGTTCCACAACTCCATTTTGTTGAGGCGTCCTTGGAGCAGAGAAATTGTGATCAATACCATTAGTGTCACAGTATTCTTCAAAGGCTTGATTTTCAAATTCTCCACCATGATCAGTCCTAATACCTGCAATGGACATACCTTTCTCATTTTACACTTTCTTGGCAAAAACAATAAATTCTTCAAAGGTTTCATCTTTTGATGATAGAAAAATAACCCATGTAAATCTGGAGAAATCATCAACAATGACCAATGAATATAAGTTGCCACCAAGACTCTTTACTCTTGCTGAACCAACTAAATCCATATGCAATAATTGTAATGGTCTATTTGTTGAAATCTCATTTTTCAGTTTGAAAGATGATTTAGTTTGTTTACCCTTCTGACATGCGTCACAAATCAAGTCATTTTTGAAAGATACTTTGGGTAATCCAAGAACTAAATCCTTTTTGAGTAGTTTGCCTAATTGATGCATATTGACATGAGCCAATCTCTTATGCCATAACCAACTTTCATCAGCATTACTCATAAAGCAATTTTCAGACTCATTTTTACTAATATCTAGAGTATAGCAGTTACCTTCCCTTTTTGCTCTGAGCTTAGCTTTGATATTCTTCTTATCCAGTGGTAAGTCATTCTTGTTGATAATTAAACATTCCTCTGAGTCAAATATTACCCAGTTGTCTTTATCTGCACTTTGGCTTACGCTCAGCAAATTGTGACATAAGCCTTCAACATAATATACATCTTTGACTTGTATTCCTTTGTCATTTTTGATTTCACTAATTCCTGCTATTCTTCCGGTTTGATTTCCTCCAAATTTTACCTCTCCACCTTCTTTAGGTTGCAATTTGGTAAAACTTTCGAAATCATCGGTCATATGTTTAGAGCATCCACTATCAATGTACCACTTGCTATTTTTGGATGCTTTGAGACATACCTGCAATCAAATGACTAAGTCTTAGGTACCCACATCTTTTTGGGTCCTTTTGGGTTAGTACAAATAACTTTTTGAATGTATGAGCCTTTAGGTACCCATTTGTAGGTTCCTATCGTTTCTTTCTTCTTATGAATGCATGAAGAGGTATAATGACCTTTTCTATTACAGTAGTTACAAAATGCAAAAAGATTCGATGTATGTACAGAATGTTGGAAATAATTCAAATATGACTTACCTCCTGCTTTCTTCCTACCTTTCCTTCTATCTGATTTTGGATCATATCCAATTCCAGATCGGTCATTTACAAACCGTTGAGCTTTTAAAATGACATTTAGCATCTCACTTCCTTGTATAAATTTTTCAAGAGTTTTTGTTAGATCAATGTTTTTCTTTTTCAAAGAGGAACAATTTTCACAATCCTTTTCTGAACTTTCTTTAAGTTCAATTTCAAGAACTTTGTTTTTCTTTTTGAAAACAACTAATTCTTTAACTACTTTTATGAATTTAGAATGTAAAGCATTATATTCAGAAAGTAATTCATCATAGGTAGGTTCAGAATCATTTACCTCTTCTTCTGTTTCTTCTTGAGCAACAAGACATATATTAGCTACTTCTTGCTCATCACTTTCTTCGTCAGAGGAGCTGTCACCCCATATAGCAGATACGAAGGCCTTCTTTTTGTTGAAGAATTTGCCTTTTCTCTTTTCCTTGTTCTTTTGATTCAGTTCTGGACATTCTGATTTAATATGTCCTGGTTTTCCACATTCATAGCATATGATATGATCTTTGCTGCTATTTCCTCCTTTCTAAAAGTGTTTGAATCCTTGACCTCTCTTGTAGAACTTTCTGAATCATTTTATGATTAGGCCCATTTCATCATCGTCATACTCCTCATCCTCATCTTGATTCTCTTCTTTTGCTTTTAGTGCTAGACCTTTCTTTTTCTTGTCACCAATGTCATCTAGTTCCCATTTGAACTTTAGTTTGCTTTCATATTCAGAAAGACTTCCAAATAAAGAAGCAACTGATCTAATTGATTCTCCTTTTACTTCTTCTATCGCAGTGACTTTGGCCTCCCATTCTTTAGAAAGAATATTTAAAATCTTTCGTACTTGGGTATGCTGATCATAGACTTTCCCAAGAGCTGCAAGTTGATTAACAAGATGAGTATATCTAAGTTCAAATTCAGATATTGATTCACCTGATTTCATTTGAAGTAAATCGAATTTAGTGACCAAGGTGTTGATCCGATTCTCCTTTATTCCCGAAGTTCCTTCATGAGCTATTTCCAGAGCTTCCCACATTTCCTTTGCTGTTGGAAGTGTGCAAATTCTGAAGTATTCACTTTGACTCAAGGCACTTTGTAACATCAGAATTGCCTTGCTGTTGAGAGTGATAAGTTTCTTGTCATTCTCATCATATTCCGCTGGTGTCTTTGGAATTTTCTGAGAATCTACAATCTTTGTAGGTCGATAGTTTCCACTCTCAATTACATCCCATAGCCCATATTCAGTAGCCATCACGAACACTCTAAATTTTTCTTTCCAGAAATAAAAGTGTTCTCCACTGAAACCGGGAGGTCTAGTGATGGATGCTCCGTCGGGAAGAATTCCTTCACCCATGCTTGCCATTGGATCCTTCTTAGGTTGTTATACCTTAACAAGAAGACCTTCGCTCTGATACCAAATGTTAGAGCAAGCGTTTCACCCAAGAGGGGGGTGAATTGGGTGATACTAAAAGTTTCTGCGTACAATATAAGCAATATCCCTTTACATATATATTATTATATTGAAAAGAGATAAAGTTTGACTCAAGAAAAGAATAAAGCAAAAAAGAAGTGGACCCCATGTGAGGAAAAGGAGAAAGCATATGAGTTGCAGATTTCCCAAACGTATATGCGATATCATTTTGTTTGATATGCTCATATATGCTATATCATATATCTTTTAAGAGATTGGGATGGTAGCATGAACCCCGCAAGTAGAAACGGCAGCCCTAAAATCCATTTATAAAAGGGTGAGAGTTGTGAAGAGAACAGAGGCGAACACAGTAGAGAACGCTGAATGGCTGAGATGGAGAAGGCAGAGACGTGGAGCAGAGTTCGGATGGCAGAGGCGAGAGGGAGAGTCGGACAAGAACATGCTGGAGAATAAGATGAGATTAGAGAAGCTAAGGAGAGCTGGAAATTGAAGATAAATTGTATGAGCACTCTGTTCCTTAATATTCTTCTTTTCTTTCTAAATCTGAACTCTAGAATGTTTTACTGCTATTTTTGTGATTTGATTATGATAAACATAAGTAGCTAATTTTTTTGTTCTAGGATTTTCTTGAACCTATTTATGGATTGAATTAATTATTTACTCTCGTTTTGCATCGAATGAAGTATTTGTATTGTTTTTATCTTGCTCTTAATGCCTCTAAGTGCTGGATCACCATTTAGTTGTCTTGTTTATTAAAATTAATCTTGAGAAAGATAATTTAAGTATATAACTTAGGTAAAATCATGTTAGACTTGAAGTTTAGGTATTAAATGGATGGTTTGTTAGTATCATAGAGATATAGTTACTAACCTAGCATTGTCAGATTAAGATTGGTGATTAAAGTTAGTCCTTTTAAATTAATACAAGAGATTGATTAGTTTATTAAGATAAATATTTGGTCTTGACTCGAGAGAGCATTATCGAATACTTTTGAATCTTAGACAAATACATATCTTAGTTTGATTGCTTATTGAGATTAAATTAATTAGTTCATGAAATAAATAGGGGATTGATAATCCTAGGTTCCTCCAATCTTAAAGAAAAATCTTAACTTTAGAATTCTCAAATAAATCATTTCTTAAACAAATTAAATTTCAAAATATTATCACTCAACCTAATTGAGAACTTAATTGAGATAATTAATTCATTTTTTGTCATAGTCCTCATGGGAACAATCTTTTTATATTACTTGCAACTCGTACGCTTGCGGTAAAGCTAGACAACTAACAAGTTTTTGGCGTCGTGGTCGGGGACTTTGGCCAAAAGCTCATTGAACTAGTTATCTTAATTGTGTGATTAATCACGTTTGAGTATTTTCTTTCTTTTCCTGATTTTTTTAATAAGTTTTTTCCTCAGTTGTTGTTTGGATTTACAGGTACCTCTCGATGTATGAGTGGTGCATTGGTAATCCATCCTAACAACCTGGACAACGAGCATCATACTGAAGAAAAGGAACTTAAGTCTGAATCAGAATCATCAGAAGAACCGACGCCACCTAATCCAAAGATCATGGCACACCCTAATGACGAGGATGTGGATCGTACTTTAGATGAATATATGGAACAGAAGAGCACCACCTATCAATCTAGCATTCAATTCCTAGCTATTACTGCTAGAAATTTTGAGGTGAGGCCAATTATGCTACAGATGCTCCAGATGATTGGCATGTTCATAGGAAATCAGAATGAAGACCCAATTGAGCATTTGACAAAATTTGTTGAAATATGTGAAAATTTCAAACAGCAGGGAGTGTCTCTGATGCACTGAGACAAAGACTTTTACCTATGTCATTAGATAAAAAGGCAACAGCTTGGCTCATAGCTCTACCTCCCAATTCTATTTCTACATGGGACACCCTAGCTTCTCTATTCAAAGCAAGATTAATTCCAAGGGGTAAACGAGCAGTGCAGAGAGCTGAGTTATTAGGTTTTGCATAAGAACCAGGTGAACTCTTTCACGAGGCATGGGAGAGATTTAAAGAAATGTGGCGTAACTGTCCTAATCATGAGCAAAAGACTTATGTGTTATTGGAAGCTTTTTGGGCTAGATTGGATGGTCCCACTATTTCTGTGGTCGAGAATGCTTGCAATGGTGGGACTGGCAAGAAGAAAGTGTCTGAATTATTAAAGTTGTATGACGAAATTGCTTTTAGCACTGTGCAACAATCTGATAAATCACGCTCTGGGTACAAGACTTATAAAGAGCCAAATACTTCCAATGCTTCTAGTGTATCTAAAGATATTGCCACTCAACTTGCAGCTATGGCCAAGAGGTTTGATCAACTTGAAATGAAGATAAAGAGAACATCTTCTAATTCTTATGAGGATTGCCTACATACTATGGAGACAGTCCATTACTTTAACAACAATTAAAGATATCCTTATGGCAATCCTTATTCTAACACCTACAACCAAGGTATGAGGAATCATCCAAATTTCTCATGGAAAAATGGACCAAGTGAGAATCCACCTAATCACTACGCTAGCAAGCCAATGGCACCACCAGGTTTTGAGCAACAACAAAAATCTAGAGAAAGTAATTCAGAGACAAACCAACTTTTGAGGCAGATTCTTAAGAGCCAAGAAGGTATAATAAGCAAGGTAAATCTTCATGATACCTTCATTAGAAATCTTGAGATACAAGTGGGCCAAATAACATCTCAAATGAACACATTCAACAGAAATAGTCTACCTAGTGACACCGTTCCTAATCCTAGAAGGGATGGTAAGGAAGATTACAAAGCAGTAACCTTGAGAAGTGGAAAGAAACTAGCTGGCATTCCTAGCCAAAGTGGAAAGAAAAAGAGTACAAGTAATAAGGTTACTAATAGGCAAGAAGTTGAAATACAAGCAGATATTAATGAGGTGGTTAGGGAGCAATCTGTTGCTCTTGAGAAAATGGATGAAAATAAGGAGAAGACCTATACTTCCCCTTTAAAATATGTGCCTCTACCACTATTCCCTCAGCGACTTAAAAAACATCAAGAAGATTTGTAGTTCAAGAAGTTTATTCAGATATTCAAGCAACTCCACATCAACATACCATTCGCTAAAGCTTTAGAACATATGCCTAAATATGCCAAATTTATGAAGGATGTTCTAGCTAAGAAGCGACGATTCAGTGAGTTTGAGACAGTTGCTGTGACTAAGAGCTTCACTGATATCATTAAATAGATGCCTCCAAAATTAAAAGATCCTGGGAGGTTTTATGTTCCTTGCCATATTGGAGATAAATTCTTAGGAAAAGGAATGTGTGACCTTGGAGCTAGCATTAACCTCATGCCTTTGTCTGTCTTCAACCAGTTGGGATTGGGAGAAGCTCAACCAACAACAGTTACTCTTCAATTTGCTGATAGAAGTCTATCTCAACCTCGTGGAATCAATGAAGATGTATTAGTGAAAGTTGACAAGTTTATCTTTCCAGCAGACTTCATTGTACTTGACTTTAAGGCATATAAAGAATTACCTTTACTGTTAGGGAGACCATTTATGGCAACTGCTAGAACATTGATTAATGTAGAGAAAGGTGAGTTAACTCTGAGAGTAGCTGATGAGTAGGTCACCTTCAATATGAATCAGTTGATTAAATCTCCTAATATTCTAGAGGACTATTTCTTCATTGATATGCTTGATCCTGTGGTACAAAAGGAATATGAAAAAGGTATGACTGATGGCCCACTTAAAGCTGTAATACTTGGGATTGATTCAGAAAATGTTACAATAGAGGAATACAAAGTTATCATGGATAAATCGATTCCTTATCCTCAAGGATGAATGCAGTTTAAATAACTTGATTTGGGTTTTGTTGACAGACCAAAGTTGAAACCTTCCCTAGAGGAACCACCTTCACTTGAGCTAAAAGCTTTGCCATCTCACTTGCAGTATATCTACTTAGGAGTAAATAATACTCTTCCTATTATCATTGCTTCTGATCTCACTGCTCAACAGGAGGAGCAACTGGTTGACGTCTTGAAGGCTCATAAAAGAACCATTAGTTGGACTATTGCTGATATCAAGGGTATTAGTCCCTCTACTTGTATGCATAAAATCCTCCTTGAAGACAAGCATAAACCATCCATTGAGCATTAAAGGAGGTTGAATCCAATCATGAGGGAAGTTGTGAAAAAGGAAATTCTTAAATGGCTTGATGCAGGCATTGTATATCCTATCTTAGATAGTTCTTGGGTGAGCCCAGTTTAATGTGTCCCCAAAAAGGGAGGTATGACTGTAGTGGCTAATACCCACAATGAGATAATTCCTACTTATACTATTACTGGTTGGAGCATTTGCATGGATTGTCGTAAGTTGAACGCAGCAACTCGAAAGGATCATTTTCCTCTTCTATTCATAGATCAGTTGTTGGATAAACTTACTGGCAAGGAATTCTTTTGTTTTTTGGATGGATATTTGGGGTATAATAAGATTGCCATTGCCCCTGAAGATCAAGAAAAGACTACTTTTACTTGTCCACATGGGACCTTCGATTTTAAACACATACCATTTGGATTATGTAATGCACCAACTACCTTTCAGCAATGCATGATGGCCATTTTTGCTGATATGATTGAGCAAACTATGGAAGTTTTCATGGACGACTTCATAGTTTTTAGAGATTCCTATGATGCATGCTTGTTTAATTTGGTCAATGTGTTGAGACGTTGTGAAGAAACCAACTTAGTGCTTAACTGGGAAAAATGTCACTTTATGGTGAAAGAAGGAATTGTGCTAGGCTATAAAGTCTCAAAGAATGGCTTAGAATTAGATAGAGCGAAAATTGCAGTGATTGAAAAACTTTCTCCACCGGTGAATGTTAAGGGGTGTGGAGCTTTCTTGGCCATGTGGTTCCTACCGTCACTTCATTAAAAACTTCTCCAACATTACCAAGCCTCTCTGTGCTTTACTTGAGAAAGACGTAGAATTCAAGTTTGATGATGCCTGCCTTCAAGCATTTGAAGGACTAAAGAAGAAACTTGTGACTGCGCCTATAATGATGGCCCCAGATTGGAGTTTTCCCTTCATAGTGATGTGTGATGCTAGTGACTTTGCTGTGGGAGCAGTTCTTGGCCAAAAAAGAGATAAAGCCTTTCACCTAATCTATTATGCCATTCATACACTTGATAATGCTCACGAAAACTATTCAACTACTGAGAAAGAGCTTCTTGCTGTGGTATTAGCTTTTGGAAAGTTTCATTCTTATCTGGTAGGAGCCAAAGTCATTCTACACACATATCATACAGCTCTTAAATACTTGTTCAGTAAGAAAGATTCAAAGGCAAGATTAATTCCCTGGGTGCTTCTCTTATAGGAATTTGATCTTGATATTGTGGATAGGAATGGTACAGAAAATAAAGTTGCTGATCATTTGTCTAGGTTGAGTATTGATGCTCAACTAGAAGCTGATAAAGCCATTCATGAGACCTTCCCGGATGAGCAACTATTTGTTGTGACCCACTCTGATACTCCCTAGTATACTGACCTTGTTAATTATTTAGTTTGTGACATTATTCCTCCTTATTTGAATTATTGATAAATGCTAAATTTTGTATATTTTATCCCACCTTATTCACTTGTTTTGGGGACTATTTTAGGCTAAATTAGATTTATTAAATAATATTTGGATCATTGCCAATTCTAGGAAATAATATAAATTTGAATTGATTATGATATTATTGGGCTTACAATGATAATATTCTGATTAGTATCTTGTAATTGGATAATATTTTCAAATATATGATAGATCACGATTTTATTTAATTCTTGCAGGACAAGGAAAAGCATATTAGAAGATCCTACGGTGCAGAAATTTTCTTGAAAGCTAAAAAAGAATCTAATGGTGGAATTTTATTTAGGCTTCTTAAATTTTAATGGGCCCAAGTTGGTATCCAAAAACTCTTCCCTCCTCTCTTAAAGATTAACCTAGCAGCTGCCACTAAGATAGATACACAGACTGACGCTGGAGGCAGAGATGAGGTACGGAGGGATGCACTAACAGATGCGAGATGAGAATCTTTAGAGTTCCTGGCTTGCATATCACTGAGACACACTAGGAGAGCTTGCTTGATTCAATCACTATTATTTCTCCAATCAAGGGCCCCACCTCCAATTGATTTTTCTTTCCATTCGCACATATACACACAGCATCCATTCATTAATTATTCATCCACATCCACCTTTCCAATGGCCATAAATCACTGCTGGAGGCGTTAAGGGGGAAGAATTTTCATGGCAGCTTAAACTCTTTTAGGAGGCAACTTGGGAAGCATATGGAGGAAGCTAGAGCCTAGGAGTTTACACTTGAAGACCATAAAGGAGTGTCTTTCTTTTTATCTTTTTGATTCAAGACTTGAGATTATTTAGTTTTAAATGATTTTTGGTTGTACTAATTGAGAACAATCTAGTTTTAGATTGTAGACTTATTATTGATTTGGATTGAATTGATATTTTGGAAGTGATTTGTTTTTAAATGATTATTGGGATTTTTGTCTGCACCCTTTGATTGTCAATTAGATTATTAACTGAGTTTTCATTATTAATTTAATTGTCAATTTGGGTTTAATCTCTTGATTGTTTAATTAGGTTGATTAATTGTCAAATTTTTTAATTAGGCAATTGTGAACATAAATTCTAAACTATCTTAAACAATTGTGATTGGTTTTTAATGGATTTAATTAACCACCACTTTTTCCATTATGAGTTTTCTAGTGGATTAGGTGTTATTGAGCTTGAGGGTTTTCCATGTTTCAATTAGGTGATTAAATTTATTAATTCCAATTTTTCATCAACCTCTTTTTGGTCTAATAAATTGAATGGCTAAGAAAGCTAAATCCATGTGAATCCTAAGTTGTCCCCTTTATCATCATAACTGAATCAAACTCTTGTTGTTTGTCTTCCTTCTTCATAATATTTTGCTTAGCATTTTAATTCCTCTTTCATAAAAAACCCCCAAAAATTGCATTCAAATTCATATAGATTAGTCTCATTCTCATATAGTTTTTAGAGTAAATTGCATTAGTGCATTTAGTTAGTTTAATTGCATTTAGGTAGTAGTGTCTTGCATTCTAGTTTAGGTCCATTCCATTGCATCTTTTGTCACTTGAAAATCAATCCTAAAGAAAACCCATAGCTTGCTCCTTGGGAGAATGACCTAGGTTGACCCGAAACTGCATAACAATTTAGGACCTAGTTTAATTGATTTCTTTAGCGACAGAAGCACACAACAATTTTGGTGCCATTGCCGGGGAGCAGTGGTTAGGCTTTAGGTTTGAGTTTTTAGGTGACATCTTAGGTAGTTGTCTATTGCATGACTAATCTTCTTCTAAAAATTTGTTTGAATTTGATCCTGAGATAGAGAGGACATTTCACTAACAAAGAAAAACTAGAGCTAGTACTCTTTTAGGCAATAGTTCCTCTGTTAAGCCTATTGTTGATTCTTCTAATTCTAAAGTCAACCTGGATGGTAATAATATTGTTGTCAATGCTAATGAGAACGCAAATGCAAATGCAAACGCAAACGCAAATGCAAATGCAAATGCAATGGCAAACGCAATGCAAATGCTCATATTATTGATCCTACTATGACCATTAAGGAATTGGTTTCACCTGATCTATATTTTCAAAATTGGTGTATCAATTATTCTAATATTAATGCAAATTTTGAGTTGAAATCTGGTTTGATACACTTACTTCCAAAATTTAATGGCCTTTCAGGTGAGGAAGCATACAATCACTTGAAGATGTTTCACATGGTTTACACTGCTATGAAACCTGTTAGTGTGACTGAAGATCAGATTAAGATGTGTGCCTTCCCATTCTATTTAGAAGGATCTGCTAAAAATTGGTTGCTTTGATTGCCTCCTGGATTCATTACTTCATGGAACCAATTGAAGAAACTGTTCTTGGAAAAGTATTTCCCTGCTTCTCGTACTTTATCTATCAGGAAGGACATATGTGGATGTCGACAAATGGTTGGGGAATCCTTATATGAATATCTGAAGTGTTTTAAAATGCTATGTTCTAGTTGTCCCCACCATAAGATTCCAGATACATTACTAATCCAATACTTCTATGAAGGTCTCTTACCTCTAGAGAGAGATTTATTAGATTCAGCTGCTGGTGGTGCTCTTCTTCACTTGACTGTGGATCATGCTTGGGAATTGATAGAAACAAAAGCTGAGAATAGCCAACAGTTTGGTTCTAGACAACAGGTCAAGGTTAATGAAGTGGGACTACTTTCTTCTATTTTTGAGTCTCGCTTAGAGAGCAAAATCGATAGACTTACATCTGCTTAGGAAAAAATGGCTATGTCTCATATGCAAAATTCTTCTAATATGGCCAATCCTATGGGACCCTCTACTTCTTTTACTGCACAGGCTAACTATTCTGCTTTTTTAGGGCCACTATGTGTTATTTGCTCTCTAGCAACTCATGGTACTGACTCTTGCCCCTATATGAATAATGGAGTTGAATCTTGTAATGCGATATACCCTTCTAAGCCTTTGACTCAAGGTGGCCAAAAATATGATCCTTACTCCAATACATATAATCCTGGATGGCGTGACCATCCAAATCTTCGATATGGAAATGGCTAAGCTTAGTAAGCATAATTCAATCAAAGTAGGAATTCTAGTGGCAAGATGTTTCAACAAGTTAGATAATCAATGCCAGTCCAAGATGAAGGTTCAAAGTTAGAAAGCAAGATAGATGCTATGATGAAAATCTTGATGCAACAACAACAACAACATAGACAGGAAATTCAAGCTCTTCAAACTTAAATGGGTCAACTGTCTAATGCACTTAGTAATGTACAGAGTCAAGGTTCAGGAAGGCTTCCATCTCAAGTGGTAACTAATACAAATGTTAGACCTTAGCAAAATCCTAATATTAGTAGAGTTAATGCTATATCTCTCCGTTGTGGAAATATAATCCTTTCTCCAGATCCCGTTACCACCAATACTTCAAAAGACACAGAAGTTGTTGATGACTCTCCTTCCACTCTTTCTTCTACTTCCATATCATAGGATCAATCCTCTTTATCAAAAACACAAGTGGTGTCTCATGAAGAACAAGAAAAGGATGAGGAAGGAAATCAAGTGATCAAACCATCCTTGCTATTTCCTAGCGCAGAAGCTAAGGCTGAAAGGAAAAAGAAGGAAGCTGAGATGTTTAATAAAGTCTATGATATTTTCAAGAAAGTGGTGATTAATGTTCCACTAGTTTACTTAGTTGCACAAGTACCTAAATATGCAAAGTTCTTGAAGGAGTTATGTAATACAAAGAGAAAATTTAAGCATGAAGGAAAGGTTGACTTAGGGGCAGTCGTCTCCTTTCTTTATCAAATGCCAATGCCAGTAAAGTGCAAGGATCCTGGTAGCTTTCTCATACCTTGTACTATTGGTGACATTGAATTCTCAGATGCCTTAGCAGACTTGGGAGCAGCTATCAACGTTATGCCAAAATCAATCTTTAATCAACTCAAGAGTGTAGAGTTTAAGCCCATAAATCTCATTGTATCCCTTGCTGATAGACATTGTATAGTCCGAGAAGGCGTCTTGGAGGACATCTTGGTTAAGGTAAAAGATTTCATATTCCCTGCAGACTTCTATGTTCTTGATATAGATAATTGTAGGTTTAGACAGAAAGGACATTCATCTTTGATTCTAGGTAGGCCTTTCCTTAAAACTTCTAGAGCTATGATAGATGTGCATGATGGTAGCCTTACTCTAGAATTTGATGGTGAAACTATTAGATTTAATGTGCTTGAATCTATGAGACATCCCCCTGATGATTGTGCTGAGATAGATGTTAATGTTATTGATGCTATTGTGGATGATTCTGTTGTAGATCTTAGAGATGGTATGCTTAGTAGATCCTGTGATATTACCAGTTTATATGATACTATCTCTTGTTTATGTGCTAGAATCAGTAGTTGTGATACATATGCTGATCTTGATTTTGATATTGATATTTTCACTGATGCTATTGAGATTATGAGATATTCTAGACATGACACTTCTGTGCCTATATGTAGCATTAGTGATTCTAGTGTTCATGCACCTACTACTTCTGTTAATTCCGATGGACTTTCTTAGTTAGTTAGTGTTATTGATGCCATGAATAAAGTTGATTTTTCTTTACTACCTAACTCTGAATCATTGATTGGCATTAATCATATTTCTAATGGTGAGATTTCTGATTCTAATTCTATCTTTGACATGAGTGCTACTAATGGCACTGTTGCTGTTGATTTTGATGTGTTGGTTGATTCTTCTGCTGTTGCAGTTTCTACTAATACTCCCCAAGGTGGGAAAGTATGCTCTTTTGTCTGTGAATCTATTATGCAGGTTTCTAGTTTGACTGATATTGACTTGAAGCCGCTCTTCCCTTCAATTGAGTAAACTCCATCCTTGGAGTTAAAGCCACTTCCTGACTCATTGAAGTATATTTATTTGGGGAAGGATTAGACACTTCCTGTAATTGTAGCTAGCAACATAGCTGATGATGATGAAGCCTGCCTCCTAGAAGTACTTAGGAGATGGATGAAAGCTATTGGATGGACTCTTGCTGATATCCCTGAAATTAGCCCAAATGTATGTATACATCGGATCCTGCTAGAAGATAGTGCCAAAGCCATGCGACAGCCACAGAAACAACTCAATCCATTGATCCTTGATGTGGTGATGAAAGAGGTCTCTAAACTTCTTTCTACAGGTATAATCTACCTTATTTCTGATAGCCAGTGGGTAAGTCCAGATCAGGTAGTACCTAAGAAAACTAGTATTACAGTTGCAAATTATGATGAAGGTGAGCTAGTTTCAACTAGAGTCTAAAATAGTTGGAGAGTATGTATTCACTCTAGAAAATTGAAATATGTGACTAGGAAGGATCATTACCCCCTTCCCTTTATAGATCAAATGTTAGAAAGACTAGCTGGTAGATTACATTACTATTTTTTGGATGGTTTTTCTAGATATTTCCAGATTTCTATTGCCCCTGAGGATCAGGATAAAACCACATTCACATGTTCATTTGGAACCTTTGCATATAGACACATGCCATTTGGCTTATGTAATGCACCGGCACTTTTTAGCGTTGCATGGTTTCCATATTCTCTGATTTTCTTGAGCATTGCATGGAAGTTTTCATGGATAATTTCACTATTTACGGTGATTCTTTTGATGAATGCTTAGCTAGTTTAGACATGGTTTTGGAAAGATGTATTCAATATAATCTTGTGTTGAATATTGAAAGATATCATTTCATGGTTAAGAAAGGAATTGTTTTGGGCCATGTTGTTTCACATAATGGTATTGAGTTTGATAAAGCTAAAGTTGATATTATTTTATCTCTTCCATATCCTTCTTATGTGAAAGATGTACGCTATTTTCTTAGGCATGCTAGATTTGATAGAAGATTCATCCAAGATTTTAGTAAGATAGCACTGCTATTGTCTCGTTTATTGCAAAAAGATGTGGGTTTTGTTGTTGATAATGCTTGCAGGTATGCATGGGATGAGTTAAAGAAGAGACTCACTACACCCCCCCATTATTCAAATTTAAGAGAGACGTTAAGTTCTATATATGGGATGATCCTTACTTGTGGCACATTTGTAGTGATCAAATTATTAGGCGATGCATTCCCGACGATGAATTTGAGTCTGTCTTAACTTTTTGCCATACTCTTGCATGTGGGGGACATTTTAGTGCCAAGTGTACTGCTAGGAAAGTTTTGGAAAGTGGATTGTTCTGGCCTAGTATATTTCTTGATGCCCATAAATTTTGTAAGAAGTGTTCCAGGTGTCAATTTGTGGTAATATTTCTAGGAAACATGAAATGCCCCAACAACCCTTATTATTCTGTGAAGTCTTTGATGTTTGGGGATTGATTTCATGGGACCTTTTCCCACTTCATTTGGTTGTTTGTACATCCTGCTAGCTGTGGATTATGTATCCAAGTGGGTTGAGGCTATCCCCACTCATACTAATGACTATTTTGTAGTGGTTTCCTTTGTTCGATCTTACATTCTTTACAGGTTTGGCATTCCCAGGCTATAATTAGTGATCAAGGTACTCATTTTTGCAATTGAAGTTTGCAGAACTTGCTTAGCAGGTATGATGTGATGCACAAGGTGGCCACTCCATACTAACCCCAGACAAATGGTCAAGCAGAACTGTCTAATAGAGAAATCAAGCTCATTTTAGAAAAGACGATGAAACCCAACCGGAAAGATTAGAGTAAAAGGCTCGATGATGAACTTTGGGCATATCGCACAGCATATAAAAGTCCCACTGACATGTCTCCATACAAGATTGTCTATGGCAAAGCATATCATTTGCCAGTGAGGTGGAGCACAAGGCATACTGGGCAATAAAAAGGTGCAACCTCGATCTTGCTAGTACCAGTATTGAAAGGAAGTTGCAACTGTAAGAGCTTGAAAAGTTAAGAAGGGAAGCTTATGAGAATGTCATGATTTATAAGGAAAGAACTAAAGCAGTCCATGACAAACTCATTATGAAGAAAGAATTTCAAGTGGGCCAAAAAGTTTTGCTCTATGTCTCCAGATTGAAATTTATACCTGGAAAGCTCCACTCTAGATGGGATGGGCCCTTTATTGTCATTGATGTTTTTCTATATGGAGCTGTGAAAATCAAAAGGGAGCCAAATGGAAAATGCTTCACCATCAATGTACACCGCTTGAAGCCATTCTATGACGGATTCTCCACTCAAGCAGTGGAGGTTACCACACTGCGAGACAACACGTAGACCCCAATTGTATTCCTTCCTTCACTCTTTTATTTTGCATTGTCATATTACTTATTGTCATATACTGAGTCAAGTAGTGCTGCATCTTACTTGTCTTTGTGCTTTGCTATGACTGTTTTGCATTGAGGTCAATGCACTAATTAAGTGTGGGGGAGGGAGCAACTGTTTTGAATGTGAAAATTGCAAGTTTTGAGTAACTTTAGTATGATACATTCTTAATTTGAAAAGTGATTAATCATGTTTTGAGTTGGTGAACATAGTGGCAATGAATTTGACTTAGGTGAATTTAGGCTAGTAATCATATATACCTAGTGAGATTTTGATCCTAATGCATTTTTTTCAGTATGTAACCCCTATATCTTTACTTGATCTAGAACTTGACTTGAATCTTATTTGAGGCCAGGTTTTATGCATGTGTATTCATAAAGATGATAAAGGCATTCATTTCATTTTAGCCAGATAAGCCAAAAAGTCTACCCTTTTCATACATATACCCTTTGCTTTGCCTCTTTGTGCCTATATTTTTTTTCCATTTTATCTACACCCATAGCTGAAAAAAAAAATCCTACCCTTTCGAATGTATTAGGAGTTGAAGAACATTGCATTATATCTATTTTGGATGGAAGAACATGTATAAAATTAGGATTTGGGACTTTGTGAAAAGTATGATATATTATATTAAAAAGAAAAACCAATAAGATTCCGTTCCGCTGGTTTGAGCTGTGCTTAGTAGCCGTGGGTCTTCATCACCAATGTTGATCTTCGCGTCAAACGACCAGTAAGAGCTATGAGCGTGCTAGTAGCATCTTGGTGCTATTGAGTTATAAATGTTTGAGTAACTGGGCCTTTGTATCACCAATTCACAGGTTCGCGTCAAAAGAACATATATATTACAGCCTAAGTTAGTTGCAAAAAAAAAAAAGAAAAGAAATAAATGAAGGAAAAAAGAGAGAGAAAAGAAAAGTAATGACCCAGTTCAAGCGTGGTTTGGTTTCTTTCATCCTATTTCATCCTATAGCATCATTCTCTTTATCTTCTGGGATATTTAACTTTGTTTCTCCAAACACTATACCCTTTCTTTCTTAACCTTAGCCCCATTACAACCTAATAAAAGTCCTTTGGATTTATGTTTGAATTTGCTTTGCTAGTGGTGGAGAACTTAGATCCTTGCCAGGCCTATGGAAAGAGTACTGGATAGGGTGGATTTGAGTGTAAACATAAGCCTATGCACTTTTAAGTGATGAGTGACATACACATATCCTTGGTGAGGGATTTCTAACTTAGATTTCCCTTTGTCAAGTAAATTGCCATGAAGTTTGTTTTCTTGAGTCATGAGAAAATCACTTGGATAAGAGAGATGTTGAAATGCTTTTGTTTACTTTTTACTTGTGATTGGAACATTCACTTTTGAAGTTTTGTTTTGTTTGTTTTGTTATTCTCCCTTGGTCTTGATTTGTTTTGCCCAGGAGTACAAATGATAAGTGTGGGGAAGTTGATAAATGCTAAATTTTATATATTTTATCCCGCCTTATTCATTTATTTTGGGGACTATTTTAGGCTAAATTGCATTTATTAAATAATATTTGGATCATTGCCAATTCTAGGAAATAATATAAATTTGAATTGATTATGATATTATTAAGCTTAAATTGATAATATTTTGATTAGTATCTTGTAATTGGATAATATTTTCAAATATATGATAGATCACGATTTTATTTAATTCTTGCAGGACAAGGAAAAGGAGATTAGAAGATCCTACAGTGCAGAAATTTTCTTGAAAGCTAAAAAAGAATCTAATGGTAGAATTTTATTTGGGTTTCTTAAATTTTAATGGGCCCAAGTCGGTACCCAAAAACTCTTCCCTCCTCTCTTAAAGATTAACCTAGCAGCTGCCACTAAGATAGATACATGGACTGACGCTGGAGGCGGGGACGAGGTACCGAGGGACGCACTAACAGATGCGGGACGAGAGTTTTTGTAGTTCTTGGCTTGCATATCACTGAGACACACTTGCTTAATTCAATCACTATTATTTCTCCAATCAAGGGCCCCACCTCTAATTGCATGAAACAATTCCATTCTACCTTTCCATCTGCACATATACACACAGCATCCATTCATTAATTATTGATCCACATTCACCTTTCCAATGGCCATAAATCACTACTGGAGGCGTTAAGGGGGAAGGATTTTCATGGCAGCTTAATCTGTTTTAGGAGGCAACTTGGGAAGCATATGGAGAAAGCCAGAGCCTAAGAGTTTACACTTGAAGACCATAAAGGAGTGTCTTTCTTTTTATCTTTTTGATTCAAGACTTGAGATTATTTAGTTTTAAATGATTTTTGGTTGTACTAATTGAGAACAATCTAGTTTTAGATTGTAGACTTATTATTGATTTGGATTGAATTGATATTTTGGAAGTGATTTGTTCTTAAATGATTGTTGGGATTTTTGTCTGCACCCTTTGATTGTCAATTAGATTATTAACTGAGTTTTCATTATTAATTTAATTGTCAATTTGGGTTTAATCTCTTGATTGTTTAATTAGGTTGATTAATTGTCGAATTGTTTAATTAGGCAATTGTGAACATAAATTCCAAACTATCTTAAACAATTGTGATTGGCTTTTAATGGATTTAATTAACCACCACTTTTTCCATTATGAGTTTTCTAGTGGATTAGGTGTTATTGAGCCTGAGGGTTTTCCATGTTTCAATTAGGTGATTAAATTTATTAATTCCAATTTTTAATCAACCTCCTTTTGGTCTAATAAATTGAATGGCTAAGAAAGCTAAATCCATGTGAATCCTAAGTTGTCCCCTTTATCATCATAACTGAATCAAACTCTTGTTGTTTGTCTTCCTTCTTCATAATATTTTGCTTAGCATTTTAATTCCTCTTTCATAAAAAACCCCCAAAAATTGCATTCAAATTCATATAGATTAGTCTCATTCTCATATAGTTTTTAGAGTCAATTGCATTAGTGTATTTAGTTAGTTTAATTGCATTTAGGTAGTAGTGTCTTGCATTCTAGTTTAGGTCCATTCCATTGCATCTTTTGTCACTTGAAAATCAATCCTAAAGAAAACCCATAGCTTGCTCCTTGGGAGAATGACCTAGGTTGACTCGAAACTGCATAACAATTTAGAACCTAGTTTAATTGATTGCTTTAGCGACAGAAGCACACATCAATTATCATAAAAGAAGAAAGTTCTTGCATAATGTTAAGCTATATTATTTGGAGGAACCATGCTTGTTTCATTATTGTGCTGATCAATTGATAAGAAGATGTGTACCAAAAAATAAGCAACAGGAAATATTAAAGTGCTTTCATTCTTCTGAGCATGGAGGTCACTTTGGAGGTAATAAACTGCAGCAAAGGTCTTACAATGTGGCTTCATCTGTCCTACGTTGTTTAAAGATTCTTATAAGTTTGCCTTAAAATGTGATCAGTGCAGAAGATTGGGAAACATCACTAAATGGAATGAGATGCCACTTAATAACATGTTTGAAGTGGAATTGTTTGATGATTAGGGAATAGACTTCATGGGACCCTTCCCTAAATCCTTCAATAATCAATATATTCTTGTGGCAGTAGATTATGTGTCCAAATAGGTTGAAGCAGCTGCTTTCCTAACCAATAATGGTAAGGTTATGGTCAAATTCTTGAAGAAGCATATTTTCACTCGATTTGGTGCACCACGAGCCATTATAAGTGATGGAGGCACTCACTTTTGTAACAACCAATTCAAAACTCTCTTGAAGAAATACGGTGTTACATATAAGGTAGCCCTATCCTACCATCCTTAAACTAATAGGCAAGCTAAGATTTTTAATCGGGAGATTAAGAAGATTCTTGAAAAAATAGTGGGGGTCACAAGAAAAGATTGGTCCATGAAACTTGATGATGCATTGTGGGCCTATCGTACTGCTTACAAGACACCAGTTGGTATGTCTCCTTATTGATTGGTATTTAGGAAAGCTTGGCATCTCCCGGTGGAATTAGAACACAATGCTTATTGGGCTATCAAAAAGCTCAACTTTGATGCTACGACTTTGGGGGAAATGAGACTCTTATAATTGAATAAGCTAGAGGATTTTCTATTCCATGCCTATGAAAGCTCTAAATTATATAAAGAGAAGACTAAGAAGTGGCATGATAAGAAGATCATACTCAAGAACTTTGAACCAGGACAACAGGTGCTCTTATATAATTCCACGCTGAGGTTGTTTCCAGGAAAGCTAAAATCTCATTGGTAGGGACCATTCACTGTGGTTCAAGTACTTGATCATGGTGCAGTAGAGTTGGAAGGCAAAAGTTGAGAGAAATTCAAAGTCAATGGGCAAAGATTGAAGCACTATTGGGGTGGTGAAGTGGACCATTAGACAACTACATTACCTCTAACAGTTGATTCTTGAGATGCTGCTATAGTTTGGCTGAAGACTATAAACTTAGCGCTTGTTGGGAGGCAACCCAATGATTTGATTTTCATTTACTATTTTTTCCTCTCATTGTTATTCAGGCTTTAAGGTGATCGCTCCTCTCGTAGCTACAAGTTCTTGCCCGTGCGCTCTTTCCTCCTTCAATTTGAAACATCAGAGAAATAACTCCACATCAAAATTAGAGACCTAAACTAGGGGAGTACTAGTTTCTTTCTCCTTTATTAATTTTTGCAACATTGAGGACAATGCTTGATTTAAGTGTGGGGGAGAGACTTAGGACTCGGAATCTAATTGACATTTTTTTAAGGAAATAGAGGTACTTTGTCTTCATTTTGAGATTGTTGGATTTGAATAAATGTAGCTTAGTTACTAGTTGCATGAAGGGAAGTTGATTACGTATATTGAATTTATATGATGATATATTGTTTAACTTGATTAAATTAGGTGAGATAGTATAGCCCCGTTGGAAGGAAATTTAAGCCTAAAACATTCGATTCTAGTGTGATATTTCACTTGTATCAATTTACTCTTCAAAACTTCTCTTATTTCTTTTCACTGCTATCTAGTACATGTTCAATTCTTTAATAGGATAGAGGCATTCATTTTTATACCCTTAAATTCAAAACACAAGCTACAAACACTTCATCTGTTGCTACCCCTTTGAGCTCATCATATTTTTTTCTTTTCATCTATCATATCTATATTAACTTAATATGCATGTACAATCATTTTTACACTAATTTGCTCATGTTATCAAATCACAAGATGTGGTATTATCGCTATTAGTGCTTTTATGTTAGAGGGTATTTCTAAAAAAAATAGAAAAACACAAACATGACTCCAATGGCTTCTCTCAACCTCAGTTAGTAACCGGGGGCACTTGATCACCAATGTTTGCACTCGCGTCAAATGGTAAAATCAAAGAGAGCTATGAGTTGGGCTAAAAGCCCCTTAAGTCACTTGTTGAAGTAATTGAGTAACTAGTGCTGTATCACCCATGTGCAGGGTCACGTCAAAAGGGAATCTACAACAGCTAAAAAAATAGCATAGAAAAGAAAAAGTAAAAAAAAATAAATAGAGAGAGAGAATACCCTTCTTGACTCTTGAAGAATATTACGCATATCACTATTACATTAAATTATCTGTATAACATGATTTACATGTATATTACTTAGTATCCATCATCCACTCCACGTAGCCTATATTCCAACATTGCAAGCCATAAAGTCCTCTTGATTTTTGAATGGACATGTGACTGGTGGTAGAAGATTAGAACTATTACAAGCCTATGGTGGGGTGATTGAACAAGTGAACTGAGCGAAAAAGAACCTATATACTAGTGAGTTGAGTGATATACTTTATTGTTCGCCGTTTAGCTTCTGCAAGCGCACGGGTCGCAAGTAATAATTTAGTGAGTAAACGAGTGTTGATCCATAAGGTCTATGACGAAAGTGAGTTAATTATTGTAACTATGTTCTTAACTAGGTTGAATGAAATCATTTGAAATTGAGTATGTCAATTAAGGAAATTTGCTAAAAACAATAAGGTAAAACAAAGGTGATTGTAAAATTGATTCTACTTCAAGGTTTAAAGGCTTAGGATTACTTCTTCCTCATTGTATTTCATGAAACTATGCAATTGATTCACTTATGCTAATTGTGTGATTCCATATGTTAGTCAAAGATTCTAAGATCATCAATCAAGCTCTCTCAAGTCAAGATTGATTTTTAATCTTCATTAACAATATTCAATCTCTTGTCTATCATTAATGAAAATCATCTTTCCAAAGCAATTCTTCATTAGACTATGCGAGGTTGTTAGATATATCTCTATTCTAACAATAAACCATCCATTTAATCCTTAAACTTCAAGTCTAGCATGATTTTTCTCAAGTTCTACAGCCAAAATAGCTCTCTCAAGCATCATTCAATTGAACTAAACTAATCATGTGGTGATCAAGCACAAGATAGTAATTAAGCATAGAGAAAAATCAGCATATATTCTCAACAACTAGCAAAAGTAAGAAAATATAGTAGTTTTAATCCATACAATGAGTAGAAGTAATCCTAAATGAGGTTTTTAGCTACTCATAATCAATACAAACCAAAAACTAAACTCAAAAGTTATATCCATATTAGCAAATGGGAAGAAAAGAGGAGAAAAACCAGAAAATGAGAAGAAAATCTTAAATTTCTCTAAGAATCTCCTCCAAGAAGCACCAAAATCCTCCTCATACTCTCCAAGAAGCCTCCTTGTGGTTCTCAGCCTCTTGTGCAGAATCCCTCCATTTCGGCGCCTCCATTAGGTTAAAAAGCAAGCTGCAGCTTCAGTTTTTCAAAACGCACAGTTGCAGTATCGTAACTTTATTTTCGATTCCCTATAGCGAACCCACAGCGTACGCGGTCAGAAGGGCCTATTTTTTATGTGTTTTCGCTTTTGCTTCACTATAGCAAAACCTACAGTGTATGCGGTCATAAGGGCCTATTTTTTATGTGTTTTCGCTTTTGTTTTGCTGTGGCGTAGCAAAAGCGACCGGGGGCACCTTCAAGCTACTTTGATCTTCCTTTTTGGCTTTTGTTCTTCTTTTCTCCACCTCCAAGGATCCATGTAAGCTTCAATTTCTTGTCCTCATCCTCCTACAAAGAGAAGGATTTTATGAGCTTTCCAATTTTCTTCAATTTAATCTAAAACCCTATACATTTAGCTCAAAATTTGCACTTTTCAAAGTATTTTCAACACATCACATTTTCCTTCATATGTATAAAGTTTTATGCACAATTTTAGTTTAAAACCACAAATATATAAGAAAAATGTGATGAAATACAAGAATTTCCAGAGAATAACATTTATACCCTTGTGTGACTATTTTTCCTGGATTTAATCTTGTTAAACTTCGTATCTTAATATGAATTTTTTTTATATGTGATTAACAACCCATATTGCACAATTAGTTCCTAAGGTATGTTTACTTGAGTTCTTACAGTTTCTTAGTTAATTCAATTTGTCTCTCTTCTTTCTTCAACCTATTTTCAAGGTTGATTTTTCTTTGCCCAGGAGTACAAAATATTTAGTGTGCGGGAGTTTGATAAGTATATATTTTATAATTAAATAGGTATATATTTTGGATATATTCACTGGATTTATTAATATTTTATGCCTATTTAATTATCTTTTATATACTTTTCTATCTTTTTGATAATGATAGGATGCTAAAAAATTTTAAGAGAAAATCTATTGATATCTGATCCTATTTTGCAGGAGATTAGAAGGAGATAACAAATGATAAAAAAATAAAAGCATGCTCGCAAATATGTTGGAAGAGGTAAACAAAGGACTGAAGAAAATTCGTGGGTCCCACGTGAGACGATGAAAGCCAAATAAAGAAGAGTAGTTTCTGCGTACAACATAAGCAATATCCCTTTACATATATATTATTATATTGAAAAGAGATAAAGGTTAACTCAAGAAAAGAATAAAGCAAAAAAGAAGTGGACCCCACGTGAGGAAAAGATGAAAGCATATGAGTTGTATATGCGATATCATTTTGTTTGATATGCTCATATATGCTATATTATATATCTTTTAAGAGATTGGGATGGCAGCGTGGACCCCGCAAGCAGAAAAGGCAGCCCTAAAATCTATTTATAAAAAGGTGAGAGTTGTGAAGAGAACGGAGGCGAACACAGCAGAGAACGCTGAATGGCTTAGATGGAGAAGGCAGAGACACGGAGCAGAGTTTGGATGGCAGAGGCGAGAGGCAGAGTCAGATAAGAACGTGCTAGAGAATAAGAGGGATTAGAGAAGCTAAGGAGAGCTAGAAATTGAAGATAAATTGTATGAGCACTCTGTTCCTTAATATTCTTCTTTTCTTTTTAAATCTGAACTCTGGAATGTTTTATTGCTATTTTTGTGATTTAATTATGATGAACATGTGTAGCTAATTTTCTCAATCTAGGATTTTCTTGAACCTATTTATGGATTGAATTAATTATTTACTCTCTTTTTGCATCAAATGAAGTTTTTGTATTGATTTTATCTTGCTTGTAATGCCTCTAAATGCCTGATCACTATTTATTTGTCTTGTTTATTTAAATTAATCTTGAGAAAGATAATTTAAGTATAGAACTTAGGCAAAATCATGTTAGACTTGAAGTTTAGGTATTAAACGGATGGTTTGTTAGTATCATAGAGATATAGTTACTAACCTATCATTGTCAGATTAAGATTGATGTTTAAAGTTAGTCCTTATAAATTAATACAAGATATTGATTAGTTTATTAGGATAAATATTTGGTCTTGACTCGAGAGAGCATTATCGAATACTTTTGAATCTTAGATAAATACATATCTTCGTTTGATTGCTTATTGAGGGTAAATGAATTAGTTCATGAAATAAATAGGGGATAGATAATCCTAGGTTCCTCTGATCTTGAAGAAAAGTCTTAACTTTAGAATTCTCAAATAAATTATTTCTTAAACAAATTAAATTTTAAAATATTCTCACTCAACCTAATTGAGAACTTAATTGAGATAATCAATTCATTTTTTGTCATAGTCCTCAGAGGAGCGATCTTTTTATATTACTTGCGACCCGTACACTCTCGGTAAAGATAGACGGCTAACATCAGTCAATGTGTTCCCAAAGAAGAAATGGCCAGCATCTAAAATCACTGTAATTCATTCTCATATGGTGGTCAGTTTGAAGCAACTAGAATAACCACTAAAGTCCTTCAATCTGGGTTTTGCTGGCCTATACTCTTCAAGGATGCCAATAGAATTGTGACAGCCTGTGACAAATGTCAAAGAATAAGAAATATCTTAAAGAGACATGAAGCCCCTTTAACTAACATCTTAGAAGTTAAGCTTTTTGATGTATGGGGGATCGATTTTATAGGGCCTTTTCCATCCTCATTTAGCAATCAGTTTATTTTAGTAGTTGTTGATTATGTTTTCAAGTGGGTTGAAGCAGCTGCTTTTCCTACAAATGATTCTCGAGTGATTGTGAAGTTTTGGAGGAAAAACATTTTTACAAGATTTGGAGTGCCTAGAGCTATTATCAGTGATAGAGGAAGGCATTTTTGCAATCAGCAGCTTCAATCAGTGTCAACTAAATATGTAGTAACTCATAAGGTTACAACTCCATATCATCAACAAACTAGTGGGCAAGTGAAAATCTCAAACAGAGAACCGAAATGGATCTTATAGAAGACGGTGAATTCCAATCGGAAGGACTGGGCAAGGAAATTAGATGATGTACTTTGGATTTATAGAACTGCCTTCAAGACTCCAATTGGTACATCTTCATATCAATTGTGTTAGATCTCATGTTTTGATGATAACAAAAGAATGGTTTGAAAAGGAAATGTTTAATAATCAAGCTTGAACTAAGTAATGACAGGAATAAGCTTTACTTGAGGTAAGCATGGAAGTAGTGAAGATTGGCCAAGAGAAAATGCTGAGGAACTTGATCAGAAGTGAAACTTCTAAAGCATTACTCGAGGCGGTACTCGAGTAATGAACCAAAACTTGAAGTAACCAACGAAAACTTCCAGTAACCTGCCACCATTACTCGAGGAGCTACTCGAGTACCTTTGTTTTAGAAAATGTGGACCTCTCGGCAGTTTGTACCACTGCTAATGTTACTCGAGGTGCTACTCGAGTAACCCTGTGAAAACTTCCAGTTGACTTCAAGTTTTCCAATGATACTCGAGGAGCTACTCGAGTAACTTTGTTTCTGAAAATATGTAACTCTCGGCACTTTGTACCACTGCTAATGTTACTCGAGGAACTACTCGAGTAACGCACTAAGATGAGTGAAAACTTGAGCTTAGTACCCGATTAACTTGATTTCTGTGTATTTCATCTTCCTCTAGTACTTACTCCATTACACAAGTTTTTCATGGTTTATTTTAAGTGGATTCCTCGAGTATGTACCCCAGTAAATGCAAATGTTTTCAAAGTAAACTTCAAGTCATTACCAGAGTAAATCATGTTCAAAAGTCTCAGTTACTCGAGGTGTTACCCGAGTAACCTATGTGAAAATGAATGCATTACTCGAGTCAGTACTCGAGTAATGAGGTATTTGCTCTCGGCCTTGAAATCCTGCCAACATTACTGGAGTAAAGCATCGAGTAACCAAAAGTTTTTTAAATGATTACTCGAGTTGGTACCCGAGTAACTCATAAAGTTGTGAGTGAATTACTCGAGTAAGTACCTGAGTAAATATACATTTCCAAAGGTTTGAAAATTGATTACTCCATGCACTAACCGAGTAATCTTGTATTTATTCATTGACTTGCAGTTGAACAAAGATTTCCCGATGATACTCGAGTAGGTACTCGAGTAACCTTCAAGTCATACTCGAGGAGCTACTCGAGTAAGCAAAACCATAAATCCAGAAATCTTTCAAACGTTGATTATTTTGTTTTCTATATGATTAATCTTTCATTGTGTTAGTATTCTTAGCCTAGTTACAGATGAACAATGAAGAAATCATATCAAGTAATAGAAGTCAAATGAAACGCTCAAATGTCACCGACCGTCACCTACCACAACGTAAGTTTTTCAAAAAACTAGAAAAGTCAATAATGGTTGCGCACGCTCCAACGGACATGAAGAAATACGTTCCAGTAATCATTACCAACGTATCTATATATATGTGAACAACTGAACAGAGAAGAACACACAAGAACACACTCACGAACATATCATCAAGTTCATTACTCTGTTTTTCATTATACTTGTGATTCTATGCTTCAGTGATTCTTATTTACTCTGTGAGAGAGATATTTCATTAAAACTCAATATTTGTTATTGAGGTAACGTAAGGTTGTGGAACCTTGAGTTGGGATTGGATTACAACTTGTAAGGGGGAGCGAGTGTCCAGGTGTAGGAACTTGCTTGTACTGAGGTGCCAAGAACCCACTGAATCTTGGAAGTTATAGTGAAACTATCAGAGAAGCTCTGAGGACTGGACGTAGGTCAAAGTGGTTGTGGCCGAACCAGTATAACTCCCGGTGTACACTTCGGTGATATTTCTCCTTACTCTTTTCATGTTTTAATTTCAACGTCAGATTTTATATTTGCAACAAAATTTTTAAGATCAACCAATTCACCCCCCCTCTTGGGTGAAAGCTTGCTCTAACATTTGGTATCAGAGCGTAGGTCTTCTTGTTAAGGTATAACAACCTAAGAAGGATCCAATGGCAAGCATGGGTGAAGGAATTCTTCCCGATGGAGCATCCAACACTAGACCTCCCGGTTTCAGTGGAGAACACTTTTCCTTTTGGAAAGCAAAATTCAGAGTATTCATAATGGCTACCGAATATGGGATGTAATTGAGAGTGGAAATTATCAACCTACAAAGATTGTAGAATCTCAGAAAATTCCAAAGACGCCAGCGGAATATGATGAGAATGACAAGAAACTTATCACTCTCAACAGCAAGGCAATTCTGATGTTACAAAGTGCCTTAAGCCAAAGTGAATACTTTAGAATCTGCACACTTCCAACAGCAAAGGAAATGTGGGAAGCTCTGGAAATAGCTCATGAAGGAACTTCGGGAATAAAGGAGAATCGAATCTGTTAGAGCAAGCGTTTCACCCAAGAGGGTGGGTGAATTGGGTGATCTTAAAAATTTCGTTGCAAATATAAAATTTGACGTTGAAATTAAAACATGAAAGAGTAAGGAGAAATATCACCAAAGTGTACACCGGGAGTTATACTGGTTCGGCCACAACCACTTTGACCTACGTCCAGTCCTCAGAGCTTCTCTGAGAGTTTCACTATATCTTCCAAGATTCAGTGGGTTCTTGGCACCTCAGTACAAGCAAGTTCCTACACCTGGACACTCGCTCCCCCTTACAAGTTGTAATTCAATCCCAACTCAAGGTTCCACAACCTTAAGTTACCTCAATAACAAATATTGAGTTTGAATGAAATATCTCTCTTCACAGAGTAAATAAGAATCACTGAAGCATAGAATCACAAGTATAATGAAAACAGAGTAATGAACTTGATGATACGTTCGTAAGTGTATTCTTGTGTCTTGTTCTCTGTTCAGATATTCACGTATATATAGATACATTGGTAATGATTGCTGGAACGTATTTCTTCATGTCCGTTGGAGCGTGCGCAGCTATTATTGACTTTTCCAGTTTTTGAATAACATACGTTGTAGTAGGTGATGGTCGGTGACATTTGAACGTTTCATTTGACTTCCATTACTTGACATGATTTCTTCATTGATTATCTGTAAATAGACTAAGTATACTAACACAATGAAAGATTAATCATATAGAAAACAAATGAACGAACGTTTGAATGATTTCTAAATTTCTGGGTTTGCTTACTCGAGTAGCTACTCGAGTATCCCTTGAAGTTTACTCGAGTACTTACTCGAGTATCATCGGGAAAGTTCTGAAAACTTGAAGTCAATGAATAAATACAAGATTACTCGGGTAGTGCATGGGATAACCAATTCTTAAACCTTTGAAAATATGTGTTTACTCGGGTAGTTACTCGAGTAATGCACACAGAACTTTATGAGTTACTCGGGTACTGACTCGAGTAAATCATTACAAAACTTTTGGTTACTCGATGCTTTACTCCAGTAATGTTGGCAGGATTTCAAGGCCGAGAGCACTTACCTTGTTACTCGGATACGGACTCGAGTAATGCATTCATTTTTGTATAGGTTACTCGGGTAGCTCCTCGAGTAACTGTACTTGTTGAGCTTGACTTACCCGGGTAATGACTTGAAGTTTACATTGAAAATATTTGCATATACTGGGGTACATGCTCGGGGAATCCACTTAAAATAAACCATGAAAAACTTGTATAATGGAGTAAGTACTAGAAGATGAAATACATAGAAATCAAGTTAATCGGGTACTAACCTCCAGTTTTCACTCACCTTAGTGCGTTACTCGAGTAGCTCCTCGAGTAACATTGGCAGTGGTACAAAGTGCCGAGAGTTACATATTTTCAGAAACAAAGTTACTCGAGTAGCTCCTCGAGTATCATGGGGAAAACTTGAAGTCAACTGGAAGTTTTCACAAAGTTACTCGAGTAGTGCCTCGAGTAACATTAGCAGTGGTACAAACTGCCGAGAGGTCCACATTTTCTGAAACAAAGGTACTCGAGTAGCTCCTCGAGTATCATTAGGAAAACTTGAAGGCAACTGGAAGTTTTCACATGGTTACTCGAGTAGCTCCTCGAGTAACATTAGCAGGCCGAGAGCAACCTTAAAATTTTACCTGGTTACTCGAGTAGCGCCTCGAGTAATGGTGGCAGGTTACTGGAAGTTTTCCTTGGTTACTTCAAGTTTTGACTCATTACTCGAGTAGCGCCTCGAGTAATGCTTTAGAAGTTTCACTTCTGATCAAGTTCCTCAGCATTTTCTCTTGGCCAATCTTCACTACTTCCATGCTTACCTCAAGTAAAGCTTATTCCTGTCATTACTTAGTTCAATCTTGATTATTAAACATTTCCTTTTCAAACCATTCTTTTGTTATCATCAAAACATGAGATCTAACATTCTCCCCCTTTTTGATGATGACAAAAACTTGGTGATTTTGAACATGGTTTTTCAAATTGGATTCTTAATTAATTATTTCTTATTAAGGTTGAATATACCTTGCATATATAACAACGTCATTAGTCCAACCATGTATCATAATTCAAAACTTAAATGATATCAAATGAAGTCATAATTTAAACACACTTGCATTAAACTTTAAGAATTTCAAATTACAAGATAAATTCAAGAAAACTAATAACAAAATGCACCCTTGATCCCATATACAACCAAATATCCCAAATTAAGCTAGGACACTTCCACAAAATAACCAAATATCCCAAATTAAGCTAGGACACTTCCACAAAATCATTCTCAAGCTCTTCTCCCCCTTTTTGGCTTCATCAATCAAGTCGAGGGCTAGGAGGCTTGACTACAGAAATGGGTGTCACTGGAAGGACAAAAGAATCATCTGAGTCCAAGGAATTAAATGAGCTAGAAGGGGCAGGGTCAGGCAGATGAACTGGAGGGATATTGAGGTTATCGCCGGAGTAGATGTTTCTCCTTCTGGAGTAGTCTGAACCTCAGGAGTAGTCTCAGCCTCAGGAGAAGATATTTCCTCTGTGGGGGCAGGAGAAGGTACAGGTTTAGGAGCGAGTTCAGGTGGAGGTTTTGGAGGTGAATCATCAACGGTAATATGTGTGGTTTCGTGGGTATCAGGATCATCCACTGTGAATAAGATATCTTTCCCTTGGGGCTCAAGTGGATCAGAAACCAGAGGGGTGGATGGTTCAGCCTCGGGAATAGGAATGTCTGAAGGAGGGTCTACTGGAGGTGGTGGTGGTGCAGATGAGGAGGGACCCGCAGAAGGTCCAGGACCCAAGGAATCCAATTGTGCCAGTATCAGTCTCAATGTCTCTCCCTGGGCACGTTGCTCTGCTAGCAACTCCTCATGCCTTCTATCCATTCTCTCAACCAATTCTCCCATTTTGGTGTTCATGTGGGTTATGAGTTCTGCATTAGTGTTGGCTATGTCCACATGAAAACCTCTGAGCATATTCTCCATAAAGTGCTGGAGAGTGGCATTGAGGAAGGATGGCGATGATGTGGTAGCAGCTGGAGCCGATGACTGAGTGTCATCCATCCTACTGGTCTCTGCCTCAGTGGCCTTTCGCTTCTTCTTGGACCCAGACTCCAGTGGGCCTTTGAGAGGGATGTCGATGTTCAGTTTACAAATCTGATTCCTCCCCACTGGGGTCATCCTCTCAATTGGCTCCTTACTATCCAAGTACCATATTTTGTTCTCTTTCAGGATAAGAGACACAAATTTGAGGATATGGCATTGGTGTAGTAGCTTTCCCATCCACCTTATATCTTTTCATCTCGGAAAAGATATATTCTCCCAGATCCTTCTGTTCCTTCAGAAGCAGTGAAGCAAACCACCTAAAGTCCCTATCAGAGAAGTGGGTATAGTTGTTGGCTTTGTTCACTAGGGACCTAGAGTAGATGTACCATAGGACCCTGTGATGATCACACATATCACTCGGTTTAAAAATGAGGGGGGCAACTAACTCACCGGGCTTAAGGATAATGAAAATTTGATTTGGCTCAAGCTCAGAATAGATATCATCAGGGGGGTTCTCTATCCCTAGCCACAAATTGATTCTAGAGGGTGAAATTAATATCTTTTGACCTCTCACAGTGGTGGTCATGTCTTCCTCAACTGAGGTTCGGTTAGGCTCATCTATAATTTCTAGGTTGCAATATAAATGGGTAATCACTTTAGTACAAAATGGTAACCTAATAGATAGCCAAGGCATAAATGGATCTAAATAAGGACTTAAGTCATGCTTCACTACCTCTTGAAGTAACTTCAGATCAACGTAGTGAGTCTTACACACTTTTCTTCTGGAGAATTGTGTTAAGTACTTGGGAGACTCCACCAGTTTGCCCACATTGAATCCCTTTGGAGGAGTAGTGATCTCTACTTCTGGAATCTTGGACTTCTTGGATGATTGACCCTTCTCCATTTGGTCAATGATCCTAGCCATTGCCTTAGCCACATTTTTGTCATATTTTGGCTTCTTGATAGGCTTTGGAGTGAAAGAGGTGGTAGAGGAATCAGAGTGAGGAGGTGAGGGAGATTTGGCACTCTTGCCTCTTCCAGTAGATGTACTCTTTTTGGATTGAGCCCTAGTCACAATGGGCTCTTTAATTTCAACTCCTTTGGCTTTTGGTTGTGATTGAAGAGGGATTTTCGCTTTTGGTCTCGGGGTTAACTTTCTTCTCTTTTTGGGAGGAGAAGAAAGAGGATCAGAATGTTGTTGAGACTCGGAGGAGTCTATGGGAGTAAGATTCTTGGTTCTCATCTTCTTGAAACACAGAAAATCAAGAATCACAGTAAAACAGGGTAACTGTCGCGAGTTTAGGGCAGAAAGATTTTGAACAAAATAGGAAGTTTTTGGACTTGAAATCAGTTGGGTTTTGACGGAAATGAGGCAAGGAATCGATTGGGAAAAGTTTTTGAAAGGGTGTATAGTGATTTACTCGAGGAGATTTTGTGGAAATGACCGAGTTTGCGAAAGAAAAAGACCTAACACCCGACATTACTCGAGGCCTTACTCGAGTAAGGTTCAAGTTTACTCGAGGCCTTCCTCGAGTGTTCATGCAGAAAAATTCAAAAATAATTCATTTAAATTGCGTACCTGGCATGAATAATATAGTAATTATCCATGGATGTTCCCTCGATCATTCATAGTCCATTTGGGTCAGATTTGAGTCATTATGCATTACTTTGAGAATCTGAACTCCGACATTACTCGAGGCCTTCCTCGAGTAATCTTCAAGTTTACTCGAGGCCTGCCTCGGGTAAATAGCTTCTCAACTTCTGACTCTTCATTTCTTTGAAAAACTGAACCGTTATATTTGAAAATCAAATAACTTGATCCGTTACTTCCAGTTTTGGGGGCCATTACTCGAGTACATACTTGAGTAAAGTTCTTCTTTACTTCAAGTTGTTCCTCGGGTAAAGCTTCTCTGTCACACAATACTTCAAGTTGGTACTCCAGTAAATATGTCCTCTGATCACCTCTGTTTTTATTTCACAAAACAGAGTTTCAACCTTCCTGCAAAACAAATTTCCATATACTCCGATGCTTAAGTTAGTAATCATCAAAACTTTAACAAGTGACTTTATCTAATATTATGAAATGCTGAAATTACTTATAACTCATTGGGATTTACCATTCCCAATTCTCTTCTAATGTAAAGAAATTGATCTTTTGCAAGGGGTTTTGTAAAGATATCAGCTAGCTGAAGATGAGTGGGAATAAATATCACTTTCACATCTTTCTTTTGCACATGATCTCTGATGAAGTGATGTCTGACATCGATATGCTTGGTTCTAGAGTGTTGAACTGGATTCTTTGCCAAGCTTATCGTACTAGTATTGTCACAATAGATTGGTATTTCTTTGAGATAAATACCAAGATCTTGTAGTTGTTGTTTTAACCATATTACTTGTGCACAACAACTTGAGACTGCAACATATTCGGCTTCCGTTGACGAAAGAGACACTGTATTTTGTTTCTTGCTGAACCATGATACAAGAGATCCTCCAAGAAATTGTCCTTGTCCACTGGTGCTCTTTCTGTCTGTTTTGTATCCTCCATGATCTGAATCTGAATATGCAACAAGATATTCACTTCTTCCTTTAGGATACCACAGACCCAATTCGGGTGTGTCAGCAAGGTATCTAAAGATTCGTTTGACCATTTCAGCATGTGATTCTTTTGGTGCTGATTGATATCTTGCACATATGCCAACACTAAATTGAATGTCCGGTCTACTTGCTGTGAGATAGAGTAATGATCCAATCATTCCTCTATATTTTGTTATGTTGTAGTCTTTCCCTTTGACATCAGCATCAAGCAACGTAGTTGAACTCATAGGCGTGTCCGAGCCATTTGCTTCATCCATTCCATACTTCTTCAATAGCTCTTTTACATACTTTGTTTGAGATATGAAGATTCCATTCTTTCTTTGTTTGATTTGCAAACCAAGAAAGAAATTCAATTCTCCCATCATTGACATCTCAAATTCTCCCTGCATTATCTCAGAAAATTCCTTACACATAGATTCATTAGTAGCACCGAAAACAATGTCATCAACATATATTTGAACAATTAAAATATCATTGTGTTTTCGTTTTATAAAGAGTGTTGTATCAACTTTTCCTCGTACAAAACCTTGATCGATAAGAAACTTACTGAGCCTTTCATACCAGGCTCTAGGAGCTTGTTTTAAACCGTATAAAGCCTTTTTAAGTTTGAAAACATGGTCAGGTTTGGTAACATCCTCAAAACCTGGAGGTTGTTCTACATACACTTCTTCCATGATGTAACCATTTAGAAAAGCACTCTTTACATCCATTTGATAGAGTTTGAATCCTTTGATGCATGCAAAGGCTAAGAGTACACGTATAGCTTCCAATCTAGCCACTGGAGCATACGTTTCCTCATAATTAATCCCTTCTTCCTGATTATAGCCTTTGGCCACCAATCTTGCCTTGTTTCTGACAATAATTGCGGATTCATCGAGTTTGTTCTTGAATAACCATTTAGTACCAATGATCGGATGATCTTTGGGTCGAGGCACCAAATCCCAAACTTGATTTCTCTCAAATTAATTTAGTTCTTCTTGCATTGCTATAACCCAATCATTGTCTGATAGGGCTTCATCAATATTAGAAGGTTCAATCTCAGAAATGAATGCAGAAAAACTTACGTCATTGAAAATTTTATTTCTAGTTTTGATCCCTTCATTCACATCTCCTATGACCTGATCTAGGGGATGACTTTTATTGTATTTCCAAGCTCTAGGTTGATCTAGGGATTGCTCTTCTTCCTTAGTTTCATCAACCTCTGGAATAAGAGATTTAGAAATAGATTGACCATTTTCTTGATTTAAATCAACTTCCTGTTCTTCATCAATGGTTTTGTCAGAGGATTCGAATTCATCAAATACAATATGAATTGATTCTTCAACAACACATGTTCGTTTATTGAAAACTCTATATGCTTTACTTCGGTTAGAATATCCTAGGAAAATTCCTTCATCAGTTTTAGAATCAAATTTTCCTAAGTTATCTTTACCATTATTATGAATGAAACACTTACAACCGAAGATGTGTAGATGAGCAATGTTTGGCTTTCTTCCTTTGTACAGCTCGTATGGTGTCTTACCAAGTTTTGTTCTGATATAGGCTCTATTTGAAATATAGCATGCTGTACACATAGCATCAGCCCAAAATACTTGAGACACGTTCTTTTCATTCAACATTGCTCTAGCCATTTCCGTAAGCACTCTATTCTTGCGTTCTACAACTCCATTTTGTTGAGGTGTCCTTGGAGCAGAAAAATTGTGATTAATCCCATTAGTATCACAATACTCTTCAAAGGCTTGATTTTCAAATTCTCTGCCATGGTCGGTCCTAATACCTGCAATGGACATACCTTTCTCATTTTGCACTTTCTTGGCAAAAACAATAAATTCTTCAAAGGTTTCATCTTTTGATGATAGAAAGATAACCCATGTAAATATAGAGAAATCATCAACAATGACCAATGAATATAGGTTGCCACCAAGACTCTTTACTCTTGCTGGACCAACTAAATCCATATGCAATAGTTGTAGTGGTCTATTTGTTGAAATCTCATTTTTCAATTTGAAAGATGATTTAGTTTGTTTACCCTTTTGACATGCATCACACATCAAGTCTTTTTTGAAATTTACTTTGGGTAATCCAAGCACTAAATCCTTTTTGAGTAATTTGCCTAGTTGATGCATATTGACATGAGCCAATCTCTTATGCCATAGCCAACTTTCATCGGTATTACTCAGAAAATAATTTTCAGATTCATTTCTACTAATATCTAGAGTATAGCAGTTACCTTCCCTTTTTGCTCTGAGCTTAGCCTTGATATTCTTCTTATCAAGTTGTAAATCATTCTTGTTGATAATTAAGCATTCTTCTGAGTCAAATATTACCCAGTTGTCTTTATCTGCACTTTGACTTACGCTCAGCAAATTATGACACAAGCCTTCAACATAATATACATCTTTGACTTGTATTCCTTTGTCATTTTTTATTTCACCAATTCCTGCTATTCTTCCGGTTTGATTTCCTCCAAATTTTACCTCTCCACCTTCCTTAGGTTGTAATTTGGTAAAACTTTCGAAATCACCAGTCATATGTCTAGAGCATCCACTATCAATGTACCACTTGTTATTTTTGGATGCTTTGAGACATTCCTGCAACCGAATGACTAGGTCTTAGGTACCCACATCTTTTTGGGTCCTTTTGGGTTAGTACAAATAATTTTCTAGATATATGAACCTTTAGGTATCCATTTGTAGGTTCCTATCGTTCCTTTCTTCTTATGAATACATAAAGAAGTATAATGACCTTTTCTATTACAGTAGTTACAAAATGCAAAAGGATTTGATGTATGCACAGAATGCTGGAAATAATTCAAATATGACTTACCTCCTGCTTTCTTTCTACCTTTCCTTTTATCTGACTTTGGATCATATCCAATTCCAGATCGGTCATTTACAAATCGTTGAGCTTTTAGAATAACATTTAGCATCTCACTACCTTTTGTAAATTTTTCAAGAGTTTTTGTAAGATCAATGTTTTTCTTTTTCAAAGATGAACAATTTTCACAATCCTTTTCTTTAAGTTCAGTTTCAAGAGCTTTGTTTTTCTTTTTGTAAACAATCAATTCTTTAACTACTTTGATGAATTCAAAATGTAAAGCATTATATTCGGAAAGTAATTCATCATAGGTAGGTTCAGAATCATTTACCTCTCTTTCTGTTTCTTCTTGAGCAACGAGGCATATGTTAGCTACTTCTTCCTCATCACTTTCTTCGTCAGAAGAGCTATCACCCCATATAGCAGATACGAAGGCCTTCTTTTTATTGAAGAATTTGCCTTTTCTCTTTTCTTTGCTCTTTTGATTCAGTTCTGGACATTCTGATTTGATATGTCCTGGTTTTCCACATTCGTAGCAAATGATATGATCTTTGCTGCTAGTTCCACCTTTTTGAAAGTGTTTGAATCCTTGTCCTTTCTTGTAGAACTTTCTGAATCGTTTTATGATTAAACCCATTTCGTCATCGTCGAACTCTTCATTCTCATCTTGATTTTCTTCTTTTGCTTTTAGTGCTAGACCTTTCTTTTTCTTGTCACCAATGTCATCTAGTTCCCGTTTGAACTTTAGTTTGCTTTCATATTCAGAAAGACTTCCAAATAGAGAAGCAACTGATCTCATTGATTCTCCTTTTGCTGCTTCTATCGCAGTGACTTTGGCCTCCCACTCTTTAGAAAGAATATTCAAAATCTTTCGTACTTGGGTATGTTGATCATAAGATTTCCCAAGTGCTGCAAGTTGATTAACAAGATGAGTATATCTAAGTTCAAATTCAGATATTGATTCACCTGATTTCATTCGAAGTAAATCGAATTCAGTAACTAAGGTGTTGATCCGATTCTCCTTTATTCCCGAAGTTCCATCATGAGCTATTTCCAGAGCTTCCCATATTTCCTTTGCTGTTGGAAGTGTGCAAATTCTGAAATACTCACTTTGACTCAAGGCACTCTGTAACATCAGAATTGCCTTGCTGTTGAGAGTGATAAGTTTCTTGTCATTCTCGTCATATTCCGCTGGTGTCTTGGGAATTTTCTGAGAATCTACAGTCTTTGTAGGTTGATAATTTCCACTCTCAATCACATCCCATAGTCCATATTCGGGAGCCATCACGAACACTCTGAATTTTGCTTTCCAAAAGGAAAAGTGTTCTCCACTGAAACCTGGAGGTCTAGTGATGGATGCTCCGTCGGGAAGAATTCCTTCACCCATGCTTGCCATTGGATCCTTCTAAGGTTGTTATACCTTAACAAGAAGACCTACGCTCTGATACCAAATGTTAGAGCAAGCGTTTCGCCCAAGAGGGGGGTGAATTGGGTGATCTTAAAAATTTCGTTACAAATATAAAATTTGACGTTGAAATTAAAACATGAAAGAGTAAGGAGAAATATCACCGAAGTGTACACCGGGAGTTATACTGGTTCGACCAAAACCACTTTGACCTACGTCCAGTCCTCAGAGCTTCTCTGAGAGTTTCACTATATCTTCCAAGATTCAGTGGGTTCTTGGCACCTCAGTACAAGCAAGTTCCTACACCTGGACACTCGCTCCCCCTTACAAGTTGTAATTCAATCCCAACTCAAGGTTCCACAACCTTAAGTTACCTCAATAACAAATATTGAGTTTGAATGAAATATCTCTCTTCACAGAGTAAATAAGAATCACTGAAGCATAGAATCACAAGTATAATGAAAACAGAGTAATGAACTTGATGATACGTTCGTAAGTGTATTCTTGTGTCTTGTTCTCTGTTCAGATATTCACGTATATATAGATACATTGGTAATGATTGCTGGAACGTATTTCTTCATGTCCGTTGGAGCGTGCGCAGCTATTATTGACTTTTCCAGTTTTTGAATAACATACGTTGTGGTAGGTGACGGTCGGTGACATTTGAACGTTTCATTTGACTTCCATTACTTGACATGATTTCTTCATTGATTATCTGTAAATAGACTAAGTATACTAACACAATGAAAGATTAATCATATAGAAAACAAATGAACGAACGTTTGAATGATTTCTAAATTTTTGGGTTTGCTTACTCGAGTAGCTACTCGAGTATCCCTTGAAGTTTACTCGAGTACTTACTCGAGTATCATCGGGAAAGTTCTGAAAAACTTGAAGTCAATGAATAAATACAAGATTACTCGGGTAGTGCATGGGATAACCAATTCTTAAACCTTTGAAAATATGTGTTTACTCGGGTAGTTACTCGAGTAATGCACACACAACTTTATGAGTTACTCGGGTACTGACTCGAGTAAATCATTACAAAACTTTTGGTTACTCGATGCTTTACTCCAGTAATGTTGGTAGGATTTCAAGGCCGAGAGCACTTACCTTGTTACTCGGATACGGACTCGAGTAATGCATTCATTTTTGCATAGGTTACTCGGGTAGCTCCTCGAGTAACTGTACTTGTTGAGCTTGACTTACCCGGGTAATGACTTGAAGTTTACATTGAAAATATTTGCATATACTGGGGTACATACTCGGGGAATCCACTTAAAATAAACCATGAAAAACTTGTATAATGGAGTAAGTACTAGAAGATGAAATACATAGAAATCAAGTTAATCGGGTACTAACCTCCAGTTTTCACTCACCTTAGTGCGTTACTCGAGTAGCTCCTCGAGTAACATTGGCAGTGGTACAAAGTGCCGAGAGTTACATATTTTCAGAAACAAAGTTACTCGAGTAGCTCCTCGAGTATCATGGGGAAAACTTGAAGTCAACTGGAAGTTTTCACAAAGTTACTCGAGTAGTGCCTCGAGTAACATTAGCAGTGGTACAAACTGCCGAGAGGTCCACATTTTCTGAAACAAAGGTACTCGAGTAGCTCCTCGAGTATCATTAGGAAAACTTGAAGGCAACTGGAAGTTTTCACATGGTTACTCGAGTAGCTCCTCGAGTAACATTAGCAGGCCGAGAGCAACCTTAAAATTTTACCTGGTTACTCGAGTAGCGCCTCGAGTAATGGTGGCAGGTTACTGGAAGTTTTCCTTGGTTACTTCAAGTTTTGACTCATTACTCGAGTAGCGCCTCGAGTAATGCTTTAGAAGTTTCACTTCTGATCAAGTTCCTCAGCATTTTCTCTTAGCCAATCTTCACTACTTCCATGCTTACCTCAAGTAAAGCTTATTCCTGTCATTACTTAGTTCAATCTTGATTATTAAACATTTCCTTTTCAAACCATTCTTTTGTTATCATCAAAACATGAGATCTAACATTCTCCCCCTTTTTGATGATGACAAAAACTTGGTGATTTTGAACATGGTTTTTCAAATTGGATTCTTAATTAATTATTTCTTATTAAGGTTGAATATACCTTGCATATATAACAACGTCATTAGTCCAACCATGTATCATAATTCAAAACTTAAATGATATCAAATGAAGTCATAATTTAAACACACTTGCATTAAACTTTAAGAATTTCAAATTACAAGATAAATTCAAGAAAACTAATAACAAAATGCACCCTTGATCCCATATACAACCAAATATCCCAAATTAAGCTAGGACACTTCCACAAAATAACCAAATATCCCAAATTAAGCTAGGACACTTCCACAAAATCATTCTCAAGCTCTTCTCCCCCTTTTTGGCTTCATCAATCAAGTCGAGGGCTAGGAGGCTTGACTACAGAAATGGGTGTCACTGGAAGGACAAAAGAATCATCTGAGTCCAAGGAATTAAATGAGCTTGATTATTAAACATTTCCTTTTCAAACCATTCTTTTGTTATCATCAAAACATGAGATCTAACAGAATCAACACCTTGGTCACTGAATTCGATCTACTTCGAATGAAATCAGGTGAATCAATTTCTGAATTTGAACTTAGATATACTCATCTTGTTAATCAACTTGCAGCACTTGGGAAATCTTATGATCAACATACCCAAGTACGAAAGATTTTGAATATTCTTTCTAAAGAGTGGGAGGCCAAAGTCACTGCGATAGAAGAAGCAAAAGGAGAATCAATGAGATCAGTTGCTTCTTTATTTGGAAGTCTTTCTGAATATGAAAGCAAACTAAAGTTCAAACGGGAACTAGATGACATTGGTGACAAGAAAAAGAAAGGTCTAGCACTAAAAGCAAAAGAAGAAAATCAAGATGAGAATGAAGAGTTCGACGATGACGAAATGGGTCTAATTATAAAACGTTTCAGAAAGTTCTACAAGAAAGGACAAGGATTCAAACACTTTCAAAAAGATGGAACTAGCAGCAAAGATCATATCATTTGCTACGAATGTGGAAAACCAGGACATATCAAATCAGAATGTCCAGAACTGAATCAAAAGAGCAAAGAAAAGAGAAAAGGCAAATTCTTCAATAAAAAGAAGGCCTTCGTATCTGCTATATGGGGTGATAGCTCTTCTGACGAAGAAAGTGATGAGGAAGAAGTAGCTAACATATGCCTCGTTGCTCAAGAAGAAACAGAAAGAGAGGTAAATGATTCTGAACCTACCTATGATGAATTACTTTCCGAATATAATGCTTTACATTCTGAATTCATCAAAGTAGTTAAAGAATTGATTGTTTACAAAAAGAAAAACAAAGCTCTTGAAACTGAACTTAAAGAAAAGGATTGTGAAAATTGTTCATCTTTGAAAAAGAAAAACATTGATCTTACAAAAACTCTTGAAAAATTTACACAAGGTAGTGAGATGCTAAATGTTATTTTAAAAGCTCAACGATTTGTAAATGATCGATCTGGAATTGGATATGATCCAAAGTCAGATAAAAGGAAAGGTAGAAAGAAAGCAGGAGGTAAGTCATATTTGAATTATTTCCAGCATTCTGTGCATACATCAAATCCTTTTGCATTTTGTAACTATTGTAATAGAAAAGGTCATTATACTTCTTCATGCATTCATAAGAAGAAAGGAACGATAGGAACCTACAAATGGGCACCTAAAGGTTCATATATCCAGAAAATTATTTGTACTAACCCAAAAGGACCCAAAAAGATGTGGGTACCTAAGACCTAGTCATTCGATTGCAGGAATGTCTCAAAGCATCCAAAAATAACAAGTGGTACATTGATAGTGGATGCTCTAGACATATGACCGGTGATTTTGAAAGTTTTACCAAATTGCAACCTAAAGAAGGTGGAGAGGTAAAATTTGGAGGAAATCAAACCGGAAGAATAGCAGGAATTGGTGAAATCAAAAATGACAAAGGAATACAAGTCAAAGATGTATATTATGTTGAAGGCTTGTGTCATAATTTGCTGAGCGTAAGTCAAAGTGCAGATAAAGACAACTGGGTAATATTTGACTCAGATGAATGCTTAATTATCAACAAGAATGACTTACAACTTGATAAGAAGAATATCAAGGCTAAGCTCAGAGCAAAAAGGGAAGGTAACTGCTATACTCTAGATATTAGTAGAAATGAATCTGAAAATTGTTTCCTGAGTAATACTGATGAAAGTTCGTTATGGCATAAGAGATTGGCTCATGTTAATATGCATCAATTAGGCAAACTACTCAAAAAGGATTTAGTTCTTGGATTGCCCAAAGTGACTTTCAAAAATGACTTGATTTGTGATGCATGTCAAAAGGGTAAACAAACTAAATCATCTTTCAAATTGAAAAATGAGATTTCAACAAATAGACCACTACAACTATTGCATATAGATTTAGTTGGTCCGGCAAGAGTAAAGAGTCTTGGTGGCAACCTATATTCATTGGTCATTGTTTATGATTTCTCTAGATTTACATGGGTTATCTTTCTATCATCAAAAGATGAAACCTTTGAAGAATTTATTGTTTTTACCAAGAAAGTGCAAAATGAGAAAGGTATGTCCATTGCAGGTATTAGGACCGACCATGGCGGAGAATTTGAAAATCAAGCTTTTGAAGAGTATTGTGATACTAATGGGATTGATCACAATTTCTCTGCTCCAAGGACACCTCAACAAAATGGAGTTGTAGAACGCAAGAATAGAGTGCTTACAGAAATGGCTAGAGCAATGTTGAATGAAAAAAACGTGTCTCAAGTATTTTGGGCTGATGCTATGTGTACAGCATGCTACATTTCAAATAGAGCCTATATCAGAACAAAACTTGGTAAGACACCATACGAGCTGTACAAAGGAAGAAAGCCAAACATTACTCATCTACACATCTTCTGTTGTAAGTGTTTCATTCATAATAATGGTAAAGATAACTTAGGAAAATTTGATTCTAAAACTGATGAAGGAATTTTCCTAGGATATTCTAATCGAAGTAAAGCATATAGAGTTTTCAATAAACGAACATGTGTTGTTGAAGAATCAATTCATATTGTATTTGATGAATTTGAATCCTCTGACAAAACCATTGATGAAGAACAGGAAGTTGGTTTAAAACAAGAAAATGGTCAATCTATCTCTAAATCTCTTATTCCAGAGGTTGATGAAACTAAGGAAGAAGAGCAATCCCTAGGTCAACCTAGAGCTTGGAAATACAATAAAAGTCATCCCCTAGATCAAGTCATAGGAGATGTGAATGAAGGGATCAAAACTAGAAATAGAATTTTCAATGAAGTAAGTTTTTCTGCATTCATTTCTGAGATTGAACCTTCTAATATTGATGAAGCCCTATCAGACAATGATTGGGTTTTAGCAATGCAAGAAGAACTAAATCAATTTGAGAGAAATCAAGTTTGGGATTTGGTACCCCGACCCAAGGATCATCCGATCATCGGTACTAAATGGGTATTCAAGAACAAACTTGATGAATCCGCAATTATTGTCAGAAACAAGGCAAGATTGGTGGCCAAAGGATATAATCAGGAAGAAGGGATTGATTATGAGGAAACGTATGCTCCAGTGGCTAGATTGGAAGCTATACGGGTACTCTTAGCTTTTACATGCATCAAAGGATTCAAGCTCTATCAAATGGATGTAAAGAGTGCCTTTCTAAATGGTTACATCATGGAAGAAGTGTATGTAGAACAACCTCCAGGTTTTGAGGATGTTACCAAACCAGACCATGTTTTCAAACTTAAAAAGGCTTTATATGGTTTAAAACAAGCTCCTAGAGCCTGGTATGAAAGGCTTAGTAAGTTTCTTATCGATCAAGGTTTTGTACGAGGAAAATTTGATACAACACTCTTTATAAAATGAAAACACAATGACATTTTAATTGTTCAAATATATGTTGATGACATTATTTTCGGTGCGACTAATGAATCTCTGTGTAAGGAATTTTCTGAGATAATACAGGGAGAATTTGAGATGTCAATGATGGGAGAATTGAATTTCTTTCTTGGTTTGCAAATCAAACAAAGAAAGAATGGAATCTTCATATCTCAAACAAAGCATTTAAAAGAGCTATTGAAGAAGTATGGAATGGATGAAGCAAATGGCACGGACACGCCTATGAGCTCAACTACATTGCTTGATGCTGATGTCAAAGGGAAAGACTACAACATAACAAAGTATAGAGGAATGATTGGATCATTACTCTATCTCACGGCAAGTAGACCAGACATCCAATTTAGTGTTGGCATATGTGCAAGATATCAATCGGCACTAAAGGAATCACATGCTGAAACGGTCAAACGAATTTTTAGATATCTTGCTGACACACCCGAATTGGGTCTGTGGTATCCCAAAGGAAGAAGTGAATATCTTATTGCATATTCAGATTCTGATAATGGAGGATACAAAACAGACAGAAAGAGCACCAGTGGACAAGGACAATTCCTTGGAGGATCACTTGTATCATGGTTTAGCAAGAAACAAAATACTGTGTCTCTTTCATCGACGGAAGCTGAATACGTTGCAATCTCAAGTTGTTGTGCACAAGTAATATGGTTAAAACAACAACTACAAGATCTTGGTATTTATCTCAAAGAAATACCAATTTATTGTGACAATACCAGTACAATAAGCTTGGCCAAGAATCCAGTTCAACATTCTAGAACCAAGCATATCGATGTCAGACATCACTTCATCAGAGATCATGTTCAAAAGAAAGATGTGAAAGTGATATTCATTCCTACTCATCTTCAACTAGCTGATATTTTTACAAAACCCCTTGCAAAAGATCAATTTCTATACATTAGAAGAGAATTGGGAATGATAAATCCCAATGAGTTGTAAGTTGTTTCAGTATTTCATAATATTAGATGAAGTCACTTAATAATGTTTTGATGATTACTAACTTAAGCATCGGAGTATATAGAAATTTGTTTTGCAGGAATGTTAAAACTCTGTTTTGAGAAACAAAAACAGAGGTTTTTAGAGGACACATTTACTGGAGTACCAACTTGAAGTTATGGCTAAGACAGAAGCAATACCCGAGGAGTAACTTGAGGTAAAGTAGAAGTTTACTCAAGTATGTACTCGAGTAATGGCCCCCAAAACTGGAAGTAACAAATCAAGTTATTTGATTTTCAAATATAACGGTTCAGTTTTCAAAGAAATGAAGAGTCAGAAGTTGAGAAGCTGTTGACCCGAGGCAGGCCTCGAGTAAACTTGAAGCTTACTCGAGGAAGGCCTCGAGTAATGTCGGAGTTCAGATTCTCAAAGTAATGCATAATGACTCAAATCTGACCCAAATAGACTACGAATGATCGAGGGAACATCCATGGATAATTACTATATTATTCATGCCAGGTACACAATTTAAATGAATTATTTTTGAATTTTTCTGCATGAACACTCGAGGAAGGCCTCGAGTAAACTTGAAGCTTACTCGAGTAAGGCCTCGAGTAATGTCAGGTGTTAGGTCTTTATCTTGCGTAAATTCGGTCATTTCCACAAAATCTCCTCGAGTAAATCACTATACACTCTTTCAAAAACTTTTCCCAATCGATTCCTTGCCTCATTTCCGTCAAAACCCAACTGATTTCAAGTCCAAAAAACTTCCTATTTTGTTCAAAATCTTTCTGCCCTAAACTCGCGACAGTTACCCTGTTTTACTGTGATTCTTGATTTTCTGTGTTTCAAGATGGTTAGATCCAAGAATCTCAACTTCACTGATTCCTCTGATTCACAACAAAACCCTGATCTCGTTTCTCCTCCTCCAACAAAGAGAAGAAAGTTAATCCCAAGACCAAAAGCCAAAACTCCTCTTAAACCTCAATCACAACCCAAAGCCAAAGGTGTGGTGATCAAAGAGCCTATTGTGACTAGGGCTCAGTCTAAAAAGAGCACATCTACTGGAAGAAGCAAAGGTGCCAAAACTCCCTCACCTTCTCACTCGGATTCCTCTACCCCTTCTTTCACTCTTAAGCCACTTAAAAAGCCAAAGTATGACAAAAATGTGGCTAAGGCAATGGCTGGGATCATTGACCAAATGGAGAAGGGTCAATCATCCAAGAAATCCAAGATTCCAGAAGTAGAGATCACTACCCCTCCAAAGGGATTCAATGTGGGCAAACTGGTGGAGTCTCCCAAGTACATAACACAATTCTCCAGAAGAAAAGTATGTAAGACACACTACGTTGATCTGAAGTTACTTCAAGAGGTAGTGAAGCATGACTTAAGTCCTTATTTAGATCCATTTATGCCTTGGCTATCTATTAGGTTACCATTTTGTACTAAAGTGATTACCCATTTCTATTGCAATCTAGAAATTATAGATGAGCCTAACCGAACCTCAGTAGAGGAAGAGATGACCACATCTGTGAGAGGTCAAAAGATTTTAATTTCACCATCCAGAATTAACTTGTGGTTAGGAATAGAGAACCCCCCAGATGATATATATTCTGAGCTTGAGCCAAATCAAATCTTCACTATCCTTAAGCCCGGTGAGTTAATTGGCCCACTCAATTTTAAACCGAGTGATATGTGTGATCATCACAGGGTTCTATGGTACATCTACTCTAGGTCCCTAGTGAACAAAGCCAACAACTATACCCACTTCTCCGATAGGGACTATAGATGGTTTGCTTCACTTCTCCTGAAGGAGCAAAAGGATCTGGGAGAGTATATATTTTCAGAAATGAAAAGGTACAAGGTGGATGGAAAGGGTACCACTCCAATGCCATATCCCCAAATTGTGTCTCTTATCCTGAAAGAGAACAAAATATGGTACTTGGATAGTAAGGAGCCAATTGAGAGGATGACCCCAGTGGGGAGGAATCAGATTGGTAAACTGAACATCGACATCCCTCTCAAAGGCCCTCTGGAGTCCGGGTCCAAGAAGAAGCGGAAGGCCACTGAGGCAGAGACCAGTAGGATGGATGACACTCAGTCATCGGCTCCAGCTGCTACCACATCATCGCCATCCTTCCTCAATGCCACTCTCCAGCACTTTATGGAGAATATGCTCAGAGGTTTTCATGTGGACATAGCCAACACTAATGCAGAACTCATAACCCACATGAACACCAAAATGGGACAATTGGTTGAGAGAATGGATAGAAGGCATGAGGAGTTGCTAGCAGAGCAACGTGCCCAGGGAGAGACATTGAGACTGATCTTGGCACGATTGGATTCCTTGGGTCCTGGACCTTCTGCCGGTCCCTCCTCATCTACACCACCACCACCTCCAGAGAACCCTCCTATTGTTGATCCTATTCCCGAGGCTGAACCATCTACCCCTCTGGTTTCTGATCCACTTGAGCCCCAACGGAAAGATATCTTATTCACAGTGGATGATCCTGATACCCACGAAACCACACATATTATCATCGATGATTCACCTCAAAAGCCACAGCCGGAAACCACTTCTAAACCTATTCCCTCTCCTACTCACACTGAGGAAATATCTCCCTCTTCATCACCTGAAAAGCATACACCTGAGGTTGAGATTTCACCTGAGACTCAGACCACCCCGGAAGGAGAAACCTCTACTATGGTTGTCTTCCAACCTTCTCATCCTGATGATGACATCCATATCCCTCCACTTCATCTGCCTGATCCAGTACCCTCTAGCTCATTTGAGTCTTTAGAATCAAATGATTCTATGGTCCTTCCAGCAACAACAATTTCCATGGCCAAGCCTCCTAGCCCTCCACTTGATTGATGAAGCCAAAAAGGGGGAGAAGAGCTTGAGAATGATTTTGTGGAAGTGTCCTAGCTTGATTTGGGATATTTGGTTGTATATGGGATCAAGGGTGCATTTTGTTATTAGTTTTCTTGAATTTATCTTGTAATTTGAAATTCTTAAAGTTTAATGCAAGTGTGTTTAAATTATGACTTCATTTGATATCATTTAAGTTTTGAATTATGATACATGGTTGGACTAATGAAGTTGTTATGTATGCAAGGTATATTCAACCTTAATAAGAAATAATTAATTAAGAATCCAATTTGAAAAACCATGTTCAAAATCACCAAGTTTTTGTCATCATCAAAAAGGGGGAGAATGTTAGATCTCATGTTTTGATGATAACAAAAGAATGGTTTCAAAAGGAAATGTTTAATAATCAAGCTTGAACTAAGTAATGACAGGAATAAGCTTTACTTGAGGTAAGCATGGAAGTAGTGAAGATTGGCCAAGAGAAAATGCTGAGGAACTTGATCAGAAGTGAAACTTCTAAAGCATTACTCGAGGCGGTACTCGAGTAATGAACCAAAACTTGAAGTAACCAACGAAAACTTCCAGTAACCTGCCACCATTACTCGAGGAGCTACTCGAGTACCTTTGTTTTAGAAAATGTGGACCTCTCGGCAGTTTGTACCACTGCTAATGTTACTCGAGGCGCTACTCGAGTAACCCTATGAAAACTTCCAGTTGACTTCAAGTTTTCCCAATGATACTCGAGGAGCTACTCGAGTAACTTTGTTTCTGAAAATATGTAACTCTCGGCACTTTGTACCACTGCTAATGTTACTCGAGGAACTACTCGAGTAACGCACTAAGATGAGTGAAAACTTGAGGTTAGTACCTGATTAACTTGATTTCTGTGTATTTCATCTTCCTCTAGTACTTACTCCATTACACAAGTTTTTCATGGTTTATTTTAAGTGGATTCCTCGAGTATGTACCCCAGTAAATGCAAATGTTTTCAAAGTAAACTTCAAGTCATTACCAGAGTAAATCATGTTCAAAAGTCTCAGTTACTCGAGGTGTTACCCGAGTAACCTATGTGAAAATGAATGCATTACTCGAGTCAGTACTCGAGTAATGAGGTATTGCTCTCGGCCTTGAAATCCTGCCAACATTACTGGAGTAAAGCATCGAGTAACCAAAAGTTTTTTAAACGATTACTCGAGTTGGTACCCGAGTAACTCATAAAGTTGTGAGTGAATTACTCGAGTAAGTACCCGAGTAAATATACATTTCCAAAGGTTTGAAAATTGATTACTCCATGCACTAACCGAGTAATCTTGTATTTATTCATTGACTTGCAGTTGAACAAAGATTTCCCGATGATACTCGAGTAGGTACTCGAGTAACCTTCAAGTCATACTCGAGGAGCTACTCGAGTAAGCAAAACCAGAAATCCAGAAATCTTTCAAACGTTGATTATTTTGTTTTCTATATGATTAATCTTTCATTGTGTTAGTATTCTTACCCTAGTTACAGATGAACAATGAAGAAATCATATCAAGTAATAGAAGTCAAATGAAACGCTCAAATGTCACCGACCGTCACCTACCACAACGTATGTTTTTCAAAAAACTGGAAAAGTCAATAATGGCTGCGCACGCTCCAACGGACATGAAGAAATACGTTCCAGCAATCATTACCAACGTATCTATATATATGTGAACAACTGAACAGAGAAGAACACACAAGAACACACTCACGAACATATCATCAAGTTCATTACTCTGTTTTTCATTATACTTGTGATTCTATGCTTCAGTGATTCTTATTTACTCTGTGAGAGAGATATTTCATTAAAAATCAATATTTGTTATTGAGGTAACTTAAGGTTGTGGAACCTTGAGTTGGGATTGGATTACAACTTGTAAGGGGGAGCGAGTGTCTAGGTGTAGGAACTTGCTTGTACTGAGGTGCCAAGAACCCACTGAATCTTGGAAGTTATAGTGAAACTCTCAGAGAAGCTCTGAGGACTGGACGTAGGTCAAAGTGGTTGTGGCCGAACCTGTATAACTCCCTGTGTACACTTCGGTGATATTTCTCCTTACTCTTTTCATGTTTTAATTTCAACGTCAGATTTTATATTTGCAACGAAATTTTTAAGATCACCCAATTCACCCCCCTCTTGGGTGAAAGCTTGCTCTAACAAATTGGTTTTCAGAAAAGCATGTCATCTTCTGGTAGAAATGGAGCACATAGCATATTGGGCAATAAAAGGCTTAAACTTTGACTTAAAGGAAGCTAGTGAGAAGAGACTACTCCAACTCAATGAGCTTGAAGAATTTAGACAACAAGCTTATAAAAATGCCAAGTTATACAAGGAGAAGGCAAAAATGTGTCATGACAAAAGAATCTTGAGGAGAGAGTTTACACTGGGATAAAAAGTACTTTTTATATAACTCAAGGTTAAAACTTTTTCTATGAAAGCTGAGATCAAGGTGGTTAAGACCTTTTACTGTGATTCAAGTATGGCCATATGGAACTTTAGAGATTGAAGATCATGATTGAAAATTCAAAATAAATTGGCAAAGGCTAAAAGAGTATAATAACAGTATACTTAACACTTTGAAACTATCATCACGTATGAGGAATCAACATGTAAGCCCTCTTTCTAGCAAACAAAAAAAATAATAATAAATAAAAATTAAAAAAGTGAATTGATTTGGTTATTGTCTAGTTAAAGATGTTAAAGAAGAGTGGTTATTTGGGAGGTAACCCAGAATTTCTTTTCCTTACTCATTCATTTTTCTTTCCTACTCACTGAAGCACACTACACTGTGTTAAAAATTTTAATTTTCTTCATTTTCATTTCAAGTTAACATGGATGAATCTCTTGCAAAGCTCAAAAACAGATCTCCCATTCTTCCTAAAGATGTGCTTAGGAAGATCTATAGCTGTGACTTGTAAGAATGAAGATTTCAAGTGTTTGGGCCTTCCTAAGGATGTACGCTAGATCATTGAAGCTAAGGTACATTTAGCATGTGAGATTTATGAGTCATCAATTAAACCTATTCCATGAATGAGAAGAAGTTCTTACTCCAAAAAGAGAAGAGCTAAAAGAATGAAGGTCTGCATAAATGTGTTAGGTGGACATGTGATCAGTGTTGTAAGTGCAAATGTATGGTTTTTATAAATCGAGAAGATAAACTTCAATTCATAAAGGATGGACTAAGTAAGGAGTCATTGGATAGTATTATTCAAACTCTTGAGACGCATTATAGTAGTGATGTTCATCGTATTTTTCTTGATTTAATGAATATATTTAACAAAGAAAAAAAGTGATACTGTCTTAGGAATCTAACATTAAAATACCCTGTTTGCTAGTTTATAAGAAAACTGGATGGGAAGCTGATAAATCACAATTTTAATATATTTTATCCCACCTTATACATTTATTTTGGAGATTATTTTAGGCTAATTTGGATTTATTAGATAATATTTAGATTTTTAGCCAATTACAGGAAATAATATAAATTTCAATGGATTATGATATTATTGGGCTTAAATTGATAATATTTTAATTGTCATATTATGATTGGATAATATTTCCAGTTATATGATATATCACAATTTTATTTAATTCTTGCAGAGTAAGGAAAAGAAGATTGAAAGATCCTACGGTGTAGAAATTTTCTGAAAAGCTAAAAGAATATCCAACGGTTGAATTTTATTTCGGCTTTTAAACTTTTAATGGGCTCAAGTTGATACCCAAAAAGCTCTCTTCTCCTCCCTTTTAATTAACCTAGCCGCCACAGATGAGAGAACACACTCGCAGACACAGACGATTGAGGGACTGAGACGCACGCACAGACGATGGAGGACGCTGAAGACACCACACGCCCGTTTGAATTGCTGCTGGAATCATCACTACCAAGTTCCATTGTTTAGCCATGGGCCCACCTCCACAACCCCTTTGACAATTCAACGAATTGTCATCAATTCTCAATGCACAGTAACGGAGCTGAGTTAATCAATTCTTCTCAATATTTCTTCATGGCCGTGACTTTTATGAAGGAGTTTGAGGAGGAAAATTCCATGGAAGCTTAAGTTCTTTTGGGAGGTAACTCGGGACGAGCATGGAGAAAGCTAGAGCCTAGGAGTTTACACTTGAAGATCACAAGGGAGTGTCTTTCTTTTATCTTTTTAATTCAAGACTTGGGATTATTTAGTTTTAGATGATTTTGAGTTGTAATAATCGAGAACAATCTGGTTTTAGATTGTTGACTTATTTTTGATTTGGATTAAATTGATATTTTGGATTTACTTTGTTCTTAAATGATTATTAGGAGTTTTGTTTGCAAACCTTTGATTTTCAATTAGATTATTAATCGAGTTTTCATTATTAATTTAATTGTCAATTTGGGTTTAATCTCTTGATTGTTTAATTAGGTGATTAATTGTCGAATTGTTTAATTAGGCAATTGTGAACATAATTTCCAAAACTATCTTAAACAATTGTGATTGGTTTTTAATGGATTTAATTAACCACCATTTTTTCCATTATGAGTTTTCTAGTGGATTAGGTGTTATTGAGCATGAGGATTTCCCATGTCTTGATTAGGTGATTAAGTTTATTAATTCCAACTTTTCATGAACCTCCGTTTGGTCTAATAAATTGAATGGCTAAGAAAGCTAAATCCATATGAATCCTGAGTTGTCCCCTTCACCATCATAACTGAACTAACCTTTGTTGATTTTCTTAGATATTAGTTTATTTCTTTTCCTTAGGATTTTAATTTCCCTCTCATAAGAAAAACCCCAAAAATTGCATGTTCATTATTTAGGTTAGTTTCATTCTCATATAGGTTTTAGAGTCTTTTACATTTTGCATTTAGGTAGTGGAGTCTTGCATTTTAGTTTACGTTCATTCCATTGCATTTTTTTGTCACCTAAATTCAATTCTAGAGAAAACCCACATATTGCTCCTTGGGAGAATGACCTAGGTTGCCACTATATTGCATTAGTAGGTTGTCCTAGTTATTAATTGATTGCTTTAGCGACAGAAGCACGCATCAATACTCACGTGCTGATAGATTGGTTCAACTTTACCTGTCATGGTTTGGGTTAGCAAAATGGATTGCTGTGGCTCCTCGAGTGAGAAAATGAACTTTCTCCTCGATTGTCACCCCAAACCCAGATATTGGTTCGGAGGTACTTGGGGATATTAAAACATCCTTCAGTACTCTCCAACCTCTCTATCTTCCAAACCTCCCATCTATCCCTCTCACCAAGGGTATGTCATGGGAACCTACTTGGAAGTCAGTCCCCATCCAGGACTCACTCCTGCTTCGTCTCGGCTTTGAAGTCGACCCGAAGGTGGATGCAGCAAGGAAGCGCTTTATCAAGTGTCAGAATCTTTTTGTAAATCTGAAACACGAGATTGCTGCCTTTGTGTATAATATTAATAAAATACACAGACAGCATCCCCGATGGTGTCTTCTCTCCTGGTATCCTCGGGTGTTATATCCCTTGGATAGAAAGTATACCACCGAGAGTTCCATTGCTGATCTTGATTACTTTGAGCGGTGTGTTGGACCTTAGTTCAGTATACTTGCTCCAGCATATCAAGGTTTTCCAATGGCTTCCGGTAGGTTGGCTCAAGTGATTGAGGGGTCTGGGAAATGACGGTTGTTTGCAATCTGCAACTATGTGAAGCAGCGTTTGCTACAACCTGTCCACTCCTGGGCTATGAAGGTTCTATCCTCCATCCCTATGGATGGGACTTTCAACCAGACAGCTCCTCTGTTGCACCTTCGCTCAAAAAAGAAGGATATTGTATATTCCTTCGATTTGAAGTCTGCAACGGACCGTTGGCCACTATCCGTCATATATACAGTGTTCTGTATGATATGGGGTGATGTTTTTGCATCATCAGTGGTCAACGCTGCTTTGGGTCTTAATACCTTTTTAGTTGGTAAACCAATCACTAAAAGGTTATCTGAGATAGCCTTTGTTTGTGGGCAGCCTTTAGGTTTCTATAGATCCTGGTCACTATTTGCACTGTCCCACCATTATATAGTATGGTTGGTGGCATGGAAGGTTGACCCGAACCGTAGTTCGCCCTTCCGAGACTATGCCCTCCTTGGCGATGACATTGTTATCACCGATGAGGCGGTTGCCTCAGCTTATGCTTCCATTTTGTCCAAGCTAAATGTCGCTCTATCCATTCCAAAATCAATTATATCAAGGAATGGTACAGTGGAATTTGCTAAGAGGTATTGGACCAAATCTATGCAAGTGGATTTGTCTCCGATATCTTTAAAGGCAATCTGGGGGTGTAAATCCCTGGTCGGTATCACTTGGTTGTCGCAACACTATGGCATTGAAAAGATGTCTGTGTTGTTCCGATTGTGTGGTGCCGGCTATCGGGTTAGGGATCGTATGCACTCTACCTCCACCAAGAGGTGGAGTCGTTTACGGGCAATAGCTGGGAAACTATTCCGGTCGAGTGATTATCCCCTGGAGTGGTGGCTTGGGGGTTCAGCCCCGTTCAATCCCTATCTCTGTGGTAAAATGATCACTTATCTCCGTAAGGAATTCAAACCTAAGGAGATCCGGCTCGTTCCAAGCGAGTTGGTGTTTGATGGTGAGCGTGAAATCCTCGAACGTACTGTGATCCGTAATTGGGTTGAATGGTGGTTGAAATGGGTTTCATGGTACCATACGGTTGCATTGTCTCCAGATGTATCCATTGATCAGTTACTGTATGATGCACCTATATGTGCTTCTTCTTGGAAGAGGTCAACATTGGATCCAAATGTGTTCCAATTTGGCCTTGTATGGAAGTTGTATGATATGGGTGTAGGCTGGTCTTTATCTACCACCCCACAATGGGTGATAGGTCCAGACGTGGTCATTCAGTTTCCTCGATGGATTCTCGGTGGCTATTCTGGCTCCGACTTCATCATGGCTCCAGTGGATTAACCATCTACTGGTAAGCGAGATAAGGAAGCATCAGAATGTAGGGAGAAGAGAAGAAGGTTTTTTATTTCCTTACCGAGGTAATCTTCCATTCGTGACTCACTCTCGGAGAGGAAAGATTTTGAAGATCGAATTAAGTTTTTCATTCTCTTTTTGTAACGATCGCTTCTAAGGCAAGTATCTATGGCATTCTACGGCCCATACCTCTATCTACTAGCTCTTTGACCGATGCTATTGAATCTCTTTCCAGAAGGGCTAGTCTAAAGCTAAGGCAACTAAGTCAAATAAATCCTAACTGCTAACTAAATAAAGTAGAACAGATAGTAGTAGCGTATCAACAAGTGCCTTAAAGTCACATTGAACCTGAGCAGGAATTCCATTGCCATTGATTCTTTCAACCTAGAACCTGTACTAGATTGTAAGCTATCAGGGCTCTTTGTCAGAGCTAAAACCAGCTCAGGGGAAGGGGTCATGCTTCATCAGAATTCTTAGTTTTAGAGAACATGTTCTTTGAGACTGTCTTCCAATCCTATGCCTCACTTCATTTCATTCACTTCGGCGGAAAAGATTATTTCAGAGTCCCAATCCTGTTGTTCTGACTTTAAGTTTTTTTCTTCTGACTGAGTCTTGATCCCATTTTATCTCTCCGGAAAGAGCGGGGTTCCATGAAACATTCTATAATGGATTCTTTCTCCACTTCTTCCACTGAAACCTACCTCTCTTCATGAAGTTCAGTAGCTGAAAGAGAATCAATAGAAACCAGGGACAGAGCTTAGTTTAAAAAGACTATGGTCAGACTGTCGAATCCAATAGGGAAGAGTCCAGCAGTCAGCCATTCCGCCCTTTCTAAGCCCGCTTCTGCAGAACTCTTGGGACTAAGATTGGTTCAACTCATATCGAAGCATGGAAAGAAGGATCTAAGGAAAGAGTACTGGATAGAAAGCCTATGGTATCTATGCTGCCTGCTTCAGTCAGCTATTCATTTCCAGGAAGTTCATATCTAGGTTATAAGATTTAGTTCGCTTGCTTCACTTCATCAAGGAGTTGAGTTGCGCTGAGATACTTACGATTACGCTCGCTTACCTAACGGCCTGAATAAGTCAGGTCGAGGAGAGTGGGGGTTCTGATCGAGGTGCGGTATGAACATAAAGAAAGCTTCAATCAATCGTTCCAGCCAATCTGACCCTCTTTATGCCTTTAGCTTTAGAAATGGAATATAACACTTCTTTAGGATGGCAATGAGAGTCTTGTTGGTAGCTTCTGCCTTACCGTTAGACGGAGGATAATAAGGGGCTGAATTTTGGAGTTCTTTCCCGAATCTTCTGCACATGCCCCAAATTTCATCTGAGTTGAAGTGCTGCCTGTTGTCTGTGACAAAGATCTTTGGTAGGCCTCACCGATAAAAAGAGATTTTTCATGATGAATCTCACAACGGTCTTGGTGGTGATCCTGGTGCTTAGTTCTACTTCCGCCCATTTGGTGTAAGACTCTGTTGCTATCAGAATTCAGGCTGGTCCGGTACATGTTTCAACATAGACGTCGAACGGTCCAAGGATGTCAAATACCCACATCGAGAAAGGGGCCGTCAACGAATAAAGAGATGACGAAGGTGCAACTAAAAGAAAAGGAGCGAGTGAAAAATTTCTGGCACTTCTTGACAATGGTGCTTTTAAGCCCTCTTTATCCTTGGCCAATAGTCAGCCTTTCTCATGATCTTCTTTGCTAGCAAAAAACTATTGACATGTCCTACGCATACGTTGGAGTGCGCTTGTTGTACAATGTATGAACCTTCTTCCTGAGTGACGCATTTTAAAAGTACTCCATCAAAAGATCTTTAAAAGAGTACCTCTCCTAGTATCACAAATCTACGAGCAAGTTCCCGAAAGGCTCTTCTCTGGTTCCGAGTCGCGTACTCTGGTATATGCCCACCCTTCAGGAAATATTAGATGTCGTAATACCCGTAATACTACACCAAGGGGTTACCATTATCTTCATACTCATCCTCTTCGGGTCCGAAATCGATTGCCGAGAGATTTTCTTGTTCATAATTTTCCTTATGTCGAAAGACATTATCCTCATCATCCAAGAAGATGAAAGTATCATCCTCGATTCATAGAAAGCATTTAAACAGTTATTGGACGTAAAACCAGAGGAAGATGTGAGCCATAATCACAGCTACTATTTATAATCATGCTTTTGTCTATTCTGTCTTATCTTTTTAGTAACTTTTAAATTTCTTTACTCATTTTGTTTAATTTCTTCACATAACGGCCTACTGGTCGTTCGTGTTGGAAATTTGTTCAAACTTCTTTGACAAATGCATGATTTGTATGATCTTGTTGTTGCTGTTTTAGTACTATAAATATGCACTCTTCCACTTGTAAAACATAAAATATTCAAGAGTAAAGAAGAAAAAAAGGGTATCACACTAAAATGTAGATTTAAATCTATCTGCATTTTTTGTGAAACTAATTTGGGGAAGGATAGGGAGTTTCCAACTGCAGCAAAAGGACTTGGAAATGCATTAGCTGCTAGAAAGATCAACTTAGTATACTGGGGAGGCATCCAGGGCCTAAGGGGAAGTGTGGTCATTTCTACCACCATTAATGGAAGCAATGGTTTAAGTGTAAGTGTGAAGGAGTTGGATAGTCACATCTTTTCCTTAGGAGAAAGTTACAGGTCTCAAGCTTGCCTGAATGTATAGGACATATGTTATACCATGATGAAGCTTTTATTGCTCTATCAGGTGTGTTAGAAATGTTGGATGGGATTTCTAGCGTTGCATATTGGCTAAACTAAACTTTCAAAAAAACACCACTAGGATTGTTAAATATTAATTGTTTTTACGATGATCTGTTGTCTTTTTTTGATCATGCTATGGAAATGGGATCATGCCCTAAGCGACTCGCCATACCATAATTTCTGCTCCAACTGCTGATCAGCTGATTGATCAACTACAAATCGGTGGGCAATCTTCAGACAACAATTAGAAGCAGAATCCAGATACCTCTCTTCGGTTGTAACTTTCCTTAATCTTTTGGTTTTACTCTTTGCATTTTGTCTTACTTTATTGTGTGTTTAGTTTTTTTTTAAAAGAAAAACTTTCTCTAAACTCTAGAAGATATTGAGGACAATGTTTGATTTAGGTTGGGAGAGGAAAAAAATGATAATTAAAAAAATTTTTTAATTAGTAAAACTATTAGATTTATGGGGTGTGCACAAATAACAGAGTAAAAAGTTATTCTTAACTCTTGAGACGCATTTTATTAGCTGCATGTTTTTTATTCATCTTATGCAAAACAAAAAATATATAATAATTATGTTTAGGTGCTTTTTAATGATCTTAGGAAGTATATAAGTTTTAAGTATAGATTAATTGAATTTAGAGATTTCATAGCATGATTGAACAACTAATTGTTGCGATTGGTGGTGAATTTTAAGATTGAATGAACTAAGCTTGAAAGCCCCTGATTGTGAGCTTTTGAGCCTATTTGATAAATAATGATAATTTTTGTGTGTGATATTCACCTATTAAGTTGTCACTCTGGAATTTGCTTTAAATCTGGTTGAGATTACATTTCACACGCACATTCAAAAATGATAAAGGCATTTATTTTCTTTCTTTAGCCAGAGGCCAATAGCTAAACTTGCAATTATATCGTTGATAAGCCCTTTTGAGCCTAATTGATTGTTTCTTTGGTCTCAACCCATTAACATATATTTTAATGATATATCAAGTGCTTTTACCTAATTCGGAAGATTAGCAGAGCATTTTAAATTTTTGTGAAATGAGCTTTTGACAAGTATGGGGGTGTATATATCATCAGCTTTAAAGTTGCAGAATTATGCAAAAAAAAACAAACAAACAAAAAAGAAAAAAGAAATAAAGAGATATTGAGTATTCGAATTAAAATTGTGGGTTGTTGTGATGAGATAAATTTATTCATAAGTTAGCTCATTTTTCAATTGCTCTATTAATTTTTAAATATAGCCCTTCATATCATGTTTTACATTCCTTTTACTTTAACCCTATTACAATCCTCAATAAGTCCTTTTGATTTGAATTATGCATGTAAATTAAGTATTGGAGATTGAGATTCTTAACAAGCTTATGGCAGTGCAATTTTTTCAGTTGAATTTGAGCGAAACACTTACCCTTAAACACTCGAGAGATTGAGAGAATGAGTCACAATTACAAATGTGGTTCATTCATTTTTAAATAAAGTCACCAGTTTATATTTTTTATTGATTCATGAATACTATGATCTCTTTATTCTTCATTTGTGTTCTTATATATGACTTGACATTTCTGAGCATGCTTGAAGCATAATAAGAATTTATTAGCCACTCCTTGTTGTCCAAGGACGTCTAAGAGCTAAGTGTGGGGGAATTTGATAAGTAAAATATTTACATATTTATTTTTTTATATGATAATTTTGTGGATGATATTTGAGCTAAATGCAATGAATTTGGGTGTAATTGATAAATAAATAATGATCTTGGCATAAAATAGAATTTATTGAAAAATACTAAATTTTAACCCTTTTTTAGTTTTTAGGCAATATCTAAAGCTCTAAATGTTGGATTGGGATGTTCTTTATATGGACAAAAAGCTAAGAAAAAGCTCTACAACTTTTTTGTTGAGGCCAAAACTTAATTCTGTTTTCAATGGTTTTGAATTTTGCTTAGAAGTTGAGAATGTGAATTTGTCCTAGTCTGACCTTTTTCCACTAATTTGACTATAACTCAAGCTAAAAATGTTGAAATGTGGTGCTTTCACATGTGTTTTCAAGCTAAGATGCAGAGCTACAACTTTCATGAAGATCAAAATGTGAAACTCTACCATTTTGACTATCAAAATTAGGCTGCAATCAAGAAGCATGGTTGTCACAAGGTCAATATTGATGGCTTAAGGTCAAAATTCATGCCTAACAAGTGAAAATCTTTACACCCCATTCATCTATAAATAGAGGAGTGGAAGACACAAGGAGGACAAACCATCTTAGAGTTTAATTTCATGCATTGTAATGTTTTTTGCATGCCCCCTTCATGGAAGGCTTAAGCAGTCCTCCTTTATGGATGATATAGGTTGCCATCTACATGGAAGGTTTTAACCGATATGAAAGGCTAGATTTTTCCATTTTCATGCATCTTGTAGTTGTATCTTTATGTTATAGAATTTAATAAGTAAGTTTTGTGCAATATTTATGAAGTTTTCAATTTATTTTGGTTTTTTTTTAATTTCATCATGAGCTAAATTTCCATTTCCTAAGGGTGATGATGTAGCTTACTAATGATAGATTGAATCTTAACTTAATAAATCTAGTTTTAATTTTTCTTTCATGATTGAGTTTTAATTATTGTTCTGAATGCTTTGAATTAATTGACCATCTTTTGAAAGATTTCAATATGTATGTTGAGACTGAAAAGAGATGCATGTTTGTAGATCCTATAATTAAAACCATAACTTGCATATAAAATAGGAATATATTTGTGTAGTCTTAATAAGTTTTATAAATCTTAATGCATGATTAATTGCTTTAATTCATATAGGGATATATTGGATTAGCCGTTAATTATAGAATTGTTTGACCTTGGAGGAGGCTAGTAATTAAATTAGGGAAATTCAACTATCAGACATGTGAAATAAATTGGACTAGAATAGATAAATGATTCAATATGAAATTTGCTAAGTGAAATTTGATCCCTAGGGCTTTTTCTCATAATTCTTTTCATATCATTTACATTCATATTTAATCATTTGTAATTTTTTAATCTCAATCACCAACTAATCGATTGACATAATATAATTAAGATTACTAATTTGGTACTTAGTGATTAATCCTTGTGGGAATGATACTCTACTCATTTCTATATTACTTGTTTACGACAGTGTACACTTGCCCTTTCGTAATAAATCATTTACACTCATAACACTAACATTCCAGAAGTCCAGCAATTCCACAATAAGCGGTTGGAGATACACATCGATATCATTACCTAGTGCCTTTTTGGCTAGAATGATCATAGACAAAAGGAAGGAGCTTTGTTTCATACACATCCAGGGGCAAGTTGTAGGGAACTAAGACTACAGGCCAAATACTTTAACTTGTACTAAGATTCCTAAATGGATTGAAACCATCGGTCGCCAAAGCCAGCCGAACATTTCTAGGGTCAGCAACAAAAGATGGAAAGTTTGAGTCAAACACTTTCTAAGCTTCTGCATCTTGTGGATGTCTTAATTTACCATCTTCGTTCCTATCAACTTCATACCACCTCATGTACTTCGCTGCTTTGGATGACATAAACAATTTTTTTGTAAGTGCGACTTCAAAGGAAAGTATCTGGGAATATTGCAAGTTTCTTCTTCTACTTTCCCCCTTTGGAATTGTCTTGTACCTCCAGGTGTGACATCTCTTACAAGTGTCCCTACTAGCATTATCTCCCCAATACAACATACAATAGTTGGGGCATGCATCAATTTTTTGGTAGTTTAAGCCTAATCTTTTAATAATCATTTTGGCCTCGAAGAATGATAAGGGAATCTCCATGTCGGGGAACGTATCTTGTAATAATTCTAGTAACATTGACATTCCCTTATATGTGACTCCATACATGTACTTGATATGATATAATTTGATCAAGAGAGATAATTTCGAATATTTTTAACAACCTTGATATAAAGGACGATCTTCTTCGTCCATTAAGCTGAAAATATCCTGAGCTGTTTCATTCCTCAAGAACACCGGGTCTAAACCCTGCACTTCTTCATTAAAGTTGTCATTGTGAAAACCAAATGCATCACACACAACATCATTAATAGGATCATCTTCATCGAAATCCTACTTGTGAACTTCAAGGAAAGGCAACATCATATCTCATACCGGGTTTCTAACCATAAACTCCCTAGAACGTATAGTCTTCTAGGAAAGGCTTCACAAGCAAATATTCCTTAACAACTTGTAGTGCATGCCATTTCTTGAAATTGCGCCTCCAACATGGATAGACGATCTTACCATTATAGTTGGCGTGAGAGTATGCAAAATCCAAGAAATTGTTTAATCTGTACAAATGTTTTAGAGAATTGCATGGCAACCTGATCCATGTCTTATCCATAGCTAGTGAAAAAATTTAGCAAAGAAGATGAGTGAATAGAGAATGACGGGTCCCTGTAAGCTTATATTCAAATCATACAATATTCAATAATTTGTAGCGGTTCCAAAACCGATACCATAATTGCTACTAAGTGTAAGTTTGTAGCGGTTACAATTTAAACAACCGCTATAAACTTTCATGACCGTTGACGGGATATGAAATTCAAATTTCAAATGTGTAACACTTTATAGCCATTTTGTCCAAAAAACCGCTACAAATGTTCATGACCGCTGGTGAGAATTAACACATTCAAATATCAAATTTTCAATTTGTAGCGGTTCCCGTTAAGAAACCGCTACCAATGTGCAATACACTTTATAGCGGTTATATAGACAAAGCTCTACAAAGTTTCATGTGCAAGATTTAAAGTATTCAAATTTTAAATTGACACTTTGTAGTTGTTGCGATTGAGAAAACCGCTACAAATATTCATGACATTTGTAGTGGTTACCACCTAGAACTACTACAAATATTTATGACCGTTGGCTATATTTCAAATTTTTTATTTTGTAATTTGTAGCGGTTTTATTTTCAGAACCGCTACAAAGTTATGTGTCATTGCGCTGTGCAGTGGTTTCACCGATTTATCCGCTACAAAGATTCATAATTTGTAGATGTTGGTATATAAAAGCCACTAAAAAAGATTTTTTTATTTATTTCCAAAATTGTTTGGTGAGTTTTAATCGAAATAAGAATTTAACATAAATCAAAATATAAATATCCAAATTTTTTTACATATGTTAGAAACAAAAATATAATTTTTCTAAAGCTAACTAAAAACATAAACTAATTATCCAGAGGTTGATCATCAAGTCCTATCTCAAGAGGGGCAGAATCACAGGGCTGATCATCAGGTCCTCTTTTAGTGAGTGGGATCACAATGCTAAGCAATATGAACAGCACTATCATCATCGGTAGTAGGAGGCGACTAGGCGACGAATCAAGAGATAGGAGGACCTGTGGATGCTGCTTATCAGGGAACAGGCAACTTGATTTAAAATCTTTAGTCGCCTCGAGTTAAATCAAGTTAAACCAAATTATGCAGTGAAGGGCACAACTTGGGTAGTGTTCTCTTGAGGAGCCTTTTATTTAATTCCTAAGCAAAACTAAGTGACAAAAAAATTAAGATGAGTTTTAAATTGATTTTTTTACTTTTAATAATGGAAAATAACCTAGACAACTATTTTTGTTTTTTTGGTTTTTGAGAATTTGTTGAGATAATTAATGAAATTATAATTTAAACAAATTGATGGTGAATGCTTCTTGGAAAAATGAAATAAAGGTTATCCTTGCTCAAAATGATTTAGGAGTTAAACTACTCACTAAGTCAAAAATTAAACCTTAGCAACTTGCTAAATCTAGTGATATTAATTAGTGATTACCCCTAGAACTCTAGCTAGATAATTGCCTCTTAATACACACTATTAAATACCACTTAGTATGCAATTTAAAATTGGATTTAAGCAACTTGTTTCTCTAGGCAATGAACACTCAACTGAGATATTCAAACAAGATTAAAGTAGTCACAATACTCATTCAAACTATGAAAGAATAGCACAACCACATTAAACCAAAAAAGAGAATATACAAATTTAATTCTCAAGACACACAATATAATCCAAATCACAATTGTTCAATCCAAACTAAGATAAACAACTCGCAATGTTAGTAAATTAACCACATAACATAAAATCCTAACTCAGGAAATCCGTTACATAGCTAAATCAAAAGATTAAAACAAATAACTCACCTGAATGTATCTCTGGAGCTCAAACCAATCTTTCATCCCTAAGAAGCAAGAAAGAATTTAGCCTTTCATAGAGCTTATCACAGCTACAACTCTATTTGACGTCAAGAAACCCATGAGAGACGAGATAATTGGAAGGAGAAGAAGATGGAAGTGACCATGGTTGAATGAGGAGTTGGCAAAGTTCAGCGGTGATGGCATCTATTCTCTCCCAATCTTGCTTGAAAGTCACTGCCTGTGAGTCTCCTATGTGGCTGCGGATGTTGATCGATTCCCCATTCCCGCAAGAAGACTCCGAAGGCCCTTTTATTTTTTTGCGATTTGAAATCTAGGTCAAATCCCCTATAAGTTGCGGCAAAATCTTCCACAAAGATTATAATTATATCTGATTTTTCTGTATCAGCTGCCAAAACAATCGGTTCCAGCGGTGTTTTATTAGAATTTTGGACCAAACTGGACTTTTGGAAATTCGGGGTCATGTTCTGTAATTTTCTCTAATCTTTCTACACTAAAAGTAGTGAAAGACGTAAGATTTTTGAACCAAACTGGAATTTTAGAATTTTGGGATCTTGTTCTATATGTTTCTCTGGTCTTTTCCTTATGAAAGTAACAGCTAATATTACAGAATAAACCCTTATTTTTGTTAGAATTTCCTTGGAGCCACACGTAGAATCTTATTTTCTATTTCAGTCCTTATACAACTTTACTTTTTAGTCCCTCAGCTCCTACTTTTCCAATGTGACCTACAATTCAAATCAATATCTTGTAATATCTTCATTCAAAATTCAAATTTTAAAGAGCAATCACAAGATTATAACAAATTTATCTTTTTAAGATTTATTTTCACATAATCATCTTTAATTCAATTTAATCATAATAAATGCTATTTAGCCCAAAATTAATGATAAAATCCCTAATCAAGATATTAAATATTATGATAAAATTGGAATATATCAAATTTCCCCACACTCTGACCTTTGTACTTCTGGACAAAGATTATCAATTCAAAACCATCCAAGATAAGCATCAATACAATTTAAAGATGAGTTATATCATAGTATGAAAAACAATAAATAGATTAATTAAGCTCCACAACCAGCATAAGTCATAGTACCAAGTAATGCAAAGGGATTAGTCTACTACACAATCAAATGTAATTGAAAGAAGCACAAGAGAACTCTCTAGGATATTAGTCTTTATGCTCAACTCTCCTCATTAGGGTCATCTCACTCAGGCTCACTTAACTATCACCTTACCATAGGCTTGTAACAACTCTAACATCTCTATCACTAATAACAATAATGTAATAAATCAAGAGGACTTTCATGGGTTGTAATGATGGAAAATGCCATATGAAATAATTGAGAAAGAAACAAGTGTTATGCATGTATATAAGCTAATAACCCATCACTTAGCATCCAATTTACTACTTGAAGTGCATATGATTATTATATTGTCATTTATAGAGATTCCCTAGAATTACCTTATTTGAATGATTTTGTTTTCTTTTTTCTTTTTGCTTTTTTTGTCGTTTTTTCATTTTTTCATTTGTTTTTTCATTTTTTTTCAATCTGTATATACATGGCAATTCAACATTCATAGAAACTAGGGGTGATGATAATTTACTTATAACAAGATAGGATGCAAAGATACGTAAATGATATACACATGTATAACAACTTAATGAATGGCTCAAAGGGGTAAACAATGGATGATTTGAAAGGTTTGTGTTGAGGTAGAAAGGGTTTAGAATCGAATGCCTCTATCTTTTCCATCACATTAATGTAAATACAACTTTGACACAGAGTTGAGACAAGTTCTAGAACATGAAAAGCTAAGAAAGCATGCACACATACAAAGAAAAAATTTAGGCTCAAATAACCTTCCAACAAGGGTTTTTCTCAAATGCTTACCAAAACACTCAACTGCATAACAAACTAACCATAAAGCATTTACTCAGCTATTTCCAATGATAGAATTAAGAACAACAACTAATCAAAACAATATAATTAACTATAATCAAGCTCAACTCTCAAATGCACTAATGACTTTGGACAAACTTCCATATTTCAAAACATTTAAGTACCAAAAATCCAAATGCGGGTTTTTTTCCTTCCAAAACACATTCTCCCCCATACTTACTCAATACATTGTCCTCAATGTGTTCAAGGAATACAATACAATAATCTAATTAATCCTGAATATAAAAGAGAGTGAGGATGTCATATGACAAGAGAACCAAGGAAACATAGGGGGTCTTATTGAATTTAAACACTAAACTACTAATCCTACTGTCACTACTGAGAATGTTCCTCCCCCATACTTATCTCAAGCATTCATGTTCAACAAATTTCACGAGCAATTAGATACATGATATGAGTGATTGAGACAGGAAATGGGCAACCTGGCCTCAAGGCGGCTCAATACTATTATGAGGAGATGACCATTGAATTTGAATTCTGATCCGCTAACCTCATCCAGTAGCTCTACTGTTCCAAAATCATGCACCTTAGTGACTATGTATGGTCCTTCCCAAGTGGTGTTAATTTTTCCAGGCTTGAGTGCAAATCGGGCCTTGAAACGTAGAACCTTGTCACCAACTTTGAAATGTTTTCTCATAATCTTTTGGTTATGTAGCTGCTTGGTTTTCTCCTTGTAGATGCGAGAGCTCTCATAAGCTTCCAATCGCAACTCCTCCAGTTCCTATAGTTGCAGCTTCCTCTCTTAGCCAGGTTCTTCTATATCCATATTGCACGTTTTTACTACCCAATAAGTCTTATGCTCTAACTCCACCGGAATGTGACATGCTTTTCCATTGATAAGCTGGTAAGAAGACATCCCTATTGGTGTCTTGAATGCAGTTCTGTATGCCCAAAGTGCTTCTTCCAACCTTGAGCTCCAATCCTTCCTTGAAGGCTTAACGATCTTTTCCTAAATTAGCTTGACCTCTCTATTGGACAGTTCTGCTTGCCCATTCGTCTGGGGATGATAAGCAGTGGACATTTTATGGGTAACTCAAAGTTTAGCAAGTAGGTTATTAAGAACCCTGTTACAAAAATGGGTACCTCTATCACTTACTATAGCCCTTGGCACTCCAAATCTATAAAAGATGTTAGTCTTAAGATACTTGGAGACTGTAATATCCCAATTTTCGATTAAGGGTTAAGGACTCCAAAAGTGGATGTGATTATTGATAAATAAACACTTTTGGAGAATACAATGTGAATTGTGATTCGAATGTGTTCTGAGCAGTGCCGAAACCCTGTATTTAAGTTTAATTATGGATTAACATCTAAATGGACTTAAAATATTGGGAGGGGGCCTATTGTGGTTAAAAGGAATGATATGTTGTGTTTTATGGTGATTTAGTGAGAATTACCGTAATCATGGCCAAAACGGGAAAGTTACCAACCGATTGATCAGTTACTGAAGAGGAAGCTCATTAGTAACTTAAAGATTAATGGTTGTGGTTGATTATTATGAGATTAAAAAGGGTGAAATCTTATGTGTGTGGGCTTATGTGAACTCATGGAGGTGTGATAAGATTGTGACACTTGGCACAATGTGAGCCCTTGGATTGGTCAAAGTGTCAAAACACATTCCCTCTCTCCTCTCTTCCCATTTAGGTCGGCCAAAGGGCCTTCTTTTCCCAAAAATGCTGACTTCTCCATCTTTATCTCATCTCTCTCTTCTCATACTCCATTTTCGCCAAGCAAGTAAGGAAAGAGAAAGGAGAAAGCTCATGGTAAGTGCTCTATGTGACCTTTAATGCTCAAACACTCTTCATTAATGTTGATCATGGTGATGAGAGCTCCATTGCTATGGTTTTATATTTTTGTAAGGTGGTGTTTGAACACTTGAAGAAATTTGAAAGAAGAGGAATCAAGGAATTGGCTTTGGAAAGAGGAAGAGGTGAGTATTTGATGCATTTTGACCTAAGTTTTGTGGTCATTGGTTAAGTTTTGTGAATTTTGAATTTCACCCTGATTTTCATATGATTTTGAAGTAGATGAATTTAATGGTATATTGTGTTGAAAATGGTGTCATATTGTGTTTTGGTGCCATTGGAATTGGTTTTGAATTTGAAATGGAAAGAGTTTGCAACGTTGAGTTTGTATTGTGAATTGTGTTGACATGTTGTGAATCTTGTGGAAATATGTCAATGTGATGTGAATTTGATTGTTTTGGTGTTTCCAATGGATTCCTTGTGAAAATTTGTGTCGGAATGAGGTTTTTTGTGAAATTGGAACCATTGGAAGCATTGGTGAAAAATATGAAAATATGTCCATTAAAACTCTATACTGGGCAGTTTGTTTGTGTGGACATTTTAAATGATCAAATGGTGTCTAAAAATTCTGAAACTTTCCAGTCTTAAAGTTCACATTCCAAGCTTCAAAATGGACAAATTATTCATGTCATTTCGTTTTGTGAGCTAAGAGTTATGATTTTCCTAATTTTGAGATTAAAACTGGAATCTGTTTTATAGCAGAGTTGGATTTTGTGCAAGTCTTTATTCGTGTGGTTATGGACAGCCTTGATTCATATTTTTTCTATGAAAAGGACTTAAATAGTTTTCATTTGGCTTTAAAATCACCTTATTTCGATATTTTTTGGAATTAGTTATGATTTTTGGAAGTTCAGCAGAGAAACAGGTTTTTCTTGGCCGTGGCCAGAGGTTCCAGGCTGCGGCCTAAATATTTCTGACCTATTTTTGGCTGCGGCCAGTGGATTTTTGGGCTGCGGCCAACCCCCAAAAATCAGCATTTTGCACTTCTGAGAGGTGGTTTTTGGTATAGTCTTTCCCAACCCTTTAAGCATGTGTTTAGGCTTTGAGTAGCCACCTAAAGGTCGTGGATGATAGCCAACTTTAAGTGTTATGGAAGTAAAGATTTGGAATAGAGAATAACCCTATGTCCTTGCTTTGGTTATAGGGTTTGATGTGGCTCTGATCGTGTGTAGCCGGTGCTGGAGCACACGTGGAAAGAACAAGTGTATGGAACTTACCTTTTCTGTATGTATTTGATATCTGTGTTGGTGTTTAGATGCATGTTATTACTTTGCATGATTATGTGTAACATATATGAATGTTTGAAGCTATGTTTCTGTGTATGCTATGGCCATAAGTTTGTTGTTTGAAGCATTGAGCTTGTAGATATGTCATTGTGTGAACATGAGTTATGTAATGCAAGCATGTCATGCATTAAATATTTATCATACATGCATATTGGTATTGTTTACCTACTGAGATTTTCTCGAATCTCACCCTCCCCTGCCAACATTTTAGACAGGACAGGTGGCTCGAGGAGGGAGCAAGCAACTAAAGGCGGCGAGGACTCCCTATGGATATTTGATTGGTAGTTGGTTATCGGACTCTGGTTGGGATGACTGTATATGTTGTAGATGTATATTTGGATGTATATTCGGATATGTATTTGGAATGTGAACTGTGTAATCCCCTATTCGGGAATTTGTAATTGGGCAAATGTGCCCTGTATATCCATTAGCGAAGATGTGAACCCAGGATTGCCAGGAAATATTATGTGCACTCTGATGTTTATATGAATGTGAATTATCTTTGCGAAGTAATTATATTCGAAATGTGAATATGAGACCAGGTGAATTGGATTTTGAAAGATATTTGTGAAAAGCTTATCTCAAGGATGGGGAATGAAATGAGTTTTTTTATCCATTGGTCTCTAATTCATTTTAATCGTGTATTTTGGATATAATTACGGAGGGGGTTATAGAGACCGTCTGGGCGTTTAGGCTTCATCTTTTCTAGTGGGAGTGGCTTCTACCCACCTAGAGAGGTAATCTACAGCTAACAAGATATAAGTAAATCCATATGATGGTGGAAAAGGGCCCATAAAGTCTATGCCCCATACATCAAATATCTCATAAAAGAACATAGGTTGTTGTGGCATCTCGTGCCGTTTACCTAACCCTCTAAACTGTTGGTATTTATCACATGCCTTACAATATAAATATGCATCCTTAAACAGGGTAGGCTAGTAAAACCCAGCTTCTAACACCTTCCTAGAGGTCTTGTTAGTGCTAAAGTGTTTACCACATATCATTGAATATCAAGTAGAAAGGATGGACTGGAATTCTTCTTCAAGTACACATCTTCGAATTATCTGGTCACTGCACATTCTCCACAGGTGTGGTTTATCCCAGACATAGTATTAGGCTTCTCGCTCTAATTTCTTCACCTGAAATGGAGACAAATGTGTAGGAATCAATCCTAAGACTGAATAATTAACCAAGTCAGCAAACCATGGTTCCTTTAGTTCCACAACACATAAAGGAATGTCAGGAAAATCATCATAGACTAAAGCAGAACAATCAACTCCCCTTGTATCATTAGAAAGCTGACTGAGGTGATCTACTACATGATCTACTACAAGATAACTCAAATGCAAGTTCCCAATTAGGAGGAGCCAAAATAGGAGGAGTGATTAATCTAAGTCGTAATCATCAAATGCTAGCTTGCACTTATCATTAAAAACAAAATCCACATATTTTTGTATTAACTTTGACAAAGGCAATGCAATTTTACTGAAATCTTTTATAAAACGTCGGTAGAAACCAACATGCCCGAAGGTCCTTAAGTGAAGATGGGTAGAGCAATGATGAAATCACCTCAATTTTTGCCTTGTCAAGTTCAATACCTTGTTGAGACATCAAATGTCCAAGCACTATGCCATGAGTGACCATAAAATGATAGTTTTTATAATTCAAAACAAGTTTGTTCTCAATACATCATGCTAAGACATGATCAAGACTAGACAAGTAAGCATCAAATGAGTCACCATAAATAGTAAAGTCATCCATAAAAACATCTATACAATGGTCAAGGAAATCATAAAAGATTGACATTATGCAACGTTGAAAAGTACCAGGAGCATTACAAAGACCAAAAGGCATCTTCCTATAAGCAAAAGTGCCAAAGGGGCAAGTGAAGGTGGTTTTCTCTTGATCCTCAGGAGCTATGGGAATTTGAAAATACCTAGAAAACTCATCTAAGAAGCAGTAATGACTCTTTCCCGCTAATCTCTCTAGCATCTGGTCAATAAAGGGTAGAGGGAAATGGTCATTCCTAGTGGAATCATTAAGTTTTCTAAAATCAATACACACCCTCCAGGCATTTTGTTCTCTAGTGGGAATCAACTCATTTTGCTCATTCTTAACAACAATAAGCCCACTCTTCTTTGGAACCACATGAACAGGACTAACCCACTCACTATCAGAAATAGGATATATAATCCTAGTACTAAGCAACTTAGTAACCTCTTTCTTTACAACATCTAAAATCAATGGATTAAGTCTCCTTTAGGGTTGTCTAATAGGTTTAGAACCCTCATTAAACAAAATCCTATGAATACATACAGATGGACTAATCCCCGGTATATCAGCCAATGTCCAACCAATGGCTTCCTTATTCTTCCTAAGCACACAAAGCAATCTAGCCTCTTTATCAAAAGATAAAACATTAGAAATAATTATAGGCAGTTTATCATCATGCTCAACGAATGCATACTTAAGATTAGGAGGAAAAGGTTTCAATTCAAGTGTAGGAGGTTGAACAATATAAGGGATTAGTTCAAGGAGTTGAAGAGAGTAAAGAGAACTTCCTTTTGTAACCTTAGGTGGTTGGTGTGTATTAAGCTCCTTTGCATTCATCTCTTGCTCCTTCACCTTCCCAAGTGTTGAGTCTACTTGAGGTGGACTCATAGCAGCAATAGACTTGGGTTTATCATCCTTCATACCTGCATCACAGCTAGAGAGAATATTTTACAAATATTTTAAGGTATAAGGAGAAATAACAGATTTAGGAGTAGTTGCAAGAGAATAATTCTCTTTAAGCCTATTATTCTTAAACAAAGGTTGCTGTTATTGTGGATCAAGTGCATGAGAGGATGGAACGGCTAGAAGGAAGTTCTCTTTGTCTTCCTAGTTACGAGAGCTATTGCAGTCACTTCCAGCTATATTCTCAGCTTCCACCTTATTATAAGTATCTGCACACTCAAGAAGCAAACCTTTTTCCAAACCAGAATCACTTGAAAAAGTAGAGTTAGCATTATCAGAAGAAAAAGTGTAAACTTGTGAAGCAGAAAGAGTGCAACTGATATCAAAATCAGGGCAAGTCACATCACTAACACAAGCATAAGAAAGATAATGTATAGAAGGGAGAGATGAAAAATATGCATAATAAGTAGCTATGTCATCATCAAGCTCAAAAGAATCATGTTCAGATGCATATAAAAATAGTAATCATCATGCAAGCTCAATTCATAATCATTTCTTGCAACCTCAATGGCCAAATCAATAGCATTAATGCCTAACAAGGAATATTCCTTATAAGGGTGTTTCATTGCCTCATACATATTAAAACAGATTTTATGATCCCTAACCTCCATGGTTAAGCACCTTCCTTCATATCTATGATGGTATTTGTTGTTCTAAGGAAGGGCCTGCCTAAAATGAGGGTCGAATCACACGCTAACACTAGTATAGAAAAGGGTTTTTAGACCACAACATTTAGACCGGTTACTACGGATAAGGTCTACAAAATATGACCGGTGGCATTTTTGTAATTATGATAAAATACTAAGGCCGGTTATATTAATAACCGGTCTTAAAAATACTTTTAAGACCGGTTATATCAAAACCCGGTCTTAAAAATAATTTTAAGACCGGTTACAAAACAACTGGTCTTAAAATATATACAATAAAAAAAATAAAAATATGTGATATATTTTCTAGACCGGTTTTAAAAATAACCGGTCTAGAAAATATTATCTGAATTAAAGACAATCATAAAAATAAAATGTTTATTATTGTAAATAAAAACCGGTCTTAAAAATTCAAAATTTTAGACCGGTTATTAATTAATAACCGGTCTTTCAAAGTTTCAATTTTTAAGACCGGTTATGTATTAATAACCGGTCTTAAATATATATTTTAAGACCGGTTTTAAGATAGAACCGGTCTTAAATATTACTTTTAAGACCGGTTGTAATTGAAAACCGGTCTTAAAACTGACCTGGATTTCAAAACTCGCCTAAATTTAGCTCTGAAATTTCATTTCAAGAGTCAAGCACATCAGCGAAACCCCTGCGTCTGTTCGTGGTAGCTCCTCCTTTCCCCTTCTCTTCTCCGTCCTTAACTTCACCGCCGTCAATGGAGATTTACTATTGAATTCATTGTTGGAAGGCTATCGTCATTTGTTCCCTCCGATTGGTTTCGTTCTCAACCTCGCTTTTATTGTCAGGTTTGTGTTTCCATTTCGTTTTTGGGTTTTTCATTGAAATTGTGAGATTACTTATCCTCCATTTTCTTTGTTAGATTCCTGCAGCAAGTGGCCAAGGACTGTTAAAATCCAGAGGAATAAGAGGATCCTCAAGCAAAGGTTTAAGGTACGGTTGTATATTTTGGTGGTTTTCCATTTGCAAACAGCAGCCGCAACATGTGAACATAAACGAACGTACATATTGGATTAGATGTATTTCAAACAGCTAAACTAATAACTAGTATCATTTAGAATGAAGTTACCAAGAAAATAAGAAAGACGGAATTATTTGTTCACTAACTCTGATTGAATTCAGCCTCTCAATTGGGAAATCACAAAATATCATTTCAGCCTTAAGGCTAGCTAGCAAGTAGGTGGATATGATGTTGGCTTCTATCATGTTGCTTCTCCAATATGTATTGGAATTTGGAAAATTACACTTGAAAACCCTAGGGAGAAAGATGTCAAAATAGGATCAAATCTGCAAACCCAACTCAGGACTTTGAAATAATATAATCATCACTTTGAAGTTTCTAAGAACTAGCTTGGGATTACATTTCACAATGAAATCAGCTAAATGTCTTAATAAGCTGTTGCCACTCCTATAATTATTATCATCTGGTAAGTTAAAGCTGTTATGTATTAAATTTTTGTTATCATCAATAATAAGCAATGTACTAACACTTGTCAATATAAAAGAAGTTTTTGTAAAACTAGTTGCCTTAGTTGTTGTCGTCATTTGATAGGTAAATAAAGTTGTTACTTGTTAAACTATATTGTTATCTTCAATATCAAGCAACGCTCTAACACTTGTCAATGCATACGGAGAATTTTTTGTGAAATTAGTTTTTTATTACCTTAATTGTTGCCATTTGATAAATTAAAGTCATTACTTATTATAGTTCTATATATATTGAATATAGATGATATTGTTACCATCTGAATAAATATTTATTACTCATGACCAGATTAATTGCAATTAATCATTCCTCCTTCAACTTGTGCATTGCAATTATTTGTTCATGTTTGCATAACTTGGAAATTGCCTTTGTAGATAGTGCCGTGTTATAACAATAAGCACCGTGTAGCAAAAATGCCTTAAATAGTGTTCTTAAAGTGTTTTTAGACAATGAGTCGTCCTAGTGAGGGTACTCCCGATCCAATTAATCCAAATCAAAGTGAGCCTAGCAATGCTCCGAGTCAGGAACACAATGAGCCACGTAACTGGCCGAGACGAAGCGGTAGGAGAGCCACCCGATTGAGAGACATTCCTCTTAATCGGAATACCGGGGGAAAGATTCCGATTGAGTTTGATAGATATTGGAAACCAATCGGGCCTAATGCCCAATGGTATAGGAGTTTTGTCAGCCTCCTAGCACGCAACAAGCCTAGCATCTTGATAGAGCAGTGGTGAAATTTCGATAGAGGTGTGGAGCGACATATTTGGGAAACTATCCAGCTCACTTACTACATTCCTGAGAGTGAAGTCTTGTATGACAAGACAATGACGTATTGTGATGAACACTGGAGGAAGTTTAAGACAAATCTAGCCAACAATTACCTGCATATCGAGGTGGAAGAAGGTCAGCCTCTTCCTAATCCGTGCGAGCAGTATTCTTTTATTGACGAACAGACTTGGCAAGAATTTAGACTACTTCAGACTACTCCAGAAGCATTGGCGAGTTGTTGACTTATTTTGCAATTGATTTGCTTATGAATTATGAGTTGTCTTTATTGATTTACAATGACTTAATTTTGATTTCTTATTCGCAAGAAAAAAGGAAAAAGGGCCAAGAGAGTGGTAGAAAGAATGATTGCCCCTATACAATGTCTCATGAGGGGTATGCGAAGGCCGAAAAAGACTTGTTGGAGGCCAAACGGAAGAGATTGGAAGAAGCAGCTCAATCCGATCCTTCTGTTCTTCTTTCTCCACCATCTCCGATACGTTGAAAAGAGAAGTAGTTGTTCGCTCGCCAAAAGAGGAGCGGGTCTTATATGAGTGAACAATCTCATGTAGTCGGTGAGAAAATTGTAAGTATTGTTGTTAACTTGTTGTTATTAATTATTTAGTAAACAAATTTCATTACTAACATTTGTCATCTGTCTTATAGGAGGAGCTTCAAAAAAAAAACAAGCCGAGGGATCGTTTAGGTCGGATGGGAGGAATGACATCCTGACCGTAGCTACAAGAAAACCTGAGCATCCCGGGCGTATCAGGTGGATTGGAGGAGGGGTAGGCATAAGGGATTATTTTGGAGCACCCTCACGCCGTTCCTCAAGTGGTATGGTGACTAGGGAGGAGATGGAGTGTATATTGGCCACTGTGAGGGCGGAAGCTAAGGCTGAGGCAGAAGCATCATTTGATGCACGATTTGAAGGAAGATTCAGCAAGATGAAGGAGGAATGGATGATCTTGACGAGCACAAAAGAAGTAAATACCAGTGCTCCCCAGGCTTATTCCCTAAACCCTAAACAGAGCACTAAAGGGAGTTGCATTGGTCAGTCATCAAAGGGTCCTGGCGGCCAAATTGGTGAGCCTTGTGACTTGTTTGTGGAGGATCCTCTGAGACGATTGGTTGCACTGGGGAGCATGCACAACTTGGGATCAACTGTCCACCACCAAGAAATAAAGGATGATCAAGTCAGAGTGGCAGTTGAAGAGGTGATCGTTGCAGATGCACCTCTCCCTATCCCTGTTGATGACTTCAAGGTTGTGGGCGATGTCATCAACTCTTTCATCTTGTGGCCAAAGAACCTTGTTTCTGATCGAGCTAAGGAATCCCCGCCTCAGCCTCCACCTCCACCTCCCTCCACTCAAGATGTTTCACGACCTCCATTGAATGTCATGTAGCAAGTGATTCTGATGGCATATGATACATCTTTTAGAACAAGAGATTGGCCTACTGAGTCAGCTGTTGGCAAGTCAGGAGCGTACTGCTATCTTGAGAGGGATGATTTAATGTCCCTGGTAGCTCCTCTACAACAGCTCATGATTTCGATTGTCCAGCTTTTTTTGATGTAAGTATCTTCTCAAATTGGAAGTTAATATTTTACAAATTACGCCGTTAAACTTTGATTTAATGTCCCTGCTGGAATTATTACAGGTTGATGCATCATAGGTTGGTTGACTCTGGAAAAACCGATAAATTTGGACTCCTATGCCCTCATCAACTCTACGACAAAGGGACCACTTCTTCTATCAGACACACATACTTATCGCACAGGCTTAGTGAAACCGCAATTGAGTGTTTCTTGGCTCCATATTTGCATGGGTAAGACAAATTTATATTTCCTACTATACATAATATTTTATATTTGCTTAAAAGTTTTCCCTTTTTTCAGTGATCATTGGCAGTTGGCTATTTTGTGCAAGAGGAGTTATTCTGTCATCCTCTTATGCTCCCTCCACCACAGCAAGCCAACTAGTGAATTGAAGAAAAGCTTGAACTCGTAAGTTTTCTTGCATTATTAATTACCTTTCGTGTGCAAAATTTATGGAATTTGTGTAAAATAAGTAACCTTTGTGATTTTGATGATATAGGGCTATGCGGACATTCCAACACACTTGTGGTAGGCCTATGTGTGAGGTAAGAGACCCTACATGGATCTTGCCAAAGGTTAGTTACATATTGGTTTGTTTTAATAAGAATGTATTCAATAATAAGTCATGCTTTAATTTTATACTTGTTTTAACGATATCATATTATTTTTCAGACCCGTAGGCAACCACCGGGGTCCAACTTGTGTGGGATGTATATTCTGAGGCACATGTATAACATTATTATACTAGGCACGACAGAACTTACTGAAGAGGTAAATGTATATATATATATATTTCAAAAATTTTACTATTATTTTTTTAAGTGAATTTAATGTTTTGCCTGGTTTTGGTGTTTCAGATGTTTGAACTTGCTGACCCTTTTCCAGAAGAAGATATTGAGCACATTCGCAAATGTTGTGCTGAATTCATTTATGAACTTTTACAACAGTGAGTTCTTGTAAAACTGAGGAATTGTTTTCTGTATATTGATGAATTGACATGATGGTTAATTGGGTGCAAATATTGTTGGTTGCATGATTTGACATGTTTGTTGGTTTTAAGATGATTTTTGTATATTTTGATGAATTCACTAGTTTGTTGGTTGCATGATATATATGACATGGTTGAATTCATTTATGCCTATTGAACATTGTAAGTGGAACTGGTAAGTGGAAGGATAATGCAAAAGGAAATGGTAAGTAGAAAGTTAAAGCAAAAGGACATTGTAAGTGGAAGCAAACTGAACACCATATGGCACTTAACAAGTATGGCATTGCAGGTAGCAATTCAAGGATGCATTCTAGTAAAAACCTAATCACACACATTTAAAAAAAATATAACACTTTTAAGACCGGTTATAAAAATAACCGGTCTTAAAAGTAATTTTAAGACCGGTTGTTGAAAATAACCAGTCTTAAAAGTAATTTTAAGACCGGTTGTTGAAAAGAACCGGTCTTAAAATTAAAATTTTTAAGACCGGTTCGTTTTAGAACCAGTCTTAAAATTACTTTTAAGACCGGTTATTTTTAACAACCGGTCTTAAAAATTTCTCTAAAACCCCTTCCATTAGAGGTCTTTTAAGACCGATGATCATGACAATCGGTCTTAAAATTGTTATTTTTAGACCGGTTATTAATATAACCGGTCTTAAAAGTTAGACTTTTGAAACCGGTCTTAAAAATGACATACTTTTAAGACCGGCTGTATCAAGACTGGATCTAAAACCGGTCTAAAAAGTCAATTTTAACCGATCTAAAAACCCTTTTCTGTACTAGTGTAATTCATTAGATACATCTAGGACATAAAAGTTAGCAGGGAATACAAGATCTTTCACTTTGATTAAGATGTCCTCTAAGATGCCATCTGGATGCCTAATTGACCTATCAGCTAGTTGTAACACAACACTGGTGGGCTTAATAGCTTTGATTCCTATAGCAGTATAAACAGACTTAGGCATCACATTAATTGTAGCACCTAAATCTAGCAAAGCAGTAGTTATGTTAATAAGTCCTATGGTACAAGGAATGTTATAGGCACTAGGGTCTTGGCGTTTTATGGGAAGTTGAGGCTTAAAGATGGCTGACACATTAGAACTCAATTGGACTCTTTCATTAGGCCTGAATTTTCTCTTATTTGTGTAAAGAACTTTAAGAAACTTACAATATGCAAGCTTACTCTTAATCATCTTGAGAAATGGCATATTTACTTTTAACTTACTAAAGAACTCAAACATTTCTTTTTTAGTTTTATCATCATGCATTTTCTTACTTCTAAGGTAAGCTTTAGGGAAAGGGATATCAGAAATTTTTACCTCCTTACCACTTTGCATTAAGGCTCCTTACATGCTTGATTTACCCTTCTTATGTGTGGATGGAGCTTTCTCATTGACCTCCTCCACTTGAGGTTGCTCAACTTCCTTGGCATTCTTCTTCTCTAAGATCTCTTTTTCCTCGATACTTTCATAATTACCCAATTTCATAGGGCTCAAGGGTGGACTCTCAGCTTCTATCTCTTCGTCCATATGGTCTTCACCATCTCCTAGGAAATGCATCATCTTGCCACTTCTTAACTTAATGGCATTGATAGATTTGGGGTTGATCACAGTGGTAGATGGTAGACCACCCCCATTCTTAGCTTGCAAGTCATTAAGAGTGTTGGAGACTTAGTTAAGTGAGATTGCACCGTGTTATTCTTCATTTCTAACTCTTCCAACTTCTTGCAAATACTTGCCATTTGGTTACTGTTACTTGCTCTATCACCTTGTATTTTCTGCAGGATTGTGGCAATAGAGGAGAATTGACTATCATTTAAAGTTTTATCTTCCTTCATCTGATTGTCCATATTAGTAAGTTGAGCAGCCATACTCTTCAACAATTGGTTGGTCTTGTCACTCTTAGGTTAGAAAAGTGTGTTATCTTGGAGTGGAATGACCATTTTTTAGGATTCTTGAAACTGGCTAGAAGAAGCACCAGCTCCAATATTCCCTTATTGAAAAAGATTTTGTCTTCTATTATCATTGTCTCTCCAACTAAATTTAGGATTTTGCTTCCACCCTTCATTATATATATTTAAGTAGGGAGCCCACTTGGGATTGTTAGGGCGGCCTTGATACATGGCAGAGACCTGTTCATATTGAGATGGACAATTCCAGGAGATGTGCATAGATGAGCCACAAAGATCACAACTTGGGGCTGCCAATTACATACCAACCGAGTTGACTTCTTCTGGATTAGATGGTTTAGAAGCAATCCGGTCTAACTTTGTCATCAAAGTAGAAATTTAAGCAGTGAATGTGTGAAGCTGAGGAATGTGTAAAGGTGAAGAGTTAATATCATAAACTCCCCTAGCATTCCTTCTTGGTTCCCCATATGTTTGCTTAGTTAGGGCATTCTTCTTAATCAATTCCTAAGCTTTAGGAGAAGTGAAATCAATGATAGCACCACCAGCGGCTGCGTCAATCTTGTCTTGATCTTTCTCTTTCAAACTGTTATAGAAAGTTTGAGCCAACTGCTCATTAGGAATCTGGTGATGTGGGCATCAAGCCAAGAGGTCTTGAAAACGGTTCCAATACTCATACAAAGTCTCATCTGGATCTTGAAGAATGGAATTGATCTCTTTTCTCATAGCAGAAGTTTGAGATGTTGGAAAGTACTTCTCAAGAAAAGCTTTCTGCAAGTTTTTCCGACTTTAATATGCATTAGCTACATGTCTTGGTAAGCTCATGTACCATTCCTTTGCCTTGCCTTCCAATGAGTGGTGAAAGACTTTCCACATGACGTCCTCTACAGAAGCTCCAACCGGCTTCATACTCGAACAATTCAAATAGAGCTCCCTTAAATGTAGATACGGATCCTCTGCAAACAAACCATGAAACTTAGACAGTGAATTGATCAATAAACCTTTAATCTCAAAATCAGCATGCATGTTAGGTCCGGCATTAGCAAGATGATTTAAATCAATACCAGAAGTAGTGACTTCCCCAATTGTTCTTCTTCGTGGAATATCATTATTTTCTCCTTCATCCTCATTATGGTTCTCCATATGTAAATCTGATTAAATTGATCACCTATGTCAGAATGAAGTTCTTTAAAGGCACTAGGTTCAACAAATATGTGATGTCCTAAGGGAATTTTACTAGTACCCCTTCTTCTTTTTCCTTTACTCTTTTTTAGTTGTTCCCTAAGCTATTTTAAAGTTATGTCAAAATCAAGATCACTAGGTACAACTTTTTTACCTCAAGGCATGCACATAAAATTTAACCACAATGTGCAAAATGTATGATATTGGATGCAAATGCAAACTAAAACCTATATGCTGAATGAATGCAGGAAACTATAACCAACAACTAGAAGGCACACAAAAGATTAACCCTGTTAAAAATTTTTGTTTAATTGACACTTAGTTAAACAAGAAGTTAAATAAATTGACTCACTGGCAACGATGCCATTGATTTAAACCTTTAGTCGCCTCGGGTTAAATCAAGTTAAACCAAATTATGCAGTGAAGGGCACAATTCAAGTCGTGTTCTCTTGAGGAGCCTTTTATTTAATTCCTAAGCAAAACTAAGTGACAAAAAAATTAAGATGAGTTTTAAATTGATTTTTTTTCCTTTTAATAATGGAAAATAACCTAGACTACTATTTTTTTTGGGTTTTTGAGAATTTTTTGAGATAATTAATCAAATTTTGATTTAAACAAATTGATGATAAATGCTTCTTAGAAAAATGGAATATAGGTTATCTTTGCTCAAAATGATTTGGGAGTTAAACTACTCACTAAGTCAAAAATTAAACTTTAGCAACTCGCTAAGTCTAGTGATATTAATTAGTGATTACCCCTAGAACTCTAGCTAGATAATTGCCTCTTAATACACTATTAAATACCACTTAGTATGCAATTTAAAATTGGATTTATGCAACTTGTTTCTCTAGGAAATGAACACTTAACTGAGATATTCAAACAAATTAAAGTAGTCATAATACTCATTCAAACTATGAAAGAATAGCACAACCACATTAAACCAAAAAGAGAATATAAAAATTTAATTCTCAAGACACACAATCCAATCTAAATCACAATTGTTCAATCCAAACTAAGATAAACAACTCGCAATTTCAGTAAATTAACCACATAACATAAAATCCTAACTCAAGAAATCTGTTACATAACTAAATCAAAAGATTAAAAAAAATAACTCCCCTAAATGTATCTCTGGAGCTCAAACCAATCTTCCTTCCCCAAGAAGCAAGAAAGAATTTAGCCTTTCATGAAGCTTATCACAGCCACAACTCTATTAGACCTTAAGAAACCCATGAGAGTTGAGATAATTGGAAGGAGAAGAAGATGGAAGTGACTGTAGTTGAATGAGGTGTTAGTAAAGCTCATTGGTGATGGCGTCTCTTCTCTCCCAATCTTTCCTGAAAGTCACTACATGTGATTCTCCTCTGTGGTTGCGGATGTTGATCGATTCCCCATTCCCGCATGAAGATTTTGGAGGCCCTTTAATTTTTTTGTAATTTGAAATCTAGGTCAAATCCCCTACAAGTTGCGAAAAAATATTTCTCAAAGATTATAGTTATATCCGATTTTTCTGTATCAGCTGCCAAAACTATCAGTTCCAGCGGTGTTTTATCAGAATTTTTGACCAAACTGGACTTTTGGAAATTCGGGGTCATGTTCTGTAATTCTCTCTGATCTTTCTACACTGAAAGTAGTGAAAGACGTTGGATTTTTGGACCAAACTGGAATTTTAGAATTTTGGGGTCCTGTTCTGTAATTTTCTCTAGTCTTTTCCTTATGAAAGTAACAGCTAATATTACAGAATAAACCCTGATTTCTGTCAGAATTCCCTTGGAGCCACACGTAGAATCTTATTTTCTATTTCAGTCCTTATACATCTTTACTTTTTAGTCCCTCAGCTCCTACTTTTCCAATGTGACCTACAATTCAAATCAATATCTTGTAATATCTTCATTCAAAATTCAAATTTTAAAGAGCAATAACAAGATTATAACAAATATATCTTTTTAAGATTTATTTTCACATAATCATCTTTAGTTCAATTTAATCATAATAAATTCTATTTAGCCCAAAATTAATGATAAAATCCCTAATCAAGATATTAAATATTATGATAAAATTGGGATATATCATGACTCCATGACTTAGAAAGCATGTAGTTCATGATCACCTGCCATTGCGTATGCTGAGCTAGTAGAAATCGACTTGCTCCTACATCTGCTGCATCTAATGGACCATCACGGCATGTGCCCTAGCAACCTTCAAATGGATCTCGTCAACAATCTCCTCCCTCAAACGTCTGACCCTGGACGTCTTTGCTCGAGAGGTGCTAGCCTCTAAGGCTCCGCTCCTGTCGTAGACCATGCCAGGTCTGACGCCTATCCCAATACCCCACATACATCCAGGGTGCTCAACTGGACCCAAATTAGCTTCCAATGGCTCAGTGGGGTCCATAGACCCTGTGATTCCTGGGTCTCTCGCAGCTCAGCCTGCGACTACTGCATCCACTTCAGCCATTTTATGAAACAATAAATTATTGTTATTATTCTTCACAGTAAAGTAGTTTTATAAACAATATAAAAATAAATTATAATTATAAAATAATAAATTATCTTATAATGGCCTCCTTTGCCTCTTAAGAGGTTAGAGTCCTGTCACAATGTCTATGAGTGATAGTAAATAACTCCCCGTAGTCTGTCTGGCGGTTCTCTTGCTGAGCCTTCCTCTCCTAATCCTAAAACAATTAAAACATTAAATTAGTATTATGAACAATAAAACAATAAATTTAAAATACGAAATAACCAGTTAAAAGTAATTGACATTGCAAAATATTACCAGCTCACTATAAGTCACATCAAATTTCTTCGATCCTGCCGTATGGTGGATCCTCTACTGCTCTTGGCACTTGGTATTCCTTTGGAAAAAAATCTGCATAAAAACACAATATTAAGAGTATTAAAAACATATAAAAAATTATAATTATTAAAAACATAAAAATTATGAAAATTATATTAAAATTATAATTATAAATAAATTACCTACCCCTCTGCACTCCTCTTGTACTGGACAAAACTCGCCCAGTCATTCTGTGGGACGCCGTTCGGGACATTATCGATCAGCTGTTGCAGAGGTATCGTCCCATCCTTATTCTTATTGTGGAAGAGACGATTCCTCTTGTTCCTCCAGTCGTCCCCCATCTTTATTAGCGTGTACTTCTTCCTGTTGTCCCAGACAGTAAACCTATCCTATAACACATTGAATGAATAATAATTAAATACAACTACTTACAAATGATACAATTAATAAATAATAATTAAATATAATTAATTACAAAATATATATTATAATTAAATACTATAAATTACCTTTATAGATTTGTCCCACGCTAGATCCTTTGGCATCTTGGTAACATTCTTCTATATCCTGAAGTAGATGGGAACCGCATCCAATTCGAGCCAGCTCGTTCAGGTAGCAGTTGAAGAGGTGACCACCATTCTCGATCGGCTGGTTCGTAACCTCAATCCATAGAACTATCACATGTTGTCTCCAGTTTATGCTATTGGGACCGGCTATGTCCAGCCTCCTCGTGGAAATGTTCCCTTGCTCTTCTACACAATTTACCATATATGTTAATTAAATTTTGATCCATATTTAACCTATGGCATTTCAATATTAAATTTATTAAAAAAATAATTAAATTTACCTTGAATCTGCACTTCAAACCTCGTCGACCAGAGCAGACGATCGTCGTGAGTTGTTTTGTTCCCGCACCTCCTCCTCATCCAGTAATTGCTTCATGTCACTAATAGGAATCCGGAAGTCAAATTCCTCATTCTTGTTGTAATCGCTGAGACATGAATTTTTTTGGTTTGCCATTAAGGAAAGATGATGGATATGCACAAAAACATTTGGTTGAATTATATCGAAAATGAAAATATATGGGAATGATATAGCAAGAGACAAAATTACCTCTAGCTACGCATTTATGCATAATGTATATGTAGGTTCAAGGTAATTTTTTCAATTTGTGCAGTGTATATGTTGGGTTCATAATGATTTTTTGATATTTAATGGTGGAAATATTATGCAGCATACAAGTTGGGTTCATGGTATTTTTTTTTTAATATTTAATGGAGAGAATATAATTTAATGAGATGTTTTAATATTTTTAATGGTGGAATATAATTTTTAAATTTTTAGTGGGGGAATATTTTTTTTAATGTTTTTATATAATTAATTAATTAATATTTTTAATATTTAACAGTATTTATAGGTAGACACTTTGGTCAAATTAAATATTTATAATGGCAATAGTGTCTTTTTTACTTGATTACAAGATGTCTGCATCCCCATTCATTAGTTTTAGCAGTGTAATCCTGATTACATCCCCATTAAAAATTTGATGTAATCCGGATTACAAAATGTAATCCTCTTTACATTACATAAGTCTAACCAAACACTGTAATTAGTTTGTTACACTAGGTTTACATATGATCCTCTCCCATGGAATTGAACTAAACCAGCTATAAGGGTGTGTTTGGGATCAAGTTTGGAGGTCGAAACATGCATCTCAATAGTCAAAAGTCATTGTTTTGGCTTTTTGTAATGTTTGGATCAATGTTTTTTCAATTGGGCTTTTGAAAAAAAAAAAAAAAAAGTTGCTTCAAAACCATAAGTCAAAATTTCATTCTTTTGGTTTTTTCACTACGGAGAGAGAAAAAATTTCTATCATGGAGAAAGAAGAAATTAAATACTTCATGAAGAAAAAATAATGGATCTCACTCCCTTTTATTAAAATAACATTTTTATCCTTATTATCGGTTTACTTGCAGATGAAAATTTTGGTCCTAGTTATATAAGTCTACTTAAAGGTAATGATTGTTTTCTTATTTTATCCTTATTTATGAAAATATCCAAAGAAAACTAAATAATAAAATTCAATGGAAATCGGGAAAAACTCCCTTATTAAAAATTTAATTGGCGTGAATAACCTTATAAGTTTGTGTATATGAAGAATGACAGTACTCTGATTAAGGTCATTGTCACCAATTAAATTTTTAAAAGGGACTTTTCTCCAATTTTTCCTAAAATTTAAGTAATTTAGTATATTCAAATTTTTCTCAATAATACATTAACTACTTTTATTTTTGTTATATTCATATCATTTTTAGTCATTTTACATCCAAACTTATTTTTACATTAATCATCGAAACAATTTTCAGTTTATCAAGCTGATTTTTTCAAAAGTCAATCCAAGTATAAATTACATTATATAATCTAACTTTTACCCTATCTTACATTTGCAAGAGTAAGATTGAAAAAAAAAGCACTTCTGCCACCACTAATCCAAATACAGCCTGATTGATGGAGAAAGCATGTGAATTGGGAGTATATATATATGGCCCACATAATATAATACTCCTTTGGGTTCTAAATATAAGACAGAATTAATTTTTTGAAGAAATTAAGGAAGATAATTTAATTACTTTAAAGTATTTACATTTATATTTTTTCTCCAAACTAATTTGTTTGACTTATAAATTGATATATAATCTAATGATACACAACATATGATATGATTAAATAATTTATTTGGCTTCATTAATCTCTCCAAAAAAATCAACTCTAACTTTTATTTAGGACCGAAGGGAGTATATAGATGAGATAAGATTTTAAAATGTATATAAAATATTTTATATTATATAAGTGAGGTAGAAAATACTTCAAAATTTATAAATTAGGAAATAAAAATTCTAGTATAATATTTTTAAAAAAATAACTTTTATATCGCGCACAAGCGAGGTATTAGGTTTTTTGTGGTTCATAAATTGGAGATAATAATTATGATATAAAAATTGTAAAAAAAGAATGGAAATATATAAATTAGGATAAAAGCATATTTGTCAACTTATAATTAACTCCCCTGACCTACTCTCCTAAACCAAACAATAAATCAAGCCTCTCATCCCTTATCCTTCAAACAAATAAAGCTTATAACCTCCCTCGCCTACCACAGCCTAACTTTAATGAACCTTGCATACTCTCCACTCTATTGAATCAAACACACCCTAACAGTCGTTACTTTGAATTAATGGAAATAGCATTTTGAGCTACTTTTTAATGTTGATGGATATTTTTGCACCTAAAAATTGTTTGCAATAGTAGCTCCTCTGAAAAAAAAAATAATGGGTAATTTTGCTCCTTAACCCCCTAATTCAATAATTTGAACCTCTCAGTAATATGTTTATTCTATATGCAAATTAAATTATACTCTAATTTTATGTTATTTAGTCTCATGGTTAATTTAAAATTCTCTTTTTAAAGTTCAATAATAAATCCCCAGAATATGCCCAATAGTGGCTAATCATTAAGGAATACATAATATATATACAAGATTAAATAAACTCAATTAACATTAAGCAAAGCTAATAGGTGGAAATAATCTCTAAATCACTGAAAAGTTTATAGCAACTTTGATTAAATAGAAAAATCAGCCACACATGACTTTGAACAGAATTGGCTCAGCAATAACAGATTCAGGGTCGTAAATCATATAGAAAATAAGGGGGGGGGGGAAGACAAAACACTGATAAATGATGCTCGTCTTTTCTTCTGTTCATGACTACAAGAACAGATGAGTTTAAATGATGATGCTCCAGCTGGTGACTCCATCCTAGAGAAGATTAAGACCGAAGCTCCAACTGTAATATCCAAAAATACATTCAAAGGGCTAAACGTAATAGATAGTGAAATAAAAAGGTTTAATGGCACTCTAATTAATTTTGTTATGATCAAGAGTTAATTGCTACTTGATCTTGAGGATAGATTTGAGAAACAAAATGAAGGGCCAAGATTGCTCTTCTAGAGTAGAAGTAATGATGAAGATAATTATAGGAATTTCCTTATCTTTTCCTCTTATGTGGATACAAGGCACATGCAAGAACAAGTGCACGGCCAAGTCAACACACTCTCTTCCCTTTTTCTACAAGGAAACCGTCCTCTCATTTCTCTATTTTCATGTAAGAATAAAATAATATATAGGCATCCCTTTACTCCAACATTTCGTCCAAGCATCAAAGAGCAAATGAGAGAAAGAGTTAATGCATATATTCCTTCCTTATCTAGTCAACATAATCGGCCAAGACCAAGAAGAGAAAGAGAGAGAATTGCATCAAATAAATTCCTCACATTTTTGCTCAATCAAGTTGACCAACATGTAATATTATAAGAAGGGAATTGGTGAACAAAGTTGGTGCCTTTATGAAGGAGAATTTCGGCTGGCATAAAAGGGAGGAAGGAAAGAGAAGACTTGTAGAAATTACACTTAGTTAAGTGTGACCAAAGGAGTAATATTAGCCATAACGTTTGCCACCATTTGGAACATAATTTCGGTAAGCCCTTTAAGTGATAAGGGAAAGGAAAAAAATGATCATTTATCACTCTCACTCTCTAAGTCGGTGTTGCAGCTCCAACAAAAGAGAAAGAAGAGCAAGGTAAAGGTGAGACTTTCTACCTTGATTTTCACCTACTTAACCTCATCTATGGCTCAAGTATCCTTCATAAACATTGTTCCTCTTGATGAGAGCTTCATTCCTATGGTTTTAGAATTTCAAGAGGAGGTGTTTTAAGCCACCATCCAAGAACAAAAGCTGAAGAATCAAAAAAAGAACTTAAGGAGGAGCAATAGGTGAGTATTAGCATCAATTTGAGCTATTGGTTGTGTTGGTTGAATGAGTATTTTGGCATGTGTAGATCTGCCCTGACTTTGGCCAAACAAGGGTTTGGGTAATTCATGATGTTTTGGTTATGTTATTGGTGGTTTATGATGATTGGAAACCATTTGACATAAGTTTGATGCTGAAATTAGAAGTTGGTAATTGTTAGAATTTATTTTGAATTTTCTATCAAAATAGGACATGGAGAACAAGTAGGAATTTATTAATTTTGATGTTACCATTATGTTCTACACGAAAAATTATGTGGGAATAGCCCCGGGTTGTGAATTTTGGGTCATTGAAACTCAAAATATAAATCTGGGTTTTCAGCCTGAACAGAATTCCAGCGAGGTACTCTACTTGTGTGCGGTTTTTGGATAACCAAATGATCTCTAAAGATTATGAAACTTTCCAGTCTAATAGTTCACATGCCAAGCTTCAAAATGGATATATAATGGGTGTCATTTCGATTTGTGTGCCGGGAGTTATGATTTTCCAAAGTTTGGGGTTGAAACTGGAAGCAATTCTGGAGCAGTATAGGATTTCCTGTAACTCTGTACTTTTGTGGTTATGGACAGAATTGATACATATTTTTCCTGTATAGAGGACTTCAATAGATTTCTATAGGACTTGGGATCACCTCATTTCGATTTTTGTAGAATTAGTTATGATTTTTCAAAGGTTGGAGAAAATTCTGGCAGATTTGGTCCCTTATGCAAAAATTGAAGATGTAATGGCATAATGTAGTATTGTTGAACTTTAAGGTTAGGAATTGGTTTTATAGGTTAATTGACCACTTTAACTCCTTACTTGATTTGATTAAATATCCCTAATGATAACCAACTTGAGTGTTTGAATTAAAGAATTGGATTAAGTAATAACCTGTCGCTGAAATTCTAATTATAGGATTTGACAATTGCCCTGCACGTGATAAACCAGTGCCAGTGCACGAGCGGAAAGAACAAGGTAGTGACTCTTTCTCATATTCTGTGTATGATGCCTTGCATGTATGTCATTTCATTGAATATGCCGTGATGTAACATTGCCGTTGTGAAATGCCGTTGTTGTGCTGTTGTGAAACATGCTATTGTGAAATATGCCGTTGTGAATGCAGCGAAAGCTGTTATAGAAATGCTGTTGTGTTGTTGTTGTGATTTCCTTACATTCTTTGTGATTGTACATGTTATAAGTGAATTGTTACTACTGGGATTCTTTTGAATCTCATTCCTTCTAATGACTAACCTATAGCAAGGGCAAGTGGTTCAAAGGAAAAGCAAGTGACGAAGGGCGGTTAGAGCTCCTAGCTAGGAGTTTTAATTTTGGTAGTTGGTTGTCATATTTTGTTGGGGATTGGTTGCATGTGCTGTATATATTGAATAGTGTTGTGTAATCCCCTATATGGGAAACTGTAAATAGGCAATGTGCCCTGTAAACCCTTTATTAAATAAACGAAACCCGAGCATTGTTGGGAATTTTTGGTTGCACTTTGATATGCATGATTGAAACCAAACTGCACAGGCTAATTATATTCGAAATGTGAACGTGAGACCGCACTAAATAGGTTTTAGAAAAGTTTTAAATTAACTGCTGGTCTCTATTTCAACTTAATGACGCATTCTCGAACTATAAATTTGGCTATTAAGGTAGGGGGTTACACCAACAGCCTTATTGGTTCAGTTTTGGTCTCTCTCTCTTCTCTTGCTCACCACTGTCGCAGAAGAAGAAGAATGAACAATGGAAGTTGGCCTCCCTCTGGTTCATTGTTGAAGACGATTCCCAAGCTCTATTTCTCACTGTACTTGCAATGGTTCCGATCGGTGGAGGAAGATGAGGAAGAAGGTCCACCGTGTTTACTTCTTTGGTCTCTGCTTCTCCAATAAAGAACCAGAGATCGACCGACCGACGTCCTCTGTCCCTTTTCTACAGATCGGTGAATACAAAGCTCCATAGTGAAGCTGTCTCCACTCACGAAGACGGTGATGAATTCTGGAGATGGTGGCCGCTGCCTCCCAATCTTCTCCCGAATCGCTCACTCTGGTTCACACATTCTCCGCTGAAGACGAAAATGATGATGAACATTTTCCAGCGCCACCTTCAGACTCTGTCTTTTCTGTTCTCCAATGAAGATTCATAGAAGATGATAACTAGTGGAGAAGAACGGACGATGAATAGTGTCGTCCTACGGTGGTTGCTGCTTCCTTGTGATATCGCGTTATGCTCTTTGGGTCCCCAAAAACGGCAGCGTCTTAGGTGCCGCAAAAGGGGAAAATTGAAAATAAATGACAAGGAAAAAAATAATAATAAAACAAGTAAAATAAATAAAATGAAAACAAACTATCAATTTCTTAGTACTAAAAATTATTTTTATCCGAAGCGTAACTGCTCTTATTTGTATTTAAAACTAATGATATTTACAATGAAATCCCCTAATAATAATACACCAATTTGATTTGATTTTGCAACAATATAATCTCATAAAAATATATCAATATTGCATAGATAACTCTCTAACTCTCTTCAAAATATCTTTAATATACTAAAAATGGAGAGTTATCAGTATTCTCCTATTGGGGAAGATCCTATTTAAGGCATTGTCAAGTATTAAATGTGGACACCTCTCTCATCAGAGTTTGTGCCTTGGTCCACCATGTTTTGAGATAATAGTCCATTTTGTTAGACCTAACCCATTGGTAATAACTGATAAATTTTAATGGCACCAAAAGGAAAAATAAGGAGGAAAACTAAATGCTTTACATATTATCAAACTAGACTTCTTTTTTTTTCTTTTTGGCCAATAGCTGGACTTCAATTTTGAATCAAGTCAAACTTCAAGAAAAGGGCGCACATTGTGTACCAACAATCACACACAAATTACTGCAAACAAGAGAGAGGGGTGATAAATGGGAAAATCTCATTAAAAGCTTTTTAAAATACTCAAATCTTGAATTAGCTCTCTAAATTTATTAAATTCTAAATCAAGCCGAATAGCCCAATTCAAGATTTTATAATTGAGTGATTTTACTTTTATGCCCCCTTTTCTTTACCTTCTATCCCTTGTCTCATTCTCTTCCATTGATCTCATCTCCTTCAAGTTCCATTAGTTTATTGATTCACTTCGATGCAACATTTTCAGTCTTTCCTTTCCAAGTTTGCAGGCCACCAAATCCCCTATCCATTCTCCTTTCACGGCTCAACATCGTAGAGGAAAGCTTGAAGTTTTGTCCAACTTTCACACTAAGCATTTTTGTAAAAGCCCATTCACAGAGGGAAGAGAAATTCGCCCTCAAGATCTTTTAGCAACCGTGAACAAGTACGATGATAAGCCATGGAAATCATACTAGTTGTCATATTAGTGCTTGTGGTAGATATTTGCTCTTATATGAATTTTGGATGTACATCGAGTACGACCATTTATCTTAAGTACCAATGCTAACCGGACCACAATTATGGACTCGATTATGCACCCCTAAATTTAAGCTTTTATTTGTTCTCAAGCAAAGAAGTTTATCCTCACTGAATGAATCAATTACTCATCATTTATGTGTGGATGAATTTTGTCATACCCTTATTTTAGTTTCACCTTTTTTAGAGTATTTTCGGGAAATGATATGCGGTTCGGTGGGCAACACAGGAATAACATAAATATATTGATAATATGTGCATGATTACAGAAATTCCCCATAGGAGTTCGTACATATTAATTACAAATCTTGTAGTCGCGCAGGATTCTAGGGTATCTAAACCCATCCTAGTGAAATGGAGACATCTTCCTCATCTTCGTTCCACCACTGCAATCCCCTTGTACGGTTCTCTCCTTTAATCTCAGCATATTTTTTATCTCCTCCTATCTAAATTGTTGGTAGGGGAGGGTGAGATTTGAGAGAATCTCAGTAGGAAAACAGTACTAATATGCATGCAAGATAAGTGCTTAATGTATGACATGCTTGCATTACATAACTCATGCTCACACAATGACATATCTGCGTGCTTAATGTTTCAAACAACATACTAATGGCTATAGCGTAAATAAAAATAGAAATTCAATCATTCATATATATTTCACATAATCAAGCAAAGCAATAACATGCAGCAATACACCAACACAAATATTAAATACATGCAACAGAGGTAAGTTCCCTACCTTAACCCTTTTCCGCCTCGAGACGTGTGCTTCATAAAGCGTGCCAACGATTGGGCTCTCAACTTGATCATATAATTCCAAATGTACAATTTAGACACTTCTATAGTGTTTTTGGTGGTTATATTAGCCTATTGTGAAAATTTACCAAATTACCCCTGGGGATCTGATCGTCTTGGTCCCACCGTACCCGGTCTGACCATACTTTTCTAGAAATTCTAACTGGGGCCATTTCTGATATATATTCACCTAAGGAATCTATTTCCAGATTAAGGATTACCAAATTCACTACCAAAAGACAAGAAAGCCCTTGGCAGCCCTATTTCAGGGTTTCAGTGGCGTTTTCGTAATTATGCTTTTTCGGCTATTTTGAAAAAGTGCCCAACTGTAACCCTCATAAATTCAATGAAATCATCAAATCATTGAAAGTCCAACTCTAAGGCTACTAACTAGAGCTAGCTGAAACTGATAGGTACTCTAGGGAAAATCGGGGTTTTTCGATTCTAACTCCGCAAACGTGTTCCTTTCTACTCCTAATCACTTTATCAACTATTACATTACGTTAGAAAAACTATTTAGTACCAATTTTGGCAGCATAACACTTCTAACACAAGATTTCCAAGTTTCTCAAATAAAAACAATCCAGTGAAATTTCACCGATTCAATCAACCACAGCAGCCAGAACAATCAATATTCGAAGGTTTGGGAGTTACCGTTTGCTTCCTCCTGGCTTTTCTTGATGTGTCTGAAAAACCCTAACTTTCCCAACCAAGATTTGAGCTTCAACAACCTTAAAGAACATGGAAGTGAAGCTTAGGAGCAATGTTATACGCATTAGGTAAGAATTCACCGAAGGAATCGCCCAACCTTGTGAGTTTTCTTACCTTTCTCTCTCTAGAATTTCACAACTCCTCTCTATCTCTCTTGAGCTGAAATTTGCATCAGGTATGTCTGAAGAAAGGAAGGAGATGATGTTTTAATATTATGCTTATGTCATAATTACATCATTATGAAATTTTCCCAAATTTCGGATTTAAGCAATTTTGGCAGATTTTCTGCCTAAACTTTGAAAAATCATAATTAAATTTGTAGACCTCGTATCAGAGAGATTCTTAAGGCTATAGAACCCTTATTGACTCTAGTTTTAAGGAAAAATATAGACTTTAGTCAATTATAAGCACAAAGTTCCCACAATTTAATTCTTTGGGTGCTGTTTCAGAAATTTTCCAGTTTTTCTGTGCTAATTTCAAAAATTCATAACTTTTTCTATATAGCTTCAAATGATTCATATATACCAATCAAATTAAAGCTTAGTATGTCTACTTTCATCCTATAAAATTTCATAATTTTTGCTCATTATTTGGTCATACAAAATTACATGAAACACTCGCTGTCTCGTAGGAAATTTCACTAGAAGCATGATCACAATCTCTAAAATTCACTATTTTATTTTCTTTAATGCCCCAAAGATATAAGAAACATTAAGGAATAGATTTGGGACACTTGCCTATCTGGGGCTTAGCAGTCTACTTAATTCAGGTTTATTCTCAAGCCTCTAATCCCACAATTCAGGATATTACAAATTTGTCCTCATCAGTTGCTCAAGAGATTATATTAAACAAGAATGAAGATAATATGCAGAGATGAATGCTTCATAGATTTAAACATGCTTGTCAAGAATTCCTAAGTGTGAGTGTGTGAATGGAGTCAACCTTTATTCCTTTTACACTAGTTAAAGTTAAAAGCAACACTTCAAGTTGATAAGTAAAATATTTTCATATTTATTTCCCCTCATATGATGATTTTGTGGAGGAAATTTGAGCTCAATTTTATGACTTTGGGTGTAATTAATAAATAAATAATGATTTGGGCATAAAACAGAATTTCTTGAAAAACACTAAATTAGACCCTTTTTCAGTTTTCAGGCAATATCTGGAGCTTTAGATGTCGGATTGAGACGTTCTATACATGGATAACAAGCTAAGAAAGATCTCTACAACTTTTATGTTGAGACCAAAACCCAGTTGCATTTCCAAGAGCTGCGAATTTTGCTTGGAAGTTGAGGACGTGAATTTGTTCAAGTCTGACCTTTGCCCACTAATTTACCATAAGTGGAGCTACAATTATTGAAATGAGGAGTTTCCACTTGCGTCTTCAAGCTAAGATCCAGAGCTACAACTTTCATGAAGATCAAAATGTGAAATTCCACCAACCATTGCCACATGTCATTTACCAAATTCCGCCAACCATTTTATCTACCATTTCACCAACTCCATTCCATCTACCACTTCATCTTCCATTTCACCTACTGCTTGATCTACCACTTCATCTACCATACTCCATTTTTCCCTATATATAGTCATCCTCTCCCTCACATTTGATACACACTATTTCATATCTATTACTTTCCTCTCTTCTCCACATATACTATCTTAGAGTTAATTTTATGTATTGTATTTGCTTCTCTCATGCCTCCTACATAGAAGGCTTAGGTAGTCCTCCTTTATGGATGGTATAGGTTACCACCTACATGGAAGGTTTTACCTCCTAAAGGGACGGCTAGATTTTCTCTATTTTCATGCATCTTTGGTTGTATATTTATATTTTAGAATTTAATATTCAAATTTTATGCAATGTTTATGAAGTTTTCAATTTATTTTGATTTTATTTTTAATTTCATCATGAGCTAAATTTCCAAATTCCTAGGGTGATGACGTAGCTTACTTATGACGGATTGAATCTTAACTTATTAAATCTAGTTTGAATCTCTCCTTCATGATTGAGTTTTAATTATTGTTCTTAATGCTTTCAATTGATTGGCCAGCTTTTGAATGATTCCAATATGTATGTTGAGATCGGAAGGAGATGCATGTGTATAGATCTTATAACTAAAACCATGACTTGCATATGAAATAGGAATATATTCATACGAGTTGTGTAGTCTTATTGAGTTCCATAAATCTTAATGCATAGTTAATTGCTTAAATTCATATATGAATATATTATATTAGCAATTAATTATAGAATTGCTTGACCTTGGAATAGGCTAGTAATTAAATTAGGGAAACTCAACTATCAATCATGTGGAATAAATTGGCCTAGAATAGATAAGGGGTTCAATATGAAATTTGTTAAGTGAAATCTAACCCCTAGGGCTTTTTCTCATAGTTGCTTTCATATCATTTGCACTCATAGTTAATCATCTTTTATTTCATACTCTCAATCACCAACTAACTGATCGACTAAATAGAGTTAAAATTACCCATTTTAGTACTTAGTGATCAATCATCGTGGGAACGATACTCTACTCACTTCTGTATTACTTAATTATGGCAGTGTACACTTGCACTATTTAATAGACCATTTACACTCATACAAGTTTTGGCACCGTTGCCGGAGATTGTAGTCATTAATATGAATACCAAGTAATTTTAATACTAATTTGGTCTTTATATTATATTTATTTTTCATTTTAGTGTTTTGTGTTTCTTTTCTGGCTTTTGCTTAGTGTATGACGGATCGAAAGAGACTGAGCTACAACCTCTTGATGCTGAGATCGAAAGAACTTGTTGAAGAAATCGAAGAGTTCGGAAGCAGTCTACTTCAATCCTAAGTAATCCGATGGCAAATCCGGAGGGAGAAACAACAAATACCAAAACACTCCTTGACTATGCAACACCAACAGTTATGGGGACTAATTCTAGAATTAGAAGACCGCCAGTGGTAGCGAACAACTTTGAAATCAAGTCTACAATTATCCAAATGATGCAAGCAAATCAGTTCGGTGGGTTACCAACATAAGATCCTAATGCACATATGGCCAACTTCCTAGAAATCTATGACACAGTCAAGCATAATGGTGTTACTGATGACGCCATTAGACTTAAAGTTTTCCCTTTCTCACTCAGGGATAAGGCTAAGAGCTGGTTACAATCGCTACCAGTGGGAAGCATAACTACATGGGATCTCATGGCAGAGAAATTTTTGGAGAAATACTTTCCTTTAGCAAAAACTGCTAAATTGAGGAATTAAATTGCCTCATTTACCCAGCATAAACAAGAAAGCCTTTATGAAGCATAGGAAAGATACAAGGAGTTGTTAAGGAGATGTCCTCGTAATGGGTTACCAAATTAGTGGCAACTACAAATTTTTTATAGTGAGATGACGCACATCTCCAGAATTCTTGTAGATGCTGCAGTTGGAGGATCTTTAATGGGAAAAAAATATAGATAATGCTTACAATCTACTTGAGGAGATGGCAGCCAATGCATATCATTGGCCTTCTAAACGTAGCATTTCAAATAAAGCACTTGGAGTGTACAAGCTAGATGTCCTTACAACTTTGTCTTCTCAAGTTGCATCTATATCCAAGCAAGTAAGATTATTGACAATCCAAGCAAATGTAATTAGCACTCCTACTGAAGCTAGTGATCGATATGGAGGACCTCATGTGAGTACGCAATGTTAAAAAGAACACCCATTCATGCTGGAGTAAGCTCACTTCATCGGAAATCAAAGGAATGACCCATTCTCAAACACCTACAATCCAGGTTGGTGAAATCATCCAAACTTTAGTTGGAGGAATAATCAAAATGCATTCAAGCCGTAAGGGAATTACTAGCAACAAGCTCTTCAACAACCAAATCCACCATATCAGAAAGTAAATATGGAAGATGCACTGGCCTAATTCATGGCTAAGACTGATGCAACACTCAAAAGCCAAGACACCTTAATAAAGAACTTGGAGATCCAAATAGGCCAAATTACAAATATGCTGAATTCCAGGCAACCTGGAACTCTACTAAGTAACACTAAAAGAAACCAAGAGAGCATGTGAAGGTCGTTGCACTAAAAAGTGGTAAAGAAGTGAAAGATCCTGTAATGAAGAAGAAGGATAACGGATAAAAGAAAGAAAGCGGAGAAGAATAGAAGGACGAAGTACAAGAATAGAGGAGGAGGATGTGATATTAGGAAGAACCAGCTTTCCAGATAATCCTTCTCCATATGTACCACCAGTTCTATACCCTCAGAGACTCGTGAAAGCAAAGTTAGACAAGCAGTTTGGCAAGTTTGGAGCAAGTGTAAATCTCATGCTTCTATCTGTCTACAATAAACTCGATCTTGGAGAGGTAAAGCCGACCACAGTTTCATTACTTCTGGTTGACTGATTAATAAAACATATGAGGGGTGTCTTAGAAGATGTGCTGGTGAAGGTGGACAAACTCATATTTCCAGCTGATTTCATAATACTCGATATGGAGAAGACCAAGAAATTCCTATCATTCTTGGAAGGCCATTCCTAGCAACTAGGAGAACGTTAATAGATGTTCAACAGGGGAAGTTAACCTTGCGAGTTCAAGATAATCAAGTATCCTTTAACATTTTTAAGGCCTTGTACTTTTTAGATGAAGGTGACACCTATTACAGCGTAGATACATTGACCAACTGCACAAAAGACGTGGTAAACGAAATCTAAATGAATCAACCATTAGCAATGGAAATAGTAGATGTATCAAAATCTACTAATCCTGAACTTTTTGAGCATATTAGGTACCTGGAAGCAAATTCCCCAATTTCTATAAAGAAGCCACTTGAAGATCTGGGGGAAAGGTCGAGTAAGCCGGTACCATCAATAGAGAAACCACCAATACTGGAGTTGAAAGCACTACCATCCCACTTGAAGTATGCTTATTTGGGAGAAAATTCAACATTACTAGCAATCATTTCAACAGCTCTTACTTCTGATGAAGAAGAGAAGTTATTACGAGTTATAAGGGAGTATAAAACAACATTTGGATGGTAAATAGCTGATATAAGTGGGATTAGTCCTTTAATTTGTATACATAATATCTTGATGAAGGACAACTACAAGCCATCAATTAAGCACCAGAGAAGACTTAATCCGAATATTAAGGAGGTGCTGAGAAAGGAGGCAATAAAGTAGACTGATGCTGGCATAATCTACCCAATCTCTGACAGTCAATGGGTAAGTCTTGTTCAAGTTGTGCCAAACAAAGGTGGAATGACAGTGGTGCCTAATGAGAAAAATGAACTAATTTCACAACGAACGATGATTGGATGGAGAGTATGCATCGACTACCGAAAGCTCAATAAAGCCACCAGAAAAGATTACTTCCCTCTACCATTTATAGACCAGATACTTGACAGACTAGCTGGGAAAGCCTAATATTGTTTTTTGGATAGGTACACAGGATATAATCAAATTATAATTGCATCAGAGGATCAAGAAAAAAACAACTTTTACATGTCCATATGGTACCTTTGCCTTTAGAAAGATGCCATTTGGTTTATATAATGCACCAGTAATATTTCAAAGGAGTATGATGACGATCTTTTCAGATATGGTGAAAAAGTTCATTGAGGTATTCATGGATGATTTCTTAATTTTTAGAGAATCATATGATTATTATCTTTCAAATCTGGCAAAAGTCTTGCAACATTGTGTGGAGAGAAATTTGGTTTTAAATTAGGCTAAAGTCCTTCAATGAGGATTTTACTAGCCTACACTTTTCAAGGACACTCACAAAATTGTGGCAACCTTTGATAGATGCCAAAGAAAGGAAAATATCTCAAGGAGACATGAAGCCCCATTAACTAACATCTTAGAAGTTGAGTTTTTTGACTTATGGGGGATTGATTTTATAGGGCCTTTTCCATCTTCATTTAGCAATCAGTTCATTTTAGTAGCTGTTGACTATGTCTCTAAGTGGGTTGAAGCAGCTGTTTATCCAACGAATGATTCTCGGGTGGTTGTGAAGTTTCTGAGGAAAAATATTTTCCTAAAATTTGAAGTACCTAGATATACTATAAGCAATAGAGGAAGAAATTTTTGCAATTAACAGCTCCAATCAGTGTTAGCTAAATATGGAGTAACCCATAAGTTTGTAAATCCATATCATCCATAAACTAGCGGGCAGGTAGAAATCTCAAATAGAGAATTGAAGTAGATCTTAGAGAAGACAATGAATTCCAATTGGAAGGACTGGGCATAGAAATAAGATGATACACTTTAGACTTATAGAACTGCCTTCAAGACACCAATTGGTACATCCCCATATCAATTGGTTTACGGAAAAGCATGCCATCTTCCAGTAGAAATGGATCACAAAGCATATTGGGCAGTAAAAGCCTTAAATTTTGACTTTAAGGCAGCTGGTGAAAAGAGGCTTTTCCAACTTAATGAGCTTGAGGAATTCAAACAACAAGCTTATGAAAATGCCAAGTTATACAAGGAGAAGACAAATATATAGCATAACAGAAGAATTTTGAGGAGAGAGTTCACACCAGAACAAAAAGTTCTTATATTTAACTCAAGGTTAAAGCTCTTTCTAGGAAAGTTGAGATCAAGGTGGTTAGGAACTTTTACTATGACTCAAGTATGGCCATATGGAACCGTGGAAATTGAAGATGTTGATCAAAAATTCAAAGTGAATGGTCAAAGGCTAAAGGAGTATAATGACAGTGCACTTAACACTTTGAAAACTGTCATCACGTTTAAGGAACCAACAGGTAAGTCCTCCTTCTAGAACGAAAAAAAATTAAAAATAAAAATTTTGGTTTGGTCTTTATCTAGCTAAAGGCGTTAAAGAAGGGTAGCTATTTGGGAGGCAACCCAAAACTTCTTTCCTACTATCTATTTTTTTCTTACTCTTTCATTTTTCTTCCTTACTCACTGAAGCACTTTGCACTGTGTTCAGAATTTTAGTTTTCATCATTTTCATTACAAGTTAACATGGAGGAATCTCTTGCAAAGCTTAAAAACAGGTTCCCCACTCTTCCCAAAGATGTGCTCAGGAAGATCTATAGTAGTCAACTTGAAAGGATGAAGATATTCAGGCGTTTGGGCCTTCTTGAGGATGTTTGCAGGATCATTGAAACTAAGGTACGTTTAGTAGGTGAAATTCATAAATCATTTATTAAACCTTTTCCAGGAATGGGAAGAAGTTCTTACTCCAAAAAGAGAAGAGCTAAAAGAATGAATGTCTGCTATAAATGTGAAAGGTGGAGATATGATCAGTGCTATAGAAGCAACGGTATGGTTTAACTCGAGAAGATAAAACTAAATTTATAAAGGATGGATTGAGTAAGGAGTCACTGGATGATATCATTCAAACTCTTGAGACGCATCCGGGTGGTGATGTTTATCGTATTCTTTTTTATTTAGTGGACGTATTCAACAATGAAAAATAGTGCTACTATCTTGAGAATTTGACGTTAAAATACCTTGTTTGCCAATTTATAAGAAAACTGGATGGGAAGCAAATCCTCGATTCATAGAAATCGTTTAAGCTGTTATTGGACCTAAAACCAGAGGAAGATGTGAGCCAAAATCATAACTACTATACATAATCATGCTTTTGTCTAATCTGTCTTATCTTTCCAGCAGCTTTTGTCTAATCTATTTTATCTTTTTAATAACTTTTGACTTTCTTTCCTCTTTTTGATAATTTCTTCATGTAAATTTTGCCGGTCATTCGTCTCGGAAATTTTTCAAACTTCTTTGAAAAATGCCTGATTTCCATGATCTTGTTGTCGTTATTTCAATGTTATATATATGTACTCTTCCACTTGTAAATATGTACTCTTCACTTGTAAATATGCACTCTTCCACTTATAAACACAAATGGTTCGAGTGAAAAAAAAAAGAGAAAAAGGGTATCACACAAAAATGTAGATTTATATCTATCTGTATTTTTGGTGAAACTGATTTGGGCAAGGATGGAGAGTTTCTAACTATAGCAAATGAACTTGGAAGTGTATTAGCTGCTAGAAAGATCAACTTTGTATACGAGGGAGACATCCAAGGACTAAGGGGAAGTGTGGCCATTTCTACATCCATGAATGGAGCAAGGGTTTGAGTGTAAGGGCGAAGAAATTGGAAGATCACATCTTTTCCTTAGGACAAGAGTAGCTGGTTTCAAGTTTGCCTAAACGAATGGGACAAATGTTCTACCATGCTCAAGCTTTTATCACTCTACCCAATGGTTTGGAGACGTTGGATGGAATTTCTAGCATTGTATATTGGGCTAAGTTAGACTATCACAAAAAGCCATTAGGATTGTTAAATATTAATGGTTTTTATGTTAATCGGTTGTCTTTTTCTGAGCATGTTGTAGAAACAAGATTCATACCCAAGCGACTAGCCATTCCATAATTTCTACACCAACTGCTAATCAGCTGCTCGATCAACTGCAAACCTATGCACCTAAACCAGATCTACTAGTCAATCAAATAGGTGGGCGATCTCCAGATAGTAGTCAGAAGCAAAACCCAGATACCACTCTTCATTTGTAACTTTCCTTAATCTCTTGGTTTTACTCTTAGCATCTTGGTTTTACTCTTAGGATTTTGGTTTTACTTTATTATGTGTTTATGTTTCAAAAAAAACTTCCTCTGAGCTCTATAAGACATTGGGGAAAATATCTTATTTAGGTTGGGGGAGGAGAAAAAAAATTTATATATTTAGTTAGTTAGTAAAAACCATTAGATGCATGGGGTGTGAAAGAAATGGCAGAGTAAGGAGTTATTTTTAACTCCTGAGATGCATTTTATTAGTTGCATGTTTTTTTCCTTCCTTAAAAAAAATCATTCTGTTTTGTAATGATCTTAAGAAGTATATAAGTTTTAAGTATAGCTCAACTGAATTTAGAGATTTTACAGCATAAATGAACAACTGATTTTTGCAATTGGTGATGAATTTGAGATTGAATGAACTGAGTTTTAAAGCCCCTAACTGTGAGCTTTTGAGCCTATAATGATTATTTCTCTTATGTGTGATATTCACGTATTAAGTTGTCACTCTAGAACTTGCTTTAAATCTAGCTGAAATTACATCTCACATGCACATTCAAAAATGATAAAGGCATTCATTTGCTTTAGCCAGAGCCAAATAGTTAACCTTGCAATTATATCGTTGATTAGCCCCTTTGAGCCTAATTGACTACTTCTTTATTCTCAACCCATTAACATGTGTTTTAATGATATATCAAGTGCATTTACATAATTCAAAAGATTAGCAGAGCATTTGAAATTTTTGTGAAATGGGCTTTTGATAAGTGTGTGGGGGTGTATATATCATCAACTTTAGAGTTGCAGAATTACCCAAAAAAAGAGAAAAAAAACCAAAAAAAATTAAGTATTGTTGGTTGTTGCGATAAGATAAATTTATTTATCAGTAACCCATTTTTCAATTGCTTTATTAAATTTCGTAAATATAACTCTTCATATCATGTTTTACATTCCTTTTACCTTAACCCCATTACAACCCTTAATAAGTTTTTTTGATTTGAATTATGCATATGAATTAGGTAGTGGACATTGAGATTTTTAGCAAGCTTATGGTAGTGCAAATTTTTTTGTTGAATTTGAGTGAAACACTTACCCTTAAAAACTTGAGATATTGAGAGAATGAGCTACACTTACGAACTCGGTTTATTCATTTTCAAATAAAGTTACCATTTTATATTTTCGTTGATTTATGAATATTATGGTCTCTTTATTTTTAAATTATGATCTTACTTATGACTTGACACTTCTAATTTTGTTGAATGCACTTATTAGTCACTTCTTGTCTGAAGATGTCCAAGAGCTAAGTATGGGGGAATTTGATAAGTAAAATATTTGCATATTTATTACCCATCATATGACGATTTTGTGGAGGATATTTGAGCTCAATTTAATGAATTTGGGTGTAATTAATAAATAAATAATGATTTGGGCAAAAAATAGAATTTCTTGAAAAAGACTAAATCAGACTCCTTTTCAGTTTTCAGGTAATATCTGGAGCTCTAGATGTCGGATTGGGACATTCTATTTATGGATAACAAGCTAATAAAGAGCTCTACAACTTTATGTTGAGACCAAAACCCAGTTGCATCTCCAAGAGCTGCGAATTTTGCTTGGAAGTTGAGGACGTAAATTTGTTCAAGTCTGACCTTTGCCCACTAATTTACTATAACTAGAACTACAAATATTGATATGAGAAGTTTCCACTTGTGTCTTCAAGCTAAGATCAAGAGCTACAACTTTCATGAAGATCAAAATGTGAAATTCCACCAACCATTCTATCTATCACATTCCATCTACCATTTCACCAACTCTATTCCATCTACCATATTTCATCTACAACTTCATCTTCCATTTCACCTACTACTTGATATGCTACTTCATCAACCATACTCCATTATTCCCTATATATAGCCATCCTCTCCCTCACATTTGACATACACCATTTCATATTCATTACTTTTCTCTCTTCTTCACATACACTATCTTAGAATAATATTATGCATTGTATTTACTTCTTACATGCCTCCTACACAATATTTGACAAATAACTAAAACTAGCATCTCATTTTCAGCAACATTTTTTTTCACAAGCAAAAACTTAAGTATGAGAAATCCTAAACATTCCAACAATTTCCTAACAAAAGTTGTCAAAAAAATTTCTGTGCACTCATTTTCTTTCAAAATTTTTCAAAACTATGACACATAGTCATACCCCCAAACTTAAGATTAACAACGTCCCTATTGTTAATCCAAGCAGGAAGGGATTGAAACTGATTAGTACCTATACAATATGTAGCTCATATCCACAATATTCTTAAAGATCTAGAATTCACAAATAACATGGCCCTCAATGGCCCAACCAATGCTTGGAATCAGTGTACAATCTATCAATCAGTAGCTAGTCCCAAAACATTCACAGCAAGCATAAGATCAAAAGAAACAACATATATGAATAATCACATTTGCCATAAGAAGGAAACACAATCAATAAGCAGAACATGGCCATCAGGACCTATTTCACAAGCAGGACAGTAGCCATTATGCAATGAGCCCTCAGTAACTCACATCCAAAAGCAAGCAAGAGACTATCAGTAGCCTCAAGCTATAGAGAGTGTAAACAGTTAGCACAGTCAAGCATAGGAAGAAAACACACAAACACACGTTGAAGAACCAAAAGACAAACCTTAAAAGAAAAGAAAAAAGAGACTACCTTATATAAAAATTTCCCCAAACTTAAAGGCAAGCTAGTTATAAAACTTCCAAAATAGAATTTTATACTTAAGCCTATCCTCACTGCATTCTAAATCTCTTAATCACCTCAAAATGAAAAAACTGAAGTCTATTAATATATAGCTAAACAAATCCCTTTCATTGTGGTAAACCAAAGAAACAATTCAATTTAAGAATTGTCACAGTGAAGCTTTCTTTAATGAAAATCAAATGATCTAAACCATAAACCGAGTTCACAAGTGCAATAATTAGTGACTACGATCAGAATAATCTCATGATATAGTGCCTTGGTTGACCACAAGAAAAAGATATAATCACATCCCAAAAACATAATTGATTAATCAAGCACAAGTTCAAACAAAGTTCCTTATTGACCCAAAAGGTTTTGAAAGCATGAAAAGTATGTTTTGAAAGCTTGCTGAATTGGTCAATACTTGGTATTAAAAACAAGATTTTCTGCCAGTACATATCAGCATGTAAAGAGTAGCTATAGTGTTCAAAATTTAACTTGAAATAGGAAGATTAAAAATGGGCAACCCAAAGATTTCAGAACATCATCATCATTTAGAAGTGAATGACCATGCTTAATCACTCAATTATGCTTTAGAAAAATGGAGGAAATATTTCAAAATTTCAGCAAATACTACAAGACTGATTTAGACTAGTAATCATCAACAATTGTTGTTATGACACCTCAAATTTCCTTTAAAATTCAAGAGTACCCTATTCTTACAATCCTAACCACATGTCAAAACAAACTCAACTTATGCCTGCTATCAATAGAACTTTTTGAATGTACAATTCATCAAATTCCCAATTTTCCTATATAAATTATGTGAGAACAATTTGAGTTCTGAAAATATGGGATCAAGATGAGAAAGTGTAAAGGCTTATTTTTAATTTTATGACAAGAGTTAAATGGACTTTCACGAGTGGACTTTGTTCCTATAAAGTCTTATTCAAAGCAATAACAAGTTCTAGAGCTAAAAAGCCTTTTCAATTCTCATAACAACGAAACATAAAGTTGTGAAACTGCATTTTATTCTTGCAATAAACTTAGAAACAGTCTCTTGAACAACTTGAACTTTTCAGAATTCAATAATGCAGTTCAGTTCTCATGGAAACCAATTATAAAGTGAGTAATTAGGAAACTAAGACCTCAAATCCTGTAAGTTCAAAGACTGATCAAAGCAAACAAACTAATATCTGAATCCTCAGACCAAACCAAATTATTCAATCCTATGTTCATAAATTAGAAGAATATCCATATAACTAGCACATGTACACTACTAAGAGAATTGAAAAAAAATAGTAAAGATTGTTCCCATTTGACAAAATGGCCTCTAAAGATCAAAGAATTGAGAAAATAAGTTAGGAATTTGAGGCCCCCAAGTCCATTTACTGGAGCATGTAAATGGCTATTTTATGTGATACAGCACAATTATTTTTAAAAACTAGAATTTTCATGAATATTTTTTAATGTTTGAATTCTCAAAATAGCCTAGCATGTGCAGCTATGGTAAGAAATCAACTAATTTAGATATGAACTATCTAACCAGCCAGGCACACTGTGATAATCCTCACACAAACCAAATATTCTAGATGAAAGTTATTATACTTCAATACTTAGTCAGAACAGTAGAGACTTCACAATTCAACCCTAATCATAATATCTATTTGAATCTGCCCAAAACCCTAAAATAAAAAAATTAAAGGCCTAAGAGTACCTCAAAGAGGAGGATGAAGAGTAGAACAAAAGGGAAGTATAAGTAGCAACATAAACATAACAGCAAAAATCCTAAACTTAACCCCTAGTATGTGATGGCTGAGAAGAATAGAGTATTTAGAGAGCAAGAAAATAGAGACGAAGAGGAGCAATAATGGTGAGGGGCGAAGGAGGTGCAACAGAGAAGGAAAGCTGGCGATAAGGATGGAAAAGATAGAGGAACAATGGTGAGGATCAATTTTGGCTATAAGAGAAGGTGAAGGGGTTGAAAGGCGGCGACAAAGCTTCAATAGAATGGGAGTTAGGGTTCATAAGGGAGATAGAGAAGCGGCCGAGTAACAGTTTGTCAAAGTTAGAGTAGAGCAATGGCGAAGTGGGTTAATGAATTATGGATAGGGTTTGAGGGTTCAACAGTGTTGAGAGTGAAGAGGTAAAGAAGGTGAGTGATTAAGGTTTGATTCTGCCTAGATGAGGAAGTGATGATTGAAGATAAGAGAGGAAAAGGATTAGGGTTTGGGAAAAAGAGGGAAATTACAATTGGGGATCAGGGATTTCAAATTTAGGATAAATGTGGTCACAATTATGGGCCAAGTTCATCGGGGTAAGAAATATAGTGAAGGAATGAAGGGAAAAGAAGGAAGATTAATTTTTTTTTATGATTTTATGAATATTATTTTTTAATATATAAAAAAATGAAAAAAAAAAATATATTTTTTAATTAAGTGGATAGGTCAGAAACACACTCAAAATGCCCCATTTCACAGTGGCCTTTGCTATAGTGAATCCTGGGGAAATAAACAAGACAGAGAGCATGTCTAAGACATAGATTTCACTATGGCTAAAGCCACAACAAATACTGACAGAACAAAAACAAACAACAATATAGTAGAAAAGTCATACAAATTCACCAAAAATCCAATTTCAAATATCCAAGGACATTAGACACCAATCCATGCCTCAAAACAATTAAGATTCATTCATATACAACCCAAAAGTAATATGATAGTCTAAGAATAGCCTTAATATTGTACTACTTAATACTACATTCCAAGATCAAAACCACATTCAACAGATATTAAATGCATACTCCCCTTTGTAGTTCTCTTCTTTGCATCCATGTTGCTCTTCCACCTTCATCTCCCAAAGTCCACTTTTAAAGTTCATAAGGGAAACCTTTCGCACCTACAAAATACAAAGATCAGACATAAATCTACCAAAACACATTACAAACACAAAAATGACAATGATTGAGTTAAGAACTTGGGTTACCTCCCAAAAAGCATTTAGTTTATAGTCCTTAGACGGACTCTTCATCTCCTTACATTACATCATGCAAGGTGAAAACTTGATGGTTCACCTTTCCACCACAATTATGCTTTAATCCAAGGCCACTAGCTTTAAATCCCTTACAATCTTCATTTCTCAACCCAACTACACTAGAGGTATATGCTTGTATCTTTACAACCTCAATAGCCCATTTAGTAGCTCTTTTACATTCTTATAGAATTTCCAAAAGTTGTTCTTCTTATTGAATGGCTAGTTGTAAAGCCATACCCAATGGTAGATTATTGGCCCTCAAATAGTCATGCTGAAAACTAGACGGTAGCTTCTTCAAATAAGGAGACTATTTTAATAGATGACTTTAAAGATGGTCTATCATAGGAATTGAAATTTAATGATTCTAATAGTACCCGACTCCCAAGATTAGTCGGTGTTGCCTTCAAGACACTCATGCCTTCTTCCATCGCTTGACCCACTATTTGAACTTCTAATAACAAGGCTTTAACAAGCTTATTATGAAATGGCTTACTGGATTCCTCTTGCTCCACTTGCTCAACCATGTTAACTAAGAAGAATTGTTTACCTTTAAGAGGATACTTCATTAGCTGGTTCATATTAAAAGTGGCATGCTCATCTTCAACTCATATAGTAATTTCACCCCTTTCAATATTGATCAAGGTTCTAGCAGTTGCTAAAAATGGGCGTCTAAAGATTAGATGAATGTTCCAATGTACTTCACAATCTATGACAATGAAATCTACCAGAAAGATGAATTTATCCACTTTCATCAAAACATCTTCAATAATCCCTCTAGATTAAGAATTACTCTGATCCGTAAAAAGAAGTGTAACAGTAGTGAGTTTTGGCTCTTCCAACCCTAATTGGTTGAAAATAGAAAAGGGCATCAAATTCACACTTGCATCTAAGTCACAAAGAGCTTTACTGCTGAAATTAGTCCTAACATTACAAGGGACATAAAAACTCCCTACATCCTTAAGCCCAGGTAGAAACTTCCTTTGGATAACCGCACTACATTCTCAAGTTAAAGCTACAGCCTCATACTCACTGAATCTTCTCTTCTTAGAGAAGACGTCTTTGAGGAACTTAGCATATTTGAGTATGCTTTCTAATGCTTCGCTATAGGAATGTTAATATGAAGTTGTTTGAACATATCCATAAGCTTTTTGAATTGAGCATCTTCTTCCTTCTTCTTGAATATCTGAGGGAATGGAAGTGGAGGTATCACAACATTAGAGGTGGGTATCTTCCTCTTCTTATCTTTTATCCCTTAATCCACCTTCTTACTATTGACTATATTGTTTAAATTCACTTCAACTTGCTTTTGCCTCTTGTTATATGTCTTCTACAATCTCTTTATCAACCTCCTCCTTATCAATGTCTACAACCACATGATGTTTCTTCTTAGGGCTTGGTTTACTTGAGCTAGGCATATCCTGTAACACTTTGCCACTTCTCAAGTAAATGGCAAGGCATTCCTCTTTTCTATTCTATTTTGGATTAGGAATGGTGTCACTAGGAAGACTATTTCTTAATATAGCATTCACTTGTGATGCTAATTGCCCTATTTGTACTTTAAGATTTTTGATCGTAGTTGCATGGAGAGTGAAAGTAGCCTTATTTTTAGTTTTTAAAGATTCTAGATTAGTCAATATTTGAGCTAGCAGCTTGTCTATTTTAGATTCCTGTACCTTAATAGGAATTTACCTTGAATGTATTTAAAAGCCAGGTGGAGGAAGAGGCTTAGTACCAGACATAAACTCATGTGTTTGATTCAAGGTGTTACCTTGACTCCAAGAAAAATTAGGATGAGCTCTCCAAGCACGATTAAAGGTTTGTGAATAAGCGTTACTTTGAGGATGTTGAAACTTGCTCATATAGTTGACAGATTCAATAGCCATGTAAAGAGGACAATGGTCATGTATGTGGACATCATTGCATTGATCACATACAATTGGTGTGGCATGAATAGAATGCACACCTTGAGAAGTACTCTTTTGCATTTGAGATTCTAACATATCAAAACACTTATTCAAAGTAGACAAGATAGTTGCAATTTATGTAAAAGAGTCTTCTTTTGCATTAGGCATGATTTGGGTAGTCATCCTATCATTACCTTGAGTGTTGTTTGTGGACAATTGATCCAAAAGCCTAATAACCTTATTAACAAGAACATTCCGATAACCTTCATTAGTCATAGAATCAACCATTACCTTAGATTGAGGATTAAGGTGAGTACAGAAGACTTGGACTATAACCCATTTATCCACCTTATGATTAGGGTATTGCTTCATCAACATCTTGTATCTCTCCAAAGTAGCATAAAGATGTTTATCTGGGTGTTGTCTAAAGCTCAGAAATTCATCCTCTGCTTCCACAAATTTGTCATCAGAATAGAACCAAGCTCTAAACTAAGCCTCAAGATCATCCCAAGAATTGATAGATCCTTCCACAAGATTGATGAACTAATCTCATGCCTTTCCTTGCAGAGAGAAAGGGAATAACCATACCTCAAAACATCTTAGGGAACTCCGTTTTGCTTGAAAGAATCACACACTTCCAAGAAGTATATCAAGTGCTTGTTTGCATCTTCATTGGCATTCCTATGGAATATCCCATGCATATGAAGCATTGTGAACATAACTGGCTTGATCTCAAAAGTATGTGCTTGCATTTCCAATATCCGAATGCAAGAATAAGACCATGCATATTGCTGCTAGCAAAGTCATTGACGGTAGCTTTATCATATTTATCGTCTGCCATGACTTTCAGATTCAGCTTCAATCACTTCTTCAATGAGAGGCAATCTATCAAGTACTACTACTAATCCGTCCAGATGCAAGTGTTGCATACACCAAAATGGCACTGATAACTCTCCATTTTTTATTGTATTTAAAGTAAAATTTGAAGATACTTGGAGAGTTATCTATACAATTTTGAGGATTTACTTTAGATTCTGTTAGGATATGAATTGGTAAATCATTTGGGGATTTCTTTATAGATATTATATTTTAAAATAAAAATAGAGGTAATTTTAGATAATTAGTATTAATAGTTTAAAGTAAAAAAAATAGAGATAGTGTGCGATTTATTTTTGTTGCTCTTATATTTATTCCATTACTGCTATTTTAGTTTTCTTATTCCTCTTCTTTTATCATTAGGTACGTGGCATGACAGGAAGAGAGAATCAATTAGAAGGCTGCTGATTTGAAAAGAAAAGAAGCATCAGAGCGCAATCGTTTTGATTGGGAGCCAGAATTGAAGACCTAAAGGAATAAAAAGGGGGCTACGGGAATGGAAGAAACGAGGAGCCGAAAATTTTAGAGTGGGAGGAGCATCAACTGTCGAGGACCAGAGGAAGAGCGAGCGGAGAGGAAGAGGAAACCAACAAGTAATTTTTTACCTATTGATGGCAACCAGAGTGAGGACAGAAGGAACTCCGGTATGCCGTCATTATCTTCTGTTTCTTCTTCGCTGTCGGACTATGAGAGAAATCCAATGAGTGAAAATAGCAAAGAACCAGAGCTGAATCAGAAACAGAGAGGTGATCTGAGGAGCATCATCTTCAAGAGCTGGGAGTCGGCGACTGAAGCTCAAGCGAAGAGCAATCACATCGAACCCAGAAGCTAGGAGTTTCATAAGCTTCAAGGAACCAGAGAGGAAGCTACGCTGTTCTATGATCGAAGGTAGAGATTTAAGATCTCGTGCTCTGCATCTCTTTTGTTTATCTGTGCCCTTTTGTTATTTGAATCTAAATTCATTTTGGCTGTGATGATACTGAATTTTCCGTTGCTCTGTTGTTACTATGGATCATATTGGTTTGTTGCCGAGATGATGATTCTATCTATAGTCATGTTTGGCTGATTTTCTTTGAACCTAGGGTAGTTATGAACTAATTTGAGGATTTGAGCATGTATGAACTAATTAATTGTGCTTAGTGCTATTTTTGTTTACTTAATCTGTCTTGTTTTGTCTACTTAGTGCTTGATCACCACTAAATATGAATTTGGGTAATTTAGATTATCCTTGGAAGAGGGATCTTAATTAGACTATAAGATTAAGTAATGTGGGATTAGAATTTATTCTAATTTGCCAATAGGATAGGAATATACATATTGGACCCATATAATCATATTAGAGTGAATTTGGACAATTATTGCCTTTTGAGTAAATTAGTTAGGGATAACAATTTCAACTTGAGAGAGGGGTATGAGTAATTGGAAGATACTTATATCTATTTAAACTCTTGATTAACAAATTAACATTAAGTGCTTTTAATTGGGTAAATACATGCTCTAAGACTTAAAGAAGGGATTAGCCACTCTAGGTTGTTTTTATCAATTGAAGTCTTTAAATTATTAGATTTGTTTCTTTTGCATTTGTTTAAATTGTCTTTCAATCTCTTCCTTTTATTTGCTCAACTTAAATGAAAATGGGAATTTTAATGCCTAATTATCTATTACCTTGGATCTCTGTGGGACGACCTTGATTTGCTATTATACTATTCCAAAGGCCTGTACACTTGCGGTGCTTATTTAAAATTTAGCAGCATCGCTCCGTTGCCTGGGATCAAACCCGGGTCGCCCACGTGACAGGCGGGAATACTCACCACTCTACACCAAAATGGTACCTACAAGAGAAACAAGCAAGAAAGTATCAAACTGAAACTAAAATCATTAAAGAAAAGAGGAAAAAAAGAAAAAAAAATTGCATAACTAATTAAGGGCTCAAGCAAAATTTACTAACAAAAGCCTAGGGTTGACTAAGAGATTTGTTCAACCAATTCTGGCAACGGCGTCAAAAACTTGTTCGCAACTATAAGTGCACGGGTTGCATCAAGTAATAAAGTGATAAGTCAAGTATCGTTTCCACAATGATTTGTTTAACTAATTAATCAGGTAATAGGCTAGTGAATTCAATAAAGTTGAGCCAAATCATGTTGTTAGTATGGAAAGAGAAATTTGAAAGCTATTTCTAAGGCTAAAAATTACTAAATGAAAACTGATTCTTTGACTTCAAATATTAAACGAAGCCTAGGATTATTCATCCCCTTTGTATTTCATAAAACTTGATGAATTTCCTCTCCATTAGTGTTTTCAATGATTATGTGTTAGTCTAAGGTTTAAAAGCATTTGGTTATGCTTTCTCAAGTCAAAACCAAGTTTATATCCTTAATTAATATGCACAATCTCTTGCTAAAATTAAGAGAAAGATATTCATTTGGCAACAACCTTAACTTGACAATGCTAGGCTAGTAATTATATCTCTATGTTACTCACAAACCATCCATTTAATCCCAAAAATTCAAGTCTACCATAATTTTACCTAAGTTCTACATTTAAATTAACTCTCTCAAGCTTAATTTAATTGAACAAGGCAATCTAAGTGGTGGCCAATCACATAGAAGCATTAGGCACAAGATAAAATTAAAACATATATGTCATTAACTACTAAAAAAGAGGAATAATCAAGTCTAAATCCATACAAAGGCTCCAAATAATCTTAGAGTGAAGAGTCTAGCTACACATAATCATTAAATAGTTACAACTTTTTCAAAAATAAGTACAACCATTCAAGAGACTAATAAAGAAAAGGAAGAAGAATAAGAAAAACCCAAAAATTGAAGCTTCAAATCCTTCTCACTTTAATCCCAAGCTTTAATCTCTTCCAAATGCAAAGCCCTAGCACCCAAAACGCCCAAGAAGTCCAGAATCCGTGATTTTTGGCTTATCCTTAGCTTTTATACTTGTTTTTCTGCTTTAGTTTTCAAAATGCACAGTATCAGTTTCGCGTATTCACCATTGATTCACTATAGCAAACCCATAGCAAATTGTCAAATATAAACAAGTAGAAGCAATGCTTTTTCAGGCTATTTTGTTCTTATTTGACTATAGCGAATCCACGGCCAAAGGTTAGGCAAAGAGGTCATCTTTTAAGGCAGTTTTACAATGGCTTGGCTATGGCACTTCCAAGAAAATGCAGGCTTCTCTTCCATAGTGTTGCTTTTGATCTTCTTCTTGCATTCTTTCCTTCCCTTCACAACTTCCCATGTTCACTAAGAGCTTTTACAACTTGTCATCTTCCACCTACAAAGAGGATGAATTCATGAGCTTTTTAACTTTCATAAATAATCACAACTATATGCATTTAACTCATGATTTAATAGAAGTTTGATTTTGCTTTTGTCATATCACATTTTTTTCTATTACCTCTTTATATGCACAATTTAAACCCAAAAATAAGTGAAAAAAGAAGAAAATGTGCCACAATATTATCAATTTCTATGAGTGAACAGTTATGACGCATAAGAAATACACCACATATAGGAATAAATTAGAGAAATTCTAAGAGGAAGTGAATAGACATATAATTTAGTGTATTATGTCACATAATCCTACACCCTTGTGCAATTACATGTATATAGGGTCATACGTGCCTTTTCCTTAATCCATATAACCCCTCTTCACAAGAGGGCATATTGTATCGGTTTAATGATACAAATTAGATTGATTTGGGAATATCACAATCATATACCCCAAGCTTTTCTATTATTTATATTTTGATCCCAACACTACAAAAAAAAGAGTATTAAAGATGAAATTGAGATATGCAAATTCCATTGCTAAGTAGAAATTTTGCCGCTAATTCTGTCACAAATTGGTTAGAGACGGATTAGTGACGAAAAATGTTCCGTCGCTAAAAAGGGTGTTATTAATTCAGTTTGCGACGGTTTTTGAAATTCTGTTGCAAAGTTAGAGACAAATTAGTGGTAGAATTTCTGTCTCTAATCTGTTACGGAAATTCCGTCCCTAATGAGTAATTCCGTCACGAATATGTGGAATAGCCTATTCCATTTTTGCGACGGATTAGGGACGGAAATTCCATCACCAATTTTCGGGATAGCCTATTCCATTTTTGAGACTAAATTGTGATTGAATTTCTGTCACTAATTTGCAACATCTTTGGGATGAAATTTCCATTGCTAGTTTGCCACGGATTAGGGATGGAATTTCTATTGCTAGTCCGTCGTTATTCCGTCACAAACTTAATTTTTGGTTTTTTTAAAAAATAATGTTGTGATGGAATTTCAGTCACAAATCAGTCTCTAATCTTTTTTATTTTTTCTTTCTTATTAAAATTTTTCTATTATTTTGAATTTAACAGTAAGTCAGCCTTAATAATGGTTAAAAAACTAAAAGTGGAACTAAATGGAGTACAAATAAAAATAAATTCAAACCAAATTATAAAATGATAGTAAGTTAACAACCACAAAGCAACAAAAGTAATCAAGTGAAAATGTAGATAATGTGTCAAGCAAACCACACAAATGTTTAATGTAGTTAAACAACCTAGTAACCACCCTATCTTATGGTGTACTATTATTAGCGTCATAAACTTTAGCATTTGAATTGTTGATAGCCCTAGTGAGTTTTTGCTCAAGTGCTTCCAACCTAGTTAAGATGATTTCATTCTGTTGGTTAATATTTTGATTCTCCCGTCTAATCTCTGTGACAACTTTTTTAATATCAGGTTGGAGCACTGTGTTGATGGAAGGTACCTATAAGAATAAAGTAAGGAATCAATAAGTCATTCCTCACTCAAAAATATCACAACAATAACAAGCAATGAACTAGCCATTCCGCACTTTAAAATATCAGTAACAAAAGAAGAAATGCAAGAAACTTATATGAACCAATAAACCAAATTAATTTTCCTTGAGTCAAGTAACTATGAACAAAATCCTTAAATTTCACCCCAAACCACTAGTACAAAATTCCCTTTTTAGACCACCATATTTAGACCGGTTATAACGGATAAGGTCTTAAAAATATGACCGGTGGCAGTTTTGTAATTATGATCAAATTTTAAGATCGGTTATCTTTAAAACCGGTCTTAAAAAAACTTTTAAGACCGGTTATAATAAAAACCGGTCTTAAAATATATACAATTAAAAAAAATAAAAATATGTAATATATTTTCTAGACCGGTTCTATATATAACCGGTCTAGAAAATATTATCTGAAATTAAGAAATAAAATGTTTATTATTTTTAAGACCGGTTGTAAATAAAAACCGGTCTTAAATATTAAAACTTTAAGACTGGTTATTAATAATAACCGATCTTAAAAAGTTTTTATATTTTTAAGACCGGTTATTTATTAATAACAGGTCTTAAATATTACTTTTAAGACCGGTTTTTAATTACAACCGGTCTTAAAACTGACCTAAATTTCAAATCGCGCCTAATTTTAACTCTAAAATCCGATACTCAAGCACATCAGTAAAACCCCTCCGTCGGTTCGCGGCAACTCCTCCTTTTCCCTTCTCTCCTCTGTCCTTAACCTTCACCACCGTCAACGCAAATCTATGGTAGAATACATTGACGTAAAGCTATCATCGTTTGTTTGCTTCGATTTGTTTCATTCTCAACCTCGTTTTTATTGTCAGGTTTATGTTTCAATCGTCAGGCGTTCAATTAAATTTTTGATTTCGTTTTTGGGTATTTCATTGAAATTGTGAGATGTCTTAGCCTCCATTTTCTTTGTTCGATTCTTGCAGCAAGTCATCAACCCACTTTTCAAAAGCGTCCATTGTCTCCTAAGAGAGACCTTACTCGATTCGTAAAGTGGCCAAAAACTATTCAAATCCAGAGGAAGAAGAGGATCCTCAAGCAAAGGTTGAAGGTAGCGTTAATTATTCTGAAGAGTTTTACTATATACGTGTGTTTGAGGTTAATGTCCTTATGCTTCTGTGGACCTGGGTTTATTTTGGTTGTGTATAAGAAGGGTTCTGAGTCTACCTCCTAGTACATTTAAGACTGTCTACGTGTTTATGGTGCTTCATACTATATAAACTCTTGCAGGAATATTTTGATGAATAAAAACTTGCTTGTGTTCATATTGCCTAATTGGATGGCTTGGCTTCAATACTAATTCTGTATTTTTGCATGTATGTTCAATATAGTAAAACTCTGGATTCATAGTGCTGATATTGCTTGATATTGTTTATCAACTTGTGCATTGCAATTAATTATTTGTTCATGTTTGCATAACTTGGGAATTGCTTTTGAACGATGCCTTTGTAGATAGTGCCGTGTTATAGCAATAAGCACCGTGTAGCAAAATTTCCTTAAACAATCACTAGTTATCCTTAAATAGTGTCCTTAAAGTGAGGATAATGAGTCATACTAGTGAGGGTACTCCAGATCCAACTAATGTTAATCAAAGTGAGCCTAGCAATGCTCTGAGCTAGGAACACAGTAAGCCACGTAACCGGCCTAGACGAAGGGATAGGAGAACCACCCGATTGAGAGACATTCCTCTCAATCAGAATACTAGGGAAAAGATTCCGATTGAGTTTGATAGATATTGGAAACCAATCGGACCTAATGCCCAATGGTATAGGAGTTTTGTTGGCCTCCTAGCATGCAACAAGCCTAGCATATTCATAGGGCAGTGGAAAAATGTAGATAAAAATGTGAAGCGACATATTTAGGAAACTATCTAGCTCACTTACGACATTCCTGAGAATAAAGCCTTGTATAACAAGACAATGACATATTGTGATGAACGTTTGAGGAAGTTTAAGACAAGTCTAGCCAACAATTACGTGCATATCGAGGTGGAAGAAGGTCAGCCTCGTCCTAATCCGTGCGACCAGTATTCTTATATTGATGAACACACTTGGCAAGAATTTAGACAGCTTCGGACTACTCCATAAGCATTGGTGAGTTGACTTATTTTGCATTTGATTTACTTATGAATTGTGAATTGTCTTTATTGATTGTACATTAATTTTGATTTCTTATTTGCAGTAAAAAAGGCAAAAGGCCCAAGAGAGTGGTAGAAAGAATGATTTCCCCCATACAATGTCTCGTGGGGGTTATGGGCAGGCCGAAAAATACTTGTTGGCTGCCAAACGGAAGAGATTGAAAGAAGCATCTCAATCCGATCCTTCTGTTCTTATTTCTCTACCATCTCTTATACGTCGCGAAGAGAAGTGGTTTTTGCTTGCCAAAAGAGGAGTGGGTCTTATACGAGTGAGCAATCTCGTATAGTTGGTGAGAAAATTGTAAGTATTGTTGTTGCCTTGTTGTTATTAATTATTTAATAAACAAATTTTATTACTAACGTTTGTCATCTGTCTTATAGGAGGAGCTCCAAAAACAACAAGCCGAGGGATCGTTTAGGTCGGATGGGAGGAATGACATCCTGACCATAGCTATAGGAAAACGTGATCATCCCGGCCATGTCAGGGGGGTTGGAGGAAGGGTAGGCATAAGGGATTACTTTGGTGTACCCCCACGCTATTCCTCAAGTAGTATGGTGACTAGGTAGGAGATGGAGCATATATTGGCCATTGTGAGGGCGGAAGCTAGGGCTAAGGCAAAAGCATCACTTGATGCACGATTTGAAGAAAGGTTCAACAAGATGAAGGAGGATTGGATGATCATGACGAGCACAAGACAAGCAAATACCAGTGCTCCCCAGGCTCATTCCCTAAACCCTAAACAGAGCACTAAAAGGAGTTATATTAGTCAGTCATCAGAGGGTCCTGGAAAAGAAATTGGTGATCCTTATGGCTTGTTTGTGGAGGATCCTCTGAGACAATTAGTTGTACGGGGGAGCATGCACAACTTGGGATCAACTGTCCACCACCAAGAAATTAAGGATGATCAAGTCAGAGTGGCAGTTGAAGAGGTGATCGTTGCAGATACACCTCTCCTTATCCCTGTTGATGACTCCAAGGTTGTGGGTGATGTCCTCAACTCTTTCATCTTATGGCCAAAGAACCTTGTTTCTGATCAAGCTGAGGAATCCCCACCACCTCCATCTCTATCTCCATCTCCACCTCCACCTTTACCTCCCTTCACTCAAGATGTTTCACGGCCTCTATTGAATGTCATGCAACAGTGATTCCGATGGCATATGATACGTCCTTTCGAACAAGAGATTGGCCTACTGAGTTAGCTGTTGGCAAGTCAGGGGCGCAATGCTATCTTGAGAAGGATGATTTAATGTCCCAGGTAGCTCCTCTACAACAGCTTATGATTTTGATTGTCCAACTTTTTTTAATGTAAGTATCTTCAAAAATTGGAAGTTAATATTTTACAAATTATGCCGTTAAACTTTGATTTGTGTGCTTGCATTATTGTAGGTGCATGAATCATAGGTTTGTTGACTCTAGCAAAACCAATAAATTTGGACTCCTATGCCCACTTCAACTCTATGACAAAGGGACCACTACTGCTATCAGACACACATACTTATCACACATGCTTAGTGAAACCTCAATTGAGTGTTTCTTGGCTCCATATTTGCATAGGTATGAAACAAATTTATATTTTATAATATACATAATGTTTTATATTTGCTTAGAAGTCTTCCCTTTTTCAGTGGTCATTGGCAATTGCCTATTTTATGCAAGAGGAGTTATTCTGTCATCTACTTATGCTCCCTCCACCTCAGTGAGCCAACTAGTGAGTTGAAGAAGTCCTTGAACTCGTAAGTTTTCTTGCATTATTAATTACCTTTTGTGTGCAAAATTTATGGAATTTGTGTAAAATAAGTAACCTTTGTGATTTTGATGATATAGGGCTATGCGGACATGCCTACACACTGCTTGTGGTAGGCATACTCATGAACTAAAAGACCCTATATGGATTTTGCCAAAGGTTAGTTACATATTAGTTTGTTTTAAGAATGTATTCAATAATAAGCCATGCTTTAATTTTATACTTGTTTTAATGATATCATATTATTTTTTAGACCTGTAGTCAACCACCGGGGTCTAACTTGTGTGGGTTGTATGTTCTGAGGCAAATTTATAATATTATTACCCTAAGCATGACAGAATTTACTCAAGAGGTAAATGTATATATATTTAAAAAAAATTTATTACTTTTATTTTTTTTAAGTAAAGTTAATGTTTTGCCTGGCTTTGGTGTTTCAAATGTTTGATCTAGCTGACCCCTTTCCAGAAGAAGATATTGACCACATTCGCAATTGTTGTGCTGAATTCATTTATGAACTTTTACAATAGTGAGTTTTTGTAAAACTGACAAATTTTTTGTATATATTGATGATGAATTGACATGTTGGTTGGTTGCAAAACTTGTTGGTTGCATGATTTGACATGTTTGTTGTTTTTGTGATGATGTGCAACCATTCATTTATACATGTGAATCTATTTGAGCCATGTCATTGGCCTGCATGTGTTTTAAACAATTATGCATATATATAGATGGTTTTAAACAACACATTACATGAGGATATATGACATGTTATGTTACAAGTTCCCAATGAGAAGATTAAAGAAAAAGGAAATGGTAAGAGGAAGCAAACTGAACACCTTATGGCACTTAATAAGTATGACATTAGAAGTAGCAATTCTAGGATGCGTTTTGGTAACTAACCTAATCACACACAATTAAAAAAAATTATAATACTTTTAAGACCGGTTATTATTATAACAAGTCTTAAAATTTATTTTAAGACCGGTTTCGCATATAACCGGTCTTAAAATTGAATTTTTAAGACCGATTATATGTACAACCGATCTTAAAATTAAAATTTTTAAGACCGGTTATATATGAAACCGGTCTTAAAAATGTTCTGTAATTACCTTACAGAAGAGGTATTTTAAGACCGGTGCTCATGACAACCGGTCCTAAAATTGTTTACTTTAAGACAGGTTATTAATACAACCGGTCTTAAAAGTGAGAATTTTAAGACCGGTTACCAAACCGGTCTTAAAAGTGACATACTTTTAAGACCGGCTGTATCAAGATTGGATCCAAAACCGGTCTAAAAAGTCAATTTTAACCCGTCTAAAAAGCCATTTTTTCACTAGTGAACAAAAGCTTTAAATGTTAAGACTTAAACACTACAACCAGCTAGGCCTCCAGTCGTCAACACAAATCCAGTAGAAAACATATACTTACAGATACTTCAGCTGAACTTCTATCCACAAATTCGTAAATTTTCTCATCATAATATGTCTTTGTGAACAATTCAAATGGAGTAGGGTTTCTTTGCAATTGCTCTGCCTATAGTAATTTATAAAGAAGTATTAAATCATTTATTAAAAAAATAATGAGCACATTTGAAAATAAATTCTTACCAGTCTTCTTTTATGCTCCGTATTAGGAATGCTACCACCTTTGTGTTGAGTGCCTCCCGTGGAAAAGGCCTTATTATTTTTATCTATTCCACACTTGGCCACATAACCTTCTAATGTCTAAATGTTCTCCAAATCTTCCATTACTTTAAGAGGAATCCAATTAGGCCTAATTCCTTCATGAAAGAGGTCATATCTAACCTTGTACATTTCTTGCCTATACATATCCGAACACTTTGAATTCCAATTTTTCTTAATAGCAATTTCATCTTGTAGGAGCCATTTAAATTGTTTCTACATAAATCAGATAAAAAGAATAAAAACTAAAATAAAGTATGAGAAAAACACAAGACATAACACAAATATAATAAAGATATACCGCCCATTCCTTAAACTATAATTCCTTTAGCCGAAGGGGTATTGCCTTCCAAGTACTACATGCTTGTTCAAATTTTCCTTGAATAATAGGAAGAATAGTGCATACAATAGCAACAAGAGGATGAAACCTAATAACAATCACATAAATCATTATAATTTCAAAATCTTATTTTAAGCAACTAAATGAAAAGATCATATAAAGTAAACTAACCTTATTAACTTACATGTTCTTCTCAGGATATATCCATATTCGACCATTTGAGGGATCACGGCCCTATGGTTTGTTATTATTAGGATGACCTTGTGGAGTAGGGGGATGCGAGAATTCTATTCCAACAGATGGGATTGAAGGAGATGATGCAGGTGAGAATAAGGGTCTCCTAATTGATTCAATCATGATTGAAGATGATGCAGGTATAGATGATGGAGCCAATGGAGATTTAGTAGATGGTTCTCCCATATTAGGAGTAGATGTCAGTACAAATGGTGTAGCCCTTAAAGGTCTAATAGATGGTTCTCTCACATTAGGAACAGATGTACCTTCAATATAGAGCTTAATAAGACTTTACGCTTTACAGGACGATCTAACATCTGCATATTCAAATTTGAACACGTGGTTAGAAATAAAGAGTGTTGAAATTATCAAAAAATTAAATATAAATTAAAACAAAAAAAATGCATACAACTTCAAACTCAATATTAAATAGAACTGGAATATAATAATGATACCATTATTTATGCATCGTCATTGTCATCATCATCGTCGTCGTCACCATCACTATCACCGTTATCCTCTTCATCTTCTATATCTTCATCATCATCAACTTCTTCATCATCTTCTTGTTCTTCTTCATCTTCCTCACCAACCATGGCATTAGTTGGCATATGTACTTCTTCGTACTTAATTTCAAAGTCTCTTTGGTTATTCAATTTATAATCATGGACAATTGCTAGCAGTATGACTTCTAGGTCATCTACTTGGAATGCCCAAATGTTTGTTTCAGAATAGGAGAATCAATTATGATAAGAGCCTTGACTTTAATAATAGATAACCACTTTGCCTGGTCATCACAACAAGGATAAGGCGCGTAGTACACTTGCGTAGCTTGTTGAGCAAAAATAAATGGATCACACTTGTTGTACCTTCGTTGTCCATGAACTTCGACAATCCCATATTGTTCATGAATCATTGTACCATTATTTGGAGTTGGATCAAACTACTCACAATTGAATAACACTAATCTCTTTAAAGGAAGACCCATATATTCAATCTCCACAATCTCATGAACAATGCGATAAAGGTAATGTTCTACTTGCACATAATCAGCTCCCTTAATGCACACATCACTATTTATCGTTGATTTTCGAGCAACCCATATATGTTTGTGAAACTAATGCCGATTAATGAAGTACATGGGCCATGTTCTAACTTTTCTCTTTGGTCTCCAAGTAACGTCTTGCAAAAATGGATCCACAATATTGTTGTTTGGATTGTGCACCTACACAAAATTAATAATTATTAATGACTATTATATCAAATTAGGGCTGTTCCATGATACAAAATTCAAACCAAGAACAACTTATATAATCTTTAAATTATGAGGGAAATTGTTCATTAATTTGATTTTCTATCTCATTCCCCGTAATTTGAGAGTTCTCTTCCTTCAACGTTTGTACAAATAAACTGCATGCCAAATAATGTATTAATCATTATCACATATTTGACATAATGTTCAAGTTTATCATATTTCTAATTAACTTACGTCATGTAAGGTTGCACCTCATCACAATTCATTAGAACATATCTTGTAGCAGCTTCTGCTTGCTCATCCCTCAAGTAATGGCATGTGCATTTCCCAGAAGGTCTTCCTAGATAGTTAAATACATACATTGTTGGCAAATCAAATTCTCCCCCATAGTCATTCAGTAAAGGCCTTGCTATTCTTGGTGGAGCACCTGAGCCAGAGTAATGTGAGTAGAACATTGAGGTCTCTTCAATTATATAAGCTTCACATATAGATGCTTCAACCTGAGCTTTATTCTTGACCTTTTGTTTTCAGGTATATAGGAACCTACATAAATAGTTGTAAATGGTAAGATTAATTATTGTATTTATCATATATTCATTCTCAAATCATATACATTGGTTTAATTACCTTTCAAATAGATACATCCATCGATTAAATAGGTTTAGAAAGACAACAACAAATAAAGAATTCAGTAATCTAAATTTTGAAATAATTGCCTTTACAGAAAAATTCATAGTTAAAAAATTCTCTAAAAAATAAATAACATAAAAGAGAAATAGATTAATGTCCTAATGAAGTACCCTTCTTTTATCTCTAACTCCTCCCAACTAAATGATAACTTTACTCTAGTTTTGTGAAAAATGGTTATAACTACATAGAACTACTTAATGAATAACAATGTTTCTTAATGTACCTACAAAGGCTGAAAGGATATTCACTTGGAAATACTATGTCAATTAAAAATATGCCACCTTCATAAGATGTTCCTACATAAAACAAAAGAAAAGTTCATCAAGATAGCCTGCTCATGCTAATGCAAGTTGTAGATAAATTGGCTATTAAAACTTATAAACATTGCGAGAAAAGAAGTACAGACTGAGAATATAATACTTAATGGAGAAACTCATAATGCTTTTTGAAATAAAGTACTAAAATCACAAGTTGCAAAGAATCCCAGAGTAAATGGAAATTGATTACCATTACTATTAGGCACGACAAATCAATATTGAACAATATACCTTTAAAATAGATAGATAAGCATATAAAAGGCTAGTGTATTTTCCCACCATCCTAATCCTAACCTGTGCAGCATATGATAGTTGTGAGCTAAATATTTGGGAGCTTATAGAATCAATCAAATATCAATCCATTTCTTGTAGATATAATTTATTTAGACACACAGGTTCTTTCAATGCATCATAGACTTTTATTCTTGCTGTCCACTCCTCCAAATTAGACTCAATAGCAACACTGTAAAATAAAGAGGACATTAGCGGCATGATAGAAACCATAAAGCAAACAAAGACAGAAAAATAATATAAAGCTTCTCAAAACATGAGTTTGTTAAATAGATCTTAACAAGTCTAAAGCTTTAAATATTACCTCATGTGCCTTCTGATCCTATTTGTTACAGGAAAACAATATTAGAATAAAGAGCTCAGGTTCTTGTATAAATTAATCACTTGATCAAGAAGACTTTTTTTTCTGTTGGGGGCTCAAATCAATAATCTTAGAAAGTAGAATAGTTATCTACCTCAATAATTGAATCATGAATTTAAGATATATAGAGAGAGAATTTCATAGAGAAGTTTCCAGTAGTGTAAGATAGAAAGCAAGAAACAAGCAAAGGTGTTTCTGAGAATGAAGTCATGAGAGCTCTCACTTTCTTTGGTGAGGAATGCTTCATGGAGCTCGTAACCATGCCTTGCATTACAATACCTTTCTCTTCCCTATTAATCATTCCCTTTTAATATTGAAGTAGCAATAAATAAAGAAATAAGGGTTTTTTTAAGATTTAGCACTAAATATACTAGGAACTATTGAGGCAGGGAGTTTGAGATTAAGGGGAAAGTTATATTAGTAAATGAGAGGTAAGGAAAAGAAAACTGTCATGCCTTATGAAAACAAGCTTTTGCCAATGCAAATGAGCTCACATGCCAAATAAATCATTATATTAGTAATTAGGCCTGGATTTTGCCAATGAAAATGAGCTCACATGCCATATCAACAAATTGATACAGTAGCATCTGAGAGGTAAAGAAAAGAAAATCGTCATGGTAAATGAACTAACCTACAAGAACCTAAATAGGATGCACACAACATTCGAGAGAGAAGAAGTAGAGAATCAAATCGCAAGAAGAAATAAACAAACCAACCTAGGAAGAGAGAGTTCGAGAGAGGAGAGCTTCGACGGTTGATGGAGAAGGGAGAGGAGGTGACTTGATGACTCTGAGAGAGAGGAGAGTTGCAACAGTCGATGAAGAAAGGAGATGATGGTGACTTTGTGAGGCTGAACAAGTGACTAGCTCCAGAGATGCAATAAATCTGTGATGGAATGAGAGAGCCCTATAAATTAAGGAAAGTGGTATTTGGGAAAAAAAACCGCTCAAATACGGAGTGAATTTGGAAAACGTTTGAAGGGGAAATATATTCAGTCTTTTATAAATAGAGGGAATATGCGAATGTTTATATCAACCCTAGAAATTATTGTATCAATCTGGTTCGTCATGTTTTTTGTAGTCTAACTAATTAAAATACAACAATTCATGAGATGATTTGGCACCTCCTAAATATTAGCTGGTATATTAAAAAAAATTAAAAGAGTTCACAATATTTATTTTTCCTTTATTTGTGAAATCTTAATTAAACGATTTGAATTTTTAACAAAAATAAAAATATGAATCACATGAGTAGCCAACTAGGATTAATATTAGTTGAGTTGTTATATTTTAACTGATTATACCACATATGATGTGGCAAACTAAGTTCACATAAGAATTGCACATACTAGCTTCACCTTTGATTTAGCTATTCAACAATCTTGATATGCTCAGAAAAACACAAAATTAAGTGAATGAAATTCTTGAAGGTTATATGATGCATATATATCTGCACTTAGAGGTTCCTTCGGCTAGCAAGTATTTTATATATATGATAAGTAAAATATTTGTATATTTATTTTCCCTTATATGATAATTTTGTGGACAATATTTGAGCTTAATGTAATGAATTTGGGTATAATTGATAAATATTTCATTGCTTTTCTTTTAATAGCCACGTACAGCACTATGTCAAGGGGAAAAGAGAAGAAAGGAGACTTAAAAATAGACCCAAGGGATTATAACAAGACAAGGAGGCACAGTTGGAAAAAATGATCAATACTGTAGCAGTGTCACCATTCATGATGGGCACTGTTCATAGCTGTCACTGTTCACTATTCACCGAATTCACTGTAGCAATTGCTATTTACGCGTGGAAAATTCAGCCGACAGGATACTGTTCTTTACATGAAAAAATGATATGGCACTGTAGCATCATGGAAAAAAATGACATGACGCTGTTCACTCACTGCCTATAAAGATGAGCATCAGGCGTAGAGACTGGGAGCATGGAGATTTTGTAACCCCCTGCCGTAATTAATATCCGAAATATACAATTTAAGTGAAATAGAGACCAATAATGATCAAATAACAATTTCAAACCCATATACCAGACGGGATTTTCACAAATAACTTTCGAAATATAATACACCTGGTCTCACATTCAAATTTCGAATACAATTACTATGCGAAGATAAATCACATTTATACCAATATCAGAGTACACAATATAATCATCCCGGTAATCCCGAGTTTCATATCTTCGCTAAACAATCATAAGGCACATTGGCCCATACAACTCCTCAAATAGGGATTACACAAGCCCATTCGAATACATACTCAATACTCATCCAAATATACAAATACACGTCCAGACAATAATGATAACCAACTACCTAATCTTCAACCCGAAGGAAGTCCTCTTCGCCCTTGCCTGTTTGCTCCAACCTCGATCCACCTACCCTGTCTAAAATGTTGGTAGGGGAGGGTGAGATTCTAGAGAATCTCAGTAGGAAACAGATACCTATATGCATGTATGATATGTGTTTAATGCATGACATGCTTGCAATACATATCTCATGTTCACATAATGACATATCTGCGTGCTCAATGTTTCAACAACATACTCAAGGCCATAGCATAACTAGAAACAGAGCTACAATCATTCATACATGTTTCACATAATCAAGCAAAGCAATAACATGCATCAACACATTAACACAATATCATATACAGGCAAAAGAGGTAAGTTCCCTACACTCTTTCCACGTAAGCTCCAGCACAGCTTACTCACGACCAGTCGAATATCAAACCACATTCAGGGCGAACATCAACCCTATAACCAAAGCAAGGACATAGGGTTAATCCCTTTCTCAATTCCTCAACATACAAACACTTAATGTTGGTTATCATTTAACACCTTTAGGTGGCTAATCAAAGCCCAAACATATGCCTAAAGGCTTGGGAAACACTTGACCAAAGATCACCTTTTAAAAGTCCAAATGCTGATTTTTGGGGGTGGGCCACGGCCCACAATCCTTGGGCTGCGGCCCAAAACTGCCCAGAAACATTTGGGCTGCGGCCCAGAATCCTTGGGCCGCGGCCCAGAAAATCCAGTTTCTTGGCTGAACTTCTGAAAATCATAACTAATTCCACAAAAATCGAAATGAGGTGATCCCAAAGCCAAATGAAAACTATTCAAGTCCTCTTTCAAGAAAAAATATTGGCCATAACTAGAAATCACAAAAAAAGTCCAGATTTACCAAAAACCTAACATTGTACCAAAACAGGGTCCAGTTTTGATGCCAAACTTTGGACAGTTCAAACTCCCAGTTCTCAAAGCGAAATGGCGCACATTATATGTCCATTTTGAACCTTCGGAGGTGAACTTTAAAACTGGAAAGTTTCATAATTTTCTGACTTCATTTGCCTAGTCAAAACGTCCACACAACAAGACTGCCCAGACAGAATTTACACTGGACAGAATTTCCAGTTTTTGCACAATGATTCCAATGGTTCCCAAATTCACATCAAACATCATTCCCACACAAAATTTCACAAGGAATCCATTGGAAATATCAAATCAACCAAATTCATATTATATTGACATGTTTCACAATGAATTGCAACATGTCACACAATACCACATTTCAAACCACAACATTACAACTCTTCCAATTCAAATTCCCAAATCAATTCCAATGACCAAATACCACAACATGGCACCATTTCCAACATAAAACACAATTCAATTCATCCAATCCAAACCACACGAAATTCATCACCAAAATCAGGGCAAATTCTACAAATCACAATACTCAACCATAATTCACAAAACTTTGATCATAAGGCTTCAAATACTCACCTCTTCCTCTTTCCCAAACCAATATCTTGATTCCTCATCTTTCCACTTTTGCTCAAGCAACAAAACACCTTCTCTCACAAATCTAAAACCATAGAGATGAAGCTCTCATCACTATGAACAACTTTATAGAAGATGAATTGAGCATTAGAGGACATTATCTTACCTAAACATTGAACTCTTCCTTTCTCTTTCTTCCTTGTGCTTGCATCCATGGAGGACGAAGAGAGAGATGAGAGATGAGGATGAAGAGATGAAGAGAGGATCAGTTTTTTGGAGAAATAAGGGCCACTTGGATGACCAAAAAGAGAGGAGAGGAGAGAGGGAAAGCTTTGAACATTTGACCCAAATCCAAGGGTCCACAATTTGCCACTTGTCAAGATCTTGTTCCTTCCACCCATGAGTTCACATGATTACACCACATGAGATTCCACCCTTTGATCTTTTGCACAAATAAATCCTAACCATTGATCTTGAAGTTACCAATGAGCTTCCTCTTCGGTAACCGATCAATTGGTCGGTAACTTTACCGTTTTGCCCCTGATTATGGTAATCTCTCTTGGATCACCACCAAATACTTCATATCTTTCCATATCACCACATTAGGCGCCCTCCCTCTATTTAAGTCAATTTAGAGGTTAATCCATAATTGAACTTAAATACAGGGTTTCGGCGCTGCTCAGAACTCATACGAATCACATCGGGTGCCAAATCACACCATAGTCTCCAAAAGGGTTATTTATCACTAACCATATCCACTTTTGGAGTCATTAACCCTTAATCACAATTTGGGATCTTGCTAAACCGGGGCTTAGCAATCCACTAATCTCAGGCCTATTCTCTAAGCTCAAGTCTCAAGATTCGGGGTATTACAGATTTTCTCTGACAATTTTCAATCCATTGTATTATATCTTATATATAATTCATGTATTATATTAATTTTTGCATGCCTCCATCTTGGAAGGCTTAGGATTGTATTACTTTTTGCATTTCTCCATCTAAATGGAAGGTAGACCTCCTTTATGGATGGTATATGTTGCCAGCTACATGAAAGGTTTTACCTCCTAACTGGACGGCTAGGTTTCTCCATTTTTCATGCATCTTTTGGTTGTATATTTTTGTTTAAAATTTAATACTTAAGTTTTATGCAGTATTTTTGAGGTTTTCATTCAAGCTTTATGTAATATTTATGAAGTTGTCAATTTATTTTTGGTTTTATTTTTAATTTCATCATGTGCTAAATTTCTATTTTCCTAGGGTGATGATGTAGCTTGCTAATGACGGATTGAATCTTAACTTATTAAATCTAGTTTTAATTTTTCCTTCATGATTGAGTTTTAATTACTGTTCCTAATGCTTTTGATTGATTGGCCATCTTTTGAATGATTTAAATATGTATGTTGAGATCGAAAGGAGATGCATGTGTGTAGATCCAATAATTAAAACCATGACCTGTATATGAAATAGGAATATATTCATATGAGTTGTGTAGTCTTATTGAGTTCCATAAATCTTAATGCATAATTAATTGCTTAAATTCATATAGGAATATATTGGATTAACAATTAATTATAGAATTGCTTGACCTTAGAAGAGGCTAGTTGTAATATCCCAAAATTTGATTAAGGGATTATTCTTCAAAATTGAATGTGATTATCGTTAACTGACACTTTTGGAGAATATGATATAAGTTGTGATTTGAAGGTGTTATGATCAGTGCTCAAACCCTGTATTTAAGCTTAATTGTGTGACAAAGCTTAAAATGCATTGAAGAGAAAGGGAGGGTGCATGATTGGTGTGATGGAATGAGAAAAATGTGTTTGGTGGTGATTTTAGAGCAACTACCATAATCAGGGGCAAAATGGGAAAGTTACCGGCCAATTGGTCAGTTACTGAAGAGGAAACTCATTGGTAACTTGGAGATCAATGGTTGTGATTCATTTTTATGAGATTAAAGGGGTGGAATCATGTGTGTATGAGCTCATGTGAACTCATGGAAGGTGTTCTAAGATTTTGACAAGTGTCACCACATGAGCCATTGGATTTGGTCAAAAGTTCAAACACTCATTTCTCTCTTCTCTCTCCCTTTAGTCGGTCAAGAGTACTTGGGGGAGCCAAAAATCTATTTCTTCATCATCTTCACTCTCTCTCTCTCTCTCTCTCTCTCTCTCTTGTTCTCTATTTTCGTCAAGCTTGAAGGAGGAAAGAGAAAGGGAAAAGGTGAGATTTAGCCTTGTTGTTGTCCTCTAATGCTTAAACATTCTTCTATAATGTTGTTCATAGTGATGAGAGCTTTATCTCTATGGTTTTAGATTTTTAAAAGGAGGTGTTTGAGTGCTTGAAGGAAATTGGAAAGATAAAGAATCAAGAAACAAGCTTGAGGAAGAGGAAGAGGTGAGTAAGAACTTCCTTTTGATCTTTTTATTGTGACTTTTGGTTGAGTTTTGAGAATTGTGGAATTTGCCCTGATTTAGTGTAATTGTGGAATGCATGAATTGGATAGTGTATTGTGGTAAAACTTGTGATATATTGTGTTTTAGTGCCATTGGGATTAATTTGGAACTTTGGAATGTAAAGGATTGCAAAGTTGAGTTTGGTATTGTGACATTATGTGACATGTTATGATTGTTGTGAAACATGTCATTGTGATGTGATTTTGGGTGTTTTGAGGTTTTTAATGAGTTCCTTGTATAAAATTATGTAGGAGTAACATTGGGTTAGAATTTTGGGACTATTGGAAACACATGTTGGAAGTTAGGGAAAATTATGTCATCTGTTGCGTTTTGGCTTTTGATAGAGCCTCACTCAAGTGAACAGGGGTCTCACTTGAGTACAGCACCAAGTTTCTTATTTTCCCTTCAGTCTTCAGTTGCACTTCCATGCCAAAAAGCAAGAGTGCATTTCCTCACCTACGAGTGAAGTGGGTCCTCACTTGAGTGGAGGTGTCTCGCTCGAGTACATATGTGTTTTGCACTAAGAGCCACATCTCTAGAAAGCACTCGCAGCCCATTTGTCAAGAGTGTTTGTTAGAACTCGTAAGTTTTAAACTATCACTCGAGTGTTCAAGGTCGACACTCGAGTGCACTCTCTACTTCAGGTTTCCTTTGCTCTCGAGTAGTCACTTTCTGTGCTTCACCCTGTAGGACTCGAGTGAGTGTGAGGCCATTACTCTAGTGCTAAGTTTGTGACTCGAGTGAAATGATCACATTCTGTCTCTGTCGTTGCTCACTGTCAAACACTTGCACGAGTGAGCCATCCTCACTCGAGTGTAAATCATCCATCACTCGAGTGCATCAGCTAAAAATTAGTGCTTTTGCTTCTGAAAGGGGATCTTTGGTCAAGTTTCTCCCAATCCTTTAGGCATGTGTTTAGGCTTCTAGGCGGCCGCCTAGACTTGTCAAATGATAACCAACTTTAAGTGTTTAAAGTTAAGGAATTAGAAAAGGGAATAACCCTATGTCCTTAATTTGATTTTCAGGATTCGGTATTTACCCTGATCGTGATCTACTTGTGCCAGAGCACAGGTGGAAAGAATAAGGTAGTGACTCTTCCCCTATACTATGTGTAAATACAGCATATGTATGTGTTATCATTGTTTTGTGATGTTGCGGATGTTGCGAAGCTACTGTATTTGTGTGTTTTTCACCTGCGGACTTATGGGGGTTCCCATGGCAAAGGACCATTCTACTGGGGCTGTAGTATACGGGGGATTGACTATGTGATCTGAAAGGCTATTTGTGCTATTGTGTTGCATGATGATATGCTCGCATGCTATGTGATTATGTGTGGTATGAGTGATTTGTTACTATTGAGATTCTTTTGAATCTTATTCTTTCTATTGACTAACCTTCCAGACAAGGCAAGCAGTGCGAAAGAGAAACAAGTGACAAAGGATGGGTTAAAATTATCTGGGTTATTTCTCAATATAGAGTACAATTAAGGGCGAGATGGTAAAAATACAAAAAAAATTCATTAGTCACTGACTTTATTATTTTCTTTGGCCTATAGACTACCACTTTGATCCTATTTATTAGTTTCAATTAACAAATCAAATGATTATTTAACATTGAACTAATTTTAAAACTTAATATTATTGCATTATTTATAACAAAATAATTATTTATAAAGTTATTATTTGTACAGAAGAACAACATAAGAAAAATATTATATTTTCTAAATATTAGACTAGACTTATATTTTGAAATAGCTAGGCCAAGTAGCAAGATTGAACTTTTTTTCGATAAAATTACAAGATTGAACTTATATTGTAAATCAAATGAGTATTTAATTGTACATTCATATAATATATGTAGTAATAATTATTTACTTGTTTTTATGCGTTGCTTGAAATCGTAGAATCAAGGTTCTGAAACTCGGACCGGTCACTGAACCGGTCAGGGTACTGGGTCAAGGGTCAGTGGGTCAGACCGGAGTCAAACCGGGCTTAGACCGGTGAGGTATAAAAAATTAAAAACTAATTTCAACCAATAGAGCAATACTTGCAGCAAGAATCCCGACCAAATGACAATAACAGAAAGTAAAACTAAGGATATCTATTAATCAACTACTGTATTATAGTAAGAGAAACAACAAAAATTTGCCAAATTTGTCAAAGAAAAACCAAGACACAGATTTTAAATTCTGAATATCTGGAAACTATGAAAGAAAGCAACAACGTATTTTAAATTCTGAGAGTGAGAAGTGAGAAATTGAGAATTGAATTGAGAAAGCGAAGACCTCAGCTTAGCCATTCAGGTTTTTTTTTTTTAAAAAAAAAAAGTCAGTTGGTTCAGCATTCAGAAAAAAAAAAAAAAAAAAGTGACCCGGGTTGACTCTCTAACCCGGCCGGGTTAGCCGGGTCACACCGGGTTGACCCGGTTTGACCGGTTCAGTGGCAAACCGGACCGGTTTTCCGGCCGGTTCGGCGGTTTCCGGTCCGAACCGGCCGGTCCGGTCCGGGTTTGCAAACCATGCGTAGAATGCATTATTGCAATTTGTCACAAATTTTATATTTTATAAATAAAATCCTGTGTTTTGCATAAAACTCTAGAAATAAGTTGTGATGTTTATACTTTGTAAATTGTATCATGAGTTGTTACGAATTTTAACTTTTATATATTAGTGTTCTTTGATTGTATTTTTGTTTAATTTTTATTTATGGATTTCATAACTATATATAGCTTCCAAAACAATTATTGTATTTTTATTTTGTTAAAGAAATCATATTAGCAACACTAATAAATGAGTGTACGAATAAATTGATTAGCTGTCTAATAAAGTTCAAGAAATTACTACTACTACTGTTGCTGCTGTTGCTGCTGCTACTACTATCTAGTTGTATTTTTAGCGAAATGAATGGTTATATATTGATAAAGTTATATATATATAGATATATTAATTTGAAGATTTTTCCATTTAAAATCCATTAGTCACTGACTTTATTATTTGCTTTGGCCTATTGATTACCACTTTAATCTTATTTATTTTCACTTTAAGAAACTATTGACAAAAAGTTATAAAAATTTAACGATCAATTCATTTAGATACATGCCTTTACATCCATTTGTCGATTTATGGTTTCTATCATATCTTATTCCATCAACATATTCTTCATTATACAATTATTCTTTCTTCATTTATTATGTTAAGTTTTATAAGTGAGTAGTTCATACATTATTTCATTGTTTGTTTAGCTAATACGAAGTCATATGACGACTCTATTTTAATGATATACGAATGTGTTTCCTAAGAATTCATCTCCATAATGTCTGAACAAGTTTTAAATGATTATATTATCATTTATTCTATAAATGATGAAAATTTGAAAAATTCAAATTAGAAACGGAATAGAGATGAAAAGATTTATCGACGGACAATGGAGACGGAATAGCAACGAACTTAGAGACGAAATTATTTCTATTGCTAATTTTCATCAAAAGCCTAGAATAAGTTATCTCCAAAATTAGTGACAAAATAGTGACGGAATTTATGATGACATTTAGTGACAGAATTTGGTGACGGCTTAGAGACGGATCAGTGATAGATATTAGGTACAGAATGTTGGTCGTCGCTAATCCGTCCCTAAATGCATTTTTAGTGACGGAAATTAGCAAGGAATTCTTCCATCCCTAAGTTTTGTCACTGATCCTCTCTAAAATTAGCGATGGATTTATTGACGGTTTAGAAACGAAGTAGCGACGGAAGTAATTTCATCGCTAATTTCCGTCTCTAATTTCCTGTTTTTTTGTAGTGCAATACCATTGGGCTTGGACCCTAATCTACTAAGGGTGGGCTAGGTATATTCCATCATCCCTTGTACATGTTGAATATTGCTTTAGGATTATGAGTTTATATTCTGCACTTTATTGTCTAGAGTATATAGTTCAACGTCTTGTGGAATTACATAGGACTGTTTAAGTACTTAAGTAGATAGGTTATAAAAGAGTCATGTTCTTCCATAAGAGTTTGTGCATGTTGAAGCTAAACTTTTGAGTGGAAATCAATCGAAACTTGCTATTTTAAAGCCCCAAACATTCAATAAGCAACTTAAATATTAAAGCATGAGTAAAGACACTAATATATTAGTTGGGATGATAAATTTGAATCTGGAAAGTTTCAAGTTTAAAAAGGAATCTTGTTTGACAATTATAACGGGGTTAGAGTATTCATATGAGAGAAATGTATGGCTCGGTTTAAGTAACCATGAGCCTATGAAGATTAATGCTATGGAGCTGTAAATTTTGGAAGCTCAAACTTTAAGTGAAGCTCACAATTCTAATGTTTTATCGTGTGTGTGTGTGTGTGTGAAAAATAAAATGTTCCATATATCATGTTAGAAGCAATTGAGTGTAAGTTATAAAATTTCTCCCTCTTCTCTGATTGGCTAAGAAAGAGATAGGAGTTTTGTTAAGTTAAAGTATGGTATTGGGCTTAGAAGAGGTGTTAGTATTTGTTCAACACCGTAAGTGCACTGGTCGTACCAAGTAATAAAGTGATAAGTAAAGTATCATTCCCACGAGGATTTGTTTTAACAAATTAATCAAGCAATAAGCTTAGTGCATTCACAAAGGAATTCGGATCTTGACAATATTCAATAAGAAAAGAGAAGCATACGGTATATAGTTACAAATGTATTCATTAATAGATATGATTGTGTGGACAGACCCAAACTACAAACTACAAAAAGAAACAAAAGTCCAATAATCATATAGTCACAATAAAAATGACAAACTAGAAAAACAAATAAAATCCATCTAAACCAGGCAATCTGCAATTAATGATATCCCTTGCTCAGCTCCACCAGCATCATCATCATCATCAACATTAGATGCAGCTCCCTGAGCTTGCTGAGCTATGAAGGCTTCTATGTGGCTGAGTCGGGCCCCGTGATCAGGCAGAGTAGAGAGGCATTGTCTGATATTGTTATCAATGTATTACATTATAGAGAAAATCTGGTGCATTGTCGATTGAGGCTGAGAGGATGAAAGTCCACCAGAGGGTTCACTATGTTTAGGTTGAGGCTGGGAGGGTTTACTAGGAATATCAAAGTCTGGTGTAGTAGAGGGTTGTTGGGGTTGTTGATCCGGTTGAGCCACCTTCGGCTTGATGCTTTTATATTGAAAGTTGTGAATCAGTTTGAATTGAACATCTGTAACGCTATAATTTTATACAGTTTAAAATATGACATGAAGTCAAACCAGAGACCAAAAACATTTTTTATACCATTAGGGTCCTGACTTCAATACAAGGTCCGATCCTATACTTAAGTGGGTTTTTGAAAATCTTTCAAAACATTTTCCATATGATCTTAAAATGGTTTATAGGTTAATTATAACCCATTCATTTTAGTTTCATTTCACAATATTAGAGTGTTACCAAAACGTTCTCTACTGTAACCCCCATTGCGATGGTTAACTAACAGGACCAAAGTGCTTGATTACCACTATACATCATCAATATCCATAGGATACATTTACACATCTACCAAAATTTCTAGCACTAGACTAACTACGTTTATATATACAACACCTACAAATATCCAAAAGTAGATAACCAATAGGACTTTAATTTTAGATCTTTCCCTTTCACTCACTCATGGTTACCTTTTTCCTTGCTGAACTATCAGCTCGAGCTGTAGTTGGAAAGAGTGAGATTCAAAAGAATCCTAGTAGTAACAAGTATCACCTCAAATAAAATGCATATATAAAACATGTCATGTCAACCAAGGATACCATACAAGCAGCATATTCAACATTCAGAGACAATTCACGATATGCGTGTAAGCACCAATACCATATATGCAATAGCATAATGTTTGGGTAAATTCAAGGACAATCATCCCTTACCATAGCGCTGTGATTTTCTATTAGGCCTAAACTCTTTCTCATTTGAATGCTTTAAATTCACATTGGTATAAACATACATATTGCATAACACATAGTATGTGAAGGATAAGTTACTACCTGACAATATTTCCAACTCCTGACCTTGATTACCGTTCCTCAGTTGCCCCAAGAAAATGTTGAATACTATAAATTATAATTTACATATGAGTTATTTCTTAGTCCAACACTTTGACATAATGTAAACTAAGTTATTCTTGACTTATCCTCTTGTTTATCCTTTGTTTTGAACTTACTAGTTATCATTTGAGTCATTTGGTTAGCCATTAGAAGCTCAAACAAACACCTCAAGGGTTGGAAAAAGCTAGAATATTCAACAACTTTCAGAAATTTTAAAGTACTAAATTAAAGGTCTTGCTTACGGCCAAGGAATCCTTTGGCCATGGCCAAAATGATCCAGAAACATTTGGACGATGGCCAAGAAATCTTCTGGTCGCGGCCAAAAACTGCCCTATTCCTGACTGAACTTCCAAAAAGTATAACTTAATCTACAAAAATTGAAATAGAGTGGTTCAAAGTCATAATTGAAGCCTTCTAAATCCTCTATATAGAAAAAATATTAACCACTACCATCTACATCCAAAAAAAATACAGAATTCCATGAATTTCCATACTGTTCCAGAATCAATTCTAATCTCAACCTTAACGTTTAACGATTGATATCTTCTAATGTACAGGCCCAAATGGAGCATATTATATATTGAATTAAAGTTTAACATGTCTACTTTTAGATTGGAAAGTTTCACAATTTTTGCACACCATTTACTTATTCAAAAACATCATGCCAGCCGACTGTCCTGTACAGAACACACATTGGCAGCATTTTAGTTTTGCTAAATATTTTTCCAATGTTCCATAATTTAAAACCAGGGCTATTTGTGCACAATTTTGTATTCTAAACATAGGTAACATAAAAATCATCAAAACCACAAAGCTTCAACCCCTTATAGCACTGACCGAACAAAACCACTTTTAAGCCAAAATCACCAAAATAGAATTTTGTCTAACAACTTGGTCCAATATCATATAAATCACTCTCTAATCATAAATACATGATTAAACCTCAAAAACACCCCTTGGATGAAATTGAACAGACCTCACCCTCATGAAACCTCTTCCAAACAACAAACCAATCGGTTCAAAATGAAGCTAACACTTACCTCTACGCGTTTCCGTAATCAGTTCTGAACTCTGGCAGTACTTTGTTTGGTAAGAGATCACCAAACACCTCCAAACGAAATTCCAAAACTATAGAAATGAAGCTTATGAGGAGGAGAAGAAGATTATAGAAGGGTTTTTCTGCCAAAAACATCAATTCGGTAGTGATTTTTAAGATTGAACTTAAGAAAAGTTACAATTCACTTTTCTCTTTCTTCTTCCCTTGCTAGACGAATTTGAGAGCATGAAGAGAGAGTGTGAGATTATGAAAATGCACCAACTTCAGCCCCTCCCATGCCTTTGACTGAACAGGAGAGGAGAGAGGGAGTATTAGGTGTCCTTCTTCACCAAACACAAAAACCTTAGCTCTCAATGTGATACTTGTCACTAGCTCATGGTTTCTCAAGAAGTAACTAATTTAGTTACTACAATAGTTTAGTTAGCCATTTAGTCTTCCTTCATCTTCCTTTGATTATTGACGAATTTCTTTTTTTAAGAGGAGAGAAAATTGTTTGACTAATTGACCAATAATTCCTTTCTTCCCCTTTTTGCCCCTGACTATGGCCATTTTAATTAAATTTCCATTTGATATTTTATTTAATTCCTTTTTCCCTTTTCATGCACCATTCTCTCTTTCTTTTAATTCCAAATTAGGTTTTTATATCATAATTGAATTTAGATAATAGGTTTGGGCATTTTCTATAATTAATTCATGTCATAATTCACATTTTATTCCTAAAGGAGTTTTTCTAATATCATTTATATTTCTTCTTGAGTCATTGAGCCCTTGAACATATTTGGGATATTACAACATCAGTCAAAATAGCTCCAATACCCAAGGACATACAGAAGGTAGAGATAAAATATGGGAGCATAAGTCCACAGGTATGATCATGAATATGGTCCCACAAAGATTTGTAAATTAATTGACTAATGTCTAGCGGTTCCTTCTTCATGAGGAGGAATAAAAGAGAGCTTGTTCCTTGGTGATGTGGTTGCGATTAGAGGATGGCCAGAAGTAATCTTTCCTAAAATGCAACCAAATATCCGCCTCCACCGATAAATAAGTGCGAAGCAGATATTTCTGCTGCCCAGCTGGGCATTACAAAGATACCGCTCCTTTTTAGTCCAACAGCTAAGAAATTTCATCTTTAGGGATTTCATCATCATTGTTCAGATAGTGTTGGTATTTACATTCCTCTACGAACTGTAAGATGAATACTGCCAGAAGTTTTCCAAAGTAAAGTCAATGTTGACTCCTCTAAGTAAAAACTTCCAGACACTCTGAATACAAGCTTTTATATAGAACTCCTGGATGATTTGGAGATTTCCTTCAGTCTTGGCTTCCATTAGCTTATGCAAATGATATGTCTTTATAGCAATGTCGTACAAATCATGAGAGACCGTGAAAGGGAATTCACGCTCTTGCAAGAGAGGCTGCTTAACTATCTTCTGCTTAGCTTCAGCAATAGCTTTGGGGCCATGTTTATCAGCAACTTTCTTGACTGGCATATTTATTGAACGAGAAAAGGAAGAACAACCCAACAAACTCAGAAAAACAAGGACTGACATGGACAAGAATGAAAGAAAAATTCCTAAGAGAAAGTTAGAAAGAAAAATCCTAAGACTAAAGGAAAATTCTAGCCAAAGGTAAAAGAAATCCCCCCAAACTTAATTGTTAACTAATACCAATGTTCCAATCAAAATTCCAACCTAAGACCTATCCTCATTGCCTTTAAAATCGATTGAAGTACCAAATGAGATTGTTTTATAGTTAAGGCTCAGTTAATTGAAACTCATATTATTGTCATAAACCAAAGAAAACAATTTAAGCATGGCTCAGTCAAAAGAAAATTATTCAAATAAAAAATTCAAACCAAGTTATAGTTCAAAATGGTGCAAAATTTATCTACATCATGTAGCCTACAAGTTACTCCGAAATCTTGTGGCATTTTGTAATCATAGGGTTTTCACAAGTAATAAAGCATGAAAAAATTCACTCAATCCCCCAAAATAATTGTTTATTTGTCAAAAAGTAATGGTGATGATCCAAAAGATGTCAGAGTAACCATCAATCAAGCATTTTAAAGTCCATGAATTCCAAGATGCAATAGCAAAATCAAAAGGGAAAAAGAGTTTTGTCAAACAACATCAGAAGTTTCAACAAACTAGTCTTTAAAACTCAATTCAGTTTCAAGCTTAATAGGTAATCTTCCTATTCTTTGCTCAAAACAATTGTCCAAGTTCACTAAATGTGTGTATATAATCAAGATAATAAGTAACCAATAAGATTTTTTGAAACTGGATTGCATTTGGTGCTTTGAAAACATGTTTAAACCAATTCCAATTTCAAACTCTGACAAAATTGTAGCAGTTCTCGAGATAACTAGTCATCGATAAAGTGAACCAAGAAAGTATTAACTCTTGGAAACTACATAGCAAGCCCTAAATCACCCATAACAGTTTAAGCACCTATAACAGTTTAAGCCTAACACTTAACTCCCCTGGAAATATCCTCTTAAAATTACCCAAAATCAAAATAACACAATGGAAAAGAGGTGAAGCTTACCTCTATGATTGGAAACAAAACAAAAAATGAAAAAAAGTCATGACAGATGCGCCGCAAGTGAGATAGAAACTACAAGGATAGAGACTAAAATCGTAAGATCCAGAGGACAGAGGACGTGTGAGAGGAGAGGGGATGAGTGAGTGTGGAATGGGAAACAAGAGATGAGAGAGGGAGATGGAGAGCACATATAAAGAGAGAAAGGAGGATATACAGAGTTTCACGGCACTGAGAAGAGAAGGGAATAGGAAGAAGATTAGGATTTAGGGCATTTTGATGTGGGTGTCATGTTTTGGCTACTGCCAAATCCTTACTGGAATAGGGTTGGCCGTGGCCCAAAACCTTCTGGACCCCTTTTGCCTGCAGCAACAATTTGCTTGACCACGGCCAAAAGGCCTCTGTGATCTTTTTTTGTAGCCTTTGTTTTGGCTATGGCATAAATGCTTATGTGCCCTTGTTGGCTGCAGCACAAAACTTACTGCTTTACTTCAGATACCAACTTTAAGAATTGAAATACACATGCATCCATTTTGGTTTCCAAACTTCCAAGCTAATAAACATATTTAATAACACCACAATTCAATCTAACTCTTAATCTTCATTTCATCATGAATCACACATAGTCATGAAAACATTTTGATCATTGATAGGAATGTTCCTCAAACCATGGCATATCTATAAAACATTATGATCACAAGTTAAAGAAACGATAGACTTCCCTTAAAGTGCTTTTCCAACATCAAAGTTTTTCAACCATCCTTTCATACCAAGCATGCTTCCTTCTACTATTTAGGGTTTATCTTTCACCTATAGAAGACACAAGAACAAACATAAATCTACCAAAACACACCGAAGTCAAATAAACTAAAGAGATTGAGTTAAGAACTTGGGGTGCCTCTCAAGAAGCGTTTATTTTATAGTTTTTATCTGGACTCTTCTTGTTGGTCAATCTTTATTAGATAAATAGATGGTAGATAACAGCTGATCCACATCTCTACCCCAATAATGCTTTAATTGTTAACCATTTACTTTGAATCTTTCTCCTTTTTCATTCTCTAGCTCTAACACCCTAAAATTAGAGGCTTAAACCACTGTGAACAAACTGAACCACCTAGATTTCAGCTTCCTGAGAAATAATCTCAACTTGGAGTTGTATAGAAGAACCTTTTGACTTGGTGAAAATTGCTTAGGGGCTATCTTGCTATCATGATCTCGTTTAGTCCTTTTCTTGTAGATCTTAGCATTTTCATACACATAGAGGCGAAATTCATCTAATTCATTCAGCTAAAGCAGCCTCTTTTCTTTCACATCTTGAGGATTGCAATTTAGCTTCGTAATGGCCCAATAGGCTCCGTGCTCTAATTAAACTAGTAAGTGGCAAGCTTTTCCAAACACCAGACGATATGGAGACATACCAATAGGCATTTTGTATGCCATTCAGTATGCACATAAAGCATCATCCAACTTGGCAGACCAATCCTTCCTAGTAATATTAACTATTTTCTCAAGGATGTTTTTGATTTTCCAATTAGAAATCTCTACCTGGCTATTGGTTTGAGGGTGGTATGGTAATGCTACCTTGTATCTAACACTATATTTCTTTATTAGAGCTTGAGATTGTTAATTGCATAAATTGAACCCCCATCGATAATAATTGCTTGAGGTGTTCCAAATCTGGTGAAAATGTGTTTCTTCAGGAACTTAACACTGTTTTAGCATCATTGGTGGCACATGTTGTGGCCTCAATCTATTTGGATACATAATCAACCACAACTAAGATATATTCATTATTGAATGACTTAGGGAATGGGCCTATGAAATCAATTCCCCAAATGTCAAAAAGTTCAACTTCAAGCATGCTATTCAAAGGCATCTCATTTCTCGTCGATATGTTCCCCACTCGTTGACATCGATCACATTGCAGAACAAAGGTATATGCATTCTTGAAGAGAGAGTGCCAGTAAAACCCACTTTGAATGACCTTTGCAACAGTTTTCTCCCTACCAAAAGGACCGCCATACTCAAAAAAGTGGCAATACGATAAAATGTATTCTTATTCATTCTTTGGGACACATCTTCGAATGAGTTAGTCAAGGCACCTTTTGAACAAGTATGGTTCATCCCATAAGTATTTATTCACCTCATGCAAAAACTTACGCCTTTGATGAAAATTGAGATTGGGAGGTAAAACTCCATAAACTAAGTAGTTGATAAAGTCGACATACCATGGTGTGGTTGAATTTTTTATATAGAAAAGTTGTTCATCAGGGAATGATGCCTAGATCATATCAGATTCATCAAATTGAACCTCAGTATTCAACCGTGAAAGATGGTCTACCACTTGATTTTTGGTACCTTTTCTATCAATGATGTGTAAATCAAACTCTTGAAATAAAAGCACTTATCATATTAAATATGCCTTATATTCTTTCTTCATGAGTAGGTACTTCAGAGCAAGTGATTAATGTAGATGATAACCTTCATACCTACAATATAAGGTCAAAACTTCTCACAAGCATAAACTATAGCAAGTAACTCCTTCTTTGTGGTTGTATAATTTAGTTGAGCACCATCAATAGTCTTGCTAGTATAGTAGATAGGGTGAAATAACTTTTTTGCCTTTTGTCTAAGAACAACCTCTACTGCATAATCGCTAGCATCAACCATGATAATAAAGGGCAAACTCCAATCTGGAGCCACCAATATAAGAGCTGAAATGAGATGTTTCTTTAATTCCTTAAAAGCTTACAGACATTCATCATCAAACTTGAACTCCACATCCTTTTAGATTGGAAAGTGGCTTGGAAATCTTTGAGAAATCTTTGATAAATCACCAATGAAACCCTGCATGACCAAGAAAGCTTCGAATGCCTCTTACATTAGTAGGTGGATGCAGCTGTTCACTAATAGCAATTTTGGCTCTGTCTACCTCCAAACCTTTCTTGGAAATCTGGTGGCCAAGCATAATGCCTTCCTATACCATAAAGTGACATATCTACCAATTCAGAATCAGGTTGGTTTCTTCACATCTTGTAAGCACCAAATCCAAATTATCTAAACATGATTCAAAAAAAGGACTAAAAACAGAGAAATTGTCTATAAAAACTTCAATGGTTTTCTTAATCATGTCAACAAAAATAGACATCATGAAGCGTTGAAATGTTGCAAGGGCATTATAGAGTCCAATGGTATTCTTTTGAAAGCAAATGTGCCATAGGGACATGTAAAAGTGGTTTTCTCCTTATCCTCTAGGACTATAGCAATCTGGTTGTACCCTGAATACCCATCTAGAAAATAGAAGAATTCCTGGCCCACTAGCTTGTCAAGTGTCTGATTAATAAATGGTAGCGGAAAATGATCCTTCCTTATGGCAGAATTTAGCTTTTGGTAGTCCCTATATGCCCGCTACCCAATTACTGTGCAAGTGGGAACCAGCTTATTTTAGGTGTTAGCCACTACAGTCATGCCACCTTTCTTAGGGACACATTGGACTGGGCTCACCTATAAGCTGTCAAACATAGGGTACATAATACTAGCTGAAAGCCATTTGAGAATTTCTTTTTTCACTACTTCTTTCATCACTGGATTCAAATGCTTTTGATATTTAATAGAGGTTTTGTGATCATCCTCTAAGTAAATTTTGTGCATACAAATAGAAGTGCTTATTCCCTTGATATCAGTTATAGTCCACCCATTAGTATGCTTGAGCTCTCTCAACACTCTTAATAATTTCTTTTCCTGCAAATCAGAGAGGATGGAATATATAATTATTGGTAGAGTATTAGAGCTTCCAAGATAAGCATACTTGAGATGGGAGGGTAATGGCTTCAATTCCAGAATCGGAGGAACTTTAATAGAAGGCTTCAATAGAGTACTCAAGGCATCGGATACCTCAAGTAGTTCAAAATTCCTCGATCTTGAATGTGAAAAGGATTCCATATGAAAGAATTCTTCAACAACATCTTCTTGCAATTCTTCAATTCTTTTCTCACCAATAAAAAAATGCCTCGAATGGATCTTTGGTCATGGACACAAATGATTCTTGAGGAACAAATGAGTTTAAAATATTAACAAAAGAGAATTGAGCCAAATCATCATGAAATTTTAGAGCTTTGGGCATGGTGAATATAACCTTCTCATCGTCAACAATTAAAGTGATTTGACCTTTCTTGACATCAATAAGAGTTCTAGCAGTAGTTAATAATGGACAGCCAAGGATGAGTGGAATTTTCCAATCAACTTTGCAATCAAGGACAACAAAATCTGCAAGAAAAATAAATTTGTCCACTTTGACTAGGACATCCTCAATGATTCCTCTTAGCTTAGAATACTAAGGTCTGTAAAGAGAAGGGTCGCTGTGGTAGGCCTTGGCTCTACCAAACCTAATTGGTTGAAAATAGTAAGAGGTATTAAATTAATGCTTGTACCCAAGTCACAAAGAGCTTTACTATTAAAGTTGGTACCAATGTTACAGGGGATATAGAAACTCCCTCGATCTTTAAGCTTAGTAGGCAATTTCCATTGACTAGTTGCACTGCATTCTTCAGTTAATGCTACAGTTTTAAATTCATCAAACTGCCACTTTTTAGATAAAACATCTTTAAGGAACTTAGCATACTTGGGCATGCTTTCTAAGGCTTCAACAAAAGGAATGTTTACATGAAGTTGCTTGAACATATTCATAAACTTCTTGAATTGAGTGTCTTCCTCTTTCTTCTTGAAGCTTTAAGGAAAAGGTAGTAATGGCATGATAGTAGGTTTGGTTTGCTTTTTCTCATCATTTTTCTTTTGCTCCACCTTCTTACCTTTGACAGTATCATCATTGCTCTCATCAACTTACTTTCTTTTCATTACTTCATCCTCCTCCACTGTATTTTCTAGAATTGCAGCTTCTTTATCAATATCTTTGACAATTTCTAGATCAACTGGTCTTGAACTAGATTTTCTCAAATTAGACACCCCCAGGCAGTACCTTACCATTTCTAAGATTAATGGCATGGCATTCCTATTTTCTATTCCGTTTTAATAGCAGTTTCATGGATAGAAAAGGTGGTGTTATTCTTAGCCCTTAAAGATTTTGTTTAGGATAATAATTGAGTCAGGATCTTATCTGTTTTATATTCTTTTTCCTTGATAGGAGGTTGTCTAGGATGTGCTTGAAAACCTGGTGGAGGTATAGGCTTAGTACTAGATCTAGACTCATGTGGCTAATTTAGGGTGTTCCCTTGACTCCAAGAAAAATTTGGATCAGATCTCCAAGTACGATTATAAGTTTGTGAGTAAGGATTGCCCTGAGAATGCTGAATAATTAACAAATTCAGTGGCCATATACAAAGGACAATGGTTAAGCATGTGGACATCATTGCATTGGTAACAAACAATTGGTTTGGCTTGAATAGAATGCACACCTTGAGAAGTATTCTTCTGTATTTGAGATTCTAGCACATCAAAACACATATTTAAAGCAGAAGGAATATGTGCAATTTGAGAAGAGGAGTCTTCTTTTGTACTACACATAGGTTGAGCAGTCCTACTATCGTTACCTTGAGTGTTGTTTATAGACAATTGAATCACTTCGTTAACAGGAACATTACGATAGCTTCCATTGGTTATAGAATCGACCATTACCTTAGATTAAGGATTAAGGCGAGAACAGAAGATTTGGACCATAACCCATTTGTCCACCCCATGATTAAGGCATTGCTTCATTAGCATCTTGTATCTCTCCCATACTACATAAAGGTGCTCATCTGGATATTATTTAAAACTTAGGAATTCATGCCTTGCTTCCATGGATTTGTCATCAGAAAAGAATCGAGCTTTGAATTTAGCCTCAAGATAATTCCAAGAGTTGATAGATCCTTCCAAAAGATTGTTGAACCAATCCCTAGCCTTCCCTTATAGAAAAAGAGGGAATAATTGGAGCCTCAAAAAATCTTATGGAACTCCATTTTGTTTGAAAGAGTCACACATCTCTAGAAAATACATCAAATACTTGTTGGTATCTTTATTATAAAGACTATAGAACATCCCATGCATTTGAAGCATTGTGATCATCACTAGCTTGATCACAAAAGTATGTGCTTGCATTTCTGGCATCCAAATATAGGATCGAGTTCCCCGTATATTCCGGCTGGAAAAGTTATTGACGGTAGCTCTATTATATTCATCATCCGCCATGGTTTCAGATTCAACTTCAGCAACTTTTCCAGATCCAGCTTCAGCTTTAGCTTCATATGCTCTTTCAATGAAGGGAACTTCGTCAAGTACCACTATCAATCCGTCCAGATCCAAAGATTGCATATATTTGAATGGTACCTACAAGAGGAACAAACAAGCAAGAATGAAACCAAAACAAGAATCAATAAAGAAAACAAAAATTAATGTATACCTATTAAAAAGCTTAATAGAAATTTACTAACTTAAGCTTAAGGTCAATTAAAAGATTTGTTAAACCAAGTCCTCGGCAAGGGCGCCAAAAACTTGTTTACCACCTCAAGCACACAGGTCACTCCAAGTAATAAAGTGATAAGTAAAGTATCGTTTTCACAAGAATTTGTTTTAACAAATTAATCAAGCAATAAGCTTAATACATTCAATCAAGTTGAGCTAAAACATGTTGTTGATGTAGGAAAGGAAGTTGTAAAATCTGTTTCTAAAATAATGAAAACTGATCTTGTAAATTCATATATGATATGAAATCTAGGATTATTTATCCCATTTGTATTTCATAAAAACTTGATGAAGTTCCTCTCTTTTAATGTTTTCAATGATTATATGTATTAGTCTAAGGTTCAAAGGTATTTGGTTAAGCTTTCTCAGGTCAGAACCAAGTTTATATACTTAACTAATATGCACAATCTCTTGCTGCAATTCAATGAGAATATACATTCAGCATCAACCTACATTTGACAATGCTAATCAGTAACTATATCTCTATGTCACTAATAATCCATCCATTTATCAAGTAAACTTCAAGTCAAGCATGATTTTAACCATGTTCTTGACCCATATTTTGCTTTCTTAAGTTAAAACAGAGTGAACAAAACAATCTAAATGATGGCCAAACATTCAAAAGCCTTATACATAGGATAAAATCAACACATATATATATATCGTTCATATATAAAAAAGAGGAAGATCCAAGTATTAATTCATGAAAGGTTCAAAATAATCCTAAAATGAAGAGTTTAGCTGCTCATGTTCAGAAAATGGTTATAGAAATACAGAACAATATAGGCATATCAGCAAAATGGAGAGGAAAGGGACAGAAATTAGCTAAACTAAGGAAAATCAGCTTGAATCTCTTTAAATATTCAATCTCCACTTGATTTTCCCTGATTTGCAATACTCCTTGGCTTGGAAATACTTCCCAGCTGCCTCCAAGGGTTTTTTTAGATCTAAAGATTTTGTTCTGGTTGTTGGATCCCAAATTTATAAGCCCTAGAGATCAAAACGAGTAACTGTTACTACAGGCTTTGGTTGTCAAAGGATCCTTGGTCGCGGTCAAAGAGTTTCTGACTATGTTTTGGTCGCGGCCAAGGAAAATGCTTGACCGCTGCCAAGCTTCTGAAATTCAGCTTCACTACAGCCAAGGCCTGTTTTCATCCTTTCTTGCTTTTTGTGTTATTCCATTAGTTTATATTTATATATTTGGATTTTCTAGTTTTAGGAATTATTATATATGATTATGGAATTGAGATTAATGTTAATTGTCTCTGTTGATTTAATATTTGTAGTTGAGATTTAATTTTGTAGTGCAAAAATTATATATATTTGAGTTTCTTTGTAATTGCTATGAGATTATGTTAATTAGCATGTTATTGTTTAGTTAATATAGTTGATTTGTGCTCTTGAGACGCTATTTAACACTCAAATTCAAGAAGACTCATATTGGATTATTACAATTTCAATATTGCATATTAAGTGGTTTTAAACAATATCTCAAGATGTACAAGTTAGCTATATTTGTAGAAGCTACTATTAATTGGGAATATTATACTCAAGTGTTATCTTAAGATTTTTCTTGAGACTTAATTAAGTTCTAATTCCCATAACCTTTTCGAGCAAGCACAACAACTTTCTTCATTACCAAGAGCATCTATCATTTATATTTTCACTATCAATTTAAACATTTCTTCATTATTTTCCAAAAATACCAAAAAGAGTAGAAATAGCTTTATTTTCATGAATTTTAATTTAGAGAAAACCAATTTCAAAACCTCCTTTCTAACCATGTTTTTAGTACTTAGTTTAATCTAAGGAATTCAAAATAAAAGCCTTCTTGATAAAAGAATGATTTCGAATTGTTTACACTATATTGCATTTTAATTCGTGGTGAAATTTATAATTTAACCCCGAAGCGACTAAGATTGTGTCAAATCAATAACCATGAATCATCCCAATAATTAATTAATATTTTCTTAGTAATTACAAACGATAATTATCCCAACAAAAGAAGTTATATAAATGAGGTCCAAGGAATAATTATCACAAACCTCGAAGTAGAGTACTACGATATTGAAATAGTATACTTATTAGACACATTATTGCAAATAAAAATTTCAAATCACACCCACAAGAGGTTTTTAAATGAAAGTGATGATGGATTCTATTCTTCGACTAGTAAGACATCATGAACATAATTCCACAGTTTCAAATTTGTTCTAGTTTTCCTTTTTCTGGGACCTTCGGTAACTGATGGCACTTGTGGTGGTACGGCTAGGGGCTGGAACCTTGGCAAGCGCAGCCATCCACGCAGAATGAATGAATATGAGTAGTGGGACAAGAGAAAGGAAGACAATTGGGATGGCAAGAATTCTGCAAATTGTTGAAGAGTTTGCATACAACAAAAAAGCAATGGAACATGTCATGAGCATAATAGCAATTTGATGCACGAGATATAACCAAAACATAGGAAATTGTGATAAAGAAAGTATGACCAGAAAAGAAGTGATGGTGGAAGTGAGGGAGGAGAAAAGGGCCAGAAGTGAATAGATGTCATCAGAATTGCTTGTCAAATTGGAAAGGGCCGTAGATGTAATTAGGGTTGACACAACAGAACATGCTCCTAAGGTCTGATCCATCCAGTTCCTATCCCTTGTTGTTTGTGATGGCACTTGTGGTGGTACGGCTAGGGGCTGGAACCTTGGCAAGCGCAGCCATCCACGCAGAATGAATGAATATGAGTAGTGGGACAAGAGAAAGGAAGACAATTGGGATGGCAAGAATTCTGCAAATTGTTGAAGAGTTTGCATACAACAAAAAAGCAATGGAACATGTCATGAGCATAATAGCAATTTGATGCACGAGATATAACCAAAACATAGGAAATTGTGATAAAGAAAGTATGACCAGAAAAGAAGTGATGGTGGAAGTGAGGGAGGAGAAAAGGGCCAGAAGTGAATAGATGTCATCAGAATTGCTTGTCAAATTGGAAAGGGCCGTAGATGTAATTAGGGTTGACACAACAGAACATGCTCCTAAGGTCTGATCCATCCAGTTCCTATCCCTTGTTGTTTGTCGCTCGTAATTGTATCTGAAGACTTCATCTGCGGTTTTCCTATCATTGTTGTGTATCTCCCACAATTCAGAAGGCACTGAACTTTTCACCAACTGCGTCACCATTCATATATAAATACCATGTTTATTATTTATTCTACATTTTGTATAAATCTTTGACTCCAAACGAAAGAAATTTTAATATCAAAAAGATATGCACCTCAAACCAAACATATTCCTGTATCATGTGAGTTGTCTGCCGTTGTAAGTTGAACCCAGGCGTAGCTGCCAAGTGCAATGCAGTGTTTCCATCTTTATCTACTTTCTTAAATGCATCAATGTCAAGGTTTTCTTTTTCACGCAAAAACTGATACAGCTTTAGCAAAGAGTAAACCAGCATAATCTCATCATTAATCACAAATATAAAGGGAAATGAGTGCTTAATCCATACAAAGGTTCAAAACAACCCTAAAATGAGGTGTTTAGCTACACAAAGTCATGAAAAAGCTACAATTATGCAGGATAATTATAGCCATTACAGAAAGTTAACAAAGAAAGAGAAGTGGACTGAGAAAAACCAAGGATTTGAGCCCCAAATTGCTTCTAGACTTCAACCCAAGCTCAATACTCTTCAAGGGGGCAAAACCCTAGCACACCTAACTCCTAGGAACACTTGAAAACTAAAGAATGACCTAATTTCGGCCTATCCCTTGCTTAAATACCCTCCACATGCGTTTCAGTAAGTAAAACGCATGGTTGCATAGTCTTTCGTATGCTTCGGCACATACGTGTGTGCTGAAGCATATGACACAGTAAGTTCTGGTCCTGGTTGGCTTCAGCCAAGGGTTGGGTGCTGAAGCATATGACACAGTAAGTTCTGACCTCGCCTGCTTCAGCACATATGCTGTTGGCTGAAGCATATGACACAGTGAATGCAATTTCCCATTGGCTTCAACACATGTATTGTTGGCTGAAGCCAACAACACAGCAGCTTCCCTCTTGGTGTATAGAGCTGTTCCTTGGTCTTTGAAAGCTTTAGCACTTGTCATCTTTACCTACAAGAGACACTTCATAAGCTCTAACTTAAATGGATAATCCTACTTATATGCTTTTAACTCATTATTTGAATTTTTCTTTTGTTCTATCACATTTTCCTCTATATATGCACAATTTATACTTAAAAGTAAGTGAACAAACAAAAAAATGTGCTAGAATGTTATCAATTTCTATGAGTTAACACACCCCCAAACTTAAACTTTTACTTGTCATCAAGCAAAGAAATTTATCCTCACTGAATGAATCAATTACTCATCATTTATGTATGAACACTATTATCCTCATCATCTCCTCAAGTAGTTATATTAAACAAGAAATGAGTAAAATATGCAACGATGAATACTTCATAGATTTAAAACATGATTTTCAAGAATTCTTAAGTGTGAGTGTGTGTATGAAGTTAACATTTATTCCTTTTGCACCAATTAAAATTCAAAGCAACACTTCAAATCATGTACCAATATTCAAACAAATAATTTTATCATCCCCTAATTCCTTCCTCTTTTCTTCTAATTCACTCCACTTAACTTAAAAATCAAAGCGATTTTTCTTAGCTTGTAATGGGGCCAAGGGTTAAGGTTTTCAAAAGAAAAGGTAAAGGATAATCAATCAAATACCTTAAGATAGATTATACTATTCAAGGGTTTTCTTTCTTTTCTCATGAAGCATACTCCCCCAAACTTGAACCGAGTTGACCTTTTCATATCAAGCCTTCTTTTTAAACATTTTTCTTTTTTTTTCTTTTTAATATACGCACACTTTTTTTTTTGAATATTTTTGGCTTGATTTATGTGCCTTGTGAACTCTTTTACTTTCTACACTCCCTTTCCAATCTTTTGTAACTTTGCATAACATCACCATATTCCACCACCCAATCAATTATCATCTATCTCAAAGCAAGGGAATCATGGTTTTTTCACATTGGTTGAGGTAGGTAGGTGTTAGGTTTTCTAATAAAAATTTTTCATTGGTTTTTTCAGATAGGCTCAAAATAAGGGTTCAAAAGGCAATCACATCAATTGGGTCAGTTTGAAAGGCTCAATCGCATTTTGTGAACTGCCCTAATCATTTTTTCATATTTTGTGAAGTAAATAAAAAGTTTTGAAGAATTCCAAAGAGGATTCTAAAATCAAAAACTTGAAACAAAGGTATATAACCTAATTTGACACAGTCTTTCAACCAGCACATCCACAATAAATTTAACTCCAATAGTGCGTGAATTACTTTAAAACTCTTGAACAACATGTTTTATCACTACAATGCACTCATCCATGCACATTAATAAAAATTTCCTATCTAATATAACATCTCAAGCAAAAATTTATATCATAGGATCATCCAAACAATATTTGACAAATAACCAAAACTAACCGCTCATTTTCAACAATTTTTAACAAGCAAAAACTTAAGTATGAGAAATCTCAAACATTCCAAGAAATTTCTTGAAAAACCTGTTCAAAATTTTCCTGTGCACTCCATTTCTTTCAAAAAGATTTAAAATTGAAGTCAAAATTTCAAGTAATTTCAAAATTGAAGCACTCTCACCCCCAAACTTACAATTGACAATGTCCTCATTGTCAACTAAAAGGATGGGAGAGAAAATAGCCAGCACCTGTACAGTACTATATTCACAGCATTTACACCATTCAATATTTAACAAAAATTAGGCCCTCAGTAGCCTAACCAAGACCAGGAAATGAGGTCATCTCTAGCCATCAGTAGCTAGGAAATTAACAATCACAGCAGGTAAGTCATCAGACAGAGACAATTATATGAACCACTCAAACTAGCCATCAGTAGCTAGGAAACTCATGTGCACATACTAACAAGAATGTCAGAGTATTGGCCATCAGTGGCCAACACCAAACATCAACTATCAGTGTTCTGTAGCAACATTCTCATTCATACGCCAAATTTCAAAATATACCACTCCAAAATAAGCACCAAGAATATGCACATTAAGCACAAGATAGCAAAAGATCAATCATGGGGCTAACTAGAGATCAAGCAAAAGATAGAAACAGCAGTTATTAGTGTTATTATAGTCCTTATAGTCCTACAAAGAACACAAAACACACCCAAAAATAAAAATAAAATCAAACAAAAAGAAACAAACATGACTGAAACTATCCTAAAAGGAAGGAAAAATACCCCCAAACTTGAATTCTAGCCAAACCAAGACTAACGACTGTGATTCCAAACTTAATCCTATCCTCAATGCCTCTTAACTCTATAAATGAACTCGGATAAGCCATCAAAACCAGTTTACAACATGATGACTAACATTGTTGCAATTGATTCAAGCAAACAAAGTTCAGAAATTCTTGAGTATGTAGCCAACAAATCCCAAAAAACCTTTATGAAGTTCAAATCTTTGAAATAATATCAAATCACTCAGAGAATTTCATAATTTATTCACTTAAGTCAAGAACAAAGTAAGACTTATGTAGCCAATCATGTTTGCAACCCTTTTTTCAAAATTTGACATAGCTAATCCATGACCTATCTAACACAGGCAATCATTGACAGAGAACTAGCAGCAGCAGATTCAATTACAAAAATTTATCTTTTAAGATAATAAACGTTCAAGCTGAAGTTCTCAGTTAAGCAACACTTGCGTTGAAGCATGTTCCCACAGTGAGATCTAGCCAAATCATGCATTTCAGAGGCTATGTTAAACAAGCAATGCAATCCACTAATCCTCCTATCACATTTTCAGTTCAATCCGAGTTCTTAACAGTCTTGATAACAACTCTGGAGTGAATTTCCAGCACCAATGAACATTTGCAACTAATCAAGAAAGCATTGCCCAAACATGAATACTATGAAAAATGCATACTTTCACAGAATTTAGCATGCTTAAATTAGGCAGGTTCACTTTGAAGTTCTGAAAACTTGGAAGTGGGATGAAATGTGGTTTCTACAGAATCAGCAGCTCTAAGTTTCGCAATTGAAATTTTTTTCGTATCATCCACAAGTTTCAGAACTACAAGAGCTTGTTCAGTGCTTATGATAGGCAACACATATACAGAGTCACAAGGAGATTGAGCCAGAATCACACGACAAGGCCCTCAGTAACCTTCCCAACACACAAACTATTACAGCTATCACAGATTATAAATCAAAACTGATTCAAGAGAGTATAAATCAGATTTTTTTCACAACAGATATATACAGTCACCTTGTGACAATTTCCACAATGCAAATTCAAACAAACAAGAACAAGGTACTGGCAAGATACAAATGACAGAGATTTAACAGAACAAGTGCAGCAAAACCACATTGATTTTGGACACTCAAAAATCAGATGCAGACACAAGATATTATCCAATTAACTCCACTCAACAGTGCAAAAATTGCTAGCCATAACCCCGGACTCAGAGATTGTCATAACAACATTATTTGGCAGCATAAGCAATGCTTAGTTAACCAATTATGCTTAAAGAAAGATGGAAAAATGGATCAGAATGAATAAGCAACTTCATGATCTAATTGCTAGCCACTAATCCTCAAATCACATTCTATAATCAAACCAGTTCATTCATACTTAAATCAGCAACGCATAGATTCAGAACTTTACAACTCACTAGCATGTGACAATTATTAACCCATCCATTATGCTAGGAACAAAATGGAACATGGCCCAAAATAAATCAGCAATTTCAGAACTGATTTTTTTCTTTTTTTTTTTTGTGCAAGCAATCCTCAGTAATTGCTCTTGACTAAACCTCCAATCTCATTTCCAATTCAAGCCTAAATTTCAACAGTGCTTATCACATGATAGAGCATCAATTCAAACATTACTCAGTTTATGCAAGCTATCAAGAAAAACATTTTCAAAGATGCACAATTCATCAACTTCCAAATTGTCTATGTAAATCCTATGAGTTAAATCAAGTGCTGCACATTTAAGATTAAGGAACAAAATCTTTATAGCAACCTCAAGGTCTCAGCATGTAATGATACAATTCAGTTCACTTGAAAACCATGCATATAAAGAGTAACTCAAAGACTAGCACTGCACACACCAGACTACAGGAATCCTCAGAAATCGCTTGCACTAAACCTCAACTCACAAATTCCATTCAAGCCTAAATTTCAACATGTCTTGGAACCTAACCGGCCATCTCTACCCAATTCACTCAGTATAAGTGTGACCTCAAATTCTTGAAGCTTAGCGACTAATAAACCACATTAGACACTCACGCATCCTCAAGCAAACCATATCAGTTCAAGCTTAAACTTGTAATGCTACAACACTTAATCAAAACCACAAATGCATCATACTACTGCTGCAATCAAACACCACTTAAATCAAATTACACCCATTCAAAAAATAATGAAAGACATGAACTTTACCTCAGAGATGAACACCCAGAACAGACCAGAAAACATAGCGAGCTAGAGCCACGAACACTACCGCTAAATGACCATAGCAGAACTCCAGAGCTGAGACGAAAACACAACTTGCACAGAGAGAAAGACAGAGACAAAGGACGGCTACTATAAACAACAGAGATGTAATAAAGGTGACGGAGATAGGGTTGGTAGTGAGGGTGTTTGGTAGTGGAGAGATAGAGGCGAGAGAAAGCAGAGGTTCACGGTGAGCTCGTGATAGGCGGTGGTGATAAAGAACGACGGAGGAGGCCGAGAGAGAGCGTTGGAGAGGGTAGAGGTGGTGGTTGGTGTTGCGAGAGATCGAAGATGGTGTAGTGCGTGTGTGCTATGGGAGGTCGAAAAAGAGAACGACGAAGGAGGCGAAGTCATGGCGGATCTGGGACGGAGTTGAGACGGTGGAGGTCAAAGAGAGCACGACAGAATAGGAGAAGGAGTGGTGGATCTGAGGATTGATGGTGAGTTGAGAGTCGATGGGTGTGTGCTAAGGTTGTTTGAAGTTGCAGATCTGTGATGAGGGCCGACGGTGAGTGAGGCTGAGGGTTGCTTGAAGCAAGAGGATTAGGGTTTGATGTGAGGAGGAAATTACCTATAGGGATTTGAACTTGGGATGAATGTGGACTAGGATCAAATTTAAAGAGATAAAATTGGAATAAGATAGAAAAGAAGTGGACAAAAGGGGAAAATAAGATTATCATTTATATATATATATATATTTCTATTTTTTAAAAATTTTAAATTTTTTTTAATTGCCTTTTTTCTCTTTTTTTTGAAACAGAACAGAAAAATGGAAAAATGTGTATATAGATTTCTTTTAATCCTATTATTATATATATTATTTTTTATTAATTTATTTTTTTTATTTTTTTTAATATATATCTATGCGTATTTGTATGTATATACTTTTTTTAGAGGGATACTAGGCTTCAGTACACATGAGTGTGCTGAAGCATTGAACACAGAAAGTGCTTCCTTGGCACAAAAGAAGTTGGCTTCAGCATACACCAAGTGTGCTAAAGCCAATTATTGATAGATTCCACAAACATCACAAACAGACCCAAAACTCATCCAAATACCATCAAACAAGTATCATGCATCATTTCAAACACCAAAATCATCTCAACACATCTAACTCCCTTCCACACAGGAAATGCACCATAAACATAAGGGTAATGATAAAATTCCTAGATTCACATATTTTCAACACATTAAATATCAATACCACAAGTTCATGTCATCCAAAAATCAAATGAGAGTTAGCATCAACCATATTCCCATGGCAGCTTCAGTACTACCCAGAATTGATCAATAATCATATATGTACTTCCAAAATCTTAAATATAAGCCTATAGTCAAGTGCACTTCCCTGAGATGCATATCCCATATCCTTCCTTCAACTTCATCTTCTCACCCAGAAAATTCCTCCTTTGCATCAGCTTTACTCATTCCTCATTGGGTACCTTTCCTCCCTACAAACTCAAAGATCAAACATAAATCTACCAAAACACACAAAAATGGCAAAGATTGAGTTAAGAACTTAGGTTGCCTCCCAAGAAGCGCTTAGTTTATAGTCTTTAGCCCGACTCTTCATGTTGGTCATTCTTCATTAGATAGAGTGATAGTGGACACAAGCCTATCCACATCTCCTCCCCCAATAATGCTTCAATCGTTGACCATTAACTTTGAACTGCTCCCCATCTTGACCTTCTAGCTCCATAACACCTTTGTCAAAGACTGGACCACAGTGAAAGGTCCAGACCATCTAGACTTCAACTTTCCCAGAAAGATCTTCAACTTAGAGTTATAGTGGAGCACTCGTTGACCCGGCTCAAGATTTAGAGACAATCTTCTTGTCGTGCCACCACTTTGTTTTCTCCTTGTAAAGCTTTGAACTTTCATAGGCATGAAAACGAAATTCTTCAAGTTCATTAAGCTGCAAAAGCCTCTTGTCACCCACCTTTTTTCAATCAAAATTCAACTTTTTAATAGCCCAATAAGCATTGTGCTCCAACTCCATAGGAAGATGGCAAGCTTTCCCAAAAACCAACCGGTAAGGAGACATACCGATAGGTGTCTTGTAAGCGGTGCGATAGGCCCATAGTGCATCATCTAACTTCATATACCAATCCTTTCGAGTGATACCCATAGTTTTCTCAAGGATTTTCTTGATTTCTCTATTGGAAATCTCAGCTTGACCATTTGTTTGAGGATGGTAAGCTAAAGACACCTTGTGCTTCACTCCATACTTCTTTAAAAGAGTTTTAAATTGATGGCTGCAAAAGTGGGAACCTCCATCACTAATAACAGCCCTTAGAGCACTGAAACGAGTGAAAATGTGCTTTTTCATGAATTTGACCACTACTTTAGCATCATTAGTTGGGGAAGCAATGGCCTCAACCCATTTAGACACATAATCAACCGCTACCAGAATGTATTGATTGTTGAAGGACTTGGGAAAAGGTATCATGAAGTCAATCCCCCACACATCAAATAATTCAACTTCCAACATGCTGTTGAGTGGCATTTTATTCGTCCTAAAGATATTACCAACCCTTTGACACCGGTCACAAGATTGAGCAAATTCATAAGCATCCTTGAACAAAGATGGCCAGAAAAATCCAGATTGTAAGACTTTTGCAGTAGTCTTGCTACCACCAAAGTGGCCTCTATATTTAGAGGAATGGCAACACTTCAACACTTCTTGTTGCTCACCTTCTGGAACACATCTTCGAATCAACTGATCAGCACAATAGTGAAATAGGAAGGGTTCTTCCCAATGATAAAACTTGACATCATGTAAGAAATTCTTCCATTGGTGTCTACTCAAGTCCTCAGAAATAATTTCACTCACAAGGTAATTGACTATGTCAGCATACGAAGGAGTTTCAGAATGACACACCAAAAAGAGTTGCTCGTCCGGAAAAGTTTCATGAATGGGTAAATCTCCATCATGTTGAGCTTCAATTTCAACCTAGACAAGTGGTTGGAAACTTGATTTTCGGAGCCTCTTCTATCCACAATCTCAATATCAAATTCTTGCAAGAGCAAAACCCATTGAATCAACCGTGCTTTAGAGTCCTTCTTGCTAAAGAGGTACCTTAGTGCCGAATGATCAGTATAAACAACCACTTTGGCACCAATCAAGTAAGGCGGAATTTGGCAAATGCATACACTACGGCCAAAAGCTCTTTCTCGTTGGTAGTGTAATTTTCTTGAGCAGCATCGAGTGTCTTGCTCGCATAGTAAATATAATGGAAGACTTTATCCTTCTTTTGCCCAAGTACAGCTCCCACGGTATAGTCACTAGCATCACACATGACTATAAAGGGTAAACTCCAATCCGGAGCCATGATGATAGGAGCGGTTACAAGTCTTCTCTTCAACTCTTCAAATGCTTTTAAGCATGCATCATCAAACTTGAACTCGACATCCTTATCAAGTAAAGCACAGAGCAGCTTAGTGATTTTGGAGAAATCCTTTATGAACCTTCTATAGAATCCAGCATGGTCCAAAAAGCTTCTCACACCTTCAACATTGATAGGTGGAGGAAGTTGTTCAATCACCTCTATCTTTGCCCAGTCAACTTCTAAACCGTTCTTGGAGACACGATGGACTAACACAATGCCTTCTTTTACCATAAAGTGGCATTTCTCCCAATTGAGCACAAGATTAGTGTCTTCACACCGCTTCAAGACACGAGTTAAGTTGGCTAAGCACTCATCAAATGAATCACCAAACACGGTGAAATCATCCATGAACACTTCCATGGTGTGCTCTATCATATCCGCAAAGATAGCCATCATACACCTTTGGAATGTAGCCGGTGCATTGCAAAGGCCAAAAGGCATGCGCTTGAAAGCGAAGGTACCATAGGGGCACGTAAATGTAGTCTTCTCTTGGTCTTCTGGAGCAATTGCTATTTGGTTATACCCCAAATAACCATCAAGAAAACAAAAGAACTCCCTTTTAGCTAGTTTTTCCAACATCTGATCAATGAAAGGCAATGGGAAATAGTCCTTACGAGTAGCCGTATTGAGCTTACCATAGTCCATACAAACCCTCCACCCGGTCACAGTACGAGTGGGAATGAGTTCATTGTGGGTGTTAGCCACTATAGTCATACCGCCCTTTTTGGGGATACTTTGGACTGGGCTCACCCAAGAACTATCAGAGATGGGGTATACAATGCCAGCATCAAGCCATTTAAGAAGCTCCTTCTTCACTACTTCCGTCATAATGGGGTTGAGTCTTCTTTGATGTTCAATGGAAGGCTTATGATTCTCTTCCAAAAAGATCTTGTCCATGCACATAAAGGGGCTAATGCCCTTTATATCAACAATTGTCTACCCAATAGCCCTTTTATGAGTTTTTAAGACCTCAACCAACTTCTCCTCTTGTTGAATGGTGAGATTCGAAGCAATAATCACTGGAAGAGTGTTGTTGGAACCCAGATAAGCATATTGCAAATGAGATGGCAATGCCTTCAGCTCAAGTGAAGGTGGTTCCTCTAAAGAAGATTTCAACTTTGGTTGATCAGTTGAACCCAAATCAAGTGACTCAAATGGTATCCTCCTTTTAGGATAAGGAGTTGTTGCATCCATAATAGCCTTACATTCCACTACATCCAAACCCTCAGAATCAACATCAAGAAGAGTGGCTTCAAGTGGATCTTCAATCATAAAGGTCTCAAATTCCTCTTGTGTGACAAGACCAATCATATCAAGAAAGAAACAGTCTTCATGCACATGAGGAGTCTTCATCAATTGATTCATATTAAAGGTAACTTGCTCATCGGCCACCCTCAAAGTCAACTCACCTTTTTCCACATCTATCAAAGTTCTAGCCATAGCTAAAAATGGCCTTCCTAGCAGTAAAGGCATTTCTCTATCCGGATCAAAGTCAAGTACAATAAAATCAGCTGGAAATATGAACTTATCAACCTTGACTAAGACATCTTCAATAATCCCTTTAGGATAAGACAAGCTTCTATCAGCCAATTGCAAAGTAACCGTGGTAGGTCTAGCATCACCTAATCCCAACTTGTTGAACACAGACAAAGGCATAAGATTGACACTAAAGCCAAGATCACACAAGCCATTCCCTAAGAATTTACCCCCAATATGACAAGGTATAGAGAAGCTCCCAGGATCCTTCAACTTAGATGGAAGTTGCTTGATAACATCAGTAAAGCTTTTGGTAATGGTCACCGTCTCAAACTCATTAAATATTCTTTTCTTTGAGAGGACATCTTTCATGAACTTGGCATATTTAGGCATTTGCTCTAAGGCTTCCGCAAAGGGAATGTTGATATGCAATTGCTTGAACATCTCAATGAACTTCTTGAATTGCCCATCTTCTTGATGTTTCTTGAGCCTTCGTGGAAAAGAGGGTAGTGGGACATATCGTGGAGGAGAAGTATTGGTCTTTCTCTTCTTCTCTTCCATATTTTCAGGAACAATGGGCTTGCTTGACACCACATCATCTAGAGCCACTTCAGTTTGCTTCCTCTTCTTGTTGTCCTCTTCTTCAACCACAATCTCTTCAACAACCCTTCATCAAGGATAAGATCTTCCACAACATGATCCTTTGGCTTTGTTGTAGCCTTACCCATACTTGGAACATTGGGTAAAGTCTTGCCGCTTCGGAGAGTAAGAGCCTTGCATTCTTCTTTACCCTCTCGCTTAGGATTGGGAATAGTATCACTTGGAAGACCATTTCTTGGTTGAGCACTCAAGTGGGAAGCAATTTGGCCCATTTGTATCTCAAGGTTCTTAATTGCCGTGTCATGAAGAGAAACTGTGCCAACTAGGCCTTCTTAACCTTTGATAAGTTACCTCAAGAGTTTATTTGTCTCAGAATCACCCTCTTATGGCTTTTATGGTTGCTCGAAGCCTGGTGGACGCATAGGCTTACTAATAGAAGCATAATGATTAATTGGATTCTCACTAGGTCCATTCCTCCAAGAGAAGTTAGGATGATCCCTCATACCCTTGTTTTAGGTATTAGAGTAAGGGTTGCCACGTAGATACCATTGATTATTGTTTAAATAACTCACAGACTCCATAGTATGATAACATTCTTCATAGGAGTGAGCTCCTCCACATATTTCACAAGAAGGACTTGGCTTGGATAGCATTCACATGCTTGGAAGAATTCCTCTCCATTTTCAACTCGAGTTGACCAAATCGCTTGGCAAGTGCTTCAAGTTGAGCAGCAATTTCTTTAGACACATTGGAACTACTCGAAGGACTTGGTTCCTTATGTGTTCTATAGCTAGAACATGATTTTTCAGATTGTTGCAAGGAACTAGAAGGAATGTCCTCATACAACTGTGAGATATCACAAACTCTCATCTTGCCAATTCCACCATTAGAGGTATTGTTGAGCATATTGGAAGTGGGCACATCCAATTCGGCTGCAAAGGCTTCAAGTAAGACATAGGTCTTCTGTTTATGGTTGGGACAACTACGCTACAACTCCTTAAATCTCTCCCATGCTTCATAAAAAAGTTCACTAGGCTGTTATTGGAAACCCAAGAGTTTAGCTCTTTGAACTGCCCGTCTACCCCTTGGAATGAACCTTGCCTTGAATTTGGATGCCATTTCATCCCAAGTAGTGATGGAATTAGGAGGTACAGCGGTAAGCCAAGCCCTTGCCTTCTTGTCAAGTGATAGAGGGAAGAGTCACAATCTAAGCACATATGAAGTTACTCCTTGAAACTTGAAGTTCTCACACACTTGTACAAAGCGTGTCAAATGGTCAGTAGGGTCTTCATTCTGAGTTCCCGAAAACAAACCAATCATTTGGAGCATTTGAAGCATTTGAAGCATAATTGGCTTCAACTCAAAATTCCGAGCTTGAATAGCAGGAAACTGGATGCTAAATTGATAGGTGGAGTTTTCTTGCTCCATGTACTCATCCAATGTGCACTCCAAGTCATCATCATTAGGATTGGCCATATTGTAAAATGGATGAGGACGAGGCGGTGGTCTCGGTTGCTCTGGTGTCGGTAAAGGTTCAGGTCCTTGGATAGGTTGCACTTGAGGTGGAGTCTCCGGTTCAATTTCAAAGTCTTCAGAAAAATATTCTTCAACAACACCGTCAAGAACGATCTCCAAATCAGTTTGAATATGGAACAAGAGTACCTACAATTCAAAAAAAAATCCCAAAACGAGTATAAACTAATCAACAAATAAGACTAAACTAAGAAAAACAAGAAAAAGAGCTATAGCTATAACTATACTTAAAAACAAAGAAAATTAAGAAAGTGAAACAAAAGAGGAAAAGGATTCAAGCGTAATCAAGCACACAAGTACACTAATTAACTCAAAAGACTTTAGTCAATGATCCCCAGCAACGGCGCCAAAAACTTGTTCGCCGTTTAGCTTCCGCAAGCATACGGGTCGCAAGTAATAAAGTGATGAGTAAAGATCGTTCCCACGAGGACTACAACGAAAGCGAACTAACGAATGCAATCATGTGTTCAATTAGGTTGAATATATTCATTTGAAATTGATCAAGTTGGAACAAAACATGTTGGTTGGGTGAAAAAGAAATTTAAAACTACTTTTCAACAGAAAATTTATAAAAGCAAATGATCTTTGAATTCAAGTATTGGATGAAACTTAGGATTGTTTATCCCCCTTGTATTTCAAAAGCATTCACTAAATCCCCCCATATGTGCAACTTAATGAAAGATTATGCTAGCCAAGGATACTAATTTACCTATAAGTGCTCTCTCCAGTCTTCAAATAGGTGTTTAATTCAATTAATTCATTAGTCTCTTAATTAACTAATTAAACCCTAATTTCCATTACAAATCCTATTAGGCTATGTGAGGCTAATGAGTGTATCTCTACCTCATTCGCAAAACTATCCATTCAATTCACAAATTTCAAGTTCTCACACGATTAGACTCGAGTTCTACACCCAATCTAGCCCTCTCAAGCATTAATCAAGTGAACCCAACAACCTTATTGGTGGCCAATCAATAAGAAGCATTAAGCAAAGAGTAAATCAGCATAATCTCAGCATTAATCACAAATATAAGGGGAAATGTGTGCTTAATCCATACAAGGGTTCAAAACAACCCTAAAATGAGGTGTTTAGCTACACAAAGTCATGAAAAAGCTACAATTATGCAGGATAATTATAGCCATTATAGAAACTTAACAAAGAAAGAGAAGAGGAATGAGAAAAACCAAGGATTTGAGCCCCAAATTGCTTCTAGACTTCAACCCAAGCTCAATACTATTCAAGGGGGCAAAACCCTAGCACACCCAGCTCCTAGGAACACTTGAAAACTGAAGAATGACCTAATTTCGACCTATCCCTTGCTTAAATACCCTCCACATGCGTTTCAGTAAGTAAAACGCATGGTTGCATAGTCTGTCGTATGCTTCGGCACATACGTGTGTGCTGAAACATATGACACAGTAAGTTCTGGTCCTGGTTGGCTTCAGCCAAGGGTTGGGTGTTGAAGCATATGACACAGTAAGTTCTGACCTCGCCTGCTTCAGCACATATGCTGTTGGTTGAAGCATATGACACAATGAATGCAATTTCCCATTGGCTTCAGCACATATATTGTTGGCATTTTATTGTTAGTATCCCTCGTAGATGAGTCCAAGTGTCTATATTAAGTGTTGGACAATTGAGAACTCTCACTGTAGTTCAATGAAGTATGACCTTGTAGTTTCGTTTTCAATGGGTTGGAGAAAGAGCCAAGGAACTTGTAGATTTAAAAATGTGGTATCTGAGGAAAGTAAAGATAGGAACGGAGTATAAGCACATCTTAGAGAAAAACTTTTGGAAAATTAAAAGGATAAGCCAAGTTACTTGTGGTATATGGGAATTCCAAACTGTGATCAAAGTCAAAAGGATCGTAGACAAAATGTCGTCCTTAAGAATGATTGATGGACGTGATACTATAAATATTATTAACACTTGTGCACCTCAAGAGGTAGAAGCACATCTTAAGAAAAATATTTTGGAAAGATTTAGAGGCGTTGATTCAAACATGAGTGTTTTAAAGCCATATTTTTATGCTATAATGCTGGAACTTGAGAAAAGTATAGTATGAAAAAAGAAGACTAATAAAGTAGTGAGGGAATCACATTCTAAAGTGTTTGAAGAATTTTATGGCGAACAAAAGATTTGAAAGTTTGCAAAGAATAGGGAAAGAAAATCAAAATATTTGGATTAATATGTACAAATGATATATGATGATGGAAACTTTTTTGTTACAGATGTGATAATGGAGAGGGTTCGATTAGTTACTTAGAGGATTTGATAACTTGAAAAGATTAATAAAATTTGGCATTTTATTGCAAGATCCGTGCCAACGAGGTTAAAAAATGTCTTAATAAAGTGAAAATTATAAAGTTGTTGGATTAAATGGTATTCCTATTAAGTGTGGAGTGTTTAGGTGAAGAGGTAATGTGCAAACTAAGCTATTTAATGAGATTTTATGGCCTAGCAAAATGCTTGATTAATGTGGGGGAAGCTCTTCATTTCTTATTTACAAGAATAAAAGGGATATTCAAAACTATACCAGCTGTAGAGGCATAAAACTTATAAGGCATTTGATGAAATTGTGGCAAAGAGTGATTGAACATAGGTCAAGATTGGAGACTTATATTTCTGAGAACTGATTTGAACTGACATTAGGAAGGTTTAGTGTGTGTTTGGAAGAGCTTATTTTTGTCCAAAACGTGCTTATAATTCGTGATTCACGGTATACGAGGTAAGTATGTGAGAGGAGTTTTTTCTCGGCTTGCGTAATTCGGGCTTATTTTTTAAGCTGCCGTGAAAACAAACAAGCCCTTACAATATAAGCGATATGTTTGTTGGGGGTTAATGGGTTAATGAAAAAGTATCAGGACAAATTAAAGGAAGAGACTTACACATAGTTTTCATTGACTTGAAAAAGCTTATAATAATACGCAAAGAGAAGAACTTTGGAATGTCGCGAAAAAGAATGTATGGAGGTGAGATGAAGGACTTCCTATACGGATTGATTTACAATATTAGGGTTCATCTTTGTGCCCTTACTACATATACAAGAGAATCCTCATGTGCATGCATGCTTTTTGCTAATGATATTGTTTTTATTGCGAAGTCAAGAGAAAATATTAAATATGAACTTGCTTGGAGGAGGACTTTGGGTCTAGTCGAAGGGTTTTCACCTGAGTAGGAGTAAGATAAAATATATGTATTAAAAATTTGTTAAGAGACAAGTTAGAAGTGATTTGGAAAGCTTTAGCAAACTACTATAAGCTTAGCAACGCTTTATGATAATGAATTTTGGGCTTTAAAAGGACAATAAGAACATAAAGTTGAGGTAGCGAAGATAAAGATGTTTAGATGGATGTGTGTTTCTATAAGAAAAATTGAGATTCATCATAATGAACATATAAGAAGAAAAGTTGGCATGACATCTATTGAGGAAATAATCGCATAATATCATTTAAGGATGTTTAGACATATACAAATAAGGTTATTGGAGGTGCCAGTAAAAACGGTGGATCACACAATTTTGAGCTCTTTGAAGAATGGTAGAGGAATACCAAAAAGAATAGTCAATGATGTTGTTGTTTAGAATATAATGATTAACTTTTGATCCAAGGTTTTGGTCATGGATAGAGTAAAATAACGTTGTACAATTTATGAAATGGACACAACCTAGATAAGACTTGTTTTTTTGTTATTGTTGTTACTTTTCTTGGTCCTCCTAGTGTAACACAAACTTAAAGCACATATATAATTTCATGTTAAAAATAAGTTGTTTTCACAAAAACATGATTTTGGTGGTTTTTCACGTAGTACCATAGCTATATTGTTGCGTTGGCCAATTTTCTGTTTGAGGAGAGATGAAACTAGACCGACCAAAACATGTTTTTTAATGCCTAACGATAGATTCAATAATGTTGGTCCAATGTCCGTGTCATCAGTGTTTTGTGTACCCAAAGTATATTCAGGCCCGTAAGTTTAGATGAGTACAGCTTAGTTGTTTCCATCTTGTACAACTCAGAACTCTGACTATGGTTCTTGGTTAGGCCTTCTAGTTTCTAGTCTGCGTTCCTTCTCTATGTAATTCTTGGTTTGGCCTAACTTTTCATTCAATAAAGTAGACAGGCATGCTCTTATATATGCACAGGCGTACCTGCTAAAAAAAATAGGCCCTCGAGGACTATTGCAGGGAATAACAGGAAAAAGGACAAGGCCGCCACCGCATACGCAATTATTTTAGGTAGGGTGTAAGTAAGACCTGCAAACATGAGTCACAAAATTTATTAGTAGCAAAACACTTATTGACATTCACATGTTAGAAATGAGACTCAACTAATGAGACAATTTAGCTAGGTTTCTGAAGTTTTGAAGTGTACGAGGTTTTTAGCATGTCGAAAATGATTCGTTTAGTATTATATGTGACTTTATGCGGTTGATCTAAAATTATGTGATTCGTCAAGCAATTATTAATCAAATGAATTTAAAATTCAAAGAGAATAGTTATTAGGTGTGTGGGAAGGCCAAATGGAGAAAATAACTGCATAGAATTCAATATTTTATTTTGTCTGGGTTATTATCATGAGGATTGACTTATTGCAGTTACCACTTACCAGTGGTTCGGTTTATACTGGGTGGGAAGAGCTTCTCTCCCTCACCCCTTCATCACCATTGAATATAATCAAGATTTAATGGTTTAGATTTAATATTTTATAAAAAATATCATTATAATTTTATATAAAACTATATAAATAAATTTAAACTAGTTAAATTTGATCTGAACATTTCACAACTATAATAAAAAAAAGTGAAAATTAAAAACAATCTATTTTATAATAATAATCTATAAATTTATTTACACACATATAATTATTTATACATTTTAAAATTTATTTTATATAACTTTCATATAAAATTATAATAATATTTTTATAAAATATTAAATCTAAATCATTAAATTTTGATTATATTCAATAATGATGAGTGATAAAGGAGAGAAGCTCCTCCCATAATGCATGAATATATATATTAATCCAATACATACAAAAGCCTTATGGGTACCCATCATTCTCTTCATATATATTACAGTTTTGAAGAACAATTCTTGTAAATCGTACTTACGGGTAAAACAGTTGTAAAATAATTTCAACGCGGACACGCATGGTTCGCGTTTGTGTTGTTCCAATTCGTCCCACGTCGTGGCCCGCTCCTTCTTCTGAACTCTAAAAAAACCTTCCGAGTTCCAAACAAACAAGCCACACGCCACGCATGTATAACTCAAAAAATAAAAAGCAGGATGACAATTTTATTAAAAGAGACTCAATATACATATTCGCTAATTGTGGCATTAAATTAAAGATATTAGTTATTAAAGAGTTAAGGTGTAAAAATGCTCATGAACTTATGCCCAATGTATGTCCAACACCATAACCTTTTCCCGGTATCCCTGATGTTACTGTCTAGTTACATCTAAGAACCTAATCTGATTTTTCCATGTTCGGAAAAATAATATTAGAGTATTGAATGCACCATAAATAAGATTAGGGTGCTAGATGCAAGTGACTAGGAAACAACTTCAAGGTGCTAGAGGCTCGCTTACCTTTTATTTAATTGTTACCATAAATAGCAATTATGATAAATTTAAGTGATAATATTAAATGCGCAGTCATTTAGCCAAGGGAATAATCAAATTTACGGATAAGAGATTGTTAGGGAAAAAATTAGTGTAATTGCACTTCAGCATAAGATTAGTTGTGCTGATGTGGATTTTGTAAACAGTTGTAGGAAATGATCACATGTAAGATTCTATTATTCTAACCAACACAAAGTTGGTTTAGCAGTGTAAAACCTTGTTAGATTCCTTTGAGTTTCGAGTTCAAGTCCTAAAAGAGACATCTTTATTTAGAGGTGAAGCCATAAACCCTGAAATTGGAGCAATTGGCTACTCAGATACTTGGTAATAGGATTTAGAAAAGGCGCAAGATAACGGTTGAAAGTATTTAAAAAAAAAAGATTCTATTATTCTCTCTCTACGTGTCACCTGTACTGCTGTACATTATTCGATAAATAGTATTTTAAATGAGAGCTAGCTCGTCATGATTATTGCAAGCATGAAATCACAGAAAGACAATGCACTGTCTTACAGGGATAAAGAAGTTGAACAAGGAAAGATCGACCAGAAAGATCAGTACTTTCGAAAGCGGAAGCGGTTGCAGCTAGGAGATGGAGTTGAGATAACCCATTCCTATTGTCCATCATCATCATGTCTTCCAGATGATTCTTGTAAAGGTAAATTATTTCGATTGGCACATCTGCCATAGAGAGGGGTATCTCACCAGCATTGTTGGTTATAGCAATTAAAGAGGGGTCTTCACCACCGATTATTTCACACATTTCAACATTCCCCATCGAAGCTGCTAAATGCAGAGGAGTGTTACCTTTCTCATTCTTAGCTTCTAAGACTAGCTTTTGATTCTCTCTAACAACTAAGTCCACCATGTATTCCACCACAAGTTCATTCCCACTAGACACTGCCATGTGTAACACGGTGTCTCCTTTGCTGTTATCTTGGCCGTGCGTAGCTCCATATTATTCTTGTACATTTCAAGGAAATTTGAACACTTGCCATTCTTAGCAGCACTACGTAAGTTTTCCAAGTCATTATTGATGTCGCCGGAAGTCATTGTCTCCTGCACAATTGGTTTCAATGCATATTAATTCATTTTCATGACTTAAAGTAAAGATTATGTCTTATTTAACTTGGATAGTGGATCCTGCCACTTATTTGGAAATCGAACTAGACCAAACAAGAGTCCCAAACAGACAATATATATAACCATGGCACCCGATTAAAACGGAAGAAGAAAAATAAAAACATCAATTCGAAGATGAAATACAGGGGAGGATTTACCAAGTAAGAAAAAGTAAATGACACAGAACCAGAGCCTTACCAAGGAAATAGCAGAATGAGATTGTGCCATCGCCAGCCAAATCTTGAAGAACCAGAGATGAGTAGAAAGATCTAGTGGAGAAGAAAGAAAAACAGAGACATTATATATAGGAAACAATTGTAAGTAGATCATCCTTCCCATGAGCTGCATTTTAAATAATAGATATAAAAAATTTTAAAAAAATTGACCAGTAGTTTTAAAAAACTTCTCGTCAACCCTTTCTTCTCGAATACAGCTGTCATTTATATTTCCTTAATGTAAATTAAACAAAGGAAGATGATTTTTCATTTTGAAAATTATTATAAATTTATTTTTGATTTTATAAAATTAACATGCACATCGAAATAAATTGAGGCGAGAGGATAACATTACCTAGTAATTGGTCCAAGATGTTTTTCTACGTTACAAAGACCGGAGAATACTATATAACAACCACAGCACAAAACGCAAAACATCAGGAATATTTCCTTGGAAATTAAATTCAAATGGTGCAAATTATTGTGTGTGTGTCTGTGTGTGTATCGTAATTATAGTTATGGAAGTGAGAGCATACCAAACAAGAAACCTATAAAATTTAAAATGTACAAAAGTCTTCCAAAAACAAAAACAAGTTGAACATAAATACGAACATAATATTAAAACTATTTTCACATCCATCGCAATTAATTGTTCGTGAAAATATATGGCTCACGATAATAGCCTCACGGAGATAAACCTAAACATGATCATGTCTTACATGGATAGTGCAGTTTAGTCATCTTCTAAACCAAAATGTACATGTGGAAATTATTGATTTTAATTTTTATCCAAACAGTGACTCTAAAATATAAATTAGGAACTCGAAAGCTCTTAATTCTTGTGCTTCTGTACACGTCTCCACTTTCATGAAAAAAGTCAATCTGGTGACTAAAGCAATAATAGAAAAATAAAATTCAGCTCTACTTTTTATTTGTTTAAGGAAATTTCCAAGTCACTTTGGGCTTGAGACTAATCTCTTTCAAGGCTTAGACCGTAAAGAGTTTTCGCATCTCTCAACAAGTGAACTTTCCCAAAATTTGAACTTATATTCTGAGGTGGGTCTCTTATCACTTAAAAATAGAATCTAATTTAATCTAATCAAATTAAATTACCCACAGAAAATATTGATGATATTACCAACCCTCACATTTTCTTCGTTTTAGAACGTCCCAAGAAAGCAGATGCAATTTTTTGGAGTCCTCATGTTGGTTCCAAAAGAAGTCTCGGCTGAGCTTTTCAATAGTTGATAACACCCCTTTCGGAACAAGAGTTGATTGCATCTGGTATTGTGGAATTGCCGAAAGGACCGACTTGATGAGAGTCATACGGCCTGCCATACTCAGGAATTTACCTTTCCAGTTTGCCAATTTCAATCTAACCTTCTGGAGTAACGGAGCAAAAGTCCTCTTAACCATCGTGCAGTAGAGGAACACCCAAATATTTCCCAAGGTCCGCAGTCAATCCAACTCCTACAATCTGGCTCATCTCGTACGCCCTGTTGAAATGGACATTTTTAGAAACGAACATTTTAGACTTGTTCAGATTAATCCTATGACCAGAGACTAGGCAGAAAAGAGCCATGACATTGCGAATCTCTACCATCTGCTCATTAGAAGCTTCTCCGAAAAGAACAAGGTCGTCTGCGAAGAAAAGATGGGAGATATTAGGACCAGAAGAGCTCAATTTTAAAGGATGCCAGTTCCCCATTTCAACTTCTTGGTGAATTAGTTGGCCGAGCAATTCCATACAAAGGACGAACAGAAACGGACTCAGAGGATCGCCCTGTCTCACCCCTCTAGAGGGATGGAAGCGTTTGGAAGCTATACCATTCCAGATAATGCTCATGGAAGGGGATGAAACGCAGGTCATAATCAGCTTAACAAAGTCAGCTCCCAATCCTAAGCTGTGAAGAGTGAATTCAAGAAAGCGCCAATCAAGTCTGTTGAAAGCCTTTTCCATATCTACTTTCACGGCAATGTATCCCTTATTACCACTCTTGTTTCTCATGGAGTGGATTGCCTCTTGGGCAATAATGATATTGTCCACACCCTGTCTTCCTGCTATAAAGCTACATTGGTTATCTGCAACCAGATGATTCATGACACTTTTAAAGCTGTTGGCAATAACTTTGCTAACAATTTTGTAGCTCACATTGCACAAAGAGATAGGCCTGAAGTCCTTCAAAGATGTAGGATGATCAATCTTGGGAATTAGGGTGATGTTTGTATGATTAATGTCTTGGATGACCTCCGGGTTCTCAAAGATCCTGATCACCAGGTCACAAATCTTCTGCCCAATAAGATGCCACTGGGTATGGAAGAAATGGGGATTCAAACCGTCCGGGCCTGGAGCTTTAAAAGCTCCCATCTCAAAGGCTGCATTTTTTATCTCAGTAGGGGATACAAGTCTTTGCAGATGATCCAATTGTAGACCATCCAGAGGTGGGAATCTTGCCGGCCAAGGAGAAAATGGAGAAGATGAGTTTTCAGCCGAGAAGAGATTCTGGAAATAGTCGAAAGCCATGCCTCTTAACAGAGACTCATCGTCGGTAATTACCCACGGAATTTTTCCTTGGGTAATCCGTCGGTGATTTAATTTTTTTTTTAAAAAAACTCCATGTGGCGACCTTAAAAGAGGCCACGTGGACATCACCGAAAGGCCCCCACCGCCAGCCCCCGAGCATGGGGCACGTGTCCCTTTAACCTTGCGCCACGTGTCTCTGTGAGATAATTATTGCATTTTGTGACAAAGGTGGGATTCGAACCTTGGACCTTTGGTATGTGTTCTGATGCCTTTGCCAGTTGAGCTGCTTTAACTTTGCGTTATTTATTCACGTAATAATATATATAATGTAATAATTAAAAAAAATAAAATATTAAGATATATATACATATAATTAAATATATATTTATATATTTCATTTTTTATGATATAAACTATAAAATTTTTTAATTTCTAAATTCGTTTAAATATTTAATATTAACATAAATATATATAATATTACACACACACACACATATATATATATATATATATAATTATATATTTCGTTCTTTATAATACAAATCTAAAATTTTTTAATTTCTTATTTCATTTAAATATTTAATGTTAATATAAATATATATAATATTAAATATATACTTATATATAATTATATATTTTGTTTCTATGATATAAAGTTTAAAATTTTTAAATTTTTATTTCTTTTGAAATTTTTATTATTAATATTATATATATTTAATATATTATATTAAATATTAATTTTATGATGCTTAAAATTTTATTTGTTATGGATTATTTTTATTATTTTATATAAAATATTAAAAGATAATAAAAAATTATTAGTTTTACTCACGGGTTACTCATGGAAATCCGTCGGTAATTTCTCATTCAAATTACCCACAGAATTCCGTGGGTAAGGCGTGGGTAATTAACGACAGAAAAAATTCCGGGGATAATTCGTCAGTATTCACCGACGGAATTTTTTCCGTCGGTAATTAGAGATGGATTACCCACGGAATTCCATCGGTAATTTCTCACTCAAATTACACAAGGAATTCCGTGGGTAATTACCGACGGAAAAAATTCGGTGGGTAATTCGTCTCTAATTACCGACGGAATTTTTTTCGTCTTTAATCCGTCGGTAATTAGAGACGGAATTTTTATCCGTCGGTAATCACCGATTAAATTGCCCACAACAGCCATAATAGTCAATCACTACAAAAAAACATGGTATTACCGACGGAATTACCCACAAAAATGTTTTCCGTAGGTAATTTCCTACGGTTTAACGATGGAATTCCGTGGGTAATTTGAGTGAGAAATTACCTTCGGAAAAAAATTCCGTCAGTAAATACTGACGAATTACCAACGGAATTTTTTCCGTCGTTAATTACTCACGCCTTACCCACGGAATCCCGTGGGTAATTTGAATAAGAAATTACTGACGGAAAAAATTCCGTTGGTAAATACTGACGAATTACCCACGGAATTTTTTCCGTTGTTAATTACCCACGCCTTACCTAAGGAAAAATTCCGTCAGAAATTACCGACGGATTTCCCACGGAAAAGTTTTCGTCGGTAATTACCCACGGAATTTTTCCGTGGGTAATCCCTCAGTGATTTAATTTTTTTTTTAAAAAACTCCATGTGGCGACCTTAAAAGAGGCCACGTGGACATCATCGAAAGCCCCCCGTCGCTAGCCCCCCATCCAGCCCCTGCGGCCCCCGAGCATGGGGCACGTGTCCCTTTAACCTTGCGCCATGTGTCTCTGTGAGATAATTGTTGCATTTTGTGACAAAGGTGGGATTCGAACCTTGGACCTTTGGTATGTGTTCTGATGCCTTTGCTAGTTGAGCTGCTTTAACTTTGCGTTATTTATTCACGTAATAATATATATAATGTAATAATTTAAAAAAAAATAAAATATTAAGATAGATATACATATAATTAAATATATTTATATATAATTATATATTTCATTTTTTATAATATACACTATAAAATTTTTTAATTTCTAAATTCGTTTAAATATTTAATATTAATATAAATATATATAATATTACATATATATATATATATATATATATATATATTTATATATTTCGTTCTTTATAATACAAATCTAAAATTTTTTAATTTCTTATTTCATTTAAATATTTAATGTTAATATAAATATATATAATATTAAATATATACTTATATATAATTATATATTTTGTTTCTATCATATAAAGTTTAAAATTTTTAATTTTTTATTTCTTTTGAAATTTTTATTATTAATATTATATATATTTAATATATTATATTAAATATTAATTTTATGAAGCTTAAATTTTTATTTGTTATGGATTATTTTTATTATTTTATATAAAATATTAAAAGATAATAAAAAAGTTATTAGTTTTACTCACGGGTTACTCACGAAAATCCGTCGGTAATTTCTCATTCAAATTACCCACAGAATTCCGTGGGTAAGGCGTGGGTAATTAACGACGGAAAAAATTCCGGGGATAATTCGTCAGTATTCACCGACGGAATTTTTTCCGTCGGTAATTAGAGATGGATTACCCACGGAATTTCGTCGGTAATTTCTCACTCAAATTACCTAAGGAATTCCGTGGGTAATTACCGACGGAAAAAATTCGGTGGGTAATTCGTCTCTAATTACCGACGGAATTTTTTCCGTCTTTAATCCGTCGGTAATTACCGACGGAATTTTTATCCTTCGGTAATCACCGATTAAATTGCCCACAACAGCCATAATAGTCAATCACTACAAAAAAAACATGCTATTACCGACAAAATTACCCACAAAATTTTTTCCGTAGGTAATTTCCCACGGTTTACCGACGGAATTCCGTGGGTAATTTGAGTGAGAAATTACCGTCGGAAAAAAATTCCGTCAGTAAATACTGATGAATTAGCCACGGAATTTTTTCCGTCGTTAATTACCCACGCCTTACCCACGGAATTCCGTGGGTAATTTGAATGAGAAATTACCGACGGAGAAAATTCCGTAGGTAAATACTGACGAATTACCCATGAAATTTTTTCCGTTGTTAATTACCCACGCCTAACCCATGGAAAAATGCTGCTTTAACTTTGCGTTATTTATTCACGTAATAATATATATAATGTAATAATTAAAAAAAATAAAATATTAAGATAAATATACATATAATTAAATATATATTTATATATTTCATTTTTTATGATATAAACTATAAAAGTTTTTAATTTCTAAATTCGTTTAAAGATTTAATATTAACATAAATATATATAATATTACATATATACATATATATAATTATATATTTCGTTCTTTATAATACAAATCTAAAATTTTTTAATTTCTTATTTCATTTAAATATTTAATGTTAATATTAATATATATAATATTAAATATATACTTATATATAATTATATATTTTGTTTCTATGATATAAAGTTTAAAATTTTTAATTTTTTATTTCTTTTGAAAATTTTATTATTAATATTATATATATTTAATATATTATATTAAATATCAATTTTATGATGCTTAAATTTTTATTTGTTATGGATTATTTTTATTATTTTATATAAAATATTAAAATATAATAAAAAAATTATTAGTTTTACCCACGGGTTACTCACGGAAATCCGTCGGTAATTTCTCATTCAAATTACCCACAGAATTCCGTGGGTAATTAACGACGGAAAAAATTCCGGGGATAATTCGTCACTTTTCACCGACGGAATTTTTTCCGTCGGTAATTAGTTACGGATTACCCACGGAATTCCGTCGGTAATTTCTCACTCAAATTACCCAAGGAATTCTGTGGGTAATTACCGACGGAAAAAATTCGGTGGTAATTCGTCTCTAATTACCGACAGAATTTTTTCCGTCTTTAATCCGTCGGTAATTAGAGACGGAATTTTTAACCGTCGGTAATCACCGATTAAATTGCCCACAACAGCCATAATAGTCAATCACTATAAAAAAACATGCTATTACCGACGGAATTACCCATAAAATTTTTTCCGTAGGCAGTTTCCTACGTTTTACCGACGGAATTCCGTGGGTAATTTGAGTGAAAAATTACCGTCGGTAAATACTGACGAATTACCCACGGAATTTTTTCTGTCGTTAATTACCCACGCCTTATCCACGGAATTCCGTGGGTAATTTGAATGAGAAATTACCGACGGAAGGGAAAAAATTCCGCCGGTAAATACTCACGAATTACCCACGGAATTTTTTCCGTTGTTAATTATCCACGGAAAAATTCCGTCGGAAATTACCGACAGATTTCCCACGAAAAATTTTTCGTCGGTAATTACCCACGGAATTTTTCCGTGGGTAATCCGTCAGTGATTTAATCTTTTTTTTTAAAAACTCCATGTGGCGACCTTAAAAGAGGCCACGTGGACATCACCGAAAGCCCCCCACCGCCAGCCCCCCTATCCAGCCCCCGAGCATGGGGCACGTGTCCCTTTAACCTTGCGCCACGTGTCTCTGTGAGATAATTGTTACATTTTGTGACAAAGGTGGGATTCGAACCTTGGACCTTTGGTATGTGTTCTGATGTCTTTGCCAGTTGAGCTGCTTTAACTTTGCGTTATTTATTCATGTAATAATATATATAATGTAATAATTAAAAATATTAAAATATTAAGATAAATATACATATAATTAAATATATATTTATATATTTCATTTTTTATGATATAAACTATAAAATTTTTTAATTTCTAAATTCGTTTAAATATTTAATATTAACATAAATATATATAATATTACATATATAAATATATATATATATTTATTTATATATAATTATATATTTGGTTCTTTATAATACAAATCTAAAATTTTTAATTTCTTATTTCATTTAAATATTTAATGTTAATATAAATATATATAATATTAAATATATACTTATATATAATTATATATTTTTTTTCTATGATATAAAGTTTAAAATTTTTAATTTTTTATTTCTTTTGAAATTGTTATTATTAATATTATATATATTTAATATATTATATTAAATATTACTTTTATGATGCTTAAAATTTTATTTTTTATGGATTATTTTTATTATTTTATATAAAATATTAAAAGATAATAAAAAAATTATTAGTTTTACGCACGGGTTACTCACGGAAATCCGTCGGTAATTTCTCATTCAAATTACCCACAGAATTCCGTGGGTAAGGCGTGGGTAATTAACGACGGAAAAAATTCCGGGGATAATCCGTCACTATTCACCGACGGAATTTTTTCCGTCGGTAATTAGTTACGGATTTCCCACGGAATTCCGTCGGTAATTTCTCACTCAAATTACCCAAGGAATTCCGTAGGTAATTACCGACGGAAAAAATTCGGTGGGTAATTCGTCTCTAATTACCGACGGAATTTTTATCCTTCGGTAATCACCGATTAAATTGCCCACAACAGCCATAATAGTCAATCACTACAAAAAAAAAACATGCTATTACCGACAGAATTACCCACAAAATTTTTTCCGTAGGTAATTTCCCACGGTTTACCGACGGAATTCCGTGGGTAATTTGAGTGAGAAATTACCGTCGGAAAAAAATTCCGTCAGTAAATACTGATGAATTAGCCACGGAATTTTTTCCGTCGTTAATTACCCACGCCTTACCCACGGAATTCCGTGGGTAATTTGAATGAGAAATTACCGACGGAGAAAATTCCGTAGGTAAATACTGACGAATTACCCATGGAATTTTTTCCGTTGTTAATTACCCACGCCTTACCCATGGAAAAATGCTGCTTTAACTTTGCGTTATTTATTCATGTAATAATATATATAATGTAATAATTAAAAAAAAATAAAATATTAAGATAAATATACATATAATTAAATATATATTTATATATTTCATTTTTTATGATATAAACTATAAAATTTTTTAATTTCTAAATTCGTTTAAAGATTTAATATTAACATAAATATATATAATATTACATATATACATATATATAATTATATATTTCGTTCTTTATAATACAAATCTAAATTTTTTTAATTTCTTATTTCATTTAAATATTTAATGTTAATATTAATATATATAATATTAAATATATACTTATATATAATTATATATTTTGTTTCTATGATATAAAGTTTAAAATTTTTAATTTTTTATTTCTTTTGAAAATTTTATTATTAATATTATATATATTTAATATATTATATTAAATATCAATTTTATGATGCTTAAATTTTTATTTGTTATGGATTATTTTTATTATTTTATATAAAATATTAAAATATAATAAAAAAAATTATTAGTTTTACCCACGGGTTACTCACGGAAATCCGTCGGTAATTTCTCATTCAAATTACCCACAGAATTCCGTGGGTAAGGCGTGGGTAATTAACGACAGAAAAAATTCCGGGGATAATTCATTAGTATTCACCGACGGAATTTTTTCCGTCGGTAATTAGAAACGGATTACGCACGGAATTCCGTCAGTAATTTCTCACTCAAATTATCCAAGGAATTACTTGGGTAATTACCGACGGAAAAAATTCGGTGGGTAATTCGTCTCTAATTACCGACGGAATTTTTTCCGTCTTTAATCCGTCGGTAATTAGAGACGGAATTTTTAACCATCGGTAATCATCGATTAAATTGCCCACAACAGCCATAATAGTCAATCACTACAAAAAAACATGCTATTACCGACGGAATTACCCACAAAATTTTTTCCGTAGGCAGTTTCCTACGTTTTACCGACGGAATTCCGTGGGTAATTTGAGTCAGAAATTACCGACAGAAAATAATTCCGTCGGTAAATACTGACGAATTACCCACGGAATTTTTTCCGTCGTTAATTACCCACGCCTTACCCACGGAATTCCGTGGGTAATTTGAATGAGAAATTACCGACGGAAGGGAAAAAATTCCGCCGGTAAATACTCACGAATTACCCACTGAATTTTTTCCGTTGTTAATTATCCACGGAAAAATTCCGTCGGAAATTACCGATAGAATTCCCACTGAAAATTTTTCGTCGGTAATTACCCACGGAATTTTTCCATGGGTAATCCGTCAGTGATTTAATCTTTTTTTTTTAAAAACTCCATGTGGCGACCTTAAAAGAGGCCACGTGGACATCACCGAAAGCCCCCCACCGCCAGCCCCCTATCCAGCCCCCGAGCATGGAGCACGTGTCCCTTTAACCTTGCGCCACGTGTCTCTGTGAGATAATTGTTACATTTTGTGACAAAGGGGGGATTTGAACCTTGGACCTTTGGTATGTATTCTGATGCCTTTGCCAGTTGAGCTGCTTTAACTTTGCGTTATTTATTCACGTAATAATATATATAATGTAATAATTAAAAAAAATAAAATATTAAGATAAATATACATATAATTAAATATATATTTATATATTTCATTTTTTATGATATAAACTATAAAATTTTTTAATTTCTAAATTCGTTTAAATATTTAATATTAACATAAATATATATAATATTACATATATATTTATATGTAATTATATATTTCGTTCTTTATAATACAAATTTAAATTTTTTTAATTTCTTATTTCATTTAAATATTTAATGTTAATATTAATATATATAATATTAAATATATACTTATATATAATTATATATTTTGTTTCTATGATATAAAGTTTAAAATTTTTAATTTTTTATTTCTTTTGAAAATTTTATTATTAATATTATATATATTTAATATATTATATTAAATATTAATTTTATGATGCTTAAATTTTTATTTGTTATGGATTATTTTTATTATTTTATATAAAATATTAAAATATAATAAAAAAAATTATTAGTTTTACCCATGGGTTACTCACGGAAATCCGTCGGTAATTTCTCATTCAAATTACCCACAGAATTCCGTGGGTAAGGCGTGGGTAATTAACGACAGAAAAAATTCCGGGGATAATTCATCAGTATTCACCGACGGAATTTTTTCCGTCGGTAATTAGAGATGGATTACCCACGGAATTCCACTGGTAATTTCTCACTCAAATTACCCATGGAATTCCGTGGGTAAAGCGTGGGTAATTACCAACGGAAAAAATTAGGTGGGTAATTCGTCTCTAATTACCGACGGAATTTTTTCTGTCTTTAATCAGTCGGTAATTAGTGACGGAATTTTTTTCCGTCGGTAATCACTGATTAAATTGCCCACAACAGCCAGTATAGTCAATCACTACAAAAAACATGCTATTACCGAAGGAATTACCCACAAAATTTTTTCCGTAGGTAATTTCCTACGGTTTACCTACAGAATTTCGTGGGTAATTTGAGTGAGAAATTAACGACGGAAAAAAATTCCGTCGGTAAATACTAACGAATTACCCACAGAATTTTTTCCGTCATTAATTACCCACGCCTTACCCATAGAATTCCGTGGGTAATTTGAATGAGAAATTACAGACGGATTTTCGTGGGTAATCCGTCTCTAATTACCGACGGAAAAAATTCCTTCGGTAAATACTGACGAATTACCCACAGAATTTTTTCCGTTGTTAATTACCCACGGAAAAATTCCATCGGAAATTACCGACGGATTTCCCACAGAAAATTTTTCGTTGGTAATTACCCCCGGAATTTTTCCGTGGTTAATCTGTCGGTGATTTAATTTTTTTTAAAAAAAACTCCATGTGGCGACCTTAAAAGAGGCCACGTGGACATCACTGAAAGCCCCCCACCGCCAGCCCCTGTATCCAGCCCCGGCGGCCCCCGAGCAAGGGGCACGTGTCCCTTTAACCTTACGCCACGTGTCTCTGTGAGATAATTGTTGAATTTTGTGACAAAGGTGGGATTCGAACATTGGACCTTTGGTATGTGTTCTGATGCCTTTGCTAGTTGAGCTGCTTTAACTTTGCGTTATTTATTCACATATAATTAAATATATATTTATATAAAATTATATATTTCAATTTTTATAATATAAACTATAAAATTTTTTAATTTCTAATTTCGTTTAAATATTTAATATTAATATAAATATATATAATATTACATATATATTTATATATAATTATATATTTCGTTTTTAATAATACAAATCTAAAATTTTTTAATTTCTTATTTCATTTAAATATTTAATATTAATATAAATATATATAATATTAAATATATACTTATATATAATTATGTATTTTGTTTCTATGATATAAAGTTTAAAATTTTTAATTTTTTATTTCATTTTAATTTTTTATTATTAATATTATATATATATTTAATATATTATATTAAATATTAATTTTGTGATATTTAAATTTTATTTGTTATGGATTATTTTTATTATTTTATATAAAATATTAAAAGATAATAAAAAAATTATTAGTTTTACCCACTGATTATCCACGGAAATCCGTCGGCAATTTCTCATTCAAATTACCTATGGAATTCCGTGGGTAAGGCGTGGGTAATTAACGACGGAAAAAATTCTGTGGGTAATTCGTCAATATTTACCAACGGAATTTTTTCCGTCGGTAATTAGAGACGGATTACCCACGGAATTCCGTCATTAATTTCTCACTCAAATTACCCACGGAATTCCGTGGGTAATTACCGATGGAAAGAATTCCGTGGGTAATTCGTCTCTAATTACCGACGGAATGTTTTCCGTCTGTAATCCGTCGGTAATTAGAGACGGAAGTTTTTTCCGTCGATAATTTTTCTTACAGAAAATCCGTCGGAAATTACCGATGGAAAAAATTTTGTGGTTAAATTCGTCGGTAATAGCATGTTTTTTAGTAGTGATTGACTATTCTTGCTGTTGTGGGCAATTTAATCGGTGAAATTTTTCCGGATTGCCATTGGTTTTAAAGTTTGGAAATGACATGGCCTATGGGTTATGCTGCCGAAATTGGGTCTTAATGTTAGTTGTAACCTAATGTAATGGTTAATAAAGTGATTAGGAGTGAAAGAAACACGTCTTTGGAGGGGTTAGAGATGGATTTTCAATGATTTGATGATTCCATTGAGTTTATGGTCGAAAATTACGTGGGGTTACAGTTGGTCACTTTTTCGGAAAAGGCTGAAAAAGCATAATTACAAAAACGCCCCTGAAACCCTTAAAGTGGAGCTGTCAAGGGTAAATTTGTAATTTGACATTGAATTTGATAATTCTGAGTCCAACAATGGATTCTTTGGGCAAAAATATGTCAGAATAGCCCATGTCAAAATTTCGGGAAAAGTACAGTCGGACCGAGTACTGCGGGGCCGGGTCGGGTCTCCGGGGGCATTTTAGTAAATTTTCATAATAGGCTCATATAACCCCCAGAAACACTATGGGAGTGTCTGAACGGTACCTTTGGCATTGTAAGATCGAATATGGAGCCCGAGCTGTTGGCACACTTTACGAGGCACACGTCTCGAGGCGAAAAAGGGTTAAGGTAGGGAACTTACCTCTCCTGCATGTATATGATATTTGTGTTAGTGTGTTGATGCATGTTATTGCTTTGCTTGATTATGTGAAACATGTATGAATGATTTAAAGCTATGTTTCAATTTATGCTATGGCCATAAGTATATTGTTCGAAGCATTGAGCTTACAGATTTGTCATTGTGTGAGCATGAGTTATGTGATGCAAGCATGTCATGCATTAGACATTTATCATACATGCATGTTGGTATTGTTTTCCTACTAAGATTCTCTCGAATCTCACCCTCCTTTAACAACAATTTAGACAGGAGAAGACAGAAGATATGCTGAGAACAATGCAGAGAACCATATGAGGGGATTGCAGTGGTAGAATGAAGACGCGAAGATGTCTCTGTTTCACTAGGATGGGTTTAGATACCCAAGTAGCCCTATGTGTCTACATTCATGGTAATGATCATGTACGAACCCCTATAGGGAATTTATGTAATCATGCACTTATTATCAGTATATTCATGTTATTCTTATGTTGCCCACTGAACCGCATATCAAAAATTCACGAATACTCTCAAAAAAGGTTAAAACAAGGTAAGGGCATGACAAAAGGTACCACACTTTCTTATGGATGTGCTTTTGTGGCCGCTTAATGACAAACATGGTGCAGTTCCATCGTGGTAGTCACCCCATAGGTAGTTGTGAAATATGCCATACTTCATGAGAGTCAATACTGCACGTTCTACGGGATTGCCTGGACACTTCTGAGTTCTGGAAAGGTTTCTTACTGCCGGGTTGGAGGGATATGTTTTTTGGTATATGGGATAGGAATGATTGGCTTACATGGTGTATGGGAAGAAAGGACGTAGAATAAGGATTCAAGTTTCGTGTTTGGTTTATGGTCTTATGCTAATTTATCTGGTTGGCTCGTAATGATCGCTGCTTTAACAATAATACTTGGAGTAAAAAGGTCATTTTAGCCAGTGCTTGTGCCTGCCTAGCATAAGGTAACACAAGCATGTTTCAAGACCATAACGAGGAAGGGAGTTGTCTGTTAGAGAAAGCGTTTCACCCAAGAGGGGGGGGGGGTGAATTGGGTGATACTAATTATTTCGTTGCAAATATGAAAACTGACGGTGAATATAATGCAGTAAAGAGTAAGGAGAAATATCACCGAAGTGTACACCGGGAGTTATACTGGTTCAGCCACAACCACTTTGACCTACGTCCAGTCCTCAGAATATCTCTGAGAGTTTCACTATAACTTCCAAGATTCAGTGGGTTCTTGGCACCTTAGTACAAGCAAGTTCCTTTGCCTAGACACTCGCTCCCCCTTACAAGTTGTAATCTAATCCCAACTCAAGGTTCCACAACCTTAAGTTACCTCAATAACAAATATTGAGTTTGAATGAAATATCTCTCTCACAGAGTGAATAAGAATTACTGAAGTACAGAGTTACAAGTATGTGTAAAAATAGAGTACTGAAATGTGAACTTGATAATGTGTTCGTATGTGTGTTCTTCTTCTTTCTCTGTTTGGAAGTTCCCATATATATAGATGTGTTGGTAATGATTGTTGGAACATTTTCTTCTCGCCCTTTAGAGCGTGCGCAACCATTGTTGACTTTTCCAGTAATTGAAAAAATATCCGTTTGAGGTAGGTGGCGGTAGGTAGCGTTTGAACGTTGCATTTGACTTTCCTTATTTGGTAAGATTACTTCATTGTTTATCTGCGGATATGCTAAGAATACTAATACAATGAAGGGTTAATCACATAGGAAATAAATCAATGAACTTTGAAATGATTTTTGAAGTTCTGGACTTGCATACTCGAGTAGTTACTCGAGTATTCATTAACTTTACTCGAGTACTTACTCGAGTATCATCGTGAGAGTAATGATAGCAAGTTAACAAATGAACATCACATAACTCGGGTAGTGAATGAAGTAAACAAATTTACAAACCTTGGAAATACTTGTTTACTCGGATACTTACTCGGGTGTGGTACACTTTTCTTTATAGGTTACTCGAGTAGCAACTCGAGTAATATCTCAAATAAACTTTAGGTTACTCGATGCTTTACTCCAGTAATGTTGGCAGGATTACAAGGCCGAGAGAACTTCAAGTTTGCTTACCTTGTTACTCGAGTACTTACTCGAGTAAACATCAATTTTCTGCATAGCTTACTCGGGTAGATACTTCAAGTTCTGTGTAAATAACTCTGCATATTACTCGATTACTGACTCGAGTAATCCAGTTCAAATACTTGATAAGGTATGATTGAATACCTGCATACTTGAGTAGTACCTCGAGTGAAGTGTGATGAAAGCATTTCATGTTATTCGAGTATTACCTTCAGGTTTTGCTTACCACAGTGAGTTACTCGAGTACCTCCTCGGGTAACATTGACAGGATTGAAAATGCCGAGAGCAACATATTTCTTGAAGCAGGGGACTCGAGTACAGACTCGAGTAACGTTGGCAGGCCGAGAGTAACTGGAAGTCTTTTACATGGTTACTCGAGTACTTACTCGAGTAACATTGGCAGGTCGAGAGCAACTCTAAGTGATTTACCTGGTTACTCGAGTAACATTGGCAGGCCGAGAGCAACTGGAAGTCAGATACCTTATTACTCGAGTGCTTACTCAAGTAACGTTGGCAGGTTACTTGAAGGTTGACTCTGGTTACTTCAAGTTTCTATCTCATTACTCGAGTACTTACTCGAGTAACCCTTTAGAAAACTTGACAGTGATGAAGTTTCTCAGCTTTTTCTCTTGGCCTTTCTTCATTACTCCAATGCTTACATCAAGTGATGATTTACCCTGTTATTACTTTGTTCAAACTTATTTGTTTATTAAATCTTTTTCATACCATCCTTTGTTATCATCAAAACATGAGAGATCTAACATTCTCCCCCTTTTTGATGATGACAAAACTTGGTGATTTTGAACAAAGTTTTTGAAATTAAGTTCTCAAATAAACACTTCAATGGTAATTTTGAAAACCTTTTTGAAATAACTTGTTAAGTGTTAATTCAAAGTATTTTGGAAAATGTTGAAAACATATTCTCCTTGCATACATAATAAACTCATTAGTCCCACAATGTATTATAACTTAAAAACTTAAATGGACTTAAAATGAAATTATAACTTAAAGAAGCTTGCATTGAACTTAAAATTACATTACAAATATGAAAAGTCTCTATGAAAAGCTCCCTAAATCCCATGTACACCCATATACCCAAGAAACTTAACAGAAACTCCACAAAATCACACTCAAGCTCTTCTCCCCCTTTTTTTCTTTATCAATCAAGTGGAGGACTAGAAGGCTTGACCATAGAAATAGGCTTCACAGGAAGAACCAAAGGACCATCTGAACCAGTAGAATCAAAAGAAGAGGAGTTGGAAGATTCTGGTTCAGGAAGATTGAGTGGAGGGATATGAATGCCATCTCTTGGAGGAACAGGAAGGGGCTGATAGACAATCATAGTGGTGGTTTCAACCTTTTTTGTGTCATCTACAGAATGATGACCAGAGGATGAGGGAGAGATCTCCTCTGTATGAGTAGGAGAAGGAATGGGTGTATGAGTGGGTTCAGGCTGAGCTCTGGGCGGTGAATCCTCAATGATAATATGGATAGTCTCATTGGTTTCAGGATTGTCCACTGAGCATAGGATATCTCTGGGTCTTGGTTCAAGTGGACTAGAGACTGGAGGTTCAAGGATAGTTGGCTCAACCTCAGTATGATGAAGGTCAGATGGGATGTTCTCTGGAGGTGGTATATTCTCTGGAGATGGTATATTCTCTGGAGATGAGAATGCCTCAGGTGCAGATGATGGACCAGCAGAAGGTCCAGGACCCATAGAGTCCAATCTTGCTAAGGTCAACCTCAAAGTCTCACCCTGGGCACGTTGCTCAGCTAACAACTCATCACGCCTTTTGTCCATCCTCTCAACCAACTCAGCCATCTTGTTATTCATGTGAGTTATCAACTCAACATTGGTGTTGGCTATATCTACATGAAATCCCTTGAGCATATTTTCCATGAAGTGTTGAAGTGTTGCATTGAGGAAAGAGGGTGAAGAGGTAGTGGCAGCTGGTGCAGAAGACTGAGTGTCATCCATTTTACTTGTCTCAGTCTCTGTTTTCTTCTTCTTCTTAGAACCAGACTCTAGAGGACCCTTGAAAGGAATTTCAATATTGAGCTTCCCAATTTGGTTTCTCCCAATTGTAGTAACCCTCTCAATGTGCTCTTTACTCTCCAAGTACCATATCTTATATTTCTTCAGGATAAGTGAAACAATATGAGGATATGGCATAGGAGTAGTGGCTTTCCCATCTATTATGTACCTCTTCATTTCAGAAAATATGTATTCCCCCAAATCCTTTTGTTCCTTCAGGAGTAAGGAAGCAAACCACCTATAGTCCTGATCAGAAAAATGGGTATAATTATTGGCCTCGTTCACAAGGGATCTAGAGTATATATACCATAGAACCCTGTGATGATCACACATGTCACTAGGATTGAAGTTAAGAGGACCCACAAGCTCACCGGGTCTAAGAACAGAGAAAATTTGGTTTGGTTCAAGTTTGGAGTAGATGTCATCTGGAGGGTTCTCTATTCCTAACCAAACATTGATCCTAGAAGGTGAGATAAGTACTTTCTGGCCTCTAACAATAGTAGTCATCTCTTCCTCTACAGAAGTTCTATTGGGTTCATCTAGGATTTCAAGATTGCAATAAAAGTGAGTAACTACTTTTGTGCAAAAGGGAAGCCTAATTGATAGCCAAGGAATAAAAGGTTCAAGAAAGGGACTTAGATCATACTTCAATACCTCCTGAAGTACTTTGAGATCCACACAGTGAGTCTTGCAGACTTTTCTCCTTGAAAATTGTGTGAGGTACTTTTGAGAATCTTCCAACTTGTTGGCATTGAACCCCTTTGGAGGTTTAGTGATCTCCTCTTCTGGCAATTCTGACTTCTTGGATGATTGCCCCTTCTCAAGTTGGTCAAGAATGCCAGCCATTGCTTTAGCCACATTCACACCATATTTGGGCTTTTTGGAGGGTTTTGGTGTGAAAGATGGAGTGGAAGAATCAGAAAGTGGAGGAGAAGGAGACTTGGCACTTTTGCCTCTCCTAGTAGAGGTGCTCTTCTTTGATTGAGCCCTTGTTACCACTGGCTCTTTAATCACAACACCTTTCTCCTTTGGTTTCGGTTGAGGTTTGAGTTGGATTTTGGCTTTTGATCTAGGTGTGAGTTTTCGTCTCTTTCTGGGAGGAGAAGAAAGAGGGTCAGAGAGTTGTGGGGATCCAGAAGAATCTGTAGGAGTAAGGTTTTTGGTTCTAACCATTTTGATTCAGAAAAGCTTGAAATCTCAGAAAACAAAGTGAGAAGTCGCGATATAGGGCAAGGAGAATCTGAACAAAATAGGAGGTTTTTGGAGCTAAGAATTGATGGGTTTTGACGGAAATCAAGTAAGAAAGAGATTGTGAAAACTTTTTAAGAGAGGACTGGGTGATTTACTCGAGGAGATTTTGTGGAAATGACCGAGTTTGTGATAGATAAAGACCTAGAACCCGATGTTACTCGAGGCCTTACTCGAGTAAATATCATGTTTACTCGAGTCCATACTCGAGTGATCATATAGAAAATTTCTAAAATAATTCATTTAAATTGTGTACCTGGCATGAATAATATTGTAATTATCCATGTATGTTCCCTCGATCATTTGATAGCCATTTACGAACAGATTTGAGTTGATTTTCATCAAGTTTGTGATCTAAACCTGCAGTTACTCGAGGCCTTACTCGAGTAAGCTTCAAGTTTACTCAAGGCTTCCCTCGGGTAACCTATCTTTTCTACTTTTGACTGTTCATTTCTCACCAAATGAACGTTTGATTTAAATTCCAGGTAACTTGACATGTTACTTCCAGTTTTGGAAGACCATTACTCGAGTGGTTACTCGAGTAAAGTATTCTTTTACTTCATGTTGTTCCTCGGGTAATGCTTCACTGTCAGTCATTACTTGAAGTTGGTACTCCAGTAATGGTGTCCTCTGATAACCTCTGTTTTTATTTCTCAAAATAGAGTTTCAATCTTCCTGCAAAACAAGTTTCTATATACTCCAATGCTTAAATTAGTAATCATCAAAACATTATCGAATATCTTTATCTAACATTATGAGAAACTAAAATAACTTACAATTCATTGGGATTTACCATTCCCAATTCTCTTCTAATGTATAGAAATTGATCTTTTGCAAGAGGTTTGGTGAAGATATCAGCTAGCTGAAGATGAGTAGGAATAAATATCACTTTCACATCTTTCTTTTGGACATGATCTCTGATGAAGTGATGTCTGACATCGATATGCTTGGTTCTAGAATGTTGCACTGGATTCTTTGCCAAGCTTATCGTACCGGTATTGTCACAATAGATTGGTATTTCTTTGAGATAAATACCAAGATCTTGTAGTTGTAGTTTTAACCATATCACTTGTGCACAACAACTTGAGACTGCAACATATTCGGCTTCTGTTGACGAAAGAGACATAGTATTTTGTTTCTTACTGAACCATGATACAAGAGATCCTCCAAGAAATTGACCTTATCCGCTGGTGCTCTTTCTGTCTGTCTTGTATCCTCCATGATCAGAGTCTGAATATGCAACAAGATATTCACTTCTTCCTTTGGGATACCACAGACCCAATTCTGGTGTGTCAGCAAGGTATCTAAAGATTCGTTTGACAGTTTTGGCATGTAATTCCTTTGGTGCTGATTGATATCTTGCACATATGCCAACACTGAATTGGATGTTCGGTCTGCTTGCCGGTAGATAGAGTAATGATCCAATCATTCCTCTGTATTTTGTGATGTTGTAGTCTTTTCCTTTGACATCAGCATCAAGCAACGTAGTTGAGCTCATAGGTGTGTCCGTTCCATTTGCTTCATCCATTCCATACTTCTTCAATAACTGTCTCAAGTATTTTGTTTGAGATATGAATATTCCATTCTTTCTTTGTTTGATTTGCAAACCAAGAAAGAAATTCAATTCTCCCATCATTGACATCTCAAACTCTCCCTACATTATCTCAGAAAATTCCTTACACAGAGATTCATTAGTAGCGCCGAAAACAATATCATCAACATATATTTGAACAATTAAAATATCATCACGTTTTCGTTTTATGAAAAGTGTTGTATCAACTTTTCCTCGTACAAAACCTTGATCAATAAGAAATTTACTGAGCCTTTCGTACCATGCTCTAGGAGCTTGTTTTAAACCATATAAAGCCTTTTTGAGTTTGAAGACATGGTCAGGTTTAGTTACGTCTTCAAAACCTGGAGGTTGCTCTACATATACTTCTTCCATAATATAGCCATTAAGAAATGCACTTTTTACATCCATTTGATAGAGTTTGAATCCTTTGATGCATGCAAAGGCTAAGAGTACACGTATAGCTTCCAATCTAGCCACTGGAGCATGCGTTTCCTCATAATCAATCCCTTCTTCCTGATTATATCCTTTAGCCACCAATCTTGCCTTGTTTATGACAATAATTGCGGATTCATCAAGTTTGTTCTTGAATACCCATTTAGTGCCAATGATCGGATGATCCTTGGGTCGGGGTACCAAATCCCAAACTTGATTTCTTTCAAATTGATTTAGTTCTTCTTGCATTGCTATAACCCAATCATTGTCTGATAGGGTTCATCAATGTTAGAAGGTTCAATCTCAGAAATGAATGCAGAAAAACTTACTTCATTGAAAATTCTATTTCTAGTTTTGATCCCTTCATTCACATCTCCTATGACTTGATCTAAGGGATGACTTTTATTGTATTTCCAGGCTCTAGGTTGTCCTAGTGATTGCTCTTCTTCTTTGGTTTCATCAACTTCTGGAATAAGAGATTTAGAAATAGATTGACCATTTTCTTGATTTAAAACAACTTCCTGTTCTTCATCAATGGTTTTGTCAAAGGATTCAAATTCATCAAATACAATATGAATTGATTCTTCAACAACACATGTTCTTTTATTGAAAACTCTATATGCTTTACTTCAGTCAGAATATCCTAGGAAAATTCCTTCATCAGTTTTAGAATCAAATTTTCCTAAGTTATCTTTACCATTATTATGAATGAAACACTTACAACCGAAGATGTGTAGATGAGCAATATTTGGCTTCCTTCCTTTGTACAGCTCGTATGGTGTCTTTCCAAGTTTTGTTCTAATATAGGCTTTATTTGAGATATAGTATGCTGTACTCATAGCATCAGCCCAGAAAACTTGAGACACGTTCTTTTCATTTAACATTGCTCTAGCCATTTCAGTGAGCACTCTATTCTTACGTTCCACGACTCCATTTTGTTGAGGTGTCCTTGGAGCAGAGAAATTGTGATCAATGCCATTAGTATCACAATATTCTTCAAAGGCTTGATTTTCAAATTCTCCACTATGATCGTTCCTAATCCCTGCAATGGACATACCTTTCTCATTTTGCACTTTCTTGGTAAAAACAATAAATTCTTTAAAGGTTTCATCCTTTGATGATAGAAAAATAACCCATGTAAATCTGGAGAAGTCATCAACAATGACCAATGAATATAAGTTGCCACCATGACTCTTTACTCTTGCTGGACCAACTAAATCCATATGCAATAATTATAGTGGTCTATTTGTTGAAATCTCATTTTTCAATTTGAAAGATGATTTAGTTTGTTTACCCTTTTGACATGCGTCACAAATCAAGTCATTTTTGAAAGTTACTTTGGGTAATCCAAGAACTAAATCCTTTTTGAGTAATTTGCCTAATTGATGCATATTGACATGAGCCAATCTCTTATGCCATAGCCAACTTTCATCAGCATTACTCAGAAAACAGTTTTTAGATTCATTTCTACTAATATCTAGAGTATAACAATTACCTTCCCTTTTTGCTCTGAGCTTAGCCTTGATATTCTTCTTATCAAGTAGTAAGTCATTCTTGTTGATAATTAAACATTCCTCTGAGTCAAATATTACCCAGTTGTTTTTGTTTGCGCTTTGACTCACACTCAGCAAGTTATGGCATAATCATTCGGCATAGTATATGTCTTTGACTTGTATGCCTTTGTCATTTTTAATTTCACCAATTCCTGCTATCCTTCCAGTTTGATTTCCTCCAAATTTTACCTTTCCTCCTTCTTTAGGTTGCAATTTGGTAAAACTTTTGAAATCACCGGTCATATGTCTAGAGCATCCACTATCTATGTACCATTTGTTGTTTTTGGATGCCTTGAGACACATATGCAATTAAATACGATTAATTCTTAGGTACCCACTTCTTTTTGGGTCGTTTTGGGTTAGTACAGGAAATTTTTGAAACATATGATACTTTAGGTACCCATTTGTAGGTTCCTATTGTTCCTTTCTTCTTATGAATGTATGAAGAGGTATAATGGCCTTTTCTATTATAGTAATTACAAAATGCAAAAGGATTTGATGCATGCACAGAATGCTGGAAATAATTCAAATATGACTTACCTCCTGCCTTCTTTCTACCTTTCCTTCTATCTGATTTTGGATCATATCCAATTCCAGATCGGTCATTTACAAATCGTTGAGCTTTTAAAATAACATTTAGCATCTCACTTCCTTGTGTAAATTTTTCAAGAGTTTTTTTGAGATCAGTGTTTTTCTTTTTCAAAGAAGAACAATTTACCTCTTCTTCTGTTTCTTCTTGAGCAACGAGACATATATTCGTCAGAGGAACTATCACCCCATATGTAATTCATCATATGTAGGATCAGAATCATTTACCTCTTCTTCTGTTTCTTCTTGTGCAATGAGACATATATTGGCTACTTCTTCTTCATCACTTTCTTCGTCAGAGGAACTATCACCCCATATAGCTGATACAAAGGCCTTCTTTTTATTGAAGAATTTTCCTTTTCTCTTTTCTTTGCTCTTTTGGTTCAGCTCTGGACATTCTGATTCGATATGTCCTGGTTTTCCACATTCATAGCAGATGATATGATCTTTGCTGCTAGTTCCTCCTTTCTGAAAGTGTTTGAATCCTTGACCTTTCTTGTAGAACTTTCTGAATCGTTTTATGATTAGGCCTATTTCATCATCGTCAAACTCCTCATCCTCATCTTGTTTCTCTTCTTTTGCTTTTAGTGCTAGGCCTTTCTTTTTCTTGTCACCGATGTCATCTAGTTCCCGTTTGAACTTTAGTTTGCTTTCATATTCAGAAAGGCTTCCAAATAGAGAAGCAACTGATCTCATTAATTCTCCTTTTGCTTCTTCTATCGTAGTGACTTTGGCCTCCCACTCTTTAGAAAGAATATTCAAAATCTTTCGTACTTGGGTATGCTGATCATAAACTTTCCCAAGTGCTGTATGTTGATTAACAAGATGAGTATATCTAAGTTCAAATTCAGATATTGATTCACCTGATTTCATTCGAAGTAGATTAAATTCAGTGACCAAGGTGTTGATCCGATTCTCCTTTATTCTCGAAGTTCCTTCATGAGCAATTGGAAGTCAGATACCTTATTACTCGAGTGCTTACTCGAGTAACGTTGGCAGGTTACTTGAAGGTTGACTCTGGTTACTTCAAGTTTCTGTCTCATTACTCGAGTACTTACTCGAGTAACCCTTTAGAAAACTTGCCAGTGATGAAGTTTCTTAGCTTTTTCTCTTGGCCTTTCTTCATTACTCCAATGCTTACTTCAAGTGATGATTTGCCCTGTTATTACTTTGTTCAAACTTATTTGTTTATCAAATCTTTTTCATACCATCCTTTGTTATCATCAAAACATGAGAGATCTAATATTGTCCACATTGGAAGCCACCATTGCTAGGGTGGGTGAAGATTAATATTGATGGATCCAAGAGTGACAGCTTAGGGATGTGCACTTGTGAAGGTGTACTACAAGATCATGACGATGAGTTTTTGCTGGGGTTTATGTATCGAATTGGAAAAGGAACGGTGTCTCTACTGAAGCTTGTGCTGTATTGTGGGGACTTAAGCTTGCATGGGATAGATGATATAGAATAATCCTGATTGAGTGTAATTGTAGTGATGTCATGGAACTGATTCAGGCCACAATGTCTCAGGAACACCTAGATTTTCACTTTATCGTGGAGAATCGCACGATGATGGACCGAGATTACGAAGTGGAAATGTTACATTATACTCAAGAAGTTAATATAGTTGCAGACGCCATGGCAAAAGAAGCTTGGTAGATGGCGATAGATCTTCATATAACTGATGCACCTCCTAAAGCTATTAAGAATTTATTACTTACTGGTGATAATAGGTTGAGACTGCATGTTAACTCAGGAAGTTAGACTCTAAGGACATTGTAGCATATCATGCATTATCAAAAAAAAAAAACTCCATACTATTAGAACTATGATGGCCACTGATTTGTTCAAAAAAAATTTCATTATTTGTTTTCTTTATTTTCTTTAATATTTTCATTGTTATTAAAAGTCAATTTCCTCTTTTATTTTGAGTTTCGTATATTTATTTAATTTAAGAATTAAATACTATTGACTTTATGTAAGAGAGTTCGACCTAGGTTGACCATTATATTATAGAGGTTAATTTAGTAATTAATTTGAGCGCTAACGACAAGCGTGATAAAGTACTATGCGATGTGAACTAGTATACATATTACACACATTATTATTGCAAACAAAAAGAGATAAAACTATCAAATCACTTGCATTAAGGCTTTTAAATGAAATGATGATGGATTGTGTTTTTTGAGTAGTAAGAGAGATGCTCTTAATTTTGTAGCTTCAAATATGATACTAAAGTCACAGAGAAATTGGATTCACACCGAAGACACTCAACAAGATCTTATGATAATGCCACTAAGATGCCTTGTAATGCCACAAAGTATTCAATAATCCATAACATTGAGAACAGGCAATGCTCGTCAAAAAGTATTAATCCTTTTAATCCGTTCTTGATTCTTATCAAATTCTTCTCCATTTTCCTTTTTCTATATCCTTCGGTAGTGGATGGCACTTAAGGTGTTGCGGTTAGGAGGTGGAACCTTGGCAAACATAGACTCCAATGCAGGACCGATGAATATAGGTGTTGAGATAATGCTAAAGATGGCGATTGGCGAGCCAAGAATTGAGTAAGTTGTTAAAGATTTGCCATGACAGACCATGAGAGAGATCCACAAAGAGGCAATGGAACCCAACATGAGAGAAATAGCAGCATGAAGCATGAAAGGAAGGTATATCTAAAACTTCAGAGATTGATAATGAACATTGGAAAAGGCCACAAGTGATAAGTGGTATGCCTTTGCATCTAAGTCGTTTGTCACATTGGAAAAGGCCATCAATGCAACTACAGATGACACCACAGAACATGCTTGTGAGGTTTGATTCAACCACTCTTTGTCCTTTGTTTCTTGAAGCCGGCTCTCAAGATTTCTTCTGCGATTTTCCAATCTTTGTGGTGTTTCTCCCACAATTCAGAAGGCACTGAACGTTTCACAAACAGCATATCCAAAGAAATTGAATAAATCTTTGATTTTATGTCAATTAAACAAACAAATTTTTTATTTATTTGAAGTGATGATGAGTATTTTATTGTTCTATTAGAGCTCATGGCCTAGCCAAAGAAATTTTATAATAGCAAATATCTACGCACCTCAAACCACTTCACTTGCTCTACCAGTGTGCCAATGTTGGTTGACTGCCAAGTGCAATGCAGTGTTTCCATCTTTATCCACTTGCTTAAATGTAAAATTTTATTCTTTGTTTATTATTGTGGAGATTTTGTTCTCCATTAAATAGAAATAAAATTGATAAATTATTAAATTTCAAGATAAAGTTAATATAATTTAAATTTTATTTTTTATTCCGTTGAAACTTGAAACATATTGAAAATGGCCTATTTAATAGCTATCAAGTGTTTGATAAAAAAAATAGCTATCAAGTGCCTTTTTTTTGCCAGAAACCAAGTGTCATTCACTTGGTGGTGGCTGCTGTTGTGCGCTCTCCTCCACCTCGAAGCATGTGATTGTGATCCTTTTATAGATTCTCGCAGGGTCCGGGCTGCTTTTCCTCCTTGTTTTGTTTTAATTTTTATTTAATATTTGTTCTTCATTTAAAAGGGATATTCCAAGATTTACTGAAAGATTCCTTTTTATTCTACAATTGTCCTTTCTTTCTATAATTGATTACAGAGAAAGAAATAAATAGTCCTATATGTATGATAATTAAACAGGTAATGAAGATATTACTAAATTTAACTAAACATATCCAAAAATCTACACTTTTTTAATTATAGAATATTCCTCTGATCCTATTTATAAAGGATGGAGAAGGTATTTTTTTGTTATTTATAAGTAATGTTATTAAATTTTTCATATAAATTTTTTATAAGTATTATATGTAAACTTTTTGAAGGCAAATTGTTAAATTTTAAGGCAGAATTAATGAAGTTTAAGATTTTTTTTGTTATAATGAAACATGTTGGAAACGACTTTTAAATAGAATAATGAGAGTATATACTTTTTTTGACAAAAAGACAATTTCATTTCAATAAAAAGGTAAACAAATAAAAAGATACATGAGAATTGAGTTTCATCAACCAAAAACCTACACTACACAACTTGAAAGCTTGTGAGGCAGAAAAACCATAAACAACAAGAAGAAACGGCATAATCACGACCTGAAAGAAAAACCAAACTAATTGAAAGAATAAAAGGATACAACAACCAATTCAAATATCGAGAAAGTAGAAAATATTTTGAAAGAGGAGCATGTATTGCCTCTTGTTTAAAATATAAGAGTTAACACTACTACGGAAGGGACTTTTAACGACCGTTTTTTGGCCCTTTAGACGACTGTTTTCAGGGGGACGTCTATCTTAGTGTCGTTGAAAATTCGGGAAAAGACGAACGTTAAAAAACAGTTGTTGTAACAGTCGTTGTATCTGTTGGATACAACGACTGTTTTCTTAAAAATAGTCGTTGTATCCTTTTTTTTTAAATCCCTACATCATCCCCCTCTGCTCCTCCACCATATGTGTCTACAAGTCCCCACGTCCTCTCATTCTCTCATGATTAACTCTCTAGCTTCCCCTAATACTCATGGAAGTGAAAATCACATGTTAATTTTTCTATCATGACATATAGCGCATATATCATCATAACATCATTTCAATGTGCAGACTTCAACTTTCAATGTAAATCATGACATGCATATGGCCAAAGAGATGATGACATGCTTCCATGAAAATCCCTATTTTTCATCATCATTTTCCAAAGTGTTCTCTGAAAGCATAATGCCTTAACAAATTCAAAGTACTCATAAATAAGAAACTATGAAAAGTATTCGAATATGCAAACTTATATAGCACTGTACAAAACCACTGCACTATGTAAAATAACCTCTACACATCATCACCCGGCCCCTCTATGTGTTGTAGAAGATGTCCTGACAACAGGTCTTAGATCAAATTAATGTCTTCGATTGTGTAGGGGTCCTGATCACCAAAAATCTGTGCGTAAAATGGAGAATATGTTAACATAAATAAATAAATTGAATGAAATAACTAACAATTGAATCACATGAAAAGAACTGAAATTCAATTGAGAATCAAGAAATGATCACCTGTTCAAAATTTGTAGTAAGGCCAGAGAAAATGATGTTATACATATATAGTATAACATAGAAGCCGCACTCAGTTTTCCCTTCTTGCCGTGGACACTATACATCAAAAGCAAATGGTAAAAAAGAATAAAGGCCTATGTAAAGCAATCGTCAATCAAAGAACTTGAATGTAAAGAACTTACGTTTGGCTGGAACCACTTTGTATGACCAGCTTTACCTTCACGCTTCCCACCCATTATATAATATGTCTTCAATGCACTATAATAATTAAAATGATAAACAAAAGACATTAAAACAATTGAGTAAAATCAAAAATCAATGACGGACAAATAAATTTACTTACGTGTTAAAAATGTTTTTGATATCTGCGTTTGGCTTGCGACCCAATGAGTCAAACCAAAAGATGACGTTGATCGAGGGACAAGGAACACAGAGACTCCAATGATAACTATAATCACATGCATATATAGATTAAAATGAGGTTAGATAACATGATACTGTTTAGCAAAGTGAACGTGTATAAATATATCAAATAAAGTTACTTGCCCTTTAACAATTGGTGCCAGATAACAAGGCAGCTGAGTTTGGCCTATTGTATAGCCTATATAGCTCATCCGATCTTCCAACCTCTGGCTATTACGTCGTGACATATTGCCAGGACATAAGAAGCCATATGTAGTGTCGAGCCCTCGTTCGGCACACAGTTTGTGGAAGCAGCTACCACATAAATGAAATGAGAAATGATACAGTAAATGTAGAAACCTAAAACCCCTAAATATCAGGGCATTAATTACAATTAAAAATTATAACTAAACTCACATGATTGCAAATGTGACCCATCCTACGTCAATCTATTCCAAAGATAGGAACTCTCTAATATCTTTGTTATCAAGTCCATAATTATACGAGATTGTGCGACCCACAATCTCACAAGGCATCTGCAAGTCAACCTTATTTATGCCTTGATGAATATTTTGCAGTCGTGCTAAAAAGGGAAATTTTGTCGCATCATCTTGTTCCTAGTAACACACAAAAAGATTATAAGTAGAATGTCAAGGATCAAGTAACAGTAAGGTATTTCCTACCATTGGAGGGACTGGCACAGTCTTAACAAGATGTCTAGGCCACAAGATGAAAGATCCTGTTGCGTGACCTAGATTGGCAACCTCACCATCGGGGAATGGGACATCTGCACCTTCCTCCCCCAGTCGAACACTTGTCACATTGACCTTAAGTTGATCGTCCTGGATTTGGTTATTATGGTGGGTGGTGGCATGGCTGTATACAACAACATCAGCAACAGCACGTAGGTACGGGACTTCCAAATACAAAGTGCAGGGTTCTCCAGGCTCTAGTGAAGGACCAGGGTCGGCATGTCCAACCACTGGCGGATTGTAACTGCCTTTGGTGCTGGGAAAGGCCGGGGATTCCTAAGTAAGAGAAATGAAAGAATTAATTAAAATAACGTAAGGAAAAACTCAATATAATGTTAAATGAAATTAGTTACAAACCTCAGATCTAGACGCCACATTACACATCCCGCCTTGCATGTGAGACAACACCATCGTACTCATCTCACCACGTAGCTCACTCAATAACTCTTCTTTAAGCTAGTCTCGAAGTGAGTGACGTAGCTCTACTCGGATTTCCTCTCGAACCCTGTCCACAAACTCCTGACTCATTTTACCTCGTCCATAAGCTTGTGAACCTTGTCCAAAGTATTTAGAGAGACCAACTCCCCTTGACTCCCCTCTAACTTGACCAGGGTGATCTAGATTACCAAGCGCCGTGGCTAAGATGTCCATCCTTCCAGTTTGAGTGAAGGAACCCTGGCTGATCTGCTCTTCAAGTTCATCCTGTGGCATACAATGGATAAATAGAAAGTAATTACATGCCACCAACGTTAGAAAAATGAAACACATTTAAATATACTTGTTATTAAATACTCACAATCCTTTTAGAGACATCAGCAACGATTGGATTTATATATTTATCTCCCTTTATCCTCCCTGCTTTCCATTTTTTGTGACGCGAGGGAGGAGGTGGCGCCTGCACAACTATACTAGGATCTGCTCGGGCTGCTTCCTCCAATTTTTGCAATTCAGCCTGCATCATCTTCTTTTCGAGCTTCCGATAACCCCCACGCGACATGTAATGAGGATAATTGTTTTTCACTCACCTCTCTTTATTTGCTTGACTCAATTTCTATATAAACAAAGAATAATGATAACTGAGTTAGCGATGTCAAGTAAGTTCAACTAAAATGTTTAACATTAAGATGAACACAATGTACTAGGAAATTGGGATCCTGCCGCGATGCGACAAACAACCTCCAGTCATTTGGAAAAAGAAACGGATACTCTTTACAAGGATCCTCGAACGTACTTGGTTGTGAGCGTGGACTTGAAATCTTTCCACCGCTCACGAACTTCCCCCATCCAATGCTTGTACATGTCCTTCGTATTGGGAACATCGTAGGTTTGCTACAAAACAAAATATATAGTAGTCGTTATATATGAACAAATAGAAATAAAAATATAGATACAAATACAACTTTACATACCAAAATTTGTTCCCAAATCATACGCTTCGTGTCCTTTGAAACTTCCCACCAGGTAGGAATTAGAACGCTAACTTTGCTCCGACCCAAAAAGCCAAGGTAGCTAATGAACGTGTCTCCGTCTGGCCCGAGTGGCTTCAAATTAGCATCAAATTCCACGTGAATCCTGCTCGCCTGTTGTTCCTCATGACGTGCCACCAATGATCACAACTTCGTGCTTCCTCTAACCTTTTTCTTAACCGGTGAGCCAATAGAGTCGCCCGAATTTGAGCCTGCCATGATCCTGCTAAGAAATAAATGTGACATGATAAGTAAAGTAAAATTACATGCACACTTTAAACAATTCAAAATCTTACTAAGAAATAAATGTGACATATGATAAGTAAATCGAAATTACATGCATACTTTAAACAATTCAAAATCTTACTTTAAGTGTTTTCCCAAATTCCTTCACAATGATCAACTCTAGCTGCATATTCATCATCATCTACCAATTCAACTTCAGATGGCATAGGCGGATTTGTAGTGAAAGGTGGCATGTCGTCAAGATTCAAACTCGGATCACCATCCTTCTGTTTTTTACTTTGGAGTATAATAGACAATTTTTTATTTGCTGGATCAATGACATAAAACACTTGTTTTGCCTGACTTGCTAGAATGAATGGCTCATCTTTATAACCGACTCTTTCAAGATCAACTGAGGTGAATCCAAATTGATCTATTTCAACAGCATTATTGTTAACCCACTTGCATTTGAATAAAGGAACTCTCAACTTAGTGTAGCTTATCTCCCATATGTCTTCAATAACTCCATAATAGACTATGGATGCCAAAATGGGATTTTTGTCTTTTGAACTAGAAAAGTGCATTGATTCGGCTACCACCATCACCCCACTGTTTTGCATAGTACTTCTGTTATCCTGGCCATTTGTATAGAAAGAATACCCGTTTATATCGAAGCCACTCCAAGTTATGACCTCAAAAGAAGGCCCCTAAGCTAACCATTTGATTGTCTCAGACACATTGGTCTCATACGCTACCTTATCCTTGAACCACTCTATGAAAGTCTTGTTTTGCTCATTAGCTATCTGCATGTCATTTTTCCTTGGATAGATCTCCTTTAAACTCTTTCTGTGTTCGGCTAAGTACGGCTGAACTTCTTCCGTGTTATTCAAGATATACAGGTGTGCTTGCAACACCTCTTCATGACGCATACTCTTCACTTTGAGCCCTCGTGTTCCCTTACTTGTACCCTTTTCATGACGAGATTGGGCCTTTGACCTTGATAGATATTCTTTGCAAAAGTCCATAGCCTCTTTAACGGCATATCTTTCTACAATTGAGGCTTCAGGTCGATAAGGATTTTTAGAATACCCTTTTAAGTTCTTCATGTATCGCTCGAAAGGGTACATCCACCTTAGATAAACTGGGCCGCATAGTCTTACCTCCCTTACCAGATGAACTATTAAATGCACCATTATATCAAAGAATGCGGGAGGAAAATGCATCTCTAGTTGGGATAGAATAGTATAACCCTCATTTTTTAATTCGTCTAACCTTGCAATGTCAAGAACTTTGCTACAAATAGCATTGAAGAAACTGCACAACCTTGTTATCATCCTTCACACATCATCTTTCATAATGCCTCTAACAGCTACTGGTAATAGTTTTTGCATCAAGACATGACAATCATGAGACTTCATTCCAACTAACTTCAAATCTTCTATTGACACAAGTCAGCTCACATTAGAAGAATACCCTTGTGGCACCTTAATGCCATGCAAACACCCACACAAACTTCTTCTCTCGGCTTTTGACAATGTATGCGCTGCTGGCTCCATATACGCTCTCTTACCATCATCTCTTAGTTGTGGATGCAGTCGTTCTCTTATTCCCATTTCAACCAAGTCTAGTCTTGCACTAATCCCATCTTTTGGTTTCCCTGGTATGTGCAAAAGCGTACCAACAAGGCTATCACATACATTTTTTTTCCACATGCATCACATCAATACTATGTCTCACATCAAGACTACGCCAATATGGAAGATCAAAGAAAATTGACCTCTTCTTCCATATGTTCTTCTCACCCGTAGTCTTTTGATTTTTACCAAAAGTGACATTGATTCTTTCCACCCGACTATAAACCTCATCTCCAGTTAATGGCTTCGGAGCCATTTCATTCTCCGGCAAACTGTTAAAAGCCTTCTTTAGCCTACGGTACGGGTGGAATCGAGGAAGAAATCGTCTATGACCAAGGTATACCGTTTTTCTACCATGCTTGAGTTGATGGAACTGTGTGCTTGATTCACATATCAGACATGCTTTATGACCCCTGACACTATAGCCTGACAAGTTACCATATGCAGGGAAGTCGTTAATTATGGTGAAAATCATTGCACGTAGCTTAAACGAATGTTGCTTATATGCATCAAACACATATACACCATCCTCCTACAACTTCTTTAAGTCCTCTATCAAAGGTGCCAAGTAGACATCGATATCGTTCCCTGGCTGTTTTGGTCCTGAAATCATCATAGAAAGCATCATATACTTGTGTTTCATACACAACCAGGGAGGTAAGTTGTAAATTACCAGCAGAATGGGCCATGCACTATGTGTACTGCTAAAAGTACCATAGGGATTGATCCCGTCTGTGCAAAGCCCTAGCCGAAGGTTTGTTGGCTCGCTGCCAAATCCGGGATACATTTCATCTACTTTCTTCCATTGTGGAGAGTCAGCCGGGTGCCGAAGGAATTTTCCATCACAAACTCTGTCATCATAATGCCATCTCAACTTCTTTGCTTCTTTCGCATTAGCAAACATTCGTTTGAACCGCGGTATGATTGGAAGATACCACAAAACCTTTAAAGGTTGCTTTTTATTTGTCTCATCACCACACCTATTACCTTTCTTCACTTTGTATCTAGAAGTTTTACATTTCGGACACTCACTTAAGACTTCATACTCATTTCTGTACAATACGCAATCATTAGGGCAAGTATGTATCTTTTTATACTCCATACCCATCGTAGATAATATTTTCTTGGCCTCATAGATACGATTTGGAAGTACATTATCCTCTGGAAACATATCACACAACAATTCTAGTAACAATGTGAAACTACTGTCGGTCCACCCACAAGTTGCCTTTAAGTTGACCAAGTGCAAAATGCCTGACAAGCGTGTATACTTTATACACCCAGGGTACAAAGGTGTCTCTGCATCACTCCGTATGCTATCATATACAGGCGTTTGTGCAAAACATTCTACCTCAACATTGTGAATCATGTTCTCCATTCTATTGTCATCTCCAACCTCCAAAACTTCCTTCTCGTGTGACGCCCAAGCGGTTCCTTCCTCACCATGCCATATCCACCTTGTGTACCGAAGATTTATTCCATCACAAAGTAAGTGATCCCTTATATCATCAACATCCCGTAGACTCTCATTTAAACAGTTGATACATGGACAAAAATACTTCCCATTTTTACTAGGCGCATTCATTTTAGCAAATTCAATAAAGTTTTCTACCCCATTCTCATATTCTTCACTAATTCTCGAAGCATTCATCCAACGGTGATCCATTTTATTACCACCTAATCCATTTTCACAGACACTCAAGTTTAGAACAGCTATATGAAACACTCATGACACATTGTAAAAACTAACAGTTCAAATTTATCACGCTTACAACAAATAGTAGCACCATGATATCCTCAGGTTTCAAAAACTTTCATCCACAAGCAATAACATAACTTACCAGCTAATCCTTAGCTTCCAAGGACACTATGTTTGTGATTGAGGATTTGGAAGAAGATTCTACAGAGGCAAGGATGTAGTAGGCCGGCAACCCAAGGGAAAACGATGGCAGTAGTGATACCTGCAGGTTTATGAGAGAGTTATTTAGACATGAAGGAGTAATATTTAGAACATTTCAGGTCAAATGACCTTGATTCAGTGTTTCTTATATATATATATATATATATATATAAAATTATCATATAATTTCTTTGATTTATAATGACCCTCCATGTTTTGTGTCACTAGCTTACTATATTTAGTGTAAATTTCAATTTATATACTGATACATGAATTGTTTATTTAAAACATTTCTATGAATATTATAAAATAACTTGATTAGATTAGAATTATAGAGTATATTTATATTCTTAAAATACTTTTAATAAAAGAAGAAAAAGTAAACTGAGTTTTTTCCTTTTTTAAGGAAAAGCATTTAACTGTAGTCTCATATATAAAATATTTAGATTTTTCAATTTTGCATTTACAAAGTTGTATAAAAATATTTAAAAGGACATAAAAAATAAAAAAAAATCCTCAAGTTGTAGAATCATTCTCTTTTTGACCTGATAATATAAATTTAAAATTTCAAAATAGAACAATAAACAATTAATTTTTTTAAAAAAAAACGTTCATGTTTTGGAATCATTGCATTACAACTTCAATAGAATTAGAAAATAGGAATCCAGTGGATTTTGTCTCTATATGATCCAACGCGAAGGAAATGAAATACAGAGTAGGGTGCATGTGCTTCTCGAGATATCATTACCTCAAAAGTAATTAATTAAATGAAATTACTATTATTTGTCCATGATAATATAATAAATGAAAATTAAATCCAAACAGGAAGCAAACTAGACTAATTTACTTGTATAAATAGAAATGATGTCTTATTTTTAATTATTCTTTACCAAAAACGGAAGGAACTCATGTATTCCATATATCTTAGGAATATCAAACACGCAACCTCCTAATTTTCAAATTTAATTTTATTAGACAGCCATGTTTTGTTCTCGTTGATTTGTTTTCTTTATACTGTGCATCATTGTTTCCCCTCTCTTCTCCTCTCCCATGCTGTATATAACATACCCAAATTATATAAAATAAAATAATGTATAGTGTCTAAATATATATATCATTATTCATGATAATAAGAGATTGAATAATGTGACCAAAAGAAAGTTAGTCCAAACAAGCGTGTTGTTTAGCTAATGGCAAGTTGTGCTAACTTAATTAGTGATATGAAATTCGATTGGGTTGAATCAATTAGGTGATGCAAATAATCATTTTACAATGGTACAGAATTACCTAATACCTACTCTGTATTTGGAATATTTCTGATTTCTATGAGATATTTAACAACCACAACCAATCTCAATGATATACTTTTTTTCCAGAACAGCACAACCGAAGTTCAAGATGCCTAGATTCAGTCACAACCGAAGTTCAAGATGCCAACTTTTTTTCCAGAACAGCACACATTGACATCCAAATGAACAAAACAACTAGAAACAGAAAAGGGAAACTTACACACACACCAGAATAGACCAAGATCAGAACCACCAACGTTGTCTTCTTTATGCGAAGACCTAGTATGAACTACAGGAGTGAATAATAGAGGCTAAGAAGAGAAAACCAAAAGCAAAAAAACTAGAGCAAGGAAACAGGGCTACCTACTTGCGTTGCTTGCTGCTCGGACTGCGAAGAGGGAAAGCGAAGATCAGATCTGCATGCGACCGAGAGGGAATGGAGGGACTGTGAAGACGGTGGACATCGGAGAGGGACAGAGGACAGAATGCAGGAGAAAGAGATAGGCCAAGAAATTTAGGGAATGCAGCTTGCGGGAGACATGAAAATGAGGGTTCAATTAGCGCGGGGAAGACAATGACAGAAATGCGCGCTAATGATTTGGGGAAAATTAGATCACTTTCAACGACTAGTTTATAAAACCAGTCATTGAATCCAGTTTTAACGATTGGTTTCTAAACTAGTCGTTGAAAACAAGGTTTCAACGACTGGTTTCTAAACCAGTCGTTGTAAACAATGTTTCAACGACTGGTTTTAAAACCAGTCGTTGAAAAGAAAGTTTCAACGACTGTTTTCCTTGAAAACAGTCGTTGAAACTTCAGTTCAGTGCCACCGGTTCCCAGAGTTGCTTTTTCACTACTGGTTTCTCAAAACGGTCGTTGTTTGGTGTCGTTGAATCATCTATTTGTAGTAGTGTAAACTTATGAAAGGAAGTTATTTTTTATATAAGATTTACTTTGTTTTTGACTCAATATCGTTTAATGTTTTTTCTCTCCTAATTTTACCTCTTGATTAATTATATGCATATCTCAAAGTATTTGTTTTCACTCCTTCTTTCTCATCTCTCTATAAATAGGGGTTTGTTAAAGAAGTAAGTTACATTTTTGAATTATTTATTATTTATAATTAATTTTAACTAATTTTTTAAATTGCGTAATTTAATTATTTGACTCTTATATTTTACATCAGAGTAGTACTTATCAACCCTATGGAGGAGGCAAAACTGAGTGAATTAGTTATGATAAAAGAAAATCACGGAAATTAATATAAATAAAATGTAATCACTGCGTTAGTGTTCAATAATTGATGGTCGGCAAATAAAGACAAGCATCAAGTCTTGTCCAGGCAATCAAGGCTTGATAACTGACTATGCTAACAAAAACCTACTTGTGTCGGAAGCAGTGAATGCCATACAACTACAAAAGGACTAAACATATTACCTTATAAAATCCATCTGTTCCGGTGGATCAGTCTCTAGCATTGATCGTGTAGAGATGAGTCAAAGAAGGGGTTTCGCAAGATTGTTATATGACTTGACAATGCAATGGACTTGGGTGGTCGAGAATCTTCCTTACCATGTTGAAAGATTAATGATCGATGGACTAAAGAAAAAAGATCCTCTTAGGTCTGTTTGGTATGAGGGATTTGGAAGGGGAGAGAGGGGAGGGAAAATTTTTAGGAGTTGTATTTAAAAAAATTGGAGAAGTGGAGTTATAAAATTTTAATATAAAGAATATGTAAGATAAAAGAGTAAAAAAACTTAATTAAAAACTTTATACCCCACTTCTCTCATTTTTTTAAATCCAACTCAAAAATATTTCCCTCTGCTCACTTTCCCTCCCCTCCCCTCATTCCAAACAAGCCCTTACTATGATTCATGTTGGATTAATGAGAAGAAAAGCCCATGTTGATGAAACACCTATATATTATTATTGAACAGATAGATCATGTAAGGCCCAGATCATTCTGAACACCTTCAATCCCAAGGATTTCGAGGGTCTTTTATCAATATGCTGCGGACAATAAAATGATTTTCCAAAATGCGATATTTTATCAATATGTTATATTTAAAATTGTTCATCAGAAGAAGAACGAGGTTAAATTTGTACACAAATCATTCACACCAAGAACAATTTTCACTTTCTGTCAGAGGAGAGGGATAATTTTTTTATTTAAAAAAAAAGTAAAATACAGCATGATTTTTATTTTTTTTTATTTTTTTTTGTGGGTTTTTTTTTGTTTGGGGGGAGGGGGGTTGTGTGTGTGGTGCAGGAGATTGGGGAGGGAGGAAACGAAATATAGGGATGCCAATTTGTCCATATTCTCTTTCCTACAACAAATCTTTTCTCTTACGTGTTGTCTCACCTTCTCTCATCTATTCTTTTTTTTTTTTTTGCGCTTAGAGCATCTGGTATCCGGCGCTTTTTCTAGGTCCTGGCCTTCTTTGGGCCAAGTAAACCTAAGCAACCGATGAGTCCTCATTCGAGCCAAGTCAGATCCTTTGGGTGTAAATCTCTCCCGCCAGCCCGTCTCTCATCTATTTGTCCTCCCTATCTCACAACTCCTACACTTCTTTTTGTTGTTTTGTTTTTCCTTTTAAATGTTTTCATCTAGAGGCATATGTTTTAAAGAATGAAATTTCATGCCAATTCAATTTTCAATTTTAAAACTTTACATGTTTACGTACTTTTAAATTTGATTTAAAATTCTATATTTGATTTTTTAGCCCAAATTTTTATTTTATTTTTTAATTAAATCATTTTAATTATATGGGTCATCTTAATAATTCTAACTCTTATATTTAGTACCGGAGCTAGTATTAAACTATTAAGATGACCCATATAATTAAAAAAGCAAATTAGTTGCACAAATTAGTAACTTAACAAAATTTGTTTTGAGATAACTGATTTTATTATTTTTTAAAAAATTAATTCTCTAATTCTTTTTAATGTTGCGTAATTTTTAATTAGGCGTTTGAAGTTTTTTTTTTCGTTTTTAGTGAATCCTCACCGTTTTCTTAATTATAAGTATTGTTTCTTATATTCATTATATATGTTTCATTAGTTGCAATTAATTAGTCGGTAATTTTTTCTAACCCTATCTCACCTGTTTGACAATTAGCTATCATTGATGTTCACTTGTCTCTTCCCTATATCATTTGTTACTAGCTAGTTTTATGTTTTTTCAAAACTTATTCAATATTATTGTATTTGAAATATATTTATTGATAATTTGGCTGAGCAATAATAGAGCAGCTTAAAAGTGCCGTGAATTGTAAAATTATTGTTCGCACCCGCAAGTGCACGGATCATATTAAGTAATAAAGAGATAAGTAAAGTATTGTTCTCTCGAGGATGTGTTTTAAAAATTAAAATCAAACAATAAGCTTAGTGTATTCAATCAAGTTGAACCAAAACAATGTAGTTGCATTCGGAAAGAATTTGTAAAATCTATATTCAAAACAATGGAAACTGAGTGTGTGTAAAATCAAATCTGATATGGAAACTAGGATTATTTATCCCCTTTGTATTTCATAAAAACTTGATTAAGTTCCTCCCTTTTAATGTCTCCAATGAGTATATGTGTTGGTCTAAATTCAACGGTATTTGGTTAAGCTTTCTCAAGTCCGAACCAAGTTCATATACTCAATTAATATGCACAATCTCTTGCTTCAATCAATTAAGAATATGCATTTAGCATCAATCTACATTGATAATGCAAGGTTAACAACTATATCTCTATGTCATTAACAATCCATCCATTTACTAAGTAAATGTTAAGCCAAGCATGATTTCCAACAAGTTCTTTACTCACATTGAACTTTCTCAAGTCAAAACAGAGTAAACATAACAATTTAAATGAAGGCCAAGCATTCAGAAGCTTTATGCATAGAAGAAAATCAACACATATATGTCATTCAAACATAAAAGAGAGGAAGATCCAAGTATTAATCCATACAAATGTTCAAAATAATCCTAGAATAAGAGTTTAGCTGCTCATATTCAGAAAATGAATACAAAAATAAAGATAAACAACAACCATATCAACAAAATGGAGAGGAAAAGGGAAATCAACAAAACCAAGGAAAATCAGTTTGAATCTCTTCAAATCTTCAATCTCCACTTGATTTCCCTTGATTTTTGGTATACCCAAGCTCAGAGGAATGTCACAGCCACCTCCCTAGGGTCTTTTGAATCTAGAAGATGTGGTTTCATCCCCCACATTCTGAATTTATAGCTCTTGAGACTAAAAACGTGTAGCAGCTGTCACGGGTACTGGCCGCGGCCACCAGATTGTTGGCCGCGGCCAGTGAGCTTTTGACCATATATGGGCCACGGCCAGTGAATATACCTGGTTGCGGCCAGTGTGCTTCTGGCTCTTGGTTGGTCGCGGCCAGGGGTCTTTATTCGGCTTGGTCGCGACCAGTGATCTTAAACAGGCTTGACCGCGGCCAGCAGAAATTCTTGGCTATGGCAAGTATTCTTCATCTTCAGCTTTGCCACTGCCAAGTTATGTTTTCTTCCTTTCTTGCATTTCCATGGCATAGTTGATTACTAAAACTCCATTTCACATTCTTTTTCATTAATTTTCCTTTCTCTAGCTTCGATTGTGATTGAAATGTGGTCCTAACAACACAAAGAGCTCCATCAAAGCTCACAGTTGATAATCAAATCAGATTGTCGTACAATATTACCACATTTATCTCTTTTTATGTCAAATATGCATCATGCACATTTCCTTCATTTTTGTACTCCCAAATACCCAATAGTACACCAAAATGTAGAAGAAATAAGAGGAAATGTGCAAGTTTGACAAGAATTTCATAAGGTTAACACACGCCCAAACTTAAACTTTTGCTCGTCCTCGAGTAAAACCAATTAAGTGATAACAGAGATAGATCAAATAATCCCAGACTTAGTGCTTATGCATGACAATTTCCTCATTGGTGACTTGTGATGTAATGTTCAATAGGAAAAGCAACACAATATAAAGGAATGACTGGTTTACAATTTAAAGGTAAACTTCCAAACATTTTCCAGAATGTGTATATGTGAGGAGAGTTGGATAACAATCTTCTTGCAGTTGTTAAGATCAAATGCAACATTTCAACATGTATAAAACAGCCTTAATATCAGGGCTTGATCCTTCTGCATTCTCCTCTCTATTCACTTGTAAATCATTCTACACAACTTTAAAATCAATGGGACTTCATGGCTTGTAATATGGCTAATGGTTAAAGCTCATTAAAAGAATGGGGAAATAAAGAATTCAAAACTCTTGAGATAAATGACAATATCTTTCATGAAGCTCACCTACTCCCCCAAACTTATCTCAAATTACTATCTTGCACTCCAAATTTTATTGGATTTACGCAAAACCTTTTTTTTTATGAAAGTACAAACCACTCAAGAGTATGCATCACATTTCTCACACCCATCTCAAACCAATCCTTACTATCACTAATCATATCCAAATTTTCATTTATCTCAAGATAAGGGTAATTCATGGTTTTTTCGAGCTATAAAGGTTAAGGCATGTCTTGGTTTTTTTAAGCTCAAAAGGGGTGCAAATGGCTTTGATGTAGTTGGTTGGCTTGAAAGGCACAAACACATTTAAAAGAATGCCCAAATCATGTTTTAAAAATATGTAAAATGCTACTCATTTTTAGAAATTCAAATGCGAATTCAAAAGTCCTTCAATGAGAAAAGATCATACACATCAATTTGTAAAATCTCCTAAAAAAAGCATTCAAATCATTTTCAACCCTTGTGCCTAATGCTTATTCTTGAAATTATTAGGAAGTAAGTTTTAAAATAAGAACCAAGCATTCATGAATATTTATTGTTTTCCTAGAAAACATAAAATCCAAGCATCCATTTCTATCATCGATCCCGTATTCAACTCATATATGATTAACCGAATCTAACTCAGCTTTTAAACCACAGGACAGGGCATGAAAAGACCAAATCTAACTCAGCTTTTAAACCACAGAATAAGCCATGGAAAGCATTTTCAAATTTTGAAATTCTTCCCAACATGCATACATAATCAATATGCCCCCAAACTTGAAAGAGATAGTGTCCTCACTATCACATATAAAAATGATGGGGCTGAGCCAGGCACATATGGTACACACATTACCTGCAGTAACAGATAAACAACAATCCACAAATAGAACTATGACAGGGATATTTGTGATAAACGATAAAAGGAAAAACCTGGAAATAGTCATTATCAACAGAAACACAAACAATATCTAATGTTGCTAGTCTGAGCAGCCACCAAAACAACAAGAGAAAGCAAAGAAAAACAAAAGTAAAAGCATAAAACAATGAAAATGCTAGACTATGCCTCACCACCATCATCACTGGCATCCACATCACCATCATCCCCCTCCTCCCCGTCATTGTCATCACCATCATGGGTAGCGTTAGGAGCATGTGTAGCAAGTAACTCCTCTAATCGGGTTAGTTTAGCTCCGTGGTCTTGCAGATGGGAGAAGCAATGTGCTATATTGGCCTCAGTGCTCTAGACGGCGGTTAGGATCAAATCTTTGGTAGAGGGAGGGTGAGAAGAGGAATGGGCACCAAAGCGTTCACCATGCTCAAGATAAGACTAAGAGGGTCTACCATACTCAAATATGGGATCAACAACTTATTGTTGGGCTGGTGGAACGTGTTTATTCACCTTTGGCTTGATGCTCTGGTATTGAAATTTCTTGATTGGTTTGAAAGAGACATCAGTCGGAAGGGTTACCACTCCAACAAAAGAACATAAGGCAGATATAAAGTGTGGAATCATCAGGCCACCAGTATGATCATGAATGTGGTCTTTTAGAGACTTGTAAATCACAACACTGAGATCAACTGGTTCCTCGTTCATGAAAAGGTAAATTAGGAGGGCTTGGTCCCTAGTGAGTCGGTTTCAGTTGGATAAAGGCCAAAAGTAGTCATTGCCAAAGTGCAACCAAACAGGAGCCTCAACCGATAACCGAGTGTGGAGTAAATATTTTTGAGTCCCACCTTGACTCTGGCAAGCCACCTCTCCTCCAGAATCCAACAATTGAGAAATTGTTTTTTCAGGGATTTCCTCTTTATTAGCCAAGTGTTATTGGTATTTGCAATCTGCAACTACTGGTAGAGAGACAACATGCTGAAAATTATCCAGGGTGACATCTATGTTGACCCCTCGAACTGGAAACTTCCATATGCTCTGAAGGCAAGCTTGCGTATAAAACTCCTGGACTATTTAGAGATTTCCTGTTCCCTTGGGTTCCATGAACTTATTCAAATGATAGGTCTTGGTGGTAAGGTTGTAGAAGGCATAGGAGACTGTAAAAGGGAATTCACGCTCTTATAAAAGAGTCCGCTTGACTATTTTCAACTTAGCCTCCGCTATAGACTTGGCACTAAGTTTATCAGCAGTTTGTTTGACCAGCATGATTGCTGTAGACAAATGGCTAAAAGAACGTCCAGAAACTCAGACAAGAAGACTCGACACGGACATTTAATATAGAAAGAAAATCCTAAAAGAAAACCAAACAAAAAAATAAAACCTAAAAGACCTAAAACAGAACCTAAAGAAATTTCCCCCAAAAATATTGTCTAGATATTACCAAGACAACAAGTAAAAATCCATCTTAAATCCTATCCATACTACATGGAGACGTCGATAATATGCCAAGGACATCTAGCAAATACCAAAGCAACGAGGTCAATTCAAGCCTATATCCTATTCCTATTTTGGTTGAAAAACTGATTTTTAGGCCAAAAGGAAGTGCATTATAGTGATAAATGAAGGAATTGGAAATTGGCTTGGAAAGATGGCTCATTGGAAATATGATGCACAACAAACATTTTGGAACAATGTGGAATAACAAAATGATGCCAATCAATAAATCAGTCTTCATTGTTCAAACTTATGCACAGACAAACATTCCCTTTATTAGAAAAACTATGAATGTGGTTCATGGCCAAAAATGGAGGTAAACAATGTGAAAGATAGTATTATGGCCAAAACAGTTGGCAAACATTGGGGATTACATAATTATGAACAAAACAGGGAGTAGACCACAATGTTGAGCAAAATAGCAAAACTTATGACTCATAAACAAAGAAACAATATCAATCTCAACAAAGTCAAGAGAATATAGGCTCCTCAAATTCATCCATATCACCGTTCAAGCCAACCCCTAAATCCCCAAATTCAGATTTCTCCAAATGAATCACAATGCAAATTAAAAGAGTGGGGATGAGATGCCATTACCTTTGAGAGTGGTAGAAACCAAGGGCGAAAGGAGAAATCAAAAAACAAAAGCCACATATAAAGCCCTCACGTTCAGAAAGCTAGAGGATGAAGCGCAGAGCTAATGTCATACCTATGAGATAATGAGAGAGAGAACATATAGAAGGAGGGGAAAAGGAATGTAGAACAAGTAATGAGGGATAGATTGGGAGAGAGGATGAGGAAGAGAGAGGCGGAATAGAGGAAGAGAGTAGGAGGAGGTACGACACTAAAAAGAGAAAGAAAGAGGAAGAAGAAAAATTAGGGATTAAGGGTTAAACACTGTGCTTTTGGGTTTGGGTTGCAGCCAGCAAAGCTGTGGCTGTAGCTAATAACCTTCTGTACACTCATTGGCCGCAGCTAGCCAATAGTTGAGGGTTAAAAACTGTGCTTTCGGGTTTGGGTCGCGGCTAGCAAAGCTGTGGCTGTAGCTAATAACCTTTTGTGTACTCATTGGCCACGGCTAGCCAATAGTTGGCTATGGCCTGCAGCTCATGACTTACTGACCATTTACTTGCTGAGGCCAGTAGTGACCTGGCCGCGGCCCAAAACTTCCTGGACCTCTCTTCACCGTGGCTAGAGGTTTATTGGCCTCGGCCAACATCTTTCTGTGGCAATTTGGGCCACGACCTATGGAATATTGGCTGTGGCCAACACTCTGTTAGGGCTATTTTAAACCTTACCCAGAATTTACCATGTTGTTTAAGATCTTATAGTGAAATACACATGCACAGGTTTCCATCTGCACAATTTCACAGTGATAAACTTATCAAATGCACCACAAATCCACTCAGCCTTTAAATCAATTCATCATAAACACATGATAAATGTATAAGTGACTTCCCTGGATATTCTCCTTCACTTTGATGTTCATATTCCTTAGCTTTCAGTTCGGACCAGTAATGCTTCTTGTAACTTATTTGGGGTTTACCTTTCTCCTACACAAACTCAAGATCAAACATAAATCCATAAAAACATACCAAAAACAACCAACCTAAAGGCATTGAGTTAAGAATTTGGGTTGCCTCCCAAGAAGCGCTTAATTTATAGTTTTTAGCCTGACTCTTCCTGTTGGTCAATCATCTTGTGATAGATAAATTGTGGATATTAGCTGATCCACATCTTCTCCCCAATAATGCTTCAATATTTGACCATTCACCTTAAACCGTTCTCCATTTTCATTCTCCAGTTCCACAGCACCAAAATTTAATGCTTGCACCACTTTGAATGGGCCGGACCACCTAGATTTCAGCTTCTCTAGAAATAGTCTTAGCTTTGAATTGTACAATAGAACTTGCTGACCCGGTATAAAAGACTTAGTAGCTATCTTGTTGTTATGATTTCTTTTAGTTCTCTCCTTGTAGATCCTTACATTTTCATAAGCATAGAGGTGAAATTCATCCAACTCATTCAATTACAGTAGCCTATTCTCTTTCATAGCTTGAGGATCAAAATTGAGCTTCTTAATGGCCCAATAAGCGTCGTGCTCCAATTTAACGGGCAAGTTGCAAGCTTTCCTAAACACTAGACGATATGGGGACATACCAATTGGAGTTTTGTATGCCGTTCGGTAAGCCCATAAAACATCATCCAACTTGCAGGACCAATCCTTCTGAGTGATATTGACTATTTTCTTGAGGATATTCTTGATTTCCCAATTAGAAATCTCAGCCTGGCCATTGGTTTGAGGATGGTATGGTAATGCCACCTTGTGTCTGACACCATATTTCTTCATTAGAGCCTGAAATTACTAACTACAGAAATGAGAACCCCCATCACTGATAATCACTTGAGGTATTCTAAATCTGGTGAAAATATGTTTCTTTAGGAACTTCAACACTATTTTAGTATTATTGGTAGCATATGTTGTGGCTTTAACCCATTTGGATACATAATCGACCCCCACTAAGATGTATTCATTATTAAATGATTTAGGGAAGGGCCCTATGAAATCAATTCCCCAAATGCCAAAAAGTTCCACTTCCAGCATACTATTCAAAGGCATCTCGTTCTTTCTCGATATGTCCCCTACTCGTTGGCATCTATCACACTGTAAAACAAAGGTATATGCATCCCTGAAGAGAAAGGGCCAATAAAACCCACTTTGAATGACCTTTGCAATAGTTTTCTCTCCTCCAAAGTAACTACCATACTCAGAAGAGTGATAGCTCTATAAGAGAAATTCTTGTTCATTCTCTGGCACACATCTTTGAATGAGTTGGTCGGGGCATCTCTTAAACAAGTAAGGTTTATCCCAGAAGTATTTGTTGACCTCATGTAAGAATTTACACCTTTAATGGAAATTTAGATCTGGAGGTAAAACTCTACAGACTAAATAGTTGACAAAATCAACATTCGAGGGTGCAGTTGACTTTTTTACATAGAAAAGCTGCTCATCGGGGAATGCTGCCTATATCATATCAGATTTATCAAATTGTAGCTCAAAAATTCAGCCTCGAAAGATGGTCTGCCACTTGATTTTCTATGCCTTTTGGATCAATAATATTTAGATTAAACTCCTGAAGTAAGAGCACCCAACGTATTAACTGTGCCTTAGATTCCTTCTTCGTAAGTAGGTACTTCAATACAGAATGGTCAGTGTAGATGATGACCTTTGTACTGATGATGTAAAGCCTAAGCTTCTTGCAAGCATATACTATGGCTAGTAACTCCTTCTTGGTGGTGGTATAGTTAGATTGGGCACCGTTAAGAGTATTACTTGCATAGTAGATAGGATGGAACAATTTCTCCACTTTCTACACAAGAATAGCACTACAACATAGTCACTAGCATCAGTTGTGATAATAAAAGGCAAGTTCCAATCTGGAGCCACCAATATGGGAGCTGAGATGAGGCGTTTCTTTAATTCTTCAAATGCGTGCAGACATTTATCATCAAATTGAAACTCCATATCTTTTTCCAAAAGCTTGGAAAGGGGCTTGGCAATCTTGGAGAAGTCCTTGATAAATCTCCTATAAAACCCTGCATGACCAAGAAAGCTCTGAATACCTCTCACATTAGTAGGTGGAGGCAGCTGTTCAATGATGGCAAATTTTGCTCTATCCACCTCCAGACCTTGCTTTGATATATGGTGGCCGAGCATAATGCCTTCTTGTACCATAAAGTGACATTTTTCCCAATTCAGAATCAGATTGGTTTCTTCACATCTTGTAAGTACTGAATCAAGATTATCCAAATATGATTCAAAAGAGGGATCGAATACAAAAAAATCATCCATAAACACTGCAATGGTTTTCTCAATCATATCAGTGAAAATAGACATCATGCAGCGTTGAAAGGTTACAGGGGCATTGGAAAGCCCAAATGGCATTCTCCAGAAAGCAGATGAGCTATAGGGCCATGTGAAGGTAGTTTTTTCCTAGTCCTCTGGGACTATTGCATTTTGGTTGTATCCTGAATATCTATCTAGAAAACAGAAGAATTCTTGTTCGGCTAGCTTGTCCAGCATCTAATCAATGAATGGAAGCAGAAAATGATCCTTCCTTGTAGTAGAATTTAGCTTTTAGTAGTCCATACACACCCGCTACCCAGTTACAGTGTAAGTGGGAACCATCTCATTTTGGGTGTTAGCCACTTTAGTCATGCCACCCTTCTTAGGGATACATTGGACTGAACTCACCCATGAACTATCAAAGATGTATATACAATTCTAATTGAAAGCTATTTGAGAATTTCCTTCTTAACCACTTCTTTCATAATCGGATTCAAGCGCCTTTGATGTTCAATGAAAGTTTTGTGATCATCTTCCAAAAAAATCTTGTGTATACAGATAGAAGGGCTTATTCCCTTAATATCAGTAATGGTCCACCCAATAGCACACTGATGCTCCCTTAACACTCTCAATAATTTCTCCTCTTGTAATTTAGAAAGGATGGAAGATATAATTACAGGAAGAGTGTTAGAGTTCCCAAGATAGGCATACATGAGATGAGAAGGCAAAGGCTTCAATTCCAATACTGGAGGGGCTTCGATATGGGCCTTTAAAGGAGTACCAAGGCATCAGATACCTCAAGTGGTTCAAACTTCTTAAGCCTATAGTGAGGAAATGATTTCACACGAAAAATTTCTTCAATAACATCTTCAAATTCCTTAATACTTTTCTCACAAATTAGAAAGGACTCTAATGAATCCCTGGCCATAGAAGCATATGATTCTTGAGGAATAAATGAGTCAAGAATATCAATGAAAGAACATTGAGCCAAATCATCATGAAATTTTAAGGCTTTAGGCATGTTGAATATAACTTTCTCATCATCCACCCGTAAAGTAATTTCACCCTTTTCGATGTCAATGAGAGTTCTTGCAATGGCTAAGAACGGTCGGCCAAGAATAAGAGTAATTTTCCAGTCAACTTCACAATCAAGCACTACAAAAATTGTAGGGAAGATAAATTTTTCCACCTTAACTAGGACATCTTCAATGATCCCTCTAGGCTTAGAAATACTGTGGTCAGTAAAAAGGAGAGTCACCGTGGTAGGCTTTGGCTCCCCCAAACCCAGTTGGTTGAATATTGCAAGAGGCATCAGATTAATGTTTGCTCCCAAGTCACATAGAGCTTTACTATTGAAGCTGGTCCCAATGTTACAGGGAATATAGAAACTCCCTGGGTCTTTAAGCTTAGTGAGCAACTTCCTTTGGATGACTGCACTGCATTCTTCAGTCAAGGCAACTATTTCAAACTCACTAAATCACCGTTTTTTTGATAACACATCCTTCAAAAACTTAGCATACTTGGGCATGCTTTCCAATGCTTTAGCAAAAGGAATATTGACATGAAGTTGTTTAAACATACTCACAAACTTCTTGAAGTGCACGTCTTCCTCCTTCTTCTTAAACTGTTGAGAAAAAGGTAATGGTGGCATGATATTGGTGATAATTGTCTTCTTCTCATTATTTTTCTTTTGTTCCACCTTCTTATTTCTATCAACATCATCATTGTTTTTCTCAGCCTGCTTTCCTTTCCTCGCTTCATCTTCTTCTATTGCACTTTCTGGTTCTGCAGTTTCTACTTCATTTTTTTCATCAATTTCAAAATCAGCTAGTCTTGAGTCTGGCTTACTTGAACTTGACACTCCAAGCAATACCTTACCACTTCTCAGATTAATTGCATTGCACTCTTCTTTTCCACTCCTTTTTGGATTTGGAATGGTATCACTGGGAAGGTTTCCTCGTGACATGGTGTTCATTAAAGAAGCAAGTTGGCCCATTTGTACTTCAAGATTCTTTATAGCTGTCTCATATATAGAAAAAGTAGCTTTGTTCTTTGCCCTTTAAGATTCAAGTTGGGACAATATTTGAGTCAACATCTTATCTGTCTTGGATTCTTCCTCCTTAAATGGTGGAGGCCTATGCTGTGGTTGGAAACCTGTTGGGGGTATAGGTTTTATCCTAGAAGTAGACTCATGTTGATGATTCAGAGTATTCCCTTTACTCCAAGAGAAATTTGGATGAGATCTCTAAACACGATTATAAGTCTGGGAGTAAGGGTTTCCCTGAGGTTGTTGAAATTTTCCCATGTACTTGACAGATTCAGTAGCCATATACAAGGGACAATTATTAGGCATATGTACGTCATTGCACTGGTCACACACAATGGGTATATCATGAATAGCATGGATACCTTGAGGAGTATTTATCTGCATTTGGAAATCCATAACATCAAAGCGCTTGTTTAAAGCAGACAGAATAGTTGCAATCCAGGAAGAGGAGTCTTCTTTTGCACTGGCCATAGGTTGGGTCGCCCTCCTATAATTTCCTTGAGTGTTATTTACAGATAATTGATCTATCGAACTACTTCATTGACAGGGACATTACGGTATCCTCCGTTAGTAATAGAATTGACCATCGCCTTGGATTGAGGATTTAGGCGAGTACAAAAGATTTGGACGACCACTCATTCGTCTACCCCATGATTGGGGCATTGCTTCATTAGCATCTTATATCTCTCCCATGTTGTATAGAGGTGCTCATTCGGATGTTGTTTAAAGCTCAGGAATTCCTCCCTTGCTTCAACAGATTTGTCGTCTGAAAAGAACCTAGCTCTAAATTTGGTTTCAAGGTCATTTCACGAGTTGATTGATCCTTTCGGAAGATTATTAAACCAATCCCTAGCCTTCCCTTGTAGAGAAAGAAGGACTAACCATAGTCTCAAGACATCTTGTGGAACTCCATTTTGTTTAAAAGAGTCACACACCTCCATGAAGTACATCAAATGCTTGTTTGGATCTTTATTACAAAGACCATGGAACATCCCATGCATCTGCATCATTGTGATCATTACTGGCTTGATCTCGAAAGCATGTGCCTGCATTTCAGGCATCTAGATGTAGGAACGATTCAGCAGCTGCCATTGCTTTAGTTTCAACTTCAGATTCAGCAGCTCTTTTAGATTTAGGAGTTGTTTCAAATTTAGTTTCAGTCACGAAAGGTGTTTTCAATGAGAGGTACTCCATCAAGCACCACAACCAATCCTTTTGAATCCAAAGATTGCATATACTTGAATGGTACCTACAAAAAGACTTGACCAAACAAGAATCAATAAAGAAAACAAAAATGAATGTATAACTATGAAAAAGCTCAATCGAAATTTACTAACACAAGCTTAAGGACAATCAAAAGATTTGTTAAACCAGATCCCCAGTAACGGCTGCAAAAACTTGTTCGCATCTGCAAGTGCACAGATCGTATCAAGTAATAAAGTGATAAGTAAAGTATCATTCCCTCGAGGATGTGTTTTAACAATTAAAATCAAACAATAAGCTTAGTGTATTCAATCAAGTTGAACCAAAACAATGTAGTTGGTTGAGGAAAGAATTTGTAAAATTTGTATTCAAAACAATGGAAACTGAGTGTGTGTAAAATCATATCTAATATGGAAACTAGGGTTATTTATCTCCTTTGTATTTCATAAAAACTTGATTAAGTTCCTCCCTTTTAATGTCTCTAATGAGTATATGTGTTAGTCTAGATTCAACGGTATTTGGTTAGGCTTTCTCAAGTCAGAACCAAGTTCATAAACTCAATTAATATGCACAATCTCTTGCTTTAATCAATTAAGAATATGCATTTAGCATCAATCTATATTGACAATGCAAGGGTAATGACTATATCTCAATATCATTAACAATCCATCCATATACTGAGTAAATGTTAAGGCAAGCATGATTTCCAACAAGTTCTTTACTCACATTTAGCTTTCTCAAGTCAAAATAGAGAAAACATAACAATCTAAATGAAGGCCAAGTATTCAAAAGCTTTATACATAGAAGAAAACCAGCACATATATATCATTCATACATAAAAGAGATCAAGATCCAAGTATTAATCCACACAAAGGTTCAAAATGATCCTAGAATAAGAGTTTAGCTGCTTATATCTAGAAAATGAATACAAAAATACAGATAAACAATAGCCATATCAGCAAAACGGAGAATGAAAGAAATAAGCAATACTAAGGAAAATTAGCTTGAATCTCTTCAAATCTTCAATCTCCACTTGATTTCCCTTGAATTTTTGGTACACCCAAGCTCAGAGGAATGTCACAGCTGCCTCCCTAGGGTTTTTCAGATCTGGAAGATGTGGTTTCATCCCCCACATTCTGAATTTATAGCTCTTGAGACTGAAAACGCGTAGCAGCTGTCACGGGTGCTGGCCACGGCCAGTGAGCTTCTGACCATGTATGGGCTGTGGCCAGTGGACATACTTGGCTGCGGCCAGTGTGCTTTTGACTCTTGGTTAGCCACAGCTAGTAGAAATTCTTGGCCACGGCCAGTATTCTTGTATTTTTATGGCACAATTGATTACTAAAACTCCATTTCACGTTCTTTTTCATTAATTTGCCTTTCTATAGCTCCGATTGTGATTAAAATGTGGTCCTAACAACACAAAGAACTCCATAAAAGCTCACAGTTGATAATCAAATCAGATTTTCATACAATATCACCATATTTATCTCTTTTTATGTCAAATATGCATCATGCATATTTCCTTCATTTTTGTACTCTCAAATACCCAATAGTACACCAAAATGTGGAAGAAATAAGAGGAAATGTGCAAGTTTGACAAGAATTTCATAAGGTTAACAATTATTCTATCCCTAACTTCATAATATTAACTCATCTCTCAAATATTGATCATGATAGAACTAAAATTTAACAAACCATTCACAATTATACCGTGATTATAAAGAATTTTCCATTTCAAACTAAAGTCATCCATGATATTAAAAGATAATCTAAACATTTCAAGCAATCATGAATAACACTTGGACCTTTAGTTTTTCTTAAAATTCAGAATACATCATTCACCATAAGTACAAGATCAAAAATCCAGTTCCATATAATATCCAAATCATAGTATAATAATCAAAGTTTACAAAATATGGGTCCTATGAGTGGCAATATATATCAATTGATTACATAATAAACCAAAAGAGGTTATATAGATACATGGAGAGATATCTATTCCTCAGGAACTCTCCCCAATGTCCCAGTACGGGAACTACCACATGAAAAATGTTAAATCAACGGAGTGAGACAATAGTCTCAATAACTAGCTATCCAATTCATTACACATGCTGATATGTGCTCATGAGGTGTCAAGTGGAACACTTCATATAACAAAGTATTGGAGATATAATTAATAAAATTCAATATCACAAATTACTTTGCACAAATTTCATATCACACTTTCCATGTCAAAATTTCTATATCACAATTTGTAAGTTGCATCCTATTAATCCAACCGAACTGCTTTATTTCTGCTGACTAGAGCCATGGGCTAAGTTACTATCCATGTCACTGGTAACTCAAAAAGCTCTCTGGTCACGTGCTAGGGATTGGCCAAAATCTACAGAGCACATGCCCAGACTATGGATCTTTTCCCCTTATTGAACTAGTGGGGTGTTGTAGCCCCTTATCGAACCAATGGGGCAGTCCTTCATTGAACCGGTGGGACAGTCCCTCATTGAACCAATGGGACAATAAAAAGCCAACTATTGTGCACAATGGAGGCTATACCACATGGTAGAACACACTACTCCATCTCGTCCCAATCCAATTATCACAATAATTATCAATAAATAGCTCAATAGGAATTTTTCAAGATTTTTACATTCATATAATGCTATTCAAATGCAGTATCGTCACGGTATTCATATGCACATAAAAACTGATAAAGCTTGGTCTGTCTCTTTTTTGCCGCTAATATAACTCTGTTCTTTCCCTCTTCATTCATCACAACCTTCACCGTAGATGGAAAATAGTCTAAGAACATCACCACCATTTCTATCACACCATTCTAAGCAGCAATCAATAGGGGTGTGTCAACTATTTTATCAGACCCTTTTGCAGCATTTTCAATTGAGAAAATTCAGGCCTCCTAAAAACTCTTTCTTTCGAAAAGTCTACGATTCGTTGATGACATGTAGGTAATTCTCTTGTCAATAATCATAAGGAAAATGGATGTGATTCATTGAAACAATCGGTTTCTAAGTCAACATTGACGATACTATAATAGAGCTTGTGTCCTCTCAAGTGTCCTGCATGTAAAATAAATATATATTTTTATTTAAAATATAGACCCATGGACTTCCTCACAAATTCAGAAAAAATTTGGTCTAAATCATATTATATTATATTTGCTATTGTTAAAATTAGATCGACAATAAAATGTTTCATATTGATAATGTTGATTCGATCATAAATTTTTCTAAAATTACTTAAGTATCTCCTCTTTGTTTCAAATTTCAGACAGTATCCTCCAAAATAAAGATTGAATAAGACAAATCTCTCAAATATACTAAAACAAGATCACTACAAAAAAATTGACTTTCAAGCGCAACTTTTGCCGCCGTTGAAAGTCAAAAATTCGCCGCTGAAGGTTTTCAATAGTGACAAAAATTTGTTGCCATAACGACTGTGCCTGAAAGTTCTGACTCCCACCGATTCTTAATATAAGATTCAATTGAATTTTTGGAGAAATTAAGAAAGCTAAATAAATTATTTAATCACAAGTATCATTATATTATGTATCATTTTATAAGTCAGCCAAATTTGTTTAGAGAAAAATGATAAGTATAAATACATTAAAATAATTTATTTAGCTTCCTCAATCTTTCTAAAAAAGTCTACTAATTCTAGTATTAAGGATATGAGGTAGTAATATATATCCTTCTATCATCAACTCGTACAACGGTGAAGGTTTCCTAAAATGTCACATTCTGTATATTTATAATAAATTAATAATGCTTTATGAACTAACACCGCGGAGTTTTCATGAATCTGTTTACCACTGTCCTCCATATGTGGATTTGCTGACGCATCTTCCTTGGGAGCACGCCGAACAAGTCAATTCGTTATTTGAAGATACCATGTGTGCTTCTCCTTCAATTTTCGTATCCCATGAAACCAATTTTCTAGGTATCAGAACCCCGAGTCAGTTGCAGCAAAATATTTTTTAGAAAATTATATTTAAAAATGATGTATAGTTATGTAAAATTAAAATAAAATATGTTCATTTAAAATTTTATATTTATCCATTGGGCAGCATGACTATAATTGCTCTTATAAAAAATTGGTGAAAATTCTGATCTGCAAATAGGGACTTTTCACCCATTTTCCCTTATTTCTATTCAATAGTTTTACTGCATTAATACTCATAAGAATATATTTATCAACTCATGTAATATACAGATACATTTAAAAGAAAAATATATGTCATGACATGAATAATCACTTATAACAGACTTACAATAATGAAATGTACTAGGAATAATAGTTCAAAGAAAATAATTAATCTGATGACAAGACAAGTGTAATAAGAGAAGGCAAAAACTGATTATTAATTTACATACAACCGCCCCCCAAAAACCCCCGTCCCAAAAAAAAAAGAAAAAGAAAAAGAAAAAAAGACACTTACATTTAAGTAAGTTTGTGTGTGTGTGTGTAACTTTAATAACGTCAACTTAAATTATAAAAAAAAGAAAAGAGTGTAGTTTCAGCCAAATGATTGTATTCAAAATTGTTAGATACACGAGGCCAATATTTTTAATTTGACATGGACACATGCATTTAAGGGGTGGAAAAAAGAGTTAGTGGGGGCAGATAAATATACGGGTCCGCCGCCAATGCCGGATGAAAAGGAAAGCGTGTTGCATAATTTTTAAGGTCAACGATTATGTGTAGATCAATTGGCTCTATCAGAGTTTTGTTTATTGTTTTGTTCCCCCACGTGTCCATAATAACTTCCTTACAACTCAAAACCTTGACTCTAGTTCAAATTAGTTTGACCTTCTTGTAGCTTTTTTAATGGGTTGGAGAAAAAGCCAATGAAGCTGTAGATTTCAAACTCAGGCATATGGGAAAAGTAAAGACAATGAACGGGATTGCTATCATTGTTTGTAAAGAGTGAAAGAAATGATAGAATTTAAAAGGATAGGGGGTATAGTCTAATCCTTAAGCACATTGTTTGTTGGACGTGATACTATCAACATTATCATCGATGCTTATGCACCGAAAGTAAGAGCAGATCCACATTTTAAAACAAAGTTTAGGGGAGATTTAGAAGACTTGCTTCAAAGCATACCACAAGATGAAAAGATTTTCATTGGCGGGACCTTAATGGCTTAATCGATAAGGAGACAAGACAAAATGCGGAACTAATTGTGGTTTTAGTTTTGGGAAAAATAAAGATGAAGGACAATATTTTCTTGATTGCTCGTTATTGTATAATCTAAAAAATTGTCAATAATTGCTTTGCTTGAAGTAGCGAGATGAACATTTAGTCGATAAAAGTAAATCAAGCCTCAAGATTGCAAATTGACTTCTGTGTTAAGGAACTTTTTCTTTTTTTTTTAAAATAAGGAATCCTTATAGAAGTCTTTGTAGGAATTTCAAAGTAAATTCTGATGATGGCGTGACAACACAACATAAAGTCCTTGTCATTGATGTGCATATTAAGAGTGAAAATCAAAAGAGGTGACAAGTTTTAAGTCCCAAGGGTTAGGTGTGGTGGCAATTAAAGAATTAGGAGGAGAATTTTTTCCCCCCAATAGGAATCTTTTGTAGCGGAAGAGGTTATGGAGTCGCAAGACAAAAGGTGTTAGCATCTTGTAGGAGGAAATGGCCAAGCTAAGGAGGGTTGTTAAAGCAATTCTGTGAGAATCAAAGGTTACAGACCGAGGGATAAGAGTCTAGGTGGTCAAATGGGAATGTTTAGGAGAAAGTCAAATATAAATAAAGTGTTTTAAAGTCATACATTTGTGGAATAATACTAAAAGTTGAGAAAGGTATAGTACGAAATAAAGGAAACTAAGAAACAATAAGTGAGTCAAAAGCACTAAAATTGTTGCGCTGCCCAGCTCTGAGCTTGAGGAGAGATGAAACTAGATTTATCAAAACATGTACAATATATGTCTACATACCACCACTGGTAGATGGCTATGTCTTCAGTGTTTTATGTGTTTTTATTTTGGTCCTTAATGTATGATTTACTTTTGAAGTTAATTTTGGTCCTAAGTGCAATATCTATTTTTCATATTTATTAATTTTTTCATAATTTACCCTTATTAATGTTTTTCAACAATAATCAAGTAAGAAAGATGATTAAAGTGTTTTAGAAAAATATATGTTATATTAACCAACTTAACTAAGCTCCTTAATTTAGTAAAATTAGGTAAATAGGTATTACATTAAAGACCTGAGGATGATTTTCATTAAATAAAGTAGACATGCATGCTCTTGTAGCACATTGACGAGGCGCGAGTGCGTACCTGGTCCTAAAAATAAATACCCAAGGATGAATATGGGGGCTAGCAGGAACAAACTCAAAAACCACATGAGATACGCAAAAACCGGATGATCAGGGCATATTTCCTCACAACGATCTGCAAATATGATGAGTCACAAAATTTATTAGTTGCTAAACATGTATGATCCCCAAACACTAATTATTGACATTCGCCATCTAAATTTTGTTAATGTAAATCTTTTGTTGAATTTGAATGAATAAAGACAGAAATAAGGAGCGAAGATAATATTCACATGAGGGAAATGTGACTCAAATAATGAGATGACTTAGCTAGAGTGATCTTAAGTTTAGAAGTGTACGAGTTTTTTAGCATTTCAAAAAAAATAATTCTTCTAGTAAATGAATACTCATATAAAATTGCAGTTATCAGGGGTTTGGTTTATGCTGTGTGGCCAAATTAGTCCAATACAAAAGCCTCATAGCCATATTATTCTCTTCTCCATATAATACAGTTATATATATATGAACAACATTGCTTGTACATCCTACTTACCATATAACTTCATGCGCACAAGCCAGCTCCAATGCTTGAGGGTCTTGATGAATGGTTCGCGTTCATGCGGTTTCAATTCTTCTTTCGTGGTGGCCTGCTCCTTCTTCTTAACTCTAAAAAAGCCTTTTCAGTTCCAAACAAACAAGCCACACACACATGATATTATATTATTTTTATAATATACAACACAATGATTAATATTAGGAAAAAATTATTGAAATTAGTCTTATCATAAAATTAGTAGTAATAAATATGATAGTGTCTGGATTGTGTATATGGTTCTAGGAGAGGATCTTGTATATGATTCTGTTATTCTATACATTCAAGCATTCTGTTTCACCAACGTTACTTTATCTATATATATATATATATATTTATTAAACAGGAGTCAGCTTATCACATTTTCAAACTTGAGCTCCATCGTCTACCTAATTCCTTTCTATTGTATATGGAAAGATGTGGGGTTAACGTACATTTTTGCCCTGCAATTTTTCGCCTAGTAAAAGTTAATTTCTGATAGCTTATGAAAGTTCAGTATTTCTTATATAAATTAGTGTACAATGATACATGATTATATACACAAGCGAGATTTACGTTTCCTACGGTTACTTACATTTCCTATTGTTATAGTAAATACATTTCCTAATCCTACGGGATCTGTTCTAACACTCCCCCTCAAGTTGGAGCATATATATTTATCATTCCCAACTTGTTACAAAGATACTCAACTCGTGTCCCACTTAAGACTTTTGTCAGAAGATCTGCCAGTTTGTCATTTGATTGCACATGCCCTGTGGATACAATATTTTCTTTAATCTTGTCACGAATAAAATGACAATTGATTTCAATATATTTTGTACATTCATGGAATACAAAGTTTGATGCTATATGAAGTGCTGATTTATTGTCACACCATAGTTTTGCAGGTAATGTCGTGGCGATGCCAATTTCCTTCAATAATTGAAATACTCACACAATTTCTTGTACTAATTGTGACATGGCTCTGTACTATGGTTCTGCACTTGATTTTGACACAACTCCTTGCTTCTTACTTCTCCAAGATATCAAGTTTTCACCAACAAACACATAGCAACCTATAGTGGACCGTCTTATGGTCTTAGATCCTGCATGATCTGCATCACAAAAGCACTCGACTTTAGTGTGCCCATAATCTGTATAAAGAATACCATGACCTGGGGAACCTTTCAAGTAATGCAAGATATGTTCTAAAGCTTCCCATTATGCCACTATTGGAGATACCATGAATTGGCTGAGCCTACTGACCAAGAAGGTTATATCAGGATGGGTTACTGTCAAATAATTCAGCTTCCCAACGAGTCTTCTATATCTCTCAGGAGATTTAAATGGCTTCAATTTCTCTAGATCAATCTTCTTCTTTAAGCCATCAGGAAGCTCATCAAACATGCTTTCATTAAGATATAGGAACGGATTCAGAATCATAGAAATGCTGCTGGTGCAACTCCAAGCTTTCTAGTTTCCTTTAAGAGATATAGAACATACTTCCTCTGAGTCAAAAGGATGCCCTTTTTGCTTATCAAAACCTCAATACCTAGAAAGTACATCAATGGTCCCAAGTCCTTTGTGTGGAAATGGGAATTAAGAAATATTTTAAGTTGCGAGATTCAAGAAGTATTACTTCCAGTAATTACAATATCATCAACATATACTACCAGAAGAATCATGCCTGCATTTGACTGCTGTTGGTAGAATACAAAGTGATCACACTTGCTTTATCTCAATCCAAATTTCTTGATCACACCACAAAACCTATCAAACCAGGCACGGGGACTCTATTTTAGACCATACAATGATTTCCTGAGGTAGCACACCTTCCCATACTCTCCCTGAGCAACAAACCCAGGTGATTGCTCTATAGAGACTTCTTCAAGAAGATCACCATTCAGAAAGCCATCCTTAACATCAAGTTGATGCAAATCCCAATGATGGATGCCAGCCAAAAAGACAAAAAGGCAAACAGAGGTTAACTTTTCCACTGGGGAGAAAGTCTCCGAATAATCAATACCATAAGTTTGAGCATAACCTTTTGCAACTAATCGAGCTTTTAATCGTTCAAGGGAACCATTAGCTTTAGTTTTAACAACAAACACCCATTTGCATCCAATAGCCTTCTTCCTAGAAGGTAGATCGACAAGAGCCCAGGTACCAGCCTTTTCGAGGGCCATCAATTCTTCTTTCATCGCTGCATGCCAACTAGGATGATATCGCTGCAGGCCAACTAGGATGAGTAAGGGCTTGGTGAAGTGTGGTAGGAGTGGAGATTGAATCAAGAGTGGCAACAAGGGAGGAGGATGTAGGAGAAAATTTCTAGTAGGCCACAAATAAGGAGATAGGATAGGTACAACTAGCATAATCAGGAGAAATATGTAGGAGACAAATTCTAGTAGGCCACATGTGAGTACCTTTCCTAAGAGCAATATGTAGGTCAATAGGATCAGGGTTGGGGGAATCAAAAGTAGGTGAGTCATAATCAGGAGTAAAGTTATCATGAACAGAATGAGTTGGCGAGGTAGTTATTAGTGAAGGTAGAGTAGCAGCAACATCAGCATCATTGATTATATCTGGTCCCAAAATAGCTACCTGTACTAGTGATATAGGGACTCGATAGACTAAGACATCATTAAGTTCAATTGGGGTAGATGGTGACTCAAGTACTATCAAAGATTTGAAGAATGGAGAGGATTCATGAAAGACTACATCAGTGGAGACAAGATAACGATGGAGATCAGGAGAGTAACAATGATAACTTTTCTGGTCTTGAGAATAACCAAGGAAGACAAATTTCAAAGATTTTGGATCAAGTTTACTAACACTAGGACGAACATCTCGAACAAAGAACACATAGCCAAAAATTTTAGGATCAATGGGAAACAACTTATTGCTGGGGAACAGAAGTGAATATGGAGTGTCACCATTTAGAACAGTCGAAGGCATGTGATTAATAAGAAAACATACAGTAGACACAGCGTCAACCCATAATAGTTGAGGAACAAAAGAGTGAAACATAAGAGCTCGAACAGTTTCTAATAGGTAACGGTTCTTTCGTTCAGCAACAACATTTTGAGTAGTTGTATCAACACAAGAAGATTGGTGAATAATACCATGATGTTACATATAGTCTGTGAATTAGGTTGAAAAATATTCTTTTGCATTATCACTTCGAAAGGTTTTCACAGGAATGCCAAACTGAGTACGAATTTCAGTACAAAAATTATGAAAATGAGAAAACAATTTGGAACGTTGTTTTATTAAGTAAAGCCAAGTTGTTCATGAATAATCATCAACAAAACTAACAAAGTAGCGAAAACCAATCTAAGATGTAACTGAACAAGGACCCCAAATATCAAAATGGACTAACTCAAAGGGGGACTGATCTCATTTATTAATACGATGTGCCAAGTGCACACGATGGTGTTTGGCAAATTGACAAGACTCATAATCTAATGCAGACACAGACAAAAATTGAGGATACTACTTCTTTAGGGATGATAGTGACATATAACCAAGACGATATTGGATTTCAAAAGGGGATAACCCACTAGAATAAGCAACAGATTGTGGGACCGTATCATCAAGGATGTAATGCCCGCCAAATTCGTAGCCTCTACCAATAATCTGCTTCGTCGATAGATCCTGAATCAAACAATATTAGGGAATAGTGAGATAAAACAGTTCAAATGATGAGTGAGAGTACTGGGGCATAGAAGATTAAATGTAAGATTAAGGGTATTAAGAACAGAGGATAATGAAATAGATGAAGTTGGGTTGCCTGAACCAAGCACACGGATAGTAGAACCATTGGCTATGAATATGGAAGAGGGGTTGGCATAAGGAGCATACGATGAAAATAAATGATGATTACCTGTTATATGGTCAGTAGCACCAAAATCTATATGATCCACTTCATGGAGGAAGTAGCAAGACTAGAGGACAAATTACTTATAGCTAGTGCCCCTGCATGTGATTGACCAGCATCTAATTGATAAGGTGTTTATGTAATATGGGCAAAACCATGTTGTTGATCGTGCTGTTGCTTATTCTGTAATTTACAACAATTTTTCTTAATGTGACTAGGTTCCTTGCTATAATTACAGATAATACTTCCATAATTCATGGGTTGAGTGTTAGTGCTATGTTTGGACCCATAATTCTTGTTTTCAAAGGGCCTACGCCCAGCTAGAGCACTTACAGTTAGATCAATAGACTGACAGACCAAACTATCAGCATGAAGAACTCGTGAAAACATATCTTTAAGAGAGAGAAGCTCTTAACTAGACAAAATCTGAGAGCGAATTATTTCATATGAAGGGTAAAGAGCTTCAAGGAAACTGATAATAGCCTGAAGTTCCAGATTCTTAATACGAGTCAGAAGATCACCTGTGGAGACATGAGGACTTTCATTTCCTCATACAACCTCTTGAAGTCTAGGAAGAAGTCCTTTAAGGGACGGCCCTGTTACTAAGAGCGATAGAAGCCTTTACAGACCTCATGAACCTAAGTGATATTTCCTTTGCCAGAAAACATAAATTCAAGATACTGCATAATTTCTTTGACGGTATTGCAGTGGCCAACAGAAGACAGAATTTGCGGTTCAATAGGATTTTGAATTTGAAACAGAATTCGAGCATCTGCTCTTTACCAAGTCAAAAGTTTTGTTTCATCACTAGAAGGGGAATCCTCAGTTAAATAGGTTTCCATCTTGATTCCCAAAATATAAACTCTAATAGTTTTGTTCCAATCATTATAGTTTGACCAGTTCAACTGTGAAGCAGTAATCTTAGCAGACATAAGTAACATATCAGAGTTCTTAGAGTCAGCCATGTAGAATAACCAACCACAATAGTAAGTAAAAGCAAACGGAAGTCTCAACTTATCCAAAAATAAGTATCAATATGAGCTAGCCACAAAATGCTGAAGGTACATAATCCACAAAAAAGGAATAGAATGGTAACCAAAAACATAAAATAGAATGCCAAGCCAGAAAATGTCACACTATGACCAAATGGAACAATCCTAACAAAAAGAACTTCAAAAAGTATCATGGTAGAAGCAAATATGGAGAGATACCCCACAATCCGAAATCAAAATTAGATCACACCGCCCCTAGGGATGGAACAGGCTCGAAAAATAGATCAAGACACACCTGAGATACATTTGAAAATGTCACTGGAGGATGACCCACTCACCGGAGCGTGTACGGAAGGGCAGAGGGGGTGGTGGCGCGTGACGATACACACACTGCCATATCTTGACCCCACTGAGGTGATGCACCGATCGGAGGCTAGAGAGTTATGTAAGGGGGCACGTGCTTACAAGATTGACATTGAAAAAGGAGATCTGAAAATGGACTTTGGCCAGAATACAAGTGTAAACCCCTACCTTGAAAGCCGATAATTTGGTTCGAAAACATGTAATTAAATTTTTCCTAGAGACCAGCAGTAAATTCAAAACTTATTAAAGGTCCCAACTTCAAGATAGAGTTTGGTCCTGTGATAAAACGGGTTTTCAGATACTTTCAAAACCTGTTAAATCCGGTCTCACTTTCACTTTCAAATCTATTGGCTTGTTTGGTACTATTCCATTCAAGAATATCAGTGTCTGAAAAAATTCCCAACGACTCTCAGGTTTTATTCATTCACTAACAGGGTCTACAGGGCACATTTGCCCGTTTTAATTCCCAACACAAGTCTATGGTGGACTCAACCACCTTTACTACATCTCACTTGTACTTACATCATTTACAATATATACATTTATCCAAAAGAGTGGACTCAACACAAGTCTATGGTGGACTCCTAGCCATAAACACTAGCCGCCCTTGGTTACCTGCTTCTCCTTCGATCCGCTTGCCCTGGTTATAGGTTAGTCATTGGAAAGAGTGCGATTCATAAGAATCTCAGTAGTAATGTTTTTACTCATATAACATATAATAAACAAAGAATGTAAGCAATTATCACAAAGCAGCAACACAACAACATCCACAGCAGCAATCACATTTGTGACTTTCATCACATAAACGACAGGTCTCACGGCTGTATACATAATATGACAGCTTTCGTTGTAAACATCTTCACGACAGCTTTCGTTATATTCACATTCATAACAGCTTTTGCTGTATTCACAAAAACGACAGCTTTCACTGTATTCACGGTCATGACAGCTTTCACTGTATACATCTTTATGATAGCTTTTACTATATTCACGTTCACAACAACTTTCGCTATAAACACAATACGAAAGCTTTTGCTGTATTCACGGTAGCATTCATATTCATCACAATTCAATGATAAGCACATACATACAAAGCATTATATATGATATAAGAGAAAGAGTCACTATCTTGTTCTTTCCATTCTTGCTCGAGCACCGATTTCCCACGCTTAGGGCAGATGTCAAGTCCTATAAATCATAATAAAGGATGAAAAGTCATTCCCTCTTCCAATTTTTAAACAGGTACAAAACACTTAGTGTTGGTTATCATTTAAGACCTTTAGATGGCTACTAGAAGCTCAAACAAAAGCCTAAAGGGGCAGGAAGAACTAGACCAAAAACCACCTTTCAAAAGTTCAAAATGCCGAAGTTGGGGGTTGGCCGCGGCCAAGGAATTCTTTGGCTATGGCCAAAAACATGTCAGAAGCTTTTTGGCTAAAGCCAAGGGTCTTCTGCCTACTGCTAAAAATAGGTCAGAAGGTTTTGGCTGTGGCAAAAAGCAGGTCCGACACTTTCTTGCTGTGGCCAAGAGGAAATTTCTGTTTCGGGACTTCCAAAAATCATAACTAAATCTAAAAGAATTGAAATGGAGTGATCCTGAAGCCTACTTGAAGCTTTTTAAGTCCTCTTTATAGGAAAAATATGGATCACTACTATCTACAACCAAAAAAAATACAGAACTCAATAAATTTCCATACTGTTCCAAAATAAATTCCAGTTGAACTCCAAACTTAGGAAATACATAACTTCCAGCACACACATCAAAATGACTCCCATAATATATTAATTTAAAGCTTGGCATGTGCACTATTATACTAAAAATTTTTAGAATTTTTAGCCACCATTTCTCATTTAGTCGAAGCTTTGAACAAGAGGAATGAGATTAAAGAAGAGGATTTTGACAATAGAAGCCATTTTCAAGGTCAAATATCAAGGAGAAGGATTTGATTTACCTTAAGCTTCTTTCTCTTTCTTCTTCACCTTGCTTGGTCAACTATGAGTGCTTGAGAGAGAGAAAAAGTGATGAAATGATGAACTCTTTATCCCTCCCTATCTTAACAGCCAACTATGAGAAGAGAGAGGGAAGAGAAATGAATTAAAAATGCTTATTTGACTTTTCAACAACTTATGCTTAATCCATTTCATGCCAAGTGTCCAAAATCTTGTGGCTCACTATAAGGCATGTAACTATACGATTACACTAACTAATTCCATTAGCCATTTAGTTACACCACTTATTCTCTTGGTTAACAGTCAATTCCTTCTTCGATTGTTGACTAATTGGTCGATAAATTTCTTTCTTCTCATTTTGCCCCTGACTATTGTAACCCCCATCCGGAAAAGCCCGTAAATGCAATTCAAAAATGTTTATGAATTAATTAAGAGATCGAGAACAACTTAAAAATTTTTTCAAAACCTGTATAATATGATTTCCATTCATTTTTAAAAACCATTTGGCCTGTTAGGCTCTGTTACATACACAATATCAGAGTGCTTAGAAAAATTTCTGACATTCACCCAGGATATATTCATTAACTAAGGGTATTATAAGGCATCATTGCCTATCTCAGTTTTCCTTATTGGGGATTACAGTACAAATACTATTCTATGGTCAACCAAATATATAGTTGTCCAAAATATGATAACAAAAAAAAAAACAAAACTAAAGATTGCCGCCAGTCATCCTAGTTGCCCTTATTCACATGCTTGTCCCTTGATTAGCTTGCCCTGGCTAAAAATTTGATAATTGGAAAGAGTGAGATTCAAAAGAATCTCAGTAGTAACATTTCACATATATGATGCATAATATAACAAAGCATGTAAGCAAATATCACAATTCAACAACACAGCAGCATTCAATCATGACTTTGATCACAAACGTGAAAAGCATGACAATCTCTAACAGCAGCATTCAATCAATACCATAATCACTCCCGTGATAGGCATGACAATCAGCAACATTCAATCATTACCATATGTTAGTGCAAGTGTTTCACCCAAAGGGGGGGTGAATTGGGTGATACCAGAAATTTTGTTGCGTATATAAAATTTAACTGGAAATTTAAAGCAATTAAGAGTTAGGAGAAATATCACCGAAATGTACACCGGGGAGTTATACTGGTTCGGCCACAACTATTTTGACCTACATCCAGTCCTCAAAGCTTCTATGAGATTTTCACTATATCTTCCAAGATTCAGTGGGTTCTTGGCACCTCAGTACACAGCAAGTTCCTTCACTGGATACTCGCTCCCCCTTACACGTTGTAATCAAATCCCCGACTCAAGGTTCTATAACCTTAAGTTGTCTCAATAACAAATATTGAGTTTGTAATGAAAAACTTTCTCATAGAACAAATGTATAATCACTGAAGTACAAATAATGAATATAGGAAACCAGAGCACTAAGATTATATTGATCGATGTGAGTTTTCTTGTTCTCAGTTGTTGTATACTGTTCTTTGAATGCTCCATATATATATAGATGATTTATGATGTCCGTTGGAAGCATTTCAAACATGTCTGTTAGAGTCTCTCTGCTTCATTTGACCGTTCTTCATATTTAGAAACTAGCCGTTTGCGGTAGGTAGGCATTTTGAATGTTACGGACAATATATTTGACTTCTCTCTCAATGTATGATCTCTTCATTGTTTTTTTGCAAGTATCCAGGAAACTAATATAATGAAAGGTTAATCATATAGATAACACATCAATGAACGTTGGATTAAAATCATGCTTTCTATACTGCATTACTTAAGTGGCTACTCAAGTGATCATGCTCATAACTCGAGTACACTTGCGTAGTCCCTTGAGTAACTTCATTAAACATAAGCCAGAGAGTAAGTCAACATTGTTTGACCTAATTATACCTTGCTTACTCAAGTAATCCCTCGAGTAAGTGTTCCTTTTCTTCTACTTACTCGAGTGGTCCCTCGAGTAATAGTTCAAATAACTTTGGAGATTACTCGAGTGATCCCTCGAGTAATGGCATTAAAATCTTGGCTGAGAGAAAATTCTATTAGACTTACTTGATTACTCGAGTGGGCACTCGGGTAATGTCTCAAATAACTTTGTAGATTACTCGAGTGATCCCTTTGAGTAATATCCTTCATTTCTTGGTCAAGAGCTACTGCATTGTTTCTGCTCTGATTACTCAACTGGTTACTCGAGTAATGTCTCAAATAACTCTGTAGATTACTCGAGTAATCCTACATAATTCTTGACAGAGAGCTTACTGGAACATTTTCTCACATATTACTCGAGTGGTCCCTTAAGTAATGAGGTAATTACCTGAGTGCTTACTCTAGTAATGTCTTCAAAAATCTCACAATATTCCTTTTTCCTGTGCTCTGTCTTTCACTTCATCTTCATTACTTGAGTGGCTACTCGAGTAATGCTTTTCCCTATCACCAAGAACTTAGTTACTTTGTTCAAATCATTTTGTTTAATTATCAAAACCTTTTGTATGATTAATCCAATCTTTATTATCATCAAAACATATGGGATCTAACACTATAGTCACTCATATGATAGGCATGACAATTTGCAACAGCAGCATTCAAAGCCAGGCTACCCACCATGACTCAATCGTTCAATCAAAGCCGGGCTACCCACCGTGACTCAATCGTTCATTCAATGATAAGTACAAACATACAATGCATTAAACATGATATAGGAGAAAGTGTCACTACCTTGTTCTTTCCTTCTATGCTCTGACACCAATTTATCACGTGCAGGGAAAATGTCAAATCCTATAAATCATAATTAAGGACGTCAAGTTATCACTTATCCCAATACTCAAATGACTTCAAAACACTTAGATTTGGTTATCATTAAAGTCCCTTAGGTAGATATGGAAGTTTCTAACAATAGCCTAAAAGGATTGGGAAGTACTAGGTTAGAAACCACGTTTCAAAATTACAAAGTGCTGAAAACAGGGATTGGCTGTGGCCAAGAAATCACTGGCTGCGGCCAAAAATAGCTCAAAGAGTTTTTGGCTATAGCCAAGATCTTCTGCTTACATCCAAAGACTGCCTAGAAAGTTTTGGGCTGCAGCCAAGAATCTTTGGCTACAGCCAAGGAAATTTCTGTTTCTTGGTTGAACTTCGAAAAATCATAACTAATTCTAGAAAAATTAAAATGGGATTCCAAAACCTATAGAAAGCCATTTAAGTCCTCTTTACAGGAACAATATGAATCAATGCTAGATATAACCACAAAAATACAGAATTCGACATTTCTCCTTACTGTTCCAGAATTAATCCCAGTTTTAACATCAAACTTTGGAAGTTCATAACTTTTACCACACACATCAAAATGACACAAACTTTATGTCATTGGAAAGCTTGAAATGTCTACTACAAATCTGGCGAATTTCAGATTTTTTGACACCATTTTCTATTTCGAAACGTCCATGCAAACTGACTGCCTGCACAGAGTTTTCACTAACCAAATCTTGCAACTTTTAAACCTAAGTTTTGAATGGTTCAAAATTCACATCCAACACTACTCCCACACAATTTTCCATAAGGAATCCAATGGAAACATCAAAAAAACCAAATTTTCATTCCTTTAACATATTTTTTGTTTTGCACATATTCAACACAATATCCCAAAATTGCCAAACTTTACATTCAAGGTTCAATTCAATTCTATTTATCCAAGGCTCACAACAAAACACCATTTCCATGATCACAACGCATCATACTCTCTAATACCCTAATCCATGAAAAATAGGGAAAATTTTCTAGAAATTCAAGCCTCAACCAATGTCCACAACACGTACAGAAAGGTTTTCTCTTACTCACCTCAACAACTTTCTCAAACTGTTCCTTGCTTCACCAACCTCTAGATTTTCTTGAGTGCATAAACCACCACCAAAGGAAAATCTAAAACCATAGAATCGAAGCTCACAACTTAAGGAACAAGATTAAAGAAGAGAGTTTTGGCATTTGAGTTCATCTTAAGGGTCAAATGGCCTACCTTGTGAAAAGGTTTCTTCCTCTTTCTTTGTCTCCAATAGAAGCCGAATGAGAGAGAGAAATGAGAGTGAAGAATATGATGGAATGATGGAACTTCTATGCCCATACTCCTAACTTCCGAAATGTAGGAAGAGAGAGGGAAGGAAAATGTTAAAAATATTACAATTTGACTTTATCAACTACTCCCTCAACATCCAATAGTGCCACTTGTCCCAATTTCCTTTCTTCTCATAAAGTAAGTAATCACATGGTTACACTAACTACTCCATTTGCCATTTAGTCACACTCCTCATTTCTTTTAGTTAATAATTAATTTCTTCATTAATTACTGACTAATTGGCCGGTAATTTTCCATTCTTTAAATTTTTCCCCTGATTATGGCACATTTACTTGAATTGCCACATGACACATTTTAATTCTTCTTCCCTTCTTCATGCGTCATTTCCCTCCCATTTTAGCCTAAAAATAACTTTGTCACATAATTAGACTTAAATATAGGGTTTTGGGTATTTCCAATAATTAATTTGAGCCACAATTCAACTTTATTTCCCTTAAAGTGTTTTCTCATATTAATTACATTCTCAATAGAAGTCATTAGGTCTTAATCAAAATTTGGGGTATTACAACTATGACAATTTCAGTTTGATTACCACTTAACACTTTATTTGACCCCCAATGTGCCCTCCCTTCACTTTTAATTCAACTTAAGCTTATCACCATGATTGAGCTTAAATACAAGGTTTGGGCACTTTCTATGGCTAATTCGGGTCATAATTCGCCCTTTATTCTCTGAAAGTGTTTGTCTAATATCAATTACATCTACTTTTGGAGTTTGAGCCCTTGTACACGTTTTGGGGCATTACAACAAGCTTCTCACTGGAAAAACTGGAGGAGAGGGAGGAACACTGAAACACTGAACTACAAAATACAAGTCTCTCTGATACTATTCTAGCTTATGAAAGTTCAATATTTCTTATATAAATTAGTGTACAATGATATATGATTATATACACGAGAGATTTACATTTCATATAGTTACTTATGTTTCCTACCGTTATACTCAATACGTTTCCTAATCCCAGGGGATCTATTCTAACAATTTCGACCATTATTAGTTTGACTTATATCACACACTGAGCATAATCACCTCATCTGAAGCCTTCATATCATGCATTTTAAGCTTACTACAACAATCCTTTCTATACATTTTAAAATGCATGATATGAAGGCTTGTATGGATGAAAATTAAAGGGAGAAAATTTCGTCATGACTTTTGCAAGCATGAAATCACACAAAAAGAAAAAGTACTTACAATGGTAAAGAAGTTGAACAAGGAAAGATCAACCAGAAAGATCAGTACTTTCAAATGTTGAAGGGGTTGCTGCTAAGAGATGGAGTGGATGCAACCCATTCTTATTTCGCATCATCATCATCTCTTTAAGACGATCTTCATAAAGGTGAACTATTTTGATCGCCATATCTGCGAAATCAAAGCATGCACTCGAGTTAATAATAATCCATTAAATTATGTGAAAGAATATATGAACAGTTATTTCTATTTACCAATATGCCCTCCTGCTATTGCACAGTGAAGAATGGTATCATTTTCATGGTTACTGTAGTAGGTTAAAGGGCCTCGATCAAGGCTATCAAAAAGCCTTGATCAGAGCTATGATAATCAAAGAAAAGCTTCTTTATTGCCTTAGGCAACTGCCATAAAGAAAGGTGTCTCCCCATTTATGTTGCGTATAGTAAGTAAAGAGGGGTCTTCTTCAGCTAATATCTCACACATTTCAAGACTCCCCTTCTAAGCAGAAGCTACTAAATGCAAAGGAGTATTACCCTTCTCATTCTTAGCTCCAAGGACACGTTTCTTCTCATCACTGTTTTCATCCGTTGCAGTCAACTCCTCACCCTGCTCATTAATTCTCCATTGACCAACGTCTAAGATAATTCTCACTAGACCATATACTACGAACAGTTCCCTACTAGACACTGCCATGTGTAATACTATGTCTCCAGTTGTAAATTCTAAGGACTTCTATCCAGTTGCCTTTCATGGCAGCAATACGTAAGATCTTTACATGTTCATCGATGTTGTCAGAAGTCATTGTCTCCTACACAATAGGCTTCAATGCATGTTAATTCATTTTCATGTCTAAAATATATGGACTATGTCTTATTTGGATAATAGATCAAAGACTTTTGGCTTAAATGAACTTCACTTGAATTATAACACTAGTTATCTTCATATGTTCATTCTCATCTCTAACTGTATGCACAGATCATTTTATATCGAGGTCAACTATTTGAGTCAACTCAATTTTCTTCATCATAAATCAACACAATAACTCACACACGTCAACTACGAACTGGGAAGCTCTTCATTCTTTCCCTTTACTACAAGAATTGTACTCAATCTTGTGATTAAAACTGTTGGGAATTGGGCTTAGTCCACCCTTGGTGGATTAGGCCCAAACCCATTAAGCTTTAAGTTTTTGGGGCCAAATAAAATACCTAAAAGAATGTGGGGCATTTATAGGTAATTTTCCCAATGGTTTGAATTTGAAACCTGGTGGGAACAGTTTCCCCGCATGTTTTGGGGGGAACAGTTAGTTGGCTGCGTATGTGTAAATAACATAAACACATGAAAAAAACTTTGACAGAAAAAGTTTTCTCTACAGAACCTCTTCTCCTTCTCTTCTCTTCCTGTGCATTTGCTGTGTGTTATAGTCGAAATCCTGGTGATTCGACTCGTGTGGGTACCGGAAGAACTCGAAACGACACTTCAAGTACGCCCGAATTCCGACATTGGTATCAGAGCATTTAGGTTTTTATGAGTCCATGAATGATGCTTCTGCTATGCGTCTGTGTTCTTAAATATTTACTGTCCATCAATTTTTTCGTTTTATGTTCAAGATATACATGTACGGTAGTCTAATTTCATGATACATGAGAGTATATGATTCATTTCATGTATATTTTCCTATATGAGATTGGTTTTCGGTTCATATGTTTAAACGAAAATATGAATTGTGCTTAAACTCACTCTATTATGTGTTTATCAATTTTTTTCGGTGGTTTACTGTGCAATCTACTTTTGGTGAACTTCAGTTGTATGATAATGTCTTGGTTCTATGAGCATTAGAATATTGAAAAGCATCATAAAACATATACTAGGGCTATAATACAAGAGTACCGATAGGTTATGCGAAATCCGGAAAAAGAAGCATAAGACCGAAAAGAGGATTGAATTGGGTCACCATGAAACGAGTATTTTAGGGTTTAAAAATAATCCCATTATGTAGAGCTCAAAAAAACGATGAAGATGGACACCAAGAACGTGTAAAATGGAAGTCGGACGGTGAAGTTACGGAGGAGAGACGGTACCGGGTCGACGGACCCGACCCGCGGATGAAATCGGGTCCGGGTCTACCCAGCTAGAGGTTGAAAACAACCTCCAGCGATTCAAAATGGTGCCGTTTTATGCCTTCTCTAAATAAAAAAAAATCCGGATCGGGTATAGCCCAACCTGATCCGGTTCAGTTAAAAAAAAAAGAGTTTTTTTTGCCATCAGTGGCCCAAAACCCAAATACAAAAAAAATAAAATAAAATAAAATAAAAGGGACAGAAATACCACGTGGCGCGTGTGACCACGTGGCAGACCTAATTGACACGTAGCGGACATAGACCGACTGCGGGCGGCGCGTGGAGTCCAGCCAGAAGGCGCATTTGACGATCGGAGGGCAGCAGAGTGGTGCGTGCGCTTCACGTGCCTTCAGTGAGAGTGGGTTTTTATCCATTTTTTTCCAGGATTTTTTCATTCTCGGGGCGCATGTGGGTGCGTGGGAGCTCCATTTGAGACGCGGTTTGTTCCTAAAAATCCCTAAATACGAGATCTTCATGTTGATACGCCATTTGCCTATTTTTAGGGCAATTCAGGATCTGCTTGTGAGGTTTTAGCTCTTATTTAAGTGTTTTTTATACATTTAAAAATACTTAAAATCATAATAATGACTTACATTTGTTTATTTAGGTCAAAAATGAAGCAAGAGGCTTCTAACAGCACTGAAACACTTGAGTATGGGTCATTGAGCATTGAGTTTATGGACGATCAAGCTCATGTGAATGATCCTGAAGAGGATCCCGAAGAGGAACCTAAAGAATATGAATTTTTTGAGGAAGATCCTGAAGAATATTTTGAGGAAGATGCTGAAGAAGGTTTTTTGGAGCCTGTTCCAGTAGAACCTCAAGTGGTCTACTCTGACTCTGGACCTAAGTCTGTGCCCTCCTATCCTGATGAACCTCAAAATTTGGAAGAAGAGGTCGGTCAACCCTATTCTGCTGCTATGGCTGAGAAGATAGCAGAACTTGACGCGGACAAAACAGCTAGAATAAATAATATAAAAATCATATACTCAATCATTGCGAATTATGTGGAAAGCATAAAAGACAAAAATAGTGTAGAGTTCTACGTGAGCGTAATGATGAAGTACCGCGCGACTGTAAAGGCTAGGGGCACATTTTCAATGACTGTTGCTTGGGTTGATGCTGTGACAAAAACAACAAAATTCATGAAGAAAAAGAATAGATTCTTTAGGAAACTAAGGAAAGCCATTATTGACTACTGTTGTTCTGACATTTAATGGTGTATTATGTTCCTATTTCCTTTTATGCTGTTTGTATTGAGAATATGACTCTAAATATTATTGTTTGTATGGCTTATGTATGGACATGGTATTTTTCATGTAATGAATTATGTTTGTCATACAATGCTAATTTTTTAATTGTGTATTATCATACCATGTATCTCTGATGAGTGGGAGCTTTTAGAAGGTGAAACTTCTAAAAGCTGATGACTTATTTAAAGTATTTATATGAAGTTTTTTGATAGAAAATAATAAGTTGCTAATATTTGTGTGATGGGAGGTACAAACGTATTCTCCTGATCATGGATCTAGGTATGAACTTATTTTCTGGTCAAGAATGATATAAGTACAGAAGTTGTATACCGTGCTATGCTACATAATCGTTTGGTTATGTTCTCTTAAAGAGAACAACGTTTCTAAATATGAAAAACGTTGCTTCAGAATTGACAAATGGCCACGAAAGGCATCATTACTGAACTGAATAAGGAAGAGAAACTGAATGGCTATAACTGGGACATCTGGCACCGTAAGGTGTAGTACATTTTGGAGGAACAGGAGGCTGTTGAACCACTAACCACTATTTTGGTGGAACCTGAAGCTGGGATTACTACTCAGCACAGGAGAAACTTGGAAGTTTACCAAGCGTGGAATAAGAAGAACAGCATTGCAAGAGTCACCTTATTGAGCACAATGGAGAATGACCTGATGTGCCAATATGAGAAATACCAAACTGCTCAGGCTATGTGGGCTGCACTCAAGGATAAGTTTGGTGGCATATCAACCACTAAGCTTAGAAGGTTGACAATCAAGTCTGATACCTACAAGCTTAGAGCAAATACTCCTATGAAGTAGCATCTGAGAGAGATGTCCAACATGATCAGAGAACTTCAGGAAGCTGGACACATCTTGACTGATGAACAGTAAGTTCAGGCTGTAATCAGATCGCTTCCTTCTAGCTGGGAGCACATGAAAGTGAACTTAACTCATAATGACAACATCATCACTTTTGATGATGTAGTGAAATATCTAGAGCTTGAGGATGAACGCCTAGCTGCGTATAAGGCTTCTGGTCAAGCCTACTATACTGAAAATGCTGGTCCTTCTAATGCAAAGCCCGATTCCAAAAAGGGCAAGAAATCTCAAAAGAAAGGCAAGAATGATGGCTCTAATTTCAAAAAGGGCATAAAGCAATTCAAGAAGAAACGAAAGAAGGGCGGCAAGAAGAAAGTTGACCTGAATAAGGTCAAGTGTTACGCCTGCCAGAAAATGGGTCACTTCGCACGGGACTATACTGAGCGAAATGACCGTGAAAAGGTACTAGTGGATTATGTGAATTCACACATTTCTTATGTTTTAAGTACTTCTTTTCTAACAGAACCTGTTTGTTCTTCTTGGATTTTGGATTCAGGCTCAACAGACCATGTGACGAGGGATCGGGGATCCTTCGTGGAATATCGTCGGTTGCCGCATCTAAGCAAATAGCTTTACGTGGGCAACAATGTAAAGATCGAAGTTAAAGGAATTGGCACCTTTAAGTTACCTTTGCGTGGTGGGAAGACTTTGATCCTACATGATGTTCTTCATGCACCTGACATCAGACGGAATTTAGTTTCAGTACTTTGTTTATTAGATTATGGGTTTGATGTAAACTTTCATGGCAAAGTTGCAGACATTTTTAGTAACAAGACCTTTTATGGTTTAGCTTTCCTTTCTAGAAAGTTCTTTGTTATGGATATTGTTGGTAATTTTAATATGCATGACTGTTTCGTTATTTCCTCCAATATTACTGTTGATATGAATATCTGGCACGCTAGACTAGGACACATTAATCAAAATAGAATGATTAAACTAGCTAGAGAAGGTTTGCTAGGTGAAATTTTGAATATGGAAATGTCCTTATATGAGAATTGTCTAGCTGGTAAGGCAACTAGGAAACCTTTCGGTAAGGGAACTAGAGCTGAGATTTCGTTACAATTAATCCATTATGATATATGCGGTCCAATGAGTGTGAGGGAGAGACACGGAGCCTGGTATTTCATTACCTTCATTGATGACTATTCCCGATATGGTCACATACACAAGTCTGAAGCTCTTGAATGCTTTAGACGGTACATGAATGAAGTAGAGAATCAAACGGATTGTAAAATTAAAGCTTTGCGAACTGATCGGGGTTGTGAATACTTATCTGATCAGTTTAAGGAGCTCTGTGAAGAAAAAGGGATATTTAGGCATCTAACCATCCCTGGCACTCCACAACAAAACGGAGTTGCTGAAAGAAGAAATAGAACTCTTCTAGACATGGTTAGCTCAATGATGGCTCAAGCACATAGCCAATTTCATATTGGGGTGATGCTTTACTAACGGCTGCCTTCATTCTTAACCGTGTGACCTCAAAATCAGTCACTTCTACACCCTATGAGTTATGGATAAAATACAAGCCAAATTTAAACATCCTGAGACCCTGGGGGTCTGCTGCGTATATTTATAATGATTCCCATAGGTATGGGAAATTGGGTCCTAAAGGAAAAAAGTGTATCTTTATAAGATATTCTGAGCAATCAAAAGGATATGTTTTCATAGGTGAAAATGAAGATGGAACTATGACTGAAATTGAATCAAGAGATACCGTATTTCTAGAAAATGAATTTCCTAGCAGGGGAGATATTGATCGAACAGTATCTCTTTATGAGATACAAGAACAAGGCAGTACAGAACAAACTCAGATTAATTATCCTCAATCATCTCAATACATTGACTGAAGTGGGAGCTCAGAAAGGCCTTTACAAAGGCCTAGACAAGAGAAGCGAAAGAGACAAGAAGTTCCCACAAGAAGAAGTGACAGGGGAAATGTACATAGGAAACGCTTCTCCATAGAAGGAGAGGCACTTATTGTTACTCCAGACGGAGATGATGAGCCTCATTCTGTGCAAGTAGCCTTATCAGGTCCTGCTAAGGATGAATGGAAGAATGCAGTGGAGGAAGAAATTGATTCAATGAAGAAGAATCAAGTTTGGGAACTAGTTGATCTACCAAAAGGGCGAAAAGCCATTAGGAACAAATGGGTTCTCAAATAAAAGAAAAGTTGATGGATCAATTGACAAATACAAGGCTCGATTGGTTGCAAAGGGGTACACACAACAGGAAGGTATAGATTACGAGGATACCTTCTCACCTGTTGTACATTTCAATTCTATAAGACTTATTCTGGCAATAGTAAATAGTTTAGATATGGAACTGCATTAGATGGATGGAAAAACTGCATTTCTAAACGGTGATCTGGATGAAGAAATCTATATGGAACAACCATTAGGTTTCATTAAGAAAGGAATGGAGAGTAGAGTTTGCAAGCTCAAAAGGTCCATTTATGGACTGAAACAATCATCCAGACAATGGTATTTGAGATTTCATAGAGCAATAACCTCTTATGACTTTCAAATGATTGAAGAGGACCACTGCGTCTACATTAAGCGGTTTGAGGGTAATTTTGTAATATTATCCTTATATGTAGATGACATACTATTAGCTGGAAATAGTCTAAAGTCGGTCTTAGCTATTAAAGAATGGTTATCATCGAATTTTGAGATGAAAGACATAGGTGAAGTAGAATATATACTTGGAGTTAAAATCCAAAGGGATTGCTCTAAAGAATTCTCTCTCTTTTACAAGATAATTACATCAAGAAAATTCTTGAGCGATTCAATATGAGAGACTGCAATCCCTTAGATACCCCAGTAGCTTCAGGTGTAACCTTAAGTCTTGATATGCGTCCCAAAATTGAGTCAGCAAAGAAGAAAATGGAAAGGGTTCCCTATGCTAGTGCCGTTAGAAGTTTGATGTACGCAATGTTGTGTACAAGGCCAGATATTTGTTTCGCAGTTGGACTGGTTAGTAGATTCCAGTCAAATCCTGGTGAGGAACATTGGAAAGCAGTGAAAAGGATTTTGAGATACTTGAAGGGCACGTCAGATTATGCACTATGCTATCAAGGAAGCGATCTGCGCTTGGTTGGATATTCTGACGCTGATTTGGGCGGTGATGAAGTTGAACGAAGATCAACTTCAGGATACACCTTCTTGCTTAATAATGGTGCCATATGTTGGAGCAGCAAGAAGCAGACGTGCATTGCCATACATCCTATGGAAGCTGAATTCGTGGCATGCACTTCAGCAGTGTAAGAGGCAATATGGCTGAAGAGATTTATTGAACATCTTAGATTTGGAAATGAAAGCACAAATCCGGTGTTAGTGTATTGTGACAATACCGTGGCCATAGCCTATATAAAAGATCCCAATTACCATAGCAAGACCAAACACATAGATATAAAGTATAATTTTGTGAGAGATTATGTAGCACAAAAAGTTGTTACTGTACAACATATTTCGACCAAGAGTATGGTCACAGACCCCCTAACTAAACCCATAGCCAAGGAAATGTATGACAAACATGTGAAGGCTATTGGGATGCATAAAATGTAAACTTGTAGACACTATGTAATATGTTTATGATTAATGAAAATGTTTCTTCATAAAATTTTATGTGTCTATATGAAGGTATATAATGACTAGTATGTCGTACAGGCAGGTAAGGTTGGCTCTCTCACACGAGCAACCGCCTTTGATACTCAGGAAGAGTATGCAAAGATGAGACAATTGTGTTCACCAGTAAAGCAGCAGGAATGCTGATATGGTAGAGAAGAAACACAAATTATGTCACCTCGATAAGAGTGTAGTATGTCGAGATGAGATCCAATAAGACATAATATAAATATGGATCGAATCATGGATACCCACTTCCATGATGCCTGTTGCCAGATAACAAATTCTTTAACATTGACGTCATGATAGATAAATGGAGTAGAAGAATTTGGGTTTAGATACTGGGAGCATCTAAACTCATGTCTCACGGTGTTAATAATAAGTTTCAAAATGACGTACGCTCTTATAGTGCAGAGTAACAACGTAGCATGTGATTCATACCACATGTGCGAAAGAACCGCAAATAGGAGGCAAGTGAATGGATCCCTGCTTCATTGCTGTGTGAGTCCCAAGAAGGTTAAACACTTCTGTGATGTCCTTTGACTTTGACATTATCATGGAGATATACTTCAGCGACTGCTACCTTAACATTTATCCTATGATTACGACTGATACGATCCATGGTATTATGTTAGGAAAGCGGTTGACATATATCAAATGATATATGAGTGAAAGGAAGGTTACCTGAAATATACACGCCTATGTTGGTGTCTGAGACATGTCCCTTATGACATTAATTTTTTGGTAATTTCATAAGTGTGGACACTAAGCATATGAAAAGGTGATCTAAGATTTATCTTGACTTGAGAGGGATTAGATCTGCCATGTGGAAGTGTATATTGGTATATTTAGGACATATGAGGCATAATATTAAAATTCAAGCTACACAAAGAAAGGTTGTCTTGTACTGGTCCTATGAGAGGGATTTCTAGTACAAACACCTAGGAGACGTCATGTCCATGTGGTCATGGCAAAGCACCTAGTATGAAAGAAGACAGAGAGAGAGAGACAATTCTTATGACATCCAATCCACCAAGTGTGAGTGGGAGATGTTGGGAATTGGACTTAGTCCACCCTTGGTGGATTAGGCCCAAACCCATTAAGCTTTAAGTTTTTGGGGCCAAATAAAATACCTAAAAGAATGTGGGGCATTTATAGGTAATTTTCCCAAGGGTTTGAATTTGAAACCTGGTGGGAACAGTTTCCCCGCATGTTTTGGGGGAACAGTTAGTTTTGGCTGCGTATGTGTAAATAACAGAAACACATGAAAAAAACTTAGACAGAAAAAGTTTTCTCTACAGAACCTCTTCTCCTTCTCTTCCCTTCCTGTGCATTTGCTGTGTGTTATAGTTGAAATCCTGGTGATTCGACTCTCGTGGGTACCGGAAGAACTCGAAACGACACTTCAGGTATGCCCGAATTCCGACAAAAACAATAATAGAAATGTGAAAAATTAGGCATATTTTGAATCTTGCCACACTTGCTTGTCTGTTTATTTTTCAAAACTTGTATTTTTTAAATGACTACTAAATTTAGGCCCTTCCCAGAGATTAAATTTAAATAATGAAAATGAGAACTGGAGGCCATAGTTATGGAAAACAAGATAACGAAAACAAAAACCAAAAAAGAAAATATAAGCATGCAGCCAAAAGAAGGGAAAACTTAAAGAAAGAGAAGGTGGTGGAGGAGAATAATGTATGCAACAAGAACTAAGAAGAAGTGAATGAGGAGAAAGAAGCAGAGCCTTATTGAAGAAATAGGAGAATGAGATTATTGTAACTTCACCCAAACCAAATCTGAAAGGACCAGATATGAGTGTGAAGAAGAGAGAAAAACATAGAGAGGCTTTATAAAGAGAGAAAAGCAAGAGCAAAAGAGAGAGACTTGCTCTGGCGAGAGAGAGAGAGAGAGAGAGAGAGAGATTCTAGGTCAATAATAGACAAAGATAAATAACCCAAAAAAGATATGTCGGGGGTGGGTATTGATTATTGTGACAAAAGGGAAACAACTAGAGTTTGGATTTAAAATAAAGAAAAGAAAGAATAATATCAATATGGCCATCTTCTTCCTTACGCTACTCTTTTTCCCCTTCTTTATTTTTTTTTCTTCTTAGTTTCTTCCATTTGTTCTTTTGTTTAGTGTACTCCTTCCTACTTTACCTTTAATTTTCGTTTGTCTTCTTTGTTGTTTAGTGTACTCCTTCCTACTTTCTTTCTTGATTTTCTTAAGATCGATTGAACCTGACAAATTGCCAATTGCGCTAGTTTAGACCAGTTTAATAGCAGGACTACCCATTCATTCTAGTTCGCTAAAACACTGATTTCATTATAGTTCAAGATTATTTCGCTGGTTCGCAATTCAGCTAGTTCGATCTGATTTTGCATTGTTCTTTTAATATGATAATAACAACATTAAAACATCAATATATAAAAGAGCAAAATAAAATAACTATCCCTTTAATGCTTAAAACTTTACAGTGAAATAGAGAAATTCATGTAAGTTAAAGCCCGCGTCGAAAAAGTATTTATTTGATGATCATTTTAAAAAGGTTAAATATTGGGCAAATAAACTTGATGATGAAATATACCAAACGTGAATTATTTATTATATGAAAAATTAAAATAAATTATTAAAGTTTAACCGAGTCTCATCAAACTTCAAATGTAAGATTTCATGAGTCGTGTCACTAGATTATATTTTTATCCAAATTTTGGTGCTACATTTCTTTTTTGAATACTACCAATATATATATATCCTCCCCCTGCAATAGGCATCAATTCTTAAACTTTGATATCAAAGCATCCGACATGAAAACAGTATGCTTGTTACACACATATCATTGCAAACAACAGAGAAATAAAACGAAAGTGATGATGGATTGTGTTGTTTGAATAGTAAGACATGCACTTTCACTAGTAGAAAAATTACTTTTAAGACCGGTTAAAAACGAAATTTTAGACCGGTTTTGGATCCGGTCTTGATACAGCCGGTCTTAAAAGTCTACTATTTTTTAGACCGGTTAAGGAAACCAGTCTTAAAAATAACGTTTTTAGACCGGTTGCTCGAAGACCAGGTCTAAAAAGTCCAGACTTGTTAGATTGGTTGTTTAAAAACCGGTCTAAAAACTTTTTTTTCAAAACTTTTAAGACCGGTTGTTAAAATAACCGGTCTTAAAAGTCATACTTTTAAGACAGGTTTTAATAACAACCGGTCTTAAAAGTACTTTTAAGACCGGTTATTTTAACAACTGGTCTTAAAAGTGATATTTTTTAAAATAAATAAATAAATAGGGCCTTTTTTGTAGTCAAACGTACAGATGAGTAGAAGGGATTACAGTGAAAAATCGATTGTAGATACTTCTAAGCAAATTACCACCATCAGATTTCACAAAAACATCTTCCCTGTGAATCCTGCTGCTAAAATTTTTGAAAACCTGAATTCTTTTATCGTTCACTAAGAACATCAAACAACGTAAAACGATAATGAATAGCTCTTGTAACAAAATTCAGGCACACCCATAAGGATCTCTCTTCTCTTCGTGACCCTTGTTCCTCTGGTAAAGAAAGCAGATAAGGAATTGTTTTAAGCGAGGCGCTTCGCTCTGCACCTTCTTCTTCCTCTTTCATCTATCGCCACCTTGTAGTATATACTCAAAAATTAGTTTACAAATTAATTAAGCGTTTAAAAGGAAAGTTTATTCAAACCTCATAACATCAGTTGCATCTTCTTCACGCATCTCTGGGTCAAAGCAAAGGAGCAAGCAGCTTATGGCAGCAAAAAAGTGAGGCTGCCAAGGTAGGTTGCGATGAAGGATGGATGTCACGGGGAAAGAGAAAAGTCACGACGAAGGAGATCAGAGCAAGCGAGATTGTGGCGGCGACAAACTCATTCAGTGCAAGGGTGAGAGCATCGCAGCAACAAACATGAGAATGAGATTGAGCGAAGAAAACCGAGCTCACAGAGTAATTACACCAAGAAGAGAGGTTTCAGATTTAAAGAGTGAAATTTAGGTGCGACAAAGAGAAGATTCAAAAATTTAGGGTCAATTTTTTAGACCGGGTATATATAAAACCGGTCTTAAAAGGGTGGAAAAAAATAATTTTTAAAATAACCGGTCTTGAAAGTACTTTTAAGACCGGTTGTTATAACAACCGGTCTTAAAAGTGATATTTTAAAAAAAAAAATAAATAGGGCCTTTTTTTTGTAGTCAAACGTATAGATCGGTAGAAGGAATTACAGTGAAAAATCGATTGTGGATACTTAAATTTTTCATATTTAAGACCGGTTTTTATTAAAACCGGTCTTAAATGTTTGATATTTAAGACCGGTTATTAGTAATAACCGGTCTTAAAAGTTTAAAATTTTTAATTTTTTAAATATTTTGATATTTTTGGACCGGTTTTATTTATAACCGGTCTAAATAATTTTTTTAAGATCGGTTTTTTTGAGAACCGATCTTAGAAGTTCTATATAATTACAAAACTGCCACTGATCAAATTTGTTAGACCTTATCCGCTATAACCGATCTAAATATGGTGGACTAAAAAGGAAATTTTGAACCAATGTTTATTCCGTGGGTACAAATCTATTCAACTTAACTTTTTCTGGGGCTTTCGGTAGCGGATGGCACTTGTTGTCTTACGGCTAGTAGGTGAAACATTAGTAAACAACTAACATCACTACAAAAAAACTGACTTTCAGTGACCACTTTCAGCGGCAACTTTAAAAGTCACCGCTGAAAGTGCCACTTTTAGTGGCGACATTTTTTATCGCCACTGAAAACGACACTTTCAATGGTGACTTAATTGTCGCCGCTGAAAGTGAGAGTTTCAGTGGTGACTGTTGATAGTCGCCACTAAAAGTGCCACTTTCCGTGGTGAATGTTGATAGTCGCCGCTGAAAGTGCCACTATCAGTGGCGAAAATTAACCACTTTCAGCGGCGACTATTAAAAGTTACCGCCGAAACCATACTCTCAGTGGCGACTTTAAGAGTCGCCGCGGAAAGTCAATTTTAGCTTATTTTATTTTTAAAATTTATTAATTTTATTTTTAAAATAATATTTATAATATTATAATATTAATTATTAAATAATTCTGTTTAATATTAATTATTACAATTATATTATTATTTATTAATATTATATTTAAAATTTTCTACTAAAATAATATTTATGATATTATTATATTAGTTATTATTTTATTTTATATAAAAATAAATTATATGTTAGTAATATTATATGTATCATTTTATATTAAAAATAATATTTATAATATTAAATTATTATTTATTAAGTAATTTTAATTAAAAAGTTGGTTAATTAAATATATAAATATTTTTTTACATTTTTATTTAATTTATCATTATTTGTAATAATATTATATATAATTAATAATTAATTATTATATATATAACTGATTAATTAATTAATTAATTATGTGTGTGTGTGTGTGTGTGATAATATTATATATATAACAATATGTAATAATTTAACACAGGTTCATTTCGGCGCAACTGGCAAAAGCACGCGCGTGAAGCATCGACACCATGAGGTCGTGGGTTCGAGCTAGAGGAGAAGCACTTTCAGGAATTATGTGATGTCGACACGTGGAACACAAGGAGCCGACACGAGGCAGCGAGTGGAGGAGAGAGGCACATGGAATTTGTAATTTTTTAAAAAAATTATGGCGGAATTTGTAATTTTATGAAAAAAAGTACACTTTCAGTGGCGACATATAGTTTTAGCGCAAAATATAAAAGTCGCCGCTGAAAGTCACCTTTAGCGGCAACATTGAAAGTTACTTTCAGCGACGACAATTAAACTTTCAGTGACAGTTGCATAGGTGGCAACATTTTTGTCGCCACTGAAAACCTTCAGCGGCAACTTTTGTCGCCGCCGAAAGTCATTTTTTTTGTAGTGCATTGACATCAACATAGGAGCAATGAATATGTGTAGTGAGACAATGGTAAGAATGTGCCATTGGTGAGCCAAGAATTGCGTAACTTGTGAAAGAGTGGTCATAGAGCATGGGAGAGATCCACAAGGAAACAATGGAGCCCAACATGTCAAAAAAGCAAAGTTAAGAGATTGAGAACGAAAAGCAAGCATGCCTAGAAAGGAGTTCGTGGAAGTGAGGGAAAAGGAAAGAGGCACAAGTGATTGGTAGTTCTTTTCAGCAAAATTGCCTATTAAATTGGAACCAACCTTTGAGGTCTCATTCAACCAATCTATGTCACTTTTCATTTGCTCCTTGTGTCTTTAAAGAATTTTTCTGCAGTTTTCTCATCTGTGTTGAATTCAGATGGTACTGAATTTTTCACAAACTACATCACCATTATTTTGAATAAATCTTTGACTCGAAAAGCCAAGGAAATTTTTAAATTCTTATACTATAGTAGTTGTCTGCCAATTTAGGTCGACCTCAGGCTTGGCTGCCAAGTGCTACAGTATTTCCATCATTATCCACTTGCCCTAATACACTTTTGTCTACCTCTTACTTTCATACAAAATTTGATACACCTTGCTAATAGAGCTGTGTTTTTGGTCTCATCATTCACATCTTTCATCGTCTTAGACAAAAAAAAAAAATGTCTAGGATCTTCTCTACCATTTCTATCACACCATTCTTTGCAACAAGCATTGGGGGTGAAGGAGTATGTTGGCTTATGCCTTTGTAACTTCTTCAAAAACCAAGGATTGCAATGTAGAGTGCAATCCCGGATCGTCTATCTTGATGAGCCTTTTATTAATTACCTAGCAACTAAATGTGATGATTGGCATAAAACAAGTTAAAAAGGATTTTGAATAATTTATTTAACACTAAATTGCAATTAAACTAAAATGCTTTAAAACTAATATTTTTGGAATAAAAGTAGAATGGAATGGAAATTGATTTTAAGAAGTATGATAAAACCTCTTAAAACAATGAATTGTATTTATCCTTGTTTCAAAGTATTTTTAGGAGTTAGTTAGTTAGACAAAAATGTCTAAAAGACCTTTTGAGCTAGCTTTAGTTAGGTGAATTAATTCTATCACACTAGGCAAGACTTAATCTCTCTAATTGAACCCTAATTTAAAATCTAGCAATTTAAATTAATGAAATGCAATGACATAAGTAACCAAGAACATTTGCATTACAATCATAATTAAATATTCATAGCAACTCCAAGAATAAGCTTAACCAAGTCAATATACAAGAAATTACTACTAATGAAGTTCAAAGTGTCAAATACATAACATTAAAATCTAAATAAGCATATAATTTCAATAAGAATGCATGGAACCCCAATGTAAAACTCCAATCCAAACATTAATTAAACTCTAAAGGTGGGGGAGGAGGTGGCGGCTACACGATAATACTAGGATCTGCTTAGGCTGCTTCCTTTAATTTCTGCAATTCAGCCTGCATCATCTTCTTTTCGAGCTTCCGATATCCCCCACGTGACATGTAATGCGGATAATTGTTTTAAGCTCGCTTATCTTTATTTGCTTGACTCAATTCCTATATAAACAAAGAATAATGAAAACTGAGTTAGTGAGGTCAAGTAAGTTCAACTAAAATGTTTAACACTAAGATGAACAAAATATACCAGGAATTTGGGATCCTGCCGCGATGCCACAAACAACCTCCAGTTATTTGGAGAAAGAAACGAATACTCTTTACAAGGATCTTTATGGCTCTTTGACCCTTGAATGTACTTGGTTGTGAGCATAGACTTAAAATCTTTCCATCGCTCACGAACTTTCCCCATCATTTGTTTGTACATCTGCTTCGTATTAGGAACATCATAGGTTAGCTACAAAACAAAATATATATAATAGTTAAATATGAACAAATAGAAATAAAGATAGAGATAAAAATACAACTTTATATACCAAAAGTTGTTCCTAAATTATAGCCTTCGTGTCCTTTGAAACTTCCCTCCAGGTAGGAATTAGAACGCTAACTTTACTCCGACCCAAAAAGCCAATATAGCTAATGAATGTGTCTCCCTCTTCGCCGATTGGTTTCAAATCAGCATCGAATTCCACGTGAACCCTTGCCTTTTCTTTCTCATGACGTTTGACCAACGACCGCAGCTTTGTTCTTCCTCTAACCTTTTTCTTAACAGGTGAGCTAGCAGAGTCGCCCGAATTTGAACTTGCCATGATCCTGCTAAGAAATAAATGTGAGATATGATAAGTAAATTGAAATTACATGTATAATGTAAACAATTCAAAATCTTAGAAATTACATGCACACTTTAAACAATTCAAAATCTTACTTTAAATGTTTTCCCAAATTCCTTCACAATGATCAACTCTAAATGCATATTCATCATCATCTACCAATTCTACTTCAGTTGGCATAGGTGGATTTGTAGTGAAAGGCGGTGTGTTGTCAAGATTAAAACTCGGATCACCATCCTTCTGCTTTTTGCTTTGGAGAATAATAGACAATTTTACATTTGCTGGATCAATGACATAAACCACTCGTGTGCTATCTTATCCTTAAACCACTCAATGAAAGTCTTGTTTTGCTCATTAACTATCTGCATGTCATTTTTTCTTGGATATATCTTCTTTAAACTTTTTCTGTGTTCGGCTAAGTACGGCTGAACTTTTTCTGTGTTACAAGTGTACTTGCAACACCTCTTCACGACGAGTACTCTTCACTTTGAGCCCTCGTGTTCCCTTACTTGTACCCTTTTCATGATGAGATTGGGCCTTCGACCTTGATAGAAATTCTTTGCAAAAGTCTATAGCCTTTTCAATGACATATCTTTCCACAATTGAGGCTTTAAGGTCGATAAGGATTTTTAGAATACCCTTTTAAGTTCTTCATGTATCGCTCAAAAGGGTATATCCACCTTAGATAAACTGGGCCGTATAGTCTTACCTCCCTTACCAGATGAACTATTAAATGAACCATTATATCAAAGAATACGGGAGCAAAATGCATCTCTAGGTGGCATAGAATAGTATAACCCTCATTTTCCAATTCATCTAACCTTCCAATGTCAACAACTTTGCTACAAATAGTATTAAAGAAGCTGCACAACCTTGTTATCGTGCTTCGCACATCATCTTTCATAATGCCTCTAATAGCTACTGGTAATAGTTGTTGCATCAAGACATGGCAATCATGGGACTTCATTCCTACTAACTTTAAATCTTACATTGACACAAGCCGGCTCACATTAAAAGAATACCCTTGTGGCGCCTTAATGCCGTGCAAACACCCACATAAACTTCTTCTCTTAGCTTTTGACAATGTATGCGCTGCTGCCTCCATATACGCTCTCTTACCATCATCTCTTAGTTGTGGATGTAGTCGTTCTCTTATTCCTATTTCAACCAAGTCTAGTCTCACACTAATTCCATCTTTAGTTTTCCTTGCTATGTGCAAAAGCGTACCAACATGGCTATCATATACAGTTTTTTCCACATGCATCACATCAATACTATGTCTCACATCAAGACTACGCCAATATGGAAGATCAAAGAAAATTGACCTCTTCTTCCATATGTTCTTCTCACCCGTAGTCTTTTGATTTTTACCAAAAGTGACATTGATTATTTCCACCTGACTATAAACCTTATCTCCAGTTAATGGCTTCAGAGCCATTCCATTCTATGGCAAACCGTTAAAAGCCTTCTTTAGCCTATAGTATGGGTGGAACCAAGGAAGAAATTGTCTATGACCAAGGTAGACCATTTTTCTACCGTTCTTGAGTTGATGGAAGTGCATGCTTGCTTCACATATCGGACATGCTTTATGACCCTTGATACTATAACCTGACAAGTTCCTGTATGCAGGGAAGTCGTTAATCGTGGTGAAAATCATTGCACGTAGCTTAAATGACTGCTGCTTATATGCATCAAACACATCTACGCCATCCTCCCACAGCTTCTTTAAGTCCTCTATCAAAGGTGCCAAGTAGACATCGATATCGTTTCCTACCTATTTTGGTCCCGAAATCATCATAGAAAGCATCATCTACTTGTGTTTCATATACAACCAGGGAGGTAAGTTGTAAATCACCAGCAGAACCAGCCATGCACTATGTGTACTACTAAAAGTACCATAGAGATTGATTCCGTGTGTTCAAAGCCCAAGCCAAAGGTTTCTAGGCTCGTTGTCAAATCTGGGATACATTTCATATACTTTCTTCCATTATGGAGAGTCAATCGGGTACCGAAGGTATTTTCCATCACATACTTTGTCATCATAATGCCATCTCAACTTCTTTGCTTCTTTCGTATTAGCAAACATTAGTTTGAACCACGGTATGATTGGAAGATACCATAAAACCTTTAAAGGTTGCTTTTTAATTGTCTCATCACTACACCTAGTACCTTTCTTCACTTTGTATCTGGAAGTTTTACATTTCGAACACTCACTTAATCCTTCGTACTCATTTCTGTACAATAAGCAGTCATTAGGGCAAGCATGTATCTTTATATACTCCATACCTATCGTAGATAATATTTTCTTGGCCTCATATATACGATTTGGAAGTACATTATCCTCTGGAAACATATCACACAACAATTCAAGTAATAATGTGAAACTACTATCGGTCCACCCACAAGTTACCTTTAAGTTGACCAAGTGCAAAATACCTGAAAAGCGTGTATACTTAGTACACCTAGGGTACAAAGGTGTCTCTGCATCACTCTGTACGCTATCATATAAAGGCGATTGTGCAAAACATTCTACCTCAATATCATGAATCATTTTCTCCATTCTATTGTCATCTCCAACCTCCAAAACTTCCTTCTCGTAGGACGCACAAGCAGTTACTTCCTTACCATGCCATATCCACATTTTGTACAGAAGATTTATTCCATCACAAAATAAGTGATCTCTTATATCATCAATATCTCGTAGACGCTCATTTAAACACTTCACACATGGGCAAAAATACTTTCCATTTTTACTAGGCACATTCATTTTAGCAAATTTAATAAACTCTTCCACCCCATTCTCATATTCTTCACTAGTTCTCAAAGCATTCATCCAACGGTGATCCATTTTACTACCACCTATGCCATTTTCAACAGTACTCAATTTTAGACCAATTGTCATTATGATATGAATATGGATCAAGAAAAGGGATGACTTACTCATTTTTTAAAAATTTCAGTAGCTTTTGTGCTAAAAAGTAAGACATCCAAAAATTCAAACAACAACCCAATTAACAAGCACAGAACTCTGACATCAGTTTCTATTAGGTCTACCTAAATAGATTTAAGAGCCTTGGAACTATAAGCCTCACAGACAGCAACATTTCCCACAAAGTATAAAACCATGATGTTGGGGTTTCCCAAACATGCACTAAGGTTTAACCACCTAGAATAATTGTTTAGTATATGGAGGCATCAAACAAAAATATTTTAATCATGTTTTATCTCCCAAAATTTAACAATAACAATAACAATACAATACACTATATATATATATATATATATAAGAGCTACCATTTTTTACCCTCTCTGTTTCAACATTACAGCAGCATCTATTCCTAGTAAGCTCTGCACTTTATAGACAATAGCAAAAATGGATGCCTATTCATGATTATTTTGTAACATGATATCAACATGGCAACCAAAGGAAATTATTTTTCATAACTGACCCAAACCAAACAATCACCATGTAATGACTAATTTTGCCTAAATGAACTTCAATTTTCATCTATCTATCACTATAATTTCTAGTATGTTAAACAGGATTAGGCCTATAAGCTTAATAAACACTCCTAAAAGTAAGGATTTGATCCAATTCTAAATTTATGAATTAGAAAATTAACTTGGACATATTAAGAAAGTTAGGTAAGTTAGTTAATTGGAAGAAACAATTATCAATTTCCTTAAAATATTTCATTGAATTATTTGTATTGAAAGCCCCCTCATTGAAGAAAACACCCTTTAATTTAAGGAATTAACAGAAGAGTTTAGGAAAAAGTTCTAAATCTGTGAAACAAAATATACTGTTATCTTCCATTTATGATAAAAATAAATCAATCAACTTTAGAAGTAAAGGAAACATTGAATAGAAAATATCCCCCATTTGATAACCATGCCATCTGAGTAAAAATATTTCCATGTGAAAAAAAAGAATCTAACTAAAAATATATTGTGAGTTACCATATATTGATATTGATACTAATCCTAACTCTAATTTTTTCTACCTAATCATTTAAAATATAATTCTTTCAAGTTAGTCCATCTATATAATAAAGTCACATGGATTAAATTTCCCCCCAATTAGCTTCACTTTCAGTTTCTCTTCGCACTCAAAAATCACCCCTAATCAAAGAAATCAAAGGCAGCAAGAGGCTTATGGGGCTTACTTATTTTAGATTCTAGTGTTATATGTGGAATCTTGCCTCCTACAATGGAGTTTGCAGACTAAACAACTAAATTTCAACTCTGTGAAGTTGATTTTGCAAATTTGGAATTTCTTCATACTTAATGCCACTGCTAAATGAAATATATGCAAGCATTCAAATTTAATTTCTCCACAAAGACAGAACATAACATGCCAAGAATGTACAAGCTAGAGGGGATTCAGGGAATTACTGAGAGAAAAAAGGGAGTGGAGCCACCCACGGAGCCAAACTTAGAGTCAGGTGGGTTTTTTTGAATATCCACCTTTAGCAAACCCAAAACAATTACATGCATCAGAAAACAACAACACTTCACCTTTCACCTCTTAAACAAGTACGGTAAAGTAAACGAGAAGATTGATCAGTAAATACCTTGAGAAAGTTAGCAGAAGGATGTCGACTGCACAGTGTATTCACAAATAGTGATAATTGTTTGCATTGCGAGTCAGATTCAATTTCAAAATGGACAATAGATATACCTGCAGAGTTAAGCTTATAGTCAATCCTTGTATACACAAAATAAATTAACTGAGCAAAAGAAAGTTACTAATAAGAGAAGATTTCCTAGAAACATTTGTTACCTGGTAAAGAAATTGCAGCTCTAAAGTGCTCAAGACCAGATACTTCTTCCACTTCACCACTAAATTTCAAATTATGAACTTCTTCCCTATGAGATTTCTTTAATCCAAAGGGAGTAGCGCGTGTAAACTGACAGAGAAGCAGGAAGCGCGAGAGGGGCGGAGAGGTAGGATACAACAGAGTCAGTTGATGGGGCGGAGATGGGGCCAGAGAATGATATCTGAGAGACCCAAGGAGAATTTAGTGGACACACAAAAGACCAAACAGAAATTAAGTGGATGCGAGTCAGCTCGAAGGGAGTGACACATCACTGTAATGTCGGACAGGGGCCAGGAAAGGGATAATGGGAAGTAGAAGAGCGTGCTGGAGGATTTTTGTAGCATGTTTCAATGACTTTAACCAGAACAGTCGTTGAAAGCAAGCTTTTAATGACTGTTTTCATTAACAATCATTGAAAGCTCAGCTTTCAACGACTGTTAAGCATAACAGTAGTTGAAAACTTAGCTTTCAATGATTGTTCTTATTAACAGTCATTGAATTTTAAGTTTTAATGGCTTTTTTCTCAAGAACAGTCGTTGAAACATTAGCCTTAATTATGAAAATGCCATCACATGATTTTTTACTACTGTTATTTGAAAACAGACGTTAATTAGTGTCGTAAATTATACTTTTTGTAGTAGTGAATAGAAACATGGAGAGATTTCAAGTGAATTAAGACATTTTAGGAACTAAATCTCCAAGTGACTATTACATCCAAGGAAATCAATGTCATTCCCATCAGTAGGAGTCAAATAAATAGCTAAATTTTGAAAATTCTCTTGTGTTTGCAAAGTGGAAAGGTATAGAATCCAACTTAGTATTGGGGTACACCACATCATCATTGTAATCACAATATGTGAGAGGTAAAAGAGTAGAAAATCAAGTTTATGCAAGAAAGAGAAGAAAAAAAAATTCAAGAATTAACTTGGAGATATGGTGAATTCAAATAGATAAGCTCAAGCATATATAAAATGTAATGCAACATCACCACTCAGAAGCTACCAAGTCAAGACAATGCGAGAATGCTATGCGAACTGCCTGAATGCATAAATACTAATGCAAATATTTTTTTTTTTCAAAGTAAAGAAAACAATCACACAATTTTTTTTTTGGAATTTTTTTTAATTTTTTTGTCAAAGTAAAGAAGACAAGTTCACACAAGTTATCTCAAAGCATAAAAACTAATATAATTTTTTTTATGAAACTTTTTTTTGATTTTTTTTATGTAAAGAAAACAAACAAAGCACAAATCCTAAAAAAATCAAGAAAATCTAAAATTAACAAGCTTACCCCTTATCAAAATGAATTTGACAATTAAATTACATAAAGAGTCAATTACTTAGCTCCCAGGCAATGGCGCCATTGATCTGACTGCGTCTTTGCGTCTTGAGGTCAAATAAAAAATATTTAATCTAAGAATTGCAGTACAATACAATACTCAGGTCGTCTATCTTCTCGAGGAGCCTTTTATTGAATCCTAAGTAATCTAAATGTCATGCAAATTAAATAAAACAAGGGGAAATGTATTTTTTTGGGTTTTTCTATAAAAAAATAAATAAATAAAAGAAAATTTAATTTAACTAAATGTATAAACAAACATGCCACTTAAATTAATTTAAATCATATAAATCTCACACGCAAAACTTAATCACACAAACTTAATCCAAATATTACTCAAACAATAATCAATTCTCAAACTAAATATATAATATTAATTTAAAAATAATAGAACTCCCCAGAGCAACTTATTAACAGTGATCAAATTGCATGAAGTCACTAGAGGATGAACACCCAATTTCACCAGAAGGGAATTAGAAGGTAATGCATGGTACTGTGGCCTCAGTGATGGTGAAAGTGGTTAAAAGATTTGCAGCTTTACTATTCCTCGCTACTCTTAGCTCTGCACTTGTGTGAAGAAAAGAGGTCACCAAAGTTGAGAATGTCACTGGAATGGGGGTCAGAATTTCATAATGCAACTGGAAAATTCATAACCATAACAGAGCTCATAGAATACTTGCTGAAAATCACAGAGAATTTGACGGTGTGGCAATGAGGGTTGGAGAAGTAATGATGGTAGAATGGAAGCAAAGAAAGAGGTCACCGAAAAATTCGGAGGTTCGCCAGAATGGGAGCCAGAGATAGAACTTTAGTCAACACTTGCAGTACTGTCTCTCTCTCTTGCTGAGCTCAAACCTACGGTGCTGTAACATTTAAGCTTGATGTCCAATATTGATAAGGGTGATGGTGGCTGGAGATGAAGGTTAGAGTTAGCTGTGATAGAATAAAGGTGACGATAATGGTGTTTAGAAAGACTGACTCTTCAACTCTCAACTCCCCCTGTTCTTCATCCACCTCAACTCTGTCAGAGCTGGTAGTGGTGTAGGTTGTCCGATGAGAGAGAAAAGGGGCATGGTGAAGGTGGTGTTGAAGGTTGCTTGAGAGAGGGAAGGTTGAGTTCACCGAAGAAAATGGAGGAGGTGATTATGATGCTTAGGGGAGACAGAGGTGTGTCGCCGACAACAATGGTGAGGAAGAAGACTGCCGGTGACACAATGAAGGGCGAAAGAAGAACAAGATGGAAGTATGAAGGAGTGGTTGTGGCGCCTTTTCGCTGGTTCCAGGTGGTCACCGACGGCAATGGTGCGAAAGGGAAGCTCACTGCTGGCGACACATTATAGAACCAGGGGAAAGGATGAAGATGAAGATGAAGATTAGATTGCTCTGTTATTTATAAGAAAGAAAAGGTGAAAGTGATGATGCAAGTAATAAGATGATGATGATAATTATTCCCCTCTCATGCTCTACTGTCTCCTTCTCTTAAAACAATAATATCTAGCTCTCTCCCATATCTGCCAATTCTAGCTCCATCTAACTCACAAAAAAGCTCCATCCACCATTTATGTTGGGTCCAGTCGTGTTGGCAGGAGGAAGGAGAGAACAAGGACCTTTCTATAATTGTGAAAAGTTTATGAGGAGGGACCAGAGTGTGACTTTTTCAAACCTCTGAATTACAATTTATGAAAATTTTGGATTCTTGTCTATAATTTTCTCTAGGCCCTTTTCTTCATTAATTTGTAGTTTTCACAATTTTTAGGGACCTTTTCTGTAATTTTCCCAGTCCTCAAAATATTAATTCTGATCCTCCAAAAATCACCAAATTCTTCCCAAAACATTTGAAATGCAAAATTAAGCACAATATAGTATCAAAAGTCCAAGAAATCATTTACATAAATAATTAACAAATTATGACCATTTTGCCCATATTTACACTTAATTCGATGCAAATGTCTTTTACTCAAAGTAGTGCTTAATAATACAATAATGCCAAGAAAATGCATTAAAATCCCAATTTAATTATGAAAATTATATATAAAAATATGGTTCAATCAATTGTTATAGAAGAAGAGAAATTTAGTTGCTGTAATGAAAGAGGCAAGCTACACCTAAGAGGGGGTGAATTAGGTAATGTACTAAATCTTTTGACGTTATGGTGATATGAAAAATGGATAAAGTAAGAGTAGAGATGATAGAATCAACACACAGAGATTTATACTAGTTCAGCCAAAACCCAGGCCTACATCCAATCCTTAGAGATCAAGACCTACTGAGATTTTCACTATTCTTCCAAGATTCAGTGGGCTTACGGAACACCGCAAGACAAGAATCGTCCTTGTAAGGACTACGAGCCAAAATATTCAAATACCTCGAATTTTCTCTCCTCCTCATGACAAATCTTATGTACAGAACAATCCCTATGACCTTTCTCTCTTGCTTACTTATGCAAGTCTTGCGATCTCTCCAGCTTACACCCATGTAAGTTTTACAGCAGCAATGTTCTCTCCTGCTTGTACCTTGTAAGTCTTATGAGCAGAAAGTCCTACTAGGAACTCTCTCAACTGCTTCCCTTGTAAGGATATCTACTATCTTAAGGTCCCTTTACCTTGAGATCAAATGAAAATATAATTTTGGAAGTATATACAGACTCTCTCATAGATGGATATGTTAAGCACTGAAATACAATATGAATACAGAGAAAATATGAATAACATAGATTTATGTATGCTCTCGTTCTATGTTCTCAATCTTGATGGTCTCTGAAGCTCTGTATTTATAGCCAGTTGATTTTGTCCGTTGTGTGATGGCCGTTATGGAGTGTAGCGTAACGTTGTGGAGTGGAATGCATGCGTTTGAAAAACTCTGGACAAAATATCGTGGTAGGTGAGTAACATGCGTGTATAACTGGTTGTCACAAGTCGTAATGATTATGTTCACCACATTTGACTATTATATCTACATTTATAATTTAAGTGTTCAATTACTCTGTTTCACACTTGAAATATATGTTAGTCAATGTTTAGATATAAAAACAAATGGAAATGTAAAGAATAAACAATATTAAATCATGTTCAGATTGTTCGTTGTGAGTCTGGTGAATTTTTGCTTCTGACAGGGTCTCACTCGAGTGTTTTAAATCTCATTCGAGTGCATCTAATATTATACAGCTAGCACTTACATGACTTTCGAGTGAAGATAGGAAGTATTGAGGTATTTTTGCTTCTCACTTGAGTGCATGACATCTCACTCGAGTTTATCATCATATTTCAACTTTTGCCTTAACTTCTGGACAACACTTTTATCAAGATTAGCAAGAGTGAGTTTTCTCACTTGCAAGTGTACTGACTTTTTACTTGAGTGTGAATGATCTCACTCGAGTGCATGTGTATATTGCACCATAGACTTGAGCTTCTAGACAACACTTGCACCATTTTCTTTAAGAGTTTGCTTTTTTACTTGCTAGTGTGACTGGTCCTTACTTGAGTGCATAAGCATATTGTACTACTAGTTCATCTTTTGTTCATCACTTGCTCCAGTATTTGAGAGAGTGAACTTTCTCACCCGTGAGTGTTGGGACCTCACTCAAGTGTGAAGGCACTCACTCGAGTGTGAAAGCACTCACTCGAGTGCACCTGCATATATCTGTTAGATCCCAAGTTTTGATGATAACAAAAGACAATTGTGTGCAAATAATAGTTTTATAAGTTTAAGGAATATTTACAAAATGACCAAATACATATAGCAAAATTCTGTGGTGCTTGCTGTCAAAATTAACTGGTGTACTCGAGCATGAATCAAGCACTCGAGCATGGAACTCTTTTATGCTCGAGCAAATGCAAGTGATAGCCAGAAAGTGTTTGCCCGAGAGCATGCTAATGTCATTTTTTACTGATTCACTCAAGCACTGGAGATAGCACTCGAGCAGAAGAGTCTTTCTTACTCGAGCACATGCGAGTGAGAGACTGTGAGTGTTTGGCCGAGAGTAATTCATGTCATTCTTCCTTGAAGTACTCGAGCAAAGAAATCAATACTCGAGCATGAAGTTGTCTTGTACTCAAGCACTAGCGAATGAGGGACTGCAAGTGCTTGGCCAAGAGTCATGAAAGTCAGAGAAGCATAAGTATGCCCGAGTGAGGTTTCATATGCTTGAGTGACACATCAGCACTCGCGAGTGAGAAATCTAACTCTCTCTAATTCTGATGCAAGTGTTGATAACAAAGATATATTACATGAGAATATTCTTCTCACTCGAGCAGGAGTATGTGTGCTCGAGTGAGGGCCCACATCACCTGCGAGTGTAAAATCTCGCTCTTGCTAAAATGGTATGCGAGTGCTGTCCAGAGAAGAGTCTCCTAGTGTAAAATGCAAGGCCACTCGAGCAGAAGGAGTTGTGCTCGAGTGAGGCCCCACATCACTCGCGAGTGAGAAAATTATCTCTCTGAAATCCTATGCGAGTGCAAATACAAAACTGAAGAACAAGGAGAAAAATAGCCATATCACTCGAGTGAGCCCATCCATGCTCGAGTGATACTCTGGCAGAACACCAAATGCACCAAGTCTCACAGCGTTCAATCCGAATATGTTTTAATGTTATTTATTTATCTTATCATCACGTATTATTATTATTTAACATCATTTTGAATGTTTTATAAGTGTGATACAGGAGGATGAACGTTGAAATAAACAGACATGAAGGAAGTCAAACAACGGCAGACAATATCACGACAAGCACACACCTACTACATTCAAAGTTTTCAAACATGTGCATGCCGTTCTACAGTAACATGCCCCGTTCCACAATGATCGTTATTCAAACGAGCAAAAATTGAACATCTATAAATACAGAGTTCCAGAGAGATCGAATATAACAACTAAGCACAAGAATTCACAAGCAAATACACGAGTCTCTGTTATTCATATTTTCTCTGTATTCGTATTGATCTTCAGTGTTTATGATATTTGCTCTGTAAGAGAGTCTATATACATTTCGAATTCTATTTTCATTTGATCTCAAGGTATTGGGACCTTGAGAGGGTAGATATCCTTACGAGAGAAGCAGTTGAGAGAATTCCTAGTTAAACCTTCCACTTATAAGACTTATAAGATACAAGCAGTAGAGAACGTTGCTACTCGTAAGACTTACAGTGGTGTAAGCAGGAGAGAACGTTGCTGTCATAAGACTTGTATACATAAGCAAGTGGGAAAGGTCATAGGTTGTTTTTCTGCACGTAAGACTTGTCGTAAGGGGGAGAGAAATCTCTTAGTGTGAGAATATTTCTGCTCGTAGTCCGTTCGAGGACAATTGTTGTTTTGTGGCATTCTGAGAGCCTATTGAATCTTGGAAGAATAGTGAAAATCTCAGTAGGTCTTGATCTCTAGAGACTGGACGTAGGCCTGGTTTTTAGGCCGAACCAGTATAACTTTCTGTGTTCCAAACTTCTCAACTCTAATATGTCTACTACAATTTTCATATCACCACATCAAGCAAAAATTTATCACATCACCCAATTCACCCCCTCTTGGGTGAAGCTTGCTTCTTTCAATATCATGTTCTGGTGTTCATTCTTGCCAACACTCCCTTTATTATTTTTGCGAGTGCATCTTACACTTTCAGTTTTGTGGTACTTCACTCAAGTGCACTTCTTGTTTTTAAGTTCTTACTTACTCTCAGTATACTACTTTCTGGGACTCACTTGCTTCACTCGAGTACAAATATGATCTTCACTTGAGTGTGCTGATCAACAATCGATTATTACTAAATTCTTTCAAATTTCAGTAGTCTCTGTAACATACTTTCAGTGCAACAGTTCTTGAACTCAAGTGCAAAATTGATTCTCACTCAAGTGTGGCTGCTTCACTCTAGTGCATCAGTCAATTCTCAGCAGTTTTCTCTTAACTTTGTGAAATACATTTGATAATCATTTTAGATCAATGTTTACTCTTTCAAAATATGAGTTACTTATCAAAGCACATAATCACATTTTGTTATCATCGAAACTTAGATTCTAATATTCTCCCCATTGTTGATGATGACAAAACCTTTGTGATGGATTTGAAGACTTAATTGAGTTGAAAACTTTTTGAAAACACTTATAGGATTTTTGAATGTATATTCATTAAAGTTAAAAGCTATTTGACATATTTTCACACTTTTGCTTCAAAACCTCCATACAAGGCTGTGATTGCTATACTTATAATAAAGTTAAGTCATAAGATCACAAAAATACTTAATGAAAACATATAAACCATAAGTATTGCAATAACTTTATGGATGAAATATAAGATACATTGCCAAAATTTAAAACTACCCAAAACCCCAATACAACCAAAGCTACCCAAAAACCCAATACAACCACTCCTCCTTAATCTAACCTTCAGTCCAAATAGTTCATACAATCATTACTTATTCTTCTCCCCTGTTTTGTCAGTATCATAAGAAGGGGGCTGAGGAAAAGTAATGTTAGATGGCTGTAGTGTAATATATAAAACCATAGCAGTGGTATGATCAATAAGATCAGGCTCAAAAGGTGGAGATGATGGCTGAGGAGTAGTAGATACAGGCTGGGATAAAGATGGCTTATCGAAGGTGAAATCAACTGTGGTAGTAGTGACAGGGTCTGTGTAACCCCCCTCACCGTAATTACATCCGGATTTCGAAATTTATGTGAAATAGAGACCAATAAGATAAAATCATAATTTATAATCCCGCATCCAAGAGATGGGGCATTTCGAAATCGATTTCAAAACGTAATTTACTCTTGGTCTCACATTCACGTGCGGATATAACTACCAGAGAAATCAGAGTACATAATAAATATCAAAGTGCGGAAACCAAAATCCCGACAAACCCCAGGTTAATACATATAACTTGGGTTTAATGTTTCCCAACAATGGGGATTACACAACCAAAATAATCATTTACATTCTTATATACAATGGTCAATCCCACATCCAAAACTACGATAACCAACTACCACTTAGATTTTTGGAGTAAGCCTAACTACTCCGGGTTGTCCGCTTCCCTTTCGAGCCACTCGCCCTGTCTGAAATGGTTAGTCATATGGAAGGGGTGAGATTCTAAAGAATCCCAGTAGTAACTACAATTTCATACCACATGCAATCACAGAATATGCACACCAATCATCTCATACAGCAACACAAGTCACTCCACCCTCATCCCCTTTTACCGCCGGGAAGGCATACGACCTTAACCCGAACCGTTGTTAGCGACTCAGGGACTATTGGCGTGGCAGTGCATACAAATGGCCACACGGCTCAAATATAGCCTTTCGGCTTTCACAATGGCCCGTCGGCCTTCACAAATAGCCTTTCGGCCCACATATACACATATATCACACCCTAACCTCATCCCCTTTTACCGCCGAGAAGGCATACGACCTTCACCCGAACCGTTGTTAGCGACTCAGGGACTATTGGTATAGCGGTGCTTCCACAGTTTTCACAAAACTTGCAGCATACGATTTTCATTTCACAAGCATGACATAATATACATACAATGTATCACACAAGGCATAAAGAAAGAGTCACTACCTGTATCCTTCCTGACTGGCTCTGGCACCTTAGCCTCACGAGGACGACAGATGTCAAATCCTATATCAATTAGGGACAACCAATCAATCTCTTTTCCAATGTATATTTCAATAATTCTCTAAGTTGGTTATCATTTAGGACTCATTAGGTGACTAAAATAGGCCTAAACATATGCCTAAAGGGTTGGAAGAACCTACCCAAAAGACCCCTTACTCGAAGGCAAAACACTGATTTTTGACAGTCTCACTTGAGCACAAATGCTCTCACTCGAGCACGAGTACGGACATCACTCAAGCACAAGAGAAAGTGAGACTGCGAGTGAGCACCCAGAGCACAAAGACACTTCCAGGGACTGGCTCACTCAAGCACGCTGACCTCACTTCGAGCACAAGGCCAAAAGCCTCTCTCGAGCACCCGCGAGCACACGCTGCGAGTGACAACCCGAGAGCACCACTCTCACCTGAGGCACAGGCTCACTCGAGCACGACCCCCAGTGCTTGAGAACACACCCCACACCCGCGAGTGAGAAAGCACACTCGTGGCATCAAACAACGAGTGAGGTCCCGAAAGCAACCTCAACTCCGGACTCGCACCTTCACTCGAGCAGAACCATGCTCACTCGAGCATGTTCTTCGCTCACTCGAGCACAAGGCGATGCTCGCGAGCACAACCCGCAAAACCCAGATAACTCGAAGTACAACAGGGAAAAACTTGCATATCACTCGAGCACGTTCTTCCTCTGCTCGAGTGATGTGCATCAGAGACCCAAAACGCAGCCAAAAACCAGAAACTCCAGATGGTCAAATTCACTCCCAAAGGTTCCCCAAACTCTTCCCAATGCTTATACACTCTAGGCACTAACCAGGGAACACAATGGCAACTCTAAAAACACTCCAAAAACCCATTTGACCACAATCATTCCTTAAGGTCTCTAAGATACACAATGTCTAATTTCCCTTAACATCTTTTTAACATTCCAATCATATCAAATGATCATATATCTCCACAATACATCATTTCCAATCATAAATCACAATGAACTTCATATTTCCAAAAATAGGCATATTTAGGGCAAAATTCCAGATTTGACTATACTTAGCCAAAAATCATACATTATACTTCAAAATGCTCTAAATGCCTACCTCTTATCTTTGCTCAATCAAGAATCTTGATTCCTCAACTCCCCCTTTCGACCCAAAGCTCAGATCAACACCACTCAAGGCTCAAGATTCAAGCTTTTCTTCCCCTCTCACTTGCTTGTCCAGCGCCAGAAATGGAGGAATAGGAGAGAGAAAAGATGAGAGAGAAATGGAAGGAAGATGATGATGGAGACAATTCTTTCTCCCTACACACACACAACCGCACAAGAGAGAGAGAGAGAAGAGAAAAGTGACTTTTGTCTTCTAGTGCCACATCCAATGGCCATTCTCTTGCCACATGTCATCATCCACTCACTCCCTTATGAGCTCACCAAATCACAACACATAGGATTCCGACCCACGGTCAAAGAATCACAACCATTGATCTTAAATACCATATGTATTTATTCCAAAATTTACATTACATAAATCCCAAAATGATTTAAATCAAGATAATTACAATAATTATCAGAGTCATTAGCCCTAATCACAAATCGGGATATTACAGTCTGTATATGGGAAAAGTACATGGGCCTGAGTCTGAGGGTGTGAGACCGTGGTGGTTGGTGTGGGTATGGCAGAGGCTGGAGGCTAAGGAATCAGAAATGAGTATGCAAGAAATTCTCCAAGTTATTAATTCTCTTTGACTGCACTTCCTAAGCCTTGAACATCAAATCAAAGTTGGTGTTTGCCTTGTCTACCTACTTGGTGACCTATAACTCCATTTTCTTAACCAATTTCTCATACTCTGTAAACAACTCCCATTTCAGACTAACCATAGCTCGATTGATCATATCAGCCACATAGCCTTGAATTGAAGCACCAAGGAATGAGGGAGTTAGAGATTGTCCTCTTGCTGAGGACTAAGCCTCATCACCTCTTGACGGTGTAGGTTCTCTCTGACGTATAGGCTTAGTTTTGCTTACTAGAAGTGTGATCCCTTTATGAATCAACTGAGTTCTTCCAAATCATGGGATCCTCACTCTCTCATTCCCATACAAGTACCATATCTTATTGTGTCAAAGTATGAGAGAGACAAGTTATAGATATGGAATGGTGGTAGTTCTAGATGAAGAAAATCAAATTCTTTGAATCTCACTAAAGATCAGTTCACCAACATTCCTTCGTTGGTCGGCTAGAAAGGATGCCAACAAATAATAGTCTCTCTTGGCAAAGTGAGTGTAGTTTCTAGACTTGTTGATGATACTCTGGGTGTAGATATAGTAAAGGGCATGGTGTGAGTCAGGCATATCAATAGGTTTGAAGTTGAGGGGTCCAATTGGGTCTTATGGTCTCAATTTTTAGAAGGCTTCATTGGCTGAAAGTATGGGAGGATTAGTAGGTTGAATTATATAGCCAAAGATAGTTTGATAATGGATGGGGTAATCATGATATGTTGGCCTCTTACAGTAGTGGAGATTCCTTTCTCTATCAACTCTCTAGTTCTAGACGTAATGTTTTTCACTTTCATGTTGCAATAAAAGGTTCTTACAACAGAAAGTGAATAAGGAAGGTGTACTATCAACCAAGGTTCATAAAATTCTAGGTATGGCTGAAAATTCAGGCCATAGTGTGTACTCAAATACTCTAGATCCATATAAACTACAGAACAAAGCTAAGATGTGAAAATTCAGAATTGTATACCTTCTGGTTAAAATGCTTTAGTTCCTAGGTATTAAAATCTTCTGGAGGAACCATATCCTGTTCTTTTTCCTCTAGAACCAGAGAAGTAGATAGTGCTCCCGAATGTGAACCAGCATGACCGGACTATCCAATATGGTGAGATGCAAAAACAACAGCTTAGGAGGCAATCTTGCCAACCAAGGCATCTAACTTCAACTTCTCTATTGCCTGTCAGAGTTGTTCGTTGAATGAACTGTTAGAGGAAGACTCTTGTGGGATGTCTTTGGCTTCCATTTTCCCTTTTTTGTCCACATCATTTGATTTTAACCGAATGATGATTGGTTCTTTGAAGGCTACTTCCTTTGTATTTTTTGGAGGAGGTTTAACATCCTTTACCTTCTGCTTTAGATGCTTCTTCTTAGCTGAGGTTGCTTTCTTCTTATTAGCCTTTGGCTTTGGAAAAGGTGGTGAAATAGGAGAAAGAGTTGGTGACAAAGTTGGAGTTAGTGTTGACGTCGCCATTAGTGTCACCGACTCACTGGCTTCTGAACCCGAAGGAGGTGGAAGGGAGTCTACTGAGTCACCTGAGGAACCTTAGTGTGAACCATTGTGAAGAATCAGAAACAATTGGGAATCAGAAACAATTGAGAAGACTTCTTGAGATTTTGAAGATCTTCGGTTAGGGCACAAAAAGGGGTCTTATAGATAATAATTAGATGTTTTGAGGATGATTAAGGAATTACAATGGATGATTGATGAGTTTAGAGGTGTCATTTCAGTGGATAACGGTAGAAGGTGAAGAAGTATGACAATCGAGTGAGGGCACACTTTTGAGTAAGACGAATGAGTATGGTGTTTTAGCTGTCAGGCGTAACTGATATAAGCCCTAACACTCGAGTGAGAGACCTATGCACTCAAGTGTTCATACTTATATACTCAAGTGTGACATGTTGCACTAGAGTGTTGTAATGAAAAATTCATAAATTTTGCAGATGCGTACTTGGTTTGAGTGTACCTTATAGACACTTATTGTGATCATCATCTTTGTACTCAAGTCCTCTAAGATCACTTGAGTAAACCATGCTTTGAGGCTAATTTATGCATTTGCACCTGCGTCACTCGAGTGTTCTTGCTGTACTTTCAAGTGTGTTCTTCATGCACTAGGGTGTTATTTGATAAGTAAAATATTTGCGTATTTATTTTCTCTTATATGATGATTTGATGGATGATATTTGAGCTCGATTTAATGAATTTGGGTGTAATTAATAAATAAATAATGATTTTGGCATGAAATAGAATTTCTTGAAAAATACTAAATCAGACCCTCTTTCAGTTTTTAGGTAATATCTAGAGCTCTAGATGTCGGATTGAGATATTCTATATGTAGATAAAAAGCTAAGAAAGAGCTCTACAACTTTTATGTTGAGACCAAAAGCCAGTTCTATCTCCAAAGGTTTCGAATTTTGCTTGGAAGTTGAGAGAGGTAATCATCTATCATTCCACCAACCATTTTCATCTACCACCTCATCTTCCTTTTCACCTACTACTTCATCTACCACATTTCATCTACCACCTCATCTTCCTTTTTACCTACCACTTCATCTAACATAGTCCATTCCTCCCTATATATAGTCATCCTCTCCTTCATGTAATATCCCAATTTTTGATTAAGGGAAAATCATGATTATTGTGAATGATTATGAATTTAAATTGAATTGTTATGTGTTTTATGGCTATTTTGATTAATATGTCATAATTATTGAGAAATTGGAAGAATGGAATTATTGGTCATGAGTTGGTAATTGAGGGAGAAATTAATTACTAACTAAGAGAAAATGAGATGCGTGATTAAAATGGCTAATGGAGAGATTAGGTAAGTTAATTTGTGACTTATTTGGTGAGAGTCAATGGTAGTGTGACAAGTGGCAAAGAGTAAGTATGGGAGAAAGTCAAATGGGATTTTTAAATTCTATTTTCTCTCTCTTCTTCCCTCTTGATCGGCTGACAAGGGAGGGAGTAGTGTGTCATCATTTGCTTCTTCTTCCTCACTCCATCTCTTACATTTTCTCTCTCCCATTTCGTGCTGCCATTGTTGAAGGCAAGGGAAAGAAGAAAGCTTAATCTTTGGATAAGTAAATGACCTCTATTGCTCAAACTCCCTTCATTAAAGTTGATCCTTGAGTTAAGAGAAACATTTCTATGGTTGTAGTTTGTCCATTGGTTATGGTTTGTGGCCACACGAAATTTTGGGAGGTGGTGAATCAAGAACTCCCTTTGAGAAAGTTGATAAGGTGAGTGAAACCTATCTATCTATCTATGTTTTATGCCAAATGGAGTAACTTGGAATTTTTGGAATTTTGGACCCATTTTCGAAAATGAGGGCCATTGAGAGTTTGGTATATGTTTGGTATGGAAATTGTATGTTGGAATGCATTTTGGATAGATAGATTTGATTGGGTTTGAAATTGTTAAGTTTGGAGATTGTGGAAGTTTAGTGTTTAATGTTACCCAAAACCAAAGCATGATAATGGAATAGGATTTTGGTGATTTTGACATTTCCATTGGATTCCTTGAGTGATTTTGTGTGGGAATAAGCTTGGTTAGTGATTTTGGGTTCATTTGGATCACTTGGGAAAATTTGGAAAGTTGTCTTGTTTAAGCTCTGTTTTACACAGTCCGTTTGCACAAGCGTTTTGAGTGACCAAATGGTATTGGAAAATTGTGAAACTTTCCAGTCTTAAAGTTCACATCCCAGGCTTCAACATGGAAATATATTTTGTGTCATTTCGTTTAGAATTCGGTGAGATATGGTTGTCCAAACTTTGGGATTGAAACAGAACTCTATTTTGGAGTAGTGTGTAGTTTTTGGTAATTCTGTATTTGTGTAGTGATTTCCAGTGATGGGCTATATTTTTCCTTGAAAGAGGACTCATATACCTTTCATTTTGCTTTGGAATCACTCTGTTTCGATTTTTCTAGGATTAGTTATGAATTTTGGAAGTTCAGCCAAGAGTCAGGAAATTTCTTGGCCGCGGCCCAAGGTGGCTGGCCGCGGCCCAAACCTTTTTGGCCTGATTCGGGCCGCGGCCCAAGAGTGGCTGGCCGCAGCCCACGACCCTCTGACCATATTTGGGCCGCAGCCCAAGGAAGGGCGGGCCGCAGCCCACCCCTGTGTTCTAGCACTTTGTGTTTTCGAAAAGTAACCTTCAACCTTTTGTTTCCCAACCTTTTAGGGCTTTCATTAGAGACATTTGTGGCCTCCTAAGAGTCCTAAATGATAACCAACTTAAAGTATTATGGAAATAAGTAATTGGAAGAGAGATTGATCAATTGTCCCTGATTTGGTATAGGATTTGACATCTGCCGAACGCGTGAGCCCACTGTGCCAAAGATTGTCAGGAAAGATACAGGTAGCGACTCCTCTCTTATACTTTGTGTAAATGTATTGTATGTTTGTCTGTCATTCATTGTGTGGATGCTGCTGCTACTGCTTTGTGATACCTTGTGCATTGAGATACCTTGTGGAGCTTTGTGATACATTGTGCTTTGAGATGCTTTGTGGTGCTTTGTGCTTCGTGTTGCTGCTACATAGTGTTCACCGTGAAAGCGGGTGTTGTGCATAGTGTTCACCGCGAAAGCGGGCGTAGTGCATTGTGATTACAGCCGTGAGTGCTGTCGTATGTGGCGCGAGCCTAAGATCATTGTGAAGCTGCTGAACATGATGAATATACATGCTCTATGTTTATATATTGTATGAGTGTCTTGTTGCTACTGGGATTCTTTAGAATCTCACTCTTTCCATATGACTAACTTTTTCAGACAGGGCAAGTGGCTCGAAGGAGAAGCGACCAACCCGGAGTGGTTAGGATCTCTTAGGGACAACCAGGATTTTGGGATTGTTGGTTATCTATCTTAGTTTTGGGATTACTGTATATAAATTGTTCATAGTGAATTTTTGATTTGTAATCCCCATTCGGGAAAATAGTAAACCCATTCGATATATATATAGTATCCCGGGGGTTTGCCGGGATTTTAGTTTCCGCACTCTGATATTTCTTATGTGATTTGATTTCTCAAGTAGTTACATCCGCGCGTGAATGTGAGACCCAGAATTATTACGTTTTGAACTGATTTTGAAATACCTCATCCCGAGTTGAGGGATTGTAAATTGTTGATTTCATTTTATTGGTCTCTATTTCACTTAAATTTTGAAATCCGGATGTGATTACCGTGAGAGGGTTACACTTCACATTTTTACACAACCATTTCATATCCATTACTCTCCTCTCTTCTCCACTTACACAACCATTTCATATCTATTACTCTCCTCTCTGCTCCTTTTACATACCATCATCTGAGAATTAATTTCATGCATTGTATTTGTTTCTTGAATGCCTCCTACATGGAAGGTTTTACCTCCGACATGGAAGGCTAGATGTTTCTATTTTCATGCATCTTGTGGTTGTATTTTTATTGAATAATTAAGTTTATTGCAATGTTTATGAAGTTTTCAATTTATTTTATTTTTGTTTTTAATTTCATCATGAGCTAAATTTCCATTTTCCTAGGATGATGACATAGCTTACTAATAACATATTGAATATTAACTTATTAAATCTAGTTTGAATTTCCCCTTCATGATTGAGTTTTAATTATTATTCTTAATGTTTTTTATTAACTGGCCATTTTTTGAATGATTTCAATATGCATGTTGAGACCGGAAGTAGATGCATATGTATAGATCTTATAATTAAAACCATGACTTGCATATGAAATAGGAATATATTCATATGAGTTGTGTAGTCTTACTAAATTCCATAAATCTTAATGCTTAATTGATTGCTTAAATTCATATAGGAATATATTGGATTAGCAATTAATTATAGAATTGCTTGACCTTAGAAGAGGCTAGTAATTAAATTAGGGAAACTCGACTGTCAATCATGTAGAATAAATTGGGTTAGAATAGATAACTGATTCAATCCGGAATTTGTTAAGTGAAATTTGACCCCTAGGGCTGTTTCTTATAGTTTCTTTCATATCGTTTCCACTCATATTTAATCATCTTTTATTTTGTACTCTCAATTACTAATTAATTGATCGACTAAATAGAATTAAAATTACTTATTTTGGTACTTAGTGATCAATCCTCGTGGGAACGATATTCTACTCACTTCTGTATTACTTGATTACGACAGTGTACACTTGCACTATTTAATAGACCATTTACACTCGTAACAAGTATTTGGTGCCGTTGCCAGAGATTGTAGTCATTAATATCAATACCAAGTAATTTTAATACTAATTTGGTCTTTATATTATATTTGTTTTTCTTTTTGGTATTTTGTGTTTCTTTTCAAGCTTTTGTTTAGTGTATGTCCAAATCGAAGGAGGCTGAACTACAACCTCTTGATTCTGATTTCGAAAGAACTTTTCAAATAAATCAAAAAGTTTGAAAGCAATCTACTTCAATCCTAATCAATCCGATAGGAAATGTGGAGGGAGAAACAACAGATACCAAAACACTCCGTGACTATGCAACACCAACAGTCATGGGGACAAATTTTGGAATTAGAAGACCACTAGTAGCAGCTAATAACTTTGAAATCAAGCCTGTAATTATCCAGATGATGCAAGCAAATCAGTTTGGTGGTTTACCAACAGAAGATCCTAATGCACATATTGCCAACTTCCTAGAAATCTGGAACACATTCAAGCATAATGGTGTTACTGATGATGCCATTAGACTTAGACTTTTCCCTTTCTCACTCAGGGATAAGGCTAAGAGCTGGTTACGATTACTACCAGTGGGAAGCATAACCATATGGGATCTCATGGCGTAGAAATTTTTGGAGAAATACTTTCCTTCAGCAAAAACTGCTAAATTGAGGAATAAAATTGCCTCATTTACCCAGTATGAACAAGAAAGCCTCTATGAAGCATGGGAAAGATACAAGGAGTTGCTAAGGAGATGTCCTCATTATGGGTTACCAAATTGGTGGAAACTACAAACTTTCTATAGTGGGATGACGCACATCTCCGGAATTCTTGCAGATGTTGTAGCTGGAGGATCTTTAATGGGAAAAAATATAGATGATGCTTACAATCTACTTGAGGAGATGGCAGCTAATGCATACCAATGGCCTTCTGAACATAATATTTCAAAGAAAGCACTTAGAGTACAAGAGTTGGATATCCTTACAACATTGTCTTCTCAAGTTGCATCTATATCCAAGCAAGTGGGCTCATTGACAAACCAAGTAATTAGTACTCCTACTGTCGCCTCTGATCGATATGGAGGGCCTCATGTGAGCACGCAATGTCAAGAAGGACACCCATTCATGCCGGAGCAAGCTCACTTCATCGTAAATCAAAGGAATGACCCATTCTCAAACACCTACAATCCATGGTGGTGAAATCATCCAAAATTTAGTTGGAGGAATAATCAAAATGAATTTAAGCCGCAAGGGAACTACTAGCAGCAATCTTTTCAACAACCAAATCCACCACAACAGAAAGTGAATTTGGAGGATGCACTGGCTTAACTAACCATGAATAAATCTCAATTTATGGCTAAGACTGATGCAACAATAAAAAACCAAGAAGCCTCAATAAAGAACTTGGAGATCCAGATAGGCCAAATTGCAAATATACTGAATTCCAAGCAACCAGGAACTCTACCAAGTGACACCAAAAGAAACCCAAGAGAATTGTGAAGGCCGTTGCACTAAGAAGTGGAATAGAATTGAAAGATTATTTAATTGAAAAGAATGATGATGGAAAAAAGAAAGAAAACGGAGAAAAATAGAAGGAGGAAGTATAAGAACAGAAGGAGGATGATGTGATACCAGGAAGAATCAGCTTTCTAGACAATCCTCCTCCATATGTACCACCAGTTCCATACCCTCAGAGACTCACGAAAGCAAAGTTAGACAAGCAGTTTGGCAAGTTTCTGGAGGTTTTCAAAAAGGTACATATCAATATTCCTTTTACAAACGCTCTTGCCCAAATGCCCAGTTATGCAAAATTCATGAAAGATATTCTTTCAACTAAGCGTAAGCTTGAGGAATTTGAAATAGTTGCACTTATTGAGGAGTGCAGTGCTATTCTCATTCTCTAAAAGAACTTACCACCAAAGCTGAAAGAACCAGAAAGCTTTTGCATACCTTACAACATACATCAATGTCACTTTGAAAGAGCACTTTGTGACCTTGGAGCAAGTGCAAACCTCATGTCTCTATCTGTCTACAACAAACTTGGTCTTGGAGAGGTAAAGCCGATCACAGTTTCTTTACTTCTGGCTGACCGATCAATAAAACATCTGAGAGGTGTCTTAGAAGATGTTCTGGTAAAGGTAGACAAACTCATATTCCCAGCTGATTTCATAATACTTGACATGGAAGAAGACCAAGAAATTCCTTTCATTCTTGGGAGGCCATTTCTTGCAACTGGGAGAACGTTAATAGATGTGCAACAGGGGAAGTTAACTTTGCGAGTTCAAGATAATCAAGTATCTTTCAACATTTTTAAGGCTTTGTCCTTTCCTGATGAAGGTAACACCTATTACAGCATTGATACATTGACTAGTTGCATAAAAGACGTGGTGAACAAAATCTACATGGATCAACCATTAGCAATGGGAATGGTAGATGGATCAAAATCTACTAATCCAGAAGTTTTGGGGTAGATTAGGTACCTTAAAGCAAATTCCCCAATTTTAATCAAGAAACTATTTGAAGATTTTGGGGGATAGGTTGATTAAGCCGGTACCATCAACAGAGAAACCACCAGTACTAGAGTTGAAAGCACTACCATTCCACTTGAAGTATGCTTATTTGGGATAAAATTCAACATTACCAGTAATTTCTCTGCAGCTTTTACTCCTGAAGAAGAAGAAAAGTTATTAAGAATTCTAAGGGAGTATAAAACAGCATTTGGATGGTCAATAGCTTATATAAGAGGGATTAGTCCTTCAATTTGTATGCAAAAGATCTTAATAGAGGACAACTACAAGCCATAAGTCGAGCATTAGAGAAGACTCAATCCGAACATGAAGGAAGTGGTGAGAAAGGAGGTAATAAAGTGGCTGGATGCTGGCATAATCTACCCAATCTCAGACAGTCAATGGGTAAGTCTAGTTCAACTTGTACTAAAGAAAGGTGGAATGACAGTAGTGCCCAATGAGAAAAATGAAATAATTCCACAATGAACAGTTACTGGATGGAGAGTGTGCATCGACTACAGAAAGCTCAATAAAGCCACTGGAAAAGATCACTTTCCTCTGCCATTTATAGATCAGATGCTGGACAAACATATGGGAAAAGCCTATTATTGTTTCCTGGAGGGGTACACAGGATATAATCAAATTACAATTGTACCAGATGATCAAGAGAAAACAACTTTTACATGTCCTTATAATACTTTTGCCTTCTGAAAGATGCCATTTGGTCTATGTAATGCACCAGCAACATTTCAAAGGAGTATGATGGTGATCTTCTCAGACATGGTGGAAAGGTTCATTGAGGTGTTCATGGATGATTTTTCAGTTTTTGGAGAATCATTTGATCATTGTATTTCAAATCTGGCAAAAGTCTTGCAATATTGTGTGGAGACAAATTTGGTTCTAAATTGGGAGAAATGCCATCTCATAGTGGAACAAGGAATCGTGCTGGGTCACAAGGTATTTGATCAAGGCATTGAAGTGGACAGGGCTAAGATTGAAACAATTAAAAAGCTACCACCTCCTTCCTCAATCAAGGGTATTCGGAGTTTTTTGGGACATGCTCGCTTTTATAGAAGATTCATCAAGGACTTCTCAAAAATCACAAAGCCACTGTGCATGTTGTAACCCCTATGTTATAAACAGTAATTATGATTCAAAAATACGTAATTAAGATGAATTAGAGACCAACGGATGATAAAATCTCATTTTTAACTACCCTGTGTAGTTAAATCATATTCATACATATCAGAGTGTACAGCTGAAATTCCCGGCAACCCCGAGTTTTATATATATCAACTAAGAATTTATAAATTCCTATTTAGGGGATTACACAACCGTATCCAAAATACCATTTACAAAATATACAGTGATCCCCAATCAAAGTTTGATAACCAACAACCCAAAATTATATGACCCTACAGAAGCCTTAGCCGCCCTTGGTCATCTATTTTCCCTTGGAGCCCCTTGCCCTATCTGAAGGTTAGTCAACGGAAAGAATGAGATTCAAAAGAATCCCAGTAGTAACAAATCACTCATACCATACATAATCACAAAGCATGCAATGACATCATCAAGTAACATAGCAGCACGAAACACAGCATACAAGCTGTCACATATACACATAATCACATAGTCACATCCCCCGTATCTCCACTACCCCATAAGTACGGTCCTCCCACCAGAATCACCGGTGGGCCGTAGGTGAAGGATTCACAGATAACCTTTAGGCTTTCACATATAGCCTTGCGGCTTCCACAAAGTCACATCCACCGTATCTCTACGGCCACGAAGGCACGGTCCTCCCACCAGAAACACCAATGGGTCGCAGCTGAAGGTTTCATAAACAATGATAAATCAAACATACAATGTATCACATATAGTATAAGGAAAAGCATCACTACCTTGTTCTTTCCAAGCGTACTCTGGCACAGATAGCTCACAAGCAAGGAAAATATCAAACCCTATAAAACAAAATCAAGGACAACAGATTAATCTTTATCCCAAATTCTCACTTTCATAACACTTAAAGTTGGTTATCATTTGAATTCTTTATGTGGCTACTAGAAGCCTAAAGGATTAGGAAAAACTTGACCAAAACCCCTTCTCGGAAGTGAAAATACTGATTTTTAACTCATGCACTCGAGTGATAGATGACGCACTTGAGTGATGAGACAACTTGTACTTGAGTAAGGATGGCTCACTCATGCAAGTGCTTGATCGAGAGTAACAATTGAGACAGAAAATGGTCATAGCACCTGAGTCCTGAACCCAACCCTTGAGTTGTAGCCTCATACTCACCCGAATCCCATAAAGTGAGGCACAGAAAGGGACTACCCGAAAGCAACGAAAATCCTGAAATGAAAAGTGCACTCGAGCACTGGCTCTGGCACTCGAGTGATGGAACTACACTTGTGAGTATCAAGACATACTTTTGAAAAATTGACTGCGAGTGCTAACCCGAGACACGAGTTTATGGTGCCAAATGCACAGACACTCAAGTAAGACCATATGCACTCGAGTGAGAACCCAGATTACTCTCAAGTGAGAACATGCACTTCTGCTTTCCTTGCGTGGCAGTGGAACTGAAACTTGAAGGAAAAGAAAAAACATGATGCTGTACTCGAGTGAGACCCCAGATCACTCGAGTGAGGCTTATCAGAAACCAAAACGCAGCAAATGACAAAATTTTCTAGATTTTAAGCAATGTGTCCAATGGCCCCTAAAATCAACAACCAAACCTTTTCCCACACAATTTTCCCTAAGGAACCCATTGGAAACACCAAAACATCCAAAATCATATTCTAACAATAAGTTTTTATATTGGTCACCATATTACCACATATTACCCAAATACACTAATTTTTCATTCCAAGATTCCAAATAAATTCTATTGCTCCAATGACATAACATGACACTAATTCCACCACTATATACTATCCAATTCATCCATTTCAAAATCACATGAAAATTAAGGCAAAATTCACAAATCTCAAACCTTAACCAACAATTACAATGTATATGCCAAAATGCTACTCATACTCACCTCTTCCTCTTTCTCAAACTTGTTTTTGAATTCTCCAACTTTCAAATTTTCTTTAAGCACTCAAACACCACCTTTCAAAAATCTAAAACTATAGCAATAAAGCTCTCATCACTATGAACAAGATTATAAAAGATGAGTTGAGCTAAAGAGGACATTAAACCATCCAAAATCTCACCTTTCACTTTCTCTTTCTTCCTTAGCCTAGGACGATAATGGAGGCTAATGAGAGAGAAGATGAAAATGATGAAGATAAGTTTTTGGACTCTAAAAGGCCTTCTTGGCTGACTTTAGGAGAGGAGAGGAGAAAGGGAATGAAGTTTGAAACTTTGACCATCATCCAAGGCTCATGCAATGCCACATGTCAAAATCTTAAGACATAATCCATGAGCACATACACATGCAATTCCTCCCTCTTAATCAATTGACAATTAATCATAACCATTGATCTTTAAGTTACCAATGAGTTTCCTCCTCGATAACTGACCAATTGGTCGGTAACTTTCTTTTTCCCGTTTTGCCCCTGATTATGGCAATTCTTACTGAACCACCAACAAACACATTTATATCATCCCATTTTTCATTCATGTGCCTTCCCCCACCCTTAGGATTCATTTTAAGCTTTTTCCCACAATTAAGCTCAAATGCAGGGTTTAGTCACTGGCTGCAACACATTCAAATTGTAATTCATGTCCTATTCTTTAAAAGTGTTTATTCAATACTAATTACATTCACTTTTAAAGTCATTAGACCTTAAACCCATTTTTGGGGCATTACACATACTGTTAGAGAAAAATACTCCCTTTGTGTTTAATGAGGAGTGCTTATCAACCTTCCAAACTTTGAAAAGTGCCTTGACTTCTGCACTAGTCATCATAGCTCCAGATTGAAACCTTCTATTCGAAATGATGTGCGATGCAAGTGATTATGCAGTTTGAGCTGTTTTAGGCCAAAGAAATTATAAGGTCTTTCATGCCATCTACTATGCTAGCAGAACACTCTTAGATGCACAGCTGAATTATGCAACAGAAAAGGAGCTATTAGCAAATTTGTTTGCATTCGACAAATTTAGAGCCTACTTGATCGAGTCAAAGGTCATTGTCTAGATGGACCACTTAGCAATCAAATACTTGATTGAAAAGAAAGACGCCAAGCCTAGACTGATCAGATGGGTGCTTCTGCTACAAGAATTTAACTTAGAAATCAAAGATAAAAAGGGGACCAAGAATTTCATTGCAGATCATCTTTCTTGGTTAGAACCACTGAGCGAAAGAGAGAATCACCAATCCAGGAGAATTTTCCAGATGAGCAACTTTTTATCATGCAGTCACAATCTACCCCATGGTATGCTAATTTTGTGAATTATTTGGTAAGCAGAGTAATGCCTTATGAACTTTCTAAAGTGCAAAAGAAGGAGTTTCTGGCTGATATAAGACATTACTTCTGGGAGGATCCGTTCTTATACAAACAATGCCTAGATCGAATTATCAAGCGATGTGTTCCTAAAGAAGAAATGGACAGTATCTTAAATTACTACCATTCATCCTGATATGGTGGTCATTTTGGAAGAAATAGAATAGCTACTAAAGTCCTTCAATCAGGATTTTACTGGCCTACACTTTTCAAGGATGCCCACAGAATTATGGCAACTTGTGACAGATATCAAAGAACAGGAAATATCTCAAGGATACACGAAGTCCCTTTAACTAACATCTTAGAAGTTGAGCTCTTTGATGTATGGGGGATTTATTTTATGGGGCCTTTTCCATCCCCATTTAGCAATCAGTTCATTTTAATAGTTGTTGACTATATCTCCAAATGGGTTAAAGCAGCTGGCTTTCCTACAAATGATTATCGAGTGGTTGTGAAGTTCTTGAGGAAGAATATTTTTACAAGATTTAGAGTGCCTAGAGCAATTGTCAATGATAGAGGAAGGCATTTTTGTAATCAACAGCCTTAGTCTGTGTTAGCTAAATATGGAGTAACTCATAAGGTTGTAACTCTATATCATCCACAAACTAGCGGGCAGGTGGAAATCTCAAACAGAGAACTGAAGTAGATCTTAGAGAAGATGGTGAATTCCAATGGAAGGACTGGACATAGAAATTAAATGATGCACTTTGGGCTTATAGAACTACCTTTATGACACCAATTGGTACATCCCCATATCAATTGATCTATGAAAAAATATGTCATCTTCCAATAGAAATGGAGCACAAAGCATATTAGGCAGCTGGTGAGAAAAGGCTTCTCCAACTTAATGAGCTTGAAGAATTTAGACAAAAAGCTTATGAAAATGCCAAGTTATACAAGGTGAAGACAAAAATGTGGCATGACAGAAGAATTTTGAGGAGAGAGTTCACACCAGGACAAAAAGTGCTTTCATACAACTCAAGGTTAAAGCTCTTTCCAGAAAAGCTGAGATCAAGGTGGTTAGGTCCTTTTACTGTGATTCAATTCTGGCCATACGGAACTACAGAGATTCAAGATGGTGATCGAAAATTCAAAGTGAATAGGGAAAGGCTCAAATAATACAATGAAGGTGCACTCAACACTTTGAAATCTGTCATCACGTTTGAGGAACCAACAGGTAAGTCCTTAATCTAGTAATTTTTTTAAAAAAATTTAAAAAAATTTTTAAAAAAATTTAAAAAATTTTTTAAAAAATTAAAAAAAAATTTTTTAAAAATTAAAAATTTTTTTTAATCTTTGTCTAGCTAAAGACGTTAAAGAAGAGCGACTATTTGGGAGGCAACTCAAAACTTCTTTCCTACTCTCTCATTTTTCTTTGCTACTCTCTCATGTTGCTTTCTTACTCACCAAAACATATTGCACTGCATTGAGAATTTTAGTTTTCATTAGTTTCATTTTAAGTTACCATGGAGGAATCTCTTACAAAGCTTAAGAACAGGTTTCCCACTCTTCCCAAAGATGTGCTCAGGAAGTTCTATAGTTGTTGACTTGAAAGGATGAATGTATTCAAGAGTTTGGACCTTCTTGAGGATATACATTGGATCATTGAAGCTAAGGTACATTTAGCAGGTGAGTTTAATAAATCAGTTGTTAAACATTTTCCAGGAATAGGAAGAAGTTCTTACTCTAAAAAGAAAAAAGCTAAAAGAATAAATGTCTACTATAAATGTGCAAGGTGGACATGTGATCAGCACTGTAGGAGCAAATGTATGGTTTTTATAAATTAAGAAGATAAAATTAAATTTATAAAGGATGGACTGAGTAAGGAGTCCCTAGATGATATCATTCAAACTCTTGAGACGCATCCGAGTGGTGATATTCATCGTATTCTTCTTGATTTAGTGAACGTGTTCAACCAAGAGAAATGGCTCTACTGTCTTGGGAATCTGACAAAAAAAGACCCTATTTACCAGTTTATAAGAAAACTGGATGGGAAGCAAATCCTCGATTTATAGAAATCGTTTAAGCCGTTATTGGATGTAATGAGCCAAAATCACAACTACTGTATATAATCATGCTTTTATCTAATTTGTCTTATCTTTTCAATAGCTTTTGTCTAATTTGTTTTATCTTTTGAATAACTTTTGACTTTCTTTCCTCCTTTTGTTAATCTCTTCACGCAAATTATGTTGGTCATTAGTGTCGGAAATTTTTCAAACTTCTTTGAAAAATGCCTGATTTGCATGATCTTGTTATCACTGTTTTAGTATTATATATATGCACACTTCCACTTGTAAATAGGCACACTTCCACTTGTAAGCACAAATGGTCTGAGAGAAACGAAAAGAAAAATGGTATCATACTAAAATGTAGGTTTAAATCTATCTATATTTTTTGTGAAACTGATAAGGGAAAGAATTGAGAGTTTCTAACTGCAACACAAGAACTAGAAAATGCATTAGTTGCTCGAAAGATCAATTTTGTATACGGGGGAGGCATCCAGGGCCTATGGGGAAGTGTGGCCATTACTGCAACCATTAATAGAAGCAAGGGTTTGAGTGTAAAGGTAAAGGAGTTAGATGGTCACATCTTTTCCTTAGGACAAGAGTTACAGGTTTCCAACTTATCGGAACGTATGGGATGTATGTTCTACAGGCTTGAAGCTTTTATTGCTCTACCCGGTGGTTTGAAAATGTTGGATAGGATTTCCAGCATCACATATTGGGCTAAGTTAAACTTTCACAAAAAGCCATTAGGATTATTAAATGTTAATGGTTTTTATGATGATCTGTTGTGTTTTTTTGATCATGCTGTAGAAACAGGATTCATACCCCAAGCGACTCACCATTCCATAATTCTGCCCCAACTGCTAATCAGCTGCTCGATTAATTGCAAACCTATGAACCTAAACCAGATATACTAGTCAAGCAAATAGGTAGGCAACTTCAGATAGTAGTCAGAAGCAGGATCCAGATACCACTCTTCTGTTGTAACTTTCCTTAATCTCTTGGTTTTACTCTTAGCATTTTGGTTTTACTGTATTGTGTGTTTATGTTTAAAAAAAAACTTTCTCCAAGCTCTAGAAGACATTGGGGACAATGTCCGACTTAGGTTGGGGGAGGGGAAAAATTTTTTTTACTTAGTTAGTAAAACCATTATATGCATGGAGTGTGGAAAAAAATGGCAGAGTAAGGAGTTATTCTTAACTCCTGGATGCATTTTATTAGTTACATGTTTTTATTTAAAAAAAGAGTAAAAGTAAAAAAAAGCATCCTGTTTATGTGCTTTGTAATGATCTTAAGAAGTATATAAGTTTTGAGTATGGATCAATTAAATTTAGAGATTTCATAGCATGAATGAACAACTGATTATTGCAATTGGTGATGAATTTTGAGATTGAATGAGCTAAGTTTGAAAGCCTCTAACTGTGAGCTTTTAAGCCTATAATGATTATTTCTCTGGTGTGTGATATTCACCTATTAAGTTGTCACTCTAGAACTTGCTTTAAATTTGGTTAAGATTACATTTCACATGCACATTCAAAGATGATAAAGGCATTCATTTTATTTAGCCAGAGTCAAATAGCCAACCTTGCAATTATACCGTTGATAAGCCCCTTTGAGCCTAATTGACTGTTTCTTTGTTCTAAACCCATTAACATATGCTTTAATGATATATCAAGTGCTTTTACCTAATTCGGAAGACTAGCAAAGCATTTGAAATTTTTGTGAAATGGGCTTTTACAAGTATGGGGGTGTATATATCATCAACTTTAGAGTTGCAAAAAAAATGGAAAATTTTTTTTGAGTATTAGAATTGTAGGTTATTGTGATGAAATAGATTTATTTAGAAGCTGGCCCATTTTTTTCAATTGTTCTATTAATTTCTTAAATTTAGCCCTTCATATCACGCTTTACATTTCTTTTACCTTAACCCCATTACAACCCTTAATAAGTCCTTTTGATTTGAATTATGCATGTGAATTAGGTAGTGGAGATTGAGATTTTTAACAAGCCTATGGTAGTGCAATTTTTTGGTTGAATTTGAGTGAAACACTTACCCTAAACACTTGGGAGATTGAGAGAATGAGTAGTAATTACGAACTAGGTTTATTCATTTTCAAATAAAGTTACCAGTTTATATTTTCGTTGATTCATGAATACTATGATTTCTTTATTTTTCAGTTGTGTTCTTGCTTATGACTTGACACTTCTAATTTTGTTGGAAGTACTTAATATTCGCTCCTTGTCCGAGGACGTCCAAGAGCTAAGTGTGAGGGAATTTGATAAGTAAAATATTTTTATATTTCTTTTCCCTTATATGATGATTTTATGGATGATATTTGAGCTCAATTTAATGAATTTGGGTGTAATTATAAATAAATAATGATTTTGGCATGAAATAGAATTTCTTGAAAAATACTAAATCAAACCCTCTTTTAGTTTTCAGGTAATATCTGGAGCTCTAGATGTCAGATTGGGAAGTTCTATATATGGATAAAAAGTTAAGAAAGAGCTCTACGACTTTTATGTTAAGACCAAAACCCAGTTCTACCTCCAATGGTTTCGAATTTTGTTTGGAAGTTGAGAGTTAGATTCATCTACCATTCCATCTACCACATTTCATCTACCATCTCATCTTTCTTTTCACCTACCACTTCATCTACCACTTCATTTACCATACTCCATTCCTCCCTATATATAGTCATCCTTTCCTTCACATTTTACAGAACCATTTCATATCCATTACTCTCCTCTCTTCTCCACTTACACAATCATTTCATATCTATTACTCTCCTCTCTGCTCCACTTACATACCATCATCTGAGAATTAATTTCATGTATTGTATTTGTTTCTTGAATGCCTCCTACATGGAAGGTTTTACCACCTACATGGAAGGCTAGATGTTTCTATTTTCATGCATCTTGTGGTTGTATTTTTGTTGAATAATTAAGTTTATTGCAATGTTTATGAAGTTTTCAATTTATTTTATTTTTGTTTTTAATTTCATCATGAGCTAAATTTCCATTTTCCTAAGGTGATGACGTAGCTTACTAATAACGGATTGAATATTAACTTATTAAATCTAGTTTGAATTTCTCCTTCATGATTGAGTTTTAATTATTATTGTTAATGCTTTGATTAACTAGCCATTTTTTGAATGATTTCAATATGCATGTTGAGACCAGAAGTAGATGCATATGTATAGATCTTATAATTAAAACCATGACTTGAATATAAAATAGGAATATATTCATATGAGTTGTGTAGTCTTACTGATTTCCATAAATCTTAATGCATAATTGATTGCTTAAATTCATATAGGAATATATTGGATTAGCAATTAATTATAGAATTGCTTGACCTTAGAAGAGGCTAGTAATTAAATTAGGGAAACTCGACTGTCAATCATGTGGAATAAATTGGGCTAGAATAGATAAGTGATTCAATCTAGAATTTGTCAAGTGAAATATGACCCCTAGGGCTGTTTCTCATAGTTGCTTTCATATCATTTGCACTCATATTTAATCATCTTTATTTTGTACTCTCAATCACCAATTAATCGATCGACTAAATAGAATTAAAATTACTTAGTTTGGTCTTAGTGATCAATCCTCGTGGGAACGATACGTTACTCACTTTTGTATTACTTGATTACGACAGTCTACACTTGCACTATTTAATAGACCATTTACACTCATAACATTACTCCTTCTCACTTAAGTGTGTGTCAGCACTCTTTGATGAACAAGAGTGTGCTCTTAGAGTTTCTACATATTCTATTAATCCCTATTTTTCAAGCTAGAATCAGAGCATATAAATCAAATATGGACTCGAGTGTTCAACCTGCACTCGAGTGTTATGCCTTACACTCAAGTGATATACCTACGTTTCAATGCAATCCTGCAAAACAAATTTCTATATACTCCGATGCTTAAGTTTGTATGGTATTCATCAAAACACATATGTTAAACATAAAAATTAATAAGAAAATCTTACAAATCATTGGGATTAGCCATTCCTAATTCTCTTCATATGTATAAAAATTGATCTTTAGCTATCGGCTTTGTGAATATATCAGCGAGTTGATGATGTGTTGGAATGAATTTTACTTTGACATCCTTCTTCTGAATATGATCTCGAATGAAGTGACATTGTCCATTGGTGCTCTTTCTGTCAGTTTTGTATCCTCCGTGATCTGAATCTAAATAGGCCATCAGAGATTCATTTCCTCTTTTTGGGTACCATAGGCCAAGTTCTATAGTGTCTCCTAAGTATCTGAAAATTCTCTTTACAGTTTCTACATGTGATACCTTATGAGCAAATTGATACCTTGTACACAACCCAACACTAAATTATATATCTGCCTTACTTGCTTTTAGATAGAGTAACGAGCCAATCATTCCTCTATATTTAGTAATGTTGAAGTCAGGGCCTTTCATGTCAGCATCCAGCAGTATGGTAGAGCTCATTGGAGTGTCAGCTCCATTGGCATTTTCTATTCCGTACTTCTTCAATAGCTCCTTCAAGTATTTGGTATGAGATACAAAGATCCTATTTCTTTGTTGCTTAATTTGAAGTCCAAGGAAAAAGTTTAGTTCACCCATCATGGACATTTCAAATTCTCCTTGCATAAGCTCAGAGAACTCTTGATATAGCGATTCGTTAGTAGTACTAAAGATAATATCATCAACATATATTTGAACTACTAATAAATCACTCTGTTGTGTTTGATAAAAAGTGTCGTATCCACTTTTTCTTTAACAAACTTTTGATCAAGAAGAAATTTGTTTAGTCTTTTGTACCAAACTCTGGGTACTTGTTTCAAACCATATAAAGCTTTCTTGAATTTGAAAACATGATCAGGTTTTGTTTCATCTTCAAAACCTGGAGGTTGTTCTACATTAACTTCCTCCATAATGTAACCATTTAAAATAACACTCTTCACATCCATTTAATAAAGTTTAAAACCTTTAATGCATACAAAGGCCAAGAGTACTCGCATTGCTTCCAGTCTTGCCACTGGAGTATATGTTTTCTCATAATCAATACCTTCTTCTTGATTATAGCCTTTGGCAACTAATCTTGCCTTGTTTCTCACAATGATTGCAGATTCATCAAGTTTGTTTTTGAAAACCCATTTGGGTTCCTATGACTAAGTAATCTTTAGATCGAGGTATCAAATCCCAAACTTGATTTCTTTGAAATTGATTTACTTCTTCTTGCATAGCAATTACCCAATCATTGTCAGAAAGTGCTTTTTCAATATTAGAAGGTTCAATCTCATAAATGAATACAGAAAAAGTTACTTTATTATGAATTCTATTTCTATTTTTGACACCTTCATGAACATCTCCAATTACTTGATCAATTAGATGATCTTTCATGTGTCTCCTTGCTTATGGCTGAGCATGATCAACGATACTTCCTTCATTTTAAAAATCATCTGTTTCAAAATTATATTGATTTGAAATAGTTAGATTTTTTGTTTTATTTATTAAATCCATCTCTTCTTCATCAAAAGACTTTGTCTGAGAATCAAGTTCATCAAACACAACATGAATGGTTTCTTCAATAGTACATGTTCTTTTATTGAAAACTCTATACGCTTTACTTCTATTTGCATAACCTAGAAACCAACTTTCATCAAACTTTGAATCAAATTTACCTAAGTTTTCTTTACCGTTGTTGTTAATGAAACACTTGCATCTGAAGATGTGTAGATGAGCAATATTTTGCTTTCTCCCTTTGTAGAGTTCATATGGTGTCTTTTCAAGTGACTTGCGGATATATGCTCAATTCGAGATATAATATCCATTACTCATTGCATCTACCCAGAACACTTGTGACATTTCTTTTTCATTGAGCATTGCCCTTGCCATTTCTGTGAGGACTCTGTTCTTTCTTTCCACTACTCCATTCTGTTGAGGTGTTCTAGGTGCAAAGAAGTTGTGATCTATTCCTTGATTGTAGCAGAAGTCTTCAAAGAGTTGATTATCAAATTCTCCTCCATACTCGGTCCTGATGAAACAATAGAAATAGCTTTCTCATTTTGAACCTTCTTAGCAAATGTAATAAATTTAATAAAGGTTTCATCTTTTGAAGTAAGAAATATAGTCCATGTAAATCTTGTAAAATCATCGATAATTACTAAATATAGATTTCCTTCAAAACTTTTTACTCTTGCTGGTCTTACTAAATCCATATGAAGTAATTGTAAAGGTTTGGATGTGGAAATCTCATATTTTGTTTTGAAATAAGATTTAGTTTGTTTACCTTTTTTGACAAGCATCACAAATCATGTGGTCTTTGAATTTAAGTTTAGGAAGACCAACAACTAAATCCTTTCTAATAAGTTTTTCAAGTTTATTCATATTGACATGAGCCAGACGCTTATGCCATAACCAACCTTCCTCTGATTTACTAAGAAAATAATTTTCATAAGAGTTTGAATTTAAATCAATAGTATAACAATTACCATCCCTTTGAGCTTGGATCTTAGCTTTGATGCATTCTTTGTTGATTGGTAGATCCTTCTTGTTTACTATCAAGCATTACTTTGAGTCAAAGATTACCTAGTTATCTTTGTTAGTACTTTAACCCACACTTAGGAGGTTATGGCACAATCCTTCGATGTAATATACGTCGTTGATTTGAACACCATCAATTTGTTCCACTTCACTAATTCTAGTAATGCGTCTAGATTGATTACCTCCAAAGGTTACCTTTCCTCTTTCTCTGGTTTTTAGCATTATGAACTTATCTCTATCATCAGTCATGTGTCTCGACCATCCACCATCAATATACCACTTGTTTGCCTGTGATACTTTAAGACATGCCTAGAGCAATATGATCAATTTTTAGGTACCCACACTTTATTGGGTCTTTCATGGTTGGTATGAATCACTCTTGGTATATGCGTCCCTATCGAAACCCTTTTGTACATACTAATGACCTTGCTCTTACTAAAATACATGATGAAATATAATGGCCTTTCTTATTGCAGTAATTACATGATATAAATAGATTTGATGTATGCACAAAATTCTTAAAATATTTGAGGTATGTCTCACTGCCTTTCTTATTCTTTCCTCTATTTCTATTCTGAACCGAATTATATCTAATTCCAGATTTATCATAAGTGACTCTTTGTGATTGTAAGATTATTTTAAGAGTTTCACTTCCTTTAGTAAATATTTCTAATGTTTTTGTTAAATCACTTATCTTCTTGTCTTTTTCTTCACAAAATGCACATGATGATATGACAGTACATTCTAACTCTTTTACTTTCTTCTTATAACTAACCATTTCTTTAGCTACCTTGATGAATTTAGTATGAAATACATTATATTCAAATAAAAATTCATCATAAGTAGGTTCAGAATCACTTATCTCAGAGTCTTTAGCCACCAAGCACAGGTTTGGAATTTCATTGTTGTCGGTTTTTCATCTGACGAGCTATCACCCCATATGGATGATATGTATGCTTTCTTTTCTACTTCTTGTCTTTGTTTTTGAAGCATTCAGATTTAATATGTCCAAGTTTTCCACATTCGTAGCATACGATTTATTACTTTTTGTTTTCTTTCTTACTTAGTTTACCTTGATAATTCTTGAAGATCTTTTAGCCTCTTCTGTAGAACTTCTTGAATTTTCTTACAATCATTCCCATATCATCATTATCAGGTACATCTTCATTTTCTGATGAATCCGCTTCCTTAATGACTTTAAAGGTGACTCCTTTCTTCTTTTTGTCATCGAACTCTTCTAGCTTCTTTTGAATTTCAGCATTCCCTCATACTTAGAGAGACTACCAAAGAGTGCAACTATATATCTCTTGATTCACATTTGGCTTCTTTGATAGCTGTTACTTTTACTTCCCATTCTTTTGTAAGAATGTTAAAAATCTTCCTGACTTGGGACTTTTGATCAAAGGTTTTCCCAAGTGTTGATAGTTTATTGACAAGATGGGTATATCTGAGTTTGAATTCAAAGATCCTTTCTCCTAGTTTCATTTAAAATAGATCATGTTTTGTAGTTAGAGTATTGATTCTATTTTACTTGATTCCAGACATACTGACAATTTCAAGTACATCCCACATGTCTTTAGCTGTCAGTAGTGTGCAGATTTTGAAATACTCCTTCTAACTGAGGGCACTCTGGATCATTAATATAGCTTTGTTGTTTAATGTTACTAACTGTTTGTCATTGTCATCGAATTCCTCTGAACTTTTCTTTATGGCTCTATCTTCTTCTTTCTTCGTTAGAACATAGTCACCATCTTATATTACATTCCATAATCAGTATGCGTTTGCCATTGTGAATCCTCTGAACTTAGCTTCCAGAACGAAAAATGTTCTCTTACAAAACCAGGAGGTCTTGTGATGGAAGTTCTGTCTGGAAGAATGTTCTCACCCATTGTTGCCATCTAATGGATCATTTTCAAGCTGTTAAACTCTTCCAAGAAGACCTCACTTTGATACCAAATTAAAGAGGCAAGCTACACCCAAGAGGGGTTGAATTGGGTGATATACTAAATTTTTCAACGTTACGGTGATATGAACGATGGATAAAGCAAGAGTAAAGATGATAGAATCAACACATAGAGATTTATACTGGTTTGGTCAAAACCCAGGTCTACATCCAGTCCTCAGATATCAAGACCTACTGAGATTTTCACTATTCTTCCAAGATTCAGTAGGCTCTCAGAATGCCACAAGACAACAATTGTACTTGTAAGGACTATGAGAAGAAATATTCTAATACCTAGAATTTTCTCTCCCCCATACGATAAGTCTTATGTGTAGAACAATCCTTATAACCTTTCTCTCCTAGTTACGTATGCAAGTCTTTCGAGCAGCAATGTTCTCTCCAGCTTGCACCTCTATAAGTCTTACGAGCAGCAATGTTCTCTCCTGCTTGCACCTTGTAAGTCTTATAAGCAGAAAGTCCTACTAGGAACTCTCTTAACTGCTTCCCTCATAAGGATATCTACCCTCTCAAGTGCATCCAATATTTCACAGCTAGCACTTACATGACTTTCGAGTGAAGATAGGAAGTATTTAGGTATTTTGGCTTCTCACTCGAGTGCATCATCACATTTCAACTTCTGCCTTAGCTTCTGGACAACACTTCTATCAAGATTAACAAGAATCAGTTTTCTCACTTGCAAGTGTACTGACTTCTCACTCAAGTGTGAATGATCTCACATGAGTGCATATGTATATTGCACTATAGACGTGAGCTTCTGGACAAGACTTGTACCATTTTCTTCAATAGTATGCTTTCTCACTTGCAAGTGTGACTGGTCCTCACTCAAGTCAGATGTCAAACTTAAGTGCATCAGCATGTTGTGTTGTTGGTTCTTCTTTTGTTCAGCACTTGCACCAGTATTTGAGATAGTCAACTTTCTTGTAACACCCCAAATTTTATTCACCAAGAATATATTGCAATTATTTAATATATTCAATAAAATGGTCAATATTTACGATCATAGGAATTAAATATTGGAAATTGAAAGGTGAACAGTGCTTTTAGTTATGATTTTTCAACATTTTGGCAAAAAATCTAAAAATGAAAGAAAAGGTAATGGCAATTTCATATTTTTGCCATTTTAGCACAAAATAAATTATTTTCCAATTAATTGAAGTTCCCCGTATCGATGTCCTTCTCTTTCGAGCTGCTGGATCCAGCTGAGACAGTTTTGTTTAGAAAAAGTGATGAAATTCCAAGGAATCCCGGTAGCAACATACCATCAACATATAAAATACGAGAATTAAATATGTAATGCGCTATATAGTGTAAAATGAAAATTCATATCAATTGTGTGTGTGCACAAAGCTCAGGGCCAAACGACAGTTTGGATCCCCTACGTGTACCTTAGCAGAGCACCTAACCACAGCTAGGTAATGTACCCTAGGCATGTGTTCATATGACAGAATACAGTAACATACAACAATATCAATAATCACATAGTATATGAGAGATAATAGTTACTACCTTAACCCTTTCTAGCCTTGAAACACGTGCCTCGTAAAGCGTGCCAACGTCTTGGCTATCAATTTGGTCCTAAAATATAAAATGTACAAGAATTCAGTTAAAACCCATTCATGTACTATTTTAGGCACTTCCATAGTGTTTCTAGTGGTTATATGAGTTTATTGTGAAACTTTGGCTCAACCCTACTGTACCTGGTCTAATTACTCTTTTCTTGAAATTTTGACCTAGGCTACTCTGACTTATTTTAGCCCAAGGAATCCATTTCCTGACTTGGAATTACCAAATTCACTGCCAAAAGACAAGAATGCCCTTGGCAGCCCTTATTTCAGAGTTTCAAGGACGTTTTCGTAATTATGTTATTTTAAGCTTTTCTAAAAAAGTGATCAACTATAACCCCACCTAATTTTCCCTCTTGAATTCAATGGAATTATCAAATCATAAAAAAACCAACCCTATCCCCTCCAATTAGCTTTGGCAAAAATCCCAAGATTCTCCAGGGAAAATTGGGGTTTTTGAAATTTGACTCTGCAGACTTACTCCTTTCGACTCTTAACTACTTTATTAACTATTTAATTACATTAAAACTACCATTTAGACTCAATTTAGGCAATATAAAATTTATGACACCAGAAATTAATAAAAAATTCACCAATTAAACTACTCACAGCAGCTAGAACAATCAATATTCGAAGTTTTGGAAGTTATCTTTTGCTTCCTCTGGCTCTTTCCTTTCATAACCGAAACTTTATCCTCTTTAATACTAAAATTTGAGCTTCAACTAGCTTAAATCATGTAAAAGAGAAGCTTAGGAGAAGGATTTTACACGTTAGGAACGAATTCACTGAAGAAATCGACCTACCTTATGAGATTTCTTCTCCTTCTTTCTCTAAAATTCTCAAAATCACTTTCTCTCTCTATGCTTTCTATTTCCGTCGGTTTATGGTTGAAGAAGGAAGATGATGCCTTTTATAGCATTATGCTTATGTCACTTTTCATTAGGCTTATATAATAATTTTTCAAAAATTCTCAAAATTGAACTTTTTGTGTACATAAAGTTGTGCACATATAATGTTGTGCCATAAATCCGATTGACATGCAACTAATATTTCACTCTTCATGGTACATGTAGGAGATGCCAGGGGTCCTTCCCTTTGGTCTCAATTGGCTTCAAAACTTGTTCCAGTTACGTGCACACTTAAAGTCACAATTTCAGTCAAATTTGCACTTTTACTCGAATTTTCCATAAATTCATAGTTATTTGATCCAAATATTTCAAATATATATTTCCCCTTTATTTTCCTTAATTAACTGAAATTAACATCAGTTAATTAGAAAATAATTTATTTTGTGCTAAAATGGCAAAATTATGAAATTGCCATTACCTTGTCTTTCATTTTCGGATTTTCTCGTAGATTTTCTGCCTAAACTTTGAAAAATCATAACTAAATTTGTAAACATTAAATTGGAGTAATTCTAAAGGCTATAGAACCATTATTGAGTCTAGTTTTAAGAAAAAACATAGCATTTAGCCAATTGAAAGTAAAAAATTCCCATAATTAAATTCTTTTGGATGTTGTTCCGGAATATCAATAGTTTTTCTGGGCTAACTTTAAAAATTCATAACCTTATGCATACAACTCTATAAATTACCATTTACCTGTCAAATTAAAGCTTAGGATGTCTAATTTTATTTTGGGAATTCTCATAAATGTTTGTCATCATTTGGTCATCCAAAACAATATGACAAACTCACTACCTCGCAAGCGATTTCACTGAAAACACTGTTCACCTTTCAACTTCCAATATTTAATTCCTATGGCCGTAAATATTGACCATTTTATTGAATATATTAAATAATTGCAATACAGTCTTGGTGAATAAAATTTGGGGTGTTACAATTTACCCGCACTTAAATAAATTTCATCCCCAAAATTTGCTACATCTGTTCAGCCATAAATTCTGGGTAATGCTTTCTCATACTTTCTTCTGATACCATGCTCTTATTTCTAAGCTGTTTCCCCCGCTGATTAATGATTTGGTCAAGTATGACTTCACACATCTAATAATCCCATATATCCACATCCTCATGTTTAATTACATGTTCCTGATATATTGCACTCATCTATCCTTAATCTGAGCTTTTTAAATTAATGCTCTCAGATCCTTATATGACTCACTGACATTTTTACCACTGATCAAAATCAGCCTAGACAAACTAAGATCTCTAAAATCCTTGATTAGCTGTTTGCTCATAAATCATCATGTTTGATGAGATAGTGGATGAGATAGTTCAATTCCTGAAGCTTCAGATGACAAGATGTATACGCCCTCACCCAGCTTGCATCCATTCCCATCTCAAACAATTCCTACTTGCATCTGGGATTCAATTCCCTTCCCAATCAATGTCGTCTGGCATCAGTGAAGACAACAAAGGTCCACTGTGGATCTGGGATTATCAGTGTTGGTACTTTAATAAATTTTCATCTCAACTATCCGAAGCTTTTCTTATAATCATCATCCCATATATAATATTGATTTCCTAGGAATTTCGGTATAGGCCCCTCACACTAATGAGCAAGACTCAGAACATTGCATATCACAACCACAGTTTTTAGACTTCCCAATTCAGTACTACTTCCCTTTTACCAAGATCCATCAGGATCCCTTACTAAAAGATTATATGGCCCAGAAATGTTACCTCTGAAAGCCATAACTCACATTTACTTATGTTGGCATAGAGTTACTTTTCCCCTTACCGTGTTCAACATCGTTCACCAATATGCTATCTAAAGAGATTGCAAAAATTGGACCATATGCAGATGAAAAATTTGATTAATATGGTCCATATATATAGCAGGTGCATTTGTCATTAGCTAGTTAATTTTGAGGATTACTACTAAGCCACATAGCCATGTATCCACGGACAATCAAGTCCATTGTCGATTCATATTCCTCAATAGTCATTATATCACGTATACATACATTGACTATGGCAACCCTAACACCTGTAGGTGTAGGCACAGTTTATTTATATGGGAATCTAGGTTTACTTACCAATTCTACTACCCTTTCTAGGGTAGGCATTCATATCCTCCAAAACAAATTCCAGAGAATTCGTCAGCTTACCAGGCTATCAAAACGTGATTTCCCTTACTCTCAATCATTCTTTCTATAGGACCATTTTATGATCGATCTTTCCTTATGCTAGGCTAGCAACTAGTAACCTTGAGAAACCCCACACACATTTCAATGCATTATAGTACCATGTTGTAGCACCTTAGACAATCCAGGTCAATTCAAATTACTAAGAATCAGTTCAACTATTGAGTCTGATTCTTGAATTATAATTCAAATCTTAGAACCTCAACATGAGCTGAGCCGAGAAATCACTTTCCTTAATTCTATGGATTATCACTATCACAACACGATTCTGATTAAATTCGCCACCTAAGGATATACTAGTCCACTAGGTCTTAGGGTCTCTGGACACGTAGGTCTACTACAATATCTAGCATGTAAAATTTTATAGCCTAGGGTCCCTAACCCAACTTTTAGGTCCATCATGAAATCTAGAACCTTAATATCACATACATTAGAAATTGTTTTCCTCAATTATACCCAATAGATTTGCTAAGATTTACGACCAATAGTACCTATTCTAACCTTCACGGTATTCGGATAATATCCTCAAAACATTACTAAAGGTTCAACATTAGCCACATGCTTCAATCTTCTATCATGGAACAGAACCATAGTACAACAAATTCACATTCTGACCTAAGTATTATTTCAGCTTAGATCAAATTCAAGCCTATCCCCAACCTTCAGTATCATCAGATCGGATCCTCTAAGATCGGCATACCGCATAATTACCTTACATCATGTATCACATTCTAATACCTTAAAAAACTTTAGGCCATATCAAATGCCTAAGGAGTCAACTCAACCACTAAGTTTGATTATCTGATTACAATTCTCTTAATCACAACTCAAACCTCAATTTTATCGGGGGTTTAAAATCATTCCACCTCAATTATCCCTATCATCCACTCATATCTTTTAGAAGGATTTAGGGAATTTACAAACCATTGCCCAATTCTACCAGAGTACTAGATCCCAAATTCATCAAGTATCAAGTATTTCTAGAGAGTATATGCAGTAAATAAATAATTAAACTCAAGTGATACATTACTCGAATTAAGTTGCTATTAAAAGAAACCATACCTTCAATAAATTTAGGAGATGTTCTAACCTCCTCCTAAGTTATCACATGTACCATTCTCTGAGCTCTTGGTCTAGGTTCCTCTAGCTATTACTTCTATGGGCAATTTTTAGCAAGATGCCTTGGTTCTTGACATTGAAAATAGATCCAGCTAGCTGGATCCTATCCAGTTGGACTGCAGCTTCCTGGCGTACTACTGCACGCTTTACCAGGATGGTATGGCTTGTAACAATGCTAGCATTTTCTACCCTCAGCGGAATTCTAACCTCTGTTGCCCCCAGCCCATTTTGGCCATTATAGTTCCCTCTGGAAAATTCATCCTGGTCTTTGCATTTTTGTGAGGAACTCCCATTACCAGACACATTCTTGTAGTTGCCACTTCTGTTGAGGCGCAAGCTCGACAAGTTGTTCTCCACGAGTCGACACTCTTCAACCGCCTTTGTAAACACTATAAAATATTTAGAAAGCAATTTCTTTCTCAGTTTTAGCTTTAATCCTTGTACCAAGATATTGGAGCTCCACTTTTCGTCATCTAAATATCTTAGGTACGAGGAATATCAAGGCAGTTAAATATAACATGCCAGGTACTCATCAAAGCTCTCTTCATTATCCTGTCCTAGGTTGAGGAATTCATATTCTTTTGCTAACATGTCTGATTGAGAAAAATATCTTTCATTAAATTTCCCCTGAAATATTTCCCATGTTACTGGAATATTCCATACCTGTAAAACCAACTCTGTATTCCTCCACCATATATCCGCCTCTCCCTCTAATTTACAAATGGCTAGCAGAATCTTAATATCATTAGAGCAATCAGTCTTGTGAAAATTTGCTCTAATGTGGATAACCATTCTTCTGCTTGCAGACGATCAAATCTTCCTTGAAAAGTAAGAGGTTGTTGTTTCTCAAACTGTTTCTTTAAAAAATGCTTACTTCATACGTAAGCATGGGTGGTGGCTCCTAATAAGGTTGTCTAGGTAGATTACGTTCACCTTCATGTCTTTCAAGATGTTCTAAGCTTTCTTGTCTCTATCGTGCCTCATGTAATTCATCTATGATATTGTTCATCATAGTTTGTTGTTGTGCCATCCTGCTCCATATTTGTTGCATAGAGTCAGGGCTAACCTCTAGTTTGGGTTGTGATCTCTTCCCCGTATCATCTTGATACCTTTCTAAATGGGATAAAGAAGAAATAAATTTCCTAAAGATGCAAGGGAATTTTTGACATTTCATAATAATTTAGGTACACAGATATGTCATATATCATACATCGGCTATTTACAGTAGTAATAGAAAACTAGAAACATCATACAACCCTATAAACTACTGTACATAACATATTTATGCTTTTATATTAGATAACACTTAAGTTACATGCACTTTTCAAGGGGTCACCCATCCTAGGATTTCCCTGGATAGAGCACGATTAACATTTCATATACCCTCCCAAAACACTAACTCCGGCCCTATCTTCTTCCATTCGTCGGTTCCACATGACTGCCCTCACCTTGAAGTACATGTCGGTCACCTCCAGTCACCAAAAATATACTGTGTAGGCCCTGCATCATTCTCCGTACATAAACCTCTACATTAGGTCAGTAATGTGTTCCAAAAACTCATAAATGTTTGCGTTCGGGCCCCGCTTAATGATATTAATCTTCTGGAGGTTCCAGAAGGCTGAGTCTGGGAAAAAGTCCATCATAGTATAGACCTATAACTGATAGGGAAATTCAACCTCCAGCTACTCCAAAATCTGATATAGGGACTCGACGCCGGTCAAAAACGAGAGCTATCAACCAATAAGAATGGTCTGAGCTCAGAGCGCACGGTGATATCTACCCCGGATATAGTCCCACAGCTCCAAGTCTGGCTGCAACTTATAATGTACATGCACTATGTCAACATGGGAGTTGTCATACTCAGTCAGCTCCTTATCCAGATCGTACTTTGAATCATCCAACATTGGCTATTCGGTCTCCCCTACCAGTGACCCTGTTGGCGACACTGGCCTCGGCTCCGGGCTATATGCGGGTAGTACTGGCACGCTCTTCCTCACCGTCTGCCTCATACGAAGACCTCTTAGAGCAAAATACTCCACAAATAGCTGCCCCTCAGGAATCCACTGCTCAAGTAGAACCTGGTTCAGGGATACCTGTGAAACCTCGTGCTAGTCGCTAGAACTGCTTATGATATCCCTTCATCATGCAAATAAGACTATATCAGTATACCATTATGATAATGTCAAAACTGCTTATTTGCTCTTCCAGAACTGTTTGGGCTCTGATACCAAAAATATCAACACTCGTTTCTATTTTGATATAAGCAAAGTAATAGGGACCAAGTTCCACAGGCAAATAGAAAAATGCAAATATACTGATAAAAGTATTTGTTTACATACAGGAATCAACAGTTTAGAATTTGAAAAGATTTACAATATATACACAATAATACCCAAAATTATTCCAAATACAGACTACCCATAACCACATTCTTCTTCTCGGGAAACGTGCCCATCAGTTCCCCATATTAATGTCCTTGCCTTTCGAGCCGCTGGCTCCCGCTAAGAGAGTTTTGTTTAGAAAAAGGGATGAGATTCCAAGGTATCCTAGTAGCCACCTACCATTAACATATAAAATGTGAGAATTAAATATGCAATGAACCATATAGTGCAAAATGAAAATTCATATCAATTGTGTGTGCACACAAAGCTTAGGGCCAAATGACAGTTTGGATCCCCAAATGACAGCTAGGTAATGTACCTTAGGCACATGTTCATATCACATAATATAGTAACATAGAACATATCAATAATCACATAGTATATGAGAGATAATAGTTACAGCCTTAACCCTTTCTTGCCTCAAAACGCGTGCCTCATAAAGCATGTCAATGTCTAGGCTCTCAATTTGGTCCTAAAAGATCAAATGTATAAGAATTAGGTCAAAACTCATTCATGTATATTTCAGGCACTTCCGTAGTGTTTCTAGTGCTTATATGAGTCTACTTTGAAAATTTACCAAAATGCCCCTGGGGACTCGGCCGGCCCTACTATACTTGGTGCTATAGCATTTTTTCTGTAATTTTGTGCTAAGCTATTCTAACTTTTTTTCACCCAAGGAATCCATTTCTAGACTCAAAATTACTAAATTCACTACCAAAAGACAACAATGCCCTTGGTAGCCCTTATTTCAGAGTTTCAGGGGCGTTTCGTAATTATGTTTTTTGGGCTTTTCTGAAAAAGTGATCAACTGTAACCCCACCGAATTTTCCCTCGTAAATTCAATGGAATCATCAAATCACAAAAAATCTAACTCTAACCCTTCCATCTAGGTTTGGCCGAAATACCAAGATTATCCAGGGAAAATTGGGGTTTTTGAAATTTGACTCTGCAGACTTGCTCCTTCCTACTTCTAACCACTATTAAATATTTAATTACGTTCAAACTACCATTTAGACTCAATTTGGGCAGCATAACATTATGACACCAAAAATTAATAAAAAATTCACCAATTAAACTACTCACAGCAGCCAGAACAATCAATATTCAAAGTTTTGGAAGTTACCTTTTACTTCCTCTGGCTCTTTCCTTTCATAACCGAAACCCTAGCCTCTTTAATAGTGAAAGTTGAGCTTCAACTAGCTTAAATCATGTAGAAGAAAAGCTTAGGAGAAGCATTATACATGTTAGGAACAAATTCACTGAAGAAATCGACCTACCTTATGAGATTTCTTCTCCTTCTTTCTCTAAAATTCTCAAAATCACTTTCTCTGTCTATGCTTTCTATTTCCATCGGTTTATGGCTGAAGAAGGAAGATGATGCCTTTTAATTGCATTATGCGTATGTCACTTTTCATTAGGCTTATGTCATAATTTTTTCCAAAATTCTCAAAATTGAACTTTTTGTGTATTTAAAGTTGTGCACATATAATTTTGTGCCATAAATCCAATTGACATGAAACTAATATTTCACTCTTCATGGTACATGTAGGAGATGCCTAGGCGTCCTTCCCTTTGGTCTCAATTGGCTTCAAAACTTGTTCCAGTTACGTGCACACTTAAAGTCACAATTTCGGTCAAATTTGCACTTTTGCTCGAATTTTTCCATAAATTCATAGTTATTTGATCCAAATATTTCAAATATATATTTCCCCTTTATTTTCCTTAATTAATTAAAATTAACTTCAGTTAATTGGAAAATAATTTATTTTGGGCTAAAATTGCAAAATTATGAAATTGCCATTACCTTTTCTTTCATATTCGGATTTTCTGGCAGATTTTCTGTCCAAACTTTGAAAAATCATAACTAAATTTGTAAACATCAAATTGAAGTGATTCTAAAGGCTATAGAACCATTATTGAGTTTAGTTTTAAGGAAAAATATAGCATTTAGCCAATTGGAAGCGCAAAATTCCCAGAATTAAATTCTTTGGATGTTGTTTCAGAATATCAATAGTTTTTCTGGGCTAACTTTAAAAATTCATAACTTAGTGCATACAACTCCATAAATTACCCATTACCTGTCATATTAGAGCTTAGGATGTCTACTTGCATTCTAGAAATTCTCATAAATGTTTGTCATTATTTGTTCATCCAAAACCACATGATAAACTCACTACCTCACAGGCAATTTCACTAAAATCACTATTCACCTTTCAATTTCCAATATTTAATTCCTATGGCCGTAAATGTTGACCATTTAATTGAATATATTAAATAATTGCAATACATTCTTGATGAATAAAATTTGTGGTGTTACATTTCTGCCCCGTGAGTGTTGGGACCTCACTTGACTGTGAAGGCACTCACTCGAGGGCACTTGCATATATCATGTTCTGGTGTTCTTTCTGACCAATACTCCCTTTATTATTTTTGTGAGTGCATCTTGCACTTTCAAGTGTTGTGCCACTTCATTCGAGTGTAGTATGTCTCACTCGAGTGCACTTCTTGTTTTCATGTTCTTACTTACTCTTGGTATAACACTTTCAGGGTCTCACTTGCTTCACTCGAGTATGCTGCTCAACACTCGAGTATTGTTGAATTCTTTTAAATCTCAATAGTCTCTGACTAGCACAAAATTGCCCTTTTAGACCGGTTATAGCAAATAAGGTCTAAAAAGTATGACCGGTGGCAGTTTTGTAATTATAGAGAGCTTTTAAGACCGGTTCTCAAAATACCTGGTCTAAAAAAAAATATTTAGACTGGTTATCCAAAAAATTGGTCTAAAAAGATAAAATAATTAAAAAAAATTAAACTTTTTAGACCGGTGAAAAGAAATAACCGGTCTTAAATATCAAACCTTTTAGACCGATTTTTTTAAAAACAGGTATAAAAGATAAAGAATTTAAAAATGAATTTTCCCCCTTTTAAGACTGGTTGCACTGACAACCGGTCTAAAAGCTGAGTTTTTTAGACCTAATTTTTATTTACTGGTCTAAAATTGCCATGCCTAAATCTCACGCTCTCTGAACTCTTTCTTCTCTTGTCGCCATTTCTCTGTGAGCTCTATCCCTACTTGTTTTGAACTCCTCTATCGTGCCCCGCTCCTATTTTGCTCAATGCTCCTCTGTCATTACTATTGTCATTATTGTATTCTCTCGTTGCTGTTCTTTGATCATTGTCACTCTCCTCTGCCTCCACCTCTATTCTCCGTCGTGACCATTCTCCTCTACCGTGACTTCCCTTTGTCAGTACCACAAATTTGAGGACTTCATTTTAACTTCAGTCGACGCTACAGTGACTTTGGCTAGAAGCTCACTCCTTGGTCTTCAATCAGGTTAGTGTTCTGTTCTTGAGTTGTTCAATAATCAATAATGTCCTGTAAAAATGGCCCTTAATGTTGTTTTAAGCACTTAATTCCCACAAATTGCTGTTAAAGGTTGTTAGAAATCCAACTATTTTGTGATAACATATTCTGGAAAAAAATCTGCATATCTAGGTTAGATGCTTTGACTTGTACATCCCTATGATATTTGGCTTGGAGTAATACCATCCTAAGTTCTGTTTTAGTGTGATTATTTGATTGCCAGTTATTGGTTTGTTGAAACAATACTAGTTTCAAATGGTGCATGATAGAATTACCTGAAACCTGATGCATAAACTGGTTTTGACTATTGAAACTGCAATTGGTTGAATTTTGTTGCATGCATTGCATTAGGACCCCATTTTGAACTGCATATTACTCTTGGTCCATTGAAATTAAGATTTCTTATCACTTTTCATAGTGAAATAACTTTGCACCGTCTTTGTTTCATTTTGAAATTTTGATGAACATTTTCAAGTTAAACACGAACTATTTGACTATGGAATTTTGAATTTATCTGTTGCACATACAAATGTTAGTGCTCAATTAAGTAGTTGGTTAATTGATACTAAATCAACCATTATTGTGAAATATATGGTTATGAAAATTTTGAATAGCTTTGCAATACAAGTTTTAAAACTTGTATCTACATACCTTTATTATGAAATATTGCTTGGTTCATATCATGCCATAATTTATTGGTATATTGCTACAAGTGTAGTTATTGTCTCCTGGTATGCATGCTTCTTAATTTCGTTGAAATCTCTAAAACTTTGTGGTTGTTATTTTTTTGTCTATCCTTTTGATGTTAGATAGGGTGATACAAGATGTTAAGATATATTGATCATAGTTGGATAATATCTAAACAAACGACTGTTGAATATGATAATGGGATGAGGGGTTTTTTAGAATTTTCTAGAAGAAATGCCGATGATGATAGTGGGATGTTTTATTGCCCTTGTATAGTATGTTTGAATGAGAAGCGACTAAATGCTGCAGATATATATACACATTTAATTTGTGAAGGATTTTGTAAGAGTTATACAGTATAGATATGGCATAGTGAAGAATTAGAAATGCTAAGTGCATCTCAACAAGGGGAGTGGCATTTGATGATAATGACACGGATATGGATGATCGGATAGAGGATAATATCTTTAATGTAGGAGAAGAGGCTTTTGAGCAATCACATGCATTTAGTAATATATGCAGTGATGCTGAGAAGCAGCTATACCCAGGATGTAAAAAATACTAATTGTTGAAAGCAGTATTGAAATAGGTAAGCTTGAAAGCACAACATGGATGGAGTGACAACAGTTTTTCAAAATTGCTTGAGGCTTTTATGGAAATGCTTCCAGATGATAATGTGTTGCCTTATCGATACTATGATGCTAAAAAAGTACTATGTCCACTAGAGATGAAGTATAAAAAGACCTGTTATTTTATCAACAGGTCTAAAATATCGTTATTTTTAGACTAGTTGTATAAAGAACTCGTCTAAAAACTTTTTTTTAAGACCGGTTTCTTAACCGGTCTAAAAAGTAACAAACGTTTTATATCGGCTATATCAAGACCTCATCCAGAATCGGTCTAAAATGTCATTTTTACCAGATCTTAAAAGTGATTTTTCCACCAGTGTCTGTAACATACTTTCAGTGCAACACTTCCTGATCTCGAGTGTAAAATTGCTTCTCACTCAGCTTCACTCAAGTACATCGTCAATTCTCAACAGTTTTTTCTTAACTTTGTGAAATGCATTTGATAATCATTTTGGATTAATGTTTACACTTTTTAAACATAAGTTACTTATCAAAACACATAATCACATTTTGTTATCATCAAAAATTGGATTCTAACATGCAATTCATGGAAATATCTTCAAGAAGCCAAACCAAGCTAGTTGAGGTGAAGCAACCTTCATCGGCGAAGTTGAGATGGTATAGCAGTGAAACTCTAATTTGAAGGCTCAGGAGCTTGAAAATCAATGGAGGCTTGCGGCTCTGTTTTTTGCTAAAATGCTCTCCAATCTCACTGCTACAGCTCTATTTAAATCAGGGGAAAGGAATATTACTGGCGGTAGAGAAAATGACAGAAGGAAGATGATGAAGTTGGTGATGGCGTCAAGGATGAAAGTGAGGAAGGTGAAGATGAAGGTTCTAGTTTGGTCCTTCTAGTTTGCAACAACAACAACCGAATATGCTTGAGGTAGAGAAGGTTAAAGGTCACCAGCACGATGGAGATGTGGGCGAACGTCGCCTACAATGGTGGTGAAATATAGTAAGGGGGTAGGAGTCAAGGCCAATGGGTGGAGATTTGTGGTGCTTCTCTCTGCATTTATTCCTGAAGGTGTTGAGTTCTGAACTTTGAAATTTGACCTAATGATTTGAAGCAAAACGTTGTATTTGTTGCTTGGACTAATATGGAATTTCTCAAATTCATGGAACTATATTGACATTTCTAAAATTTGAGCACCAAGATGCCATTTTCAGTTTTAATCCAATTTTTCAAGCAACTACAATTAAAAAAAATTAAACCACCATTAAACATTCTTAGTAAAATCAATGATTAAGAGTAATTACAATGTTTTTGACAAATTTGCCATTTTTAATCCTAATTTAATGTATTTACTCTTAATCCCAATTAATCACAAAGAAGGCATTTTAAGTTCAATTATTATAACAAAACCCAAATAAAATATGATAATATACAATAAATTAGGGGTTTGTCTAGGGATGGAGATATGTCTATTTTATACCTTAGCTCTATCCAATCATTCATAGTGCAAATCACAAAATTAGATTGTTGTGTTTTTGTTGCAGCAACTTGAATTGAGAACAAATTATGCTAAAAAACTAAATTATCAAAATATTTTTAATGTGAAGTGACTTCAATGAGGGAAGAAAGAGAGATGACATGTAAGATAAACTGAAGGTGGTCTATTTTTATTTTTATTAGATAGTCCATGATAGTGTACATAATATAATGGTCCAACCTACTTTTTTCTCAGAAGGTTGTAGGCTCGGTTCATGTAGTTATGCTAGTTACATTAAGTTGGTGACAGTTGTACAAGTGGTTCTGCATAACTGTATTATGTTAAGTTTAACTTACACACTTGTCAAGTTTTCTGTGATACACATATATGTAAAGCTTCTACTATAAATATGATTAGTGTGCCTTAGTGTAGATTAATCTGAGAGCACCTTCGATATTCTGTGTTCTCTTTTATTTCAGAAACTTTTTTTGCTATCAAAGCTTGCAAGCTTAGTTCTTCAATCAGCCATTTTTCTCTTCGACTTTTCCTCCTTGAAATGGCAAACTCTTTGCCAATAATACTTCTTCATTTCCTGTTAATTTCAATGTTGTGTCTTCCTCACAACCAATTCAAACCAAATCAATTACTCTCCTAAGTAGCTTGAATCAATCTGGATCGATTAAGTTGGATGGATCTAATTTTCTTCTCTGGAATTCTCTTATTGTCCTGGCGCTGTGTGGTCATCGTATGGATGGCTATGTCTTAGGAATGAAGTTGTGTCCTCCTGAATTCATTTTAGATGATTCTTGAGTCATAGTTAATCTTGATTTCATTAAATGGCTCACCACTAATCAGATCATATTCAGTTGGCTTTTGAGCACAATGACGTCCGACATTTCTTCTCAACATTTGCATTGTAAAAATTCATCGCAGATCTAGAAGGTCGTGAATGATCTTATGAGTGCACACTCTCGATCTAGAGTAACAATATACAAGTTTGAGCTTCAAAGAACTCGTAAGGGTTCGAGCACTATAGACAAGTACCTGTCAAAATTGAAAACTATTGCTAATAATTTGTCGATGGCTGGTAGTTTAATCTCTAAAGTTGACCTTATTACTCAAGCATTAGCTGGACTTGATTCAGAGTATACACTTATTGTGATTTATCTCTCTCATAGAGATAATCTTTCTTGGATCGATGTCCAATCATGGTTGTTGACCTTTGAAAAGCATTTCAAGCATATCAACAGTGTTAACTTAGTTAGCAATTCATTTGCTTATGTTGAGATTACTGCTAATTTTTCCAAATCCTCTTATTTACAGCGGCCACCATCTAGGCCTCTGTGGCATAATACTGGATAGAGATCAACCAAAGGTGGACGAGGTCATGGTGGTCACTCTAATAGGAATAAGCTAATATGTCAAGTTTATGGTAGACATGGTCATATTGCTGTTCATTGTTTTTATAGGTTTGACTGCTCTTACTCTGGTCCAAAGAAAGCTAATGGGCCATCTGCATACGTTGCTACTCCATAACTAGTTGATTATCCAAACTGTTACATGGATAGTGGAGCCACAAACCATAAACCTATTTAAGATGCTTCTTGAAGTACTGAGTCAAGTAATATTTTGGTTGTTAATGGCTCTAAACTTCAAGTGTGTTGCTCTGCCTCTATAAATATTAAGAGTAGATCCTCTAATATTTCAATTATTCGTGTTCTTGTTGTTCCTGGAATGAAGAAAAACTTGGTTAATGTCACTAAGTTGACAAATTAGAAAAATGTAATTGTTGAGTTTGATTCCTTTAATTGTCTTATGAAGGATAAGGACACTTACAGGGTGCTGCAAAAAGGGAGAAAAAGTAATGAATTGTACAAGATTGACGGTGCTCCAAAGGTCAAGAAGTGTGCTGAGCCAACTATCTTAGTTTCATTTCTAGATAGTTGGCATTAAAAACTTGTTTGATTACTCTCTGGTAAAAAAACTTGGTTTCTTCTTGTGTTACTGTTGGACAAGTCCTTAAAGATTGTAGTCTTTCTTTTCCTTCTGTTGTAAAACTTAGATTTTGTGATTCATGTCAGTTTGGCAAATCTCACTTGTTTTCCTTCAATAAGTCTAGTTCACAAGCTTCATCTATTTTAGAGCTCATACACATATATCTTTGGCATCTTGCACCTGTAAAATCAGTTCATGGCTATAAATGCTACATATGTTTTCGTGATGACTTTCTCAGTTCTCATGGATTTATCCTCTTCACAATAAGAGTGATGCTCTTTATGCTTTTGAAAACTTTAAAACTATAGTTGAAAGTCAGTTTGAGAAAAGGATTAAGATTTTACAAAGTGACTGGGGAGGTGAATTTCTCTCTTTCACCAAATTTCTTATTGAATTGGGAATTACTTTTCATCATCCTTGTCCCCAAACTTTGGCTCAAAATGGTCATGTAAAACATAAACATCGCCATGTTGTAGAGATCGGTTTAAGTTTGTTAGCACATGTACATATGCCTAATCAATATTGGTGGGAAGGTCTTGCTATGGCCATTCATGTAACCCCCTTCCATAATTAATATTCGGGATACGTGATTAAAATGAAATAGAGACCAATAACAATCAAATAACATTTATAAACCCATATACCAAACAGAATTTTCACAAATACCTTTTGAAATAATTTATAACCTGGTCTCACATTCACATTCCGAATACAATTACTACACAAAGATAAATCACATTTAATATATCAGAGTACGCAATGTAATAATTCCGGTAATTCCGGATTCCATTTATTAACTTAAGCTTTATAGGGCACATTCGCCCATACAAGCCCTCATATAGGGATTACACAAATCCTCTTAAATACATCTACAAATATCGTATCCAAACACATCTATACACATCCAAATCCATAAAAAATACAAATCATCAAAATTATGATAACCAACTACCAACTCAAATATCACGAAGGAAGCCTCGTCGCCCTTGGTTGCTTGCCTCCCCCTCGAGCCTCTTGCCCTGTCTATATGGTTAGTAGGGGAGGGTGAGATTCTAGAGAATCTCAGTAGGATAATAATATCAATATGCATGTATGATAGATGTTTAATGCATGACATGCTTGCTTCACATAACTCATACTAACACAATGACAATTTGTAAGCTCAATGCTTCAAACAACATACTAATGGCCATAGCATTAATTGAAACATAGCTTCAAATAACACATAATCATGCAAAGCAAAGATATGCACCAACACACTAACACAAATATCAAATACATGCAGAAGAGATATGTTCCCTACACTCTTTCCACGCCAACACAGCTGCTCACGAACAAAACAAACATCGAACCACAACCAAGGCGAACATCAACCCTATAACCAAAGCAAGGATATAGGGTTATTCTCTATTCCAAAACCTTACTTTCATATCACTTAAAGTTGGTTACCATTCATGACCTTTAGGTGGCTAATCAAAGCCCAAACATATGCCTAAAGGCTTGGGAAACATTTGACCAAAGATCACCTTTAAAAAGTCCAAAATGCTGATTTTTGGGGGTTGGGCGCGGCCCACAAATACACTGGCCGCTGCCAAAAACTGCTCAGAAACATTTGGGCCGCGGCCCAGAATCCTCTGGCCGCGGCCAAGAAAATCCAGTTTCTTGGCTGAACTTCCGAAAATCATAACTAATTCCACAAAACTCGAAATGAGGTGATTCAAAAGCCAAATGAAACCTATTTAAGTCCTTTACACAGGAAAAATATTGTCCATTGCTGGAAATCACCACAGAATCACAGAATCACCACAAAATCCAACACTGCCCCTCAACAGAGTTCATTTAAGATTGGAAAGTTGCATAATTTTCTGACATCATTTTCCGAGTCAAAACGTCCACACGAACAGACTGCTCAGACAGAATTCACACTGAACATAATTTCCAAACTTTGCACACAATGTTTCCAATCCAATCCAAACCAATTCCAATGACTAAATACCACAACATGACACCATTTTCAACATAAAACAACATCCAATTCATCCAATTACATACCACACGAAAATACCATAAAATCAGGGCAAAATTCACAATTCACCATATTTAACCAAAAGTCACAAAACTAAGATCAAAATAAAGCAAATGCTCACCTCTTCCTCTTTCCCAAACCAATTTCTTGATTCTCCATCTTTCCACTTTTACTCAAGCTCTCAAACACCTCCAATCAAGAATCTAAAACCATAGAGATGAAGCTCTCATCACTATGAACAACTTTATAGAAAGTGATTAGAGCATTAGAGGACATTAAGCTAACCAAAAACTCACCTTTTGATTTCTCTTTCTTCCCTTTCATGGACGACAATGTAGTTGAGAGAGAGAGGGAGTGAAGATGAAGATGAAGGCAGCAGTTTTTGGGATGCCAAAACGTCCAAATAAAGAGAGGAAAGAGGGAAAATGAGTTGACAAATTGACCAAGATCCAAGGGTTCACATCTCGCCACTTGTCATGATCTTGATCCATCAACCATGAGCTCACATAAGCAAATCCACATGTGATTCCACCCCTTGATCTCTTGCACAAATCAATCCTAACCATTGATCTTGAAGTTACCAATGAGTTTTCTCTTCGGTAACCGATCAATTGGTCGGTAACTTAACCGTTTTGCCCCTAATTATGGCAATTCCTCTTGAATCACCACCAAATACATTTTCTCATTCATTTACACCATACAAACGCCCTTCCCCTTATTTTTATTCAATTTAGATGTTAATCCAAAATTGAACTCAAATACAGGGTTTTGGCGCTGCTCATAACACATACGAATCACATTCGAATCCCAAATCACATCACATTCTCCAAAAGGGTTATTTATCACTAACCACATCCACTTTTGGAGTCATTATCTCTTAATCACAATTTAGGATCTTGCTAAACCAGGGCTTAGCAGTCCACTTATCTCAGGCTTATTCTCTAGCCTCAAGTTTCAAAATTTGGGGTATTACATTTCTCCCCCCGTTCAATAAATTTCGTCCTCGAAATTTGACGAACCACTTAATCCACAAACTAAGGATGCTTTTTCACAACATCTTCCGTTTCACAATTCATTTCACATTGGATGGTCCCTTCTAGACCACGCAGACAACTGATGCACCACAAATTTGATTCTCGGAAGAATCTGGTTGCTCATACAAATAATCGGGATTCTCATAATCACCATACAATCTTGCTATCACCCCTTACTAGTAATAGCGCCATATCTTCGGTACGAACACAAAAGCAACATCGTTCCCATAAAACTGCAATCAGCCCATTTCACGATAGCCACACAAACCCAATCACCATACATTTTGCCAAACAGATACAATTGCTTCCACATACGATTGCCACAACACCATCATCACATAACCACAATCGTCGCAAGTCCCCCAATTCATGAGTGGCTAGTGCATCTCAATATTCGGAGGCTCTAAATCATGAGCCATATCATAAGATTTTGGCAGTTGGGCAGCATAGGCCACCACTCTGCTCAACTTAATCTAGTTACCCCTTCCGGGAGTAACCCTAAAACACCACAACCTCAATACATCAAATGACAGCCTCAGCTGTATACATAAACATTCAGCTTTCGTTATATCCACTTTCATAGCTTTACCCTCACCCGTACACCCACCAGTAACTCTGCTAGTGGTAACCGGGACTTTTGGGAGTCCACAACATCACATTATCAGGTCACTCCGGAATCTCAATCTTTTCTATTCGAAGCACCCTACAATATCAGCTTACCTAGAGTCTCACTCTCCCAACACCACCCTCATCCTCTTTCTCCACCGGGGATGCACACTACACACCCGAACTGTTGTTAGGTACTCGAGGACTATTGGCTTCGTCACATACCATCCTCACCCTCTTTCTCCTCCGGGGTGCACATTGCAACACCCAAACCGTTGTTAGCTACTCAAGGGCTATTAGAATGCCAGTGCATACAATAACAATAGCTTTTGATGTAATCCTTATGCTCCATGTATTCATAATGCCAGCTTTCGCTTAAAACACCCCACATAGGTGCCTTTCTATAGTCACACCCCTCCAATAGGTGCCCACGCTTCCACTGAGTGGCTGGCTCCCACATCACACCCGTCCGATGGGTGTCCGTGGGTTACCGGACTCACGATTTTATTGTCACACCCACCCCGGTTTTACCCCTTCTAGGGATGCCCCGTGCCGGTGGTGCCCACCCCGGTTTTACTCCCCACTGGGGATGCCCCGCGACGGTGGCTGGGTTACTCACATTTCACCCAGGACTCACAAGAAAATCCATTTCCTTATCAAACGTATATCGCAGACTCTAATTTTACGCACCGCCTTTCAGCCTTAGGTCAACACCAGTGCAACTAACGTGGTGGCTAGCCAAGCTGGCCATGCCGAGGTAATTGCCCTCATAAATGAGAACCCCCGATCATGTAGTCGAATTAGCCATCAGCTGAATTAGCTCTGCTCTGCTACACAACTATCGCCAGTCCCAGCTTGTTCACAATTGTCACAAATTCACAATCACACTCCACCCTCATTCCCTTTTACCGCCGGGAAGACACACAGTCTTTACCCAAACTGTTGTTAGCGACTCAGGGACTATTGGCGTAGCGGTGCTTACACATAGCCTTTCGGCTTCCACAAATAGTCAATTCCCCGTAAAATACCGCCCCGAAGGCACGTTCCTCCCACCGGAATCAACCGATGGGCCGCAGGTGAAAGACTCACAAATATCCGTCACATCCTGAGCCTATGCCTACCAGGCGCAGCCCGCCGAACCAACCCGATCCGGCCCAACCAAGGAGATGGACTCACAGTACACAATCGCAACAAGCTAGAACCAGGTATCTTAACAACTTCACCTTCAATATCATGAATTCTTTTCACATACTGGGATCCTTCAAGACCCCTTCTCATAAATTAATTTGGACTTCGAAGTTTTACTTCCCGAAGCCATCACTAACGAATTGCACTTTTCGTAAATTTGAGCTTCTGCTCAATACAATTCTTAAACTTCTCACATTCATCATGCTTCCGCTACATACTCTGAGGTCTATCTCCTCATTTGTGCTTTAACAATGTCAAGTTGATTTAACAGGAGTCCCATAGGAATCTCCCACTACAACTGACAACATTCACAACATATATTCATCTGTGCTAGACCTTGGCCTGATTCAACTCAAATCATTCATAGCCATAACCAGCACTTCGTTGAGATCCCATACTCCCAACGTTCCCAGAGCTCTATTCTACGATTCAACGTCATAGTGAGTGCACACTAAGGTTCGTCGTCACGGCTGCTGCACGCTAGGGTTTGTCGTCACGGCGGCTGTCACAAATTCACATAGTCTCACCCCCATATGATACCGCCCGAAGGTACGGTCCTCCCACCAGAAACACCTATGGGCCGCAGGTGAAGGAATAGCCTTACGGCTCACATAATCATATAGTCTATGCTACCGCCAGAAGGTACGGTCCTCTCACCGGAACCACCGATGAGCCGCAGGTAGTAGACTCACAAATAGCCTAACCGATTAGGTGTCACCGTAGGTAGCCCTCTTCGATCAGAACTCCCCGTAGGTTGCCTTCACCGCTCCGAATCCTCGTAGGTAACTCTTTCAAATTCAAATTCTCTGCAGAATCACTTTTCCCTGTGCTAGATTAATGCTAGCATCCTCAGGATACTTGATACACATTTCAATTCCAATCTAGCACCACATCCTGGTACCACAGACCATATAGGTCATATCAACATCCTAAGGACCAGCTTGACTATTGAGTCTGATCCTTGGATCACAATTCATCGTTCAAACCTTCAACCTCAGTTGAACCGGGAAATCACTTCCCTCAAATCCACGGAGTATCATTCACTCCAGCATAAACTCAAAAATCTCCGCCAGCCTAAGGCATATCAGTCCCCTAGGTCTTAAGACCTTTAAACACACAAATTCAGGATAACCAAATAATGTATACACATAATCCAAAAATCCCAGATATCCACAACACCAGGGATATAAATGTGTATACCATAAACAACCAAAATCACAAATCATTGCTTATTCCTTAGACAATCATAACTCATCACTCATTCCCTAGCTTGGCCTTAGGGAAATATCCTAGCAAAATCCATCTTTGCCAGGAACTGCAGCTCTGATACCAAAAATGTAAGCCCCTTCCATAATTAATATTCAGAATATGTGATTAAAATGAAATAGAGACCAATAACAATCAAATAACATTTATAAACCCATATACCAAACAGAATTTTCACAAATACCTTTTGAAATAATTTATAACCTGGTCTCACATTCACATTCCGAATACAATTACTACACAAAGATAAATCACATTTAATATATCAGAGTACGCAATGTAATAATTCCGGTAATTCCGGATTCCATTTATTAACTTAAGCTTTATAGGGCACATTCGCCCATACAAGCCCTCATATAGGGATTACACAAATCCTCTTAAATAAATCTACAAATATCATATCCAAACACATATATACACATCCAAATCCATATACAAATACAAATCATCCCAATTATAATAACCAACTACCAACTCAAATATCACGAAGGAAGCCTCGTCGCCCTTGGTTGCTTGCCTCCCCCTCGAGCCTCTTGCCCTGTCTACATGGTTAGTAGGGGAGGGTGAGATTCTAGAGAATCTTAGTAGGATAATAATATCAATATGCATGTATGATAGATGTTTAATGCATGACATGCTTGCTTCACATAACTCATACTAACACAATGACAATTTGTAAGCTCAATGCTTCGAACAACATACTAATGGCCATAGCATTAATTGAAACATAGCTTCAAATAACACATAATCATGCAAAGCAAAGACATGCACCAACACACTAACACAAATATCAAATACATGCAGAAGAGATATGTTCCCTACACTCTTTCCACGCCAGCACAGCTGCTCACGAAGAAAACGAACATCGAACCACAACCAAGGCGAACATCAACCCTATAACCAAAGCAAGGACATAGGGTTATTCTCTATTCCAAAACCTTACTTTCATATCACTTAAAGTTGGTTACCATTCATGACCTTTAGGTGGCTAATCAAAGCCCAAACATATGCCTAAAGGCTTGGGAAACATTTGACCAAAGATCACCTTTAAAAATGTAAGAGGCAAGCTTCACCCAAAAGGGGGGTGAATTGGGTGATGTTATAAATTTTTCGCTTGATGTGGTGATATGAAAAATATAGTAGATAGAGTAGAGTTGAGAAGATTTGAACACAGAGAGTTATACTGGTTTGGCCTAACAACAAGGCCTACGTCCAGTCCTCAGAGATCAAGACCTACTGAGATTTCCACTATACTTCCAAGATTCAATGGGCTCTTAGAACGCCACAAAACAACAATTGTCCTTGAACGGACTACGAGCAGAAATATTCTCTTACTAAGAAATTTCTCTCCCCCTTACGACAAGTCTTACGTGCAGAAAAACAATCTATGGCTCTTCTCACTTGCTTATGTATACAAGACTTATGAGCAGCAACTTTCTCTCCTGCTTACACCACTGTAAGTCTTACGAGCAGCAACGTTCTCTTCTGCTTGTATCTTATAAGGCTTAAGAGTGGAAGACACAACAAGGGATTCTCTCAACGGCTTCTCTCGTAAGGAAAAACAACCCTCTCAAGGTCCCAATACCTTGAGATCAAATACACATAGAATTTTGAATTGTATGAAGACTCTCTTACAGAACTAATGAATAAACACTGAAGATTAATATGTATACAGAGGAAAATGATGAATAGCAGAAACTTAGTATGAGCTTATGAATGCATGTGCTACGTTGTGTTTTTGTTCTCCTTGAATCTCTGTATATATAGTTGCTCCAGTTTTTGCCCGTTTGGAAACTCTTCATTTGTGGAGCGGGACATTTGAAATTAATGGCAGACACGCGTATGTTTTGAATAATCTGAGTGTGGTCGGTGACAGCGTGTATATAATCATATTGTCTGCCGTTGTTTGACTTTTCCTCATGTGGTCCAATTCCAACGTTTATATTCCTGTATTATACTTTTAAAATAATCAAAACAATGTTAAACAATGATAAAGAGTAATGATGATATGAATAAACAATAAAAAACTATATTCGGAATGAACGTTGTGATACTTAGCATTTTCGGTGGTCAAACAGGGCATCACTCGAGCATGAAAGGTTCACTTCGAGTGATCTCCTATTTTCCTTCATTAGCATCTGTTATCGGGTTGTGCTTGCATGGGATTTCAGAGAGACAGAATCTTCACTCGCGGGTGAAGAGGGGTCTCACTCGAGCACAAAACCTCTGCTCGAGTGATCTTGCAATTTTCACAGGGAATGTCCTCTCGGGTCATCACTCGCACACCTTATTGACAAGAATGAGAATTTGTACTCGCGGGTGAAATGGACCCTCACTCGAGCACACTTACCTCTGCTCGAGTGAGACGCATATTCTCAGGGAATATGCTCTCAATATCATCACTCGCATCAGATTTTCAGAGGGATAGAATTTTTACTCGCGAGTGATCTGAGCCCTCACTTCGAGCACAATGCCTCTGCTCGAGTGAGAAGAATATTCTCAAGAATTATACCTTTTGAACAAGCACTTGCAGCAGATTTGGAGAGGGAATGAATTTTCACTTGCAAGCATTGATGTGTCACTCGAGCATGAACGGGTGTGCTCGAGCACACTTGCACTCCTATGAACTTCATGACTCTCGGCCAAGTGCTCGCAGTACCCTGCTCGAGTGAACAAAGGAAGCATGCCATTACTTGCTCTCGGCCAAGTGCTCGCAGCACCCTGCTCGAGTGAGTGAAGGAAGCATGCCATTACTTGCTCTCGGCCAAGTGCTCGCAGACCCTCACTCGCATATGTGCTCGAGTGATCTAGTGTTCACAAAGGGAGAATGCCTCTCGGGTACATACTTTCTAGCTTTCTCTCACACCTGCTCGAGTGCAAAGGAGATCTCTGCTCGAGCACTCAAGTGCAAATTCACAGCAGATATCAGCAAAACATCAAATATGCATTTGGTAACTTGGAAACTTTTCTTAACCTTCTAAAAACATGTTTTGCACATAATTGAGTTATTGTTATCATCAAAACTTGGGATCTAACATTCTCCCCCTTTTTGATGATGACAAAACTCTTTGTGATGAAGATTTAAAAGAAATTGATTGAATTTGAAAATTTTTGAAATTTCTTCAATGTTTCCAAATGCATATCATGTTTAAGTTTCAAATTCAAATTTTTTCTGCAATGTTGTTTCCTCTGGACACTTAACAACCAAGATTAGCATAATATGATATATATAACTTAATAAGAACTTAATAACTTGTAACATTGAAATTTAAAGTTTGAACCATATCATTAAACTTGGAAAAAAAACATAATAACTTGTAATTCAAAATGACATACATATCAAATCCTACCCAATACAGAAATCTACCCAAACACCCATATACACCCTTCAGAAGCTCAGAAAACATCACACACCCTTCTCCCCCGTTTTGTCAACATCAGAAGGGGGGCTGTGGAGGTGGAACAAAGGGTACCATGGCAGTGAGAGGGTCAATAGGCGGATCAGAAGGAGATGTTGGTTGTGGTAAAGGCGACCGATCAAAGGTAACATCGACATTAGACTCTAGATCAGTGAAAAGTACATGAGTCTGTGGATGAGGTGGTGAGGTATGAGTGGTCTCTGGAGGCACCCCGGAAGACGAGGAGGGAAAATGTGAGTGCAGGAAAGTCTCCATATTGGTGATCCTCTGTGACATCTCATCTTGTGTTTTGAACATTAGTTCAAAGTTAAGATTGGCCTGGTCTACCAATTTAATGACTTGTGTTTCCATCTTCTCCACAAGCTTCTCATATTTATCTACCAACTCCTTCTTCAAACTTGATACAGCTTGATTAATTACCTCAGTCAGATGATTAGACAAAGAGGCATTGAGAAAGGAAGGAGGAGGAATAGGCCCTTGTGCAGATGATTGTGCCTCATCTCCTCTGGATGGAGTGGCTTCCCTCTTTGATGTGGCTTTGGTCCGACTCACCGAAAGATTGATACCCATGTGAGTTAATTGAGTCTTACCAAACCATGAGATAAGTACCCTTTCTTTTCCTTCCAAATACCAAATTTTGTTTTTCATCAAGATGAAGGAAACAAGTTGAGGGTAAGGAATGGTTGCAGATTTTGTTGAAGAGAATCTAAACCTTCTCATTTCATTAAAAATGATCTCCCCTACATTCCTTTGTTGTTTAGCAACCAAAGAAGCCAAGAGATAGTAATCTTTTTGAGCAAAGTGGGTAAAGTTCCTGGATTTATTGACTATGCTCCGAGAATAAATGTAATGAAGGATTCTGTGATTATCAGGCATCTCAATAGGCTTGAAAATAAGGGGGCCAATTGGGTCTTTAGGTCTTAAAATTTTAAAGGTTTCATTGGCAGAGAAAAAGGGTGGATCAGTAGGAGGTGCAACATAACCAAGTAAATCATTTATGATTTTGGCAGAGATCATAATGAATTTCCCTCTAATAGTTGTAGATACAGCTTCTTCAATCAAATCACCAGATCTAGACATGATATTATGAATTTTCATGTTGGAATAAAATGTCTTGACAGCAGTGGGGGAATATGGCAAATGGATTTCTAACCAGGGAGCATAGTATTGAAGGTAAGGGTACAAGTCCAAATGACAGTTATTTTTCAAGTAATCCAAATCCACATACACTACAGGGCAGAAGTGTCTATGCTTAAATTCATCATCATATACCTTCTGAGATACTGCCGTAAGTTCTGTCACATTGAATCCCTCAGGAGGACTAGTGAGTTGATCATCCACTGGTGCTTGTGATGCCGAGGGTGCTCTAGAAACACTGGGTTGCTTAACTTTGTGTGAACTTGAAGCACCGGCTTGAGAAGCAATTTGCCCAACTATCTTGTCAAGTTTGGATTTCTCTATTGCTTCCCGGAGTTGTCTACTTAAGGAATCATCAGAGGAAGAAGATGATCGGGGTTGCTCTGACTCCTTTTTCTTCCCTTTTCCTTGCACCTCTTTGGATTGAGACCGGGTGATTATAGGTTCCTTGAATCCCACACCCTTTGATTTCTTTTGAGGAGGTTGGTCTCTTTTTGAAACTTGAGGTTTTGGGTGAGGTTTCTTAGCCGGAGTCCTCTTCTTGGTCTTGGGTTTAGGAGGAGGTGACGGTGAAGATGAAATTTTAGGAGATGGAGGTGTTGGTTCTGGGGTACCCGATTTACTGCCAGCAGACTGAGTAGGAGATGGAGAATGGGATCTTTGAGGAATAGAAGGTGTTTTGGTTCTTGCCATTGGAGAACAAGAAAGAAAATTAAGAACGCACAAATTTCGAATGTTAAGAGCAAAACGAAATTAGGGTTTGAATGGGAAATGCAGAAGGTAAAAAATCACCTTTTATGGAAGATTGAAGAGTTGTAACGGTGATTTAAAGTAGAAAGACGTGATTGAATGGTGAGAGAACGGTTGAAGGTGAAGAGTTGTGTCTTTCGAGTGAGAGAGCACTTCGAGTGAGAGAAGGAAGTGCGACGTTCTGAGCTCCCCAGTAACTGATATAAGTGATAGTGCTCGATCATGAACCCTAGTGCTCGAGTGATGTTCATACTGTGCTCGCGAGTGTTCTATCTGTGCTCGAGTGATTTTCTGGAAAAATAAAGAAGCAATTAAAACGTACCTGGATTGTGAATTTCTTGACATATTTTTGCATCTTTGTACTCAAATCCTCCAAGATCATTTGAGTAACCATGATTTGAATAGCTTTTGCAAAGAGATTCTTCTTCTTCACTCGAGCAGGCATTCCTCACCTCAAGCATGTTCATATCATGCTCGAGTGAGAATTCCTCACTCGCGAGTGAGTTCAATTCTCACTGTTATTTCTGATATATTCTCTTGGTATTCTTAACTCCTCTGTTAACCTCTGTTTTTCATGTCAAAGAGCAGAGTATCATAAATAGTGCTGTGCTCGAGCAGAGCTTCTTGTGCTCGAGTGACACAGCTCATCACTCGAGCAGCACCCTCTGTGCTTCGAGTGAGAATCCTGCAAAAACAATTTTTGACCACTCCGATGCTAAAGTCAGTATGGTTATCATCAAAATAATTATTTAATTAAACCTTTTTAACAAGAAAACTTACAACTCATTAGGATTAACCATTCCTAATTCTCTTCGAATATAGAGGAATTGCTCTTTTGCAATTGGTTTTGTGAAAATATCCGCAAGTTGAAGATGAGTTGGTATGAATTCCACTTTGACATCTTTCTTTTGAACATGATCTCGGATGAAATGATGTCGAATGTCTATATGCTTTGTTCTTGAATGTTGTACAGGATTCTTTGCCAAGCTTATCGTGCTAGTATTATCACAATAGATTGGGATTTCTTTTAAATAAATTCCCAAATCTTGAAGTTGTTGTTTTAACCAAAGCACTTGTGAACAACAACTTGCCACAGCTATATATTCAGCTTCAGTCGAAGATAATGACACTGTGTTCTGCTTCTTGCTGAACCATGACACTAGAGAACCTCCGAGAAATTGACATTGACCACCGGTACTTTTCCTGTCAGTTTTGTATCCACCGTGATCTGAATCTGAATATGCCATCAAATACTCGTTCCCTCTTTTTGGATACCACAGACCAAGCTCAGAAGTATCTCTTAGATATTTAAAAATCCTTTTTACTGTCTCTGCATGAGATACTTTAGGATTGGATTGATACCTTGCACACATTCCTACACTGAACTGAATATCTGGCCTGCTTGCTGTAAGATAGAGCAATGAACCAATCATTCTTCTATACTTTGTGATGTTGAAGCTCGGTCCCTTTACATCAGCATCCAACAATGTTGTAGAACTCATTGGAGTATCAGCTCCATTAGCATTATCTAATCCATATTTTTTCAATAATTCTTTCAAATACTTTGTCTGAGATATAAATATACCATTCTTCTTTTGTTTGATCTGAAGTCCAAGAAAGAAATTCAATTCTCCCATCATGGACATTTCAAATTCTCCCTGCATAATCTTAGAAAATTCTTGACACATAGATTCATTAGTAGCACCAAAAATAATATCATCAACATAAATTTGAACTATTAGAATATCATTTTTGTTATGTTTGATGAATAAAGTTGTATCAACTTTGCCTCTGACAAAACCTTGATCAAGAAGAAATTTGCTTAGTCTTTCATACCAAGCTCGGGGTGCTTGTTTCAAACCATATAATGCTTTCTTGAGTTTGAAAACATAATCAGGCTTTGTTTCATCTTCAAAACCAGGAGGTTGTTCGACATATACTTCCTCCATAATATAACCATTTAGAAAAGCGCTTTTTACATCCATTTGATAAAGTTTAAAACTTTTGATGCAAGCAAAAGCTAAGAGTACTCGTATTGCTTCCAATCTTGCCACTGGAGCATATGTTTCCTCATAATCAATACCTTCTTCTTGATTATAGCCTTTGGCGACCAATCTTGCTTTATTTCTCACAATGATTGTTGATTCATCAAGCTTGTTTTTGAAAACCCATTTAGTCCCTATAACCGTATGATCTTTAGGTCGAGGAACTAAATCCCAAACTTGATTTCTTTGAAATTGATTTAGTTCTTCTTGCATAGCAATCACCCAATCATTGTCAGATAAAGCTTCTTCTATATTAGAAGGCTCAATTTCAGAAATAAAAGCTGAAAAAGTTACCTCATTAAGGATTCTATTTCTGGTTTTGACACCTTCATGAATATCTCCTATAACTTGATCAATTGGATGATCTTTCATATGTCTCCATGCTTTAGGTTGAGCATGATCATCGACATCTTCTATATTTTGAAAATCATTTGTTTCAAAATCATCCTGATTTGAAATGGATTTGTTTTTCTTGATTGAATCCATTTCTTCTTCATCATTAAGTTTTGTCTGAGATTCAATTTCATCAAACACAACATGAATAGATTCTTCAATAGTACATGTTCTTTTATTGAAAACTCTATAAGCTTTACTTCTATTAGAATATCCTAGAAAAATACCTTCATCAGACTTTGAATCAAATTTACCTAAATTTTCCTTACCATTGTTATGAATGAAGCACTTACACCCGAAGATATGAAGATGAGCAATATTTGGCTTCCTTCCTTTGTAAAGTTCATATGGTGTCTTTCCAAGAGATTTGCGAATATATGCTCTGTTTGAGATATAGCATGCAGTACTCATTGCATCTGCCCAGAACACTTGTGACATTTCTTTTTCATTAAGTAATGCTCTTGCCATTTCTGTAAGCACTCTGTTCTTCCTTTCTACTACACCATTTTGTTGAGGTGTTCTCGGGGCTGAGAAGTTGTGATCTATTCCTTTGTCGTTGCAGTAATCTTCAAACAATTGATTATCAAATTCTCCTCCATGATCTGTTCTAATAGAGACAATAGGAATACCTTTCTCATTTTGAACCTTTTTGGCAAACATAATAAATTCAGCAAAAGTTTCATCTTTTGAGGCAATAAATATAGTCCATGCAAATCTTGTAAAATCATCAACAATTACTAACGTATATAAATTTCCTCCAAAACGTTTTACTCTTGCAGGACCTACCAAATCCATATGAAGTAATTGTAAAGGTTTTGAAGTAGAAATTTCATATTTAGTTTTAAAAGAAGATTTAGTTTGTTTGCCTTTTTGACATGCTTCACAAATCATGTCGTCTTTGAATTTGAGTTTAGGAAGGCCTACAACTAAATCTTTTCTAATCAATTTGTCAAGTTGATTCATATTGACATGAGCCAAATGCTTATGCCATAACCAACTTTCCTCTGATCGACTAAGAAAACAATTTTCAGAAGAATTTGAATTTAAATCAATAGTATAACAATTACCGTCCCTTTGAGCTCGGATCTTTGCTTTGATAGTTCCTTTGTTTAGGAGTAGATCTTTCTTGCTTACTATCAAGCATTCTTTTGAGTCAAAAATCACCCAGTTATCTTTGTCAGTGCTTTGGCTTACGCTTAAGAGATTGTGGCATAATCCTTCAACATAATATACTCCGTTGATTTGAATGCCATCGGTTCTTCCTACTTCACCAATTCCAGCAATACGTCCAGATTGATTTCCTCCAAATGTCACCTTTCCTCCTTCTTTAGTTTCAAACATGGTGAACTTGTTTTTGTCACCAGTCATGTGTCTCGAACATCCACTATCAATATACCATTTGTTCGCTCGAGATGCTTTGAGACATACCTAGAATAAGATGATCAAGTTTTAGGTACCCACACTTTCTTGGGTCCTTTGTGGTTAGTACTTGAAATATGTGTCTCTTTCGGAACCCATTTATATGTTCCAACAACCTGTCCCTTTTTGAAATAACATGATGAAGTATAATGTCCTTTCTTATTACAATAATTACATGATACAAATGGATTCGATGTATGCACAGAATTCCTAAAATATTTAAGATAGTCTCTACTATTCTTTTTATTCTTATTATGCATAGCATTATATCCAATTCCAGATTTATCAAATGAAACTTTCTGAGAATTTAAAATGACCTTAAGTGTTTCACTTCCTTTAGTAAACTTTTCAACAATCTTTGTTAAATCTTCTATTTTCTTATCTTTCTCTTTACACATTTCATATGATGATATGACATTACTTTCTAATTCTTTTACTTTCTTCTTATAACTAACCATTTCTTTAGCAACTTTGATGAATTCTGTATGCAATGCATTATATTCAGATAACAATTCATCATAAGAGGGTTCAGAGTCACTTACCTCAGAGTCTGATTCTTCTTCCTTAGCTACCAAGCATAGATTAGCTACTTCGTCGTTGTTATTTTCTTCGTCTGACGAACTATCACCCCAAATAGATGATATATATGCTTTCTTTTTCTGCTTCTTTTTGTCTTTGTTTCTGAAGCATTCAGATTTGATGTGTCCTGGTTTCCCACATTCATAGCACACTATTTGTTGTTCTTTGTTTTCTTTCTTGCTTGGTCCACCTTGATAGTTCTTGAAATTCCTTTGTCCTCTTCTGTAAAATTTCTTGAACTTTCTCACGATCATTCCCATTTCATCATCACTAGGAACATCTTCATTCTCGGAAGTTTCTTCTTGTTCTTTGATAGCTTTAAGTGCAACTCCCTTTTTCTTTTTATCATCGAATTCTTCAAGTTCCTTTTTGAATCTCAACTTACCTTCATATTCAGAAAGACTTCCAAAGAGAGCAGCTACGGATCCCATAGACTCTCCTTTGGCTTCTTCGATGGCTGTCACCTTTGCTTCCCACTCTTTCGTAAGAATATTAAGAATCTTTCTTACCTGGGAATTTTGATCAAACGACTTTCCAAGAGCAGATAATTGATTAACAAGATGAGTATACCTTAGTTCAAATTCTGATATACTTTCTCCAGATTTCATACAAAATAAATCATATTCTGTAATTAAAGTATTGATTCTATTCTCTTTAATTCCAGATGTACCTTCGTGAGCAATTTCAAGAGCATCCCACATATCTTTGGCAGTAGGTAGAGTACATATAGGAAAATATTCTTTTTGACTAAGAGCACTCTGTATCATTAAAATGGCTTTGCTATTTAATGTTACTAACCTCTTGTCATTCTCGTCAAACTCATCTGGGCTCTTTTTAACAGCTCTATCTTCGATTTTCTTCATTGGAACATAGTCACCATCTTGTATAACATTCCACAATCCATACTCATTGGCCATCACGAACACTCTGAATTTGGCTTTCCAGAACGAAAAATGTTCTCCAGCAAAACCAGGAGGTCTAGTGATTGAGGCTCCATCAGGAAGGATATTTTCACCCATTGTTGCCATTTGACGGATCCTTCTCAAGCTGTTAGGCTCTTCCGAGAAGACGAGGCTCTGATACCAAATGTAAGAGGCAAGCTTCACCCAAGAGGGGGGTGAATTGGGTGATGTTATAAATTTTTCGCTTGATGTGGTGATATGAAAAATATAGTAGATAGAGTAGAGTTGAGAAGATTTGAACACAGAGAGTTATACTGGTTCGGCCTAACAACAAGGCCTACGTCCAGTCCTCAGAGATCAAGACCTACTGAGATTTTCACTATACTTCCAAGATTCAATGGGCTCTTAGAACGCCACAAAACAACAATTGTCCTTGAACGGACTACGAGCAGAAATATTCTCTTACTAAGAAATTTCTCTCCCCCTTACGACAAGTCTTACATGCAGAAAAACAATCTATGGCTCTTCTCACTTGCTTATGTATACAAGACTTATGAGCAGCAACTTTCTCTCCTGCTTACACCACTGTAAGTCTTACGAGCAGCAACGTTCTCTTCTGCTTGTATCTTATAAGGCTTAAGAGTGGAAGACACAACAAGGGATTCTCTCAACGGCTTCTCTCGTAAGGAAAAACAACCCTCTCAAGGTCCCAATACCTTGAGATCAAATACACATAGAATTTTGAATTGTATGAAGACTCTCTTACAGAACTAATGAATAAACACTGAAGATTAATATGTATACAGAGGAAAATGATGAATAGCAGAAACTTAGTATGAGCTTATGAATGCATGTGCTACGTTGTGTTTTTGTTCTCCTTGAATCTCTGTATATATAGTTGCTCCAGTTTTTGCCCGTTTGGAAACTCTTCATTCGTGGAGCGGGACATTTGAAATTAATGGCAGACACGCGCATGTTTTGAATAATCTGAGTGTGGTCGGTGACAGCGTGTATATAATCATATTGTCTGCCGTTGTTTGACTTTTCCTCATGTGGTCCAATTCCAACGTTTATATTCCTGTATTATACTTTTAAAATAATCAAAACAATGTTAAACAATGATAAAGAGTAATGATGATATGAATAAACAATAATAAACTATATTCGGAATGAACGTCGTGATACTTAGCATTTTCGGTGGTCAAACAGGGCATCACTCGAGCATGAAAGGTTCACTTCGAGTGATCTCCTATTTTCCTTCATTAGCATCTGTTATCGGGTTGTGCTTGCATGGGATTTCAGAGAGACAGAATCTTCACTCGCGGGTGAAGAGGGGTCTCACTCGAGCACAAAACCTCTGCTCGAGTGATCTTGCAATTTTCACAGGGAATGTCCTCTCGGGTCATCACTCGCACACCTTATTGACAAGCGTGAGAATTTGTACTCGTGGGTGAAATGGACCCTCACTCGAGCACACTTACCTCTGCTCGAGTGAGACGCATATTCTCAGGGAATATGCTCTCAATATCATCACTCGCATCAGATTTTCAGAGGGATAGAATTTTTACTCGCGAGTGATCTGAGCCCTCACTTCGAGCACAATGCCTCTGCTCGAGTGAGAAGAATATTCTCAAGAATTATACCTTTTGAACAAGCACTTGCAGCAGATTTGGAGAGGGAATGAATTTTCACTTGCAAGCATTGATGTGTCACTCGAGCATGAACGGGTGTGCTCGAGCACACTTGCACTCCTATGAACTTCATGACTCTCGGCCAAGTGCTCGCAGTACCCTGCTCGAGTGAACAAAGGAAGCATGCCATTACTTGCTCTCGGCCAAGTGCTCACAGCACCCTGCTCGAGTGAGTGAAGGAAGCATGCCATTACTTGCTCTCGGCCAAGTGCTCGCAGACCCTCACTCGCATATGTGCTCGAGTGATCTAGTGTTCACAAAGGGAGAATGCCTCTCGGGTACATACTTTCTAGCTTTCTCTCACACCTTCTCGAGTGCAAAGGAGATCTCTGCTCGAGCACTCAAGTGCAAATTCACAGCAGATATCAGCAAAACATCAAATATGCATTTGGTAACTTGGAAACTTTTCTTAACCTTCTAAAAACATGTTTTGCACATAATTGAGTTATTGTTATCATCAAAACTTGGGATCTAACAAAAAAGTCCAAAATGCTGATTTTTGGGGTTTGGGCGCGGCCCACAAATACACTGGCCGCTGCCAAAAACTGCTCAGAAACATTTGGGCCGCGGCCCAGAATCCTCTGGCCGCGACCAAGAAAATCCAGTTTCTTGGCTGAACTTCCGAAAATCATAACTAATTCCACAAAACTCGAAATGAGGTGATTCAAAAGCCAAATGAAACCTATTTAAGTCCTTTACACAGGAAAAATATTGTCCATTGCTGGAAATCACCACAGAATTACAGAATTACAGAATTACACCAAAATCCAACACTGCCCCTCAATAGAGTTCATTTTCGACCTTAAAATTTGGACAGCTATAACTCCCAGTTCCCAAAACGAAATGGCACATATTATATGTCCATTTTGAAGCTTGGGATGTGAACTTTAAGATTGGAAAGTTGGACAATTTTCTGACATCATTTGCCGAGTCAAAACGTCCACACGAATAGACTGCTCAGACAGAATTCACACTGAACAGAATTTCCAAACTTTGCACACAATGTTTCCAATCCAATCCAAACCAATTCCAATGACTAAGTACCACAACATGACACCATTTTCAACATAAAACAACATCCAATTCATCCAATTACATACCACACGAAAATACCATAAAATCAGGGCAAAATTCACAATTCACCATACTTAACCAAAAGTCACAAAACTAAGATCAAAATGAAGCAAATGCTCACCTCTTCCTCTTTCCCAAACCAATTTCTTGATTCTCCATCTTTCCACTTTTGCTCAAGCTCTCAAACACCTCCAATCAAGAATCTAAAACCATAGAGATAAAGCTCTCATCACTATGAACAACTTTATAGAAGGTGATTAGAGTATTAGAGGACATTAAGCCAACCAAAAACTCACCTTTTGATTTCTCTTTCTTCCCTTTCATGGACGACAATGTAGTTGAGAGAGAGAGGGAGTGAAGATGAAGATGAAGGCAGCAGTTTTTGGGATGCCAAAACGTCCAAATAAAGAGAGGAAAGAGGGAAAATGAGTTGACAAATTGACCAAGATCCAAGGGTTCACATCTCGCCACTTGTCATGATCTTGATCCATCAACCATGAGCTCACATAAGCACATCCACATGTGATTCCACCCCTTGATCTCTTGTACAAATCAATCCTAACCATTGATCTTGAAGTTACCAATGAGTTTTCTCTTCGGTAACCGATCAATTGGTCGGTAACTTTACCGTTTTGCCCCTAATTATGGCAATTCCTCTTGAATCACCACCAAATACATTTTCTCATTCATTTACACCATACAAACGCCCTTCCCATTATTTTTATTCAATTTAGATGTTAATCCAAAATTGAACTCAAATACAGGGTTTTGGCGCTGCTCATAACACATACGAATCACATTCGAATCCCAAATCACATCACAATCTCCAAAAGGGTTATTTATCACTAACCACATCCACTTTTGGAGTCATTATCTCTTAATCACAATTTAGGATCTTGCTAAACCAGGGCTTAGCAGTCTACTTATGAAGCTTTGTTCTTTTTCAAACTAGATTATGGAGCTTCAAATATTTTTTGTTGCGCTTGTTTTTCTTGTCTTTGGCCTTATAATGAGCACAAGCTACAATTTTGTTATGAGAAGCGCACTTACTTAAGCCTCAGTAATAGTCATAAAGGTCCCAAATGTTTAAGCTCAAGTGAGTGCATTTATGTCTCATGCCATGTTGTATTTAATGAACTAGACTTTCCTTATGTAGGTTCCACACCAACTACTATTAAAGCTCCATATGCTCTTGATGGTGTTGAATACTTGTCCTCTTGGACTTCTGGCTTGTTATTTATTTCTCCATAATTTTTAGTTAATGCAACTCCTATTGAGTCTTCTAGTGGCTCATCTAGTGACTCACCTTGCTTACCACCAGCTTCTGATGTTCTTGTTGCTTTGGGTCCTGATTCACATAAACGATCTATTGATCGTCTTGTGCACCTAGCTCACTTGACTTGGCTGCTAATGATTCTACTGCTATGCCTTTTGTTCATAATTGTCATCCAATGGTCACTTATTCCAAAAGTGTTATTCAAAAACACAAAGTCCCCTTTATTGGTATTGCTCTCTAAGACCTACATCCTGTATGTAACATCTCAAATTTTATTCACCAAAATTCCTTGCACCTTTGTGGCATTAAAGGGAATAAAATAATGAATTTTGGCACACTTGGAATGGTAAAATGTCGCTAAAGGTGATTACTCAAAATTTTAGGCCAACATAAGACATATGAAACAGAACAGAGACAAAGAATGTGAACAGAGATTGAATAGCAGCCAATGTTGACAGTCATGTGATGTATGCAATGACGTTGAGGGAGTTGCCAACACTGACTTTGTCATTATTTAAAGCATTTTAAAAGGTTGAGTTTTTAGTATAAATAGATGTTGTTTTTCATTGTAATACACATCTGAGATTGAATAAACACATTTCGTTTGGTTTCTATACCATTTTGGTATCAGAGACCGGTTCCAGAGGGAGAGAAAACGAGAGAGTGAGGAATAGGATAGAGAGAAAAAAACGTTGGGAAAACAGGGTGTGCGAATTCCATCCTGCCGACATTTTCTCGAAAATCTGACCACGCCATCGTGTTCAGAAGGTCCCAAAACCCAGGATAGGCTTCGGCCACCGCCGTGCACCGCCACCACTCGCTCTCACGCGCCGCCTCTGTAACCCACGCGCCGTCAACAGAGCTCCACGCGCCGGCCACGCGCCTCAGAGGTTGAAGACGACTCCACGTCAGCGCCTCGTCATCGCCCACGTCAGCAGAGTCTGACCCGTCAACTCCACGTCATCCAATCAGGTTGCGCCACGTGTCAACTCCGCCATGCCAGCAGCACCGTCAGCCTTGCCACGTCACCCTGTCCAGTCAGCATCCACGTCATCGGTCAACGCCACGTGGACCAATCACGGACTGCCACGAGTCAATCTTGCCACGTCAGCACAACGGTCAGCTAGAATTTTGTTAAAATTACAATTTTGTGCCCTAAAATTTGCAATATTTACATTTTGACCCCTAGAAAATTGCCAAAATTACATTTAGGTCCCTGAACTTTAGGAAATTACATTTTGACCCCTAGATTTTGCCAAAATTACATTTCTGACCCCTGAACTTCCTGAAATTACATTTTTACGCCCATATTCTGCCGAAATTGCATTTTAGACCCCGAAACTTTCTGAAATTGCATTTTGACCCCAGATTCTGCCAAAATTACATTTCAGACCCCCCAAACTTTCTGAAATTGCATTTTGACCCCCAGATTCTGCCAAAATTACATTTTAGACCCCCAAACTTCCTGAAATTGCATTTTTTGACCCCCAGATATTGCCCAAAATTACATTGTTGCCCTAATTACCCATTTTACCCCTGACTTTTCCATATACACAAATCCTTCCCCTACCCTTCTACCTTGTACCTAATAAACTGCGTACTCAAAGTCATAACCTGTAAGACAAACTGCAAAATGCCTCCAAGACGCAGAAATAGACATGAAATTGAGATGGAGGAAATGAGACGCCAGATTCAAGAACTGGAAGCCACTATAGCAGAACAGCAAGCCTTGCTCGAAACTCGTAGAGGCTACTCAGAAGATGATTTGAATAGCCACAGTTCGTCATCCTCTGACTACCGTCATCATCCACGCCAACAACCATTCCGCTTTAATGATATTAAGGTAGACATCCCTGAATTCGAAGGAAGACTCCAACCTGACGAATTCATTGACTGGCTACAAACAGTTGAACGAGTCTTTGAGTATAAAGAGATTCCAGATGAGCAGAAAGTTAAAATTGTTGCCATTAAATTGAAGAAACATGCCTCCATATGGTGGGAGAATCTCAAAAGAAGGCGTGAAAGAGAGGGAAAGAGCAAGATACGAATGTGGGACAAGATGCGACGCGAGCTCTCACGTAAGTTTCTTCCAGAAAATTATTATCAAGATAATTTCCTTCAGTTACATAATCTCCTCCAGAAGGCTATGTCTATAGAGGAATATACCTGGGAGTTTGAGAAACTTATGATGAAATGTGATATACAAGAAAGGGAGGAGCAAACAATAGTTCGATATCTCAGAGGGTTAAACACAAACATCGACCATCCAGTACAACTCCAGCAATACTGGACTCTGGATGACGTCATCCGTTTAGCCATCCGTATTGAGAAGCAGATGCCCAGAAGGCCTCCATACCAACCGTCTCCCTCAACCAGAATTCCTTTTGATGGAAATAAGTCACAAATACATCATCCTAGCTCTTCAAATACACCTCCACCAAAGGCTACTAGGGAATTCAACTCCAAAGCACCTAAGTGCTTCAAATGTCAAGGATTCGGTCACATCGCTTCTAACTGTCCTAACCGTAGAGTTGTCACTATTATGGAAGGAGAAGCTTCTACAGTATTTGACGAAGAAAGGGAGCTTATACCTGAAACAGAGCCAATATTTGATGAGGAAATTACTCCTGCAGATCACAGTGAATCACTTGTTATTAGGAGAAGTCTGCATACAGCCCCCGTGAAAGAAGAACCTTGGCTACGTCGTAACATTTTTCATACCCGCTGCACCACTCAGGGTAAAGTCTGTGACGTCATTATTGACAACGGAAGCTGTGAAAATGTAGTCTCTAACTTCATGGTGGAAAAATTGCAACTACCAACTCATAACCATCCGAGCCCTTACAAGCTTCAATGGCTTAACCAGGACAGCGAGGTAAAAGTCTTGAAACGATGCCTTATTACTTTTTCTATCGGTAAAAGGTATCATGATGAAGTTTGGTGTGACGTTGTTCCAATGGACGCTTGTCATCTTCTTTTGGGGAGACCTTGGCAATATGATCGACATGTTCTGTATGACGGTCACGCAAACACGTATTCCTTCCAGAAGGATGGCGTGAAAATTCAACTTGCTCCTTTGCCACCTGATAAGTGCAATAAAGGCAAGAACGAGTCCAAACCATTAGTGTCCTTAGTCGAGAAAGTGACCAAAACAGAAAGCCAAGTGATGGGTTTTCTTCTATTACTCGAGACAAATCACAGAACTGTCATTCCACCTGAAGTGCAGCCATTGTTAGAGGAGTTTCCTGATGTAATTCCAAATGAAATTTCGTCGGGATTACCACCCATGCGAGACATTCAACATGCTATGGATTTTATTCCAGGAGCAGTAATTCCTAACAGGCCAGCTTACAGAATGAGTCCTCAAGAACATGCTGAAGTTCAAGGCCAAATTGAAGAATTGCTTAAAAAAGGATTAATCCGTGAAAGCGTTAGCCCCTGTGCCGTACCTGTACTACTAGTTCCCAAGAAAGATGGAAGCTGGAGAATGTGCATAGATTGCCGTACAGTCAACAAAATCACAATTAAGTATCGGTTTCCGATACCCAGGCTTGATGACATGCTCGACCAGTTATATGGCTCTACCATCTTCTCTAAGATTGACCTTCGTAGTGGATATCATCAAATCCGAATTCGTCCCGGAGATGAATGGAAGACCGCTTTCAAAACCAGAGATGGATTGTACGAATGGAATGTAATGCCATTTGGGTTGTCAAATGCTCCTAGCACGTTTATGTGCCTGATGAACCAAGTCCTTCGTCCTTTCATTAGCAAGTTTGTTGTTGTCTATTTTGATGACATTCTTATCTACAGCAAGAGCATAGCAGAACATTTAGAGCACCTACGTCAAGTATTGCAAGCTCTTCGTGAACAAAAACTTTATGCCAACTTGAAGAAATTCACCTTCTTGACAAATGAAGTCATTTTTCTGGGTTACATCATCACTGCAGAAGGTGTACGAGTGGATCCAAGCAAGATTGAAGCCATTAACAGTTGGCCAACTCCACAATCTATCCACGAAGTTCGGAGCTTCCATGGATTAGCTTCCTTCTATAGGAGGTTCATTCGAAATTTTAGTTCCGTTGCTGCACCCCTTACAGATTGCATCAAGGGAGACAAGTTCCAATGGACAGAAAAGGCTCAAATAAGTTTTGAAGAACTAAAGAAACGCTTGACAGAAGCTCCTGTGCTAGCTCTTCCTAATTTTGACCAAGTGTTTGAGGTCAGTTGTGATGCCTCTAACACTGGGATTGGTGCTGTTCTGAGTCAAGAAGGCCACCCAATTGCTTTCTTCAGCGAGAAACTTAATGATGCTAAGCTCAAATACTCTACCTATGATAAAGAGTTCTATGCTGTTGTTCGAGGTTTGCAACATTGGAGCCACTACCTGTTGCATAAAGAGTTTATTCTCTATTCTGACCACGAATCACTCAAGCATTTGAATTCTCAACAGAAGATCAATCGAAGGCATGCCGCTTGGAGTGAAATGTTGCAGACCTATCCATTTTTACTCAAACATAAGGCTGGAATCCTAAATTCAGTAGCTGATGCGCTTAGTCGTCACCATACTTTGATAACGACTATGCAAACCAAAGTAGTGGGCTTTGAAACTATAAAAGAGTTGTATCAAGATGATCCTGATTTCCAGGGTGCCTGGAGTGCCACTGAATCTTAACCATTTCAGCAGTATTACAGGGAAGGAGGATTTTTATTCAAAGGAAAAACTCTTTGCATTCCTCGTTGCTCACTTCGAGAAGCTATAATTTGGGAAGCACATAATGGAGGATTAGCTGGTCATTTTGGTAGAGATAAAACTGTAGCCTTAGTAAAGGAGAACTTCTATTGGCCAAGACTTGAACGGGATATCAACAAGCATATCCAAAGGTGCAGAACATGCCACCTGGCTAAATCCAAAAGCCAAAATACTGGGTTATACATGCCATTGCCAGTACCCAACGCACCTTGGGAGGATGTGAGTATGGATTTTGTCCTCGGGTTACCTCGGACCCAGAGACAAAAGGATTCTATAATGGTGGTTGTTGACCGCTTTTCAAAAATGGCTCACTTCATTCCTTGCCAGAAGACTAATGATGCGGTTCAAACTGCAGATTTGTATTTCAAGGAGATTGTTCGTCTCCATGGAATTCCAAAAACCGTCACCTCTGATAGAGACATCAAGTTCGTAAGCCACTTCTGGAGGACTTTATGGAAAAAGATGGGAACAAAACTTCAGTTTAGCAGTGCTAGCCATCCACAAACTGATGGACAAACAGAAGCTATTAACAGAATTCTTGGAAATCTTTTACGAAGTTTTGTTGGAAAGAACTTGAAGCAGTGGGATCTTATTCTTGCTCAAGTTGAATTTGCCTACAACAACTCAGTCAATCAAGCAACTGGAAAGTGTCCATTTGAAGTTGTTTATGGTACCCATCCTCTCAGCCCACTTGATTTGACACCATCTTCTGATAAGCAACAATATAGTGTCAATGCAGACCAGCGGGCCAAGGAAATTAAGAAATTACATGAGCAGGTATGTAATAAGATTCAGAAGCAGAATTTGAAACTCAAGGCACAACGAGACAAGCATCGAAAGCATCAAGTCTTTAATGTGGGGGATTTGGTCTGGATACATTTGCGGAAGGAACGTTTTCCTAAACAACCAAACGCCAAGTTATCTCCGCGAGCTGATGGACCATTCAAGATCGTGCAGAAAATTAATAATAATGCTTACAAAGTGGAATTGCCTGGTGCTTATGGTGTTTCCGCCACTTTCAACGTTGCGGATCTATCTCCATATATTGATGATGTCGATTCTGACTCGAGGACGAGTCCTGTCCAACCCCGGGGGAATGAAACAGAACAGAGACAAAGAATGTGAACAGAGATTGAATAGCAGCCAACGTTGACAGTCATGTGATGTATGCAATGACGTTAAGGGAGTTGCCAACACTGACTTTGTCATTATTTAAAGCATTTTAAAAGGTTGAGTTTTTAGTATAAATAGATGTTGTTTTTCATTGTAATACACATCTGAGATTGAATAAACACATTTCGTTTGGTTTCTATACCAACATAAAGTCTAATTTTTATCCTCATAAAAGCCTATTCTTGTAGTCTAAATTAGAGAATGGAATAGCACAATTTTTAGGCTCAAGAAACATGTAAATTTCAGACAAACAGAAAGAAAAGGCAAAAGGCCCAATTTAAATACAAACATGTAAGGGCAAAATGGTCATTTGACCAATAAAGCAAGAGGCCTTTATTTTATTCAAATTAAGGGCTATATTTCGACCAACAAAAGGGAAAAGCAAGAAGAAAAAATAAATATTTGGTCTAAATTAAAGCAAGTGGAAGTATTTTTGACCAAGTTTAAAAAGATGAAGCGATTAGTCAAAAAGCACATGACAATTTGGCAATAAAATAATATTATTTAAGGAAGTAGAAGATAATATTTTAAGAGCTATTTATCTCTTCCAAAGGCCATGATTTTCGGCCAAACATGAGTGCAAGGAGAGAGATAGAATTTTGAAGAACATAAGAGCAAAGAGAAAGAGCTAGAGTTCAAGAAGCAAATCAAGGTAGGTTTCCAAGCAACTTTACTTGTTTATGTCCTTTAAATGCTTGGAAATTTCCTCTAATACTTATGGCTTCCTTGAACAAGTTAGATCCCATATTTTGATGATAACAAATAGTGTTATAATCAATTTAATCAGACAAAGGTTTTTAAACTACGAAACAAAGATTTTTGAAACATAAAAAGCCATCACTCAAAGTAGGCACTCGAGTGATGAAGAAGGAAAAGAAGTCACTAAACCAGGTTGAAGACTCTAGCTAAGTTTGGAAGGGATCACTCGAGTTATGATCCTTCTTCACTCAAATGACCACTCGAGTGATGTAGATGAAATATATCCAAAGAACTCTCGGCTAGATTTTGGGAGGTATCACTCGAGTGATGAGGTAAGAAATGAGCTACTGACTCTCTGGAAGATTTGTAAAGGATCGCTAGATTGATATCCTGAATCACTCGAGTGACCACTAGAGTGATGAGGTCAAAATTATTGCTTCAATTCTATACCTATATCTGAAAGGGATCACTTGAGTAATGGAACCTAGATTGCATGATTCTGATATATTGTTTATTGATTTTTTATCTATATAATTAACCCTTTATTGTATTAGTATTCTAAGTAATTTTTTAGGGAAATAATGAAGAGATCATGCTTAAGAGAGAGAAGTCGAATGTAACATTTGTACTGCTCACCTACCACAACGGCTAGTTTTCAAATGTGAAGAAAGGTCAAAAGAAGCTGCGTAACTCTAATGGACATGTTGAAATGTTACTAATAGCTATCAAAATTCAACTATAAATATGGGAACATTCAATGAAGAACCCAGACACGAATAACACATGAATATATATCGATCAATACATTCATAGTGTTCTGCTTCTCATATTCATTCCTTGTACTTCAATGTTCATATATTTACTCTTTGAGATAGATTTTCATTACAAACTCAATATCTGTTATTGAGACAATTTAAGGTTGTGGAAGCTTAGTTAGGGATTGGTTTACATTATGTAAGGGGGAGCGAGTGTCCAGTGAAGGAACGTACTGGGTAGCGAGGTGCCAAGAACCTACTAAATATTGGAAGATATAGTGAAACTCTTAGAGAAACTCTGAGGACTGGACGTAGGTCAAAGTGGTTATGGCTGAACCAGTATAACTCCCGGTGTGCACTTTGGTGATATCTCTCCTAGCTCTTAACCGCTTTAAATTCTGTCAACTTTTATATACGATTCAAATATTCTTTGATCACCGAATTCACCCCCCCTCTTGGGTGAAACACTTGTACTAATAGAACATACATGTAGCAACCACAAAATCAAGAGAAAGAAGGAAGGAACGAGACGATTTTAAGGGAGTAAGAGAAACAAAGGTAAGCCATAAAACATTGATTTTCTTGTTGGATTCAAGGTGGTTATTGTTGTTGTGGTTGATTTTGTGGCTTGTATTGGTTGATTTTGTGATTTAGGATTCTTAAACCCTAAGGAGAGGTGCTGCCCCAATTGACACTAATCATGTTCAATAGGTGTTTAAGAGGTTAAACAAGTGATTACAAGTAGAAAGAAGGTGGTTTAATGGATAAAGCCTCAAATCACAATTTTCCTTTTTTTTTATATATATTTCATCTAGAAGCATTTGATAGGGTTAGAGTTAGATTTTTGTGTTTTTGATAATTCCATTGTGTTTAGAATAGAAAGTTGTGTAGGGAACATGTGAAATATGAAGTATGAAGGCTTTAAGTTGTGAAATGACACTTTTACCTCGTAAAGCCTCACATAGAGGCTATTAAGGGTATTCTAGGAATTTGGGTAGGAATTTGTTTAAATATGAGTTCGAAAATGGATTCTACAAGTGAAATTGTGTAGGAATGGCCCATGTCATAATTTTTGAAAAAATACAGTTGGACCGGTTCCTCGGGGATATTTGGGTTATTTCACAGTTTTAAGTTAAGATAACTAACAATGAGTTTAGGAAGAGACATGAATGAGTAATAACTCATTTATTGTAAATTTGGAATTTTAGGACTTGTCAGTAGCCCAAGCAGGATCAAAGGTATTAGACAGACAATTGAGCAAGAAAGGAACACTCGGATAGTAACTCTATCTTTAATAAACTATGTGATTGTCTATATGCTATATGTATGCCATGTTTTGTGATATGAACAGTGCCTAGGGCACAATATCTAGCTGTGGTGCAGGAAAAGCATAAGTACCGTCCAGTGGGAAAAGGCCAAGTACTAGTCGGCCTAGTGGGACCCAGCTATGATGTACACAGTATGAACAACACCTAGCTGTGGTCTGGGACCCAGCTGAGGCGGCAGACAAGTAGGGGTCGAAACATTCATTTGGCCCTGAACAGTGTGCATAAACATATTACAATATGAATTTTCTATTACACTATATGGTGCATTACATATTTATTTATCGTATTTTATATGATTGATAGTATGATACTAGGGTCTAAGGGCAAAGTACTTGATTTTATCGTATTTTCTCACCCTTTCCATAAATGTATACCTTATCTAGCTGAAGGAAGAGGCTCTAAGGGCAAAGACGTAAATACTGGCAAATAAAGGTTCTGATCTAATTCAAGCAATGATGTTGGTTATCTATAGATTTAATTATCATTTTTGGGATTTGTAAGTATTATGTACAAACCCTGTGGGAATTCCTGTAATATAATCAAGTACTTTATATCAATATTTACATGTTATTTTTGTATGGCCACTTAACTACGAGAAAACACTATGATAGATGGCAAAATAAAGAAGGGGTGTGACACTGTACCTAAGAATGTCCAAGACGCAATCTCTAATTCAGCTTGGAGAAGTGCAATGTTCTTGAATATAATGCTCTCATTAAGAATTAGACTTGGGTACTTGTTCCACCTTCAGCTTAGCAACATGTTGTTGGGAACAAATAGGCGTTTAAGAAGAAATATAAGCCATATGGCTCCCTTGATAAGTTTAACACTTACTTAGTGGCTAAGGGATATCTTCAAGAACACGAAATTGATTTTGGAGGCACCTTTAGTCCAATTACAAAAATGACTATTATATGTCTGCTCCTTAATCTTATCTCTTGTTACAACTGGGGGGTATGTCAAGTGGATATCAACAACACATTCCTTAATGGTTTTCTTACAAATACTATTTTCATAAGGCAACCAGAGGGGCTTGTTGATAAATGTTACCCTCACTAGGCTTGTTGATTAATGTTACCCTCACTATGTTTCTCGACTATATATGTTGAAACAAGCTCCACAAGCTTGGTATGATCGTCTTCATCTCACCATTTTGCCCTAAAAATTTCACCACTGCAAGTCAGATCCCTCATTGTTCTTTTATAGAGATGGTACTCAAGTTTTAATTGTTCTCATCTATGTAAATGATATTCTTGTCACTAGTAGCAGTTCTTCTAGTTTTTGACAGTTTACTATCAAGTTGAATGCTATATTTGCCTTAACAGACTTGGGTTCTGCTCACTATTTTCTTGGCTTTGACATTTCAAGGGATCTGACAGGCTTTATTATCTCTCATACCAAATATGTCATAGATTTATTATATCTAAGTGTGGCATGCTCCATTGCTCTCCATGTCCTACATAGATGATCACCAGTTGTACTCTTGCTCTCAGTGATAGTGATCTTTATTATGATCTTCAACAATATCATAGTCTTGTGGGTGCTCTGGAATATCTTGTTAACTCTCATCCTGACATCAGTTATTCAATAAGCAAATTGAGTCAATTTCTTAAATCTCATACGGTTCTCTATTGGAAAGTCGTCAAACGATTGCTTCGGCATCTTAAAAGACATTTTATTAAAACCATCGCTTCCCTTATAGCTGATTGCCTACTTTGATGCAGACTGGGCCTCATGTTCTAATGATAACTGAACAACGAGTGGTTTCTTCATCTTTCTTGGTGATTTGTTAGTGTCTTGGTCTTCCAAGAAGCAGCCAATTATCTCTCACTCATCTGCAAAATCCAAATATGGGGTCTTGCTAACACATTAATTGAGCTTACTTAGCTATGTTCTCTGCTACATAAACTTTGCTTTTCTCTTCCCTCTGCCTCTGTAATCTAGTATGACAGTGTTAGTGCAGTAGCTTTGGCCTCTACATAGTGATAAAATCAATTTTGGGAATTTAAGGGTTTATTTTCCTGAAAATTTGAGGAAAAATGGTCGGAGGAGGTCATAATTTGGCTTGAAAATTTTAGGAAGATTATTTGAAAGCTTTATGAAGCTAATTATGGAAGAAAATCCTAAAAAATGATTAAGGATTAATTTACAGAATTAGATAATAAGCCAATACCGATTTAGAAATTAAGAAAAGTAGTAACTTTATTATTTCGTACTCGAAAATTGAAATTGGATTAGAGATAAGCCAAATTATGGAACCTAAACAATTTAAGGAATCTTAACTTAGATAAAGGGGAAATTAGAGCCTTGTGTATGTGATTAATAGGATAAAAATATACCTATATATATATATATTAAAACACATACCCACACTTGGCATTTAGTGACAGCATACAAGTTCAGCAAATTTACCCCTCACTTTGGGTACAAGATTCGACTCACATGGCAAACCCAACACCCAACAATTAAACACCAAACAAATACTCCATCTCACTTTCATTAGCTCCATTTCGGTCAAAGCAAGAAAAACAGAGAGAGAGAGAGAGAAAGTTGAGAGAGCTTGAAAAGAGAGAGGCTAGAAGAGGTGATTTCTACTGGAGAAGAGGAAGAAGGAGGTGCCAAACCTCACATGAAACACCAAAAATTTGTGTAGGTGAGTCTCTCAACCTTGAGCTTGCTTTTACCATTTGGATTGAGTGGATACTTGCCTGTTTTGGGTCGTTGGAGTGAGAGAGAAGTTGTCAAAAGAGTGCTATCAACCAATAAGTTTAAAACTAGTATATGCATGTCAATTTTGGGGGATTTTTGGGGTTTCTTTGGGTCTGTAATTGGGTCACCGAACACAGGGCACATGTGCAAGAGTATGTAGAGTCAAAATGGCGGAGGTTTAGAGTCCACATGTCAATTTAGATTGCATGTCAATATCTCCACCTCTTTCAGTCGCGTTAGAAAAACAGGGTGTTTTTTCAGGAAGTTGCAGAGCCTCAAACAGATCGAGTCCATAGGTGGTATTTTCTTTGGTTTCTTTGAGGTGTTAAAAGTTTAGGATGTTTAATAGGCAATAGAATCAAGAAGAGTACGATTTATAGTGAAAATGAAAGAGTTCTTGGGTGATGAATTTAAACTGTCGAATTTCTTTTTTCTAGAGAGCCAGTCAGATTTGTGCTCTATTTTGATGGGTCCAAACTTGTCCTATGTTTATGAAATTTCACAGGGATATAGTACACACCCTAAAGCTTTAAAATGAGCCCTATAACGCGTCAATTGAATATCTAGAGAGAAATTTATGATTGTTGGAATGTTAACCAGAAAACAGGGAATAATCTGAGTTTCAGGATTCAGGCAGTGGGAAAATGGACTTATTTCATAAAGTTAATCTGGTAATTTGGCCATGTTATCATTTTTCCCTTAAAATACACATTTATATATTTTCATTGAATATTAGAACTTACGAATTGAATTTGTAATTTAGAAGTTATGAATTTTTAAAGTTTAGGTATAAAATTTGGGAAAATTCCAAGTTCTTAATAAGGCAGTCAAATTAGTTCTGGATTTTGGGAACTCAGAACCTTAAATTGATATTGGCTGGTTTTTTCCTATACAGGACACATCAAAAGCTTCACATAGAAGCTTGAACCGACTCATTTGAAATTTTTTAGCCTAAGATATAATTTTTTAAAATTACTTAAAAATTGAGGCAGAATTGGGTTTAATTTGAGAAATTCCAGTTTTAAGTAAAATATTTTTAGGGATAATTTTGGGATTAGGGACATATTTGAGAGACCAAGCAAACCACCTTAAGTACCTAAATCACAAGAGTGAAAGGCATATAGGATACCCTAAATTAGGAACACTTTAGGCATAAGCACAAAAGAGAAATTATGACAACCAACTAATTCAAAATTAAAGGACAAGAATTGTGAGTAGGCTAAGAATAACATATTCTTTATTATGTTGATAAATTGGAATGAGTAATGACCCCTCTCTTTATAAATTTTAAATTATAGGATACGATATTTACTCAAGCCTCGAGAGGACTCAATTTAAAGAAGGCAAAACCTAGGAAATGAAGTCAGGTAGTAACTCTCTCTCTCTCTCTCTCATATCTTATGTATTGTTTTGTATGTATGTGTTTACCATTGATTATATTTGTTTTACGAATAGATGAAATGATATTGGACTGTGTGTCCTGACTGCGTAAGTCCTGATGTGCATTGTTGCATGGGGTGTAACCCTGGGCTGTAAGACCTGATAAGCATTCAGAGTAAGGCTATAAAACCCGATGTACCTAGGGTATGAGGTGTATCCCTGAGCTACAAGACCTGATGTGCAATCTATATTGTGATGGATTATGTGTCCTGAGGCTGTAAGTCCCAATGTGTGTAAGGCATAGGGTGTATCCGTAGGCTGTCATACCTATTATACCAGCTATGATATATTGAATTGTGTGTACTATGATTGATGTTGTGCTGCATCTTGATTGCCGAATGCTTAGTTATATGATGGTTTGTTTAGTATGTTTTGTGAACTTACATATCTCATGATTGACTTTTGTTACTACTGAGATTCTAGCGAATCTAACCCTTTCCATTAATGATATAAACAAAGGCAAGCAGATCAAGGGGCAAGTAGGTAGTGATTTCATAAAAATAAGAAGGTGGAGAAGAAGAAATAATTTATGCAAGTTATATGAATTCTAATTTTGATTAGACTTAGCTAGGTATTTGATAGCTTCATGGGGCTAATAGGTTGTATATATATGCATATATATAAACATAGTGAAGTTATTACCTGTAGTTGTAGTAGTAGCAGTAATGGTGGCATAGCATGTGTAGCAGGGTAGTCTTAGATGATTTTATATGCATAATGAAATGGTAATTACATCAAGTACGATAATTGAATTAGAATTAGGCAATTGTATGTTAAGGGCCTACAGTATAATCATCAATATACTAATATATGAGTAAAGAAGCACTCTGATAATAATAAATGGAGCTAAGGATTGATGAGTCATAATAAAGTTGTGAACCACTACATAACTGTTTTTGAAAGTTTCAAAATTTTCAGAAAAACCCATTCAATTACATGTTTGAACCTTGTGTTTGGGTTGGGAATTTAAATTATTTTCAAAGGTGTTTTTGTCTCAAGATTATTGAAACCTAGCTTAGTGGTTCAAATTCATTATATACAAAGCTCATCTGATAACTATGGAAATTAGGGTGTCACACTGTATGGTATCAGAGTAAAGGTTTTGGTAATAGGCTAGAATTCTTTGCTTATGTGAAAAATGTGTATATTGATAAACTATTAAGTAATAATCTTTAGTAATATTGTGATTAGGAATCAAAAGTGATAGAAGGAATCAGAGGAGTGGATCATCTTCATTAGTTAACCAGCTTACTGGGAGAAGGGGTGGAGGATATTGAGGAAGAAGTGAAGCGACTATGAGATACATTGAGAAAATTTTTTTGAGCCCCAGTAGTAACCAATATGGTGTCTAGTGAGGAATCCTTCATGGGAGAGAACGAGAACAGGCATTAGAAGAGATGGCCCAGGATATTGCTTTCAACACTGAGATTCGTGAACCTATTCTAGAACAAGATATGGATTCTCACCCTCTGCTTTTAGAGTACATATAGAATATGTACCGAGAAGCTTATTGCAACCAAGATACCATGCGAGGACGCTACATATATGGCATTTCTGTCAAAGATACCCAATTAATATTGGGATGGTGATATGAATATTTTGGATTTACCAGATGAAGCATGGATCCACACTATTTTACATTTCTTCCCTAATACTACCTTTTGGAGCCGGAAGAAAAATGAGCTTAAGGAACGTGGCCCCTTTGGTTTATTAGATTTTATAGAACACTTCAGAATGTTTGTATATGCAAATGTTAGGTAAATGTTGTAATACTATAAACTTTTCATGTGATAACATTGTGATAATGCTAGTATGTTGTAATTGGAATAAATTGATATATGTATATATATTCCTGTTATGTGCCAATATTTAATTTAAGGTATATATATATCAGATGCAATATTAACTCTCTTAACCAACAGAGAGTATAAAGGAAAGTAACTCTTGCTCTTAACACAGGTCTTAGGGAGGTTTTGGCTGAGTTCCCATTTCTTTGTAATGTGGTTTAATCTGATAGAACTATTGATCTCTTTAATCAAACCCAATCTATTCCAAGACTTCAAGGTATGATGTAAGTTGTGTTGATTGGAAAATTTCTTGCTTTAGTCTGTTTGGTTTTGAATTTCAGCTGGTTGTGTCTACACAATGCTTCCAGTGCTCTTTCAACACTCTTTAAAAGAGACAGGAGATAACTACAATGATGATAAAGTGGCAAATTTGAATCATATATTTGATGTGGAACCAATGAAGATAACAAGTCCATTAATTGATGCTGAAGTTGCATTGGCTTTTCGAGTATTGGAAGGTTTTTCTTTGCTTCACCCCCAAAGTAACTCTCTTACCCATCAATACAAGGCAATTCCGGTATGAATGGAATTTATCTATGCAGCAACTTTAACATTTTATGCTGGGAAAGAAATTATATGGAATTGGAAGCATGTTTTCTTATTGCCATTACTTTTACTCATCCAGAACAAGGAGGCTTGATATGGCACTTGATGTCTTGATGAAACTGAAGACTTTTTATTATGAATTTAAGTTGGTACTGTAAGGCAGAGGTTGCTGAAATTATTCCACCAAAAACAGAATTAGCAGAATGCACAATATGGTCAAATATGGAGCAACAAGCACATATTTCATACAACCTTACAAATGCCTTATCTAACATTTTAGCTTATATTTAAGTTTCTATTCATAGAATTGTTGTTAAAGATTAATTGGTATGTTTATGCTTCAAATATTCACAAATCTTGAAGAACATTTGATTCTCAGCACAAACAAGCTTAGTGGACAGATTATTCTCTTCTATTGTATATTGGATGGAAGCTTTCTCTCAATAACGCCAACCATTATCCTCTTTAGAGTTAGTCAATTGCTTTATGCCTTTTACTGAGAATTTAGATCTGGTTATAACATCCCCAAAGCTTAGTATTCTATTGTTGTTTGAGTGCCTTCAATCAAAAACTTGATGCTACTAGATTTTAAATAAGCACCGCAAGTGTACAGGCTGTAAAAACAATAAAATAGACAATCAAGGTCGTGTTAGAGCAAGCGTTTCACCGAAGAGGGGGGTGAATTGGGTGATACTAAAAATTTTGTTGCAAATATAAACCTTGACGGTGAATATAAAGCAGTAAAGAGTAAGGAGAAATATCACCGAAGTGTACACCAGGAGTTATGCTGGTTCGGCCAAAACCACTTTGACCTACGTCCAGTCCTCAGAGCTTCTCTGAGAGTTTCACTATAATTTCCAAGATTCAGTGGGTTCTTGGCACCTCGGTACAAGCAAGTTCCTTCGCCTGGACACTCGCTCCCCCTTACAAGTTGTAATCCAATCCCAACTCAAGGTTCCATAACCTTAAGTTACCTCAATAACAAATATTAAGTTTGAATGAAATATCTCTCTTATAGAGTGAATAAGAATCACTGAAGTGCAGAATTACAAGTATATGTAAAAACAGAGTATTGAACGTGAACTTGAACTTGATAATGCCTTCGTGTGTGTTCTAGTTGTTGTAATCTCTATTTGCATGTTCCCATATATATAGATGTGTTGATAATGACCATTGGAACATTTTCTTCTCGCCCTTTAGAGTGTGTGCAGCCACTGTTGAATTTTCCATATTTTGAAAAATATCCGTTTGCGGTAGGTGGCGGTAGATAGCATTTGAACGTTGCATTTGACTTTCCTTATTTGGTAAGATCTCTTCATTGTTTATCTGCGAATATGCTAAGAATACTAATACAATGAAAGATTAATCATGTAACCCCCTTCCATAATTATATCCTAAATACGCAATAAAAATGATATAGAGACCAATAGGAATTAAATAACATTTACAAACCCATCTACCAGACGGGGTTTTCACAAATACGTTTCGAAATCTAATTAACATGGTCTCATATTCAAATTTCGAATACCATTACGTCACATGGAATATCACATTTATACAAATATCGAAATGAGGTGATTCCAAATCCAAATGAAAGCTATTCAAGTCCTCTTCATAGGAAAAATATGGATCATTACTGGAAATCACCACAAAAATACATAATTACACACATTTCATCACTGACCCAGAATCAAACCCAGTTTCGACCTCAAATTTTGGGCAAACATAAATCCCAGTTCACAAAACAAAATGACACAATTTATATGTCCATTTTGAAACTTGGGATGTGAACTTCAAGACTGGAAAGTTTCAGAATTTTCTGACATCATTTTCTCATTCAAAACGGCAACACAAGAAGACTGTCCAGAACAGAGTTTCAAAAGACAGAATTCCAAATTTGCACAATTGGCTTCCAATGGTCCAATTTTCATATCAAACATCATTCTCACACAAAATTTCACAAGGAATCCATTGGAAATACCAAATCAACCAAATTCACATCACATTGACATGTTTTACCAATAATCACAACATGTCATCACAAATCACAACACAAACACCACATTGCCATTCTTTCCTTTCCAAGTTCTCAAACCAATTCCAATGACACCAAAACACACTATGGCATCAATTTAACCACAATTCACCATTTTCAACACAAAACACATGAAAATTCATGCATTTCACAATTCTACCAAAATCAGGGTAAAATTCACAATTCACAAAACTCATCCACAAATCACAAAACTTAGATCAAAAGGCTTCAAATACTCACCTCTTCCTCTTTCCTAAACCAATTCTTTGATTCTTCATCTTTCCAAATTTCCTCAAGCCATCAAACACCTCCAATCAAGAATCTAAAACCATAGAGATGAAGCTCTCATCACCATGAACAACATTAAAGAAAGGTGTTTAAGCATTAGAGGCCATTTAGAGCACCATACCTTGAATTTCTTCTTTCTCTTTCCACTTTGAGCTAAGCGAAAATGGAGAACAAGAGAGAGAGAGAGAGATGAAGATGAAGAGATGAAGTGAATGCAGATTTTGGAGAGCCCAAAAACGTCCAAATAGAGAGGAGAGGAGAGAGGGAATGTGTTGACAATTTGACCAAGATCCAAGGGTCCAAAACTTGCCAAGTGTCAACATCTTATTCCATCTTCCATGAGCTCACATACACACACATACACTTGATTCCACCCTTCGATCTTTACACAAATCAATCCTAACCATTGATCTTGAAGTTACCAATGAGTTTCCTCTTCGGTAACCGATCCATTGGTCGGTAACTTTACCGTTTTGCCCCTGATTATGGTAATTCCTCTTAAATCACCACCAAACACACCATATCATTCCTTTTCTTCCACAATGCACCCTCCCCTCTATTTTAAGTCAATTTAGATGTTAATCCATAATTGAACTTAAGTACAAGGTTTCGGCGCTGCTCACAATACATACGAATCACATCGGGTGCCAAATCACACCATAATCTCCAAAAGGGTTTATTCATCACTAACCACATCCACTTTTAGAGTCATTATCTCTTAATCTCAATTTAGGATCTTGCTAAACCGGGGCTTAACAATCCACTAATCTCGGGCTTATTCTCTAGCCTCAAGTCTCAGAATTCGGGGTATTACATTTCTCCCCCCGTTTAATAAATTTCGTCCTCGAAATTTGGCGCTTCACATAGTCCATGACTTCGGATGCCTCTTTACGATGACTTCCGTTTCACAATCATTTCATATTGGGACGGTCCCTTTTAGACTACCCCCACAATTGGTGCATCATAATTCAGATTCTCAAAAGAATCTTACACAATAAATGCAACCTAGTTGCCACAAACTGCAATCGGGCCATTACAGGATTGCCATACAAACATAATCACCACATGGTGCCAAACAAATACAATCGCCTCCACGTACGATTGCCACAAAACACATTATCACATACCCACAATCATCGCAAGCCCCTCAACTCATGAGTGGCTAGCGCATCTTAAGATCTAGAGGCTCTAATTCATGAGTCATATCATAAGATCTCAGTAGTTAGGTGGCATAGGACACCACCCTACTTAACTCAATCTAGTGATTCTATACTGGAATAACTCAACAACATCACAAACTCATTTCACAAACAACAGCCTCAGCCGTATACACAAGCACTTAAGCCTTCGCTGTATCTACTTTCACAGCATTACCCTCACCCGTACACTCACCAGTAACTCCACCAGTGGTAGTCGGGACTGTTGGGAATTCACAACAATATCACATTGCCGTATCAAATTTCACGGCGTTACCCTCACCCATCCGGGACTTTTGGTCTCAATCACAATATCACATCATTATGTCACTCTGGAGTCTCAATCTCTTCTATCCAAAGCACCCTACGATATCAGCCTACCTAGAGTCTCAATCTCTTCTATCCAAGCTACCGATTGAGAGTCTCACTCTCCCAACGCCACCCTCATCCTCTTTCTTCTTGGTGCCACTTGCCCTGTTTAAAGGTTAGTCAATGGAAAGAATGAGATTCAAAAGAATCCCAATGTAACAAGTCACTCATACAGTGCATAAACACATAGCATATATGATCATGTTTAACAGCATCACAATGGTACATGGCTCACGCCACATACAACAGCACTCATGGCTGTAAACTCTATGCGTCAGCTTCCGCTGACATAAATACTATGCGTCAGCTCTCGCTGCGATAAACACTATGCGTCAGCTTTCACTGCGATCTCGATGCTGTATACACTATGCGTCAGCTTTCGCTGCGATCTCAATGCATGACAAACATACATACAATGATTTACACATAGCATAAGAGAAAGAGTCACCACCTTGTTCTTTCGACGGTGTTCAGACAGAGGCTACTCAGTACCAAGGCAAATGTTGGAGCATATCACATAGCTTTCATACCAACACACATCGCAGATTCTAATTTTACGCACCGCCTTTTGACCTAGGGTTAAAACCGGTACAACCAACGTGGTGGCTAGCCATGCTGGCCATGTCGAGATAGTGCCCTCCTAACAGAGAACCCTCGATCATGAAGTCGAATTAGCCATCAGCTGAACTAGCTCTGCTTTGCTACACAACTATACCCCAATCCCAGCTTGTTCACAACTGTCACAGATTCACAATCACACTCCACCCTCATCCCCTTTGACCGTCGGGAAGACACACAGTCTTTACCTGAACCGTTGTTAGCGACTCAAGGACTATTGGCATAGCAGTGCACACACATAGCCTTTCGACTTCCACAAATAGTCAATCCCCCGTAAACTACCGCCCCAGCGGAACGGTCCTCCGCCATGGGGACCACCCCATGCGGCCACAGGTGAGAGACATCATAAATGTTCGTCGCATCCTGAGCCTATGCCAACCAGGCGCAGCCCACCGGACCAACCCGATCCGGGCAAAACGAGAAGATGGACTCACAGTACACAATTGCAACAAGCTGGAACCAGGCATCTTAACAACTTCACCTTCAACACCGTAAATTCTTTCATATTGGGATCCTTCAAGACCCCTTCTCACAATATAACTTGGCCCCGAAGTTTTACTTCCCGAAGTCATCACTAACACATCACACTTTCTGCAAACTTGAGCTCCTGATCAGTGCTGTACTCAAACACATCATATACACCACGCTTTTGCTACACACTCTGAGGTCTATCTCCTCATTTGTGCTTTAACAATGTCAAGGTGACTCAATAGGAGTCCCATAGGAATCTTCCACTACACCTGACAACATTCACAATTTGTGCCAGACCTTGGCCCCATTCAACTCAAATCAATCAGAGCCTTAACCAGTACTTCGTTGAGATCCCATACTCCCAACGTTCCTTGAGCACTATTTTACGATTCAACGTCATGGCGAGTGCACACTAAGGTTCGTCGTCACGGCAGCTACACACTAGGGTTTGTCGTCACGGCGGCTATCATAAATTTTTTTTATATATTGTCACACCCCGGTTTTACCCCCTAGGGGATGCCCCACACCGGTGCCTACCCCGCTCACGTACATGGGGCTGCCAGGTGGCTGGGCTGGCTGGTCTCACCCCTCATGGGCTAACCCACCACCCAGGACTCACACATATCCCCCGTATCTCCACCGCCCCGAAGGCACGGTCCTCCCACTGTGTGCCATACACACCCCCAGTGGACCGCAGGTGATAAACACACAAATAGCCACTCCGATCAGACGTCATCGTAGGTAGCCCTCTCCGATCAGAACTCCTCGTAGGTTGGCTTCTCCGCTCTGAATCCTCCTAGGTAACTCTTTCAAATTCAAATTCTCCGCAGAATCACTTTTCCCTGTGCTAGATTAACACTACCAACCTCAGGATACCTGATACACATTTCAATTTCAATCTAGTACAATACCCTGGTACCACAGACCATATAGGTCATATCAACCTCCTAGGTCTTAGGGCCTTTTGAACACACAAATGCAGTATGACATGGCCAATGATGTCATACTACCTAGGCTTTCACACCCAACATCTAGGCTCATCTCGAGACCTAGACCCGTAATTTCACATACCTGGAAATCATTTCATCCATTCTCAAATCAGATGATGGGTCTGATTACCTCCACCTCTGAATCTACACATCTATTTGTCAGGCAAACCATTATATCTTTCGATTCCATAATGATTCACCACTCCCCGATAATCAAATAATGTATACACAGTCCACAAATCACATATATCCACAACCAGCAGGGACCTTAATGTGTATACCACAAACAAACAAAGTCATTCTCTATGACTTAAGGCAGCAACTACTGCCACTATATATCCTAGCAAATTCCCATGTTTACCAGGAACTGCAGCTCTGATACCAAAATGTAACCCCCTTCCATAATTATATCCGAAATACGCAATAAAAATGATATAGAGACCAATAGGAATTAAATAACATTTACAAACCCATCTACCAGACGGGGTTTTCACAAATACGTTTCGAAATCTAATTAACCTGGTCTCATATTCAAATTTCGAATACCATTACGTCACATGGAATATCACATTTATACAAATATCAGAGTGCACAACAATATCATCCCGGCAACTGCCGGGTTCATACCTTTACATAGGATTCATAGGGCACATTCGCCTTTTACAACTTATCACAATGGGGATTACACAAAGTCATCTCAAATACATATCCAAATACTCATCCCAATTAACCAAATATACATTTGAAACATGTACAATATCCAAATATACATAATCCCAACCATAATGATAACCAACTACCAAATTGACAACCCGAAGGAGTCTTCGCCGCCCTTGGTTGCTTGCTGCATCCTCGATCCACCTACCCTGTCTAAAATGTTGGTAGGGGAAGGTGAGATTCAAGAGAATCTCAGTAGGAAACAAATACCTATATGCATGTATGATATGTGTTTAATCCATGACATGCTTGCAATACATAACTCATGTTCACACAATGACATATCTGCGTGCTCAATGTTTCAACAACAAACTCATGGCGATAGCATAACTAGAAACAGAGCTACAATCATTCATACATGTTTCACATAATCCAGTAAAGCAATACATGCATCAATACACAAACACAAATATCAAAGCATGCAAGAGAGGTAAGTTCCCTACACTCTTTCCACGTATGCTCCAGCCCCGCTTACTCACGATCAGAATGAATATCAAACCATGTTCAGGGCGAACATCAACCCTATAATCAAAGCAAGGACATAGGGTTATTTTCTATTCCAAATATTTACTTTCATATCACTTAAGGTTGGTTACCATTCACACCATTTAGGTGGCTAAAATAAGCTCAACGAAAGCTTAAAGGATTGGGACGTACTAGGTTGAAAATCACCTTTCAAAATCTCCAAATGCTGAAAATGGGGGTTGGCTGCAGCCAAGAATCCTCTGGCTACAGCCAGAACACGTACAGAAGGTTTTTGGCTGCAACCAAGAATTTCTGGCTGCGGCCAAAACGTGCACAGAAACTTTTGCCCTGCAGCCAAGATTTTCTGCTGCAGCCAAGGCAACTTCAAAAATTCATAACTAATTCCACAAAAATCGAAATGAGGTGATTCCAAATCCAAATGAAAGCTATTCAAGTCCTCTTCATAGGAAAAATATGGATCATTACTGGAAATCACCACAAAAATACAAAATGACACACATTTCATCACTGACCCAGAATCAAACCCAGTTTCGACCTCAAAATTTGGGAAAACATAAATCCCAGTTCAAAAAACAAAATGACACAATTTATATGTCCATTTTGAAGCTTGGGATGTGAACTTCAAGACTGGAAAGTTTCAGAATTTCTGACATCATTTGCCCATTCAAAATGGCAACACAAGAAGACTGTCCAGAACAGAGTTTCAAAAGACAGAATTCCAAATTTGCACAATTGGCTTCCAATGGTCCAATTTTCATATCAAACATCATTCTCACACAAAATTTCACAAGGAATCCATTGGAAATACCAAATCAACCAAATTCACATCACATTGAAATGTTTTACTAACAATCACAACATGTCATCACAAATCACAACACAAACACCACATTGCCATTCTTTCCATTCCAAGTTCTCAAACCAATTCCAATGAAACCAAAACACACTATGGCATCAATTTAACCACAATTCACCATTTTCAACACAAAACACATGAAAATTCATGCATTTCACAATTCTACCAAAATCAGGGCAAAATTCACAATTCACAAAACTCATCCACAAATCACAAAACCTAGATTAAAAGGCTTCAAATACTCACATCTTCCTCTTTCCCAAACCAATTCTTTGATTCTTCATCTTTCTAAATTTCCTCAAGCCATCAAACACCTCCAATCAAGAATCTAAAACCATAGAGATGAAGCTCTCAACACTATGAACAACATTAAAGAAAGGTGTTGAAGCATTAGAGGCCATTTAGAGCACCATACCTTGAATTTCTTCTTTCTCTTTCCACTTTAAGCTAAGCGAAAATGGAGAACAAGAGAGAGAGAGATGAAGATGAAGAGATGAAGTGAATGCAGACTTTGGAGAGCCCAAAAACGTCCAAATAGAGAGGAGAGGAGAGAGGGAATGTGTTGACAATTTGACCAAGATCCAAGGGTCCAAAACTTGCCAAGTGTCAACATCTTATTCCATCTTCCATGAGCTCACATACACACACATACACTTGATTCCACCCTTCGATCTTTACACAAATCAATCCTAACCATTGATCTTGAAGTTACCAATGAGTTTCCTCTTCGGTAACCGATCCATTGGTCTGTAACTTTACCGTTTTGCCCCTGATTATGGTAATTCCTCTTGAATCACCACCAAACACACCATATCATTCCTTTTCTTCCACAATGCACCCTCCCCTCTATTTTAAGTCAATTTAGATGTTAATCCATAATTGAACTTAAATACAAGGTTTCGGCGCTGCTCACAACACATACGAATCACATCGGGTGCCAAATCACACCATAATCTCCAAAAGGGTTTATTCATCACTAACCACATCCACTTTTGGAGTCATTATCTCTTAATCACAATTTAGGATCTTTCTAAATCGGGGCTTAGCAATCCACTAATCTCAGGCTTATTCTCTAGCCTCAAGTCTAAGAATTCGGGGTATTACAAATCATATAGGAAATAAATCAATGAACGTTGGAATGATTTCTGAATTTCTGGACTTGGATACTCGAGTGGTCCCTCCAGTATTCATTCAGTTTACTCGAGTGGTTACTCGAGTATCTTCGTGAAAATATTGATAGAGAGCAAGTCTATAAATGAATATCACAATACTCGGGTAGTGCACAGAGTAAAGCAAATTACAAACCTTGGAAATACCTCTTTACTTGAGTACTTACTCGAGTATACTACAATTTTCTTCACAGGTTACTCGATGCTTCACTCCAGTAATGTTGGTAGCATTTCAGGCCGAGAGCACTTCAAGTTTTGCTTACCTGTTTACTCGAGTACCGCCTCGAGTGAACATCTATTTTCTGCATCGCTTACTCAGGTAGATACTTCAAGTGCATTGTATATAACTCCGCAGGTCACTCGATTACTGACTCGAGTAATCTCGTTCAAGTCTTTGACATAGAACATTTTAATACCTGCATACTTGAGTGGTGCCTCGAGTGAAGTGTGATAAAAACATTTTAGATTAATCGAGTGTTACCTTCAAGTTTTGTTTACCATAGTGATTTACTCGAGTGGGTCCTCGAGAAACATTGGCAGGATTGAAATACCAAGAGCAACATATTTCTTGAAGCAGGGGACTCGAGTACTGACTCGAGTAACGTTGGCAGGCCGAGAGCAACTGGAAGTGATTTCCCTGATTACTCGAGTGCTTACTCGAGTAATGTTGGCAGGATTACATGGCCGAGAGCAACTCATTTCCTTGTGGCAGGTTACTTGAGTGTTGACTCGAGTAACTCTTCTTTTCACTTCATATTACTTGAGTCGTTCCTCGAGTGATGTATCTGGCCATGAGTTACTTGAGGTTCTGTGCTCTGGTTACTTTAAGTTTCTGTCTCATTACTCGTGTAGCCTTTTAGAAATTCTGCCAGTGATGAAGTTTCTCAGCTTTCTCTCTTGGCCTTTCTTCATTATTCCAGTGCTTATTTCAAGTGATGATTTGCTGTGTCATTACTTTGTTCAAACTTATTTGTTTATCAAATCTTTTTCACACCCATTCTTTGTTATCATCAAAACCTGTGAGATCTAACATTCTCCCCCTTTTCGATGATGACAAAACTTGGTGATTTTGAACAAAGTTTTTGAAATTGAGTTTTCAAATAAACACTTCTTGAAATCAATTATAACTTTGAAATCCTTTTTGAAATAACTTGTTAAGTGTCAATTTAAAGTGTTTTGGAAATTTTTGAAAACATAACATATTCACCTTGTATACCTAATAAACTCATTAGTCCCACAATGTAATATAACTTAAAACTTAAATGAACTTGGATTGAAATTGAACTAGAATTGCATTACAAATATGAAAAGCTCTCTAAATCCCATGTACATCCATATACCAAAAATGAAAGAAGCTCAGTCAACCACAAAATCACTCAAGCTCTTCTCCCCCTTTTTGTCTTCATCAATCAAGTGGAGGACAGGAAGGCTTGACTGCAGATATAGGCTTGACAGGAAGGACCAATGAGCCATTTGAACTAGAAGAATCAAAAGAGGAGCTGGAAGATTCTGGTTCAGGAAGGTTGAGTAGAGGAATATGAATGTCATCTCTTGGAAGGATTGGAGGTGACTGAAATACAACAATAGAGGTGGTCTTAACCTCTTCTGTGGCTTCTACATAATGATGACCAGAGGATGAGGAAGAGATCTCCTCTGTATGAGTAGTGGAAGGAATAGGTGTGGGTGTGGGTTTAGGCTGAACTCTGGATGGTGAATCCTTAATGGTGATGTGGATAGTCTCATTGGTTTTAGGATCATCCACTGAGCATAGAATATCTCCAGGAAGAATAATGGGGATTTTGAGTGCAGAGGGTCTAGGTTCAAGGGGGCTAAACTCTGGAAGTTTGGGAAAGGAGATCTCAGGAACAGTTGGCTCAACCTCAATATGATGATGCTCTGAAGGGATGTTCTCTGGAGGTGAGAATGCCTCAGGAATAGATGATGGACCAGTAGAAGGTCCAGGACCCATGGAGTCCAATCTAGCCAGAATCAACCTCACAGTCTCACCATGGGCACGCTGCTCTGCTAATATCTCCTCGTGCCTCTTGTCCATCCTCTCAACCAATTCAGTCATCTTGTCATTCATGTAAGTGATCAACTCGGCATTGGTATTTATAATGTCGATATGAAATACCTTTAGCATATTCTCCATGAAATGTTGAAGTGTGGCATTAAGGAATAAGGGTGAGGATGTAGTACCAGCTGGAGCAGAAGACTGTGTGTCATCCATTTTACTCGTTTCAATCTCAGTCTTCTTCTTCTTCTTAGGGCATGATCCAGAAGACCCTTGAGAGGAATCTCAATATTAAGCTTCCCAACCTGGTTTCTTCCAATTGGAGTGATCCTCTCAATGGGCTCCTTATTCTCCAAATGACATATCTTGTTTTTCTTCAAAATAAGAGAAATGATCTAAGGATATGGCATAGGAGTAGTTGCTTTCCCTTCTATTTTGTACCTCTGTATCTCAGAGAAGATGTATTCTCCCAAGTCCTTTTGTTCCTTCAGGAGTAGAGAAGCAAACCACCTATAGTCTCGGATAGAGAGATGGGTGTAGTTATTGGCTTTGTTTACAAGGGATCTAGAGTAAATATACCAAAGAACCCTGTGATGGTCACACATATCACTCGGGTTAAAATTAAGAGGACCCACTAGCTCACCAGGTCTAAGGACAGTGAAAATCTGGTTAGGTTCAAGCTTGGAATAGATGTCATCAGGGGGTTTTCTATTCCTAACCAAATATTGATCCTAGAGGGTGAGATAAGGATTTTTTGGCCTCTAACTGTTGTGGTCATTTCTTCCTCTGCAGAAGTCCTATTAGGTTCATCTAGGATTTCTAGGTTGTAGTAAAAATGAGTGACTATTTTAGTGCAAAAGGGAAGTTTAATTGACAGCCAAGACATAAAAGGTTCAAGGAAGGGACTTAGGTCATACTTCAATACCTCCTGAAGAATCTTGATATCCACACTGTGAGTTTTGCAGACTTTCCTTCTTGAGAACTGTGTCAAGTACTTCTAAGATTCCTCCAATTTGTTGACATTGAACCCTTTTGGAGGTTTAGTGATTTCTTCTTCTGGAAATTCTGGCTTTTTGGAGGATTGACCCTTCTCTAATTGTTCAAGAATCCCAGCCATAGCTTTGGTAACATTCACATCATACTTTGGCTTTTTAGAGGGTTTCGGAGTAAAAGAGGGAGTGGAAGAATCAGAAGGTAAAGGAGAAGGAGACTTAGTGCTTTTGCCTCTCCTAGTTGAGGTGCTTTTCTTTGATTGAGCCCTTGTGACCACTGGCTCTTTGATCACAACACCTCTCTCCTTTGGTTTAGGTTGAGGTTTCAGTTGGATTTTGGCTTTTGATCTTAGAGTGAGCTTTCGTCTCTTTCTAGGAGGAGAAGAAAGAGGGTCAGAGGTTTGTCGAGATTCAGAAGAGTCTGTAGGAGTAATATTTTTGGTTCTAGCCATCTTGATTTAGAGAAAATAGAAATCTCAGAAAATCAAAGTGAGAAATCGCAAGTTAGGGCAGAGAGATTCTGAGCAAAATAGGAAGTTTTTGAAGCTGAAATTTGATGGGTTTTGACGGAAATCAAGCAAGGAAGAGATTGTTAAAACTTTTTGTGAGAGGACTGGGTGATTCACTCAAGGAGATTTTGTGGAAATGGACGAGTTTGCGACTGCTAAAGACCTAGAACCCGACGTTACTCGAGGCCCTACTCGAGTAATTATCAAGTTTACTCGAGTCCCTACTCGAGTGATCATATAGAAAATTCTAAAATAATTCATTTAAATTGCATACCTGGCATGAATAATATTGTAGTTATCCATGTATATTCCCTCGATCATTTAATAGCCACTTTAGAACAGATTTGAGTTGATTCTCATCAAATTTGTGATCTGGACCTGCAGTCACTCGAGGCCTTACTCGAGTAAACTTCAAGTTTACTCAAGGCTTCCCTCGGGTAATCGGTCTTTTTTCCTCTTGACTGTTCATTTTCCACCATTTTAGCCCACTTTAGTAATGTGCCCATTTACTTCAAGTTGTCCCTCAGGTAATGCTGCACTATCAGACATTACTTGAAGATGGCACTCCAGTGATGGTGTCCTCTATTAACCTCTGTTTTTATTTCTTAAAAACAGAGTTTCAATCTTCCTACAAAACAAGTTTCTACATACTCCGATGCTTAAGTTAGTAATCATTAAAACATTATCAAATAACATTATCTAACATTATGAAAAACCGAAATAACTTACAATTCATTGGGATTTACCATTCCTAATTCTCTTCTAATGTATAGAAATTGATCTTTTGCAAGAGGTTTGGTGAAGATATCAGCTAGTTGAAGATGAGTAGGAATGAATATCACTTTCACATCTTTCTTTTGGACATGATCTCTGATGAAGTGGTGTCTAACATCGATATGCTTGGTTCTAGAATGTTGAACTGGATTCTTTTCCAAGCTTATGGTACTAGTATTGTCACAATAGATTGGTATTTCTTTGAGATAAATACCAAGATCTTGTAGTTGTTGTTTTAGTCATATCACTTGTGCACAACAACTTGAGATTGCAACATATTAGGCTTCCGTTGATGAAAGAGACACTGTATTTTGTTTCTTGCTGAACCATGATACAAGAGATCCTCCAAGAAATTGACCTTGTCCGCTGGTGCTCTTTCTGTCTATCTTGTATCCTCCATGATCAGAATCTGAATATGCAACAAGATATTCACTTCTTCCTTTAGGATACCACAGACCCAATTCTGGTGTGTCAGCTAGGTATCTAAAGATTCGTTTGACAATTTTGGCATGTGATTCCTTTAGTGCTGATTGATATCTTGCACATATGCCAACACTGAATTGGATGTCCGGTCCGCTTGCCGTGAGATAGAGTAATGATCCAATCATTCCTCTGTATTTTGTGATGTTGTAGTCTTTTCCTTTGACATCAGCATCAAGCAACGTAGTTGAGCTCATAGGTGTGTCCGTTCCATTTGCTTCATCCATTCCATACTTCTTCAAAAGCTCTTTCAAGTACTTTGTTTGAGATATGAAGATTCCATTCTTTCTTTGTTTGATTTGCAAACCGAGAAAGAAATTCAATTCTCCCATCATTGACATCTCAAACTCTCCCTGCATTGTCTCAGAAAATTCCTTACACAGAGATTCATTAGTAGCACCGAAAACAATGTCATCAATATATATTTGAACAATTAAAATATCATCATGTTTTCGTTTTGTAAAAAGTGTTGTATCAACTTTTCCTCGTACAAAACCTTGATCAATAAGAAATTTACTGAGCCTTTTATACCATGCTCTAGGAGCTTGTTTTAAACCATATAAAGCTTTTCTAAGTTTAAAAACATGGTCAGGTTTGGTGATATCTTCAAAACCAGGAGGTTGATCTACATACACTTCTTCCATGATATAGCCATTTAGGAATGCACTCTTTATATCCATTTGATATATTTTGAATCCTTTGATGCATGTAAAGGCTCAGAGTACTCGTATAGCTTCCAATCTAGCCACTGGAGCATACGTTTCCTCATAATCAATTCCTTCTTCCTGATTATAGCCTTTGGCCACCAATCTTGCCTTGTTTCTGACAATAATTACGGATTCATCGAGTTTGTTCTTTAATACCCATTTAGTGCCAATGATCGGATGATCCTTGGGTCGGGGTACCAAATCCCAAACTTGATTTCTTTCAAATTGATTTAGTTCTTCTTGCATTGCTATAACCCAATCATTGTCTAATAGGGCTTCATCAATGTTAGAAGGTTCAATCTCAGAAATGAATGCAGAAAAACTAACTTCATTAAAGATTCTATTTCTAGTTTTGATCACTTCATTCACATCTCCTATGACTTGATCTAAGGGATGAATTTTTTTGTATTTCCAGGCTCTAGGTTGTTCTAGTGACTGCTCTTCTTCCTTGGTTTCATCAACTTCTGGAATAAGAGATTTAGAAATAGATTGACCATTTTCTTGATTTAAAAACAATTTTCTGCTCTTCATCAATGGTTTTATCAGAGGATTCAAATTCATCAAATACAATATGAATTGATTCTTCAACAACACATGTTCTTTTATTGAAGACTCTATATGCTTTACTTCGGTTAGAATATCATAGGAAAATTCCTTCATCAGTTTTAGAATCAAATTTTCCTAAGTTATCTCGACCATTATTATGAATGAAACACTTACAACAGAAGATGTGTAGATGAGCAAGGTTTGGCTTCCTTCTTTTGTACAGCTCGTATGATGTCTTTCCGAGTTTTGTTCTAATATAAGCTCTATTTGAAATATAGCAAGCTGTGCTCATAGCATCAGCCCAAAAAACTTGAGACACGTTCTTTTCATTTAACATTGCTTTAGCCATTTCAGTAAGCACTCTATTCTTACGCTCCATGACTCCATTTTGTTGTGGTGTCCTTGGAGCAGAGAAATTGTGATCAATTCCATTAGTATCACAATATTCTTCAAAGGCATGATTTTCAAATTCTCCACCATGATCTATCATAATACCTGCAATGGACATACCTTTCTCATTTTACACTTTCTTGGCAAAAACAATAAATTCTTCAAAGGTTTCATCCTTTGATGATAGAAAAATAACCTATGTAAATCTGGAAAAGTCATCAACAATGACCAATGAATATAAGTTGCCACCAAGACTTTCTACTCTTGCTGGGCCAACTAAATCCATATGCAATAATTGTAGTGGTCTATTTGTTGAAATCTCATTTTTCAATTTGAAAGATGATTTAGTTTGTTTACCCTTTTGACATGCGTCACAAATCAAATCGTTTTTGAAATTTACTTTGGGTAATCCAAGAACTAAATCCTTTTTGAGTAGTTTGCCTAGTTGATGCATGTTGACATGAGCCAATCTCTTATGTCATAGCCAACTTTCATCGGTATTACTCAGAAAACAGTTTTCAGATTCATTTCTACTAATATCTAGAGTATAGCAGTTACCTTCCCTTTTTGCTCTACCTTGATATTCTTCTTATCAAGTAGTAAGTCTTTCTTGTTGAAAATTAGACATTCCTCTGAGCCAAATATTACCCAGTTGTTTTTGTCTGCACTTTGACTCACACTCAGCAAGTTATAGCACAATCCTTCGACATAGTATACGTCTTTGACTTGTATGCCTTTTTTATTTTTGATTTCACCAATTCCTGCTATCCTTCCAGTTTGATTTCCTCCAAATTTTACCTTTCCACCTTCTTTAGGTTGCAATTTGGTAAATTTTTCGAAATCACCGGTCATATATCTAGAGCATCCACTGTCTATGTACCACTTGTTGTTTTTGGATGCTTTGAGACATATCTGCAATTAAATACGATTAAGTCTTAGGTACCCACTTCTTTTTGGGTCCTTTTGGGTTAGTACAAGAAATTTTCAAAACATATGATCCTTTAGGTACCCATTTGTAGGTTCCTATCGTTCCTTTCTTCTTATGGATGCATGAAGAGGTATAATGACCTTTTCTATTACAGTAGTTACAAAATGCAAAAGGATTTGATGTATGCGCAGAATGCTGGAAATAATTCAAATATGACTTACCTCCTGCTTTCTTTCTACCTTTCCTTCTATCTAATTTTGGATCATATCCAATACCAGATCGGTCATTTACAAATCGTTGAGCTTTTAAAATCACACTTAGCATCTCACTTCCTTTAGTAAATTTTTCAAGAGTTTTTGTGAGATCAGTGTTTTTCTTTTTCGAAGAAGAACAATTTTCACAATCCTTTTCTGAACTTTCTTTAAGTTCAATTTCAAGAACTTTGTTTTTCTTTTTTAAAACAACTAATTCTTTAACTACTTTGATGAATTCAGAATGTAAGGCATTATATTCAGAAAGTAATTCATCATAGGTAGGATCAGAATCATTTACCTCTTCTTCTGTTTCTTCTTGAGCAACAAGACATATATTGGCTACTTCTTCTTCTTCATCAGTTTCTTCGTCAGAGGAACTATCACCCCATATAGCAGATACGAAGGCCTTCTTTTTGTTGAAGAATTTGCCTTTTCTCTTTTCTTTGCTCTTTTGGTTTAGCTCTGGACATTCTGATTTGATATGTCCTGGTTTTCCACATTCGTAGCAGATGATATGATCTTTGCTGTTAGTTCCTCCTTTCTGAAAGTGTTTGAATCCTTGACCTTTCCTGTAAAATTTTCTGAATCATTTTATGATTAGGCCCATTTCATCATCATCAAAATCCTCATCCTCATCTTGATTTTCTTCTTTTGCTTTTAGTGCTAGGCCTCTCTTCTTCTTGTCACCGATGTCATCTAGTTCCCGTTTGAACTTTAGTTTACTTTCATATTCAGAAAAACTTCCAAATAGAGAAGCAACTGATATCATTGATTCTCCTTTTGCTTCTTCTATCGTAGTGACTTTGGCCTCCTACTCTTTAGAAAGAATATTCAAAATCTTTCGTACTTGGGTATGTTGATCATAGACTTTCCCAAGTGCTGCAAGTTGATTAACAAGATGAGTATATCTAAGTTCGAATTCAGATATTGACTCACCTGATTTCATTTGAAGTAGATCGAATTCAGTGACCAAGGTGTTGATCCGATTCTCCTTTATTCCCGAAGTTCCTTCATGAGCTATTTCCAGAGCTTCCCACATTTCCTTTGCTATTGGGAGTGTGCAAATTCTGAAGTATTCACTTTGACTCAAAGCACTTTGTATCATCAGAATTGCCTTGCTGTTAAGAGTGATAAGTTTCTTGTTATTCTCATCATATTCCGCTGGCGTCTTGGGAATTTTCTGAGACTCTACAATCTTTGTAGGTTGATAGTTTCCACTCTCAATCACATCCCATAGCCCATATTCAGTAGCCATCACGAATACTCTGAACTTTGCTTTCCAGAAAGAAAAGTGTTCGCCACTGAAACCTAGAGGTCTAGTGATGGATGCTCCGTCGGGAAGAATTCCTTCACCCATGCTTGCCATTGGATCCTTCTTAGGTTGTTATACCTTAACAAGAAGACCTACGCTCTGATACCAAATGTTAGAGTAAGCGTTTCACCCAAGAGGGGGGTGAATTGGGCGATACTAAAAATTTCGTTGCAAATATAAACCTTGACGGTGAATATAAAGCAGTAAAGAGTAAGGAGAAATATCACCGAAGTGTACACCAGGAGTTATACTGGTTCGACCACAACCACTTTTACCTACGTCCAGTCCTTAGAGCTTCTCTGAGAGTTTCACTATAATTTCCAAGATTCGGTGGGTTCTTGGCACCTCGGTACAAGCAAGTTCCTTCGCCTGGACACTCGCTCTCCCTTACAAGTTGTAATCCAATCCCAACTCAAGGTTCCATAACCTTAAGTTACCTCAATAACAAATATTGAGTTTGAATGAAATATCTCTCTTACAGAGTGAATAAGAATCACTGAAGTGCAGAATTACAAGTATATGTAAAAACAGAGTATTGAACGTGAACTTGATAATGCCTTCGTGTGTGTTCTAGTTGTTGTAATCTCTGTTTGCATGTTCCCATATATATAGATGTGTTAATAATGACCGTTGGAACATTTTCTTCTCGCCCGTTAGAGTGTGTGCAGCCACTGTTGACTTTTCCCTATTTTGAAAAATATCCATTTGTGGTAGGTGGCGGTAGGTAGCATTTGAACATTGCATTTGACTTTCCTTATTTGGTAAGATCTCTTCATTGTTTACCTGCGAATATGCTAAGAATACTAATACAATGAAGATTAATCATATAGGAAATAAATCAATGAACGTTGGAATGATTTCTGAATTTCTGGACTTGGATACTCGAGTGGTCCCTCCAGTATTCATTCAGTTTACTCGAGTGGTTACTCGAGTATCTTCGTGAAAATATTGATAGAGAGCAAGTCTATAAATGAATATCACAATACTCGGGTAGTGCACAGAGTAAAGCAAATTACAAACCTTGGAAATACCTCTTTACTTGAGTACTTACTCGAGTATACTACAATTTTCTTCACAGGTTACTCGATGCTTCACTCCAGTAATGTTGGTAGGATTTCAGGCCGAGAGCACTTCAAGTTTTGCTTACCTGTTTACTCGAGTACCGCCTCAAGTGAACATCTATTTTCTGCATCGCTTACTCAGGTAAATACTTCAAGTGCATTGTATATAACTCCGCAGATCACTCGATTACTGACTCGAGTAATCTCGTTCAAGTCTTTGACATAGAACATTTTAATACCTGCATACTTGAGTGGTGCCTCGAGTGAAGTGTGATAAAAACATTTTAGATTAATCGAGTGTTACCTTCAAGTTTTGTTTACCACAGTGATTTACTCGAGTGGCTCCTCGAGAAACATTGGCAGGATTGAAATACCGAGAGCAACATATTTCTTGAAGCAGGGGACTCGAGTACTGACTCGAGTAACGTTGGCAGGCCGAGAGCAACTGGAAGTGATTTCCCTGATTACTCGAGTGCTTACTAATGTAATGTTGGCAGGATTACATGGCCGAGAGCAACTCATTTCCTTGTGGCAGGTTACTTGAGTGTTGACTCGAGTAACTCTTCTTTTCACTTCATATTACTTGAGTCGTTCCTCGAGTGATGTATCTGGCCATGAGTTACTTGAGGTTCTGTGCTCTGGTTACTTTAAGTTTCTGTCTCATTACTCAAGTAGCCTTTTAGAAATTCTGCCAGTGATGAAGTTTCTCAGCTTTCTCTCTTGGCCTTTCTTCATTATTCTAGTGCTTATTTCAAGTGATGATTTGCTCTGTCATTACTTTGTTCAAACTTATTTGTTTATCAAATCTTTTTCACACCCATTCTTTGTTATCATCAAAACCTGTGAGATCTAATAGGTCATTCCACAGTGATCCAATCGAATTAGTGATTAAGCATTACATTTTTCGTATTCATTTAAATTGAGCAAATCAAGTAGGAATTTGAAAACAATTTAAATAAAAGAAAAAGCACTAAATTTAATGTTTTTAATATTTCAATGGATAAAACAACCTAGAGTGGCTAATCTCTTTTTCAAGTCTTAGAGCATGTCACTCAATTAAAAGCACTTAATGTTAATTTGTTAATCTAGAGTTTAAATGAGTATAAGTATCTTCCAATTACTCATACCACTCTCTCAAATTAAAATTGTTATTCCTAACTAATTTACTCAAAAGACAATAAATATCCAAATTCACTCTAACAAGATTATATGGGTCAAATAGGTATATTCCTATCCTATTGGCAAATTAGAATAAATTCTAATCCCATATTACTTAATCTTATAGTCCAATTAAGATCCCTCTCCCAAGACTAATCCAAATCCCCCAAATTTATACTTAGTGGTGATCAAGCACAAAGTAGATTATAAGATTAGGTAAACGAAAATTAACAATCAAATGGTTCATACATGCTTAAATCCCTAAATTAATTCATAGCTACTGCATCTCTTTACACACAGTCATCATCTCAATAACAATGGAATCAAAGCTCAGAACCATGATGAAAAATCAAAGGCAAAGAATTAAAAACAGAGCAGTGAAATTAAACACACGAGAGCTTCCTCTGCCAATGATTAACGAAACTAATCCTCCAAAGTGAGGATTGCCTCTCTCTCTGGTTCCAAGTGCAAATCAAGAATGAACAATCAACCAGCCACTATGAAGAATCAGCTCCCAAAACAACAGTAGTTTCCTCCTGTGGTACAATCGAGAACGTCGAATCACAAGAATAACAGAGTAGCAATTGACAGAACGAGTAGCTTTTCTGGTTTTCACAGCTCCGTCCAACTTCCGTTGCCGGAGAGGAAAACAGAACAGTAACAGTAGCCTTCTCTGGTTCAGCTCACGAGGATGCCGAAAGTGAAACTCACTGTGATCGCCGCCCCTCAGCTACCTCTCTTGTCTGTCTCGGTCTCTGATTCAGAGCTCAGGAAGACGATCCCCTGCCTATAGTGAAGCTGCTCTTCAGTCTCGCTCTGCTCCCAGCTCGCGGTGATGATCCTAAATTTCCAATGCCGGCTCCACCGTTTGGTTCAGCTCATCCTTCCTACTCGCTGCTTTCTCCAATGTCGGCTGCCTCTTCCCTCCTGAAGATGATGAATAATGAATCCTCAATCTAGCCTCCTCCTCTCAGTCAAAAACGTAGCTCTCTCTTTTTCCAAACAGTGCCCTCCCACTGTAGCCGATCGAAGACAAAAAATATTAACAAAAATTCTAATATCTACTAATAATAATAAGTAATAATGATAGTGCTAACTGATAAAATCAACTGACGGTGTTCTACCCTTTCTATTTCTTTCTTTTTAATAAACTTTTATTATAATTTATTTATTCATTTAACTAGAATTACCTAATTCTAATTAATATAAAATTATGATATTTTCAATAAAATCCCCTAAATAATGTCTCAACCTTGATTTAATCTTAAAATAATAAAATCTCATTGAATTCTTTCAAACTTGTCTAAATAACTCTCCAAATATTTTCAAAATGTACTTTAAATATACTAAAAATGGAGAGTTATCACTTTGTATTCTACTGTTGTTTGAGTTCCTTCACTCGTTCTTAGGAAGAATAAATTACGAAGCATACATGCACAAATGATGCAAAATCAAAACATTAAGAATAGTATAATAAAACCCTCCATTTGTTTTGAACAATGTGTGTCCTTTGAGTTATTGAGCAGAAACCCAAAGAGAAGCATGCAAATAACTCTATCCCATATAGCAGGCAAATGTAGGTCAAGTTCATTCAGATTTGAACATTGCACTGTGACTAAATGCATGGACAGGAATCAAATTTCCTTTACCTTTGCAGGTTTTGATGAATATATTATCCACTCGGGGAGTACTTGAGCAAGGCGCATGTTTGGACGCTCTAATCTCTATAATGGTGGATTCACCGCCCAATCAAATGGTAGAACTCTCGTCTTGGCATCAGTTGAATGTGTGGCCTATTTCTCTTCATAGATCAAAACACATTAATACTAGTGTTTGCTAGAGATTCACCAATAAGGAATTTAGTGAGCAAAATCCTAAATTCTTATGTATAATGGATTTCAGATACAAGATATTGGCTCAAATATATAGGAACTCAAGATCCCCCGTGTTTCAATTTTCCAGATCAAATTTCCAAAATTTTAGTATGTAAAATTTTTGCATACTAACCGCTCAAGAAAAATGATCTAATTGTTCTGATGTTTTATTTTTGTTATTTGATGAAGCTAAATTAGTGAGTTATTGGCTTAACTTTTAAGACTTACCAATAAAAGTCAGAAAACCTTTCATCTTGATACTTATCTGAGAGTCTGAGGTTTTGCTGCAACAAACATTCTTGTTCTGTCACCTCAAAAAGTTGCATCTCTTGTGCTTATCGTTTATAGGGATTTTAAGAAATGTAATGGTATTATGGAAGTTGCAGACCTCATACGAGACAAGCAAGCAGAGGAAAATCTCAGGAACTTCTTGTTCTTCTTGCAACCTGCCTCACTCCTATTCACACTTGTTTGAATGATGTATGGGATGGAATTCATTTTGCTACATGCCAAATAGTCGCATATTGATAAATAATTTATATATGGGTCCACTGCTCTAGAGACTGCAATTCAAGCATCCTCTTACTCCGGGTTAGCTTATCTTTCAATTTATTCTTTTCTATAATGTTGGATCAAAATATCAGATTTACTTTCCTAAACATATTATATACTCCTCCAGTTCTCAATATAAAACATTCTAGTCATCTTTCTTAATTCCCTCATCCCCTCCCCTCTTCGATTATTGTAAAGGGGGCATCAATAGGGGTAAACTAGTAAAATATTTACAAATATGAAAACTATGTCTTATATTTGGGATCAAAATCAACTCCGTAAATATATCTTATATTAAGGACCGTAGGAGTATATAGGCATAGTCTATAGATGTGATGCTTTTTCCTGGAAATGACCACATGTACTATGTCTTGTCTTTTATGGCTCAACATTAATTCTTTTGTAAACGAGAATTTCAAACCCATGCACACTTCCAACTTGATGCAGGTTGAAATGTGAGGAGTTTTTGTTGCTTCTCATTGGACATGTCAATGGAAGGGATAGGGCTCCTTTGGCATCAATACATGAAGATGTAAGGCACCTGCTTGGGGAGAAATCAGCTTCCTTGATTTTGGCAGCAAGTCAGTTTGGGTCAACGCTTGATCCTAAACAGAGACTAACAGCTCTACAAATCCAAGCTCGCCGGGTGCTCGAGTCGTTGAACTTGTACTGAATTTCCTGGTCACATAAAGGGGCAAAGGTTTCTTGGCTTGTATGTGTAGTGAATTTGATTATAGGATTACCGTCAATGAAAACGCTAGCAATTCTAGCATATATCTTTACAAGAAAAATCAATGAGAATGTGGTCTATGATTGCTATTCGCATCCTGAGTTGTTCCTAAGTAACAAATATTTTTGGTTAACATTCTTCGTCTACATTTGTACTTCCTTCTGTCCAAATTATAATGAAGTTTTCTAGAAGGAAATTTTGGTCTAAAATATAAGAGGCTGATAGAGTAATTAATGATTGTTTTCCACTTTTATCCCTTGTAGGAAAAAGAGAGTTAATAAATAATATATGTATATTTGAAAATCATATTTTTTTTAATATGAGTAAAATGGGCAAGTTTCATCAATTTAAGATGTATTAAATAATTTAACTAACCATTTTTTGTTCGTTTGAATTAGTTGACAATGTCTTATATTTTGAACCCTTTAGTGCGCTTTTACCTAATGTGCTCAAGGAGATAAATATAGAACTCAACTTTATAAATATATCTATATATATAGAACTCAAAATGAACTCAAGTGTAAGAGCTCAGAAAATTTCACTTCCTCAAGAAAATTTTGCTTCCGTAAGTGCAAGCTTAGTTTTCTGATAAATTCGAAGAAACGAATTATAGAAATTGTAGTTGTATTTTTGAAACAGAGCAAAGCAGCCAACGTTGACATGAAAATAAAGCATATGACTAAAATGATGCAAGGCATGACGATTATGCAGAGGGAGTAGGTGGCTGGAGAGTTGGTGAAGATGCCATTGTTGACTATTACAATATTTTAATGCATGAATTAGTATTATAAATAGGTTCTAAACTTCATTGTAAATCATCAAGATTTGGAATAAACACATTTGAGTTGGTTTCTATACCATTTTGGTATAGAAAATAAAGCAGAGCAGAGCCAACATTGACATGAAAATAAAGCATATGACTGAAATGATGCAAGGCATGACGATTATGCAGAGGGAGTAGGTGGCTGGAGAGTTGGTGAAGATGCCATTGTTGACTATTACAATATTTTAATGCATGAATTAGTATTATAAATAGGTTCTAAACTTCATTGTAAATCATCAAGATTTGGAATAAACACATTTGAGTTGGTTTCTATACCATTTTGGCATCAGAGCCTGGTTCTAGAGGGAGGGAAAACGAGAGAGTGAGGAATAGGATTGAGAGGGAAAAACGTTGGGAAAACAGGGTGTGCAAATTCCATTCTGCCGACCTTTTCTCAAAAATCTAACCACACCATCGTCTTCAGAAGGTCCCAAAACCCAGGACAGGTGTCGGCCACCACCGTGAAATGCCGCTACGCGCCGCCATGCGCCACCGCCTGAGACCCACGCGCCGTCAACGGAGCCTACGCGCCGGCCACACGCCCAGAGGTTGAAGACAACCCAGTCAACTGACACGTCATCATTGTCTGACCAGTTAGTGCCACGTCGTCCAATCATATTACGCCACGTGTCAATAGCGCCACGCCAGCATCACCGTCAGCATTGCCACATCACCCAGTCCAATCAGCATCCACGTCATCAGTCAACACAACGTGGACCAATCACTAACTGACACGTGTCACTCTGGCCACGTTAGCATAACTGTCAGCTAGAATTTTGTTAAAATTGCATTTGGGTCCCCAGTTTTCTGCGATAATTTCATTTTAGGCCCCTGAATTTCCTGAAATTACATTTTGACCCCCAGAATTTGCCAAAATTATATTTCAAACCCCCTGAACTTTCTGAAATTACATTTTGACCCCCAGAATTTGCCAAAATTATATTTCAGACCCCTGAACTTTCTGAAATTACATTTTGACCCCTAGATTCTGCCAAAAGTGCATTTCAGACCCCCCCTGAACTTCCTGAAATTACATTTTGACCCCCAGATTCTGCCAAAATTATATTTCAGACCCCCTGACTTCCCTTACCCTTCTACCTCGTACCTAATAACTGCGTACTTAAGTCATAACCTATCCAACAAACTATAAAATGCCTCCAAGATGCCGGAATAGACAGGAAATTGAGATGGAGGAAATGAGACGCCAGATTCAAGAACTAGAGGCCACTATAGTAGAACAGCAAGCCTTGCTCGAAACTCGTAGAGACCACACAGAAGATGATTTGAATAGCCACAGTTTGTCATCCTCTGACTACTGTCATCGTCCTCGCCAACAACCATTCCGCCTTAATGACATTAAGGTAGACATTCCTGAATTCGAGGGAAGACTACAACCGGACGAATTTATTGACTGGTTACAAACAGTTGAACGAGTCTTTGAGTACAAAGAGATTCCAGATGAGCAGAAAGTTAAAATTGTAGCCATCAAATTGAAGAAACATGCCTCCATATGGTGGGAGAATCTCAAAAGAAGGCGTGAAAGAGAAGGAAAGAGCAAGATACGAATGTGGGACAAGATGCGACGTGAGCTCTCACATAAGTTTCTTCCAGAAAATTATTATCAAGATAATTTCCTTCAGTTACATAATCTTCGCCAAAAGGCTATGTCTGTAGAAGAATATACCAGGGAATTTGAGAAACTTATGATGAAATGTGATATACAAGAAAGGGAGGAGCAAATAATAGCTCGTTATCTCGGAGGGTTAAATACAAACATCGCCCATCCAGTACAACTCCAACAATACTGGACTCTGGATGACGTTATCCGTTTAGCCATCCGTATTGAGAAGCAGATGCCCAGAAGGCCTCCATAACAACCGTCTTCCTCAACCAGAATTCCTTTTGATGGGCATAAGTCACAAATACATCATCCTAGCTCTTCAAATGCGCCTCCACCAAAGGCTATTAGGGAATTCAACTCTAAAGCACCTAAGTGCTTCAAATGTCAAGGATTCGGTCACATCGCTTCTAACTGTCCTAACCGTAGAGTTGTCACTATTATGGAAGGGGAAGCTTCTACAATATTTGACGAAGAAAGGGAGCCTATGCCTGAAACAGAGCCGATATTTGATGAGGAGCCAATATTTGATGAGGAAATTACTCCTGCAGATCACGGTGAATCACTTGTTATTAGGAGAAGTCTGCATACAGCCACTGTGAAAGAAGAACCTTGGCTACATCGCAACATTTTTCATACTCGCTGCACTACTCAGGGTAAAGTCTGTGACGTCATTATCGACAACGGAAGCTTTGAAAATGTAGTCTCTAACTACATGGTAGAAAAGCTGCAACTACCAACTCACAACCATCCGTACCTATACAAGCTCCAATGGTTCAATAAAGAAAGCGCGGTCAAAGTGTCAAAATGATGCGTTGTTACTTTTTCTATTGGAAAAAGGTATCACGATGAAGTTTGGTGTCGATGGACGCTTGTCATCTTCTTCTGGGAAGACCTTGGCAATATGATCGACACGCTCTATACGACGGGTATGCAAACGCATATTCCTTCCAGAAGGATGATGTGAAGATTCAGCTTGAACCTTTGCCACCAGATAAACACGTCAAAATCAAAAATAAGCCCAAGTCATTTTTACTGAAGCATAAAGTTTCAGATCAATCTTCATTCATTGATGATGATGTTGTTTTTGACTCGAGGACGAGTCCTGTCCAACCCCGGGAGAATGAAACAAAGCAGAGCAGCCAACGTTGACATGAAAATAAAGCATATGACTGAAATGACGCAAGGCATGACGATTATGCAGAGGAAGTAGGTAGCTGGAGAGTTGGTGAAGATGTCATTGTTGACTATTACAATATTTTAATGCATGAATTAGTATTATAAATAGGTTCTAAACTTCATTGTAAATCATCAAGATTTGGAATAAACACATTTGAGTTGGCTTCTATACCAATTTTGCTTCCATTTGTTTGATTCAACCAGAAGCGACAACACTAATTTATTCTGCGTCAATTGTTCAGATATTCGTACTATCATTGTTCTTAAAACTTTTATTTTTCTATAATTTTTCTAACCATGAATTTCCCACCTCAATTTTGAGACTTCAATTACTTGTGCCCGCATGCCTCCATCAGGTTGATTCTCTTCTTTTTGTAATCCTTATTTGATTCGTATTCCCATGGAAAATACCGAAGAATTCCCAAGTCAAATTGTATCTGGAACATATACTAGATACATTTAACATCACTACTATATTTCTCCTCAAGAATTCAATTTGCCAATTTGTTCTAGATGACGTCCAGCTTAATCAAACCAAAAAGTTTATTACCATCAATTAAGTCCTAAAAATTAAAAATAACATTAATTTAACACCAAAATCAAGGCTAACGTTAAAAGCGTTAAAACTATATCGATGGTATAAGCTTTCCAAAATTAAGTTGATGGCAATAACATCTTCTAGCTACCAACATGAAAGTCTATTATATTCTGCTCTTCTTTAAAAATAAAAAAAAAATAATAGTATGATATTATACAAACAGAAATATTCAAGAGTCAATCCATGTAAAGTTTGGGGGGAAACTCCGGTGATTTGTTACAGGATTCTTCAGCTAAAAAATGACACGTGAAAAAATATGGTTAGATTCAATAGTGCTACGGATTTGAAATAAAATAGAGTAAAATCCACATGTACTACTTTCATCTGAAAACCTAACCATGAAAATTTAGAATGTTAACCCAAGTTTTGCACTTCATCATAACCCAACCGCAGTCATGATTTTCAACAGTAAAGGACTTAATGCTCATTCTTCTCCTCCCCACATTTCCTTTTGAGTGATCCACTCAGGGCGGCCTTGGTTTTCGCCCACTCTTTCAACGAGGCAGCATTCCTCATAAATGAGCAAGTCTCGCCTATTTTAATCTCTGTAGTTGATAGACCTATTTTATTACTACATTTTCTATGGGATTCTATTGTTTTTAGGATATGTTTGGAGGCTAAAAATATGCAATCTGTGATAATTTGGGAACATTTGATGCTGCTGAAATTTCTATATATGCAGGGACAAAATGGTGAAATAAGCAATTTTGAGTCATGAGAAAAAATGGTTAGATGCGAATGGTTTAAGGGAGTCAAATGGAATGCATGTGATCACGTGGGGACCACAAGGAAAAGGCTGAACACATTAGTTAAAGAGAAGAATTGGACCCAGCTATCATACATTTTTTTCTTAATGCCTTTGATGTGGACACGTGGGGTATGATCTACTTGTGGATTTCACTTTGGATTCCCAAGCCAAGAGAAAACTTGCACACACACGGGAAAAGAGGATTTTTTATTTTGGAGAGGAGTAAAAAAGGCGGGAGAGACTGGATCATTTTTTGGGGCATCTGAACAAAACTCACGCGCTGGACACCTCTGAGATTTTCGCATCTCGTGCCCTTGGACTTCTCCGTCGCTGATTCTTCTCGGCGCTATTCTTGAAGATTTTGCCATGGCCGAAGGATTTTTGCCGATTGTTGAAGCGTTCTGCAACACCATGAGTGGCTGAATATCTTTTCTTCCCTAAGAGATGAGCCAGAGCCTGAGTCATCAATCTACAAGGGAGTCGATTTAATCATTGTATCTAGATTAGGATTCTTCTTGTCTCTGTTCAGAACTTGCGATCTTGATCTACGATTCTTCTGATTTTGTATTTCTTAATGGCTGATAAGTCAGGATTATGGATTGCAATGTGTTTAGGTGTTTAATGCTCTCTGATTAAGAGTAGATTCAGTTTTGATATTTGGTTGGTTTAAATCAGATTTTGTGACTGAATTGATTAATTTGTAATGAGTATTGTTCAATATTCACCTAGGAGCTCTAAATGCATTTCGTTCCCTTAATTCCTGAAAATAAAATCAGATTCTTCTCTTTAGATTAACTCAATTAAATAGGAAGACAATGAAGGCTAGGTGAGACTCTTAGGGAAGACCATTTGAACTTGATTTCTTCACAATTATACTGCTCTGTTTTTCTGTCATTTTCATTTCTTAACTCTGAAAAATCAATAAATAGTAGGAAATAGGATATATGTTCACCAATAATTCAGCAAGATGAACTCATTCACTTAATTTGTTTTAGTGCTTTTACAATTGAGATTTAAGGATTTCTAGCTCCTCAAGAGAATCGACCTAGGTTGCACTACTATATTGCATATTTAGTGTCCTAGTATTTTGATAAACTCACACGACAGGGTTAATCAAATTGGCGCCATTGCCGGGGAGCTTAATTTCCTTGAATTTCAGTTGTTTAGGTGCTAAATAATTTGTTATGTGACTGGTGCTCCATATTTTGAGATTTTGGTTTCTTGTGAAAATCAAATAAACATTCGTTTTGCTTCTTTAGGATTTTTTTTTTTCAGTTAAAAAAACAACCAGAGACATTTCTTACGTTTTGCTGCCGTGGACTTTTGGTTTGCAATTGGAATTGAACCTTTTGTGAGTGTTTTGGATTTGTGAATGACTGGACTTTGCTTGAATCAGTGTTGTGAACTCAGATCTTAAACATATATCATGGCTTGGAATCATGGAAATTTTAATCCTTATCCTTCCTTGTCTTTTAATTTTCCTAATCTTGACATGAATTATAGGAACCCTTTTCCTACATCTCCAGCATCCGAGGAACCAGAACCACAGTGCAACCACTGTAGCTCATATTGGCATGATGAAAGAGATTGTCCTCAGAAACCGCAAAAGTCTTATGATAGCCTTAATGCTTTAACCTCACCTTGTTGCTATTGCAATTCACCTTGGCACATAGGAAGGAGTTGTTCTCATGATGCTTCTCTGTGGAAAATTTATAATCGCTTGGATGTGCAACGAAATGAATTACTTCGTGAAGCAACAATGTTTGGGAGTTCAAGAGCAATAGAAGAGGAGATAGAGGAAATTACTAGTTCCATGGATATGCTCCTAAAGAACATGGTAGTGAAATTTGGAGGTGCTAAAGGAGTTTCACAACCTCAAGGTCAACATGAAGAACAAGGAAGAAATGTAGAGAATACTCCAAGCACTACTCACAATGAAGAGGATACTCCAGCTTTAAGGCCTACACTTTTTACATCCACACAAGTACAAGAAGTAGAGCAAGTGAGAGCACCTAGTACAGATATTCAAGGACTTATTGGAGTTGAAGTTAAATCTGGAAATGCAGAAACCTTTTGGACATCTGAAAGCAATATGGAACACCAAATGAGACATCCTATAGCAATGCAATCTGAGCATGTCCATCCATCATTGCTGCCTCAATTTACAAGCTCAGATATGGGGATTGATGCAGCACTATACTGTACAAGTGCAGAACCTCAAAAACCTGATTATTTACTGCAACCGGACAAGTCTCATGCAGCAAGCCAATGTGATGATCTTCAACCTTCATTGCTGCAACCCTGTGAGAATTTGAATGGAGATTTTAGAGTTGAAACACATATTAGAAGTACTGAGGTTGAGAATTTTTATGCTTCCCCACATGCTAAAAATCTAGAACCTAGTAATCTAGTTGAACGTGACTTATTACAGCTACAGGAGAATAGAATAAAGATGATGAGTGCTAGCCAAGTTTTGACATTATATCTATCTCTAGTGCAAATTAAGGAGCTGGACATATCTCCTATGGCAAACCTTGAAAGCATTGTAAGCATATTCTTACCTTTGCATATTCTTAAGAACTTACATATTGCTTCTCTTAAATCTAAATCAGGACATGATGTTGAGATATGGGATCTGTTCATTCACTCTTTCAAATCTGAAAGCAAGCCTGTCTATTCTCTTCAAGTCAAGCCAGAGCATATGGACTTGAAAAGTGACATAAATGCAGAACTGACATTGGGATTCTCTAGTGCTGAATTTGTTGTTGTCCAGCAGTGTTTCAGTGCAGGGAATCATATTTCTAGTCACATTTCAGTGTCTCATAAGGGAGTATTTGGTTCACTTGGGTTGCAGCAACTAAACTCTTCTATTGAGCACCCTTTACTCTATGTTTTACACTCTAGTTCCAAGTGCTTGAGTCCTCTAGATCACTTCATGTGTATGCAACATGTTCAAGCTATTGGATATTTGGTTGTTCAACATTCTAATGCTCAAGGATTTTTGAAAGAAATCTTTTCTTGTGATCTTGCACCTGATATAATAGAATTGTGTGATGTGGAATATGATTTCTTTCTGTTTGCTTATGATGTTAGAACTGACCATGGTTGTAATATGATTTGGAATTTCATGCATAGTCACACATATATTCATGAGATACTTTCTTGTGCCTTAACTCCAGACTTAGGTGATTGTGGCCATGCTGTGACTTGTTTTCTTGAACAGAAAATGATGATATCTGACTTTCTTGAATCTGATGTGGATCTTGATAACTCTCTTTTTGCTAAAACTGGTCACACTTCTACTCATGAAGTGCTCTCTTGTGACTTGACTCCGGATTTAGATGCACATGAGTCTAATTATATTACATGCATGATCTCTGTTCAAATCATTGCTGCTGCTTGTCATTCTGCCTGGCAGGAATTTTCATGGGATGCTTCTCCACTAACCAATGATGCACCATATATATTGAAGCCATTGCCGATTGATCCGGAACCGCCACCAAAGATGGGCTACAAACAAACTGAACCTGTTCTGGACATATTGCTGTTTCTCATATGTGATGAGAATTTTTGCTACAAGAGCTTGAAGAGATTTCATTACAAGGTTGTCTCTTCCCTTCACTTACATTTGCTGTTCTGAATTGTTTAATTCCTTTATGAATATGCATGCTTGATATAAGTCTGGGGGAGGGACTATTCTAGTAGAAAAGGTAGATATAAATGTTGAACTCCACTGTTTTGGCAGTTTAGTTTGAGGGAAGATGGATTTAGATGTGTTTGATGATTTTCTTGCTGGTTGGACACATGCACCCAATTGGTTTCACTATGCCCTTGCTTTGCTATACCCCTGTATTGCCCTCTCTTAGCTCATTTTGCGGCTGTTTGCATTGGGGACAATACAAAATTCAAGTGTGGGGGAGTTTTAGATGTCATTTGCTGCTGTACAAGTGCCATTGCTGCTATTTCTGTGAACATTTCATTGCTGTTATTAAGTTTCTGCACACTTGAGTTTCTTTACACCTGGGCAGAAAAAAATTGAATATTGAAAATCCAGTTTTCATTGGTTGTTGTAGAAGTAAGCTTGATTGAGATATGAGAACTTTGATTTGGCTATCTGATTCTGCATAATTGGTATAGGAATGAGCACTTATTCATGGCATTAGGATCAATTTAGTGTATAATTTTGTCTTTGTTAATGGGCTAGAGGAATTAATCCTTGATGGAAGGTTTTTGAGCCTTATTTCATTCCTAAATATTGAGAGCATATTCCCTAGAGTTAGTTCTCTCTAGAACTTGTCCTAGCTCTTTGTCGAGGCTACATATATGCATGGGAAGAGGTGTACATGATAGAGGCATTTGTTCTAGACCTCATATAGACCTAAACACAAACTTTAAACAATTGACCATTTGCAAACCACTTTGAGCCCTTCCGTTTCTTTTCTTTCCATCATTGACCAGTTGAGTAGAATGCATGATTATTTCTGCAAAACATGATCTAGCTTCTTAAGTGGTAGTAGAGTTTAGTGACTTACTTGAAAGAAATAAAGTTTAATCAGATGTGATGTTCTGTGCTTGCAGATTTGATCTCTGAAAAAAGAATGTAAAAAAAAAAGAGGCAAGTTGAAAAAAAAAATTGAAAAAAAAAACGAAAAAAAAAGAAGAAGAAGAAAAGAAAAAAAACAAGCAAATGATGATGAAAAAAAAGAAAGAAAGAAAGCATGAAGGAAAAAAAAACGAAAAAAAAAAGTTGAAAAAAAAAGAAACAAAAGAGAGATCAATCAAGCATGTATAGTGATTTTTGTGTAGTAGTTGATAAACTATTTGCATAGATGATTAGGATTGACTTCATGTGAGTTTCAGCTTTGATTGATGTATTATACACATGCACAAGAAAAAAATGAGGATGTTGGTTTAGTTTTGCATGCTTCTTGAATATGCATTTTTGCTTAAGTGGTCAATGCTTAATCTTTCCATATCCATCACAGCCTTTCCAACATTACAGCCTAGAGAAAGCCCTCTTGATACATTAATTCCCATGATTTTGAGTGGTGGAGATATTAGAGCTTTGACAAGCCTATGGTAGAGGCTAGCCTAGGAGAGAGGAGAGAAAGAACCCTATATGAGAGAAGAGAGAAACACTAATTCCTGTGAGTCCTTGATGCCTATTACCAGTTACAAAATTGTGCATTAAAATGGTTATTTTGTCTGAATGATTGTAAGTTTCTATATTGATCATAAAGATGAAAATGGTAAGATTAAGGAGCCCATATTTTAGTTAGGTTTGCTGCTAAAATTATTATTGAGAATTGGATTATGGATTGAGATTTATTTGCTCAGGAGTGCAAATGTTCTAGTGCGGGGGAATTTGATAGACCTATTTTATTACTACATTTTCTATGGGATTCTATTGTTTTTAGGATATGTTTGGAGGCTAAAAATATGCAATCTGTGATAATTTGGGAACATTTGATGCTGCTGAAATTTCTATATATGCAGGGACAAAATGGTGAAATAAGCAATTTTGAGTCATGAGAAAAAATGGTTAGATGCGAATGGTTTAAGGGAGTCAAATGGAATGCATGTGATCACGTGGGGACCACAAGGAAAAGGCTGAACACATTAGTTAAAGAGAAGAATTGGACCCAGCTATCATACATTTTTTTCTTAATGCCTTTGATGTGGACACGTGGGGTATGATCTACTTGTGGATTTCACTTTGGATTCCCAAGCCAAGAGAAAACTTGCACACACACGGGAAAAGAGGATTTTTTATTTTGGAGAGGAGTAAAAAAGGCGGGAGAGACTGGATCATTTTTTGGGGCATCTGAACAGAACTCACGCGCTGGACACCTCTGAGATTTTCGCATCTCGTGCCCTTGGACTTCTCCGTCGCTGATTCTTCTCGGCGCTATTCTTGAAGATTTTGCCATGGCCGAAGGATTTTTGCTGATTGTTGAAGCGTTCTGCAACACCATGAGTGGCTGAATATCTTTTCTTCCCTAAGAGATGAGCCAGAGCCTGAGTCATCAATCTACAAGGGAGTCGATTTAATCATTGTATCTAGATTAGGATTCTTCTTGTCTCTGTTCAGAACTTGCGATCTTGATCTACGATTCTTCTGATTTTGTATTTCTTAATGGCTGATAAGTCAGGATTATGGATTGCAATGTGTTTAGGTGTTTAATGCTCTCTGATTAAGAGTAGATTCAGTTTTGATATTTGGTTGGTTTAAATCAGATTTTGTGACTGAATTGATTAATTTGTAATGAGTATTGTTCAATATTCACCTAGGAGCTCTAAATGCATTTCGTTCCCTTAATTCCTGAAAATAAAATCAGATTCTTCTCTTTAGATTAACTCAATTAAATAGGAAGACAATGAAGGCTAGGTGAGACTCTTAGGGAAGACCATTTGAACTTGATTTCTTCACAATTATACTGCTCTGTTTTTCTGTCATTTTCATTTCTTAACTCTGAAAAATCAATAAATAGTAGGAAATAGGATATATGTTCACCAATAATTCAGCAAGATGAACTCATTCACTTAATTTGTTTTAGTGCTTTTACAATTGAGATTTAAGGATTTCTAGCTCCTCAAGAGAATCGACCTAGGTTGCACTACTATATTGCATATTTAGTGTCCTAGTATTTTGATAAACTCACACGACAGGGTTAATCAGTAGTGCACGTTTCATTTATGTGTGTATCACATTTTTCCTCAGTTATGGAAGCAGGAGCGATATCATTGCCAGTAACATGTTGGCTCTTTTCTGGGGTACTCCTGGTCATGTTCAACCCATCTCCGACAGATTCAATGGTAGTATGCTTAGCCAAAACATTATGCTTCTTTTCTGGGCTACTCTTCACCAAGTTCAAACCATTTCCAACAGATTCGTTGTTAGATTCCTTGGCTAAATCAATATACTTGGCATCACCAGAACCAGTAAGGTTTTCAGTGGACTCTTTCGCCACTGGCTTTTGAGAAGAGTTTCCAGGAAAAATCTGAGTTATGCTGAATGCATTGTTATTCTGACCAACCAGTTGTGTCCAAGATAGCTTTTGCTTCCAGGCAACACCTTTGCCTGACTCTTTGGACGTGGCATTTTGTATGGTAGGCCATGCTTCCGCAAGTTCTTCCATTACTTCTGCCTTTGCAGGTTCAATCTCCTTGCCTCCCTCCATTACAATGTGCTCAGTTTTGTTCTTTGCTGATTCAAGTTCACATAAACGATCAGATCCTTGTTTTTCAATAGAATTAGAGTCTAGCAGCATATGGGAGGTATTGAAAGAACTGTTGCCTCCATCACCAAGAAGTTCTCTCCATGAAGATTTCTGAGACCATGAAACTTTAGTTGGTTCACTAAAACCACTGCCTAATTCAGTGCTGCGCACCTGTGAGCTCATCTCATCCGAATGTTTATGCATGCGTCTCTTGCCTTCAGAGGTAGCAGACGTTGAATCATTTCTTTTCCCTTCAAGATTATGACGGAGCTTTCTCTTCTTGTCAGGTGCAATATTATTGCTTTTCTGCACTTCAAGCTTATTCTTGTTTGGTTCATCCTCTAAAACTTTTGCTTTGTTCAATTCTGATTCCTGAAAGTCCAGGATAACAACTTAGATAAAATAGAGATATACATATAATGTAACAACAGCAATACAGACAGTACCATTCAGACATAACCTAACCTGATTTCTTAATATTCTTTCAAGTTCCAGGCTACCTATTATATCTGTTTTCTTTTTCTTTGTCTCCATGTTAATGATGAGACCATCATCATCCGACGCACTGTCTGCTTCAGATTCATCATATTGTAAACCACTGGGTGATACATCTGAGTACTTGACAAGTTTTCCCTTTCAAATAGTTTGTTCATCACAACATTCATTATGTTAGTTTCTTCATCATTCATCCCACCACCTTCTGCTTCCCCATTATGAAATTGCTTTGGTCTTATTGTGCCAGAAGGACTAGAATGTTCCTCACAATCACAAAAATGCACTGGGAAAGGAGGAACTTCAACTTTTGGGAAACTATATTTGTGCTTTCCAGTTCCAGTGATTGGTATGGATTTCACCTGCACAAGTAGGAGAAATTTGAATCATGATGAAGCACTATATACAGGAAGCATCTTTACTTAAGCAATAAAACAAAATATATACAGGGGAATATGACGATTCTTAGAATAACTGACCAATTACATTCAATACAAAACATTTATCATATGAAGCCTCACTACATTTTAGTAGGCATCACCCTGACATGTTCCATTAAGAGTACTCATATCATTTGACTGATCTTGCATTGGGTATGAACTGACGTAGTTTTGCGCTTAGTTCAAGATTTACAATATTAACATATTACTAATTGCGATTCTTAGTATAAATAAACACAGTTAATGCCTATATAGGAGGTAAAGAACAGAGACAGTATGTCTATATTGCAGCTCCTGTCAATCCCCCAAATGAAAATGAAGATCTCTAAGAAGCCCAGATAAGGAAAATTTACCAAAATTTAACCCACCTTTCTCAATTTAGGAAAGAAAATCCGTAGCTTCTTTGCCTTTAGACGCTCTTTGCTACGCATTTCTTTTGAGGGAATGCTTTCATCAGGATCAGGACTAATGCCAGGTTCCTCACTACTAGTAAGCTTAGCATCTTCTTCCCACTCTCGTTTCAAACAAACGTACAAGATAATGTTCTTTAGCCTTCTCCAGCTTTAGCTTTCCACCCTTCCAGAGACATCCATTATACTGTGCACATGCATGTAACAAAATATATCAACATAAAAACACACATCCAACATAAACATGTACAAAACCCATAGAACTACAAAGCTGATAAGCACATCAAAATGTTTTCCTAAGAAGCAAAGATCGAAAGAAAAACTAAGAGCAAGGAGAAATGACCTGAATAGGATCTAGAGGAAGACAAAATGTATCTTATCAAACTCTATAATAGCAAAAGCAAAAATCAGATTCTATAACAGTGAAAGCCAATTTTGATATATATTCTAAAAAGTTCAAAACCATAAGTTCTTGCATATTGACACACCTAAAAGGCCTCTTATACTAGCTTAACATTACTGGCACCTCTAAGCTATGCCCATTTCAATATTATTGTCTGCCGGACGAACAATAATGCTTTAATACCAATGACACTGATTTAAGATTCTTTATGCACAGTAATATTACACACATACCCAGGTTATCTAACCCGGACCGGACCGGAAACCGGCGACCCGGCCACTAAACCAGTCCGGTCCGGTGACCCAGTCCGGGTCAAGTTTTTTTATTTTTTATTTTTTAAATATTTTTTTTAAATCTTTCCTTTAGAATTTTATACTATAACCCTAAAATATTCTATTTCTTACCAGTTTAGTCCCGGTTTAGCTCCGGTTTGACTCCAGTCTGACCCCCTGACCCTTGACCCAGTGCCCCGACCGATTCACTGACCGGTCCGAGTTTAATTACCTTTACATATACAATCAAGGCCTTGCTAGTCCCTAAACCAAATTTAATCTTTGATCTACATTAACTGGAACTCAATAACTTCTTGTGAAAACAAAATCTTTCAAGTGAAAAAAAATTATCTATCTTGTTCCCAACTAGCATGAATTGCATACATGAATTTTCTGAGATCATCCATTATCTCCCAGACATTATTAAGAGATTCCTGCAATACTATTTCTCCATTAGTTAACCAAGCACCACTCTATGTAACTTGTCCAAAATGCCTCGTCATATATTAATTATATCTATCGTGCAAAAGACTAATAAAGTAGGAACATTCTTAAAATTGCAACAGATTTAATTTTTTCTTATGTATGTCCCATTATCATTCACCATTCTTTTTATGCAATGAAAAAGATACCCTCTGAATTTAAACCACTCCGCCTCCCCTAAAACCCAGGAAAATGTCAGACCACGTTGAAGTATAAAAACATTACATTCAAAAACAATAATGAACCCAAAACACTCATGCCCGCATGCACGCACACAGACCTTGCCGGCAGAAGACATAAAATAATAAAGGAGAAATTTGATTGAGCCAGTGCGAGAGAATGCAGAAAACAACTTTATTTATTTATTTTTTTTGGCCAGAGAATGCAGAAAAAAATAACAAGCTATAATATGAAACAATTCTACAGATGATGGTTATTTCCTATTCGTTCCCATAAAGCATAAGCTTTGGATTTTACAGCAGTTTTGAATCATTACCCTGCTGAAAAGCTTGGAAAGAGAGTTTTGATCCGTGGGAGAGGGACGAAGTCAACATAAGCAAAGCTTCGACCTTTGGTTCTGATTATGTCAACTCCGTCAACAAAACCGAGAGACCCAAACATTCTCCGGAGATCATCAGACGTCACGGCTTCTCCCAAGCCTCCGACAAATACTCTCACTCTAGACGTCTCAGCTTCTCTATTATCCTCCTCCATATCCATTATATCTACGAATTGAAAATGCGCAAGTTATACATTAGATATTTAATCTGAAAAACAATTAGCCACCAAGCACCAAAAAAACCAGAATCAGACGCTTCAAACTGCATTTAAAAAGGAAAATCTTCGAAAATAGTTACCGCAGGAAATAGAAATTGCTCGAAGCAGAAGCGGAATAATGTGCATGGAAGCTCCTAACATGTTAACTTGAGTGATAAAGTTCAATCATACTCTGTTTCACTTGAAAAGTACTTGCTAGTTACACTTGAAAATAACTTAGGGTAACTCGAATGACAAAGCTTAGCTCGAGTGATCTGGAGAGTTTTTGAAATAGTCTAAGTCAGTTCTAGTTGACTGTCAAATGATCACCATCACTCGAATGATTCTCAAGGATTACTCGAGTGATTATCATAAAAACTGAATAACCACTTGATCAAAACTTGCAAGCGGAAAGCTTTTCTAAAAGAACATCAGTTGAGTGGTGAACCATAACTCGAGTGCTCTGTTTATATTTTTAAAAGAATACCATTCACTCACAGGTGACTAGCTAGTGATCAAAGACATCACTTGAGTGACTCCAGCAGCACTCTAGTGAACTCAAGTTCAAAATCAACACATAGTTCACTCGCAAGTGACTAGATAGTGGTAAGACAAATAAAGACAACTTCACTCAAGTGAACAACCACAAATCGAGTGATTTTCTAAGTTTTTCAAAATAAGATTCCGTGATAGTCCATCACTTGCAGGTGACTATAGAGTGAGCCAATTTAACAAAACATCACTCGAGTGATAATACCACAACTTGAGTGCGTTTTCAAATTTTCACAGATTGACTCAATCACTTATAGATGACTTGCTGGTGATAAATTCTGCAAAACATAACTCTTATGATTTGTTATCATTAAAATATTAAATTCTGACAAGGCCTAACCAAGAATCATGGAAAAGGATTGCATAAAAGAAACTAGAAGGTCATGTACTTTTTTAACTTAAGAAAAATGACAAAACCACTCATTATCACCACTAAGTTTTATCTAAATTAAAGAAAAATCTCATCTATTTCGAAGAAGTATATAAATCTATTTTAAAATTAAAATATATATTACACAAACCTCCCTTATATATTTGATATTTAATTTTCATCCATTCAACATTTAGTTAATTAATGGTTAAATTTAACTCTTAAGTTTTTTTTTGGGTCCAAAATATCCCTCTTTAATGTAAAAATTATATAGACATTTATATTTTTCAAAAAAGTAATTTTTCATACATCCAAAAAAATAATTCATTCATATATATTTAAATTTTTTCCATGGTATTCATTAATATATTTTCAAATTTTCTAATATGTATAAAATTTATTAATTTTGATTATATTATAAAATAATTTTAGTTTTTTGTCACATTTATTGAAAACTATTTATTTAGGTTTCTTTTAAATGGTTAAAAGAATTATTTCAAATAAATATTTCTGTCCCTGATAATATGTAAAATTGAGTGATTATATAAAACATTTAAATTTTATAATTTAAAATTTAAACATATTTTTTTACAAACATTTATAAATATATTTATTCAAGTATATATTTATAAAATAATTAATTAAAATTGTCAATAAAATAATTTATATGTATGTTAACTAAATTATTTAAGTTTCCGTCTCAAAATGATAAAAATATTAGGTAAATTAGTTAATAAAGTTTATTCTATTACAATTTTTTTATTAAAAAACATCATTTTTAAAAAAAAAATATTCTTAATGTAGTTGACCGTTCAAACTTAAGTATATATTTTCAAAATAGAGATGAGGTACATGTAATTAAGATAAAATATAATAGTGATAGATTATTTCACTCAATTTTATGGTCATATTTTATTTTTACTGTACATAATTATAAATTATTTTTAAATATTATTTTCTAAAATTATCATTGCTGCAACTGACTCCAGTTCTGATTCCTAGGAAATTGGTTCCATGGGGTAAGAAAAATGAAAGAGAAGCACGCATGGTCTCTTCAAATAGTGGAAAAACTTTTCAAGCACGTTTCTGAAGAAGATATGGCAGCAAATTCATTTGAAGGGGACAGCGGTAAAGAGATGAGCACTTATTTTCTTTCAATTTTAATTTGATATCTATACTTTTTTTCTTAAATAAATTATTTAACTTTGCCATGGTAGTACCATTAGTTCTTGACAATTACTAATTGCAATCAGAGCAAAGTTATAGTAGTTGTTAATGATATTGACAAAATAAAATTAAATGATTTATCAAAGAGATAGAAATCATTTGTACCAAATTAACAATTAAGGAAAAGTATAGGTACCACAAAGTGATTTTCCCAAAAGATTTATAAAACTCCAAGCGTTAGTTCATAAAGCATTATTAATTTATTATAGAAGTAACCTGGCTAAAATACACAAAATGTACCCCTAAACTTTAAATCAGTTTCACATCACCTCTACAACGTTTGAAAGTTAAAATTTCGGACCTTAACGTTATATGCTTTAACTAAAACGTAACTACGTAAAACTACCTACTTTAAGAGTTATAGTTAAGATTAATTAATGGTTTATGCCATGTCACAAGTTTTATATATTTTTATTATACATAATGTCATTTAAAAAAAAATAACACAGCATGTAATAAAAATATAAAACTTTCAACATGTCAAAAACTGTAAGGGAGTTAATAGTCCAAACTCAAAACATAAAATAGTAGAATCCTTAATTTAAACTTTTAAAGGGTAAAAATATTATATGCAATTTTCCCAAACTTTAAAGAGAAATTGTGTATTTCAACCATAATAATTCTCAACCTTCACCGCTGGAACAGTTAACGATAAAATATGTTTGGAAAAAAAAGTTAACAATAAAATACGGAGTAAATTCATTCAATATCTTCTTAGTGTTGTACAAATTATATGTACTTGAAATATTTTTGCAAACTTTGTCCAAAACGAAAATTTAAATTATACAAATTATTCTTCAATAATTTTATTAAATGAAACAAATATTCTTTCTATTTCAAAATGAATGAAAGTTTTAAAATACACAAAAATCAATTGCAAATATTTTTCATATAAATTCTATTTTTACGAAACATTTCTGTATATTTTAAAATTAGAAATACATATATTAATCTAATTTTAATATATTTAACATAGATTTGTCTAATTCAATCTTCACTTTAGAGGAAATTGTTTAAACTTTCAAACATAGAGGAGATACTTAAGGTTTTTTTTTTTTTGTTGCCAACGATACTTAAGTAATTTTAACAAAATTTGTACTTAACTAATCTTAACAAAATGAAACATTTTATCATCGATATAATTTTGATAATCTCAAATAAAATAGTATAATTTATTCTTAAAATTATTTTTTCAGAATATGTGTTAATCTAATTTTAATATATTTAACATAGATTTGTCTAATTCAATCTTCACTTTAGAGGAAATTGTTTAAACTTTCAAACATAGAGGAGATACTTAAGGTTTTTTTTTTTTTTTTTGTTGCCAACGATACTTAAGTAATTTTAACAAAATTTGTACTTAACTAATCTTAACAAAATGAAACATTTTATCATCGATATAATTTTGATAATCTAAAATTAAAATAGTATAATTTATTTTTAAAATTTTTTCAGAATATGTGTTAATCTAATTTTAATATATTTAACATAGATTTGTCTAATTCAATCTTCACTTTAGAGGGAATTGTTTAAACTTTCAAACATAGAGGAGATACTTAATGTTTTTTTTTTTTTTTGGCCAACGATTCTTAAGTAATTTTAACAAAATTTGTACTTAACTAATCTTAACAAAATGAAACATTTCATCATCGATATAATTTTGATAATCTCAAATTAAAATAGTCTAATTTAATCTTAATTTTTTCAGAATATGTGTTAAAGTCCATAGGCCTACTCTTTTTTTTTTTTTTTTTAAATAGAAATAGCATTATTTTACATGTATGACACTTGAGAAACCGGTTGTTTCAATGGAGCCCATCTTATCTACATTACGATTGACATTAGAATTACCTATATCTCATTAATCAATTGTGATCGATCTAGGCTTTGTTTAATTATTATAAATATTAATTCAGTTAATTTTTGACTTTCCATAAGAGCGAGTTTTTTTATTAGCATGATTTTGTTAGATATGATTAGTTTTGATGATGTCAAATATAGATGTTAAATATTGAGAGCAAAAAGTTTACTTGTTGTATTTATCTCCTACATTGACTAACTACTGTGTTTAATGTAAAATATCTTGTAGATTAGTCAAGCAAAGAAAGAAGATATCAAGTTGGGTTGAAAAGATTCATGTGATTTAATACTGCGGATTATTCGAATAGTAAAACTTGTTTTCAGTTAAGATATATTCGAATAACCCTCAGTTTATCCAAATAAACAAAGTATTATCCGAATAATAAATATGTTATTCGAATAGAGAAGAACTGTTAAAAGTTGAAAGTATTCGGATAGGCACATTAGTATTCGAATAGTATGCCTAACAAATTTATCTGAAAATAATTCAAGTGAAAAAGTATTTGAATAAGTCAAGGCACTATCTGAATAGTCATTGTGACTTCAAACTCTGTTTCTAAATATGTTATCCGGATAGTAGGATAACTATTCGAATAGTGTGATGATTATCCAACTAAGCTTTTGATGAATTTCAGCATCCAATACAAGACTATCAAGATAGTAAGGTTACTATCAGGATAGTTAGGAGACTATCAGAATAATATTTGATATATTTCAAAGAGGACTATTCGAATAGTAATGGAACTATCAGAATAGTCTCAGCGCAAAATTATCAAATACTATTCGAATAGTGAAATGACTATTCAAATACTACAAGACTATCAGGATAATAATGGAACTATCAGAATAGTCTTAGTGCAAAATAATCAAATACTATTTGAAGAATCACAAGACTATCAGGATAGTAAGGTGACTATCAGGATAGTAATTGAACTATCAGAATAGTCTCTATGCAAAAAATAAAATATTTTTCAAATAATGAAGTGACTATTCGAATAGTCCATAACTGAAAAATGGTGATTTTATTCAAATAGAAGTAGTACTATTCGAATAACAGCAGTAAACTCTGTTTTCGCGCGGCAGGATAGAGGTTCGGTATTTTGGTGATATCTCTCTAACCACACGTCGGATTGAACTGAAACCAGTGGCATATGAAAATAGACTCCTAACACGAACTATGGACATCACGATCACATTAAAAGGAGTTCAGATGAGAGAGATATGATCTGTTGAAGTTGACACATGAATCAGCGTCTTATTCCAGAACAGCTTTAGTATTTTAGACGTAACTCTCAAACTACACATCGGATTAAGATGAAACCAGTGCCATATTAAACTAGACTTAAAGAGCTTTCCATGGATATATAACTTGTCATATTTAGAGTTATATTCAAAGAGATATTAATTCTGGAAGTTGGTGATCAAAATCAAGCTCTGTTTTGTTCCAGATCAATCGATACACATTGAATCATAACTTTTGAAATACAAAGTATTTGTGATTGATTCCAGTTGCTGTACAAAGAAGACTTAAAGAGCTTTATAGGGATAGTTTATTTGCCATGGATTTATATCCAAAGAGTTACAGTCTCAGAAGTTTATTCAAATATAGAGGTTGCAGTATTCGTTTGTGAAGATTCATTATCAAAGGTGCACTATTCGAATAGAGCAAGTACTATTCGAATAATATCATATATTTTGTGTAAGAGGCTATTCGAATAAGGGTTGGTCTATTCGAATATGAAAGTTCATTATGAGAGAATATTATTCGAATATAAATGGCACTATTCGAATAAGATCATTTGTTTTACAAGGCAACTATTCGAATAAGGAATTCACTATTCAAATACACTTCAAGTTATAAAAGTTTATTCAAATAGAGGATAAAGTAATCAAATAAAGATTACTCATTATCAAAGAAGGCTATTCGAATACAACAGATGTTATCCGAATAACTGATTTTCCAGAAAACAGAGTATCACCTTGAAACTTCTGAAAATCATTGAAATTTTGTGTAACTTGTTCTTATTGATTCTAATCACTCAAACACTTCATTATATTAGTGATTAAAGCATTTTCCAGGTGATCAAACAAGGATTAACACACAAGACGGAGAAAGCACTTTTGTGTCAGAAGCTTCCAACGACTAGTTCAATAGTAATATCTTAAGCCTCAACGGGAAGAAGAAAAGCTCAAACGGTCAAATGCTCTTCATCAACTATAAAAGGAGAGTTATTCAAAATGAAAAAATAAGAGAGCCCATGCCTACAATGTTGATATGCTATTACTCTGAATCTTACTTGACCGAAGCACTATAATAATACTCCTACCATGTACTTCAGTGTTAATCATTATCTACTTCATATAGCGAGAAGTAATCTTTCGTTGTAATCATTCTATATTTGTGAGAGTTACTCAAGATTGGGGAATCTTGAGTGGGAAACAGATTGTATCCTTACAGTATGTAAGGGGGAGCTCTTATCTCAGTGAGAGAATTGTAAAGGCTTCACAAGCGCCCGGATCAAACTTGTGAGATTGTAGTGGTTCTCAAATACCCGGTTAAACTTGAGGGAGATAGTGGATTGAAATCTCAGGAGGAGCCAGGGACTGGACGTAGGTCATCGTGGATTGGACCGAACCAGGATAAATTACAGTTTGCATGTTCTCTTCCCAAAACTCTTATATTTCTACCATATATGATTTCAATAACTGATTATGGTTTTATATTTCATTACTTACATACTTATTGATTTCATAAAATGCAAAAAGAATCTCAAAGTTGTTAAGTTTTTATAATACACCCAATTCATCTCCCCTCTTGGGTGTCAGCCGATTCTAATAGATTTTTCTCACTTCAAATTGCTACAGCAACAATCATCTAATTTATTGATTTGGCCTGTGAATGATTGGATAGAGGCAGCAGGGTCTAAAATACTCCCTCCGGTCCACAATATAGGGCACTTCAACTAATTCATGGGAAACAAGAAATGACATTTAACTCAATAAATGTGTCCTAAATTGAAACTTTTTTCCGCTTTTACCCTTGTTGGAAAATGTGCTTAAAAATTTATTGAGTGGGCAAATTGGAAATGAGCATTAATTATAGGGACAAAACTGAAAAATAAGCATTAATTATCCTACAAGTGACTTAGTGCCTGTTTGGACTAGCGGTGGAGAAGGAGCTTTTTTTTTTTTTGCAGATGGGCTTTTGGAAAACTCAGATATGAAAGAAGTCAGATTGTAGATGTGATTTGTATTTGGATTGGCGGTGTTAGAAGTGATTTTTTTTCTAACCTTAAATCTGTTTGGATTAGCTTTTAAAAAGTCCGTTTAGATAGAAAATGACTGAAAATGGCATGAATCTTATTGAATACAATATACATATATTAGTTGTATATATTGTGATAATTGAAATGAAAAAATTAAAAAAAATTGTTAAAATAAAAAAGGTGCAATTATTATTGAAAAAAAAGAAAAATACATGAAAGTATTTAATTAAAAAAAGGATAAATTTATATTTAAATTAGAATGCATACATGAAATGTGTCATTATTGGATCATCTACCCCTAACAAGTTGGTCTTTGATTGTGTCACGAACATGATTCATATGTGCTAAAGATAATCTATGTATAGTTGATGTGGATGCGACATCAATCATATCATTAGTATCTTGACCAGGTATATTTCCTCGTTCAACTTCTTGAAAATCCATATCTGTTTGGGAATTTCTCCGGATAAGATTATGATAGTCATTGTTGCACAAACTATGTGGACTTGTGTTTCAAAGCTATATGATTTCATTTTCCCAAGAGCTAAAACCTATTCTTCCAGACTCCAAATGTTCTTTCGATAGTTGTCCGTAAACTAGAATGATAATAATTGAACATCTCGTTTGGATTTGCAAATCCCTCGCGTCGACTGAAGTCTGGAATATGATAACGCTCACGTCTATACGGACCAAGATATCAACTGGTGTTGGATAGCCAACATCGACCAAATAATATTTTCCTAAGTAATACACTAAAAATGTCTTTTACATGGTAAAATTATAGCAAATGTGAGGGGAAAAAAACAACTACACAATGAAGGTTCAAGTAATGAATAGATACCTTGAGGTGGATGGGGGAAATTCATAGATGGAGTTGAGATTGCAGTTTGGAATACACGAGCATCATGTGCAGTTAACTCCCAGCCTGCCAACACATACATCCATGATATTTTGAGTTGGATATCCCTTTCCCCCGATATATTTCTCTTGCTCAGACTGGCTGACCACACACCGGATATGAGTTCCATCAATTGCTCCTATTGCATCCTTGAAGTATGGGAATATCACCAATCATTGCAGATTTTTAGGTGACAATGATTGAACTCAGGATCAACTGGTTTGATAATTTCTGTTGATAGATTCACACAAGCATGTAATACCATGTGGAAGATCCTACTAACAGTTTCTCCTGAACGTTGAAATCTGTCTTGTAGGATTCTATTTCCTTGTGCATGTCCAACTGTGTATAAGAACATGGCAATCATTTCTTCAATTCTAATGTTCCTAGTCTTCCGTAACCCATGTTCTACCAATTTAGAGCATAAAAGATAGAAGACATGCTTTTCAACTTAGAAATTTTTAGGACAAACTCTATCATGGCTTTCCAGTACCTCTTGCACCCACTTTGTATCGGTTTGCTTGCTAGTTCTGCGTGGCTCTTTGCAAACATATGGCACGAGATATTGAGCCATCAAGACACCTACTTGTTCATACTCCGTCATCTCTTCATCTAAAAGGGATATGAGTTGGGACCTGCGAGCTGTTAGTTCAAGCGTTTCACCCAAGAGGGGGGTGAATTAGGTGAAACCAAAAATTTTGTTGCGTAAAAGGAAATCTACGGAATATTAAAACAGTTAAGAGCAAGGAGAAATATCACCGTAGTGTACACTGGGAGTTATACTGGTTCAGCCACAATCACTTTAACCTACGTCCAGTCCTCAGAGCGTCTCTAAGAGTTTCACTATATTCTCCAAGATTCAGTGGGTTCTTGGCACCTCAGTACACAGCAAGTTCCTACACCTGGACACTCGCTCCCCCTTACACGTTGCAATCAAATCCCCAACTCCAGGTTCCACTACCTTAAGTTGTCTCAATAACAAATATTGAGTTTGTAATGAAAAACTCTCTCACAAAGCAAATATATAATTTCTGAAGTACAAATGAATAAGTATATGAAAACAAGGCACTAAATGTATTGATTGATGTGTGTTCTCAGTTTGTATCTCCTTGTTTTCTTCTCTTTGAATGCTCCATATATATAGATGAGTTGTAGTGTCCGTTGGAAGCAATTTCAAACTTGTCCGTTAGAGTCGCGCAGCAATAGAGACCAATAAGACCAAAATCATTTTTTATAATCACTCATCTCCAAGAGATGGGGTTAACAATCAAAATATTTAAAACAGAATTCATCTGGTCTCACATTCACTTTCGAATACAATTACCTGTGCAGTTATATCACATGATGAATATCAGAGTATATAACCAAAATCCTGACAACCCCGGTTAATTATATATATATAATGGGTTTAAAGGTTTCCCAAAATAGGGATTACATATCCAAAATCTTAATTACATCTCATATACATTTGGTAATCCCAAATCAAAAACAGATAACCAACAATCCACTAAATATCCCAAGTAATTCTAACTACTTCTGGTTATCTGCTTCCCCTTTGAGCCACTCGCCCTGTCTGAAATGTTAGTCATTTGGAAAGAGTAAGATTCTAAAGAATCCCAGTAGTAACAAATCATTCATACCACACGTAATCACATAGCATGTAAACAAATCACCACATAACCGCAACTCAAATCACACTCCACCCTCATCCCCTTTTACCGTCGAGAAGGCACACCATCCTAACCCAAACTGTTGTTAGCGACTCGGGGACTATTGGTATGGCAGTGCATACGAATAGCCTTTCGGGCCCACAATTAGCCTTTCGGCCCACATAATCACATATATCACACCCTAACCTCATCCCCTTTTACCGCCGGGAAGGCACACAGCCCTTACTCGAACCGTTGTTAGCGACTCAGGGACTATTGGTATAGCGGTGCTTTCACAATTTCACAAATCTTGCAGCATTTAAATCCATTATAAACCAATGATATAGCACATATACAATGTATCACATAAGGTATAAAGAAAGAGTCACTACCTGTATCTTTCCTGACTGGCTCCGCAGGCTCACGAGGGCGACAAATATCAAATCCTATACCAAATTAGGGACAACCAATCAATTTCTTTTCCAAGTGTATATTTTCATAACACTCTATGTTGGTTATCATTTAGGACTATTTAGGTGACTATTAGAGGCCTAAACATATGCCTAAAAGGTTGGAAGAACTACCCTGAAAACCCCTTTTAAGAAAGGCAAAACAGTGATTTTAGACTGGCTCACTCGAGTGAAGATGACCTCACTCGAGTGATGAGACACTCGTGCCCGAGTGAGAACGGCTCTCACTCGCGAATGTTTGACAGTGAGCAACCAGCATGGCCAGAAAGTGCTCACCGCACTCGAGCACATAGCTTTGCACTCGGGTGATAACTCCAAATCTGCTCGAGTACCCGAAAGTGCAACATAAAGAGTGACAACCCGAGAGCACAAACAATCACCAGAGGGACAAGCTCACTCGAGTATACCCCCCAGTGGTCGGGTGAGACGGCAATGCTTGCGAGTGTCAGAGCACACTCTTGACAAATGATCAGTGAGTGAGGACCTGAGAGCATCCCTAACTCTGGACTCACACCATCACTCGAGCAATCCCTTGCTCACTCGAGTGATCACCAACATCACTCGCAGTTATAGAAGTGCACTCAAGCTCCACACATAGAACCCAGGGAAAACTCGAACAGAAAAGGGAAAACACACGCAGCACTCGAGCGTGATCTTCCCTCACTCGAGTGTTGCTATCAGAATACCCAGATCGTAGCATATGACAGAAATTCCTAGATGGCCAAAACTAATGACAATGACTCCTAAACTTCTCATAAAGCTCATACACACTTAACTATGCCTAAAGAAAATTTTGGCAACTTCCAAAACACCCAAATACCATTTTAACCACAATCAAACACTTAGGTCCCTATGACACACCCAATGTCCAAATTCCATTCAACTCAATTCAAACTTTCCAAATCAACTCCAACAATCAAATAACTCCACAATAGACTAATTCCAACATCAATTACTATAAATTTCATTCATTCCAAAATAACCATAAATTAGGGCAAATTTCCAGAATTTCTCAAACTTATCCAAAACTCATAACATATATATCAAAATGCATCAAATGCCTACCTTTTCACTTTGCCAAATCCAGAATCTTGATTCTCAAACTTTCAATTTCGTCCAACACCCAAATCAACAATATTCAAGATTATGAAATTACCACAATGAAGCTCTCAATGAGATGCACAACATTAGAGAAGAGGTTTAGGGCATAAGAGGATCATTACTCATCAAAGATTCAAGCTTTCTCTTTTCCCTTCCCTTGCTTGTCCGCCGGAAATGAAGAAAGAAGAGAAAAAGAGAGAGATGGTGAGGTGATGAGGAAGATGATGATGATGAAGTGTTTCCTTTCCCTTACCCAACACACAACCGAAAATGAGAGAGAAGGGAGAGAGAAAAGTGGCTTTTTGTCACTTAGTGCCACATCCAATGGTCTACATAATGCCACTTGTCACCATCTTATTCACTCCCACCATGAGCTCACACAATCGCAAAGCATAGGATTCCGACCCATTGACAATGAATCTCAACCCTTGATCTTAAATACCACACACATTTATACTAAATTCTCATCACATTAATCCCAAAAGTGCTTAATTACACTAATTACGATAAATCTCGAAATCATCAGCCCTTAATCACAAATTGGGATATTACAAGAACATCGGAAAGAGAAGTCTTTGTCCTCAACAACCTCAAGAACGGTCAGTAATTCAGCTATGACGTCACTCACATTTACATCATTCGTGGAAAACGTTTTAGGGCATTTGCTCTATCCTTAGATGCCGTAGCTATCTTACTAACCGTATCTGCTATAACCCTCGAGGTTGCCGTTTTTTTCTTTTTTCCTTTCTCTTACCCTTCAACCCTCTTTCTCTTCCCACTTCCGTCTGAAGAATAAGGTGCAGTTAGTTGAGTGTTTGTTGTCAAGGTGATTCCTTCCAAATCACCTGTCACTCCTATACTACCTATAGTACTAGGACCTATAAGATCTTCCTCACTATCTCCTGATCCTCCTTCTAGGTCCATTGTGGGTCTGTAAACATCGTCTTCATCATCGCCTACTGCCATTCACTGCCCAGAAGATGGTGTGAACATATTAGAGCCTGATGTAAAAACATCCTTAAATAGTATGTCCAATTTTTTGGCGAACATGAGACCTTTGTAGTCTGCTTTCTCTTGTACGTATACAAGTTACCAAAATGAACGCCTTATCTTTAGTAATAATAATAACAACAAAAACAATTTTGTACCTATATTTTCCTCTCCCACCACTCATCTTCTGCAATCACCTTATGCCTTGCAGAGTCATATTGAATACCAGTCTCTTTTGAGAACAAATTGTCCCACACTTTCCATTCTTTCTTCAAGCTATCCCACCGATTTTTCAGTTGTTTCTTGTCATACGACTTCCCTATTTTTTGATTAAATCCGGAGAAAATATTCTTCCACCTATCCTTCGTGAAGGATGATCCTAGACATTCTTTCTTGTATATTTGTTCAATGCAAAGTTCGATGAAAATAGTAGTAGAACTTACATCCCATGATGCTTTATCTTTACCCTTGTTCATATTTCTATGTAAACAATTGACCAAAAAATAAAAAACAAATGTCCCAAGTGAAGTTAATCAAAAAATTCAGCAGGAAATGGCAATGCATAATACACACACATATAAACAACAATGCATAATCCCAAACAAAATTAAATAAAGACTAATTTTACCCTTCCATTATTTAAATAAAACCAATCATGTATATATGGTATGGACGTGATCATGCATAGTAAACGAAAACTATCACTTACTTCTTCACTCAGCTTGGCAATCTTCGCAGCAGAATAATCAATGGCATCGACTTTAGTTCCCAAGAGACCTAGAAAACCTGTCTATTTGCATAACATTTCAAATTTGAAAATCATTATCTTGGTTTACTTATTACAGATATTCCAAGGCAGACAAACTAAAGAATCTCAGTCAGCTCATATTTATTAATTACTACCTCCGGTCCTACTTATAAGACAAAGTTGACTTTTTTTGGAGAAATTAAGGAAGCTAAATAAGTTACTTAATCACATAATATATTATGTATCATTAAATTATATATTAATTTATTAGTCAAACTAATTAGTTTGAAGAAAAAAATAAAAATAAAAATAATCTAAAATAATTTAATTTTCTTCATTAATTTATCCAAAAAAGTCAACTCTATCTTATAATTAGGACCGGAGGGAGTACATTATTGTGGTACAGGGAAAGATATATACCCAGGTAGTTGGCCTATATGATTGTGAAACGCTTCGTTCAAATTTGTTTTGGTAATAAGTATGCCAATTTTGCAATCTCTTCTTCTCCGCAACTATTGATGCTAGCTTGTTTGCATTATAGACAACCTACCCATTCGAAATAAAAGATAAAAACATTTTAGCAAACCAGTGAAAATACTAATTAGGTGGCATTTGATAAGTTGGAATTATAGTTTTAATTATATAAGAATCCGTAATCTTATGTATAAGATGTTTGAGCATGACAGTGGAGTTTTAAAATTCACGCGTGAACAAGATAAAAATATTGATATTCTTATATTTGATTTTATTGTGGCTACATTACAATATAATTTATTATTTTTTGGCAGACACTATTGGCATATAACATATAACTGCTTAGCCACTAAAGTATAAAGAAGTCAGTATATAAAGTAACATACATTATGCAACAGATAGTAATGAGTATATAAAGTAACATACATTATCCAATGATTCAAGTTTTCATTTTCAAATAGGCAACTTCAAACAAGTGACATATTAGTCTTTTCCTCCATAGCTCTACCAAGTAATTCGCAAAACAATATGTTAAACAATAAACTCATGGCGCCCTTACCATTGGATCCAAATATTAATTTTAATTAATCATTTCAAAAAATAAATTAACATAAGTTTATTGCTAACAATTCAAGTACACTTAAATTCAGAGAATTTGGTTCGTACTCATAACATCTATATCAATGAAAACTTCACCATTGTTCTCCTGTTACTTGTAATTCATTTTGTCCCCACAACCATCGTATAACTACCTCTTTCTTTTGTTTTTTTTACTTTTCAATTTTTTTTGATACATACTTTTCAATTTCATTTCCCTTAAAGGTGGTTAAGTCATGTCATGATATGAGTTTTTTAATCATTAATCCTTTCAATTACCCCCTTTTCATCAGACACACATGCCAGCTCCAACATCACCATCTTTATCCCCATCTTTCTCTCTTAACAAAAGTAAGGGTACAATTTAAATCCCCTCATCAAGTCAGTCAAGATTAACTACCTAACATACCCAACTTACCCAACACTTCAATTTATAAATTAAGAGGATATTGTTATATATGTATGTGTCTTACTTATTAAAATTTGTTGAATGCGCCTTTTAAATGGTAACCCATCAGCTTCACGGCTTTATTCTATGTCCTTTGATATTGTATGTGTGTGTGTATATATATGCTTTTGATCTATATGTGTTACCTAAAAATTCTTTCGAATCATGTTCTTCTCATTTATTAAAAAACATAACCAAACGTGGAAAGATATGCATATAGAGCTAGCAAAATAAAAATTGGAACTGAGATGTGTGGGCGATGAAGAAACATTAGTCAAAAAAAAAATTGGTGCAGCTGCATTCTTCTGTAAGGAAGGCTACAGGGTGGCCACAAAAGCACCTTTAAGTTTGGCCAAAATGTAGGACAGCTAAAAGCACATGAAACAGCAATTATGAAACAACACATGAACTTAGTACTTTATTAAGGAAAGCTAACAGTGATGGGCTTATAGCTCATTCATTTTTTTATTGTCCTTAGCTTATCACATGGCATTTTAATATCATAGATAACTCATTTCCCTCCCCATTTTTCTATTTTCATATGTAATGTAATTTTGTTATATATCATATTCTTCTTTGCTTTATGAGATTGGTTAGCAGATTCATAGAATGATATATCTCCTTTATATGTAAAGCTTTTATTCCAAAATAACACAAATCATAATAGAATTTACAACCGCACAAACAGCATCACATATCCACGATGTTGAGAACTAATAAAAAAGGTGATCAATTATATTTACCCAAAGCTTATTTCTGCTTGCCTGGAGATTTGAAGCATGGCTGAGGAGAACAAAACCAATATCGGAAGACCTCTCCAACTAAGTCACGATGAAAGCCAAATACCAGGGGCAGAGGAACTCACGATGAAGAGCAAAGCATAGCAGAGGAAACCATAGAGAAGGAGATCCGGCGACCACACCAGCTCTAACCACCACACCAGATCTACCACCACAGATGCCTACACCTATATAGAAGGAGATCCGACCAATCGAAGGACAAACCATTGGAACAATAACCCATAGCCTGCTGCATAAGGGAGAGAAACGATGACCTCTCAAGGGCCAACCACTTCTTCCCACCTCTGACGGTGCCAACATTCAACGCTGCTGGTGGCGTACTTGCATGCAACGATGAAGAACAAAGCAGTACGAGAAGCACCGGCTCTCAACCTTGGACCCATCCATCGATGGCGACCTCCACTCGGCACATCCGTCGACCCCCTCCACTCAACGGCACTGACACTGTATTCAAGATCTAAGGATGAACAAGTACCAAGTCAAACTTCGCCCTCTGAGGTAGCTGAGAGGAGTTATTGATTGGAGCCAATGATCACTGAGAGGATTAGATCGGGATAGTCTGGTAGCTGAGAGGAGTTTGAATGGCATTGATTACCCCCAACGTTCACGCAGACTAGCTTCACCTACGAAGCAGCTCAAAGGAACTTCTCAAAGAAGCTCCTTTGTTTTGAAAAGCCCAGCTCCATCAGACGGAAAGCTAAATACCGTCAACTGGGCTTCTGGAGTGTTTGGCCCTCAACTGGGCTTTTTTCAAGCCTTCCGCGTTCCCAAATAGACCTTTATATTGTGGACCAAGCTATTTTTCTCTAAGTGCCCTATGTTGTGGACCGGAGGGTGTAGTTGACATACCCCTCATGATTGCTGCTAAGAATGGTGTGACAAAAATGGTGAAGGAGATCTTAACAAGATTTCCATCTATAATGAAAGTTGTGAATAAAGAGGGAAAGAACATAGTTCTATTAGTGATAGAAAAGAGGCAGACCAGGCTTTATCAATTTTTGTATGGATACCTTGATGACGATACTGCAGTTAGGTAAGTGGATAAAGATGGCAACACTGCATTACACTTGGCAGCCAAGCCTGAGATCAACCTAAATTGGTAGACAACTACTATGGTAGAGGAATTCAATTGGTTTCAGGTGTGCATCTAGTTGTAATAGAAAATTAAAATACTCATCATCACTTTAATTCAAAGATTTATTCTAAATGGTGATGCAGTTTGTGAAAAGACCATTGCCTTATGAATTATGGGAGAGATATAACAAAGAATGGAAAACCACAGAAGAAATCTTTAGAGATAGTTACAAGAAACATATGACAAATAGCAGAAAGTGGTTGGATCAGACATCACAAACATGTTCTGTGGCATCAACCCTAGTTGGTGGAATGGCCTTTTCCAATTTTACAGGGGAGAATATTGAGAGAAAGAACAACTCATTACTTGTGGCCCTTTCTTGTCCCTCATTTCCCCTATCTCCTTCTTGGCGATACTTGCTTTTCTTTCTCAGTCTCTTAACTTTTGGAAATATGTTCCTTTCATGCTTCACATTGACATTTTGACCATATTCGGATCCACTATTACCTAATGGATCTCTCTCATGTTCCATAGCCTGTCTTTATCAACTTGAGCAATTCTTGGCTCTCATACTTCTATCCTTACAATTGTCTAACTAGCCATATTCATTGGTCCTATGTCGATGTCTATGTTTAATAAGGTTCCACCCCTAACTGAAACACCACAAATGCCATCCAGTACTGAAGGCCCCAAAAAAAGGAAAATGGAGTTGATAAGGATCAAGAGCCCCCCTCCAAATCCTACTTTTAGAGCCAATGATTATTACCAGATGAGAGCATTTAAACTAAGAAAAATAATATTGAGTATATTCCCCTCTTATGAATGTACATTGGTCCTTATATAGACACTGGTTATAACTTCTAACTTGATATGCCAGCTATATACTTGCCTAACTAACTTTTGTTATTTACAATATAACTAATATTTACAATGTAACTATTATACCCTAATGCCCCCTCAAGCTGGAGAATGAATGTCAATCATTACCAGCTTGGAAAGGAGTATACAAAAAGGAGAAGGAGACAAGGGTTTGGTAAAAATATTTGCCAATTGATCTTGAGACTTGATAGGAAGGAGATGAATCAATCTAGACTTGATCTTTTCCCTTACAATATGACAATCAATCTCTATATGCTTAGTTCTTTCATGGAAAGTAGGATTAGCTCCAATATACCTTGCTGATTGACTATCACAGTATAGAGAAGCAGGAGAGGTAAGAGGAAGACCAAAATCCTAAAGTAAAAACTTTAGCCACTGCAACTCACAAGTAGTAGAGGCAAGAGCAAGATATTCGGCCTCCGAAGAAGAAGTAGAAACCTTTTGTTGTTTCTTGGAGCGCCAAATAATAAGTGCCTACTCCAAGAAGCCACAAAGCCCTATAATAGACTTCCTTTAAAATCTTTAACTTCTTTGTTGGTTTATTTGATGTTGTTTCTCCCATTTTCTTTGGTAAGGCTCTGGATAAATACTCATTTATAATAAAGAAAATTGAGTTTGACTTCAATTGTTTTCCATTTGGGGATATTGTAATAATGAATATATATAAGGAATATACTTAATTTAAGTTACTTTGGTCAGGTATGTTCAGGGCTCCAGGTAGCCAATCAAATTAAGTCAATTGTGCCATTTTTAATCCCAAAACAACAATTAAAATAGAAAAAGAGTCTTTATTAAACAAAATACAAAAACAAAGCTATCAAGTGATCTTGAAGAGGGCATATGGCCGTGTCGTGAAGGAGATGATACAACGGCCAAAGAAGGGGAGCTAAGGAGCTACAGTGGCCATCATATTCTATAATTCTAAATTCCATATCTTTAAATACCCATATATCTTTTTTTTATTTATTTGATAAGGATATCCCCTTTTGAGAAGGATAAAAGGTTTTCACTTCTCTCTCAACAAGTGCACTTTCTGGGATTCAAACTTGTGTCAATTATCCATATATCTACCCTATACATGATTGTGATTGAGAATTAACTAGTCTGTATGAAAATACATTGTAAGTTTGAAATTTTTTTTAGTCAACAGATAAGTTCCTGATTAGTTATATGTGCTTTAATTAATCATTCTTGATATTTTTTGTTTGCACTGGGTTATATGTCTACTATAAATTGATGAGCCTATCACGACCCAAAACGTGGGACATGACTAGCGCGTAGACAAAGCTAAGTCAATGCCACTTAGTCTAGCGAGCCTGACTTAAAAATGCATTCACGCAATACCACCATAGATTATCTAAAGAAGATAGTATTCCTCGATAGTAAAATTATCACATGAGTTCCAACTTAAAGAGAAAAAGAAATCAACAAGTGACCAAAATAAAAATCAACAAGTGTCCAACATAAAAAATCAATAGTTTTCCAGAGTAAAGATCAACAAGTGTCCTACATAAAGTTTAATTAAATATGACCCTGACTTCTCTATAGTAGTCATGATACTATAGGATTTGCCTTTATTCTAACTTGTCCTACCAAAAATAGGTCCTTGATATCAAGGCTCTCCTCAGTTGCAAACTAATTTGAAAAAAGATGATATAATGACTCAATTAGGTATAAGTAATAACGTGCGGAAAGGGGAAGCAAAGGGCAAACGAGGGCTTTTCGAAATATTTTTGAGAAAGGGAATTTTGAACAAAACCAAAATTAGATAATTTCATATGCCACAAATTACAAGATATTCACTACACCTATATATATATATATATATATATATATATGTCATACACTATATACCGTATAATTCTCAGTGAGGAATAACCGTACTATTATATATACACTTATACATCTCATATATATACAATATAGATTTGGGGAATAACCGTTCCATTATATATAACTTATAATCTTATATATGTAGCATGGATTCCCTCAATTTAAAATATATACATCCCAAGAGGAAATTTTCCTTTTTCAAAAAAAAAATCAACTTATTTATTTTCAAAGGAAATCAGAAGGTTTCGAAATCAAACTAACTGAAAGAGTGATTGAACAAAAGTAAATAGTAGTTTCAAAAAAAAATTTATTTCCATAACAAAATAAATCAATTTAATATCCCTTTTGTTTTAAAAAAAGATAACTTTTGAAATAGAAGAAATTATGAAAAGAGAGGAAAGCATTAAGAGAAATATGCTAGTGGAAATTTCTAGAAAACATCAGAGAGAGGGAAAATTTGGATTTGCTTCCCAAATATATCGAATTAAGAAAAAAAACACAAATATTTAGGCAACAAAAATGTAGCAACCATGAAAACGAATGGTGCCACCTTACTAACTATACACTTACCTGCTTGGATAAATTGTACTGACCCCTGTTTAACTCCTTTATAACCGAACACCTGTGAAGGAGTCCTCAGAAATATTTCCTATAGATATCTTGTTTGTAAATATCATTATGAGTTTTCAAAATGAATGTTCCTATTCCTCCCAAGGTTAAATAAGCCTTATACTAGATATTAACTTATGCTATTGAAACATAAGAATTTCCATTCATAATAATATATGAGATCTACAATATATTATGGGCCTAGAAGCTTAAGTCTTAACTATGAGAAATGAGAGGAATCTAGAGATACATTAGGAAGTGTTGGGGCATATGAAGAAACAATAATAGGAAAGATGTGAGGTTGTCCAAAAAGAAAAGGGTAATTCTCTTGAGTTATATACGTAGCACAAATAGATGAATATGGCAGTAAGGGATGGATGAAAGAAAGGAGAACAAGTTAAAGGACCTAGCTTAATGAAAGATCAAAGAGTTTTGAAATCACATGGTAATGGTTTCGGCAGCTTGAGCAAGAGCAATTATGCGGTGCACAATAGAATTAGGTTTAGATGTTAAGAAGTAAGGCCTTATATAAGGTTTTAAATTTGATTAGAAAAAATGAATTTATGCTAATATCTTGAATGTTATGGGATTTACTAATATTTACTAATCATTATTATTTCTTATAATTATTTATATGTATATTTATATATATAGACTATCACATTCTCTCCCCCTTAAGAAAATTAGGTCCCCGAATTTTAAATAGAAGATTTACCAGTAGGCTCAAAGAGGTAGGGGTAACTACTGTGCATATCTTTCTCAACCTCCCAAGTTGCCTCCCTTTCAGGATGATCTTGCCATACAACTTTGACTGAAGCAACATCATTTTTTTGCAATCTTTTCACTTGCCTGTCTATTATGGCCTTTGGTTACTCTTCGTATGATAAATGTTCATCTAAATGAGGCATGTATGATTGAAGCACATGAGAAGGGTCTATAAGGTACTTCTATAACATGGACATATGGAAAATAGGGTAAACGCCTGCCAAATTCGGTGGTAATGTTAAGCGTTATATTACTTCTCCTACTCTTTCAAGAACCTCAAAAGGTCTAATGAACCTTGGGCTTAACTTTCCCTTTCTCCCAAATCGTACTATGCGTTTCATTGATGATACCTGCAAGAATATGGAATCTTTGACCCCAAATTATAGATCATGTTGCCTATTATCAACATATGATTTTTTGCCATTTTTGAGCAATTAATAACCTTTCATGAATAATTTTTACCTTATCTATAGATTCTTGAATGAAATCAAGGCCTATAAGTTTCAATTCCCCCACTTCAAACTAACCAATTAGCAATCTACAACGTCTGCCATACAATGTTGCAAATGGTGCCATTTGGATGCTTGATTGGTAGCTATTATTGTAGGCAAATTCCATCAAGGATAAGCATCTATCCTAACTGCCCCTAAAATCTAATACACACGAATGGAGCATATGCTCTAAAATTTGAATCGTATGTTTTGATTGCCTATCAGTCTGGGGATGAAATGCAGTGTTGAATTCTACTTGAGTTGCCAATGCTTCATGAAAGGACCTCTGAAACTTAGCTATAAATATTGACCCTCTATATGGGATTATTGACAGTGGTACTCCATGTAAAGAGACAATTTTATCCATGTATATTTTAGCATACTAAGTTGCCTTATATGATGTCTTTACTAGCAAGAAGTGAGCAACTTTAGTCAATCTGTCAATAATTACCCACTTCCATTGTAATTGTTTCCCACTTCCATTTAGGTACTTCAATATATTACAATAACCTTGTAGGCTTTTGATGCTTAGCTTTCACTTGTTGACAAACTAAATATTTGGATACAAACTTGGCTACATCCTTCTTCTTTCCCTGCCAATAGTATAACTGTCTAAGATTCTAGTAAATCTTATTTGATCCTAGGTGAAAGGTATAGATTGAATGATATGTCTATTCTAATACTTCCCTTTGTAATCCTCCTGTATTTGGTACACATAAGCAATGACCTAACACTTCAAAGTCAACATTGAATCCTTGAATATTCCCTTCACCTAGCCTATCCATAACCCTTGTCAAGTAAGGATCTAGGTTTTTTACTGCTTTAATCCTATCTATTAGAGCAAAGTTGTACGTGGGTTAACAATGAACTTGTCATGGTGATCTCAAACCTTATGAACTCATTGACCATTGATCTTTAACTTTGGATATATGGGCTAGGCTACCCATAGAATTTATAATTAAGGTATTTGTGACCATGTTAGCTTTGTCTAGGTGATATATAATATTGTAATCATAATCTTTCAAAAGTTCCATCTAACTCCTTTGTCTCAAATTCAAGTGTTGCTCCTAGAAAATATACTTAAGACTCTTATGGTCAGTGTAAATTTCACATGTCTCACTATATAGATAATGCCTCCATATTTTCAAGGCGAATACGATTACGACCATCTCCGTCATAAGTTGGATAGTTCTGTTCATGTTTCTTGAGTTGCCTAAATGCATAAGTAATCACATTCTCATGCTGCATTAATACGCACCCTAGACTGATTCTTGATGCATCACAATAAGCAATATAACCACCATTCCTAGTGGGGAGAGCAAATATAGGTGCTGAGGTTAGGCATTCCTTCACCTTATTAAAACTCTCCTCACAATCATTTGTCCATGAGAAATCCCAAATTTTATTATATATTTTCACACTTTATTTGGAGATTTTGTCATTTTAATTGAGTTTCAAATGCCTTACTTATGATAAATATATATTAAGAGTAAGTACATTAAATTAGAACTAAAAAGGGCAAAGTTGTCAAAATAATTGTAATTATGTTTAATCATTGATTTTTGAGTGGAATGGATATTGGTTTAATTGTTTTCAATTATAAATACTTGAAACTTTAGATTAAATCTGAAAATGGCAACTTGGGGTTCAAATTTCATAAATGACAGTTTGGTCCCATAAATTTGAAAAATGACAATTCAGTCTAGTTTAAATTACAACATTTTTGGCAGCACACTTTAGGTTTGATTCAGAGCTGAGAGTTAGGTTGAAAAATAAAGGGAGTTGACGTGAGGAGGATCTTGGGGAGCTGGATCTCAGAACCACCTTCACTTTAACCTTCCTTCTCTACTTCCGTTCACAACCATTGTCCACCTCACTATTGATGGCACTTACCAATTCCATTATTCCACCACCAAGCTCGAAGGAACACTGTGGAAGGTGATTGAGAGGTTAAGAACCTGAGAGCAGAGGGAGCTGCCGTTAGGAGGATCTTTGAGATTGGAGTTTCATCTTCTTCATTGCTTCATCTCACCACTACCATTCACCTCCAGCTCTATTCTTACTTCCGCCATTGAAACAAAGAAGATCAGAGCTTCTTTTTCTTCTCCCTCAAACTACACAGATGTTACAAAGCTCAGTGGTGAGCTTAGGTAAAACCAAGAGAGATAGAGGCAGTAACCCTCTTTACCAAACCACCACGTTCCACCTTCACCTATGCCGTCACTCTTTTCTCCAGAATTTCAGTGACCCCTTTCATTCCCTAGACAGTAAATCCTCTGTTATGTTCTTAGTTTAATTTTGTAACCACTAATCTTCCATTATTCATTGCTATTCTGCCACGTTAATTAGTGTTTTTCAATGGCTGGGATTTTAGAAGTGCTTATTAATGCTATTTCAATGAGTGGCAGTGGCTAATTCCTTAATCCTTTGTAGCAAGAGGCAATGGCTTGAACTTGGAGCTTCAATAGGGGAGTTTTTGCTCTTCTATTTCTCTAATTCTACATTGTAATTATGATTCCTAGGTCTTATGATGAATTTTATAATGTTGGAATGATATATTTTGCTGTATTTGGAGATTGGATATGGCTTCAACCTTTGTTAGACACTTGGCATTGTGTTTAATTAGCTTAATTAACATTTCTTTGTGCTTGTTAGTCATTGAATTGATGATTTTGTGAACATTTTGAGCTAATTTCAAGATGGCTTAGTTAGTAGATCAATTATGTTTGGTGTTTGCATTGGTTAATTGCATTAGTTAATTGAATATGAATTTATTAATTGTGTTTAGCATTAGGTTTTAGTATCATTAATGTTGATTTTTCATATGGGTGACCATTGTTAAATAAAGATTAATGAGAAAATCAAATGGTAATATGAGGTGGCTCGATTATTGGATTAAAAGGTAAATATGATTTTTAAGTTAATTTAATAGCTAGAGTACTTAATCAACCTAAATTAGAGAGATTAATATACAAGGTGGCTTGGTATTAATCGATCTAAGTTAGGCCTAGTCTAAGGGGCGACCCTTTGAGTTTCTTAAAGCTAGCATAATTAACTTTTCATAATCATTTGAAGTGAGAATTACTTGTGCCATTACTATGAAGGATTGCTCATTCCATTATCTTCTTGTTTCTCTCATATTGTTAATTTCATCATCATTCAATTTCATTTTGTAAAGAAAATCCCATAAAGAATTAGTTAGAACAAGTAGGTTTTGAATTGTAAAAAAGTAGTTTCAAAATATTAAATTTTCCCCTTTTTACCATTTCATATCAATCATTACACTTAATTTCAAGGTAATCAATAAAAGGCTCCTCAAGAAACGATCCGAGATTGCACCATTAAAATCATTGGTTTGATTTTGAAGAGGTTACTAAGGCACAAAGCACATGCTTCTTCAAGTGGCGCTGTTACCGGGGAGCCATCTAATTGGCTTCGTAGTAGCTAAGTGTCAATCATTGATTGATTGGTACCTTGAGCCTTTAGGTTGCATTTTAGTTAGTTTAGGCAGTTTTGCATATTTTTCATAGCAAATTGCATCTTTGCATAGAAAATTTTAAAGAAATACAAACAAATATCTTGATTTTCCTTTGTTTTTGTATTTACATTCTTGCATTTCTCTCACTTGAATTTTGAATGACTTGTGCTTGGTTGATGTAAAGTGGTGTCATTGCATTTAAATTGCTTGTGGATAACTTTCTTTTGATGCTATTTGTGTGCATGATTCCAATATCCAAGTTACAATGTTGGTGATATAGTTTTCTATGCAAATAGTGAGCATTTTGATAATGCAATTGATTTTTTTCTTGGTTTCTCCATTTCTTCTTGTTCATACACATTATACATACTCACACACACTTGCACTCATTCCATTTCATATATTTTTCTTCTTGAATTTGTGTGCAAGACAATTTTGACACTCCATTATTCCATTAATTGCTTGATATCTTTATATGTCTGACCATTTTGATAGGAAAATTGATCGTTCCACGGCACTTGACTTTTGCATTGATTTAAGTGATTGTGTTTTTCAAGGTGAAACTATGGACAGTGATGGTAATGGTCAACCAAGGAGAAGAACCATAAGATCTGACATGACTTATGATCCTTTCAATGTTGCATGCCCTAACTTTGAGCCTAAGGGAACTTTGCTAGCTTCACTACGTTATTTCCATGGACTTGAAAAGGAAGACCCTTACAATCATCTTCATGCTTTGCACTTAGCTTGCTCTAATATGAAGCCTATTAGTGCTCGTTTAGAAGATATACTATTAAAGGTGTTTTATTTCACTTTGGAAAGGAAAGTACCTGATGCTGCCAAGGCATGTTAATGATGCTCTTCATTCAAGGGCTAATTTGAAGAAAGCTTTCTTGGACAAATACTTTTCTAATACAAGGATTAAAAAACTTAAAAAGGAGATCTATTCTATCAAACAAGATCCTTTGGAGTTATTTACGAATATTGGAGCCGATTTCAAGAACAAGCAAGCTAAGTCTAGTGGTGTTATGCCTTCCAATACGGTCCACAATCCTAAGTCTCTCAATGCTTGAACCTTGATAAGTAGGAAAATAGTTGGGTTTAAGGATGATGATGATGAGGAAATGGATAAGGAGATCATAGTGGATGCTCCTCCAAGTAATGATGTGGTTCCTAACCCTCCCAATTACAAGAAACTGATACATCATCTTCTATTTCTAAGGAGCAAGCTCCTTATTCTGATAGCAAGCAAGAGAAGCAACTCCTTGAGAAGACTTTCAAGAAGAAAAATCAAAAGCAAAAGTGAGTGGCAATTGTACTTGAAGGTGAAAGAACTAAAAAGTCATCCAACCATGAGCTTTCACTTAAAGGTAATGAGGGAAACATTCATGACCTACCTTTTCCTCATTCCTATTTAGCTAGTAGAAAGGTTGTTGATGATAAGTTTGATAAAGAAATGTTTGAAATGTTTAGTAATGTTGAAGTGAATTTGCCTTTGCTTGAGTTGAATAAGAAAATTTCAAAGTCGGCTAAGTTTTTTTATAATGTTTGCACAAACAAAAGGAAGTATAGGTATAATGAAAGAATCTAACTGGGGTTTAGTGTGAGTGCTTTGTTTAAGACTCAATTGCCAATTAAATGCAAAGACCCGGGTTCTTACACTATTCCTTGTACTATAGGAAATACTACTATTTCATATGATTTACTTGATTTGGGTGCTGCTATTAATGTCATGCCTTCTTCTATCTATAAGTCCCTTGGTATCCAAGCTGTCAAAGACACAAGTATAGTTCTTTAGCTCACTAATAGGACCATTCAATACCCTAAGGACATTTTAGAAGACATTTTAGTGCAAGTAAAAGGCCTTGTATTTCCTTCTGATTTCTATGTGCTTGATATGGCGAGTGATAACAATAGTGATCATACTCTAATCCTAAGAAGACCTCTCTTAAGGACAGCTAAGACTATTATCAATATGAAGCATGGTACCATTACCATGGGGATTACACATCTAGAGGTGAAATTCAATATCTCTAAGGCCATAAATCACCTTTTCTCTGATTGTTCCTACTTGATTGTATAGATGATGATTTGCTATCTAGTACCGCTCAATGGTAGCCCTTTCCATAGAAGCAATACATAATACCGCCAGCTCCACACTACAGGTTTCCTATCCAGTACTGCCCAAAGGTAACCCTTTCTGTAGGAGTAACACAAAATACCGGTGGCTCCACACTACGGGTTTCCTATCCAGTATTGCCCTTAGGTAGCCCTTTCTGTAGAGGCAACATAAAATACCGTCAGTTCCACACTACGGGTTTCCTATCTAGTACCTCTTATAGGTAGCCCTTTCTGTAGAAGCAACACAAATCATTCTGTAAGCATTTAGCAACTATCTAAACACATTCTCTAGACTCACTAGTCTAATACCACATCGTTAGACAACAACCATAATGCTAGGCATAAAAGTCTTACGGCTCAGGGACATCACCCTATGAAAACTTGCACACTGGGTCTTACCACTTTGAGCTTTGTTCGTCACAATTCTCAAACACATAACATTCTGCCTGCCTAAGGACTTACCAGTCAATCAGGTCTTATGGCCTCTGGACATTCAGTCCATCATCTTTGCTAAATACTCATCGAGACTAACTATCTCAGGACACATAGTCCATTAGGTATTCAGAATACATCCCAAGCTCTAACTCTTGCTACTTAAGCCATTCATATATATATATATATGTAACATTCCCAAAGCATGCAAAACAAACAATCATCATAAAAATCATCAAAGAGCATTCGGCACGTTAGTATATAACATAATAGCAACCACTGAACCATTGGTCCCACAAGTAATATGGCCCCTGAGCGTCTAGTCGGTGTAAGACAAGTCATATGGCCCTTGAGCGTCCTCGGTACATAAGGAGTTTCTATGGACCCAGGCATCCACATATGCAATAGGCCCCGGGCGTCCACCTGTGCATAAAAGAAATGTCCATGGCCCCGAGTGTTCACCTGCACAATAGGCCTTAAGATTCCACTCGTGCATAACTGGAATTTTCTATGGCCTGAGCGTCCACCCGTGTAATAGCCTCCAGGTGACAACCCTACATATTCTGAATGCTCATTAGGTCTAACTGCTCAGGGAATCACCCCTATGCCACTGGCATTATGGGACTGACATCCTTGGGCCTCTGCCCGTCAAGTCTGGTTGCTTAAGGACACGTTGGCTTAATAGGTCTTACTGCCCACCATATATTCATAATATGAATATATCCGATAGTAGAAACATACATGTAGAATGATTACATAAGATACTAGAGCAAGAGTTTCTTTCCTTTAGACCTTTAAGCCTATTCTTCCTCAATTTCCTTCCACATCTTTCTTTCTACAAATGGTATTGGAACACCCCATGGCGATACACTAGGTCACACAATTGAGAGTCAACATTCCATAGCTTACTACACAGTTCGATGTCACAGCGGCTTCACTCTACGGTTTGATGTCACGACGGCTGCACACTATAGTTTGACATCACGGTGGCTCCACACTACTATACTACACTCGGTTCTTCACTCAGTTACTTGACTGGTTAGCCCCTTTGGTCAAAACTCTCTGTAGGTAGCCCTCTCTGATTAGATCTCTCCATAGGTAGGCCTCTTCGATCAGAATCCTCTTTAGGTAGTCTTCTTTGATTAGAATCCTCTATAGCCCATACGCCATGTTAACACAAGGTATCTCAGCAGCATGTTTTATGCACTGCCTCTTGGCTGCGTGCAATCGGGATGGTGGCTAGCCGTTAAGCCTTATCAGGGTAAGAGCCAATACTTCACCACAGATCATACTGTGAGAACCCTCGATCACGGTACATGAATTCGCCATCTAGACCTATGCTCTGATACCAAAAGTGTAACACCTTATTTCCATATTCACTGACTAACTTTCAAAAATCATAACTTACTGCCTACTTATCCAAATTTTACATTCTTTATGTCAAATTAAATTTTGGGATGTCTACTTTAAATCTGGAAATTCTCATTAGCATTGGACTTCATTTGGTCAGTCAAAATACATCACAACCTTACTCCCTCAAATCTGGCAATGTTGAGCTTAGTGTCTTAAAGTTCCAATTTTAAGCTTTTTAATCCCGGCCTTCTAAATTAGGGACCAAGGGTGATTCCTATACAGTTTTTCATGTAGAATCCAATGCAACCCTTAAAAATTACCAAAATCAAACACCTACCTTCAGTTCTACCTTCTGGACGAAAATGGTCTCTTATGACCAAAAATCACAAGTTTCAAGTTTTGATCACTTATCTTCCTTTAAACCACCATTTGGCACCATGTAAAACCATTTACAAAACCAAACCTTTAAGAACCCTAAAAAAACTCCTTTCAACTGATAAAATAGGGCGGCAACAACCAACCACAAAACTCAACCAAATCACACAATATATAGCTCAAAATAAAGCTAAAGCTCACATCTTTGCCTTTCTCAAGCGCTTTCTTTGATACTCAAAGTTTGGCTCTTATAATATGACTTAAAACACCTGCCCTTAAAAATATAAAACCATAGAAATAAAGATCTCATCAAGAGGAATAACTTTCATGAAGACCTCAAGAGCAAGAGAGGTGATTTGGAAGGTGAAAATTGAAGTAGAACAACTTACCTTTGTTCCTGTCATCTCTTTTCTTTCTTTTGGCCTTGCTTGGCCGACTTGTGTGTATGAGGAAGAGAGAGAAATGATCTAATTTTTCTCTTCCTTAGCTACTTAAAGGGTTGGTCGAAAATGGCCTAAGGAAACAAGGAAAAAATGGAAATACCATGTGGCTATCATTTACTCTTCTCTTACAAGCCAAATGAATTTACCATGTGTGGTAAATTCTTCTTTAATTGTGTTGAATTTTCCCTTCCCTCTTCTCTGCTCTTTTTGGAAAAAATTGGGCTGCCTAATGGAAGAGAAATTGTTGACTAATTGCTTCAATTTGCCTTGCCATTGGTGCATAATTTTCTTAGTTGGAAACTTTGACTTTTTGACTAAACTCTTCTCTTCTTTCTTTGCCCCTTTATTTGGACGTTTTTGTGACCTTAAGGGTGAATATATTTGCTTTTCTATTTCATAATTACTTCTTACTTCTGAAGAACCAATCCCAGCCCTTCAATTGGCCTTCCAATTTTAACCTCAAGGTTAAGTGGCAATTATCTCTTTTGGCTTTGATTTTGGCAATATTAATTCTTATGCTATTAATTATTTCAATTCTATTTCTTAATTCTTTTTATACACTACTTCCCTTTTCCTTTTGATCTGAGTTAGGTTTTATGTCATATTGACATATCCAAAAGGAATAGGGTATTTTCTTTCAACTAATTCGCACCAAAATTCTTATTCTTTTATGAGTGAGATTTCTATAAGCTATTCTATTTCTTATGCATTCCTGGGACACTTGATAAAGGCTTAGCAGTCCACTCAGTCCAGGCTTATTCTCAAGCCTCTAGCCCCAAAATTTAGGATATTGATTAAGCGATATAGCTGCTTGGTTGCCTTATGTGGCGCTTGCTTGCCAAGCACGACCTAAGGTGTTTCTTTTTTTTTAACAAAACTAGCAGCTGTAGCACTTGCTCAAGGAACTGCCACAGCTCCTATGCACTTTATGTGGCACTTGGCTTAGGAAGCGCCACACAAAGTAATATTTCTTTTTTGAAACCCTTCTCTCCCTCCCACGATTTGTTTTCATCACCTTTATCCGCTTTGTCACCACTCCTCATCCAACATGTGCCATCACTCCTTATCCTTTCAGTCCCCACATTTCCTCCTTCTCCTCTTTTTGTCACTTATCATCATCCCCACTTCAATCGGTACTTCCTCCTTATTCCTTTGTTCTATCACTTCTCACATTTCCTCCTCCTCCTTCTTTCATTTTTGGCACTTCATCTTCATGTTTTTGGTCCCATTTCTTGCACCAAATTGACCCTACCCCTCCTTCATTTTAGTCTAATTTCATCCTCTTTATAGTTTTATTTCATCCTGTAAGTATGTACCCACTCACATTTCCTTTTTTTTTAATATATTTTAAAGCTACATACTGCACATTGTTTTCTTAACCACCATTTTTTCTTTTTCTTTTTATTTGTAAACATGCATGAAACTTTTTCTTTCTCTTTTTTCTTTATTAATTTTTTTAAGTGTTGTGCTTGAAGCTTCATCTTACTATATTCAAGCTTCCTATACACTCTATGTTTTTTTAATTTTTGAGCTTGCAAATCTAATTTTATTAGTAGTTAATAGTTTAATTTGCTCAATGCCTTTTATATTTAATTTATTATAAAATCTAAAAAAAATATTCTCATTTTTATATGCTGAAAAATGAATGAGATAAAATTAAATGTTATTATATATAGATTGTATGTGAAGATATGTAGTAGTTATAATTTTTTGTTGTTGTAGTAATTGTTAACATTGATGAGTTGCATAAGTAAAATAATTATTTATTTTTAACACTTATATTTTACTTAGTAGAGATTTTGTTAATTAGTTATTTATTAATTTATATCATTTGAAGTAATTTGATTGTGGTTTGCTTTTCTTTATTTTGTTGTGGATATGGAAATGTGTTTACAGTGTGTTATCAACTATAATTATAGGGCACTAAAATAAAAATAAGAAAAAAAGTATTGTTTTAAAAAATAATACTTTATGTGTAGTTCCTTGGAAAAGCGCCATAGGAAGCAAATTTTTTTTTAAAAAAATATATAGACTTCTTGTGGCACTTCCTCACAGGAAGTGCAGACTTCCTTTGAGGAAGCGCCACATGAAGTGTTTTTTTTTTAAAAAATATATATGTAAGTGCTATAACTTCTTTTAGTGGCAATGGGATATGTGCCACTTCCTAAACGCCATAGTTGCCTTTTTTTTTTGTAGTAGTAGTGAAAGATCATTTTCCTTTGCCTTTATTGATCAATTGTTAGAAATGATTTCTAGAAAGTCTCATTATTGTTTCTTGGATGGTTTCTCTGGATATTTTTAAATCACTATCTCACCTAAGGACCAAGAAAGGACTACTTTTACATGTCCTTTTGAAATCTTTGCATATCAAAGGATGCCATTTGGATTATGTCATGTTTCAGACACCTTTCAAAGGTGTATGATATTGATCTTTAGTGATTTATTGGAGCATAACATGGAGGTTTTTATGGATGATTTCACCGTCTATGGCAATGATTTTGATGAGTGTCTTGCTACTATTAAACTTGCTTTGAAAAGATGTTTGGAAAAAAATCTTATTTTGAATTACAAAAAGTGTCACTTCATGGTGGATAGTGGTATTGTTTTAGGTCACCTTGTTTCTTCTAAAGGAATAGAGGTTGGTCAAGCTAAAATTTAAGTTATTTAATCACTTCCCTATCCCATAAATCTGAAAGAAGTGAGATCTTTTCTTAGGCATGTGGGATTCTATAGGTGTTTTATTAAATATTTTAGTAAAATTGCCCTTCCCCTTTCCACTTTGCTTAAAAAAGAAACTAATTTTCATTTTGATGACAAGTGAGGACATGCCTTTGACACTCTTAAATTAATGCTAGTGATGACACCTCCTATTCTAGCTGCACCTAATTTGGAAGTTGCATTTTAAGTTATCTTGTGATGCTTCTAACAATGTTCTAGGTGTTATGCTTGGTCAGAGAGAATGTAAGTTATCTAGAGTAATAACTTATGTATCCAAGACACTTGCCTCTGCTCAAGTGAACTATACTATTATAGACAAGGAGTTGTTTGCTATTTTGTTTGTCTTAGACAAATTTAGGCAATATTTGATTAATTCTCGTGTAGTGGCATTTACTGATCATGCAGCTATTCCTTATCTGTTCAAAAAGCCTTAGTCTAAAGATAGACTACTGAGATAGGATTTATTATTGCAAGAGTTTGATATTGAGATTAGAGATCAAGCGGGTGTCAAGAATCATATGGTAGACCATTTGAGTTGCCTACCTCCTAATACACAGGGAGTTGATCCTTCTGATCACAATATTGAATCTTTCCCTGATTCTGCTTTGTTTGCTCTAACTGTACAAGAGCCATAGCACTATAACATTGTGAATTATCTTGTTTCTTATGTTGTTCCTCCTTTTATGGCTAGGTTTAAGGTGAAAATGCTAAAGTAGGAGGCTAACTACTATGTTGGGGTCCACATATCCTTTAGAGACAATATAGTGACCAAATCATTCGTCATTGTGTTGCAAATGATGAGATTCACTCTATCCTTTCCCTTGCTTACTCTTCTTTTTATAGGGAGCATTTGAGTGGGAATAGGACTACTAAGAGGGTGTTTGAGTATGGATTTTTTGACCTACTTTGTTTCATGATTCATATGTTTATTACAAATTTTGTGATATTTGTCAAAGGTTTGGAAGTTGGGGTAAGAGGTGTGAGATGCCTATGAGGCCTATACATTTTTGTGAAATCTTAGATGTATGGGGTATAGATTTTATAGGGCCCTTTCCTCCATCCTTTAGATATACTTATATATTGCTTATAGTGGACTATGTATCTAGATTGGTAGAGGCGATTCCAACTAGGAAAAATGATGCTTCTACTGTTGCCACGTTATTGCGTTCTTATATTTTTTGTAGGTATTGCATTCCAAGGCCAGTCATCAGTGATCAAGGGACACATTTCTACAATAGAACTATCAAGTCATTGCTTGCTCAGTATGGAGTCACTCATAAGCTTACAATACCTTATCATCTTTAAACTAATGGATTGGCAGAAGTTTCTAATCAGGAGTTCAAGCAAATACTAGAGAAGATTGTAAAGCCATCCCGTAAGAACTGGAGTGAGAGATTAGAGGAAGCTCTTTGGGCATATAGGACTGCCAACAAAACATTGAAAGGCATGCCATTATTTAGATTGATTTATGCCAAGTCTTGTCATCTTCCTGTGGTGCTTGAGCACAAGTCTTATTGGGCCTTCAAAGCTTGCAATTTCGACTTAGGATCCTCTTTGGCTAATCAAAGGATACAACTCCAAGAACTTGAAGAAATGTGACTTGAGTCCTATGAAAATGCACAAATTTACAAGAACAAGTTAAAGAGGATCTATGATAAGCACATCTTGAGGAAAGAGTTTCATGAGGGAGAGAAAGTATTAAAATTTAAAGCTCACCTCAAGTTGATCCCTAGGAAATTCAAAACAACATAAGAGGGTCCTTTCATTGTGACTAAGGTCCTTCCATTTGGGACTATAGAGCTTATAGATGAGGAAACCAGTGTTATCTCCAAAGTTAATGGGCACCTCTTTAAGTACTACAGGGAGAATAGAGGCCTCCATAATTGCCCGGTTGTTCCCTTCCACCTTTCTCTTTTTCTATTGATTCAATAGCTGGTGATATATGTTTGTTGTGATAGATTGTTAAGAGTAAGTGTGGGGGAGGGAACATGACTACTAGGAAAAGTAGTTTGTTAGTTTTTCTTTTCTAGGTAGTTAATAAATTCTCTATGTTCATATATCATTCTCACTTTACACTTAATCTTTACTACATTTTGAACTTCATTATTAGACACACTTCACTTGTTTCTTTCTTCTTCTCCTCATGATGATTGTTGAAGTGATATGCTTCAATCTTGAATTTGACTTCACAACTTACTACTTCACCTAAGAAACAAGTCAAGTTAGTTTCTATTTATTATTTACATTGAGGACAATGTCAAGATTAAGTATGGTGGAGGGATTACTCTAGCCATAATGAGTGTAGCCATAATGTTTTGGTTTGTGAACTTGATAACTTGAAAAAAATTGAAAATTTTTTGAACTTGAGAATTGGTTTTATGAAGTGATTAATGGACGCCTATTTTCGCTTTCCTAATACAACTCCTTGGCATATTTTTATGAAAATTTAAATGCATGATGAATGTGTAAGTCAAGCGTTTCCAAGTGTGATTGCGTTAAGCTTTGGTAATCCATTTGCTTAATTTAATTGAGTGATTGGAGTGTCTTTAATGCAATTTTATTAATTTGGATACCTAGCTTGATTTTAGAAAGTTGATATGGTAGAGAAAAGCCTTGTTGGAAGATTCTTGAGCCATGATTCTATTTTCTTATTGTGTGCGTATTCACCTATTCTCTAATTAATCTCTAGAACTTGTCTAGGTTCTATTTTAAAGCTATATTAATGCCTTAGATTTATAGTATGATAGAGGCATTCAATTCAAAACCCGTTGACCCAAACACAAACCATTTAGCATTTACCTTTGTTTACCCCCTTGAGCCCTTCACTTTCATTTCTATTTCATTATACAAATGCTATATTTGCATCCTTTATCAAGTTCTTCCTAGCACTATGATTTTTTAAAAAACGAGTGCTATTGTATATGTGAAAAGAAAAGAAATGTAAAAAGAAAATAGAAAAGAAGAAAAAGAGAAAAAGAAGAGAAAATTTGTGAATAGTAAAAAAGGTAAAATTCAAAGAAAGGCATAAACAACTAAGGCACTAGGGTAAAATATGTGAGTTAAGTTTAGTTGCATAGTGTTAAATGATCTAGCAATTTATTTAGTGCAAGCATAATGTTTTGTTACATTTTCCATTCCATTTAGCCTTTTCAACATTACAACCCTAAGAAATCCCCTTGACTATGGATTCATAGCAAAATTAGTGGTAGAGATAGTAAAACCTTTACAAGCCTATGGTAGATGTTAGAATAAGTGAATTGGATAAAAATTCCCTATGATTTGAGAGATAAGAGAAACACTTATTCCCTTGAGAGCTCTATCATTTTTATCTTTCTTGGCTTTGTTATGTTTTCAAGTTGATTTCTTTGCATTAAAAACTCCATGATCTTTGATTGTTTTGGGATAATGGTTATTCAATTTTTATGTAATTGCATTTTGAATTACTTGATGATACAATATTGGGCATATCTTTAGAAACATTGGTTCTATTTTGCCCAGGAGTGCAAAAGGCTAAGTGTGGGGGAATTGACAAATCCCAATTTTTATTATATATTTTCACACTTTATTTGGGGATTTTGTCATTTTAATTGAGTTTAAAATGCCTTACTTGTGATAAATAGATATTAAGAGTAAATACATTAAATTAGAACTAAAAAGGGTAAAGTTGTCAAAATAATTGTCATTATTTTTAATCATTGATTCTTGGAGGATTGGATATTAGTTTAATTGTTTTCAATTGTAAATACTTGAAAATTTGGATTAAATCTGAAAATGGCAATTTGGGGTTCAAATTTCATAAATGAAAATTCAGCCACAAATTTGGAAAATGACAATTCAGTCTAGCCTAAACTATAGGGTTTTTGGCAGCACACTTTAGGTCTGATTCAGAGCTAAGAGTTAGGCTGAAAAACTGAGGGAGCTACCACGATGAGGATCTTGGGGAGCTAGGGGTCAGAACCACCTTCACCTTGACCTTCCTTCTCCACTTCCGTTCACAACCGCCGTCCAACTCACTACCACCTGTGTAATATCCCACAATATACTCAAGGGCTAAATGTACTAAATAGGTGGTGAAATTAAGGATAGAATTGTCCTTGGAAATTTTACAATGAATTTAGTCTCGATTAGCTATCGATAATTACCTGTTTTTTTGCCTAAAGTCAGAAATGACCGAAACCTAAATTGAACATAAGAAAGAAAGAAAGTGGTGACAATCATGTGAAAACAGAGAGAAATAAAAGACATAATGGCACACTAATTAATTTTGCCATGATTAAGGGTAAAAGAGTCAATTGCCACTTGATCTCGAAGTTAAAATTGGAAGACAAAATGAAAGGCCAAGATTTGCTCTTCAAAAATAAGAAGTAATTATGAGATTAAAAAGAAAATTAACCCTCCTTACATAAGGGTTAAATTTTGGTCAACAAGGGTAAATAAAGAAGAGAAGAAGGGAGGAAAAGTCAAAAATTCACCTTGGAAATTTTTGACTAAAATACAAGAGAATGAGAGAGGAGTTGATCAATATTTTTGTCTCCTCTTTTAGCAAGTAATTTTGGTCAAAAAGAAGAGAAGAGGAAAGAGAAAGCTTCATCAAAAGTGAATTAACCATACATGGTTATTTAAGTTGGAGCTTGGGTACGAGGAATAAATTGTGGCCACATGTTATTTTCTCTCTATCTTATTTCTTTTGGCCAATTTCGGCCAAGTATTAAGGAGCAAGGGAGAAAAAAAATTAGAACATCTTACTCTCTCACTTACTTGCAAAAGTTGGCCAAGCAACTCAAGGAAAGAGAAAAAGAAGAGCAAGACAAGGTGAGCACTTCTACTTGAATTTTGACTTTGCAAACCACTCCTATGGCTCAGATACTTTTCATAAACATTGTTTCCCTTTACGACAACTTCATTTCTATGGTTTTAGAATTTCAAGGGGAGATTTTTTGAGTCATCTAGCAAGAGCCAAAGTTTAAGAACCAAAGAAAGAGCCTAGGAAAGTACATGAAGTAAGTAAGAGCTTCATTTTGATATATGTATTGTGTTGTTGGTGGAGTTTTGTGGACTTGTTCTTGCTGCCTTGATTTCAGCCATCTAGGGTTTTCTGGGGTTCATAAAGTTTTGATCATATACATGTAATTATATGATGTTACTAGTACAAAATTTCCTTTTTAGACCGCCACATTTAGACCGGTTCTAGCAGATAAGGTCTTAAAAATTTGACCAGTGGCAGTTTTATAAATTTATAGAACTTCTAAGATCGGTTCTAAAAATAACCAGTCTTGAAAAATTTATCTAGACCGGTTATAAACAAAACCAGTCTTAAAATATCAAAATATTTTAAAATGTAAAAAAATTTTAACTTTTAAGACCGGTTATTAAGAAAACTGGTCTTAAATAACAACTTATCTAGACCGGTTATAAATAAACTGGCCTTAAAATATGAAAATATTTTAAAATTTTAAAATTTTTAACTTTTAAGACGGTTGCTCTGAAAACCAGTCTTAAATATAAAATATTTAAGACCGGTTTTTATGAAAATCGGTCTTAAAGATGAAAAATTTTTAAAATTATTTTTTTTTCACCATTTTAAGACCGATTTTGAAAAGTATCATCCATCTTACTAGTCTCAACCTTGAACGCCTTCTTCTTCTTAGGAGTTGAATCTATTAGCTTTGTTAATGGTAGCTCGATTCCTAACTTCCCAATTCGGTTCCTTCCAATTAGCGACAACATCTCAACCAACTCATTCGTCTCTAGGTACCATATCTTATTGACTTTAAGGAACAAGGAGATCAACTGGTGAAATGGCATCATTGTTGTGCGAGTTCTGGAGAATCTATACCTTTTGATCTCTAAGAATATCAATTCTCCCAAGTTCCTCTTCTCTTTCAGCAATATTGAAGCCATATTACCGTAGTCTTGATCAATGAAGTGCATGAAGTTGTTGGACTTTTTAACTATGGCTTGAGAGTTTATATACCATAAAACTCTATAGAGATCACACATATCTCTTGGGTTAAAAGTCAGACGTCCTACTCTCTTACCGGGCCTTAAAATAGAGAAAATTTCTTTCAATATAAGTTTGGCTAGGTTATCTTTCGGTAGATCCTCGATTCCTAAAAACTCATTCATCTTGGAAGCAAAAATAGTAAATTTCTTCCCTCTTACTTTGGTTTTTCCTCCTCTACTGGTTCAAGGTTACAATAAAAATGACTAATGATCTTAGTGCAATAGGGCAGGTTTATAGATAACCATGGCATATAGCTTTCTAGATAGTCACTCAAATCATACTTAATAGCTTTGTAGAAAACTTAAAGATCAACATAGTACATCTTACACATTTTTTGTCTTGAGAAGTACTCCTTAAACTTCTTTGTGTCTTCAAGCTTGTTCGTGTTGAAGCCTTTTGAAGGTATCGTGACATCTAGTTCCTCACTTCCTCCTTTTGAAGCCTCTGGATCAGACTTTGTGGGTTTTGAAGATTTGAAGGAAGTTCCTTACTTAACTTCCTTTGATTGAAATGCTTCGTCCAACATGATTACTATGGCCTTTGCAATCTTTTCATCATATTTTGATTACTTTGGGCCCTTTCTAAACTAAGAGGGAGTGTCAGAAGAGTCAGTATAGGGTGGAGTAGGGGAGGCACTCTCTTTTCCTTTTCCAGAAGGAGTTTCTTTCTTCTTTCTTGCTCTTGTGGTCACAGGCTCTTTGATCACAACACCTTTAGCTTTAGGTTGTGACTCAGTAGGTGCTTTCTTAGACATTTTTGGCCGAGAGTGGGATTTTGGCTTTGGAGTTGTTGTTTTCTTCTGTTTCTTAGGTGCAGGAGATAGAGGAGATTAAGAAGACTCAGAAGGCGTAGAGGACTCAGAAGGATCATTGAGAGGCATCTTTGACTTTGCCATTATGGATTAAAGCACAATATCTCAAAACTTCTTCTTCAGAGTGCTGATTGTCGTAAATCAAGGGCAGAGAGATTCAGAGGATTTAGGCTATTTCTGGGGATGGAATTAATTAGGCTTTACCGGTAATGGAATGGGTAATTGAGTGTGAAATTTTTTTTCCAAAGCACTATGAGAGTTACTAGAAGTGATTTGGTGAAAATGACAAAGTACTGACTATTATAAGCTACTTTGCCTGACATCACTCAAGTGACCTTGGGGCATCACTCAAGTGGTCACTGAAGTATTCAAGCCAGGAAATTAAGAATCAATTTAATTTTAAATCATACCTGCCATGAATAATGTAGTAATTATCCATGAATATTTCCTTGGTGATTTATAGGCACTGGATGGCAAAATCAAGCTGAAACTTGGTTGAAATTTCATATACACTGATGATTACTTGAGTGCTCACTCAAGTGATTCTGAGACAGCACTTGAGTGATTAGTATCTTCAACTTTTGACTGTTCAGATTCAACTGTTAAGCCCAATTTAAATTAATTTGATTAATGTCAACTGCCCAGTCTTTCCAGGCTATCACACAAGTAGTCACTCGAGTGATGTAACCATCACTGCCAGTTATTACCCGAGTGATATCTTAATCACTGGAAGTGGTCACTCTAGTGATGTTGTGTTAACTAACACTTCTGTTTAGCTCTGCTCTTCTTACCACATAATAGAGTGTCAAGGTCCTGTAAAAACAAATTACTAGATACTCCGATGCTTAATTCCGTTATCATCAAAGCATAATCCAATTATACTTATTAAAATATAACAACTTACAATTCGTTGGGATTTACCATTCCCAATTCTCTTCTTATAAATAGAAATTGATCTTTGGCGAGGAGGTTTGAAAGGATATCTGCTATTTGAAGATGAGTTGGAATGAATATCACTTTGACATCCTTCTTTTGAACATGATCCCAAATGAATTAATGTGTAACATCGATATGCTTGGTTCGGGAGTGTTGAACTAGATTCTTTGCCAAGCTTATAAAGCTAGTATTGTCACAATAGATAGGTATCTCTTTCAAGTGTATACCAAGGTCTTGTAGTTATTGCTTCAGCCACAGTACTTGTGCACAAAAACTTGATGTTGTCACATACTCAGCTTTCATTGATGAAAGAGACACTGTATTTTATTTCTTACTAAACCATGATACAAGTGAGCCTCCAAGAAAATGGCATTGCCCACTAGTACTCTTTTTGTCAGTCTTGTATCCTCCGTGATCAGAGTTTGAGTATGCAACTAGGTATTCATTTCCTCCTTTAGGACACTAGATACCTAATTCTGTTGTGTCGGCAAGATATCTGAAGATTCTTTTGATGGTTTCAGTATGTGATTCCTTTAGGGCTGATTAATATCTTGCATACATACTAACACTAAATTGGACATTAGATTTACTTGCAGTAAGATAGAGTAATGAACCAATCATTCCTCTATATTTAGTGATGTTATAGTCTACTCCTTTGACATTGGCATTAAGCAACGTAGTTGAGCTCATAGGCATATATGCTCCATTTACTTAATCTATCCCGTATTTCTTCAATAGCTCCTTTAGGTATTTTGTTTGAGATATAAAAATTCCATTCTTTCTTTGCTTAATTTGTAGACTAAGAGTGAAATTCAATTCCCCCATCATTGACATCTCAAACTCCCCCTACAGTATCTTAGAAAATTCTTTGCACAAAATTTAACTAGTAACACTGAAAATGATATCATCAACATATATTTGAACTATCAAAAATGTCATTTCATTTTCATTTAATAAATAGTTTTGTATCAACTTTTCCTCATACAAAACCTTGATTAATGAGGAATTTACTAAGTCTTTCACACCATGATCTAGGAGTTTGTTTTAGACCGTCTAAAGCTTTTCTTAGTTTGAAAACATGATCATGTTTAGTTACATCCTCAAAACTTGGAGGTTGTTCTACATACACTCCTTCCAAGATATAGCCATTTAAAAATGCACTCTTTACATCCATTTGACATAGTTTGAATCCCTTGATACACGCAAAGGCTAAGAGTACTTGTATAGCTATCAATCTTGCTACTAGAGCATATGTTTCCTCATAATTAACACCTTCTTCTTAATTATAGCCTTTAGCCATCAATCTTGCCTTATTTCTGACAATCATTGCTAATTCATCAAGTTTCTTCTTAAATACCCATTCGGTGCCAATAACCGGATGATCTTTAGGCCGAGGCACCAAATTCCAAACTTGATTTCTTTTAAATTTATTGAGTTCTTCTTGCATTGTTATTCCTCAATTTATAATAGATACATCCTAAGAGAAAATTTTCCTTTTTCAAAAAGAATAAATCAACTTATTTATTTTCAAAGGAAATAAGAAGGTTTTGAAATCAAATTAACTAAAAAGAAAGATAACAAAAGTAAATAATAGTTGGAAGAAATAATTTCTTAATTAATTTCATATCCTTTTTGTTTTAAGAACATGATAAGCTTTTTAAATCGAAGTGATTATGAAAATGGAGGAAAGCATTAGGAGAAATATACTAGTGGAGAGTTCTAGAAAACATGAGAGTGAGAGAGAGAGAAATTAGATTTGCTTCACAAATATATTGAAAACATAGCAACCACGAAAACAAATGGTGACACCTTACTAATTATACACTCACCTGCTATAATAAATAGTAGAGACCCCTTTTTAACTCTTCTATGACTGAACACTTGTTAAAGAGTCCTTATGAGTATCTCCTAAAGATAATAATGTTTGTAAATATCATTATGAGTTCCTAAAATGAATGTTCCTATTCCTACCAAGGTTAAATGAGCCTTATGCAAGATAATAACTCATGTTATTGAAACTCAAGAATCGCCATTCTTAATGATATATGAGTTCTAGATTAGATTATGGGGCTAAAAGCTTAAGTCTTAACTATGAGAAACAAGATGAATTTAGAGATGCATTAGGAAGTACTGAGGCATATAAGATACAATAAAAGGAAAGATGTGAGGATATGTGAAAAGAAAAGGGTAATTCTCTTAAATTATATACATAGCACAAATAGATGAATATTGTCAAACACCTTAACATTTTGATATTCATAGAGTATTAAGTGCACAGTTCCGTAAGGCATACAGAAATAGCGGATACATACTAACATTAGGTACTTATTTACAATACAGGAGAATCCTCGCAGGGTTTGAAAAATATACACAAATGAACCGAGTATTCAAAAGAAAGCAAAAGTGCAACTATAAATAACCATAATAGCTCTGGTATACGTCGGGACTCTATGCATCGGTAGACCCTATCTTTCCCTTCAAGCCACTAGCTTCTCTGACATATAAAATGTGAAAATAAATATGCAATGCACCATGTGATGTAAAATGCTAACTCATATTGTGTGCACACTGTCTAAGGTCAAACGACATGTTTATAACCCCGTCTTAACTCGTGTCCATAGTCCAACAACATGTTTAGACCCTGGCTTATCCACGTGTACCATCGCTGGATCCTTGATCTCAGCTAGGTCATGTGCCTTAAGCATTGTCATGTTATAAAAGATGGTATACACAAAGCAAACAAATTATTACATAGTATATGAAAGAAAGTATTACTATCTGAGTCCTTTTCCAGTTCCAATATCCATCCTAAACTTTTGTTCTGGCTCGAGCTATTGACATGTCCTAAAATTCCAAATATACAAGAATTGAGTTATTACTCATTCATGTATTATTCTAACACATTTTGAGCCACTTAATTAGGTAGCCATTGGAAGTCTGAACAAGTGCCCATGGGATTAGGAAAAGCTAAACCAATCAACACTATTCAAAAATGATAAATATTTAAATAGGGGTCTTGGCCCTGGCCAAAAATCCATTGGCCGCGGCCAAGAGAGGAAAGAAACATTTTGGCCCCGGACAAGAAATCTTTTGGCCATGGCCAAGAAATTTTTTGCTTCTTGGCTCAACTTCTAAAAATCATAACTAAATCTACAAAAATCTAAATGGAGTGTTCGAAAATTCTATAGAAAGCTCTTTAAGTGTGTTTTGATGGAAAAATACCCAAATCTAGTAAATATTATCCAATTTTCCCAGAAATTTTGTAAATCATCCCCTATTCCAGATTACACTCCATAAACATAATCTGACAGCAACTAACTTCAAAAATTCATATCTCACAATCTACAAACTCAAATGACACCCATTTTATATCAAATTAAATCTTAGCATGTGTACTTTTATTTTGAAAAGTTTCATGGCCATTGAACAATATTACATTAATAAAAAACATCACACAACTAAACTGCCCAAACCTAAACGTCCAAAATTTCCAATACTTCTGACTTACATTTCAAAAATCATAACTCTCTCTACAAATATCAAAATAGTGCATTCTTTCACTCATTTAAAGGTATGAATGTCTACTATATCCCTGTAAAATTTCATAAATTGCAGATAAGATTTGGCTGGTCAAAACTCAACATGAATCTGGCTAACTCCCAAAAATGACAATTTTGATAGTCTAACTTCAAAAATCAAGAACTCATTCATTTTCACTCCTAATTGTACTTTTCTTAATTCTATCATCAACTACACATCCTAAAATATCTATACAAAAAGTCCCAATCAAAAAATCCATCTATAGCTTTTGTTTAAGCTTCAACAAAGTTTAGGTATATACTCTGTTTTTCGGCCAGGAAAACAGAGGTAAAGAAAACTTACATATGCTCATACTTATATACTCTAATCCTACAGAAATTTGACCCTAAGAACTCCAACATCAAGCAATGTTTTAACGACAACAAAACCAAACCAAAAAAGTCCAAAAATTCATCCTAAAATAAATAAACATGCTCTTTTTTACATTCACCTGTGACAGCAACTTATTTTTAGAATCACACAACTTCTAGCAACTATAAATCCTCATGGATAGCCCAAACCAATGAAATAACAATGGGAAGAAACAAAGAAAACTCACCTAAACAATATTCCAAGCTTGCCTGTGGTGATTGACTTCTCCTTCTTCCTTTTCTTCGGTAACTACTCTTGGTATTTAACGTCCGTCTCTCTCTCTCTCTCTCTCTCTTCTCCACTGACTTGAAGCAATGGAGCGTGAGGAAGTTCAGAAATTAATAAGTGAATGAGTGCATGAGGTGTCATCCTTTTGTCTACGTGAAGGTAAGTGTGCATTTGTGTTTGGCTCATGTAATTTCTAATGATGGATCTATGGTGGGGGCTGTTATTGCACTCTTATAAAATGCCAAGTGTTGTGTGTGTGTGTGTCGATGTCTAGGTGTGTGTGTTTTTAGATATACATAGGTAAATTTTTATCCTATTAATTACACACACTATACCCTAATTTTTCCCTTTATGAAATTTAAGATTGCTTAAATTTCATAGGTTCCTTAATTTGACTTATTATCTAATTATTATTCCTCAAATTTTTCCAGGAAAATAGGCCTTTTATTAATTTTTAGGATATTACAATTCTCTCCCCGTAAAAATAAATTTCATCCTCGAAATTTGTTACATCTATGGAGACATAAATTCTGGGTAACGTTTCTTCATGTTTTGTTCAGCTTCCCAGGTTGCTTCTCTAGGTGATAACCCCTTCTAGACAACTTTGATTAATAGAATATTCCTATACCTAAGCTATTTCTCCTGTCGATCAATGATTCGGTTAGGTGTGACCTCATACGTGTAAGATCATCTCGTAAGTCCATATCTTCATATTCTATCACATGTTCTGGATCGGGGTGATATTTTTTTCAATTGTGAGACATGAAAGACATCATGCAGTTTGTTCAAACTTGGGGGTAAGGCTATTTGATACGTTACTGGCCCAATCTTTGATAAGATCTCAAAGGGATAAATGGACTTAGGGCTTAACTTCTTCACCCTTAGTGCCCTACAAATGCCAGTAATAGGTGAAACCTTCATGAACACATGATCTCTAACTTCAAACTCCAGAGGTTTTTGCTTTTTGTAAGCATAGCTCTTTTACCTGCTATGAGCATCCAATAATCTCTGCTTGATCAGCTTTATCTGCTCCATGGTTTGGTCAATAATATCTGACCCATAAATTTACCTTTCAGATAGCTCTATCCAGTATTAGGGCGACTGACACTTCCTTTCATATAACGCTTCATAGGGAGCCATTTGAATACTTGAATGATAACTATTGTTGTATGCGGATTCCACTAAGGAAAGGAATTCATCCCAACTGCCTTTAAAATCTAATACACATGCCCTGAGCATATCCTCTAGTGTATGGATTGTTCTTTCAGTTTACCTTTCCATATGAGGATGATAGGCTGTACTAAATCGGAGCTTGGTACCCAAAGCCTCATGTACTGTCCTCCAAAACTTTGACATGAATCGAGGATCTTTGTTAGATATGATGTTCTTTGGCATACCATGTAGCGCACAATCTCCTTGATGTCGATTTCTGCGAGTTTATCAAGAGAGTAATGAATACTGATTGGGAGAAAATGAGTTGTCTTCGTGAATTGATCCACTATTACCTAAATTGTATCATTATTTCATACCTTGGGTAATCCTGTCATGAAATCCATGGTGATGCTCTCCCACTTCCACTCAGGAATTACAGGATTTTGCAAAAGTCTTGATAGTCGTTGATGCTCAACTTTTACTTTCTGGCAAGTAAGACAACGAGCAATGAAATTTGTTACATCTCTTTTCATGCCTGGCCATCAATATGTAGACTTCAGATTATGGTACATCTTAGTTCTTCCTGGGTGCAGAGTATATTTACACTTGTACGCCTCTTCTAGGATTTGCTGCTTTAACTCTATTTGCGGTGGAACGTATATTCACTTCTTGTATCTGACCAGGCCACTTGGTGATAAGTCATGTTCCTGAGTCTCTCCTTTTGTGGTCATATCTCAAATAGACTAGGCACGTCTATCCTGAATCTGAGCTTCTTATATATCTGCTCTTAAGTCACTCTCTATTAGACTGATGTTGATACTGTTGATCATAATCTGATTTGACATGATGAGATCTCTGAAGTTCTCAAGCAGCCTATGCTCATGAATCATGAGGGCTGCTACCTATACTATTTTACAGCTCAATGCATCTAGCACCATATTAGCCTTACCTAGATGATATTTGATCTCTAGGTTATAATCTTTGAGCAACTACATCTATCGACGTTGCCTCATGTTGAGTTCTTTCTGATCGTACAGGTATTTTAAACTCTTGTTGTCGAGTATAGCTCCACGGTCACCCCATAGAGATAGTGTCTCCAGATTTCAGTGTGGACACAACCGATGCTAACTCAAGATCATATGTGGGATATGTCTGTTCATGAGGCTTCAACTGACAGGATACATATGCTACTACTCGGCCCTGCTGTATCAGAACACATCCTAATCCATGCCCACTAGCATTTGTGTAGACCATGAAGGTTATCTGCGGATCTGGGATTGTTAACATTGGTGTTGTTGTTAATTTCTGTTTTAGCTCTATAAAGCTCCTCTTACAATTGTTGTCTTACACAAACTGTTGAGTTCTCCGTGTTAACTTTGTCAACGACAAAGCTATTATGGAGAAACCTTGTATAAACCGCTTGTAATACCAGACAAGACCCAAAAAACTGCATATCTCAAAAATAGTTTATGGTTTCTCTAATTCAGTACTACTTCCACCTTGTTAAGATCTACCGAGACCCCTTGCTGTAAGGCCACATGACCCAGAAATTTAACTTCTGAAAGCCAAAACTCATATTCACTCATCTTGGCATAGATTTGCTTGTCCCTTAGTGTGTTTAGTACAGTCCTCAAATGGTGTTTATGCTCTACTCTGCTCTGTGAATACACTAGAATATCGTTGATAAAGACTACTACAAATTGGTTCAGGTACGAACGGAAAATTTGATTCATGTAGTGATAAACACTACAGGTATATTGGTCAGCCCAAATGACATTACTAAAAACTCGTAATTGCCATATCTTATTTTGAAAGTAGTATTCGACACATTATATGCTTTCACCCTGAGTTGGTGATACAATGATCTCATATCAATCTTTGAAAACACACAGGCACCCGATAGTTGATCGAGCAAATCATTGATTTTAGGAAGTGGTTACTTTTTTTTAACAGTAACCTTATTTAACTCCTTGTAATCTTTACAGAGTCGTAGGCTTCCATCTTTCTTTTTAATGAAGAGCACTGGAACTCCCTATAGTGAGACACTAGGTCTGATAAACCCTTTCTCTAGCGGCTCCTCAATCTGCTTCTTTAATTCTGCCATCGCACTTAGCACCATCTTGTATGGGGCTTTGGATATCGGTTCTACTCCAGGCCTGGTCTCAATTGTGAACTTCACTTCCCTGCCGGGGGTAACCCACTGATATCCTCCTAAACACGTTAGGAAATTCTTCACTGCAGGGATATTTTCTAATGCTGTTTCAGACTCTGATTGCATAGAGAAAAACACAATGTATCCCTAAAAACGTTTATGTAAGCATCTCTCAGCCTCAGCTGCGGAGAGAAAGTATAGGTTGATTTCTGTATTAGCCTTTGGTAGTGGATTAGGCTAAATGACCCTTTTGCTTCTATAGTCTAATAATAATTGTTTATTGTCATCTAGTCGATCCCAAGAATTACCTCTAGCTTACTCAAAGATGAGCAAATCAGATCTACTGTAGACTCGATCCCTCTGCATTTATGATGCAATTTAAGCAAACCTCGGTTGTAACAAACCTGTTACCCGTAGGCGTAGAGACCGTCAGATCATATGATAATCGATGCACACTCAGGGCTAGCCGTCTTACACAATCGTATGCAATGAATGAATGACTAGCTCCTAAATTAAACAATGCTTGTACCAAATTACCATTGAGAGAAATCATACCTAAGATCAACTCAGGAGATTTCTGGGCTTCTTCTTGTGTTAAAGAAAATACTCTGCCCTATGCTTGCTGTCTAGGCTCTCCGTGCTCTTGCCGTTATTGACAATCCCTAGTGAAAAGTCCTAGTTTGTGGCAGTTATAACAAATAATCTGCCTTACTGGTACTGGCGCTTGCTTTGCTTGACTATATGTCTGACCAGGATGGTAAGGCCTGCCATAGTATTTGCACATTCTGGTCCTAAAGGGTCTTTGGCTACCTCGGCTGTCTGACTGATTCGGCTTTTTACTACTCCTACTAGAAGAACCACCCTGATATCTGCACTTCTATGAATAGTCCCCACCACCAAATGTGTTCTTATTACTAACATTTTTATGGGTGTACAGTTCCAATAAATTGTGCTCTGTGATCCGGCACTCTTTAACTGCCTTATTGAAACCCTTGAAATGTCTAAAGATGAGCTTCTCTTTCAGCTCTAGCTTTAAGCCTCGTATCATCATACTAGAACTCCACTCTTCATCATCACAATATTTCAGATATTAGGAGTATCGAGAAAGTTGAATATACTGAGCCAAGTACTTGTCAAAACTCTCCTTTTCACCTTACTGTATCTTCAGAAATTCTGTCTCTCTGGCTAATCTCACTAACCAGGGAAAATACTTCTCATTGAACTTTTATTGAGACACCTCCCATGTCACAGGAATATTTTGAGCCTACAGAATTAACTTGGTACTCATCCACCATTTGTCGATATCTCCTTCTAGCTTATAGATTGCCAATCGTGCCTTTATATCATCTGGGCACTCCAGTATTTCAAAAATATTTTTAGGACAGGTAAACCAGTCCTCAGCAGCTTGGGAATCAAGCTTTCCTTGGAAAATAATCAGCTGGTGTTTATTAAAACAGGTTACCCAATTTTGCATGCTTTCAACTTCAACAACAGGGTCAACAGGAACTTTTGGATTAGGTTCTGGAGGTTGCATATGACCACCGCCCTGTCCACTAGGATTATTATGTGCTTTCGCATCTGCATTTTGTTTTTGTTGCACCTCTCTTAGTTTATTTCGTAATTCATTCAACATATTCCATTGTGTCGTCATCATACCCAACAGTTGTTGAATCAAGTTAGGTCTAGCACCTGGTTCTTCATTATTGTTTCCATCCCGACCCCGAGTTCTGCCTCTTCCTCGGCCTCTACCTCTTAGTCCACCTCTTAGTATCACCATCTTTATGTTTCACTATAAAATTTCACATAGTCATATATCAGTATACTATTCTGATATTGCCAGAACCGTATGCTCTAATACCAAAAATGTCAAACCCTTAACATTTTGATATTCGTATAGTATTAAGTGCACAGTTCCATAAGGTATACAAAAATAGTGGATACCTACTGACATTAGGTACTTATTTACTATATAGGAGAATCCTTGCAGGGTTCAAAAAATGTATACAAATGAACCTAGTATTCAAAAGAAAAACACAACTATAAATAACCACAACAGCACTGGTATACGTCGGGACTCTATGCACCGGTAGCCCCTATCTTTCCCTTCGAGCCACTAGCTTCTGCTGGAATATTTTTTAGCTTGAATAAGGGTGAGATTCGAGTGAATCTTAGTAGTAACATGCTTTTTCGACATATAAAATGTGAAAATAAATATGTAATGCACCATGTAATGTAAGATGCTAACTCACGTTGTGTGCATATTGTCCAAGGTCAAATGACATGTTTGTAACTCCATCTTAACTCGTGTCCATAGTCCAACGACATGTTTAGACTATGGCTTATCTACGTGTACCATCACTGGATCCCTGATCTCAGCTAGGTCGTGTGCCCTAAGCATTGTCATGTTATAAAAGTGCCCTACGCACTGTCATGTTATAAAAGATGGCATACACAAAGCATACAAATTATTACATAGTATATGAAAGAAAGTGTTATTACCTGAGTCCTTTTCTAATTCCAATATCTGTCCTAAACTTTTGTTCAGTCTCAAGCTATTAATATATCCTAAAATTCCAAATATACAAGAATTGAGTTATTACTCATTCATGTATTGTTCTAACACATTTTGAGCCACTTAGGTAGCTATTAGAAGTCTAAACAAGTGCCTATGGGATTAGGAAAAGCTAGACCAATCAACACCATTCAAAAATGATAAATATTGAAATAGGGATCTTGGCCCTGACCAAAAATCCTTTGGCCACGACTAAGAAAGGTTAGAAACATTTTGGCCCCGTCCAAGAAATCTTTTGGCCGTGGCTAAGAAATTTTCTACTTCTTGGCTCAACTTTGAAAAATCATAACTAAATCTATAAAAATTGAAATGGAGTGTTCTAAAATTATATGGAAAGCTCTTTAAGTTTAGTTTCATGAAAAGATACCCAAATCTAGTAAATGTTATCCAATTTTGACCAAAAAGTTTGTAAATCCTCCCCTATTCCAGATTACACTTCATAAACATAATCTGACGGCAACTAACTTTAAAAATTCATATCTCACAATTTACAAACTCAAATGACACCCCTTTTATATCAAATTAAAAATTAGCTTGTGTACTTTTAGTCTCAAAATTTTCATGGCCATTGAACAATATTACATTAATCAAAAATATCACACAACTAAACTGCCAGAACCTAAACGTCTAGAATTTCCCCTACTTCTAACCTAATTTTCAAAAATCATAACTCTCTCTACAGCTATCAAAATAATGCATTCGTGGACTGATTTTAAAGGTATGAATGTTTACTATATGCCTGTAAAATTTTATAAATTCTAGACAAGATTTGGCAGGTCAAAACTCAACATGAATCTGACTAACTCTCAAAAACGTTAATTTTGATAATCTGACTTCAAAAATTAAGAACTCATTCATTTTCACTCCTAATTGTACTTTTTTTGATTCTATCATCAATTAAACATCCTAAACTAGCTATACAAAAAGACCCAATAAAAAACTCCATTTATAGCATTTGTTTAAGCTTCTGCAAAGTTTAGGTATATACTCTGTTTTTCGGCCAGCAAAATAAAGGTAAAGAAAACTTACATATGGTCATGCTTATGTGCTCTAATCCTCCAAAAAGTCAACCTTAAGAACTCCCAACATCAAGCCATGTTTTAATGACAGCAAAACCAAACCAAAGAAGTCCAAAAATTTGTCCCAAAATCAATTTACATGCTTTTTTTTACGTTTACCTGTGACAACAACTTATTTTCAGAATCACACAACTTCTAGCAGGTATAAATCTTCATGAACAGCCCAAACCAACGAAATAACAATGGGAAGAGATAAAGAAAACTCACCTAAACAATATTCCAAGCTTGCCTATGGTGATTGACTTCTCCTTCTTCCTCTTCTCTAGTAACTACTCTTGGTATTTCACCTCCGTCTCTCTCTCTTTCTACCGACTTGAAGCAATGGAGAGTGAGGGAGTACAAAAATTAATGAGTGAATGAGTGCATGAGGTGTCATCCTTTTGTCTACGTGAAGGTAAGTGTGCGTTTGTGTTTGGCTCATGCAATTTCTAATGATGGATCTATGGCAGGGGCTGTTATTGCACTCCTATAAAATGCCAAGTGTATGTGTTTTTAGATATATATAGGTATATTTTTATCCTATTAATTACACACACTAGGCCCTAATTTTTCCCTTTGTAAAATTTAAGATTTCTTAAAAGTTGTAGGTTCCATAATTTGACTTATTATCTAATTATTGTTCCTCTAATTTTTCCAGAAAAATAGGCCTTTTATTAATTTTTGGGATATTACAAATATGACAGCAAGGGATGGATGAACGAATGGTTTGGAAGAAAGGGACCTAGCGTAATGAAAGAACAAAGAATTTTGAAATCACTTGGCAATGGTTTCGGCGATGTGAATACACATTTCAGATTTATCTATTCAGTAATATTATATACTCTTTCAATCCTAAATATAGGATCTATTTACATTATAAATTAGATCTACCTTTAGAAACCAACATTTAGTGTATGTTTTTCATTATATGAGCTTTTCTTTGTTTTACTCCAATCTAAACCAAATTAAGTGAGTGTTTGGTAAACCATGAAATCGTGGTTTTAGAAGTCTTTTTCCACAAGTTGAGACAAAACTCCTTTCACATATTACCTCATAAATTATAAAAGCTATTCTCTAAAAGTTAATTCAAATGCAGATCTTCAGTCCCTTTGTTAACCTCATGAAAGTCTTGTCAGAATTGCACATTTCCTCCTATTTCTTCCATATTTTGGGTGTATTAATAGGCATTTGGGAGTGCTAAAATAGAGGAAATGTGTTCTATACATGCTTGGCATAAAAAGAGTATACATGTGGGGGAAATATGTGAATATCTGTTATGATTACCAAACTATGATCTTCTGTGAGTTCTTTGTATTGAAAGGATAAAGATTCAGGCACAGCTGGAGCCAGAGAAAGGCAAATTCAATGAAAAGAAGGTGGAAAGGAGTTGAAGCCATCAACCGTGCCCGGGAATTGCAAGAAGGGATGAGAACATATCAAAGCAAGGGACTGATTGGCACTGCAGAGTTTCTGGCCGCGGCCAACACAATCACTGGCCGCGGCCCACAGGAGGTCAGAAACCTACTGGCCGCGGCCAAACATCTTTGGGCCGCGGCCCAACAGTGGTCAGTAACTCACTGGCCGCGGCCAACCAAACAATTGGCCGTAGCCAATGGAAGCGCAGAAGCTCACTAGCCACCGCGCACACATCCACTGGCCGTGGCCAACCCCCGATACAGGTGCTATGCGTTTTGACAGACAGGGGGTATAAAGCTGAAACCAGAGATGAAAGCAATGGGATCCTGGAGTGGAAATACCTAAAGAGGCGGCTGTGACACTCCTCTAAGCCTGGATTAGCCATAAAGCAAGGGAAATCAAGTGGGGATTGAAGATTTGCAGAGATTTGAGCTGGTTTTCCTTGGTTATACTGATTTCTTTCCCTTTCTTCTTCGTTTTGCTGATATGGCAGTTCATGCTTTGTATTTCTGTATCTATTTCTTGAACATGAGCAGCTAAACTTTCATTCTAGGATTATTTATGAACCTTTGTATGGATTAAACTTGATTCCTTCTCTCTTTAAGTATCTAATAGCATCTGTATGTTGATTTTACCCTGTTTTCACTGCTATTCGTGACTGGCCATCACTGTGGACGATTTGTTCAACTAAGTTAAGCTTGAGAGAGTTAACTTAGTTGTAGAATGTTGGTAAAATTATGCTAGACTTGAAGTTTAGAATCTAAATGCATGGTTTGTTAGTAACATAGAGATATAGTTACTAGCCTAGCATTGTCATATTGAGGTTGGTGCTTAATGCTTATTTTCGCTTAACGGTAGCAAGAGATTGTACATGTTAAAAGAAGATACGGAGTTGGTTATGACTTGAGAGAGCTTAATCAAACACTTGTAAACCTTAGACTAACATACATATATCCCATACAATGATTCTTGAAGAGGAAATAAATCAAGTTTATGAAATACAAAGGGGATGAACAATCCTAAGTTCATTACAACTATTGAAATCACAAGGATTAAGTTTCTGTTCAGTAAGTCTTAGTTTTTACAAGAAAATCTCTTCTAAAACTTCTCTTTCTTCACAACAACATGTTTTGGCTCAACTTAATCGAATTCACTAAGCCCATTGCTTGACTAATTTATTACTCAAATCCTCGAGGGAATGATCTTACTTATCACTTTATTACTTGACGCGATCCGTACACTTGCGGTTGCGAACAAGTTTTTGGCGTCGTTGTCGAAGATTGGTTTAACAAATCCTTTAGTTGACCTTAGGCTTGTGTTAGTAGATTTCGCTTGAACTTTTAGTTAGGTTTAAATTTTTCTTTCCTTCTTTTCTTTGTTCATTTTTTGTTTTAGTTTAATACTTGCTGGTTTATGCCTCTTGTAGGTACCATTTTGTTATATGCAACACCTACATCTGGACAGATTAATCGTGGTACTTGACGGATTACCTCGCATCGAAGAAGAGACTGAGTCAGAGGTGACTGAATCTGATTCTAAATCTGAAGCTGAAACTGAACCTGAAATAATGGCGGATGAATATGATAGGGCCACCGTCAATGACTTCACTAGCCGGAATATGCGGGGCACTCAATCTTGTATTCGGATGCTGGAGATGCAAGCACATAATTTTGAGATCAAGCCGGTCATGATTACAATGCTTCAAATGCATGAGTTATACAATGATCTCTAAAATGAAGATGCCAACAAGCACTTGATGTACTTCTTGGAGGTGTGTGATTCCTTCAAGCAAAATGGAGTGCCCCAGGATGTGTTGAGGCTACGGCTATTCCCTCTCTCTCTACAAGGGAAGGCGAGAGATTGGTTCAACAATCTCCCGGATGGATCTATAACTTCCTGGGATGATTTTGAGCTAAGTTTATAGCTTAATTTTTCTCTGACGATAAATATGTGGAAGCTAGGGATGAGTTTCTAAGCTTTAGACAACAACCGGATGAGCATCTTTATGCCGCTTGGTAGAGGTATAAAATGTTAATGAAGCAATGCCCTAATCATGGAGTGGATAAGTAGGTAGTAATCCAAATTTTCTGTACTTGCCTTAATCCTCAATCTAAGGCGATGGTGGACTCTATGACTAATGGAGGTTACCGGAATGTTCCTGTCAATGAAGTGTTTAAACTTTTGGATCAACTATCTACAAACAACACCCAAGGCAATGATAGAAGGATTACCCCAGCCAAGCCTACAACAAAAGAAGACTCTTTATCACAAATTACCATAATCTTATCCGCTTTGAACAAGCGTTTTGATGTGCTAGAGTCTCAAATGCACAAGGGTACTTCTCATAGCGTGTATTCTGTTCATGACACTCCTATTGTATGTGAGCAATGCAATGATGTCCACATGCCCGACCATTGCCCTCTCTACATGGGCACTGAATCTGTCAACTATGTGGGCAAATTTCAACCTCCTCAAGGTAAACCGTATTCACAAACTTATAACCGTGCTTAGAGAGCTCATCCCTACTTCTCTTGGAGTCAAGGTAATACATTGAATCCACTACATGAGTCTACTTCTAGCACTAGGCCTATTCCTCCACCGGTTTTCAAATGCAATCAAGGCAAGTTCCTATAACAGAAGAGGAATCAAAGACGGACAAGATGCTAGTCCAGATCTTGTCAGAGGTAGAGTCTTCAAGGGTTAAAAGTAAGGCTACCTTTTCTCTTCATGAAACTGCAATTAAGAACCTTGAAGTACAATTGGGACAATTAGCAATACAAGTAAATGCTATGGCATGAAATGGTCTCCCATGTGATACCATCCCTAATCCAAAGCGGGGTGGAAAAGAGGAATGCAAGGCCATTAACTTGAGAAGTGGTAAAGTGATACCAGATGTGCCTAGCTCAAGTAAGACTAGCCAGCAGCAAGATGAGCAAGTTGATGTTGCGATTGATGATGAAGAAGCCATGACTTAAGAAAGTGTAATGGAAGAGGATGACACTAGAAAGAGAAAGCAAATTGAAGGAGGCTTGGATGATGCTGTCAAGAACAAGAAAGGGGAACAAGAGATGAATATTGAGAAGAAGAGAAAGCCAACCACTTCAGCTATCATGCCACCACTACCTTTTCCTCAAAGATTCAAGAAGAAAGAGGAAGATACTCAATTTAAAAAGTTTGTGAACATGTTTAAACAACTCCATGTGAACATTCTGTTTGCCAAAGCTTTGGAAGGTATGCCTAAATATGCTAAGTTCCTCAAGGATGTATTGTCCACGAAGAGGCAATTTAATGAATTTGAAACCATGGCATTGACCGAAGAATGTAGTGATGTGATTTAAAGGAAGTTACCCACTAAGCTAAAGGATCTGGGAAGCTTCTACATTCCTTGCAATATTGGGACTAACTTCAATGGTAAGGCCCTATGTGATTTGGGAGCAAGTATCAACTTGATGCCTCTAGCTATTTTTAACCAATTGGGGTTGGGAGAGCCAAGGCCCACCACGGTAACTCTTCTATTTGCTGATTGAAGTATTTCTAAGCCTAGAGGAATCATTGAAGATGTCATAGTCAAAGTAGACAAGTTCATCTTTCCAGCAGACTTTGTTGTGCTTGATTGTGAAGTTGACTGGAAAATCCTGCTCATTCTTGGCCGTCCATTCTTAGCCACAGCAAGGACTCTCATTGATGTGGAAAAGGGTGAGATCACTTTAAGGGTGGATGATGAAAAAGTGATCTTTAATATGCCAAAAGCTCTGAAGTTTCATGACGATTTAGCCTAATGCTCTTTTGTAGACATATTGGATTCACTCATTCCGTAAGAATCATATGCTCCTATGATAAAAGATCCTTTAGAGGCATTCTTAATTGGGGAGAAGAGCTTGGAGTAATTTTATGAGGCGGCTATTGAAAATCTCTTTCATATGGAAGCATTCCCTCACTTAAGACTGAGGACTTTTGAGCCACTTGAAGTAGCTGATGCTTTAAGTACCCCTTCGAAGCCTTCTATTGAAGTTCCTCCGGCTCTAAAGTTGAATCCTCTACCATCTCATCTCAAGTATGCTTACCTGTGGAATTCTAACACCTTACCGGTGATTGTCTCTTCCGGTCTCTCTGATTTGCAAGAAGAGAAGCTCCTACAAGTTTTGAGAGATCACAAGCGTGCCATTGGGTGGACTATGCCGATATCAAGGGGATAAGCCCTTCTATTTGCATGCACAAGATTCTATTGGAGGATTATCACAAAACTTCTATTGAGCATCAAAGGCGCTTGAACCCAATTATGAAGGAAGTGGTTAAGAAGGAAATTCTCAAATGGCTCTCAGCTGGAATTGTCTATCCTATCTCTGATAGTTCATGGGTGAGCCCAGTCCAATGTGTCCCTAAGAAGGGTGGCATGACTGTAGTGGCTAACACCCAAAAATGAACTGATTCCCACTCACACAGTGACTGGATGACGGGTGTGTATGGATTACCGGAAGCTCAACACTGCTACAAGGAAGGATCATTTTCCTTTGCCGTTCATTGATCAAATGTTGTATAAGCTAGCGGGTCAGGAGTTCTTTTGCTTCCTTGATGGTTATTCTGGTTACAATCAAATTGCCATAGCTCCAGAAGACTAAGAGAAGATGACTTTTACTTGTCCCTATGGCACATTTGCTTTTAGAAGAATGCCCTTTGGACTATGCAATACACCGGCCACATTTCAAAGGTGCATGATGTCCAATTTTGCTGATATGATTGAGAAGACCATTGAAGTATTCATGGACAATTTCTCTATCTTTGGTTTATCTTTTGATTCTTGCTTGGAGAATTTAGATGCGGTGCTTAAACAATGTGAAGAAACCAACTTGATTCTCAATTGGGAGAAATGTTACTTCATAGTGTAAGAAGGCATTGTACTTGGCCATCGGGTATCCAAGAAAGGGTTGGAAGTGGATAGAGCCAAAATTTCTGTCATTGAGCAATTGCCTCCACCTACTAGTGTGAAAGGTGTCTACAGCTTCCTTGGTAATGCTGGGTTCTACCGGAGATTCATCAAAGATTTTTCTAAGATTTACAAGCCACTGTTCAAGTTATTGGAGAAGGATGTGGAATTCAAGTTTGATAATGAGTGCTTACAAGCCTTTGAGGAGTTGAAGAAGTGTCTCATATCAGCTCCTATCTTAGTAGCTCCGGATTGGGTTTTACCTTTCATCATCATGGCTGATACTAGTGATTATGCTGTCGGTGTTGTTCTTGGGCAAAGGCTGACAAACTCTTTCACCGCATTTACTATGCTAACAAGACCCTTGATTGTGCCCAACTTAATTACACCACAACTGAGAAGGAATTACTTGCCATAGTCTTTGCTTGTGAAAAGTTTACCCTACATTGTGGGTACTAAGGTGATTATCTACACCGATCATTCTGCTCTAAAGTACCTACTCACGAAGAAGGATTCCAAAGCCAGACTAATTTGCTGGGTGCTATTACTTCAGGAGTTTGATTTGAACATCATTGATAGAAAAGGAACCGAGAATCAAGTGGCGGACCATCTTTCAAGGTTGAGTACTGAGGCTCAACTTGAGGATTCTGATATGATCCATGGATCATTCCCAGATGAGCAGCTATTCTTTATTGATAAATCATCCACCCCATGGTTTGCTGATTTCATAAACTACTTAGTTTATGGAGTTTTACCTCCAGATTTCAATTCTTATCAAAGGCGTAAATTTCTACATAAGGTGAAAAAGTACTTTTGGGATGAGCCCTACTTATTTAAGAGGTGCCCCGACCAACTCATTTGTAGGTGTGTCATGAAAAATGAACAAGAGTGCATTCTGCATTGTTGTCATTCGTCTGAGTACGGAGGCCATTTTGGGGGAGAGAAAACCACAGCAAAGGTCATTCAAAGTGGGTTTTATTGGCCTTCTCTATTCAAAGATGCATATGCATTTGTCCTTCAGTGTGATAGGTGCCAAAGAGTGGGGAACATATCTAGAAGGAATGAAATGCCACTGAATAGCATGCTCGAAGTTGAACTCTTTGATGTTTGGGGGATTGACTTTGTGGGTCCATTCCCTAAGTTGTTTAACAATGAATATATTTTTGTTGGAGTGGACTATGTCTCCAAATGGGTCGAAGCTACTGCATGTGTGACTAATGATGCCAAGACAGTGTTGAAATTCCTCAAAAAGCACATCTTCACAAGATTTGGGACACCAAGAGTGATTATTAGTGATGGTGGTTCACACTTTTGCAATCACCAATTTCAAGCCTTGATAAAGAAATATGGTGTTAGACACAAAGTAGCATTGCCCTACCACCCCCAAACTAATGGCCAAGCTGAGATTTCCAACTGGGAGATCAAGAACAGCATTGAGAAGATGGTAAATGGAGGTTACCAAAATGTCCCTGTTAATAAGGTGATTAGGCTATTGGATCAATTATCTGCAAATAACACTCAAGGCAATGATAGGAAGACTACCCGAGCCATACTTACTACAAAAGAAGACTCCTTATCACAAATTGCAACTATTTTTTCTGCTTTGAATAAGCGCTTTGATGTACTTGAATCTCATATGCAAAAGAGAACTTCTTATGCTGTACATTATGTTCATGTCACACCTATTGTATGTGAGCAATGCAATGGTGTCCACATACCCGACCATTGTCCTCTTTATATTGGCACTGAATTTGTCAACTACATGGGCAAGTTTCAACCTCCTCAAGGAAACCCATATTCACAAACTTACAACCGTGCTTAGAGAGCTCATCCTAACTTCTCTTGGAGCTAAGGTAACACCTTGAATCCACCACATGAGTCTACTTCTGGTACTAAGCATGTTCTTCCATCGGGTTTTTAAATGCAACCAAGGAAAGTTCCTATCAAAGAAGAGGAATCTAAGATAGACAAGATGCTAGCTCGGATCTTGTCGGAGGTAGAATCTTTAAGGGTTGAGAGTAAAGCTACCTTCTCTCTTCATGAAACTGCAATTAAGAATCTTGAAGTACAAATGGGACAATTAGAAACACAAGTAAATGCTATGGCACGAAATAGTCTTTCTAGTGATACTATTCTTAATCCAAAGTGAGGTGGAAAAGAGGAATGCCATGCCATTTACTTGAGAAGTGGCAAAGTGCTACCGGATGTGCCTAACTCAAGTAAGCTAAGCCCTAAGAAGAAAGATCATGTGGTTGTTGACATTGATGATGATGAGGAGATCGAGGAAGAAAATATGAAAGACGAAGAAAGTAAAGAGAGGAAACAATCAAGGAGAATCTTGATAATGTGGTGAAAAGCAAGCCAGTTGTACTTGAAAGTATGGATGAGAAGAAGAGGAAGATGCTTACCTCTAATGTTTTGATACCTTCACTTCCATTCCCTCATAGATTCAAGAAGAAGGAAGAGGATACTCAGTTCAAGTGGTTTGGGGATATATTCAAACAACTTCATATTAACATTCCTTTTTCTAAAGCATTGGAGAGCATGCCCAAATATGCTAAGTTCCTCAAAGACACTTATCTAAGAAGAGAAGATTTAGTGAGTATGAGACTGCAGCCTTAACTGAAGAATGTAGTGTGGTTATCCAAAGGAAATTGCCACCTAAGCTTAAGGATGTGGGGACTTTCTATATCCCTTGTAATATTTGGACTAATTTCAGTGGTAAAGCTCTTTGTAACTTAGGTGTGAGTATAAATTTGATGCCCCTTGCTGTTTACAACCAATTAGGGTTGGGAGAGCCAAAACCCATTATTACACTTCTCTTTGTGGATAGGAGTACTTCTCAACCTAGAGGGATTATTGAAGATGTTTTGGTTAAAGTGAATAAATTCATCTTTCCGACAGATTTCATTGTCATAGATTGTGAAGTTGATTGGAACATTCCTCTAATCTTTGGGCGTCAATTTTTAGCAACTACTAGAACCTTGATCGATGTTGAAAAGGGTGAAATTACGATGCGAGTTGAAGATGAGCAGGTGACTTTTAATATGGACAAGCTAATGAAGTCCCCCAATGAGGCTAAACAATGCTTCTTAATTAGTTGATACAGTTGAGCAAGTGGAGCAAGAGGAATTCAATAAGCCAATTCATAGTGAGCTTGTTGAAAACTTTTCATTAGAAGTTCAAATAAAGGGTCAAGTGGTGGAAGATTGCATAAGTGTCTTGAAAGCAACACCGACTAACATTGGGAGTCGGGTACCATTAGAATCATTAAATTTCACTTCCCTTGATAAATCATATTTGAAGTCATCTATTAAAGAGGCATGGTCTCCGGATTTGAAGAAGTTACCGTCTAACTTTTAGCATGACTATATGAGAGTCAACAATCTACCATTGGGTATAGCTTCTCAATTAGCCATTCAACAAGAAGAAAATCTTTTAGAAATTCTACAAGCATGTAAAAGAGCTACTAAATGGGCTATTGAGGTTGTAAAGATACAAGCATGGTTTAGTAATGAAGACCGTAAGGGATCTCAAGCTTGTGGCCATGGAATAAAGCATAACTGTGATGGAAAGGTGAACCATCAAGTTTTCACCTTACCTGTAGATTATATAACTTAAGGAGATGAAGAGTCGGGCTAAAGACTATAAACTAAACTCTTCTTAGGAGGCAACCCAAGTTCTAAACTAAAACTTTTCATTTCTAAGTTTTTTTTTTTTTTTGTGTTTTACTTTTTTAGTAGATTTATGTTTGATCTTTGTGTTTTATAAGAAGGAAAGGTACCCAATGAGAAATGATGAAAGCTAATGCAAAGACGGATTTTCTAAGAGAGATCATGAAGTTGTTGGAAGAATATGGGAAATTCATTTCAAGGAAATTCACTTGACCATGAGTACCTATATGATTATTGGTCAATTTTGGGTAGTACTGAGTCTACCTTAAGAATGTGGATGATTATAACTTTCATTTGAATTATGGATGACATGAACTTGTAGTAGTAGTAGTATTTAATATGTTGAAAAGTATGTGAATGCCAGTGCATTTTATCATTATCCTCATGTTTATGATGCAATTTTTGTGTGGAAGAGAGTTTAGTTGTGATAAGCTATTTGTGGTATTTCAGTGGATGCATGATACTTGTTTGATGGTGTTTGGATGAGTTTTGGGTCAGTTTGTGATGTTTGTTTTGCTGTTTCAATCTATCAATAATTGGCTTCAGCACACCTGGTGTATGTTGAAGCCAATCTGGGTTTTCTTTTGAAGTATTTTGCCCATTGTGTAATGTGCTTCAGCACACAGGGTGTTGGCTGAAGCAAAATATGCCTTTCACAAATGCTTGCTCTTTGTGTTAAATGCTTCAACACACAAGGTGTAAGTTGAAGCCAATTTCCCCTGTGCCAAGGGTAGAGGTGGTAATATGGTCCGGCCCAGTGGGTTTAACCTAACTCACCACGGGTTGGGAGCATATAGGTTCGAGCCTAAAAGGACCGCATCAATATGGGTTGGCATTTAGCCAACCCAACCTATAACCGCTAGGTCGGCAGGTTGGGCAGGCTAACCCATTTTTTTTCAATTTTTTTAACAATATACTAAGATTGTTTTTTTTTTATACAATAAGATTGTTTTTTCTACACACCTAAACATAACAAAATTTAAAATACATTGCAAATTAAAGAGAGTAGAGACTAATTTCTGATTTCTGTGACTGAGAGCGTGATCCTTGAGAGAGACAAGGAGTGAGAGACTATTTCAAACAAAAACAAAAGAGAGTTGACTAGGTTAAGGAGTAAGGACTAAGGAGTAGGAGTACTGGGCTAGATTCTGGAGTGATGGTCTTGAACTGTTGGGGGTTAGGCCTTGACTAATGGCTCTTCCCTCTTGGTATTTTTTTTTAAAAAAATATGAGCCAATCCGCCAACTCGGTGGTCCAACCCGTTACAGGTGGGACCATATGGGTTCTGGCCCAAAAAGACCGCATCAATATGGTCCCAATTTTATAGAACCCAAACCGCCCATTTTGTCGGGCTGGACAGGCTCGGCCCACAGTCCCAACCTATATTACCACCTCTAGCCAAGGACACACTCTTTGTGTCATTGGCTTCAGCACACATAACGTTGGCTGAAGCCAAGTGTCCACTCTTTAAAAAAAAGAAAAAAAATAAAATATATCTATATAAATTTAAAAAATAACAAAAATAATATAACAAAAAAATAATAAATAAATAAATAAAATAATAATAATAATGAATTTCCCCTTTTTGCCCATTCTTTTACACTTTATTCCAATTTTATCCTTTTGAATTTGATCCACCAGTGAGTCCACATTCATCCCATTAATTCAAATCCCTAATCCCAAATGTAATTTTCCCTCCGTTACTCAAATCTAATCTTCTCTCTTTTGTTCAATTTCTCCTTCAGACTTACCCACACCTTTGCTTCATCTTTGACCTCTCTAGCTGAAAACCTAAAGCCACCACCGCAATCCTCTTCACTTTTGCCTCACCACGCCATGTTCTCTTCTTCGTCGTACACATCTCTCTCTCCGTCACAGATTCGCCACTCCTCCTCCTTCTCTGTCGTTATTTCTCTCGACCTCCGCCGCCACAACAACCAACGTCACCACCGCTTCTCACCACCGTTCCACTTAGCTGTCAAAAGCATAGAATTTCACCCATGCCTCTGCCAAACCCTAAGCCATCTGACGCTGTCTTGCGGAGCTCCCAGCTCTGTCTAAAAATCTCAGTTGCAGCTCCCCTGTTTCGGATCTGCCGCCTCTGATAGCAGCACCTCTTTCTCGTGTCTCCTTCAATCTTCGTCCTCCTTCCCTCTCCATCATTCTCTCACACTACCACTGTCAGCCCAACCTTCAACCACCATAGCCATCCTCTTCATCTTTCGTCATTCTTGCCTTCTATTCCTGTATCTCTGTTGTTCCCATTTATAGCTGGAGTTCAACACTCACATTGAAACTGGAAGATCACAGCTTCATTCTTGGTCCTCTATTTCCTCTCAGTCATCTGAGCTTTCGATCTTCATTGATCCCTCAACTGTCTATTTGCTTCAAGCGAGGTAACTCCTTTTCTGCTCTAGTTGTGTTAGGCGTTTTAGGAGTTTGGTAGTTTAGAGAGGGATCTGTGATAATGATTGATTACCTGTAGGAAGTAACAGAACTTCAGTTTGCACTGGGAAACTTGGGATAAAATGGCAATCAATTCTAGTTCTAATTAATTCCATGAAGTGTTAGATTTTAGGCTTGAACCGATGAAGCATTGGACTTAGCCATTGTGTAGTTGAGGAATATCATTAGCTTTATTGTTCATTGTGGACTTTGCATGCATGTTGCTGGGATTTGAATTTTAGTAATGAAAATTACTTTAGGAACATCATGCTAGCACTGATTGATGATTCTTGTTTAATAGACCCAGAGATAAATCATTTGAGATCTTAATTTCCTAGCATAGCTAAGCATGATTGGCTGTTTGAAAACTGAAGCATGTGGAAAGAACCTAAAAGCTCTAGAAACTGCATTTCCATTTTCAAGTTGTGATAAACTGAATTTTGAAGTGTTTAAATCATCTTTTGTATACTGATCTGTGAATGAACTTTGAGCTTCTGTTTTTATAGGTTGTTTTTTGTTTGAATTCCACAGGTTTCACAACTTATTCTTAAAAGTATATCACCTCCAGAAGTTTCTTTCACATGAAAAATGTTTCTCAAACTTTTCTAATTTTCCTTCATGTGTTAGCTATTTGGAAATTCCTCCTCTACTAGAACTTAGGACTGAATTGTGAACTGCTTATGAGAAGTAGAGAATCACGATTACTGATTAGTGGCTAACAAATAGGTTCTACAATTGCTAATTTATCTTGGCATATGTTCCATATTGTCACATGCTACTGAGTTGTAAAGTTCTGATTCTATGAGTTGCTGATTTGAGTTTGAATGTGCTGGTTTGTTTATGGAATATGGACTAAACTATTACAAGGGGCATGCTGAATTTTAGCACAGACTTGTAGGGTTTGATTTAAGGATACCATTGTTTGCTCTGGTGGTGTTAGTTGGGTTGGATAGATTAAAACAAATAAGGATTAGTGCTTAGCTTAACTTCCCTTATGGTTTAAGCTTCCTGAAAATGTTGTGTTCTGTTTGACATGGGAAAAAGGTTTTAGTTCTGAAATCTCTGGTCTTAACTCAATAGTTTTATTATGTTTGTGAGTGGAAGGAAATTTTCTACTAATGAACAATATGTTTTCACTTAAGTCCAAAGGTTTCCGAAGTCTTTCATGGTTCTAAATGATTTCAAAATGTTGTCAGCATAATGGACTAAGTGAGTTCTATGATATGCAACTAAAGCATATGGATAAGTTTTGCAATACCTGGATGCTATAGAATTATGTTCTTAATGCACACTTGATTTTTGAAGTTTTCCATTTCCTTTTACATACTGATGTGTAATTGGCATTGAGTTCTCTCTTGTTTGAAACTATGTTTTACCTAAACTTTACAGATTGCTTACTGCCTCATGCCTCATTGAATTTCAGGATTTACAAAGTTTTTCATGAATCTGTAATTGCTTTTGAGCATGTGCTTCAGTAACCCAATTGTGCTGAATGTCTTGAAATGTTTCCAATGCTGGGATTGATTTGGCTAACATTTTATTAATCTAAATCCTTATTCTGAGGTGATTTGAGGTTATAAAAGAGGTAGTGAGGTTAAGGTTAGGCTTTGAATCATAGTTGAAAGCTTTGGAATTAGATAGAATTTAAGTTTGGGGGTATTTTTCCTTTCTTTTAGGATAGTTTCTGTCAAGCTTGTTTCTTTATGTTTCATTTCCTTCTTGTTGATTTTTTTTTGGGTGTGTTTTGTGTTCTTTTTAGGACTGTTATAATACTGATAACTGTTGTTTCTATCTTTTGCTTGAGCTCTCGTTAGCCTTATGATTGATCTATTGATAGCTTGTGATTAATGTGCATATTCTTGGTGCCTGTTTTGGATTGGCATATTTTGAAAGTTGGCTTGTAAATGTGAATGTTGCTACAGGACACTAAATAGCTAATGTTTGGTGCTGCTACTGATGGCCAGTGCTCTGTGACACTTTTGTTAACATGTGAAAATGATTTTCCTTGCTGTTGATAGCTAGCTTGAGTGGTTCATATAATTGTCTCTATCTGATGAATTGCCGGCTGTGATTGTTACTTTTCTAGCTATTGATGGCTAGTGATGACCTTATTTCCAGGTCTTAGTAAGGCTATTGAAAGCCTAATGTTTGTTAAATATTCAATGGTGTAAATACGGTAAATATGGTGCTATACAGGTGCTTGAAATTGTAAATTTTCTCCCCCATCCTTTTAGCTGACAATGAGGACATTGTTAATTTTAAGTTTGGGGGTGAGAGTGCTTCAATTTTGAAATTTTGACTTCAAGTTTTGAAAGAAATGGAGTGCACAGAAAAATTTTGAACAGGTTTCTCAAGAAAATTGTTGGAATGTTTGAGATTTCTCATACTTAAGTTTTTGCTCATTAAAAATTGTTGAAAATGAGCTGTTAGTTTTAGTTATTTGTCAAATTTTGTTTGGATGATCCTATGATATAAATTTCTGCTTGAGATGTTATATTAGATGGGAAATTTTTATTAATGTGCATGGATGAGTGCATTGTAGTGATAAAACATGTTCAAGAGTTTTTAAGTATTTCACACCCTATTGGAGTTAAATTTATTGTGGATGTGCTGGTTGAAAGGCTGGTGGCAAATTAGGTTATATATCTTTGTTTCAAGTTTTTGATTTTAGAATTCTCTTTGGAATTCATCAAAACTTTTTATTTACTTCACAAGATTTGAAAAAATGATTAGGGCAGTTCATAAAATGCAATTGAGCCTTTCAAACTTACCCAATTGATGTGATTTCTCTTTAAATCCTTATTTTGAGCCTATTTGAAAAACTAATTAAAGATTTTTATTGGAAAAACTAACATCTACCTACCTCAACTAATGTGAAAAACCATGATTCCTTTGCTTTGAGATAGATGATAATTGATTGGGTGGTGGAATATGGTGATGTTATGCAAAGTTGCAAGAGATTGGGAAAGGAGTGGAGAAAGTAAAATAGTTCACAAGGCACATAAATCAAGCCAAAATATTCAAAAAAAAAAACAAAAGAAGAAAAAAAAGTGTGTATATAAAAAAAATAAAGAAAGAAAAATGCTTAAAAAGAAGGTTTGATATGAAAAGATCAATTTGGTTCAAGTTTGGGGGAGTATATTTCATGAGAAAAGAAAGAAAACCCTTGAATAGTATCATCTATCTTAAGGTATTTGATTGATTATCCTTTCTCTTTTCTTTTGAAAACCTTAACCCCTGGCCCCATTACAAGCTCAGAAAAGTCCCACTGATTTTTAAGTTAAGTGGAGTAAATTAGAAGAAAAGAGGAAGGAATTAGGGGATAATAAAATTATTTGTTTGAATATTGGTATATAATTTGAAGTGTTGCTTTGAATTTTAACTTGTGCAAAAGGAATAAATGTTGACTCCATTCACACACTCACTTAAGAATTATTGAAAAGCATGTTTTAAATCTATGAAGCATTCATCTTTGCATATTGTACTAATTTCTTGTTTAATATAATTACTTGAGAAGATAATGAGGATAATTTGTTCATACATAAATGATGAGTAATTAATTTATTCAGTAAGGATAAACTCCTTTGCTTGAGGACAAGCACAAGTTTAAGTTTGGGGATGTGTTAACTCATAGAAATTGATAACATTCTAGCACATTGTCTTCTCTTTTTCACTTACTTTTGAGTACAAATTGTGCATATATAAAAGAAAATGTGATAGAACAAAAGAAAAGTGCAAATTATGAGTTACATGCATATGATTAGGAGTATCTGTTAAAGTCAAAGAGCTTATGAAATCTTCCTTGTAGGTGGAAGAAGAAAAGTCATGAAGGCTCACAAAGATCAAAGAAAGCATGGGCTAGGAGGAAGCTGCTGTGTTGTTGGCTTCAGCCAACAATACATGTGCTGAAGCCAATGGAGATCTGGACTCACTGTGCGATATGCTTCGGCACTTGACCCTTGGCTGAAGCTAACATTGAGCAGAACTTACTGTGTCATATGCTTCAGCACACAGGTGTGTGCTGAAGCACACGACAGAAAATGCAACCATGCGTTTTACTTGCTGAAACGCATGTGGAGGGTATTTAAGTAAGGGATGGGCCGAAATTAGGGTATTCTACAGTTTTCAAATGTTCCTAGGAGCTTTATGTGCTAGGGTTTTGGCTTCTTGAAGAATATTGAGCTTGGGTTGAAGTCTAGAAGAGATTTGAGGCTCCAATCCTTGGTTTTTCTCATTCTTCCTTTTCTTTGCTAAATTTCTGATATGGCTGTAATTATTTTAGATAGTTGTAGCTATTTTATGATTCTGTGTAGCTAAACTCTTCCCTTTAGGGTTGTTTTGAAACCTATTATGGATTAAGTACTCATTTTCCCCTTTATATTTGTGATTAATGATGAGATTATGCTAATTTTACTCTTTACTTAATGCTTATTGATTGGCCACCAATAAGATTGTTGGGTTCATTTGATTAATGCTTGAAAGGGTTAGATTGAGTGTAGAACTTAAGTTAAATCGTGTGAGAGCTTGAAATTTACTAATTGAATGGATAGTTTTGTTAATGAGGTAGTGATACACTCATTGACCTCACATAGCCAAATAGGATTTGTAACGAAAATTAGGGTTTAATTAGTTAATTAAGAGATTAATGAGTTAATTAAACTATGCACCTATGTGGAGACTTGAGAGAGCACTTATAGGTAATTTAGTATTCTTGGCTAGTATAATCTTTCATTAAGTAGCATATGTTGGGGATTTGAGTGAGTGCTTTTGAAATAGAAGGGGGGATAAACAATTCTAAGTTCTATAAAATACTTGAAATTCTAAGAATCATTTGCTTTTATAAATCTTTAGTCTTAAAATAGTTTTAAATTTATCTTTCACCTCAACAACATATTTTGGCTCAACTTAATTAAATTCACTAAGCTTATTGCTTGACCAATTTGTTACTCAAATCCCTGTGGGAATGATCTTTATTTATCACTTTATTGCTTGATGTGATCCGTGCACTTGCGGTAGCGAACAATGGTCCTTAATTTGAAGAAAATAAAGGCCTCTTGCTTTATTGGTCAAATGACCATTTTGGTCTTACATTTTTGTATTTAAATTAGGCCTTTTTCCTTTTCTTTTTGTTTGGTCGAAATTTTCATGTTTTTTGGGCTCAAAAATTGTGCTATTCCATTCTCCAATTTGGGCTACAAGAATAGGTTTTTATGAAAACAAAAATTGGACTTTATGTTTTATGTTGCCCTAAAATTTCGTGTAATCACCTCTAGCAACATTTTGCCATTCCAAGTGTGCCAAAATTCACCATTTTATTCCCTTTAATGCCACAAAGGTGCAAGAAATTTTGGTGAATAAAATTTGTGATGTTACATACAGGATGTAGGTCTTGGACAACAACACCAATAAAGGGGACTTTGTGTTTTTGAAACCCACTTTTGGAATGAGTGACCTTTGGATGACAATTATGAACAAGAGCCATAGCAGAAGAATCATTAGCAACCAAGTCAAGTGAGCCAGGTGCACAAGAGGTGCTGCAGTTGAAGCATCAACTGATAGTTCATGTGAATCAGGACTCACAGCAACAGGAACATCAGAAGCTGGTGTTAAGCAAGGTGAGTCGCACTAGATAAGTCACTAGAAGACTCAATAGGAGTTGCATCAACTGAAAACTGTGGAGAAACATATAATAAGCCAGAAGTCCAGGAGATCAAGAGCACAGGGAGGTTCAATAGTGGTTGGTGTGGAAGAATGCTTTGAACCTGCATAAGGAAAGTCTAGTTCGTTAAACACAACATGGCGTGAGACATAAATGCACCCACTTGAGATTAAACATGTGTCCTTTATGACTACTACTGAGGCCTAAGTAAGTGCACTTCTCCGAACAAAGTTGTAGCTTATGCTCATTGTAAGGCCAAAGACAAGAAAAACAAGGACAACCAAAAATATTTGAAGCTCCATAATCTAGTTTGAAAGAGAACAAAGCTTCATAAGGAGATTTATGAAGTCCAGGAGTAGGTAGACAATTGATAACGTGAATGGCCATAGCAAGACCTTCCCACCAATATTGAATATGCATATGTACATGTGCTAACAAACTTAAGCCCATCTCTACAACATGATGATGTTTATGTTTTACACGACCATTTTGAGCCAAAGTTTGGAGACAAGGATGATGAAAAATAATAATTCCTAATTCAGTAAGAAATTTGGTGAAAGAGCGAAATTCACCTCCCTAGTCACTTTGTAAAATCTTAATCCTTTTCTCAAACTGATTTTCAACCATAGTTTTAAAGTTTTCAAAAGCACAAAGAGCATCGCTCTTGTTTTGAAGAGGATAAATCCATGAGAACCGAGAGAAGTCATCACGAAAACATATGTAGCATTTATAGCCATGAACTGATTTTATAGATGTAATACGCCAAAGATCTGTGTGTATTAGCTCTAAAATAGTTGAAGCTTATGAACTAGCTTATTGAAGGGAAATAAGAGAGATTTGCCAAACTGACATGAATCACAAAAACTAAGTTTTGCAACGGAAGGTAAAGAAAGATTACAATCTTTGAGAACTTGTTTAACGGTAGTATAAGAAGAAACAAAGTTTTTTTTTTTACCAGAGAGTGAACAAGTTTTTTATGCCAACTATCTAGAACTGAAACTACGATAGTTGGCTTCTTGACCTATAGAGCATGGTCAATCTTGTACAATTCATTACTTTTTCTCCCTGTTTGCAGCACCCTGTGAGTATCCTTATCCTTCACAAGGCAATTAAAGGAATCAAACTCAACAATTACATTATTCTCATTTGTCAACTTAGTGACACAAACCAGGTTTTTCTTCATTCCAGGAACAACAAGAACACAAATCGTTGAAATATTAGTGGATCTATTATTAATATTTGCAAAGGCAGAGCAACACGCTTGAAGTGTAGAGCCATTAACAACCAAAATGTTACTTGACTCAGTAGTCAGTACTGCCAAAAGCATCTTGATGAGTTATATGGTTTGTGGCTCCACTATCCATGTAATAGTTTGGATCATCAACCGGCGGATCATCAACCGGCTGTGGAGTAGCAATGTAAGCAGATGGCCCACTAGCTTTCTTTGGACCAGAGTAAGAGCGGTCAAACCTATAAAAACAATGAACAGCAATATGACCATGTCTACCACAAACTTGACACATTAGCTTATTCCTATTGGAGTGACCACCACGACCTCGTCCACCTTTGGTTGATCTCTAACCATTATTACTCCACAGAGGCCTAGACGGTGGCTGCTATTAACAAGAGGATTTGGAAGCATTAGCAGTAATCTCAACATTAGCAAATGAATTACTAAGTTAACATTGTTGAGATGCTCGAGATGCTTTTCAAAGGTCAACAACCATGAGTGGACATCGATCCAAGAAAGATTATTTCTATGAGAGGGATAAATCACAATAAGTGTATACTTTGAATCAAGTCCAGCTAGTGTTTGAGTAATAAGGTCAACTTTACAGACTGAACTACTAGCCATCGACAAATTATCAGCAATAGCTTTCAGTTTTGACAGGTACTCGTCTATAGTGCTCAAACCCTTGCGAGTTCTTTGAAGTTCAAACTTGTACATTGTGACTCTAGATTGAGAGAGTGCACTCATAAGATCATTCACGACCTTCCAGATCTACGATGAATTTTTACAATGCAAAAGTTCAGAAGCAATGTCGGACGTCATTGTGCTCAAAAGCCAACTGAATATGATCTGATAAGTGGTGAGCCATTCAATGAAATCAAGATTAACTCTGACTTAGGAATCATCCGAAATGAATTCTGGAGGACACAACTTCATTCCTAAGACATAGCCATCCATACGATGACCACACAGTGCTAGGAGAACAAAAGAATGCCAGAGAAGAAAATTAGATCGATCCTGATTGATTCAAGCTACTTAGGAGAGGAATTGATTTGGTTTGAATTGGCTGAGAGGAAGACACAACTTTGAAACTAACAGGAGATGAAGTAGCAGCAATTATTGGCGAAGAGTTTGCCATTTCAAGGAGGCAAAGTCGAAGAGAAAAATGGCGGATTGAAGAACTAAGCTTGTAAGCTCTGATAGCAAGAAAGGTTTTTGAAACAAAAGAGAACACAGAATATCGAAGGTGTTCTCAGATTAATCTACACTAAGGCACACTAATCATATTTATAGTAGAAGCTTTACATATATGTGTATCACAAAAAACTTGACACGTGTGTAAGTTAAACTTAACAGAATATGGTTATGCAAAACTACTTGTACAGCTGTCACCAACTTAATGTAACTAGCATAACTACATGAACCGGGTCTACAACCTTCTGAGAACTAAGTGGGTTGAACCATATATTGTATTATGTACACTATCATGGATTATCCAATAAAAATAGACCACCTTCATTTTATCTTACATGTCATCTCTTTTCTTCCCTCATTTACGTCACTTCACATTAAAAATATTTTAATAATTTAGCTATTTAGTATGATTTGTTCTCAATTCAAGTTGCTGCAACAAACAACAATCTAATTTTGTGATTTGTACTATGAATGATTGGATAGAGCCAAGGTATAAAATAGAGATTGGATAGAGCCAAGGTATAAAATAGAGAGATCTTACACCCCTAGACAAATCCCTAATTTATTATATATTATCATATTTTATTTGGGTTTTGTTATAATAATTGAGCTTAAAATGCCTTTTTTGTGATTAATTGGAATTAAGAGTAAATACATTAAATTAAGACTAAAAATGGAAAAATTGACAAAAAATTATAATTACTCTTAATCATTGATTTTACTAAGAATAATTGATGTTGGCTTAATTGTTTTTAATTGAAGTTGTTTGAAAAATTGGATTAAAACTGAAAATGACAGTTTAGGGCTCAAATTTTGGAAATGTCAATATAGTCCCACGAATTTAAGGAATTCCATTTTGGTCCAAGTGAAAACTACAGCGTTTTGCTTCAAATCATTAGGTCAAATTTCAGAGTTCAGAGCTCGACACCTTCAGGAATAAATGCAGAAAGAAGCGCCGCGAATCTCCACCAATTGACCTTGACTCCTTCCCCCTCACCATACTTTCACCTCCGTCGCCGGCGACGTTCGCCCACATCTTCATCGTGCTGGCGACCTTCAACCTTCTCTACCTCAAGCATATTCGGCTGGAGCTGTTGCAAACCAGAAGGACCAGACCAAAACCTTCATCTTCACCTTCCTCCCTTTCATCCTCGACGCCATCACCAACTTCGTCATCTTCCTTCTGTCATTTTCACCACCGCCAGCAACGTTCCTTTCCCCTGATTTGAACGGAGCTTTGGCAGTGAGATTGGAGAGCAGTTTCATCAATAAAACATAGCCGCAAGCCTCCATTGTTTTGCAAGCTCCTGAGCCTTCAGATTAAAGTTTCACTCCTCCACCATCTCAACTTCGTCGGTGAAGGTTGCTTCACCTCAACCAGCTTGGTTTGGTTTCTTGAAGATATTTCCATGAATTATAGCACCTAAATTTATCTTTTTCTAGAGCAATGAGTTGATTTTTGAGTTTGCAGCTTCATAGGAGTGCTTTACAGTGTAATTTCTAGGGATAATTACATTCAGGTCTCAAGGAAGAAGAAAAATGAAAAAATGGTCCTGAAGATTACAAAATGAAAAAAAATGGTCTATGGAATTGTCAATATAAGCTCCTAGATTTGTTAACGAGTTGTCAATATAGGTTCCTAGAATTGTTAATGGGACCATTTTTTTATTTTGCAATCTCCGGGGACCATTTCTTCATTTATTTTCTTTCTTGGTACTTAAGTGTAATTCTCCCTAATTTCTATCTTTAATCTTTTGTATTAGTTAAATTTTAGGTTTAGAGTTTAATTAGTAGTTTGGATTGGAGTTTTGCATTAGGGTTCCACACATTCTTATTGAAATTATATGCTTCTTTAGATTTTAATGTTATGTATTTGACACTTTGAACTTCATTAGTAGTAATTTTTTTGTATATTGACTTGGTTAAGCTTATACTTGGAGTTGCTATGAATATTTAATTGTGATTGTAATGCAAAGGTTCTTGGTTACTTATGTCATTGCATTTCATTAATTTAAATTGCTAGATTTTAAATTAGGGTTCAGTTAGAGGGATTAATTCTTTCCTGGTGTGGGAGAATTAATTCACCTAACTCAAGCTAGCTCAAAGGGTCTTTTAGGTATTTTTGTCAAACTAGCACACTCCTAAAAATACTTTTAAGCAAGGATAGATACAATTCATTGTTCTAAGAGGTTTATCATACTTTTAAAATCAATTTCCATTCCATTCTACTTCTATTCCAAAAAATCCAAAAATATTAGTTTTAAAGTATTTTAGTTTAATTGCAATTTAGAGTTAGATAAAAAGCTTAAAATCCCATTTAACTTGTTTTATGCCAATCATCACATTTAGTTGTTAGGTAATCAATAAAAGGCTCATCAAGGTAGGCGACCTGGTATTACACCCTACATTACAATCGTTGGTTAAATTTTGAAGTTATTAAGGCATAAGACAACCAACTCCGTCACCCCTAATGCCTGTTGTAAAGAATGGTGTGATAGAAATGGTGGAGAAGATCCTAGACTTTTTTTCTTTTTCTGTTTTTTTTGTCTAAGACAACGAAAGTTGTGAATCATGAGACAAAAAACACAGCTCTATTAGCAAGGTGTATCAAATTTTGTGTGAAAGTAAAGACGATGACAAAAGTGTATTAGGGCAAGTGGATAATGATGGAAATACTGTAGCACTTGGCAGCCAAGCCTGAGGTCGACCTAAAGTGGCAAACAACTACCATAGTAAAAGAATTCAAATGGTTTATTACAATTTCCTTGGCTTTTTGAGTCAAATATTTATTCAAAATAATGATGATGTAGTTTGTGAAAAATTCAGTGCCATCTGAATTCAACACAGATGAGAAAACCGTAGAAAATTTCTTTAAAGACACAAGGAGCAAATGAAAAGTGACATAGATTGGTTGAATCAGATCTCAAAGGCTAGTTCCAATGTGACAGGCAATTTCGTTGAAAAGAACTACTAATCACTTGTGGCTCTTTCCTTTTCCCTCACTTCAACCATATCCTTTCTAGGCATGCTTGCTTTTCGTTCTCAATCTCTTAACTTTGCAATTTTTGTCATGCGCCATGTCCACTCTTTTTCAACTTATGCAATTCTTGGCTCATCAATCGCCCATTCTTACCCTTGTCTCACAACACATATTCATTGCTCCTACGTTGATGTCTATGTTTAGTTGTTTACTAATGTTCAACCCACTAGCCGTAAGACAACAAGTGTCATCCGTACCGAAAGCCCAAGGAGAAGGAAAGTTGAATAGATTTGTAGTACAAGTCTTACTATTCAAACAACACAATCCATCATCATCACTTTTGTTTTATTTCTCTGTTGTTTGTAATGATATGTGTGTAACAAGTATACTGTTTTCATGTCCGCTGCTTTGATATGAATGTTTAAGAATTGATGTCTATTGCAGGGGAAGGATATATATATATATATATATATATTTCTAGTATTCCAAAAAGAAATGCAGCACCAAAATTTGGATAAAAATATAATCTAGTAATACGACTCATGAAATCTTAAATTTGAAGTTTGATGAGATTCGGTTAAACTTTAATAATTTTTAAATTTTGAGCTATAATGAAATCAGTGTTTTAGCGAACTAGAATGAACGAGTAGTACTGCTATTAAACTGGTCTAAACTAGTGCCATTGGCAATTTGTGTGGTTCAACCGATCTTAAGAAAATCAAGATAGAAAGTAGGAAGGAGTACACTAATAGATTCCAAGTTTTGATCATAACAAAAGATCATTGTGTGTGAAATTCATACTTTGCAATGGTTAAAAATGTTACCAAATGCATTTCATAGAGTTTAGAGGTGTTTACTGTCAGTTTAACTGATGCACTCGAGTGATGGAGCTAGCACTCGAGCATTAAGCTATTTTGCACTCGAGCACAAGAGAGTGTTGAGCAGAAAGTGTTTCACAGAAGCAAATTCTAGCTGAAAATACAAGGACAACTCAAGTGATGGACACAACACTCGAGTGATAGTCTCAAGTGCACCCGAGTTCTTGCAAGTGTGGCAGAGGAAGTGTTTACCCGAGAGCAAGGTAAACTCAAAATGTAAACTACACTCGAGTCCATGCGAGTGAGGGACCGCAAGTGTTTGCCCGAGAGTCACCAAGTGCATGGAAGAGAAAGTATGCTCGAGTGAAGCATACTGTACTAGAGTGATATCTCAGCACCTGCGAGTGTGGAATTCAACTCTCTCCATTCTGATGCAAGTGCTGAAGCTAAAGAGTATCTTATAGACGAATATTCTATACACTCAAGTGATAGTAAGTATGCTCGAGTGAGGCCCCACATCACCTGCAAGTGCAAAATCACACACTTGATAAAATTGGATGCGAGTGTTGTCCAGAGACGTGTACTTATAGTGTAAAATACAATGGCACTCGAGTGAGAGAATTTATGCTCGAGTGTGGACCCATATCACTCGCAAGTGTGAAAATGCACTCTCTCAAGATCACATAGAAGTGCAAGTGAAAAGCTGAAGGAAGAAGAGAAAATATGGTATTGTACTCGAGTGAGCCTTGTTTGCACTTGAGTGATCCCCTGTCAAAAGCCAAAACGTCATTGACTCATAGCGATCAATCCGAATATGGTTTAATATTATTTAATCACTTTATTTCCACTTGTTATTATTACTTAACATCATTTAACATATATTACAAGTGTGATACAGGTGGATGATCGTTTGAATTAGAAAAGCTCAGAGAAAGTCAAACAACGAATGACAGAATCATTACGACCAACTAAGCACATACCTACCATGATATTTTGTTCAAAGATTTCAAACGTACGCATGCGGTTCCACAGTAAAACGCTCCGCTCCACAACGACTATTACTCAATGGACAAAATCAATTAGCTATAAATACAGAGCTTCAGAGACCATCGGAGATAACCAAGAACAAGAATTCACACAAGTAAATTCACGAAGTCTCTGTTATTCATATTTTCTCTGTATTCATATCGTTCTTTAGTGTTTATCATATTTGCTCTGTGAGAGAGTCTGTATACACTTCAAATTCTATTTTCATTTGATCTCAAGGTACAGGGACCTTGAGAGGGTAGATATCCTTACGAGAGAAGCAGTTGAGAGAATTCCTAGTAGGACTTTCTGCTCATAAGACTTATAAGGTACAAGCAGTAGAGAATGTTGCTGCTCATAAGACTTGTATATGTAAGCAGGAGAGAAAGGTCGTAGGATTAGTTTTCTGCACGTAAGACTTGTCGTAAGGGGAGATAAATTTCTAAGTGTTAGAACATTTCTGCTCGTAGTCCTTTCAAGGACGATTGTTGTTTTACGGCGTTCTGAGAGCCCATTGAATCTTGGAAGCATAGTGAAAATCTCAGTAGGTCTTGATCTCTGAGGACTAGACGTAGGCCTGGTTTTTGGGCCGAACCAGTATAACTCTCTGTGTGCTGATCTTCTCAACTCAACTCTATCTACAACTATTGTCATATCACCGCATCAACTGAAAAATTTGTCACTTCACCCAATTCACCCCCTTCTTGGGTGAAGCTTGCCTCTTTCATTTGGTATCAGAGCGAGGTCTTCTTCGAAGAGCCTAACAGCTTGAGAACGATCCGGTAAATGGCAACAATAGGTGAGAACATACTTCCAGACGAAGCTTCTATCACTAGACCTCCTGGTTTTACTGGAGAATATTTTTTGTTCTGGAAAGCTAAGTTCAGAGTGTTCGTGATGGCTAACAAATACAGTATATGGAATGTGATACAAGACGGTGACTATGTTCCAGTAAAGAAAATCAAAGATAGAGTCATTAAAAAGAGCCTAGAGGAGTTTGATGAAGAAGACAAGAGGTTAGTAACATTAAACAGCAAAGCTATTTTAATGATACAGAGTGCCCTCAGTTAAAAGGAGTATTTCTAAATCTGTACTCTACCAACAGCCAAAGATATGTGGGATGCTCTTGAGATCGCTCACGAAGGCACATCCGGAATCAAAGAAAATAGAATCAAGACTCTAATTACAGAGTAAGATCTATTTCGTATGAAACCTGGAGAAAGAATCTCAGAATTCGAACTCAGATATACTCATCTCGTTAATCAACTGTCTACACTTGGGAAATCGTTTGACCAAAATTCTCAGGTACGAAAGATCCTTAATGTTCTTATGAAAGAATGGGAAGCAAATGTAACAGCTATCAAAGAAGCTAAAGGAGAATCAATGAGATCCATAGCTGCTCTCTTTGGTAGCCTTTATGAGTATGAAGGAAAGTTAAGATTCAAGAAGGAACCAGAAGAGTTCGATGATAAAAAGAAGAGAGGAGTTGCACTTAAAGCCATCAAGGAAGATGAATCCTCAGAAAATGAAGATGTCCCTGATGATGATGACATGGGCATGATAGTGAGGAAATTCAAGAAGTTCTATAGAAGATGCCAAAAGAATTTCAAGAATTATCAAGGTGGACCAAGCAAGAAAGAAAACAAGGAGCAACAGATAGTATGCTACGAATGTGGAAAACCTGGACACATCAAATCTGAATGCTTTAAGAACAAAGACAAGAAGAAGCAGAAAAAGAAAGCATACATATCATCTATATGGGGTGATAGCTCGTCGGATGAAGAAAGCGACAACGACGAAGTTGCAAATCTATGCTTGGTGGCAAAAGAAGAAGAATCGGACTCTGAGGTATGTCTCAAAGCATCACGGGCAAACAAATGGTACATTGATAGTGGATGCTCGAGACATATGACTGGTAACAGAAATAAGTTTACCATGCTAGAAAACAAAGAAGGAGGAAAGGTAACCTTTGGAGGAAACCAATCTGGATGTATTGCTGGAATTGATGAAGTGGGAAAATTTGATGGTGTTCAAATCAATTATGTATATTGCGTTGAAGGACTATGCCACAACCTCTTGAGTGTGAGTCAAAGCACTGACAGAGATAACTAGGTGATCTTTGATTCAGAAGAATGCTTGATAGTAAACAAGAAGGATTTACCGCTTAACAAAGAATTCATCAAGGCAAAGATCCGAGCTCAAAGGGATGGTAACTGTTATACTATTGATTTAAATTCAAATTCTTCTGAAAATTGCTTTCTTAGTAAATCAGAGGAGAGTTGGTTATGGCATAAGCGTCTGGCTCATGTTAATATGAATCAACTCGACAAACTGATTAGAAAAGATTTAGTTGTTGGTCTTCTTAAACTTAAATTTAAAGATGACATGATTTTTGAGGCATGTCAAAAAGGCAAACAAACTAAATCTTCATTCAAAACAAAGTATGAGATTTCTACTTCCAAGCCTTTACAATTACTTCATATGGATTTGGTAGGTCCAGCAAGAGTAAAACGTTTTGGAGGAAATCTATATACTTTAGTAATTATTGATAATTTTTCAATATTTACATGGACTATATTTATTACTTCAAAAGAAGAAACATTTGTTGAATTTATTATGTTTGCTAAGAAGGTCCAAAATGAGAAAGGTATCTCTATTGTCTCTATCAGGACAGACCATGGAGGAGAATTTGATAATCAACTCTTTGAAGATTTTTGTAACAACGAGGGAGTATATCACAACTTCTCTACACCTAGAACGCCTCAGTAGAATGGAGTAGTAGAAAGGAAGAACAGATTCCTCACAGAAATGGCAAGGGCAATACTCAATGAAAAAGAAATTTCACAAGTATTCTGGGCGAATGTAATGAGTACCGCATGCTATATTTCAAATCAAGCATATATTCGCAAGTCACTTGGAAAGACCCATATGAACTCTACAAAGGAAGAAAGCCAAATCTTGCTCATCTACACATCTTTGGATGCAAGTGCTTCATTCACAACAATGGTAAAGAAAACTTAGGTAAATTTGATTCAAAGTCTGATGAAGGTTTATTTTTAGGATATTCTAATAGAAGTAAAGCATATAGAGTTTTTAACAAAAGAACATGTACTATTGAAGAATCCATTCATGTTGTGTTTGATGAACTTGACTTTCAGATAAAGCGTTTTGATGAAGAAGAAATAGATTTGATAAAGAAAAACAAAACTATTTCAAATAAAAATGATTTTGAAACAAATGATTTTCAAAACAAAGAAGATGTCGATGATCATGCTCAACCAAAAGCATGAAGACATATTCAAGATTATCTAATTGATCAAGTAATTGGAGATATTCATGAAGGTGTCAAAACCAGAAATAGAATTCTTAATGAGGTAACCTTTTCTGCTTTTATTTCTGAGATTGAACCTTCTAATATAGAAGAAGTTTTATTTGACAATGATTGTGTGATTGCTATGCAAGAAGAATTAAATCAATTCCGAAGAAATCAAGTTTGAGATTTGGTACCTCAACCTAAAGATCACTCAGTTATAGGAATCAAATGGGTTTTCAAAAACAAACTTGATGAATCAGCAATCATTGTGAGAAACAAGGCAAGATTGGTTGCCAAAGGCTATAATCAAGAAGAAGGTATTGATTATGAGGAAAGATATGCTCCAGTGTCAAGATTGGAAGCAATACGAGTACTCTTAGCCTTTGCTTGCATTAAAGGTTTTAAACTTTATCAAATGTATGTGAAAAGTGCTTTTCTAAATGGTTATATTATGGAGGAAGTATATGTAGAATAACCTCCTGGTTTTGAAGATGAAACATAGCCTGATCATGTGTATAAACTTAAGAAAGCTTTATATGGTTTGAAACAAGCACCCAGAGCTTGGTATGAAAGGCTAAGCAAATTTCTTCTTGATCAAAACTTTGTCAGAGGAAAAGTAGATACAACTCTTTTCATCAAACATAACAAAAATAATCTTCTAATTGTTCAAATTTATGTTGATGATATTATTTTCGGTGCTACTAACTAATCTCTTTGTCAAGAATTTTCTAAGATTATACAGGGAGAGTTTGAAATGTCTATGATGGGAGAATTAAACTTCTTTCTTGGACTTCAAATCAAACAAAAGAAGAATGGGATATTTGTATCTCAAACAAAATATTTGAAGGAATTATTGCAGAAGTACGGAATGGACAATGCTAATGGAGCTGATACTCCAATGAGCTCTACAACATTGTTGGATGCTGACGTAAAAGGCCCTGACTTCAACATCACCAAATATAGAGGAATGATCGGTTCATTACTTTTTCTAATAGCAAGTAGGCTGGATATACAATTCAGTGTTGGAATGTGTGCAAGGTATCAATCTGCTCCTAAGGTATCACATGCAAAGACTGTGAAAAGAATTTTCAAATACCTAGGAGACACTGCAAAACTTGGTCTATGGTATCCAAAGAGAGGAAACGAATATTTAATAGCCTATTTAGATTCAGATCATGGAGGATATAAAACTGACAGAAAAAGTACCAGTGGACAATGCCAATTTCTTAGAGGTTCTCTGGTATCATGGTTCAGCAAGAAGCAGAACACAGTATCATTATCGTCCACCGAAGCTGAATATATAGCTACAGCAAGTTGTTGTTCCCTAGTATTATGGTTGAAGCAGCAACTACAGGATTTGGGGATATACTTGAAGGAGATACCTATTTACTGTGATAATACAAGCACCATTAACCTGGCCAAGAATCCTGTACAACATTCAAGAACCAAGCACATAGATATCCGACATCATTTCATTCGAGATCACGTGCAAAAGAAGGATGTCAAATAGAATTCATACCGACACATCTTCAACTTGCTGATATATTCACAAAGCCGATAGCTAAAGATCAATTCTTATATATTCGAAGAGAATTGGGAATGGTTAATCCCAATGAGTTGTAAGTTTTTTCTTGATAATTACTATGTTTAATATGAGTTTTGATGATAACCATACTGACTCAGGCATCGGAGTATGTAGAAATTGTTTTTATAGGGCTGTCACTCGAGCACTAGATGTATCACTCAAGTGACAAGTAAAGTTGCACTCGAGTCAAAGATGAATACTCGAGTAAAGAACTATATCATATACTCTGTTTCTAAGCTTGTAAAACAGGGGTTAACAGAGAAGATAAAAGTACCAAGAGGTTACTCAAATACAACGGGTAAGTTGGATTTCACTTGAGTGAGGTTTCTAGTGACTCCAGCACAGTATGAACACACATGAAGTGAAGCAAGAGCACTCGAGCAGAGGAGAAAGAAATATGCAAAAACAAGTCTAAAGCATGGTTACTCAAATGATCTTGGAAGATTTGAGTACAAAGATGAAAAATATTACAAGATACAATTAAATCAGGTACGCTTTTACATGCTTTATCAAATTTCTTTAAGTCTCACTTGAGCACAAAATTGTGTCACTCAAGCACTGTATAAACAACACTCGAGCACTAGGGTTGTCACTCGAGTGTTGGCACTTATATCAGTTCCGTGATAGCTCAGACCGTCGCACTTCTTCTTCTCACTTGAAGCGTTACATCACTCGAAGGATGTATCTCTTCACCTCTGACTGTTACCCATCGATTAAACGACTCAGAACTCTTTAAATCTCCGCCACAACTCTTCAATCATTCTCAAAAAGGTGAGATTTATCTCTATAAATTCTCATTTCTTGCCCTAGCTGTAGATTTGTTCTGAAAATCTTCAGACTTTTTATCTTCATTCTTTGATTACCATTTCATTTTTAACGGCTAGAACTAAGATGCCTGCTATTCCCCAAAGATCCCATTCACCTTCACCCACTCATTCTGTCGCTAGTGCTTCAGAAACTCTGGTGGTAACACATTCATCTCCTACACCTTCTCTATATTCTGCTCCAACACCTCCTCCTAAACCCAAAACCAAAAAGAGAACTCCAGCTAAGAAACCTCATCCTAAGCCTAAGGTGGCTAAGAAGGATCAACCTCTGCAAAAGAAACTGAAAGAAGTGGTTTTCAAAGAACCGGTTGTCACTCGGTCTCAATCCAAAGAAGTCAAAGGAAGAGGAAAGAAGAAGGATACAGAGCAACCACAACAATCTTCTTCCTCTGATGATTCTTTCAATATGCATCTCCGGGAAGCAATGGAGAAGTCAAAGCTTGACGCATTGGTTGGCAAAATTGCCTCCCAAGCTGGTGCCTTAAGTTCACATCATGTTGACCAGTCCAGTGCAGCTGCTTCTGGGGTTCCTTCTACTTTACAGGTTCCAAAACAATTCACAAATCCTCCTGAAGGCTTCAATGTTAAGGAACTGAAGGCACTGAAACAGAAGGTATATGATTCTGAGTTTGCACATAGACATTTCTGTCCTATAGTTTATGTGGACTTAGATTATTTGAATAAAAACTGTAGTTTAGATTTTCATCCTTTTCTTGGATTTTATGATCCCTGGCTGAGTGTTCATATCCCTTATTCACCCTCTGTTGTGAAAACCTTTTACTGCAACATGAACATCCATAACATTTACTCTAGGACAAGAGAGTTGATAGAGGAAGCAGTATCTACCACTATTAGAGATCAATTTATTATGATATCTGCTACTATCATTAATGATATTCTTGGCTATGTTGCACCCCCTTCCGATCCTCCTACACTTTCTGCCAATGAAACCTTCCTGCTTTTAAGGCCAAATGACCCAATAGGCCCTCTTAACTTTAAGCCTATTGACATGCCTGATTCTATTCATGCTCTTCATTACATATACTCTCATAGCATTGTTAACAAATCCAAGAATTATACCCATTTTGCTCAGAGAGATTACTATTTGTTGGCCTCCTTCCTAGCCGGTCAACAAAGAAATGTGGGGGAGCTTATTTTTGGTGAGATGAGAAGATTTCGATTTTCTTCAACAAGATCCGTCACAATACCATATCCTTAACTTGTGTCTCTCATTCTAAAGTACAACAAGATTTGGTATTTGGAGGAAACTGAGAGGGTAACCATTCTGAGGTTTAGCAAGACTCAATTGACACATATGAGTATAAATCTTCCAGTCAGTCAAACCAAGGCCACATCTCAGAGAGAAGCCTCTCCTTCTAGAGGTGATGATGCTCAGTCGTCTGCACAAGGTCCTACTTCACCTTTATCCTTCCTAAATGCATCACTATCAACCCACCTGGCTGAAGTGGTAAATCAAGCAGTAACTGGCTTGAAAAAGGAATTATTGAGTGAATTTGAAAACTTAGTCGACAAGCTGTAAACGGAAGTCTCAAGACTGGTGGATAAGGCTAATGCTAATTTTGATATGATGTTCAAGGCACAGGAAGATCAGTCTCAAAGAATATCTGATATGGAGATTTACTTGCGTACTCATCTTCCAACTACTTCTCTTGAGGTGCATCCTGAGTCTACTCATACCACAGCCTCACCTCCTCAGACACAGACTCATGTTCTCTTCACAGACCCTGATTCTAATGTTGATGTCACTTATGACCGGACGCCTTCACCACTACTTGCAGCCTCTGTTCCTCAGCCATCATCTCCACTTTTTGAACCTGAGCCTTTTGATCCTTCCACTGCCATGGTGCTCTTTACTTTACCATGTGATCTCACTTTCCCACAGCCCCCTTCTGATACTGACAAAATGGGGGAGAAGGATCAGTGATGGTTTCTAAGCGGTTTCTGAGCTTTCTGTGCTGCTGAGCTGATATTGTTCTGATATTGGGTAGTTTTATGTATGGGGGTAGGATTATTGTTATTTGAGCTTTGAGATTTCTTAGTTTAATTTTGCTGACATGGTTGTACATGGGGCTTTATGGGTAGATGCTGAATTGTACTTTACAAGTTCATTAATGAATTTTTTCAAGTTTACAATTTTCTGTTCAGATTTTATTGGTTTCTGTGCAAATATAATGGTATTATGACTTATCTTGGCTTTTAGTGTTCATTGGAAGAACTGCAGGAAACATATGAGATTAAGTGCAAAAATCTGAAAATGAGTCTAAACTTTGGTGAAATGTGCATTTGGAAATTTTGAAAATGTTTTCAAAATTTTTACTCTAATCAAGTTTTTAAAACTCATCACAAAGGTTTTGTCATCATCAAAAAGGGGGAGAATGTTATATTCCAAGTTTTGATGATAACAAAAGATCATTGTGTGTGAAATTCATACTTTGCAATGGTTAAAAATGTTACCAAATGCATTTCACAGAGTTTAGAGGTGTTTGCTGTCAGTTTAACTGATGCACTCTAGTGATGGAGCTAATACTCGAGCATTAAGCTATTTTGCACTCAAGCACAAGATTGTGTGAAGCAGAAAGTATTTCATAGAACCAAATTCTAGCTGAAAATACCAAGACAACTTGAGTGATGGACACAACACTCGAGTGATAATCTCAAGTGCACCCGAGTTCTTGCAAGTGTGGCAGAGGAAGTATTTACCCAAGAGCAAGGTAAACTCAAAATTTAAACTGCACTAAGTCCATGCGAGTGAGGGACTGCAAGTGTTTGCCCGAGAGTCACCAAGTGCATGGAAGAGAAAGTATGCTCGAGTGAAGCATACTGCACCCGAGTGATATCTCAGCACCTGCGAGTGTGGAATTCAACTCTCTCCATTCTGATACAAGTGCTAAAGCTAAAAAGTATCTTATAGACAAATATTCTATACACTCGAGTGAGAGTAAGTATGCTCAAGTGAGGCCCCACATCACCTACAAGTGCAAAATCACACTCTTGACAAAATTGGATGCGAGTGTTGTCCAGAGACGTGTACTCATAGTGTAAAATACAATGGCACTCGAGTGAGAGAATTTGTGCTCGAGTGTGGACCCACATCACTAGCAAGTGTGAAAATGCACTCTCTCAAGATCACATGGAAGTGCAAGTGAAAAGCTAAAGGAAGAAGAGAAAATATGGTATTGCTTTCGAGTGAGCCTTGTTTGCACTCGAGTGATCCCCTGTCAGAAGCCAAAACGTCACTGACTCACAGCGATCAATCCGAATATTGTTTAATATTATTTAATCACTTTATTTCCACTTGTTATTATTACTTAACATCATTTAACATATATTACAAGTGTGATACAGGTGGATGATCGTTTGAATTAGAAAAGCTCAGAGAAAGTCAACCAACAACAGACAGAATCATTACGACCAACTAAGCACATACCTACCACGATATTTTGTTCAAAGATTTGAAACGTACGCATGCGGTTCCATAGTAAAACACTCCGCTGCACAACAACTATTACTCAACGAACAAAATCAACTGGCTATAAATACAGAGCTTCAGAGACCATCAGAGATAACCAAGAACAAGAATTCACACAAGCAAATTCATGAAGTCTCTGTTATTCATATTTTCTCTGTATTCATATCATTCTTCAGTGTTTATCATATTTGCTCTGTGAGAGATTCTGTATACACTTCAAATTCTATTTTCATTTGATCTCAAGGTACATGTGTTAACTTTAGGAAATTCTTACTAGAATTTCATATTTCATACTGTTTTACTTTACTCTGGGTGCATAAGTGGGCATTAGAAAGGATTAAAGTGATGAATTGTGTTTCTCTCATGCTATGCACAACAGAATGAAATTGTGGAGGACATTACTCCCTAATTGCTATGAATGTCTAACCTTGTGTGAAAGTTCTTTGTGTGGACTGGTACAGATTAAGTCAGAGCTAACCCAGAGGAAGCTGCAGGCAGTGAAAAGGAGAGGAAGGAAGTTGAAGCTGACAACCAGTGAATGAAAGACCAGCTGGGAGATCAGAGTAGAAAAGAGGGTGTGGGCCGCGGCCCACAACCTCTTGGGCCGCGGCCCAAAAGAGCAAAATGAGCCCAGAGAGTATTGGGCCGCGGCCCACCACATCTTGGGCCGCGGCCCAGGATGTTCACATCAGCACAGAAACTCTGGGGCCGCGGCCCATGAAGGGAACAGGAGCACAGAAAGTTGTGGGCCGCGGCCCACAGAGTGGAGGGCCGCGGCCCAAACCCAAAAGTGAAGGTGTGCGTTTTGACAGCTGAGAAGATATAAAAGGCAAACCCAGGGTTTTGAAAAGGGATTCCGAATTGGGAAAGACTGACAGAGGCGGCTGGAGAGGTGCTGAGTGCTGGAACCTGCTAGAATCAAGGAGAATCAAGAGGGCTTGAAGATTAGAGGAGATTTCACTCCAGTTTTCTTAATCCTTCTGTATTCATTCCCTTTCTCCACTGTGATTCTGCTATGGCTACTTTTATTCCTGTTATTTGTAATCCGTTTTTGAACATGAGTAGCTAGGTTTCTCATTCTAGGATTGTTCAATTCTTTTGTATGGATTAAACTCGAATTCTTCTTCCTCTTCTTTAGCTAATGGTATATATGTGTTAACTCTTCTCTATTTTCACTGATATTCATGAATTGCTAGCACTATGAATAACATGTTCAACTAGATTAAGCTTGAGAGAGTTAATCTAATTGAAGAACGTGGGGAGAGTTATGCTAGACTTGAAGTTTAAAGAGTTAAATGGATGGTTTGTTAATAACATAGAGATATAGTTATTAACCTAGCATTGTCAAAGTAAGGAAATTGTTTGATGAGTATTTTCCGTTAAATGCAGCAAGAGATTGTGTATCTAATTGGAAAATATAAGTTGGCACTACTACAAAAAGGGGTTTTAACCTCCCAAATTTGGCACTTTTAACGTCCCAAAACGGGGGGACGTATATGCTGGGGGCGTAGTAAGTTGAAACAAAAGACGTCCCAAATGATAGGGACGCCGAAAGGCTGACTTTAGGCGTCCCAAATTAAAATTTGGGACGCCTAAAGGCCCCACAGGCTGGGACTTTAGGCGTCCCAAATTAAGAATTGGGACGCCTAAAGTCCCACGCTGGGGGACTTTAGGAGTCCCAAATTGTAATTTGGGACGCCTAAAGGCCCACCCTGCGCCTTTAGGCGTCCCAATTCTTAATTTGGGACGTCTAAAAGTTAGGTTTTTTTTTATACCATAATTTACATTCTGTATTACCCAACGAATTGAAACTGCAGAAACAGAATAGAAGATGGATTCATAAACCACACTGTCCATTACAAACTGGTAAGGACATCCAGCACTACAATCTTTACTATATATACATACAATAACCTTTCATGCAACCTACTACTATATATATCAACAAAAAACAACCAGAAAGTGTCAAAAAGCTGTCATCACAGAAGTACAAACTGATATAAAATAACAAGTTTACTGCTCTATATGTTGAAGAAGATGTCCAGCCAAAAGATCTCTGATCAAATCAAGGTCTTCACGTAGGTAGGCATCTTCATTATCAAAAATCTGAAAATTAGAAAGTAATAAGCTTTGATGAAATGAATCTCAAGCAAATGAATTAATTAGCATTTCGATTAGAACACCAAAAATATTATCATTTGAGAATGAAAAAAGCGATTACCTTTTCAAAATCGCTAGTAATTCCACTTTGAATTATGTTATACATATAAAGTATAACATAATATCCGCATTCAGTGTTGCCAGGTTGCCGAGGGCACTTTTAATCAAAGGGATGCAATTGGTTGTTAAAATCAATAAAGGTATGTCTAAAAGGACCGTCAATGTCACAATTATGTAGGATCGAATGTACTTACTATGGGATAAAACCACCTTGGCTTTTTAACAACTGCACCCTCGCGTGACCCACCTAGGATTCTATATGTTTGACAAGCACTATCATGAAAAGCAAAATGAACAGAAATTAGAACCATTCATTTATTTTTGTTGTCAATGAAATACAAACAGAATAACTTACGTGTCGAAGACGGATTTTGTATCTCTGTCTGGCTTTTTACTCAAGGGATCAAACCAATAGACTACGTTACGGCGGGGACATATAACACACAAAGTCCAGTGGAAACTTTAACAACATGTACACATTAAAATGAAGTTAGATAAGTGAGAAGACAATTATTTATTAAACTTCTTAAATTGACAAAATGTAAATACGAACCGTTGGACAATGGGTGCTAGATAACAACGAAGTTTGGTATTTGCCATTCGGTAGCCGACATAGTGAGTCCTATGCGCCACAGTACAAGTATCCCCTGTCGTATTCGCAGGACATAAGAATCCATACCAATTACTTCTTTCCATGTTTGTGCAGAGATCGTGGAAGGTGCTATAATAGAATTAAAATAAGGAATCAATTCTTGAATGTATGAAAACAAAAAACCACTAAATGAATTCTGTGGGAAAATTGAAAAAAAAAACACTTACCGGACTGCAAATTTGACCCAGCCTGCATCTATCTCCTCCAACCTGATAAACTGCTTGAGATCTTTATTGTCAATCGTGTAGGGATACTCCTCTTGGCCCACAATCCCTGGAGGCATCTTCAAGTCAATCTGTTTAATGCGCTTGTAGATCTGTTGCAGCCGTGCTAAGAAGGGCCATTTGGTCGCAGCTTCGTCATCCTTTAAGAACATCAAAAAACAAATTGTTATTAGAATGCCAACAGATTTTCAGTAACAGTAAGGTAATTCCTACCATTGGAGGTGTTGCGTCTGAACCAATAAGATTGTGAGGCCAAAGGATGAAAGATCCTATCGCTTGACCTAACGTGCCAACCTCTGGATCAGGAACAGGGATGGATGTACCTTGTTCCCCATTTCTAACACTCGTCACATTCACCCTACGAAAATCCTCCAGAATTTGCTGATTATGGTGGGTGGTAGCATATGTGTGAACGAGAGCATCAGCAACAACACGCAACAGTGGATCATCCAAATAGAGGGTGCAAGGGTCTCCCGACACTGGAGTGGGAGAAGGGTCGCCAAGTGGTCCCTACACTGGAGTGGGAGAAGGGGCGCCAAGTGGTTGCTCCAGAGGGTTGTAACTTCCTCTGGTGCTATTGAAGGCCGGGGATTCTTGAGTTCTATGCTCGTCCCTTGCCCTTTGTGCTTCAAACATCTTTGCCATTTCAAGTTGAAGCTCTGGCAACAGCTCTTGTCGGAGCTTGTCGCGAAGGTTGGCCTCGATCTCTCGTTCGAGCTCCTCTCGAATCTTGGCCACAACGTCCTTACTAGGTCCAGCTTGTGACGAATAACGTGGCTCTCGTCCAAAATACCTCGCGGCACTAATTCCCCGTGTCTCTCCTCGAACACGACCAAGGTCATCTGCCTTCCCAATAGCCGTTGACAAGATGTCCATCCGTCTACTTGGATTGAATGAACCTTGGCTACTCTGCTCGTCCAGGTCATCCTGTAGCATGCAGTTTATCGTAAATGTATCGAAACCACTCGCAACATGTAAAAAATTAGGTACTTATGGTATAACTACTTACAATCCTCGCAGCAACCTCAGCAACAGTCGGATTTATGTACTTCCCAGCCTTAATCCTCCCTGCTTTCCATTTTTTGTGACGTGGAGGAGGTGCTGGTGGCTGGATAACAACGCTAGGATCAGATTCCGCTGCTTCCTTTATTTTCTGTAACTCTTCTGCCATCATTTGTCGCTCAAGCTTCCGATATCCACCGCGAGACATGAAATGTTGATATTTATTTTCTGCTTGCCTCTGGGCATTTGCTGCACTTAATTTCTATGAATGAAAAACAACAAAAAATGAATCAATGATATAAAGTATATGAAAATTACAAGTTCTATATCATGATGACAGAAATCTTACCAAAAACTCAGGATCTGCTCGTGATGCCGCAAACAACCTCCAGTCCTCTGGAGATAAATATGTATACTGTGCACATGGATCGTTACCCCTAAGGGCCCCTCGAATGTAATGCTTTGTTAGCTTGTTCTTGAAACCTTTCCATCGTACACGAACCTCATCCATCCAGTGCCTATGCATCTCTGTGGTGTCGGGGACATCGTATGTTTGCTGCAAGGTAAAACATAAGATTATTATATTTGAAACAATAAGAACAAAGCTACAATGCATCAAAACTTACATACCAAAAGTTGCTGCCAAATCATGTCTTTCGTTTTTGGGGGAACCAATCTCCAATTATCGTAGGTAATGCGCACTTTGCTTCGAGCCAAAAGTCCTATGTAGCTAATGAAGTGGTCTTCCTCAGGACCAACTGGATTCAGATTGTCATCAAAGTCTATATGCAGCCTCTCCTGTTGGTGTTCATGACGTGCAACCAATGCTCCCATCTTTGTACAACCTCTAACCCTCCTTCTTGCAGGGGGTTCAACTCTAGGCCCTTCGTCATCGCTAGGGCTTTCGTCATCTCTAGTCCTCTCGTCATCACTAGAGTTGTCCATATTCCTGTTAACACACAAAAAGCGACATCAGAAACGTAAATAAATTGCAATGAAAACGAAATATACTAAGCGGGAAGTAAAACAGAAAAAACACAGTTCTTGTTTATAAATTAATGTCTTACTCTATATTGTTTCCCATAGTCCTTCACCATGGTCATTTCTTACAGCATACTCGTCATCATCTACCAATTCTACTTCATTTGTTCAAGGTGTAGTTGTTGTGAAAGGTGGTGTGTCATCAAGGTTGAAGGTCGGATCACCATACTTCTGTTTTTTACTTTTAAGGACAATGCACATGTTTTTGCTGGCAGGATCGGTGACATAAAACACTTGTTTCGCCTGGCTTGCTAAAATAAAGGGCTCGTCTCTATAGCCAACTCTTCGAAGATCGACTGAGACAAATCCAAATTGTTTATCTATTACCACGGCATTGTTGCTAACCCACTTACATTTAAATAAAGCAACTTTGAACTTGTTGTACGTCATCTCCCATATTTCTTCTATAACTCCATAATAGGTCATAGACGCTAATATGGGGTTTTTGTCTCTCGAACTGGAAAAGTGCATAGATTCAGCTTCTACCATGACCCCACTATTTTGCATGGTACTTTTGTCATCTTGCTCTTTGGTATAGAAAGAATAGCCATTTATATCATAACCGGTCCAAGTAATGACCTGAAACGAAGGCCCCCAAGCTAGCCACTCGATTGTCTCAGACACACCGATCTCGTGCAAAACCTTTTCCTCGAACCACTGCATGAATGTCTTGTTTTGCTCAATAGCAATCTGCATGTCATTCTTCCTTGGATTCTTGTTCTTCAAAGTGTTTCTGTGTTCATTTATGTAAGGTTGAACTTCTTCCGTATTATTCAGGATATACAAGTGGGCTTGCAACACCTCTTCACGAGGAACATTCTTCACTTTCAGTCCTCGTGTTCCCTTGCTTCTCCCTTCTTCATGCCGAGATTGTTCCTTCTTCCCTGACATATAATCTTTGCAAAACTCCATAGCCTCCTCAACTACATATCTTTCTACTATTGAGGCTTCTGGTCGATAAGGATTTTTAGAATACCCTTTTAAGATCTTCATGTATCGCTCGAAAGGGTACATCCACCTCAGGTAAACTGGACCGCATAGCCTTACCTCCCTCACCAAATGAACTACCAAATGCACCATTATATCAAAAAATGAAGGCGGAAAGTGCATCTCTAGTTGTGACAAAATAATGTAACCCTCATTTTCTAGTTCATCCAACTTTTCAGTGTCAATGACTTTGTTACAGATAGCATTGAAGAAAACGCACAATCTTGTCACTGTGTTTCGTACTTCATCTTTCATTATGCCTCTAATAGCTACTGGTAATAGTTGTTGCATCAACACATGATAATCATGGGACTTCATTCCCACTAACTTCAAATCGTCCATTGAGACACATCTTCTCACATTCGAGGAATACCCTTGCGGCACCTTCATTTCATGCAAACACCCACACAAACTTCTTTTCTCTGCTTTTGATAGTGTATGCGCTGCTGGCTCCATGTATGCCCTCCTACCATCATCTCTTAGTTGTGGATGTAACCGTTCTCTTATTCCCATATCGACAAGGTCTAATCTCGCATTAATCCCATCCTTAGTCTTCCCTGGTATGTGCAAAAGCATACTGATAAGGCTATCACAAACATTCTTCTCCACATGCATCACATCAATACTGTGTCTCACGTCTAGCGCACGCCAATATGGAAGATCAAAGAAAATGGATCTCTTCTTCCATATGTTCTTCTCACCCGCAACCCTCTGATTCTTACCAAAAGTGACATGGATACGTTCCACTCGACTGTAGACTTCCTCTCCGGTTAGTGACTTTGGAGCCATTCCATGCTCCGGTAAGCCGTTAAACCGCTTTCTTAGCCTACGATACGGGTGGAACCGATGAAGAAACCTCCTGTGGCCAAGGTAGACAGTTTTTCTTCCATGCTTTAGTTGTTGGAAGTGTGTGTCTGCTTCACATATTGGGCATGCTTTGTGACCCTTCACGCTGTACCCTGACAAGTTTCCGTACGCAGGAAAGTCGTTTATCGTTGTGAAAATCAGTGCACGTAGCTTGAAAGACTCCTTCTTATAAGCATCAAACACATCTACGCCTTCCTCCCATAACTTTTTCAAGTCCTCAATCAAAGGCGCCAAATAGACATCAATATCGTTCCCTGGCTGTTTTGGTCCAGAAATCATCATAGATAGCATCATATACTTACGTTTCATACATAGCCAGGGAGACAAGTTGTATATTACAAGGAGAACCGGCCACGCACTATGTGTGCTAGTAAGAGTTCTATACGGATTGATGCCGTCTGTACAAAGCCCAAGCCGTAGGTTTCTCGGCTCGCTGCCAAATTGAGGGAAGATTTCATCTATTTTTTTCCATTGTGGAGAGTCAGCTGGGTGCCGAAGATATTTCCCATCAGATATTCTCTCATCAGAGTGCCATCTCAACTTCTTCGCTTTTGTTGCACTCGCAAACAAACGTTTAAAACGTGGTATTATTGGAAGATACCACATAACCTTTAAAGGTTGCCTTTTACTTGTCACATCACCACAACCACCATCTTTTTTCACTTTGTATCGTGCAGTTTTACACTTAGGACACTCACTAAGACCTCCGTACTCATTTCTGTACAGTACGCAGTCATTAGGGCAAGCATGTATCTTCTTATACTCCATACCCATTGTAGACAGGATTTTCTTGGCCTCATACATACGATTTGGAAGTACATTATCCTCCGGAAATATATCACACAATAGTTCAAGTAGCAATGTGAAACTACTATCGGTCCACCCACAAGTTGCCTTTAAGTTAACCAAATGTAATGTTCCTGTCAGCCGCGTGTACTTACTACCACTGTACAATGGTGTCTCTGCATCACTCCGCAGGCTGTCATACTCCTGCGACTGCGCAAAGGATTCTGCCTCAACATCGTTAATCATTCTCTCCATTCTATCTTCATCTATGACATCCACAGCTTCCTTCTTGTGTGACGGACAATCAGTTACTTCCTCACCATGCCATATCCACCTTATGTATCGCAGATTTATTCCATCACAAAGTAGGTGATCCTTTATGACATCAACATCCCATCTACTCTCATTCAAACAATTGACACAAGGACAAAAATACTTCCCATTTCTTGCAGGAGCATTCTTTTTAGCGAATTCAATAAATTCGTCCACCCCTTTCTCATATTCTTCACTAGTTCTCAAAGCATTCATCCAACTATGATCCATTTTGTTACCACCTAAGGCATTACCAATAACATTCACACGTTTAGTACAATTCTCAACGACATATGATGGGATTGCCTAATTAAGTTATTGCCCCCTCCTAGCCTCATCTCTCCTAGATAACAATCATTTAATGAATATTGTGGGGGAGGCTACACTACTACAGAATTGAGATATAACCACCCCAAAAGACGTCCCAAATTGAAAATTGGGTGGTTAAAAAGATAGGCGGTGGCATTTTCGTAATTATATATATGTAGGGGAATTATATAAGAACCTCTCCAAAAAACTGGCACGGCACAATTGCACCCTATCACTATTTTCTATTAATTAATGAAGAGTGAATATCAATTAATAAGTATTTGACAATATTCTGGCAAAAAAAAGTATTTGACAATAATTTTTCATTTATTTGAAATTATAAATAATGCTTAAACTTACATGCATGAATATGAATTTAATTTTATTATCTAATTTGAGTAGAATATTAATTAAACTTACATGCATGAATATGAAAATGTAATAAATTATAAATATTGATCTCTCTGTGAAATCACGAATGGTATAAATTCAAAACTTCATTAAAATCATTTATTACATTTTCATGCCTTGTGTTAATATTGCAATGCTTTTCTCTACGTAGCTTTTACATATTTTTTATAAAAGAAAGTTTGCAAGCTAAGTGAGACGAAGAAGACACTACAACTCTTGAAATATTTGTATTCAACATCCATATTACCTCACATGTCTCTCTACTTCTTACAGCAACATATTGTAATGAATTTAAAAAGGAATTTAGCAACGTGTACATCACATGTCTCTCTACTTCTTACAGCAACATATTGTAATGAATTTAAAAAGGAATTTAGCAACGTGTAAATGCATAACATGTTATAAGGGGTCCTATAACAGGGGAGTCTTCTTAATAGATAAGCACAATCTCAACCATTTATATATAAGCAATATATAATAAGCACAATCTCAACCATTTAATTTATATTTCAAAAACAAAATATAACATTCTGTTACAAAAAAAAAATTAAAAACGAAGAAATAACCAACCTGATCAGCTAGCTAGTATGTTGGAGAGGTAGATGGAGATCCACGGTGGTGTGTGCACAGCAATGGAGCGACCAAGGTGGAGGAGAGAGCAAAGAAACAAAGAGGAAGAAGAAGGGAGGAGTTCAACGACGGTGTTAAAGTTGTGGGTGAGGAATTGAACAAGGGAGGAGGAGAGAGCAAAGATCCACGGTTGAACAAGGGAGGAGGAAGGAGTTGAAGCAAAAAAACTCTAGGAGGGGCCGACGGTGTATGTGGGTGGGGAGAGGAGGAAGAAGAGTTTTGTGGGTGAGGAATTGAAGAAAGAAAACCAGAGGAGGGAGGCCGACGGTGTGGGTGGGGAGAGGAGGAAGAAGAGTAAAGTTGTGGGTGGGTGAGAGGAGATGGGTGTGATAGAGAAGACCGCATGTCAGACAAGTGTCTGACATGCAACGCCTTTAGGCGTCCCAAATGGCATTTGGGACGCCTAAAGTCCTACTTTAGGCGTCCCAAATGACATTTGGGACGCCTAAACCTAGTTCCAGGCGCTAAAAAAAATTTGTGAAATTTATATTTCGCGCCATGAAGCACATTAGACGTCCCAAATTTTAATTTGGGACGCCTAAAGGTTCCCCTACATATATATAATTACGAAAATGCCACCGCCTATCTTTTTAACCACCCAATTTTCAATTTGGGACGTCTTTTGGGGTGGTTATATCTCAATTCTGTAGTAGTGTGGTTATGACTTGAGAGAGCTTAACCAATGGCTATTGAACCTTAGACTGACATATATATATATATCCCATAAACAATAATATCGAAGAGGAATTAGATTGAGTTTATGATATACAAAGGAAGCGAACAATCCTAGGTTCACTCTACCTGATTGAATTTCCAAGAAGCTTATTCTGTTCAGTGTTTTTCTTAATTGTTATCAGCATATCTTTTAAATTTGTTTTTCTCAAATTCAACACTTGTGTTGATTCAACTTAATCAAATACATCAAGCCCATTGTTTGACTAAATTGTTATTCAAATCCTCGAGGGAACGATCTCACTTATCACTGTATTACTTGACGCGATCCGTGCACTTGCGGTAGTGAACAACAGGGACCTTGAGAGGGTAGATATCTTTACGAGAGAAGCAGTTGAGAGAATTCCTCGTAGGACTTTCTGCTCATAAGACTTACAAGGTACAAGCAGTAGAGAACATTACTGCTCATAAGACTTGTATACGTAAGCAAGAGAAAAAGGTCGTAGGATTAGTTTTCTGCACGTAAGACTTGTCGTAAGGGGAGAGAAATTTCTAAGTGTTAGAACATTTCTGCTCGTAGTCCTTTCAAGGACGATTGTTGTTTTGTGGCGTTCTGAGAGCCCATTGAATCTTGGAAACATAGTGAAAATCTTAGAAGGTCTTGTTCTCTGAGGACTGGACGTAGGCCTGGTTTTTGGTCCGAACTAGTATAACTCTCTGTGTGCTGATCATCTCAACTCTACTCTATCTACAACTATTGTCATATCACCACATCAACCGAAAAATTTGTCACATCACCCAATTCACCACCCTCTTGGGTGAAGCTTGCCTCTTTCATACACTAAACAATGAAGAAGACAAAAGAAAATCGAACGCAAAGTAGGAAGGAGTACACTAAACAAAAGAACAAATGGAAGAAATTAAAAAGAAAAAAAGAATAAAGAAGGGGGAAAGAGAAGAGTAGCGTAAGGAAGAAGATGATCATATTGACATTATTCTTTCTTTTCTTTATTTTAAATCCAATCTCTAGTTGTTTCCCTTTTGTACAATAATCAATACCCACCCCCTACATATCTTTTTTGGGTTATTTATCTTTGTCTATTATTGACCCAGCAGCAAGTCTCTCTCTCTCTCTCTTGCTCCTGCATTTCTCTCTTTATAAAGCTTCTATGTTTTTCTCTCTTCTTCACACTCATATCTGGTTCTTTATTATGTCGAGGACAAGAGGCACAGGGATTGGCACATGGTCGTTCATTTAAAGCCACAAGACCTTTACAACATGGGTGAAGGCGATAACATCGCCTATGAGAGTGAGCCGTTTCAGCCAGCCGATTTTGAAAACTATTTCCATGAAGGCGACGACAATTTACCTCTACTGCGGTGCGTTTTTTTAAGTCCACATCATTATTATTAAATTTTAAAAATTTAATAATACATCACTAACAATAATTTTTCTACATAATTTCTGTAGGGATGGCGAGGATGAGTGATCAAATTCAAATTATGTTTTTGTCTTTAAAAAAAACTAAAAAAAAATATTTTAAAAAAAAATTAAAATAATATTTGTACGGTTCTTAAACCGCTACAAAACTAAAAATAACCACTACTAAATAAAAACCGCTACAAAATGGGTATATTAACCGCTACAAATGCTACACAGATTCCTATAAATACCCCTACCGCATCTCATTTCAAACACTCCCCCATTCCTTTTCACCTTATCCTTCTTTCATTTTCTCTCATTTACAAATTTTTTTCTATGAGTTGAGGGGCTTAACAATACGATCAAATATGATAACAAGTTTTTTTATTTTTTATTTCAATACTTCTTTCCTTTGCATAAAAATTATTCTCATGATTTTTTTTCCAGATATTTCAGAGATTTATCTCATTTTCATCTATTTTTCATACACAATTATATTGTAGTAGACAACATAATAGTTCCTTATTACCTACATATCCTTAATAATATTATCAATACAATTTTTATACTTATTCAACTAAATTAAATTATTCCTTTTAATTTATCAATGAGCTAAACTATTGAATAATAAGCTAATTAAATTAGCTAAACTACTAAAAAAATAAACTATTTAATTTAATATCAAAAAAACAGAAACAAATGATTGTATTTTTTTTAATTTTCTTAATTTTTGTAGCGATTATAAAACCGTTACAAATTAACGCGCCTTTTTCAAACTGAAATTAATTTTTTGGTGCGAATTTTGAATTTTGATGAAATTAGTAGCGGTTATAGAACCGCTACTAATTTAGGAATTTCCTATTTGTAGCGGTTCCTAAACCGCTACAAATGAGCAAAAAAATTTCATTTTCTTTTCCCGCTTGAAAATTCTCTTTTTGATATTTGTAGCGGTTATATAACCGCTACAAATATCCCAGAAAAAGACTGCTGCTTATGGCGATGTTGTAGCGGTGGGTTTTAACCGCTACAAATAAAGTAACGGTTATTTTGCTTGAGTAGCGGTTTTAAATAACCGCTACAAAATCGCTTGCCATGTATGATTTAGTAGTGGTTTTATAAACCGCTACTAATGTGGTTTGTAGCGGTTAAAACCGCTACTAATAACCATTTTTAACCGCTACTAAATCACGTTTTTTTTTGTAGTGCCTCTTGTTCATAGCACTTAGCATTGCAACCAATTGTGAAGTAGTGTTATCAGTAACTTTCTCAATTGATTTTACTGGCCTTCATTCATTGTTGTTTTAGATAAAATCAGCTGATAAGTCATCCAAACAACTCCAAACATGGTTAACTGGTTGCTTTGTAATCCCTCCATTAGTAACAGCATTTAATTCAGATTTAGATTCAGGAGTCAAACGAGTATAGAATATTTGAAGCAAGACCCACTTCTCTAGATTATGACCAGGGCTCTGCCTAACAAGCAATTTAAACCTCTCCCAGGCTTCATACAAATGTTCCCCAAATTATTGGCAGAAGTTCGTAAGAGCAGCTCTTGCATCCACCATCTTGTTGTGTGGAAAGAATCTTGATATGAACTTTTCTTCCACTGCCTCCCAAGTGGTTATGCTACTCTCCTTTAAACTGTTGAGCCATTCTTTGGCTTTTCCTTGTAGAGAATAAGGAAAAAGCCGAAGACAGATCATATCATTAGGAACTCCATTCTATTTGAAACAGTCACAAACATCAAGAAATTGTATTAGATTCTGATTTGGATCCTCTGTATTGTTTCCCGCATACTGACCCTGTAGTTCAAGCATCTAAAGCATAGCTTGCTTGATTTCAAAATTGTTGGCTTGAAATTCAGGTACTCTGATTCCTAACTGATAACCTCGGGATTGCCTTCCTAGAAAATCATTTCTACCCAACATATCGTTCTCATCCTCAGCCATCTCTTTGCTTATGGTTTCTTCTTCCTCATGATCTGAATGCTGAGGTGTTGTTGTATCTAAAAGTTCACTGACCTTCTTTGTCTTCTTGGATGTTTTCCTTGTTCAGCCTCACATATAATGTAAGGCCCTACAAAGACAAAGAGACAAAGATCAAATATCGAACTGAACAAAGAAAAAGGAAAAAAAATTTCAAGCTTAAATTACTAAAGGATATTGAATTCTAATCACCAATTGCCTTGAGTCCCCGGCAACGGCGCCAGAAACTTGATACTACCAAATTTTAAGTAGGCACCGCAAGTGTATGGGCCGTAAAATTGTAAACTGGTAAATCAAGGTCGTCCCACAGAGACTCAAAAATAATTACTAACTAGGCATTAAATTTCCTATGTTCATTTAAGTTGAGAAAAGTAAAGATAATGAGATTAATGAGAAATTTAAAGATAAGAAAAGAAAAATAGTAACTAGTATTTGGAAGATGTCAATCGAGAAAACAACCTAGAGCGACTAATCCTTTATTCAAATTTTAGAGCATGTAATTACCCAAATAAATTCACTTAATATTAACTAGTTAATCTAGAGTCTTAATATATATAAATATCTCCTGATCACTTATATCCCTATCTCAAATTAGAATTATTATTCCTAATACTCTATTCAAGGGGCAATAAATATCCCAAAGAGGAGGATTAATTAACCACACATGGTGATGGAAGAAGAAAATAGTTGTCATGTGTGGTCACACCTATGGAATGAAGCCTTGGGGTCCCTTTTATAGCTTTCTTACATTTGAATTTCAGTTTTGGATAAGATATGCTTTATCTCTCCATTTGAATTTTCATGAGCTTATAGCGTCCTCTTCATCTTTGATTCGAGGAATTTGAATTCTTAATAGACTTTTGAATAAATAAAGATAAATATTTATCTTAAATCCTCAAATCTCTATCCTTTTCTTGGATTTGGATTTAATATATTTGAGGACAAAAATTAAATTTAATTTTCAAGGGGTAAAAAGATATAATAATTTGAATTAAATCTCTTTTTTAATTATGCTTAATTATATCCTCTTAGGGGTGCCATATGGTTGCTTGTGGGAAAAGAAACTAACACTCATGCCCTTCATTAATTTTAGGTGGCCACGTTTTTGCTCTTTATGGGTCATTGAAGACATGCAATTGGACTTAAGTGGTGGTTCCATTCAAGGAGCATAAGTCATAAGTTAACACATATGAGCCCTATCGATAATGTAATTTGGCCCAAAAACAGTCTTAAGGCTTTGTTTTTCATAGATCCTTTGGACTATACGAATTTCCACCTCCTTTATGGTTGATTGTCTTCTTACTTTTAATTCCTTAGTTTTCCTACAATAAATACAAACAAAAATACCTTCATACAAATCAATTAATCTAGGAAAATAAAAATATGATAATTTTATCATTTTTAGCATTTTATTTGAGCAACACCTTCTAATCCAAAATAATCATAATAATTACATTTAAGCACAATAATAAGAATAAAATCCTATAAATATATATAAAAATATATAATAAAATACGACAAATCAGTACTGTACTTGGAGGATTGTGATAATCATTCCTTTCAACTCACGTATATAATTTATTTTTGGGAAAATTATATTCAAATCCCGGACAAGAGAAAAAATGAAAAATGGTCTCTTAAAATCTCAAAAGGCAGAATTACATTCAGGTCCCGCCTAAAATAAAAAATAAAAAATGGTCCCATTGACAACTCCAGGGGAGTAAATTAACAAGTCCAGGGGCATGGGACCAATTTTTCATTTTTCCTCTCGAGCGAGGCCTGAATATAATTCTCCCATCTCAAAATTGGTAAAAAGTCCCATGGGATTTTTTTGCAATAAATTTCAATCATAGACTTGTCAATGGATGCTCATTGACTTGCCAATGGACACTCATTAATTTGCCAATGGACGCTTTTAAACTTGTCAATGGACACCTCTAGACTTGTCAATGATATGCCCCTGAAATTGTCAATGACGCACCCATAGACTTGTCAACAGATACTTATGAACTTGTCAGCAGAATTAAAATTTATTATAAAAAAATCTCGCATGACTTAAATATAATTTTAAGAATTTAAGAGACCATGTTTTTTTCTTTTGTCTGAAATATAAAAGTAATTTCCCCTTTATTTTTTGGGTCCTCATGATGATGCCTATCACCCACTCGGCCGAACATAGAATATGTATTCAGTGTAGTGAGTCAATTTATGCCTATCTCATACACGGGGGCTGTGATGCGAATAAAACACCACAATGATTCACCTATCGATACTTCATTATTGGAGGAGAAGGAAAAGAACAAAAGGTAATTCAGTGATCATAGCCTGCGCAAAAAGCACTGGATCAAAGGTGTATTCAATGATCTAGGCATTACGTACGATCAACCTATGGGACTCGATGGTAATAATTGTTGGTGGGACTCGTTCTATGAGGAGATCAGGGTAGAAGAGATGAAGAGAGAAAAAATAGTGTACAATATCTTTAAGACATGTACAATAATTTTATATAAGTTTAATTCGTCCTCACCTATAAATAAATCATAAAATGCAAGTTAGATTGATCAACGAATTTTTTGCAAGATACAATAAAGACCATTGAATATGGACTGTATTCTCAGCCAATACAATAATAAGTTTTATAAAGTGATAATTTAACTTTAACTCTATGTGCACTCAAAAACAAAAGAAATGAGTTTTATCTCTAGTTATTATTTGATGTGATATATTGTGTCTCAAATGAAGTGATGGTGTGGGGTACTTAAAGACTATGAAGTGATGTCTTAAAAGTGTACCTCTTAAAATAACATCTCTTCAATTAAAAAATCATAATCACATATTAGATTCATGAAAACATACATTTATTCATGAACAAACATGAGAATGGACATCATCAATAGTCTTCTATAAAGGGTTTTGCCAAAAGTTCAGTTAAATTTTATACTATACCTTTGTTACATTTCTATCTGGCAAAAATACACACGTAATCATTTACCTTTATGCAAGGTTTTATTAAATGGTGGAGAAGACGTTCGACTATTTTCCATCTATGATAAAAGTTGTGAATGATGAGGGAACCAACGTAGTTCTATTAATTAATAACGGCAGAAAAGAGGCAGACCAAGGCGTATCAAATATCTTTGGCTTGGAGTCAAAGATTTAATCAAAATGCTGCATTCATAAACTTGATATATGTTGTGTGTGTGTGTGTGAATGGTGATTCAGTTTGTGAAGAATTCAGTGCCTACTGATTTTTTATTTTTTTGAGAAATACAACAATGATGGAAAAACCGCAGGAGAAATCTTTAAAGACCGTTACAGGGAACATTATGATAAGGCACACAGAGTGGTTGAATAAAACTTCACTAGCATGTTCTATGGTGTCAACCGCAAGAGCACGAGTGTCATCCCCCACAGAAGGCCCTAGAAAAAAGAAGATGAAACATTTATATTCATATGAAAAATTTCTATATCTCCTTTTTAAATTTTACTAAAAACCTTTTTTCCCCTACACTATGAATATTACTAGAGAAGTATATTTGTTGGAGAAGGGGTGAAAAAAAAAAACAAAAGGTAATAAAATACCATTTTTAGATATTGGTCTGAGACCACTCCAACATTATTTATCTTTTTAGTACTCCTTTAGTTTTTTGGGGGAATTACACTCAGGTCCCAAGAAAAAAGATAAATGAAGAAATAGTCCCTTAAAATTGTAAAATGAAAAAAAAATATATATATATATACATTATTTATCTTTTTAATGATTTTTTTTATTTATGCCCCTTATTAAATATATATATATATATTGTATTGATTAAAGGGTTGGTGATACTTGTATTTATTCTATTTTTTTCTCTTACTTATCCCCTCATAAATAATGACATGCTTAAAAAAAATTATTTCAAAATATATTTATTAATTTTAATTAATTTTAATCAATTTCTTAAACCGCATAATCATCATACTTCAGTTATTAAGTTTTTATAAAAACAACTCGAGGGAGTATAAGAGTAGGGGGCTTTTTAGTCATAGGACAAAATCTTGCGGAACCCCTTCTTTAACTCATCTCTACACATATATTTTTTTTTTTTTTTTTTTGCTCAAACATCTCTACACATTTAATGCAAGATGTTGAATGATTGATCCGCTTGCACAGAGGGCGTCACTGCTTCCCACATAAGTAGCTTTTCATTAGCGGCCACTGTCCTCCGGGGTCCATCGCTAGGTGGTTCATAACTCACCTTGATTTCCTGTACAGGACTTTAATACTTGTCTTTATTTACCGGCCACCAATTATATATTAATTTCCATGGCTTTTTTTTTTTTTTCATAACTCGTTCGCTCGTCATAACTTTTGATTGTACTTGCTCCACTGTCTTCAAAAGATGTTCTACTTACTCACGTGCTGATGTTGGAATTAATTGTTGTATCATTTTATTCTTCCCATTGTAAGTGGTTTTAATTTTTTCATTGGTTAGTTTGGTTTTTCTTTCAGGTCATGGTTATACCGTTTCTTCTTGTTGTTCATGGTTTTCCTCCTCTCGGACTTCCAAATTGTGTAGTGTATGTTTCTAGTTGATGAAGTTCATTGCTTGTGTATTTTTTTAGTTTTTACCTTTTTATTGGTAAAGTTACTGTATAATTGAGAAAAATTGTAAATACTAAAAAAATATTTTAATTAGATACGTTTAATAGATAAAAATATATATAAATAATAAATCATAAGAATCTCAAAATTTTAACTAAACAATACTGTATAACTAAAATTAAAGTTAATTTTTTTTACCAATCTAAACCTCAATATTATATATCTCTTTTTTTTATTAGTCATCTTAAAGAACCAATTCGCTTCACCAATGTGATGCACGATGACAGCAAGGGAGGGGACGTACATGGGTTGTTATGGACATTAAGGGTGTGTTTGGTTTGAGGGGAGGAGAGGGGATTAAATTAACTTTTTGGGTTGAAGGTATTTAAATTTTAGGCGGGAACCCAAAATTTAAAAAGAATGAGAGGATAAATTTTGGACGGGAACCCAAACTTTAAAAGAATGAGAGGGTAAATTTTAGGTTTCTTTTGTCCAATATTATAATTTTACCCCCTCCCCTACCCTCCCCTTAAACCAAACACACCCTAAGGAAAAATGTCGGGACCCATGGCCATATCTTTCCAACGTGATGCACAATCACAGTAAAAGTTTGTTTGTTTTTGTTTTGTTTTTGCCAACGATGACAGTGGAAGCATTGAAGCAACTTATTTTAATACAAATTTGCTACGGCACAATTTGAACTTTTAACCACACATTTTGGGATGAAAATGCAGATCCAAACACATACAAAATCTTTGAGAGAAAATGATTTTAATAAATCATGAACTGAGTTTTTCCAAGAATTCATCTTTTTGTCTTAACAAGTGTCTAATGATGAGATCAATGATAATGATGCCGTAATTAACATCAACCCTATAAATATATCAATTTATTTTGTAATAGAAAATATATTTAGATCATTACATTATTATATAAATTATTGTAGAATTACAATCTAAAATAATAAAAATTTTAAATTAACAATGGATTAGCGACAAAAATTAAGGACAAATTAATGGTATAAATTAGTCACAGAAAAAATCCCACACTAATTCTGTTTTAGCAACAGAATTTCCATTGCTATAAACTTTGCAACCGAATCAGTGAAGAAAAATGCCCCCACTAATCCGTCTATAATTTTAGGGATGAAATTTCTGTTTGAAATTAGCTGCGGGATAATTTTCCGATGCTAATTTCGTCAGTGATAAGCTATTATTTTAGTAAGGTGACTGAAATTTTAATGAGCTGCAGCTGACTGTGCACATATTTGAATACACTTACCCATGTAGGCTCTATAGGATTTATCATCTGCTTTAACATAACTGGCTTCTCTCCTTTTCTCCTCCCCTTCTATTTTTTTTATTATCATTGGATTAAAATTTTAATGGTTCGCATTAAAGTAATATGAGCTTCTATCGTTTGCTGACGGTAGATAATATGCGTCTGAGCCAAACATGTCCAATGACCCAAAAGCAAGTCCTTCTCTCATCTTTCTCATGTTTTTCATGCGCGTTTTGCTGAATTGTTGAGGGGTTGTTTGGACTGAATTGTTGCGGTTCGTTTGGGATTTCACTGACAGGAAGAAGAAAGATTAATTTATAAGGAGGATACATATGGTCTACTTGTTTTCTACATATACATATTGCTTCTTTATTATTCCCTTTTCTCCACACTCATCTAATCTCTGCTTCTTTAAGATTTGGTTCGCGAGAAGTTACAATCTCATTCTCTTATTTATATATTTTTAGTAAGTCTCTGCTTCTTTCACGTCATTCACTTCTTCTATGTTGTTCTTGGTTATATTTTCTTTATTGGGTTTCTTGTTTGGTCTGATCTTCCATAACTATGGCCTACAGCTCTCGTTTGCGTCATTTAAATTTACTTTGGGAAGGGTTTAAATTCAGCAGTCATTTAAAAAATATAGATAGGTATGAAACATATATGAAATTGACAAGTACAGCAAGATTAAAAATACACCTGAAATTTACATTTCCATAATTGTCACGACATCGACTGCTCTCATGAAATTGAAGGCGGGTACAAAAGGAAAAGAATTAAGAGCTTTCTAGTTCCTAATTTATATTTCCAAGACATTGCTTGGATAAATATATATTTATTTTTGCAGCAAGAATTGTAAGACATGATCCATTATGTTTAGGTCCATCTTCGTGAGTCCCTTATCTTGTTTGGTATGCTCCAACTTCCATAACTATAATATATATATATATATATATCACTAATTTACACCATTTGAATTTAATTTGCAAGAGACAATGAGTTCGTCAGTTGACACCCAGAAGGAGGAAGATAAAGTGGGGAAACTACTACGGGTTGGCAGTGTCAGTTGCCCCCTCATTTTGGGGCACTTCCCAAATATTTTTTTCTTGCTTTTTTTATTATTAGATTCTACATAAAATAAGTGATATTTTTATATCTTATGATCAAAAAATGATGCTGTTTTCAACTTTTTATAATTTTTTAAAGATTCAGTGTTCTAAGTTGAAAAGAAAACTGCACTATTTTTCTAAGATGATTCATGATTCATGAATAGGGGCCACTGAGAGGACATGAAATGAAATCATTCATGAAAGTCCCTTTTTGTTGATTATATATGTGTGTTAAATTGCACACTAAGTCATTAACCTTAAAATTTTAATGAGGTGTCATATAAATAGGATAAAAACAATCTTCTCTCTACCTTATAAAGGAGTATACATTTTATATATTTATTCATTCGTTTTTTTTTGGCCAGTATATTTATTCATTCATTTACACAAATCCATGGCTTTGAATTTAACAAATTTAATAAGTAGGTGAAGTCGTTATTATACCAGTATTGTAGAAAGAAAAAAATAAATCATATTTAAGTATTAATTATTTAAATAAAATTGATAAGTAAACATTAAGTACTTTCCAAATGACTTATATTATAAAAAAAAAAAAATTCCTCTGAAAGTGACTTATAATATGAACCAGGGGGGTATGACTTATTTTCACCTCTAATTTAATTAAATGGATCAATTAACTAACGAGTTGGGTTAATAATCATTTTTAATGCGATTAATTATTATAATATGAAGCAAGTCTTTTGTTTTGCGCATGACATTCGTTGATTTGGTCGCGTTCGACTTCTGTCCATGACATTCCCATCCATTGCCTCACCCTTACTCAAAAACGACGTGGTTTTCAATCTTGAATTTAGATCCTTCCCCAACTCAACAAAAGTGGGGTACGCTCATAACATCCCCATAAAGGTTTCAGTTTCATCACTGAGGAGGTCACCGTCAGACTGAAGGTGGGTCATTGCCGGCGGTGAGCTTGAAGGCCATGGGTGTGGCTGCATTTGGTTGAATGTTGAATGTTGAGGGCGAAAATGGATTATGCGGAATACCTAACGTTTCAACTTTTTTTTAGTGTTCAGGACAGTAGGGGTGACACATTTATTTTGCCAACTCAACTCACCTAATTAGCATAAACTTTACGGTGTTAGTGACACAGGCAAATTTAACACCATTTACTCTGTTCTAACTCCTTTTCAAATTACAAGGACTAATGATTTTAAATAAGCAAACTTAAAGATCCAAAACCATAGGTTTCCAATTTCAAAGACCAAAATCAAAATAATGGCAAATTATAAGGACAAAAAATGGTATTAACTCTTCTTATTTTTATATTTTTTGGGATTTTTTAGTAGTTTTTTATATTCTTCTTGTTCTTTTCCTTTTTTTATGATTTTTTTTTTGTCATCTCCTTCCCAGGTAATTTAATTATTTAACACTATTAGGCGTCTGTTTGAATAACTTCCATAATTATAGATAAACATTGTCTAACTTATTTTTAGGCTAAAATCTGCTTTTAGTCTTTTAAGTTTACATGAGGCATACTTTTGGTCTCTTAACTTTATAAAATATACTTTTGGCCCTTTAATTCTAATATCATTAATGGTGCTAGTGAAAAACGCTAACGCAACAAACTTTAGTGATAACTGTATAAACTTAAGTGATTATTGTGTAATTAAATAATATTAATCTTAAATTTAAAATTTGTTTAAATTGAAAAATATCTAAAAACCCAATGAAGCAATTAATATCAAAACCTCGATTGTATTAAAAAAATTTATTTTAATAATCTAAATATATTAGTTTAATAATCTAAATAGCAAAACCTCGATTTCATTTGCAAGATTTATTGGTTTATTTTATTTTAATAATCTAAATATATTATATTAAAAAATTATATCAAAAATTAAAACTTAAAATATATTTTGTCAGCTACACAATTATCACTTGAATTTGTTATGTCAACATTTTCCGTTAGATATTAACAGTGTTAGAAATATAGGATCAAAAATATACTTTATAAGGTTAAGAGACCAAAAGTATACTTTATGTAAAACTTAAAGGATTAAATATATACTTTAGCCTTATTTTTATTCATATTTTTTAAAAGAGGAGGAAGAAATATATGGGAAATGCATTGGAAGTTCTAGAGAGAAGAAAGAGAATTTTGGAGATAATATTTAGGAAAACAATAAGAAAATATCACTTGAATTTCAAAATTTCAAATCAATGATTTTCTATAAAAATAACATGTCAATTGCTATAAAAATTTAATTAATACCTATACTCTTGTAGGTAAAAAAGATTGATTTGGGATTTTGAATTTAAGTGGTATTTTATATTTCTTTTCCTAATATTTAATAAATAAAAGTATTATTTAATAAACATCGCATTAGAGTAGTGTGAGATACTATTATTTGCTAGCTGTAGATCACAACTGTCCTTTTTGGGTTATTGAGCTTTGTCTCTGTTGACTAGAGCTGGGAATCCGAGCCAACCCGCACCAACCCACGGGGCACGTGGGTACTGTGTGGGTTACTAGCTAGCCCGTGGACCCGCATTTTTTTTAAAAAAAAAATCTTATTTTTTAAAGGAGGCTGAAAATATGAGATACATATATATGAATCATTAAATTTACCTTTCTACCATCAATCATTCCTCTTATAAAAATTTAAAAACATAATCCACAATTCAAGAGATAAAGTTATTAAATTTGTCAAAGTTTATAAACAAAACATAAACTCATCCTCAAACAACCAAGATATAATAATTTTGTTTAAAGAAGAAGGGAAGAAGCTAAGATTTTTTTCTCTTTAGATTAGGAGATACAAAAACAAGAGTGGAAAGCTTATAAATTTTGTAAAATTATTAAATATAAAAAAAAAATTTGCTAGCCAACCCTCGAGCTGGCCCGCATCAACCCGCGGGCCATGCGGTGTAGGCATGTGCGGCTCACATTTTTAAGGGTTGGGAAAACCTTGTCCTAATCCGCGGGCCCACGGGTTGGGCCGTATTAACGGCTCTAGTAGTATTAACCTAAAAGCAAGTCTTTCTCTTTTGATCCAGCTTCTTACTCCTTCGTCTGCTGAGTTGACGAGTTGTTTGGACTGAATGGTGGATGTGTTGTTGACCCAAAAGCAAGTGTTTCTCTTCTGCTCATGGCATTCGTTCGTTTGGGATGTCACCGTCAGGAAGAGGAAAGATTAAGGAGGACACGTGACCTACTTGAGTTCTATATAATACCTCTTTGTTTTTCTCTCTTCTCCACACTCTTCTCACTCCTTTTTTGAGATTTGGTTTGGGTGAGGTTACAGTCTCATTCTGCTATTTATCTGGTAAGGCTCTGCTTTCATCACATCATTATTATTAACTTCTTGGTTGTTGTTGGTTACTTTTTCCTCCTCCTCTATCACGTACATCTCTTTCTTCAAGTTTTTATTTCCTTTTGAGCGTCATGGTTATATTTTCCTTTTTGGAGTTCTTGTTTGGTCTGATATTCCATAACTATGCCCTACAATTTACCTCTGCATCATTTAAATTTAGTTTGGGAAGGGTTTAAATTTAGTAGTCAATTGAAAAATATATTCAATTGACAAGTACGGGTGAATTAAGAATATATCTACCAACAAGCGGTTTAGTTGGTGTGATAAGCAATCTTGTCTGTATAAGAAGGAGAATATAAGTTAATCAAATCCTGATAAATACATTTATTTAATTCAAGAAATAATCTATTATTGCTTTAGTCACGAGATGGACTGCTTTCATGGAAGTGTAAACCTGTACGAAAGGATTAGAATTAAGAGCTTTCCAGTTCCTAATTTATATTTTCGATCATTGTTTGGATAAAAATGAAAATCAACAATTTCCACATGTACAGTTTGGTGTAGAAGAAAACTAAACTACACTCTCCATGTAAAGACAAGATCCATTATGTTTAGGCCCATCTCCTAGAGTCCAACTTTATGTTCTCTTAGTTAGTCTATTTAAAACCTAATATTCACTACCATAAATCATTTATAGTTTATGGTAGTTTGCTAAAACATTCATTTAAGCTTATCAAGTATTTTATGATCATAAATAATGCTTATAGGAATTCTTCATTTAAACCATCTAGCTTGTATTCTATATGTTCAATATCCTAGTTTCACTATCAATCATCATGTATAGTTGATCGTCCCAAATATCTACACTTTTTAACTTGGGGTATGATATGGTCTCCCATCTCCAAATCATTTATAATTTGTCTCTTATCAAACTTTCCTTATATATATTTTGTTTTACTCCTACTTACGCAAAAATCTTTGGGCGCCAAAGTCCTTCATAATTCAAATTTAGAATTAGTCTCATCTCTTGACTTACAATAAGAACTATGTTGTGAGCAAAAAGCATGCCCCTAAGACTTTTCTTTTGTATTTGCTCAATTAAAGAACGCCTAAAATCAAATAAGGGCTTAAAGATTATTCCTAATGTAGGTCAATTTATATATATGGGAAAGTCCTTTGGCTCACCTTCATATACCACATCTTACTTCTATATATATGTAAAGGCATTAGAGACATTTTGAGAACCACTTTTGGCAAGGGCAAACCCTTAGAGAATAAAAAACTTCAAAACACGTAACATAGCTAGGGCACATCATCTCTCATTCAAAACAGCCCTCGAATTTTTTTAATTAATTTTAGGCTTATGATGAGAATCTAGGGACAATTTGTTGACATGTATGGCAATAAATTTCATAGTCAATTCCGATAATAACTCCCCACCTCAATTCCGATAATAACTCCCCACCAATTAAAGTCATATAATTGTTTCAAAAAGTCCTTCTCCTCAAAAGAATTTCTTAAACGTTGATAATATTGATAATCAATTCGTTTGGCAGTGCCATATATGTGTCTACGAATTCGTGCGATTTATAGGCTTTCGCGCGTTTCTCCATCGTGGTTAAAAATTGGAGTGTTTGGTTCAATGATCATCGAATTGTGCTTTTAGAAAATATTCATTATGAAACGCACGAAACTCTTAAGCTGCATTTTAGAGTTTTTTGCTATTGATTCATGTTATATGTATTAAAATATATTTTTAATTGTACTCAATATACTATTAGACTGATTGTAATTTTACCTTTAATGTACTTTTTCAGCTCCAAAAATTACTTTAAAATATTTTTAAATGCTTTAACCCCTTAAAATATTTTTTCAGTTGTACCCAGTATGCTATCAGACTGATTGTAATTTTACCCTTAATGTACTTTTTCAGCTCCAAAAATTACTTTAAAATATTTTTTAGTGCTTTTAACCCCTTAAAATATTTATCTAGTTGTACCCAATGTGTTATCAAACTGATTACAATTTTACCCTTATATACTTTTTCAGCTCCAAAAATTACTTTAAAATATTTTTTTGTGCTTTTAACTCTTACTCAATCTTAGGAGAATGATTACAATTTTACCTTTAATGTATTTGTTTTTTATAGTAAAGAACACCCAAAACTTATAATACTGATATATTGATTTCCACCCACTCTAAAATATTTTTCCACTAGCATCTTATATTTTAAAGTAATTTTTAAATATTTACTTGATTTTTTAAATATCTCTTCATCCAGTCTCTCTTACCATTATCACAAAAGTCACTTATGTTTAAGCCAATCCAAACAAGTCTTACTTTTATAAAAATTATTTATACAATCGTCAATTCAAACATAAATCACATTACACAGTCTAACTTTTACTAAAAATAAGATTACAAAAAATCAAATAAAAAAAAAACCATTTTTCCTATCGCTTTTCAACAATCATTCTTAGCGATAAGATTTTATCCCTGACCCTTTGAAACTTTGATCATATTCTTCTTATACTAGGGAAACTGTCCTAACATTAATAAACAAAACTTTGATAGAGACAGTTGATCCACACATACTCTGTTGACCTTAGAAATTATGCAACATGTCAATGACTTTATAACCTAGAGGTAAGAGAACTCTAATATAGGTGAGAGGTCACGTGTTTAATCATATTTGCAACCTCATATCTTTAGTACCTACCCCTTAATTCAGAAAAATAAAAAATTGATGCAATACAGCTTTTCCTATGCAGCCAGCATTGGTGGACCTGTATTTTTATCTACTGCCGCTAGGGGTGGAAACATGTCAGGCTGTCTAACAGAGGCCTACAGCCTGGCCTGTTAGAGGCCTGTTCAGGCCTGGCCTGTCAGGCTAAAAGGCCAGGCCAAGGCCTCTTTGAAAGCCTGTTTACCTTAACAGGCCAGGCCAAGGCTTGTCAGGCCTGTTAGGTCGGCCTGAGCCTGTTAAGGTTTTATAAAAAAAATATAGAGAAAATGTAAAATTACAATTGTGCCACTGGCCTCTTCCCAAATTCTCTAACCCTAATTCCTAAACTCTAAAAACATGCTTGTTCGGTCTTGAATTGAGCTTCGCGACTCCCTCCCTGCTCCCGACTCCCAACTCGCGTAGCTCCACTGTGAGTGACCGGCCGACCACAAGTCCGCAACCACAACCCTCGTCGGCTATCAGTCCGCCGACCGCCGTCCAGTCTCAACCCTCCTCTCTCCATCTTCTCCCAGTCTGACCGTTGTCTCTCACCCTCAGTCCGTCAGATCGGTGGTCCTCTCTTCGTCAGTATGTTCCCTTCTGCTTATTAAGATTTGATTATGTTGTATTAGTATTAGACTACTAGAAATTCCAGATATTTGTTAAGAAGTATAATCTATTGCTCATTTTTTTCTTTTTCCTTTTTCCTTTTTCGTCGTTGGTGTTATTTTGGATCTCTTGTCAACTATGCGTGACTCCTTACACCGCATACCATGTGACATGGAAAACTAGTAAAATACTCTGGAAAATGTAGGATTTGTTGTTCTTTCCTAGTGAAGAAGTGATCAGACCACAAAGTTAATATTATAAATTTTTCTGTCTGTATTATCAAATTATTCTTGCTTCCATGTATGTTGCCTATATCATCTTGTCGTGTTTGCCAGATATTTATTAATCACCACAAAACCAATCAAAGAATAACCAATTCCTCTGCTGAATGCCTAAATCATGGAAAGATTCAGCATATTTGATAACCAGAATAAGCGCTTATCTTTTTTAAGTCCTCCCATTTGGTTTCAATAAAAAATATTTTAATAGTTTTCCTTGCTTATGAGTGATATATGAATTAAAAGAGGAAATGCATCTAGTTTTGGTAAAAAAGACGGTGCATTTTGCGGCCTTGGTTTGATTCTTGAAAATGAAATATTGTTTTGGCAGGATTTTGACCTTTGTGTATATAATCCTAATGGATCTTCCACAAGCAAAAAGGTTACTTGTAACAACAGTTTGTGTATACACCGTAATCAGTGTCTTAGGACTTTCAGCAGCTGCCCCTATATGGTCTCTTGTGTCTCTGCTGAAACTTCTACCTCTGGAATACTTGTGGAGGATGTTCTGCACCTGACTAAAGACGATAATCATGATGAGCTTGTGGAGGCATACGTCATATTTGGGTTAGTTTCTTTGAACTATTACTAAACTGATCTGAACACTTTTTGTTTCATCAATTTTCATACGTTAGTCTATTACTTTAAGCTTTCTGGCTTTTCTTTCCCTTTTCTTTCCCTCAGTCACTTACACATACTAGAGATAAAATGTAATGCATGTGGTTGTTAAATCTGTAAACCTCATTACTATGAGCATGCTTTTAAGCTTAGGGTAAAACTAAAGTTGGATCTTCCCTTCCTAATTATTTTGCAGAGTGAACTTGTATATTGCCTAGCAGTTGTCAAGAGTACTAAACTAAATATAATCGGACTTAAGTTGTTTTTTCTTGTTTTTTCCTTCTTATTACATTGTTAGATCATATAGACTTGCTATGCCATGAAGTTAAAGTAAATTGAGTACACATCTGGGGAAAGCTTAACTTTTGAAGACCACTTCACACGAAATGGAAGTGACAAAATATGGGACTGGTCCTTTTGCCTTGTTTACCAATAAACCATTGCTAATTTATTACAAAGTAAAATATATGCTGCTTCTCAGTAGTCTTTCTCCATGATTTTATTTTAGCCCTCACTTGTTTTGATGTTTATTGCAGAAAACTTCATGACAGGCTACCGAGTTGTATTTGACCGAGAAAAGCTCATACTGGGCTGGAAGAAATTTGATTGTAAGTTTTGTTTTTCTTCTCAGTGATTCGGTTCCTTATCCAGATCTTGTCCAAGAAAGATATATGCATATATATATATATATATATGTATATATATGAACTGTTTCTCCATTTGATTAGGTTGTAGAGTGGGATTAATGTTCATATTTAGATGCTATTTACAGGTTATGACGTTGAGGAAGACATTTTGAAGAAAAAAGATAAGGTATAAATTTTGTATTGTTAAAATCATATTATTTCTTGTACATGTTAAATTGTGTTTTGATCTAATACTATATATTTCATTAATTTTTTTCATGGCCTTTGAAGGAGGAGAAGAAATTATTTTGAAGATTTGATGTGAAGGTGAGAACGAAGAGTCATTAGCTTTAAATGCACTTTAAAATCTGCAAAGAGCAAATGGATGTAAATTACTTATTTCTGTGGCATATATAGTTTCCTATATCCACTACAGTCCTGTTGGGAAATGAGAACAAGTATATTCATGCAACGATTATTGTTCTGCATTATTTGCTTTTGCTTTTACTTGTGCTTTTTTTGTGTGACTTTTCTCATAAGAATTTCTTCCAATGAATCAATGCATTCTGTGGTTTGTAACATTTTAACCTTTTTCTTATGGCCATTAGAACCCTTGTAGGTGCTAGTTTTTTTTTTATTTTTTATATATGAATGAGGGCTGAGCCCACGTACAAAGGTGCTAGTTTCTAGCATACCAGGTTTCTAGCATCTTATCCACAATGACTTTCTTGTAAGTGCTAGTTTTGATTCATACAATGGCATCCTCTATCCAAAAAAAAAATGTAACTAGGCCTGTATTTAGCCTGTTTGTGTGGGCCTGTTTAGGATGTTGGCCTGTTTATGATGTTGGCCTGTTTGGCCTATTTGGGATCTTTTACAAATTCAGGCCTCCTTAACAGGCCACAGGCCAGGCCAGGCCTTTGTACAGGCTAGGCTTAGGCCTGATAAAAAGCCTCCAAAAGGCCACAGGACAGGCTCTGGCCGTTTTGTGCCTTAAGAGGCCTGGCCTGTTAAGGCACAAGCCAGACCAGGCCTGGCCTGTTTCCACCCCTAACTGCCGCTAACTTATTGTTTTTTTTTTAAAAAAAATGCATGTGTCTATATGTTAAATTAAAAATATTGCCCTCATGTATTTATAATTTTGAACTCCCACAAACAATCGGATGATGAAGGACCTTGTTCTAGAATAATGAATTTTATCTATCCTTACTTTAAGGGCTTGTTTGGTATGAGGGGAGGGGAGGGAAAGTGGGTAGAAGGAAAATTTTTTTGAATTGAATTTAAAAAATTTCGAGAAGTGGGGATAAAAATTTTTAATTAATTTTTCTTACTCTTTTATCTTTCATATTCTCTTTATTAAAATTTTATTACCTCACTTCTTTAATATTTTAAAATTCAACTCATAAAAATTTTCCCTCCCTTCCCCTCCAAATCCCTCACACCAAACAAATCCTAAAAGATAATGGGAGTGTTAGATTGACAAAAATGCCTAAAAGACCTTATAAACTAGTTTAAATTAGGTGAATTAAATCTTCTACATCGAACAAGACTAATTGAGCAAACCAAAACCCAATTCAAAACTCTGGCCAATGAAATTAACAAAATGCAAGATATAAATAACTAAGGATCCTTGAATTCCAAACATAATATATCCATGACAACTCCAAACACAAGTTTAACTAAATCAATGCACAAAAAATTATACTAAGTAAGTTTAAAGTTTCATGTGCACAAAGTTAAAAACAAATATACATCTAATCTCAAGAAATATATAGAACCCAATACAAAACTCTAATATAATATACTAATTAAACTCTCAACCTAAAATTTAACTGATACAAAAGATTAAACATGAAAACTAGACGGCAGAGCACTCCACTGTGAAGCTCCAAACTTAAGAATTAACTCATCGCTCTAGGAAAAGAGGCGCTGCAATTTGTCATCACAACTTCACCCAACACGTCCAAAATTCCAGCTATTAAAGAACACCAACAGCAAGCAAATTTTACAATGAATAAAGGAAGATCGGTGAGTGAAAGTGAAATCAAACAAGAGGAAGCCACGGCTGGAACAATGGAAGAGCTCGCTGGGATACTGGGAGATAGAGGTTCTGGACCCAAGGTTCTCACAGCTGCTTATAGAGGTTCTGGACCCAAGGTTCTCACAGCTGCTTCTCCTGATCTGTTCTTCTGACGGCTGCTCTGTTTTCTTGCAACCGGAGTTTCCGGTGGAGGAAGGTATGGCGGAGGGAGCAGAGGATGGCCGGCGGTAAAGGAAAGTGAAGTCCGATGAGAGTAATGGTGGAGGAGGAAAAGATCGAAGGTCCGTGGTTCGTCTCCTTGGCGCTGCGCTGTCTTTCTTATTCACTGCTCACCGGCGGTGACGGACGACGGAGGTGAGATGCGGTGGTGGCTGTTGGTGAGGGTGAATGTGGTAGCCGTCAGAGCTTCCTCCTCGGCCTCGCGGCGCCTATCGCTAGCTTCTGTGTCTCTCGCGGCCACACTCAGAGCTTCTCTGAGTCTTGCTGTTTAAAGAAGAAGGTCGAGTCGGGTTTTTTGCTATTCTTCAAGAAAATCAGATCCCTTTGGTCAAAACGCCGTTTTGACCAAGGGACTATAATGAAAGATTCGAAAGTTTGTGGAGGGACTAAACTACAAACTTAACAACTTGTGTGAAGTAAATGTAATTTTTAAACCTTCTGGGCCCTTGTTTCTAATTTTCTCTAATTTTCTCTAACAAACACTATGATTGCACGGTTGCACCAAATAAATTGATAGATTACTTAGTACTACTCAACTAAATTTAATTCACATATTTTATCATAGTGCCTTATTTGTTTTTTTCTTTCTTTGAATTTTTATTTTCTTTCACTATTAAATCTTTTTCTTTTCTTTTTCTCTTTTTCTTCTTTTCTATTTTCCTTTTGATTTTATTTCTTTTGACTATTCACATGGCACTTTTCTTTTCACATATACAATAATACCTTTTTTTTTTAAATCATGGTGCTAGGAAGAACTTGATAAAGGATGCAAACATAATATGTGCATAATGAAATAGAAATGAACATGAAGCGCTCAAAGGGGTAATCAAAAGTAAGTTATGAATGGTTTGCGTTTGGGTAAATGGTTTAGCAATGAATGCCCCCATCATACTACAATCCCAAGCATTAATGTAACTTTGAAAAAGAACCTAGACAAGTTCTAGAGATTAATTAGAGAATAAGTGAATACACGCACATGAAAAGAACATAGAATCAAGGCTCAAGAATCTTCCAACAAGGCATTCCTCTACCATATCAACTACCTGAAATCAAGGTAGACATCCAAATTAATAAAATTGCACTAAAGATACTCCATTTACTCAGTTGAATCAAGCAAATGGATACTCAAGCTTTATGCAACCATACTTGAAAATGCTTGACTTTCACAGTTATCATGCATTTAAATTTCATAAAAACACACCATGGAGTTGCATTAGGAAAGTGAAAATAGCGGTCCACTAGACATTTCACAAAACCAATTCTCAAGTTCAAAATTTTTTTAATTTTTCTCAGATTTCATGAACTAAAACATTATGACTAGAGCAATCCCTCTCCCCACACTTAATTTTTACATTGTCCAATATAAATAATAAATAGAAACTAACTTGACTTGTTTCTTGAGTGAAGTGATAAGTTGTGAAGTCCAATTCAAGATTGAAACACAACACTTCAATAATCACTATGAGAAAAAGAAGAAATAAACAAGTGAAGTGAGTTTAGAAAAGGGAAATCAAGAAAGAAAGTAGATAGGAGTACACTAAGCAATGAAGAAGACAAGAAAATCGAAGGCAAAGTAGCAAGGAGTACACTAAACAAAAGAACAAATGGAATAAATAAAAAAAAAGAATAAAGAAGGGGAAAAAAGAGAAAAGAGTAGCGCAAGGAAGAAGATGACCATATTTACATTATTCTTTCTTTTCTTTATTTTAAATCCAATCTCTAGTTGTTTTCCTTTCGTCACAATAATCAATACCCACCCCCGACATATCTTTTTCAGGTTATTTATCTTTGTCTATTATTGAATCAGAAGCAACTCTCTCTCTCTCTCTCTCTCTCTCTCTCTCTGCCAGAGCAAGTCTTTCTCTTTTGCTCCTACTTTTCTCTCTTTATAAAGCCTCTATGTTTTTCTCTCTTCTTCACACTTGTATCTGGTTCTTTCAGATTTGGATTGGGTGAAGTTACAATAATCTCATATTCTCCTATTTCTTTAATAAGGCTCTGCTTCTTTCTCATTATTCACTTCTTCTTGGTTCTTGTTGCTTACATTATTCTCTTCCATCACCATATCTTTTTTTCTTCAAGTTTTCCCTTCTTTTGGCTGCATGGTTATATTTTCTTTATGGGGTTTTTGTTTTGGTTATCTGGTTTTTCATAACTATGTCCTACAGTTCTCATTTTCGTCATTTAAATTTAATCTCGGAAGGGTTTAAATTTAGTAGTCATTTAAAAAATACAGGTTTTGAAAAATATATTAAACTGACAAGCAAGTGCGGCGAGGTTCAAAATATACCTGATATTCACATTTCTATTATTGTTTTAGTCACGAGATTGAGCACAATACTTGTAGTAAAGGGAAAGAATGAAGAGCTTTCTAGTTCCTAATTGACGTTGGCAAGTTGTTGTAAGGATTTATGATGAAGAAAATTGAGTTAACTCGAATAGGTGACCTCAATATATAATGATCTGAGCATACAGTTTGGAGATGAGAATGCACATATGAAAATGACTAGTGTTATAATTCAAGTGAAGTTGATTTAAGCCAAAATTCTTTGATCTATTATCCAAATAAGACATGGTCCATATACTTTAGACATGACAATGAATTAATATGCATTGAAGCCTATTGTGTAGGAGACAATGACTTCTGACAGCATCGACGAACTCGCAATGACCTTACGTATTGCTGCCATGAATGGCAACTGGATGGAAGTCCTGAGAATGTACGACAGCAAAAGGGAGCTTCGCACAGAAAAGATAGCGCCGACAGGAGACACAGTATTACACATGGCAGTGTCTAGTGGGAAACTGTATACAGTAAGTATGCTGGTGAGAATCTTAGAGCAGGGTGAGGAGTTGGCTGCAGCGGATGAAAACGGCGATGAGAAGAAACGTGTCCTTGGAGCTAAGAATGAGAAGGGTAACACTCCTTTGCATTTAGCAGCTTCTGCTTCAAAGGGGAGTGCTGAAATGTGTAAGATATTAGGTGCAGAAGACCCCTCTTTAATTACTATGCGCAACACAAATGAGGAGACACCTCTCTTCATGGCGGCTCTCCATGACAATAAAGAAGCTTTTCTTTGGCTCATTATATTAGCTGGTATCTGGGCTTTTCAATTCACTACAGAAACCACGACAATGATACCATTCTTCACTGTGCAACAGCAGGAGGGCATATTGGTAAATAGAAATAATTGTTCATATATTCTTTCACATAATTTAATGTATCATTGTTAACTCAAGTGCATGCTTTGGTTTCGCAGATCTGGCCAACGAAATAGTCCACCTTTACGAAGATTGTCTAAAAGGGATGACGACGACGCAAAATAAGAATGGGTTGCTTCCACTCCATCTCTTAGCAGCAACTCCTTCAGCTTTTGAAAGTACTGATGTTTCTGGTCGATCTTTCCTTGTTCAACTTCTTGACTACTGTAAGTACATTTTCTTTCTGTGTGATTTCATGCTTGCAAAAGTCATGACAGAGTTTTTGTTCTTTAATTTTCATCCATACGAGCCTTCATATCATGCATTTTAAAATGTATAGAGAGCATTGTTATAGGAAGCTTAAAATGCATGATATGATTATGAAGGCTTCGTATGAGTTGATTATGCTGAGTGTACAATATAAGTCAAACTAATGGACAAAATAAACTTTTTCTGAAAATTGTGGGGCAAAAATGTACGTTAACCCCACATCTTTCCATACACTATAGAAAGGAATTAGGTAGGCGATGGGGCTCAAGTCTGAAAATGTGATAAGCTGACTCCTGTTTATATATATGTATATATGTATATATATAGAGAGAGAGAGAGACTAATGTTGGTGAAACAGAATGTTTGTATGTATAGAATAACAATAATCATATATATAGATACGTGATCCTCTCCTAGAACCATATACACAATCCAGACAGTCATATTTATTACAACTAATCTTATGATAAGACTAATTTCAATAAATTTTCCTAATATTAATGATTGTGTCGTATATTATAAAAATAATATAGTACCATGTGTGTGTGGCTTGTTTGTTTGGAACGGAAAAGGGTTTTTCGGAGTTAAGAAGAAGTACCAGGCCACGACGATGGAAGAATTGGAACGACATGAACTCGAACCATTCTTCGAGACCTACAAGGATCGGAGCATGCATATGGGCATGAAGTTTTATGGTAAGTAGGATGTACAAGCCATGTTGTTCATATATATATATACTCCCTCCGATCCTAAATATAAGACAGAGTTAACTTTTTTTTAGAGAGATTAAGGAAGTTAAATAAGTTACTTAATCATATCATATATTATTTATCCTTAGATTATATATCAGTTTATTAGTCAAACTAATTAGTTTGGAAGAAAAAATAAAAATATAAATACTCTAAAATAATTTAATTAGCTTTCTTAATCTCTCCAAAATATCAACTTTATCTTATATTTAGAATCGGAAGGAGGGAGTAACTGCATTATATGGAGAAGAGAATAATATGGTATAAGGCTTTTGTATTGGACTAATTTGGCCACACAGTATAAACCAAACCACTGATAACTTTTATATGAGCATTCATTTACTAAAGCAATTATTTTTGAAATGCTAAAAAACTCATACACTTCTAAACTTAAGATCACTCTGGCTAAGTCATCTCATTATTTGAGTCACATTCCCAACATGTGAATATTATCTTCGCTCCTTATTTCCTTCTTTATTCATTCAAATTCAACAAAAAACTTACATTAACAAAATTTAGATGGCGAATGTCAATAATTAGTGTTTGGCGATCATACATTCTAGCAACTAATAAATTTTGTGACTCATCATATTTGCAGATTATTGTGCGCAAATATGCCCTAATCATCCGGTCTTATCAATTATCTGCATTATAAGGTTTTTGAGTTTGTTCCTGCTAGCCCCCATATTCTTCCTTCAGTATTTATTTTTACGAGCAGGTACGCACTCGCGCCTCATCAATGTGCATACAAGAGCGAGCATGCATGTATTGGGAGACTCTCCCACCATAGTCAGGTTCGCGACGTGGGTCAGATCCAGATGTAGTTGGACAAAGCTCCGGTGAACCGGGTGGGCAACCAAAAAAAAAAAAAAAAAGAGCGAACATGCATGTCTACTTTATTAAATGAAAATCATCCTCTAATTCTTAATATAAAACCTATTTACCTGATTTTATTATATTAAGTAACTTAGTTAAGTTGGTTAGTATGATATATTTTTTTTCTAAAACACCTTAATCATCTTTCCTACTTGATTATTGTAGAAAAGCATCAATAGGGGTAAATTAGGAAAAGATTGATAAATATAAGAAATAGTTATTATACTAAGGATCAAAATCAACTCTCAAGTTAAGTCCCACATTAAAGACCAGAATAAAACACATAAAACACTGAAGACATAGCCTTCTACCAGTGGCGGTAGACATTGTCCATGTTTTAGTACATTTAGTTTCATCTCTCTCAAGCTGAGCGTTGGGCAGGGCAACAATTTTGGTGTGTTTTGTTCACTCACTTCTTTCTTAGTTTTCTTTATTTCGTACTATACCTTTCTCAACTTTCGGTATTATTCCACAAATGTAAGGCTTTAAAACACTTTCTTTATGGTTGACTTTCTCCTGAACATTCCAATTCCTCCACCAAGACTCTTATCCCTAACCTTTCATTCCTCCAAAATTGTTTTAGCAATCCTAGTCACTACAAAAAAAAAACATTATATTGAATTACCGGAGTAGTTTTTTCTGTTAGTAATTTCCGTCAGTAAATTTACAGACAAATTACCAACAACAAAATTCCTAGGTAAATTTTGTCCGAAAATATTTTGATAGAATTATTGACGAAATGTTTTTCGTCGGTAATTACTGATGGAATTTCCATCGGTAGTTTTCACAACAAATTACCGATGGATTACCTATGAAATTTACTGACAAAACAATTCCATTGGTAATCCATCAGTAAAATTTGTAATTTTTTATTATTATATTATAGTGATTTATATAATATTATAAAATATTTGAATATAAAAAAATTAATATTTAATACAATATATTAAATATTATATCTGATATGAATAATAAATATTTAAATGTAATATGAAAATTGAAAAGAAATATTAGATAATATGTTATAAAAAATGAAACACACACACACATATTATTTTTTAATTGTTATATTATATATATATATATATATATATCAAAGAAAAGAGTGTAAGGTCAAAACAGGTCAACTGGTTAAGGCATCAAGAACGCTAATTCCTCCCTTAATCACAATATGCAATCAATATATGACATGGACCACGCACTGACATGGCAGCGAGGGGGTTGGCCTCCGGTGATAGACATATAGCTCCTTTTGAGGGGCGTCATGTGGCATATTTTATTTATAAAATAAATAAATTAATAACAAAAATTTCTGTTGGTAATTACATATGGTAATTTTGTTGGTAAATTACTAACGGAATTGAAATTTCATTGGCAAACCAATTTGTCATGTAAAATATTGTGACAGAATGGATTCCGTCAATAATCCCATTTTTGTCACTTATCCATCAGTAAATTGAAATTCATCAGTAATTCCGACGATAATAAGTTGTTTTTGATGTGGCGGTGAGGGGGTCGACTTTTGGTGATAGACACGTGACTCTTTTTGAGAGGCATCATGTGTTATTTTTTATTTATAAAAAGATAAAATTACCGACAAAAATTTTCATCGGTAATTCCGTTGGTAAATTACCAATATAATTGAAATTTTGTTGGCAAACCAATTTGCCACGTACAATGTTGAGCAGGAATGGATTATTTGGTAATTCCTTTTTCATTGCTAATCTATTGGTAATTCCAATGGTAATATATTGTTTTTTTCTTTTTGTTGACGGAATTGAAATTTTGTCAGTAAAACAATTTGCCACATGAAATATTGCAATGGAATGGATTCTGGTAGTAATTCTGTTTTTGTCATTAATCTATTGGTAAATTGAAATGTTGTTAGTAATTCTGATAGTAATAAGTTGCTTTTTTAGTGTTACCTGAGAAGACCTTTCTCATAAACAAGGCTATTATTCTATTAACCTAATTAATATGTATTAACAATCAAGCTGGATTTCATAAACAATTAACCATAATAGAAAATGTTCAAGCTACATCTTCTAGAACACTATCATGGTTAGAAGCATTTAACCCACAATTAGAAATAAACCATGATAGAAAATAGTTTTACAATAGTCTCAAACACATCCTTCTCAATCCTCAATACCATCAAAACACAATTTTCCAAAAATCCCACAAGATTAACTCATTGGGGTTCAAGGCACAAAACTCGCCTACAAACCCGCTATAGTAAAGCAAATACAAGGCCAAGGGTACAATCAGAATAGGGGTTAGAAACCTAGCCCATTATCACTGAACCCCACACCAACAAGGTCTTTACAACAACAAAACATAATAATAACATAGTGGATCCAGGAAATCATTAAATGCACAAGTTAAGGCCTCATGCCTAATAAAATCTCCACAAATACCCAAAACGTAGTTCATAATGAATATAAGGATGTGAGGCCAAGATGACAATATGATAACCATTACAAACCAACAAAATAGGAGACCTACATAGGTTACCAAAGCTTATGTCTACGTCTACTTCTCTTTTTGCCCATAATCAAAAATAAAGACATGCCTGAAAAATACTAAATCAATGATGGGGTGAGATGTAAAGTCCTAATAACCAAATCAATTTACAAAGTGTGTAAGAAAGGATTGCAAGTTAAATAAGTAGGTTTAACTAACATAATAATAATAAGGGTTAATATAACTTTTGGTCCCTGCAGTTTGATCCAATTTTGGTTTTGGTCCCTCAAGTTTGAAATTGATGGTTTTGGTCCCTGAAGTTTCACCCGGTTTTGGTTTTGGTCCTTCGAGTTTGAAATTGGTGGTTTTGGTCCCTGAAGTTTCACTTGATTTTGGTTTTGGTCCCTCAAGTTTGAAAAGGAATTGGTGACCCGGTTATGAAACGCTACCCAACCCAGAAAAAAACTAAGTCCTTTTCAAACTTGAGGGACTACAACAAAAATCAGGTGAAACTTCAGGGATCAAAACCATCGATTTCAAACTCGAGGGACTAAAACCAAAATCGGGTAAAACTTCAAGGACCAAAAGTTATATTAACCCTAATAATAATAATAATATTCTCAATAGTCAAACACCACATAATATTACAACAATTAGAACCATCCCCACTCATCCATCGTACTCCTCCTTATATCTTTTGAACGTGGTACGACCAATCGGTGCTAGTATACCTGGCCAAAGGTTAGCTAGTCACTTAAAGAATACTACCCTCTCCCATGCCACCACCAATATACTGTAAGAGGGAGGTGTCCGCCCAAAACACTCAACTCGAAATCCAGGCTAGGAATGAGAGAGCCGATGGGCACAATTTCATTATATCTCTTCTACGCAACCCAACATATCTTATAACAGAAAAGCAATATATCAATATAGTTTTCGAAAACATGTACAAAATTATCATTCCTTATACAACATTCCATCACAAACATCACAACAGTAACAATCTTAATTATAATCTCTGCTCGTATATACAATATAGAAAATACATTGCTTTATTGAACTAAGTTCATACTCAAACATACGCATAATTTTTTAAAACATATACAAGTAGTATAAATGAAAGTAAGGTTTAGAAAACACCTTATAGCCCAAGGCAAGTGTATAGAATAAATTAACCCCAGTTACCTCAAGTTCAAGCTTAACCTTAACTTGAGGATCAAAGCACGAGCAATCACTAGTCACAAGAAAGCTTTACATTATCAATGTAAATACCAATCAATGACAAACAACAATAAAATAAATAAAGTATACAATTTTACTCCCAAAAAACCAATTCTGCAACCATTATCCTCAACATCCCAATTTTCTTAACAATCCTCAACCTCAAAAAGCCAAGGTCATAGATCACTTCTCATGAGCCCAAATCACTCACTAAAATCCTTAGATAACCTCTACACCATCCTCTTACATCATTCACTCAATTTCATAAGTTCCTCCTCCAACACACCTATAGCCATAAAACCACCAATATCAACATTCTAGACCCATTAAATCTCTTTTCTATCTTATATGAGCATAACCCAATTATTAAAGAATGTTTCAAACCTCTACATAGTTAAAAGCATATCAAAACCTAACTCAAATATAAAATCCTAACTCATAATTTTATATAATTCAAAATCTAACAAAAACTAAACCAATTAAACCCTCAATAATACCTCTAATAACTCAAATAAATTATTTAAACAAGATTTAATAGGTAAAAACGTAGTATAGAAAATAATTTATGATGTTTTTATAAAAGAAATTAATCATAAAATTATAAAATAATCAAATAATAAATCTAAACCAATTAAACTTGGCTATTAACATTCCTCTATATATCTATAGCCATCTATTGTCAAAACCCAAAACTCTAACCCCAAAATTATCTCTAGTCAGTACAATATTACTATCATTAGAAAAATAAAAATACTTAGAATAACTTTTATATAGGAAGTTTGATAAGAAGAAGTGATTTTAAAAATCAAAATTATCTGAAAAGTTTGAGGGCTCACTTGATAATGGCAGACTGCTGGCGACGGAGACAAAGAAATCGCACCCTCCGTTCACGATGAGTAGTAAATGACCATGCGGGGTATTAATAACCCACTCAAATGACACTCAACTTTAAGGGGCCACGTGCCCCATAGTCATTTCATTCATTTTTTTTTATACAATTAATTCCTTTTTTTTTTTTTTCCTACTCATTTCATTTCATTTTTTTGTCACTATATATCTCTCCGTATTATTATTTCTTTTAACAATCATCGTCATCATTTCATCTTTCATATTTTTATTTTACTTTTCTTATTATTATTTTAAATTCCTTTTACTCTTATAAGTCACATTTTGATAAATGATCTTTTACTCTTATAATTAATCTCTTATCATTTATTGTGAATTAATTATTTTTGATTGCTAATTAAATCCTAATTTAAAAATTAGGATGCTACGTTACCTTCTTAACCATTTCCTCCTACAAGATGGTAATTCTTTCTTGTGTCTTGTGACTTCTGAACCTCCTCCGCTACAAAAGATTCCTATTGAGAAAAAAATCTCCCTCTCCAAATCCTTTAATTGCCAGCACACCTAGCCCTTGGGATTTAAAACTTGTCCTCTTTTTATTTTTACTCTTAACACACATATCAACAAGGACTCTATGTTTTATTGTCACGCCATAACCAAGAATTACTTTGCAATTCTTACAAAGAATTTTGTAAGGATTCCTTATAAAAAAGAAGCCAATTTGCAATCTTGAGGTTACTTTTGTATGTGATGAAATGTTCATCTCGCTACTTAAGGCAAGTATTGACAATTTTTTTTGGTATATACCAAGGAGCAATCAAGGATAAATTGTCCTTCATCATCATGCTTCCCAAAACTAAAACTACAATGAGCCCTACATATTATCCTGCCTCCTTATTGACATAGCCATTAAGGTTCCCACCAATGAAAATCTGTTCATCTTGTGGTATGCTTTGAAGCAACTCTCCTAAATCTACCCTAAACTTTTCCTTAAAATGTGCATATGCCCTTACTTGTGGTACATAAGCACTAATAATGTTGATAGTATCATGTCCAACAAACAATGTTATATTCTTAACGATAAGACTATATCCCTGATCCTTGCAATTTCTATAATTTCATTCATTCTTTATAAACAATGATAGCAATCCCGTTCATTGTCTTTACTTTTCCCATATACCTGAGTTTGAAATCGACAGTTTCCTTGGTAGGTCATACTTTTCTTTGAACTAGAGTCAAGGTTTTGAGTTTTAAGGAATTTAACTAGACACCTGGGACTCGTCTACAAGGGAAACAAAACTCAGAGCTAATTGATCTACACATAATCTACTGACCATAAAAAATTGTGCAACACGCTTTTCCTTTTCTGGTTCGAACTCCTGCTCTTCCCTTCCCATCCTCTTCTCCACTCTTTCTTTTCTAACCATAAGATCAATATTTGAATGGTTTAGATTTAGTTTTATACAAACTATTATTTTTATTTTTCTTTATTGTAGTATTGAATAATTATTCATATGACAAAGTAATTATATTAGTATCAAAATGAGTATTTATGTAGTAAAACTATTGAATAGAAATAAAGGAAGATGGGTGAAAAGTGCCTATTTACAAATTGGATTTTTCACCAATTTTCTTCTAAAAGTAATTATAGACATATGCTGCTCTATTGAAATTTAAATTTAAGAAAAATCCAAATACTATCGATGAGTTAAACTCAATGGCCAAAAATAAAATTTTAAATGAACGTATTTTATTTTAATTATGCATAATTACAGATTATTTTTAAATAGTATTTTCTAAAAATAATTTTGCTGCAACTGACTCGGGGTTTTTGATTCCTAGAAAATTGGTTTCTTGGGATACGAAAATTGAAGGAGAACCACACATGGTCTCTTCAAATAATGAAACAACTTGCTTCCGAGGAAGTTGTGTCAGCAAATCCACATATGGAGGACAGCAGTAAAAAGATTCATGAAAACTCCCGGTGTTAGTTCACAAAACATTATTAAATTACTATAAATTTATAGAATGTGACATTTCAGGAAACCTTCATCTTTGGATCAGTTCATGATAAATTATTGAGTAAATTACATCTATAACTTCTGAGTTTCGTTCATTATATATACTTTCTTTAAAAAAAAATTATACAAAATTCATTAAAAATGAAAATATAAATTTTACAAATTATTTATTAACATTTTTATTAAATTACACAAGCATTCTTTCTACTTTTAAAATGCATGCGTGTTTTAAAATATAAATCAATTGCAAATATTTTTCCTGAGCGATTTGAAATTAATGGTCCATTTTTCTATTTTTTTCGGAAAATTTGTGTTTATTTTAAAAATAGAAAGATATATATCAATTTAATTATAGTATATTTAAGGTTCTTCTAATTAAATCTTTATTTTAGACGAAATTGTGTGAATTTTGAAACATAGAGGAGATACTTAAGTTAATTTTAACAAACTTTATGTTCGAATCGACATTATCAGTATAAAATATTTTACCATCGATCTAAATTTTACAGTAGCAAATATATGTCCTTTAAAATATATATATATATATATATATATATATATGTATGTGTGTGTGTGTGTGTGTGTGTGTGTATTTACATGTATGACACTTGAGAGGACACAAGCTTTATCATAGTATCATCAATGTCGGCTTGATAACCGGTTGTTTCAATGCATCACATCCTATCTACATTATGATTATTGACATGAGAATTACCTATATATCATCAATGACTTGTTGACTTTTCGTAAGACTGAGTTTTTAGTTAGCATGAATTTTCTCAATTCAAAATGCTGCAACAACAACAACTTAATTTTGTGATTTGCATAGAGCATGCAGATTCTACAATAGTTGACACTCCCCTAATGATTGCTGCTCAGAATGGTGTGATAGAAATGGTGGCGATGTTCTTAGACTATTTTCCATCTACAGTAAAGGTTGTGAATGAAGAGGGAAAGAACATAGTTCTATTAGTGGCAGAAAAGAGATAGACCAAGCTTTATCAGTTTTTGCGTGGATATGAATACGTTGACGATGTTGCATTTAGGCAAGTGGATAACCATGGAAACACTGCATTGCACTTGGCAGTCAACCTAAATTGGCAGACAACTGCACTGGTAGACCAAGTGAATTGGTTTGAGGTGCGTAGCTATTTGCTATTATAAAATTTCTTTGTCTTGGCCTTGAGCTCTAATAGAAACTTAAAATACTCATCATCACCATAATAAAAAATTTGTTTGTTTAATTGACGTGAAGTCAAAGTTTATTCAAAATGTTGGATATGCAGTTTGTGAAATCTTCAGTGCCTTCTGAATTGTGGGAGAAACATAACAATGATGGGAAAACCGCAGAAGAAATCTTGAGAGCCGTCTTCGAGAAAAAAATGACCAAGGACAAAGAGTGGTTGAATCAAACCTCACAAGCATGTTCTGTGGTGTCGACCATAGTTGCATCGATGGCCTTTGCCAATGTGACAAACAACTTAGATGCAAAGGCACACGACTCATTACTTGTGTCCCTTTCCATGTCCCTCACATCCACCATTTTATTGTTGACCATAGTTTCTGTTCGTTCTCAATCTCTCAAGTTTTGGATATACCTTCCTTTCATGCTTCATGCTGTTATTTCTCTCATGTTGGCCTCCATTGCCTCTTTGTGAATCTCTCTCATGGTCCGTCATGGCAAATCTTTAACAATTTATGCAATTCTTGGCTCGCCAATCGCCATCTTTAGCATTGTCTCAACACATATATTCATTGGTCCTGCGTTGAAATCTATGCTTACAAAGACAGATGAAATTTAGACGTTTGTATCTTCATATTTTTTTTCAAGTGAATGATATTTTTATTTTATATAGCGCAGAGTACAAAAAAAACATCTTGAGTTCAAAATAAAAAAAATAAAGTAATAAGATCTAAACCGTCTGAAACTTCACTAGGATAGTCCAAATGAAAAATGAGCAAATTTTGCCTATCCTAAACTCATGGTAAATGCTAGTACTTAGTAGACAGTAATGGTACAATGCGAGTTTAAAATTTTGGAACAAGTGCACACTTATAAATACAATTGGAATCTTGCATAAATGGCATATTCTTTCCATAATAACGGATGAAATAAAAAATAAATAAATGCTCCGAATTTTTTAGTAAAAAATTAAATAAAAATAATGGAACTATTTAAATTGACTTGATGGAAACCAGAGATATATTCAAAATATTGTGTATGTATATAAATATTGGTGGAGCAGTACTCAGAATTCGTAGGTTTTGCATACTCATCACTAGCGCTTGGCCTTTAATTACGGTTCTCTTATCTCCGTCATCTTCTTCCTCTCCATACTTCTATCCTGGTGACTTGGGAGCTCTCGCGACCAACGATGGAGGGTTAAGTTTTTTTCAAAGGAAAAAAAAAAAACAAAAAAGGGTATTTTGGAAATTGAGTATAAAAATTCATTTACACATAGGGAACTCAAGATATTTTTTTTTTTTGGATCCAAAGGAACTCAAAATTTATTAGAAGCTATTTTGCATTTCGTAGGACTACTATTTATAAATCATCAAATAGTATCATATTTTTAATTGCCATTGAACTTCTACCATTTCGGTCACCCATTTTTTTGTTTTGGTAAAAAATGTAGTTTCCTTTCAAACCACTGTAAGAAAACCAAGGAACGAAAAACCGGACCGGGCAATGAACCGGTTATGGCACAGGGGTTCAAGGGTTAATGGGTCAACCGGGGTCTAACTGATAGTTGAACCGGTCATATTAAAATATTATAATTTATTAGTGGCAATATATATTAATATATTTTTAAACTTCTCTAAATAAAAATGAAGATTTTTAGAAAAAAAAATGCTTAAAATCTATTAGTATTAGTTATAATGCCTATACTTATGCAATGATATCTCCTTTCTTATAATTATTATATCTTTTTAAATAATTTTTTTTATTATCTTCTTTATTTTTTTTAGATTTGTTCTTTCTTTACCTACTTTTCTCTTCATTTTGGTCTTCAACCTTCCATTTTTCCCTAAAAAAAACATAAAAATTTTAAAAAATAAAAAAAATATCAAACCGGTTCAACTGGTTGAATCACCAGTTTTAACCAGTTCTGACCGGTTCTACCGGTTTCAAACCGGTCCAACCGGTCTGACGGTTTAATGATCAAACCGGACCAGACCACTTACGGGTCCCGGTTCAACCGGTCGGACCGGCCAATCCGATCCGGTTTTTTATTCTCTGAAAAAAACAACTACCAAAATCACAAAACAAGGTACTGATAATTATTTTGGATCATTGGAGGTGCTTCTTAACAAGTGCAAGCTGGGATGACCAAGAATATTTATTCGTCACTACATGTTTTGGTGCTTCTCCTCATCGTCTTTTCAGTTTCAATTCAATATGTAGATGACTTGTATAATTGATTGATGTTTCTTATCTTTTCACTTACCACTTACGACTGTTGCGTTCAACACTTGCTTTCTACACAATTTTGTACAATATTATAAACTTATAACAAGCCTAGGTCAGCTTGACAGGCTAATAGGTTTTTCAGTAAACCTAGTCCTGACCTGTTAAGTAAAGTAAACCTTTTAGGGTCAATTTGGTTTAACAGAGGGGAGGGGGGAGGAATTTTAATATTACCTTGTTTGGATTCATCAGATAAAAGAGGAGGGGATATATTTTAATGTTACCTTGTTTGGTTCAAGAGGGAAGGGGAGGGAAAATATTTTTATACGAACAACTTTACCCTTATTTTATTCAAGTTGCTTTCTTTAAACTTTATAATTATAAATGACATTAAATATATAAAATAATAATGTTATAATTATTAAAATTAAAGAAATATAACTATAATATATAAGTAACAACTAATATGTGTGTGTGTACGATAATATATATTTGATAATTATAACAACTAAATTGGGGATAAATCCCTAATTGCCAAATTAATTGGCCAATGCTCCTCGGGACATTTGACTTCTGGAGGCCTTTTAATGGCAACAAGTATTGTGCTAGAAAAGACTATAAAACTATGTTTGAGATAGCTTTTTTTGGGATATAAGTGCTTTTCACATAAGTCGAAACAAAACTCCTCTCACATGCTTACCTCGTATACCGTAAGTAACGATTTAAAAGCACTTATAAGTAAAACATAAACTATCCTAAACAAGCACTAAATTTCCCTTAATGAGTTGGAAAAAAACTGAGAAGGCAGATTTGAAATTAGGGCTCAGTGATTTGAGAGTGAAATCGGGGAAGGGAGAAGAGGAGTGAGTGAGGGAAGCGGTTTCCCTCCTATACCATTACGGTCCGCTACCATCCTTTGCCATTAAACTGCGCCATTTTGGCAAAAAACACTGCAGCAGTTTTTTTAAAATTTTTTGAAAAACAATATTCAACATCCCAATGCCTTTTTTCAGTACCAGTCAGTTCCTTAAAATATTTTTTTAAGAACCTAAAATAATTTTTCAGTATTATCCAGTATTCTGAAATATTTTGAAAAATGCTATTCAACATCCTAAAGTATTTTTTCAGTACCAGTCAGTTCCCTAAAACAAAAAAAAAAACAGTTTTTTAAAATTGAATCAAACAGCCCCATATACTCTGGGTCTTGTCTGTGTGCTTTTGTTTTTCAAGTTGATGGTTATTCTCAATGTTAGACACACGAGATTTTTGTTTTACGAGCTTTTAAAAGGGTGTTGAGAATTCATTCATTGTTAAAACATGCACATTGTGTGCTTTATATGGCAGTGTATTGTATTGAAAGTTATCATCAATGTGAACAAAAAAAATGATTCATGTGGGTGCTCTTGATTGATCCGCTGCTTCATATTTTCCATATTTTGTATAATTTTGTGGATATCCTTCCACACACCCACTAATTGCAAATGAGCATCCCCTAATTGCAAATGAGTATTTGTGAATCCACGAATTGCAAATAAGCATCCAATAATTGCAAATGAGCTTCCCTCAATTGCAACTACAAGCGACCTTCCACTAATTGCAAGTAATAACCTTCCATGGATTGCAACTAGGAATAGCAATTGAGCTTCCATGGTGTACAAATTAAGTTGCAATGCAAGTGACCTTCCCTTAAATGCAAGTGAAATTTGGTGAAATATCCATTCATTCACTATATAATTTTGAATTCATCATAACGTGCTGACACATTAGTTGATGGTAACCCATTTGAACAAAAATAACATGGGTCAGCTTGCCAACATAGCATGAGCACGCACCAAAATATATAAACAAAAGAGACTAACAGCTTAGCCTATGTATACATCAAAATATATATAAACAAAAGGTCATATATACCGAAGTGATCAGAGTATGCCCTTCCTGACGGCATCTTGAACATCTTTACACTTTCTTATCCTGGAATTGAGACTCTCATCTAACTGTGTGTGAGGTCTTTGAGGACGATGGCTTGTGGTTGGCGGCATTTGAACATCTATATACTATCTTATCCACATCTTTTATAGCCATTAAAGCTCTATACACCATAATCCAATGTGCAAACTGCAAATTGAATATCATTATGTAACATATCCAAATGAGTTGGGCTCTGGACTAGTGGAAAGTGAGAGCCCAAATCAAGGACATGGATTAACAAGGAGTGCAAGGACTAGAAGAAAGCCCTGGAAGCCACGGAAATTGTACGAGGAAGAATAATATAAAGAGACAAATACTGTTAGAGGGAGGGTGTGTCATGATTTCCAAGAATCTTTTCCTACTGTGAGATCTTCTTCTATGTTTCTCCCCTCTCCTCCTATTTTCTGCATTTCTTTCTATTCCTCTCTAGATTTATGTGACTCATATGATCCTTCTCTGTAAATGCTTTAGTTTATGATTGTGAAGTTTGGTTGAGAATAGTTTATCATTTGTTGCTCTTTCAGCTAACAACGTATTGATTATTTAGGGCACTTTGTTTCATCCCAAGGTGTTGAAAAGGACCCAAGAAAGGTTAAGGCTATTCAAGACTGGCCCATTCCTATTGATGTTACTTAGTTACGTGGGTTTTTTGGCTTGAATGGGTATTATAGGCGTTTTATTAAAAATTTTGCCCAAAAGGCCACCCTACTAACCCAGTTAATACGTAAAGATGGGTTTTGTTGGACTCAAGAGGCCCAAGATGCATTTGATGACCTTAAACATGCCTTAACCCAAGCACCGGTGCTTATACTACCGATTTCACTCTCCTATTTGTCTTAGAAATAGATGTGTCAGGTGATGGCGTCGGTGCGGTGCTTAACCAAAACAACCACCCTGTAGCATTTTTTTTCTAAGAAGCTATCTCCTCGAATGAGAGCCCAATCTGTTTATGCTCGTGAGTTAAACGCCATTAATAAAGTAGTTGCCAAGTTTCGACACTATCTCTTAGGTAACCACTTCATTATTCATACCGATCATGTGAGCTTACAGCATCTTGGAGATCAAATACTGCAAACTCCATAACAAGAACAATGTCTTCCAAAGTTAGTGGGCTATCATTTTTCAATCGAGTATCAACCAGGTAAAACGAATCTAGCGGCTGACGCACTTTCCCATGTTTCTCTTATGGCTCTCTCTTTGTTAAAACAGGCCCTGTAAATGACTGAGAATTCAATTCTATTATCAAAAAATAAAATTGTCTCTGTACAATGCTTCTCAGCCCATATATATAGGCTCAGCGTTTTTTAGTCCTTAGTTGGGACTTCCCTCTAATTACAAAATCACATTCACCTAACTAACTAATATACATTACAATTATACCCTTTATTTATTCTTCACTCCCCCTCAAGTTGGGAACCTTATATTCACAAGTTCCTATCTTGCCTAATATAAAATCATGTTGTGAACTTCCAAGTGCTTTTGTCAGAATGTCAGCAAGTTGTTCATCTGAACGAATGTGTTTGAAGTCTATCATCCCTTCTACTAACTTTTCTCTTACAAAATGACAGTCTATATCGATATGTTTCGTTCGCTCGTAGAAAACTGGGTTTGTTGCAATGTGAATAGCTGATCTACTATCACAATAGACTCTTACAGGTTCTATGTCTTGAACATGCAGCTCCTTTAATAGCCCCACGATCCAAGTAAGCTCAGCCACAGCCATTCTTAATGCCCTATATTCTGCTTCAGCAGAAGATATGGACGCAACTGTCTGTTTCTTGGATTTCCAGCATATTAATGATCCTCCCAGTCTTACTAGGAACCCAGTGACAGACCTTCTTGAATCTGGACATGCCCCATGATCAGAATCACAGTAGCATTCAACGTTCAGCGAGCTCTCTGCTGAAATGTAAACTCCTCTGCCTGGAGTATCTTTCAGGTACCTTACCAGCCTCAATGTAGCTTTCATATGAGACTCTTTTGGCTCTTGCATGAACTGGGACAGAACCTGTACAGTAAAAGAAATATCAGGTCTGGTTAAAGTTAAATAGAGCAACTTACCAACCAGTCTTCGATACACTCCCAGATTTTGTATATAGTGGTCTGTTTTTGTTTCAGCAGCGGAAAGCTTCAAGCTTTGTTCCATGGGAGTTATTGCTGTTTCATCTTCTTCCAAACCTATCTCAACAATCAACTCACTTGCATATTTTCTTTGATTAAGGAGAATTCCATACTTTGATCTTAAGACCTCTAGGCCTAGGAAGTATTTCAATGCTCCAAGATCTTTTATTCTAAACTCACTATGGAGATATTTCTTTACAGCATTTATTTCTTCTAGACTATTTCCTGTGATCATCAAGTCATCAACATAAGCAAGCACTAAAACTATGCTATTATTGATTTGTTTTTGGAAAAGAGCATAATCATGCTTACTTTGTTTGAAACCACCTTTAATTAAAGATTGAGTTAGCTTCTCGTTCTATTGTCTTGAAGCTTGCTTCAATCCATACAAAGATTTTTCAAGTTTACATTCCTTGTGGTGGTCCCCTTTAGATTCAAAACCTTGAGGTATAGTCATATAGACTTCCTCATGTAAGTCTCCCTGCAAGAAAGCATTTTCTACATCCATTTGATGTAAAGACCAATTATGAACAGCAGCTAATTTCAGAATAGTCCTAATAGTTACAATTTTCACAACCGGAGAAAATGTCTCATAAAAATCAATGCCTTCCTTTTGATTGTATCCTTTTGCAACTAATCTAGCTTTAAATTTGTCCAATGTACCATCTGATTTGTATTTAGTCTTAAATACCCATTTACAACCTATTGGTCTCTTTCCTTTGGGAAGATTTACTATCCTCCATGTCTTATTAGCCTCCAAGGCTTTGATTTCATTTTTTATTGCCTTGACCCATCTAGGGTCTTTGGAGGCTTGCTCATAAGTATTAGGTTCAATTTCCTTATCAATAGCAGACAAATATGCTTTGTAAGAGGAAGACAAGTCATCATATTCAATAGAGTGAAGCAAAGCAATATGATTCTGCAGATCATCAGATCCAGAAGTCTGTGCGTCAGAATTTGAAGGCAAATATTCACATTTTAAATCTCTAGTCCACCTAGTTGGTTGCCTATTCCTAAGTGGTCTAGCTGGTTGTGTAGGAGTTAATATTTCCCTAACATCAGTATCATTAGAACAATCATGTAGTGGCTGATTACCTTCATGTTGCTCAACATTATTTCTGTTTCTTTCCATAGAATGCTGAATATTGTATTCATAAATAAAAGGATCAATATTAACACTTTCATTGCTCACTCTCCCTTGATTGTTTGCCTTAAGATCTCTAAAAGGAAATTTATGCTCTATAAATGTGGCATGCCTGGTGATTATAAGTGTTTTGCTTCTTATATTATACAATATATATCCCTTTTGTGTAGTTGGATAGCCTAAAAACACACAGGGGTCAGCCTTAGGCTGAAATTTATCTGTATTGGTCAAATTAACAGCAAACACAAGACATCCAAACACTTTTAAATGATGTGAAGCAGGCTGTTTATTATGAAGAATCTGATATGGGGTGAGATTATGCAGTCCTCTAGAAGGAGTTCTATTGATAAGGTATGCTGCAGCTCTAACTCCCTCCCCCCAAAATTTAATAGGCATATGAGCATATAACATAATACTCCTTGCAACATTCAAGAGATGGCGGTGTTTTCGCTCTACTACACCATTTTGTTGTGGGGTAAATGGACAAGACTTCTGGTGAATAATTCCTTTATTATCTAAAAATTCTCCCAACTCTCGGTTGACAAATTCAGTCCCATTATCAGTTCTCAAACACTTAATCTTAGTATTAAACTGATTTTCAACATAAGAGATAAATGTTTTCAAGAATGCAACAGTTTCATGTTTATGGTGCATTAAGAAAATCCATGTGCCTTTTGAGAAATCATCAACTAGTGTTAAGAAATACTTATGTCCCTGATGTGTGGGAGTTCTATAAGGCCCCCATACATCAGCATGCAATAACTGAAAGCAATGGTCAGATTTGGAAAAACTAATATCAAATGGCAACCGAGTCATTTTTGCTTGGATACAAGTTTCACATTCATGGGAAAAATCAGTACACTTATCTGCCTTTATATCATTCAAATGTCTCAACATATCAAAAGGAGCATGCCCTAGTCGACAATGCCACAAGAAACCATTTCTAGAACCTACAGAATCATGCTTATTAGTGGTATTTGCATGTTCAGTATTACATTCTTTTTGCAGAAAATATAAGCCTCCTTTAAGACTACCAGTCCCTCTGGTCATTCCATGGTGCATGTCCTGCAGTACACAAATATGAGGGAAAAAGGAAACAACAAGCTTGCTGTCTAGTGCTAGTTTAGCAACAGAGATCAGATTGTAGCAAAACTCTTTTGCATAGAAAACATTCTTTAAGAAAATATTTTTAGTAATTCTAATGTCTCCTATATGAGTTATTCGAATACGTTGTCCACTAGGTACTCTAACCCATTTTGGCACACCAATATATGGTCTATGTGTATCTAGGAATGCTAAATTACTTACTATATGACAGCTGGCACCAGAATCTAAAATCCATGTATTATCAGATTGAATAGACATACCTGGAGTTGCAGCTTAGATGCTCACAGCAGCCTCTGATGGTTCTAAGTCCCTCTTCAACATCTCCAGGATTTGCTTATATTGAGCAGGGGTGAACAAGGAAGTTGAGGGCAAGTTCTGAACAGCAGACGAATTCTCACCTCCATTATTATTTCCCTTGGCAGTGGAGTCACCTACAGCAGGGTTGGCCACATCATCCGAGACCTTGTTGGATTTAGGTGTTGGGAAACCAGGTGGGAATCCAATCAGGTGATAACAAGATTCCCTTTTGTGTCCTCTTCTGTTATGTTAAAACAGGCCCTGTAAATGACTGAGAATTCAATTCTATTATCAAAAAATAAAATTGTCTCTGTACAATGCCTCTCAGCCCATATATATAGGCTCAGCGTTTTTTAGTCCTTAGTTGGGACTTCCCTCTAATTACAAAATCACATTCACCTAACTAACTAATATACATTACAATTATACCCTTTATTTATTCTATACTCTTCAATGACCAACTCTTTTATGGATTTTATCTATAAGAAACTACATTCTTCTTCTTCTATCTATGATCTTCGGCACCAAATCTTGGATAATCCTGCATCTATGCCATTGTATTCGATTCGTCAGGGCTCTGTTTATTGGAAAGATTGTTTGGTGATTCCCAGTGACCATACCGATTTAATTCAACATAACTTGCAGGAATTTCATTCCTCATTCATTGGGGGACGTGCTAGATTCCTCCAAACTTATCATCAAGTTGCTTGTTTGTTCTATTGGCCACATATGTGTCGTGATATCTACCTCTTTGTTCGGTCCTGTTCTACAAGTCAACAGGCCAAAGCTTCAAATTTACACCCAGCTGGACTCTTAAATCCCCTGCCAATTCCAGATCGTATATGGGAGGACATAGCTATAGATTTCATTACCGATTTACCTGTCAGTTAAGGGTATGGTAGATTATGGTGGTCGTTGATAGATTATCAAAATATGGTCACTTTGTGGCTCTTTCGCCCACTTTTTCGAGTAGCCGCATAGCTGAGGTTTTGCTTCACCATATTGTTAAATTACATGGGTTGCCTAAATCAATCATTTCTGATCATGATAAAGTGTTCACAAGCAGCTTTTGGCGTCATCTTATGAAATTACAGGGGACGCACTTGAATTTTAGCTCTACATATCATCCTTAGATCGATGGCCAGTCTGAGGCTTTAAATCAATGTCTTGAAATGTATCTTCGCTACTTTGTTCATGAATATCCTAAGAAGTCGTTTTCTTTCCTTCCATAGGCTGAATTTTGGTACAATACATCTTTTCATCACTCTACCGGTAAGACACCATTTAAGATTGTTTATGGTCAAGATCGCCCTCCGTTGCTCCGTCACTCTTCTTTAGATGATATGCCTTGGATGTTCACAACAACTGGAACTAAGAGATGAGCTTTTACATATTCTAAAGCTTAATATTCAGAAAGCTCAGGAGCGTATGAAACGTTTTGCAGATATTAAGCACTCTGAGATTGAATTTTAGGTCAGAGACTGGGTTTTGGTCAAACTCCAACCTTATCGTTAGCATTCGGTTCAATTACACAAATATCACGAATTATCTCTTTTGTATTTTTGACCATTTGCAATAACTCAGAGAATCGGGACTATAACTTATGGGTTAGTTCTGCGTGCTTATGCCAAAATTCTTCTTGTGTTTCATGTTTTTTATTAAAGAAATATGTCAGTCCTACTACATGGGAGTCTTATCTTCCTTTACCTTTAAACACAACACTCGAAGGTCCTATTTGCCAACCCACTAATGTCTTGGCTATTCGCCATATTCAACACGATCAAGATACTATTCAACAGCTTTTGATTAAGTGGGATAGTTCACAACACTCAACATGGGAAGATATCCAGTCAATTCAAGATCTGTATCCTTACTTTGACCTTGAGAACAAGGTCCGATCTAAAAGGGGGGTAATGTAACAAATCCAAATGAGTTGGGCTTTGGATTAGTGGAAAGAGAAAGCCCAAATGAAGGACATGGATTAAGGAGTGAAAGGACTAGAAGAAAGCCCTAGAAGTTGCAGGAATTATGTGAGGAAGAATAGTATAAAGCAGTGTTCACAAACCAGGACAGGACCGGCCGGTCCAACCCGGAAACCGATGAACGGGCTGGTAGACCGGTCTAGTCTGGGTTCCTTTTTTTAAAAAAAAAATTAAATTCGTTTTAGAATTTCATATTAATAAGCATAAAATCTTCAATTTCTCACCAGTTTGGCCCTGGTTTAGCTTCGGTTTGGCCCCGATCAGTTCAGTACCCGGTCCGAGTTCATGAACCTTGGTATAAAGAGACAAATACTGTTGGAGGGAGGGTGTGTCATGATTTCCAAGAATTTTTTCCTTCTGTGAGATCTTCTGCTGTGCTTCTCCCCTCCCCTCCTGTTTTCTGCATTTCTTTCTATTCCTTTCTAGATTTCTGTGACTCATATGATCCTTCTCTGTAATTGCTTTAGTTAATGACTATGAAGTTTGGTTGAGAATAGTTCAATACGAATATAAAGAGAGGATTATTTCCATATTTCTCAGCATCTGTTAGCAATATTATATTTAACCTGACACATTATATCAAAATGGTTTCAAAATTAGGAACTCTAGATAACCAACAAAATAAATAGTTCAAACTAGGCAGAAGAAATCAAACAATTCTAGGGTATCCAATTCCTTCCATCATGCAATCATCTTGGAAAAACAGATACTTTACTCAATATGTCCCTTGATCATAATATAAATTAAAGGAAGTGAAGTAGTATCTGTTGAAAGATTGGTAGATTGAACTTAATCTTCCCTAATCAAAATTGACCAAGTGGACCAAAGAGAACGTTTTTTCAGTATGCAAGGGGAGATAAAAATAACTAAGTGGGTACAACAATCCAATAATTGTATATAAAACAACTGTGTCAGTGAATTAAATCACTTAAAATATCCTTGTTCTGTTAAGCTATGTCCTAGGATTCAGTAACTATTCGAATCAGGCACTCTAAAGAGATTAGTCAAGTTGAGCATAACAAAATCACAAGATGCCGGGGTTGAAAAAGCCGTTATAATTATCAAATTTTGAATAGTAGAATATAGGGTCGAATGAGGAAGACTGACTGATGGAGAACGAAAAGAGGTTAGAAATTTAAGAAATTTTTGCTAGCTTCTTTCTATCCAGCCCTATTGCTATCAATTATCAAAGACAATAATGGAGTAAAAAATTGAAATAATACCCAAAGTCACCGACTTTTGGTGTTGGCCTTCGCCCCTCTCGCTCACTCCATCTCTACCCTCCTCTAACGATGCGAGCAAATAGAGTAGACTACGACTGTAGCTGTTGCCTCTACCATCACAAGAAAATAGGCCACTCTGCGGATATCCACCGCCGCCCACTCGTCTACTCTGTCCTTGCGCCTTCGCTCTTCAACTGCGGCTTCATCTCCGTTCTCTTCTCTACTTCAGCTTTGATTTTTATTTGCTTTCATTAAGGGCAGACTTGTCATTTCATGTGCATATTTATTTCCACTAAAGGACCTTAGTCCTGACCTCATCTCAAGTACCACTAACCAATTAATTTGTCAATGAGATTTATCCCTAATTTTACCTTTAAAATATTATATTTTATAATTTTTCTATCGAACAGGCTTATTTATATCAATTGTTGTTTACCTTTCCCATCCTTTCAACCCATGTGTGTGTCGACAAACAAAAAACATCTCTATCTACTTGTTCAAAATAAAACCCATATTTTCAATTAAGGGGACCCCTCTTTCGAAACTTACATAGCAGGCTATTGAGATGTGAGCAATAATTGTCACAGCATGGCAAAACTGTGCAATGTGCACTAGTATACGCTCAAAAAGCATCTAGAAACAATATTAATGTGCAGATCAATTTTTGCAACCGGATAAACAACAGTACCAATAGTTTCCACTTCACCTCCAATGGCTTTTGGTTGCCAAAAAGGTTAAGATTGTTTGCGGAGTTGAAAGCTCTTGGGCATTCAAGAAAATGAGATGGGGGACCCGCGGCTGACAGTGTAAAGGTGAAGTGGGAGGGTGAGGGACAAAGCCTCACTAGTGGAAAAATCACTTTTAAGACTGGTTAAAAATGACATTTTAGACCGGTTCTGGATGCGGTCTTAAAACAGCAGGTCTTAAAAATCGGCTACTTTTTAGACTGGTTAAAGAACCAGTCTTAAAAAAAAGTTTTAAAGCCGGTTATTTATAAAACCGGTCTAAAAATAATTATTTTTAGACCGGTTATAGAAGAAACCGGTCTAAAAAGTTCGTTGAACTTTTTAGAACGGTTCTAAAAAAAAACTGGTTTAAAAATTTCAAATTTTTAGACCGGTTCTCTAAAAATCCGGTCTTAAAGTAATGCTTTTAAGACCGGTTTTTCAGAAAACATGTCTAAAATGTACTTTTTAAACCGGTTTTGGAAAGAATCGGTCTAAAAAGTTTTTTTTTGAAAAAACAAATTGCTCCGTTTAAAACATTTACCCAGCCAGCAAGCCAGTCATTTCCCCTGTTAAAACATTTCACTTAACAAGCAGCCATTTCAACGACACAGATAGAATCACAGACAGAATAAACTCACAATCACAGGCAAAATCATAAAATTATGGCCAAAATTAAATACTTCATACACTGTCTTCTCAGGCAACCCAAACTAATTGAGATGGAAACAAAGTTCATCATCATCATCAACACTTATTCATTATGGCCAAAATACTTTATACACACTCTTCTCAGGCTGATGTTTACTAGCTGGCTTTGGAGCATCTACACTAAGACACCTCATATGCTTCACTTTCCTATGACAACATCAAAAAAAGTAGTTTTAATTTATATATACCAATAACAATAAACATAATTCAAATATAGTTCATGATAATTATTTTAGCTAACTAACCTTCAAAGTAGTTTTATAAAGGGATATCCTCCCATATCCCTTCATGATGATTGTTTATTGTGCCGTGTTCATTGTCTTCTTCATTCAATTCTAGTAGACCCCTAGAAAAAGAAGGAGTCTCAAGAAGATCATTCATTAAACAACTTTTCTGATTAATGTCAACGACCTTTTTTCCTTGGAGAGCTACAGACCACATTTTATTTGTCTTATCGGTAATATAGAACACTTGTTTCACTTGATATGCCATAACAAAAGGTTCATCTCCCTAACTTCTACTAATCAGATCAACCAATGTAAATCCCAACTGATCAATCATCACACCATTGTTGACATCAACCCACTTACATTTGAAAATGGGAAATTTAATTTTAACATAATCAACCACCCAAATCACTTCAATAACCCTGATTTAACCATAATTTTATATATTTTTTAATTAATTAAATAGGGACTCTTAATGTATTTTCCAGGACATTATCACATGATTAAGCACTCATTTTAATTAGAGGCATTTGTATTAAATTAATTGTAATAAAAGGGTAAAATGACCATAATTATTAAATATTTATACATATGATCTCTTGAACTTTTAATACTACCTTATGCTTAATTTTGCATTGCAGATGTTTTGGGACACAATTGGTGATTTTTGGAGTCTGAATTAATATTTTGAAGACAAGGAAAATTACAGAAAAGGGACAGAGCAAATTACAGAAAAGTACCCATCAGCTTTTTCATGAGGAAAATTTATTGGAGAAAATACAGAACAATATCCAAGCCACAAATTCAACATTCAAACCGACAGAAAAGCAAAATCTGGGGGGGTTTTTCATTGAGCTTCTGGAATATGAAGAAATCACATGCGCGCATATCACGGAAAGATTTATGTTGCAGCTTGCTTTCAGACTGCACCTAACATGGTTGGTGAAGGGAAATGGACAGCGTCAATATCACTATATATACCCCATCTTCACCACCATGAAGGCATACCGACTGCAACTCTTCCTTCTTCAATTTTCTTCTTTCATTTGCTGAGGTACTACAGAACGGGGAGTTGAAGTAAGAACGAGGTCACCACTTACACCACCGACCTCTTCCCTTCATCACCACCATTCACCTTTACCAGCCTCTGCACCTTCCTTACCACCACGTTCTTCATTTTCATCACCACACCATCATCTTGCTCACAGTCCAGCAGCACCTTCATTCCCACGACCATCACCTTCTGTTTTCTCCACCAAAAGCCATTAAAAAATACAAGTGCAGCACCCTCATCTCCTCTCTGTGATAATTTAGCAAGTTTTGCATTTTCCGGCGAACTATTCTAGTTTTCCGGCCCCCACTTCTGGTGAAGCTTGATTTCTTGTGAACCATTTTCTCCTCCGTTGTGTCTTATTTTCCTCCTACCATCGTCCTTTCATCATGCAAATACCGCATCATCATTTTCCATCGGTTTTTCTGTGACTCCCGTGTTGTTTCCAATTTTCCGGTGAAGTTTTGCAGTTTTCCGGCCCCCACTTCCGGCAAACCTCACCTCTGGCAGTCTGTACCCCTTGTTTCTCATTGCTGCCATTATTCTATCTTGTCAAGCATCATCAACTTAGTTGCAACCGAGAAAGAGAACTGAGAACGCGAAGCAGAAACGCGAAACTGTGCTTCATATATCAATATGTACGCTGACATCACCAATATGCATGCTGACATCATCAATGGCATATCTTTGTTCATGCATGCACGTGGAAACTGAATCAGGGGAGTTTTGTTTTTATTCAAATATTTTGTTTGATTATTGTTGGAACAATGTGTGATTAAATTTGTGTTGTGGGATTTATATATATACTTTGCCTATGATTTAAATTAATTTGAGTGGTGTGTTTATTTATATATTTAATTAAATTGTATTTTCTTTTATTATTTTTTTAACAAGAAAAACCCAAAAATCAATTTTCCCTTGTTTTATTGAATTTGTTTTTACATGACATTTAGTATTACCTAGGATTCAATTAAAGGCTCCTTGAGAAAAGAGAGACGACCCGAGTATTGCATTATACTGCAATTCTTGGATTAAAAATCTTGTATTTGACCCCAAGACGCAAAGATACGGTTAAATCAATGGCACCGTTGCCGGGGAGTCATTTTTGACTCTATGGTTAACTAAGTGTCAATTGAGAAATTGATTTGGGGTTGCCTGTGTGAGCTTCTTGATTTTTACAATAGTTTCATACCATTTCCATATTTTTCATAAAAAAAAAATCTGTCTGTTTTATTTTTTTTCCCCACAAATAGGTGCATTTAGATCCTTACCACTACATGCATACTCATCATTGCATTTTCACTCTATTTCGTTAAGTTCATTCTGTGTCTTGCATTTAGCTATGTTGAGTGGTTTGAATTTAATTAGTAGTTAATTCAACAAAAAAAAAATACTTCCATTCCCTTTTAGTGGCTTCATTGTGAATAACTTGTTTTTATTGTAATTCTCGTTCATTAGTGATATGACTTTTGCATTTAAATATTTACAATAACTTGCATTTTTTTTTCTCTTTGTAGTTTTTCCCCCTTAAAATTTGTGTGCAAAATAGTTTTGGTATTTCATTAAACCATTGTTTTCTTAATTTTTTTTTGTATGTCCGATCAATCTGAAAAGACATTAGATCATTCTTCTAATCTTGAATTGTTCATTGACTTAAGTGATTGTGCTTCTCAAGGTACCACTATGGCAAATAACGTTGAAGGACAACCAAGGAAAAGAACTATTAGGGATGTGACAAGATCAGACGTCACTATTGATCCTTTTAGTGCCGCATGCCCTAACCTTAATGTCAATTTCGAGCTTAAGGGACCTTTGCTTGCTTCACTACCTCGCTTTCATGGACTTGAGAAGGAAAATCCTTACAACCACCTCAATGCATTACACGTGGCTTGTTCAAATATGAAGCCTGTTGGTGCTCGCCTAGAAGATGTACAACTGAAGGTGTTTTACTTCACCTTGGAAGGGAAGGCGAAAGAGTGGTATATGATGCTACCAAGGCAGGTTAATAACGCTCTTCATTCATGGGGAAATCTGAAAAAAGCCTTCTTGGAAAAGTACTTTCCCGCTGTAAGGATTGCTGAGCTTAAAAAGGAGATTTACTCTATTAAACAAGATCCCTCAGAGTCTTTTTATGAGTATTGGAGCCGCTTTCAGGAGCTCTTGGCTAAGTGCCCACACCATCAAATCAGCAATGAGCAATTAATCCAATACTTTCATGATGGTCTTTTACCTAATGAAAAGGGTATTCTAGATGCTTCAGCTGGGGGTTCCTTAGAAGATTGCACTGCAGAGGAAGCATGGGCTCAAATTAAAATGAGAGCCCAAAATACTCAACAATACAATGTAAGAGAGATTAGAAGTGTCTGTGATATTGGATCTAACCAAAGGATGATCGCACTTGAGTCTAAAATGGATATACTCACTTCATAGCTTTCTCTTGTCACCACTGAACTTCAACATCTGAGCACCCAACAAGCAACTCATTTTCCTACTTCACAAGCTCTTGTTGCACCCAGTTGCGGTAATTGTAGTTCAATGATGCACATTACAAGCCTATGCCCTAATCCTCATGAGGAAGTCAATGCTATGTATCAAGGAAGGCCTAATCAACAAAGATGGGACTCTAACACCACCACCTACAATGAAAACAGAAGACCTAATCCTAATTTTGGTTGGAGGAATCAAGAAGGTTCATATTATCAAGTCCAACCATATGGGTCAAATCGTGGACAAATGGTGCCTATTCAAGAGTCCAAAGGCGATGAAACCAATCAATTATTGAAGAGCTTAGCTGCTCGAATTGCTAGCATTGATAACCGGATGATGGAAGAAAAAGCTTTGAATCAGGGTCAATTCTCCTCTATCAACGCATCTCTACAAAAGCTACACAATGATAGGGCAAGTGACAGTACTCAAATGGCTCATATGTACAAGAAGTTTGAAGATTTGGAGTTGAAAAACAACACAGTTCAATCTTATTTAACCCAATTCTCCAATTCCTTGAGTGATGTGCATGCTAAGACTGGTGGGTCTATTCCTTCAAACACCGTCATCAATCCTAAGTCCCTAAATGCTATTGAACTGAGAAGTGGTAAAAAGGTACACTTTCCTGAAGAGATCAACAATGAAGTAGATGAGGAGATAGAAGTTGAAAGTCCACCTTTGAGCCCAATGAAGTTTCCAAATCCTGAAAGCTCCAAAGAGAAGGCTATTCTTGAAAGGAAGAAGGACAAAACAGTTGAACAACCTCAAGTGGAACAACAACCACTTCTGAGAGAGGTTGGCTCCAAGGAAAGAAGCACTTTTGAGGAAGGTAAGACAAGCGAGCATGGCACCTTATCCAACGCTAATGGTAAAGAGGTAAAAATTTCTCAACTCCCTTTCCCTAAAGCTTACTTTCAAGGCAAGAAAATGCATGATGAACAAACTGAGAAAGAAATATATGACTTGTTTAGTAAGCTACATATCAATATTCCTTTCTTCCAATTGGTCAAGTCTATGCCCAGTTATTGCAAATTCCTTAAAGACCTTTGTACAAATAAGAGGAAATTCAAGCCTAATGAGAGAGTTCAAGTTAGCTCTAATGTGTCTGCCCTATTCAAACCTCAAATCCCTGATAAATGCAAGGATCCTGGCTCATTCACTATACCTTGTACCATAGGTAATGTAAATGTGGCCCAAGCCTTGTTAGACTTAGGTGCAGCCATTAATGTCATGCCTAGTTCCATTTTTAAGTCTCTTGGTGTCAAGGAACTTAAGAGAACTACTGTGGTTCTCCAACTAGCTGATAAAAGCATTAGGCAACCGCAAGGTATCATTGAAGATTTACTTGTCAAAGTCAAGGATTTAGTTTTTCCGGCTGATTTCTATGTGTTAGACATGTCTCAAGAACCTAGTGAATCCACCCTTATCTTAGGGAGACCCTTTATGATGACAGCCAGTACTTTGATAGACATGAAACATGGTTCAATTACCATTGAAGTGGGTAATCATAAGCTAAGTTTCAATATGTATGAAGCCATGAAACACCCTTTTGAAGATTGCTCTTTATCAGGTGTGAATTCGATTGACTTAGCATTTGATGATATGGTTAATGAATGTGAGCTCAACTTGCACACTGATAATTATGATCTTAATTGTGGCATTGCATTGGATTCATGTGATGATAAAATCTCTCCTCCTTCTTTTATTGATAATTTTGATTCACAGGGGAGTGATATTTCTAACCTTAACTCATCAATGGTTGATTGTTGGTTATCTTCCCTAAGTGATTTTTCTCTTACTTCTCTTGATTCATGGGAACGTAACTCATTTGATAATTCATGCTTTAGTGATGATGCTTGTGAGGAAGGTATTCTTGCCAATGTTTTAGGTCATAAACCAGCTGAAGAGTCTGAATGTGAGGTTGGTAATCAAGACATGGACACTTTACATGAGATAGCCCTTACGCCAATCAAGACCTCCTCTTGTGTGACTCATTTTGATGCTAAACGTAATATGGTTAAAGGGCCACTTCTTAACTCATCATCTAAGCCTCGAACAAAGATTACTCCTCATACCCTACGATTTTTGAATGAACTAATCACTTCTTGTGAAGTAGGTATGAAGGAAGCTGCTTTCCCCAAGCCTGTTGCTGCTGTAGACCAACTGAATGTTGGTTCAACACTTGGGAAGACCAATGCTCAATTGGTAAAATCTACGGAGCTTAGCACAAGTCATGCATCTCATAAGTCTGAAAAAGGGAGTATTTTCACTACCCTTAATCTTCCTACACTAATCCCCTCTATTGTTCAACCTCCTGAATTAGAGCTTAAACCTCTCCCCCTAATTTGAAATATGCTTTCCTTGCTGCTAATGGGAAATTGCCTGTGATTATTTCAAATTCTTTGTCTATGAGTGAGGAGGAGAGATTGCTTGATGTTTTGAGTAAAAATCGAAAAGCTCTAGGTTGGACTTTAGTTGACATTCCTGGAATCAATCCTGCTATTTGTACCCATCGGATCCTCTTGCATGAGGAATCCAAACCTCTTAGGCAGCCTCAACGGCGACTCAACCCCCTGATTCTAGATGTGGTCAAGAAAGAAGTGACAAAATTATTGAGTGCGGGTATCATCTACCCAATTTCTGATAGTGAATGGGTTAGTCCAGTACAGGTTGTACCTAAGAAGAGTGGGATCACTGTGATAAAAAATGAAAATAATGAATTGATACCTACCAGGGTGCAAAATGCTTGGCGAGTATGCATAGATTACAGAAAATTGTATGAAGCCTCTAGGAAAGATCATTTTCCCTTGCCTTTCATTGATCAGATGCTTGAAAGGTTGGCAGGTAAGAGTCACTATTGTTTTTTAGATGGTTATTCAGGATATTTTCAGATCCCAGTGGCTCCTGAAGATCAAGAAAAGACCACCTTTACTTGTCCATTTGGAACCTATGCATATAGGAGAATGCCGTTTGGATTGTGCAATGCACCTGGCACTTTCCAACGTTGTATGATGTCACTGTTCAGCGATTTCCTAGAAAATTGTATGGAAGTTTTTATGGACGATTTTACATTGTATGGAAATTCATTTGATACTTGTTTAAATAGTTTGGACAAGGTTCTTGTTAGATGCATTGAGAAAAATTTAATTTTGAATTATGAGAAGTGCCATTTCATGGTTGATCATGGAATAGTACTTGGTCACTTGATATCTAGCAAGGGCATTGAAGTTGATAGAGCTAAAATTGAGGTAATTTCCTCCTTGCCCTACCCCACTAATGTTAAAACGCTTCGTTCTTTCTTAGGGCATGTGGGTTTTTACCGACGATTCATAAAAGATTTCAGCAAGATAGCTCTACCATTATCCAAATTATTGCAAAAGAATGTTGATTTCATCTTTGATGATTTATGTAAACAAGCATTTGATGAATTAAAATCACACTTGATTTCGCCCCCTATTTTGAGTGCACCAGATTGGACCTTACCTTTTGAACTAGCATGCGATGCCTCCAATTCTGCTGTGGGGGTCATGCTAGGGATAAAGCATAACAAGTTGTTCCATGTGATTGCTTACGCATCCAAAACCCTGGATAGTGCACAAAGGAATTATACTACCACTGAAAAAGAATTGTTTGCTGTGATATTTGCATTAGATAAGTTCAGACAATATTTAATCAATTCCAAAGTGGTTGTGTATACAGATCATACAGCTGTGAAGTTTCTCTTCACCAAGCCTTAGTCCAAGCCAAGGCTTATTAGATGGATGTTACTGCTACAAGAGTTCGACATTAGCATTAAGGATAGGCCTGGAACTGCAAACCTTGTAGCGGATCACTTGAGTAGACTACTGGATGGCACAAGGGGAGTACTTGACTCTGATCTTGTTTGTGATAACTTTCCTGATGCATCCCTAATGTCTATATCTGTTTATGTTCCTTGGTTTGCTAGTCTTGTTAACTATATTGTGACCGGTCTCATCCCTGAGCATATATCTTCCTTTCAGGCTCAGAAACTTAGACGAGAAGCTGAACACTACATTTGGGATGAGCCCTATTTGTAGAGACTATGCAATGATCAAGTTATTAGGAGATGTGTTCCAGAGACTGAAACTAAGGACATACTGTCCGCTTGCCACTCTATGATTTGTGGTGGACACTTTAGTGCCAAGAAGACATCTAGGAAAGTATTAGATACTGGTTTTTACTGGCCCTCCCTTTTCAAGGATTCATACTCATATTGTAAGGCATGTGATAAATGCCAAAGATTTGGGGGGCTAGGAAAACGGCACGAGATGCCACAACAACCTATGCTTTTTTGTGAGATATTTGATGTATGGGGTATAGACTTTATGGGCCCTTTTCCACCCTCATCAGGCTATAGCTATATCTTGTTAGCTGTGGATTACCTCTCTAGATGGGTCGAAGCTATACCTACTAGGAAGGATGATGCCCAAACGGTTTCCAAGTTTCTCAAGTCTTATATCTTTTGTAGATTTGGAGTACCGCGGGCTATAGTAAGTGATAGAGGAACCCACTTTTGCAATAAGGTTATTGATAACTTACTTGCTAAGCTTGGGGTGACTCACAAAACTTCTACCCCTTACCATCCACAAACAGATGGGCAAGCAGAAGTATCCAACCGAGAGATCAAACAGATTCTAGAAAAGATAGTCAAGCCTTCAAGGAAGGATTGGAGCTTAAGGTTGGAGGAAGCACTATGGGCCTATAGAACTGCTTTTAAGACACCAATAGGAATGTCTCCTTACCGACTTATCCATGGAAAGGCTTGTCATATTCCGGTGGAATTGGAGCACAAAACCTATTGGGCTGTGAAAATGTGCAACATGGATATAGAAGAGACAGGCTGGGAAAGGAAATTGCAACTACAAGAACTTGAAGAAATGCGACTAGATGCTTATGAGAGCTCTCACATTTACAAAGAGAAGACCAAGTTGCTGCATGATAAGAAGATCTTGAGAAAGGATTTCAAAGTAGGTGACCATGTGCTGTTGTACAAGGCCCAATTCAAGTTGTTAAGTGGGAAGCTTAAAGATAAATGGTATGGGCCTTTCACCGTCACCAAAGTGCATTCATTTGACATGGTAGAGCTACTTGATGAGACTACTGGAAAAGAGTTCCAAGTCAATGGACACCTGCTCAAGCTCTACTGTGATTCACCATTAAAGCCTACTTGAGGCCAGGTTGCTTCTTCTCCTTTCACTATCTTTTGCTTTCAATGATCTTTCATCAGTTATTATGTATGCTTTATTGATTGCTTGAGATAAGTGTGGGGGGAGGGCATTCCAGTAGAAGTAGTGTAGTTTAAAAAAAAAAAACTTTTGTGTGTATTTTTTTTTTCTTTTGTTCTTCCTTTGTGTGTGCACTTAATTACCATTGTTCCTTGAATTTCAACATGCTTTACACATTGAGGACAATGTGTTGATTAAGTGTGGGGGAGGGAAATACATTTTGAATCCCAATGGTTGATTTTAAAATGTGAAAATGCCTTAAACTAGAAAATTTTTCAAAACTTTTTCAAGAATGACTTGCTTTGAAGCATGACATAAATGGTAAAGGGTCGCATTTGCCATTTTGGACATGTAATTTGCAAGAAATTGTTTTTGAGCTTCCATGAGATCTAGTTTTTGGCAAATTTTTTTTAAAACCATATTTTGTTTTCAAGTGAATGGGAAAAGAAATGAACCCACAATTGGATTCTTGTTTACTCCTTGTTTTAAAAAAAATAATAAAAAAAAAATAAAAAAAATTATATAGTAAAAAAAATAAAATTTTTTTTTGTATCATTAGTGTGTTTAATATTTGAGCATGATTATAATTGATTGCAATGTTTTGATTAATTGTGTTTGTAAGGTTAGCACTAGAAGTTATGTGGATGTTTTGTGGTTAGTTTCCTATGCAATTAATTATGTTAGAAGAAGCATTAGACAAAAACCTTGTTGGAAGATTATTTGGACCTTAAGTTCTTTCCATGTGTGCATGTTCACTTATTTTTCATCTTCTAGAACTTGTTTTAACTCTTCTTCAAAACGGCATTTGCATTAGTGTGATGAAAATGAAAGAGGCATTCATTTTAAACCCATTCACCAAAACACAAACCCTTATTTATCACCTTTTTGTTACCCATTTTGAGCCATTCCTATGTTGTATGCAAGTCATTTATTCATAGTGTTCATGGTATTCTGAAATCAAAGTAAATTGCCAATAGACAATTGAGCAATTTGAAATGCAAAAAAAAAAGTAGTAAAAAAAATAGTTAAAAAAAAAGAGAGAGAGAGAAGAAGGTGAATAAAAGGCATTTGTTCGTGAATTAAGAAAAGAATTGGCAATAGTTATTAAAGTTAATTAGTTGCTATGAACTTGTTCAATAATTTTGACTTGCATATCAACTATTTTATTTTCTTCATTCCATTCAGCCTTCATCCATCATTACAACCCTTTGAAGTCCTCTTGATTCATTACATTAATTGCTATTAGTAGTGGAGATGTTAGAGTTATTACAAGCCTATGGTAAGTTGTTCATTGAGTGAACTAGAGTGAAATTATCCTAATGAGGTGAGATGAGTGAAACAATAATACCCTAAGAGTCTCTTGTGCTTCATCTAATATTTTGTGTAGTTGACTAATTTCTTTACATCAATTAACAATAACTAATGTTGACTTGAAGAATGTGATTAATTGATCTATTGCTTTCTAATTATGAAATTGCTCACCTTTTAATGTGTCAATAATTTGGATTTGAAGTCTTATACTCAATTTCCTTTGTCCAGGAGTACAAAGGTCTAAGTGTGGGGGAATTGATTTAACCATAATTTTATATATTTTTTAATTAATTAAATAGGGACTCTTAATGTATTTTCCAGGACATTATCACATGATTAAGCACTCATTTTAATTAGAGGCATTTATATTGAATTAATTGTAATAAAAGCGTAAAATGACCATAATTATTAAATATTTATACATATGATCTCTTGAACTTTTAATACTACCTTATGCTTAATTTTGCATTGCAGATGATTTGGGACACAATTGGTGATTTTTGGAGTCTGAATTAATATTTTGAAGACAAGGAAAATTACAGAAAAGGGACAGAGCAAATTACAGAAAAGTACCCATCAGCTTTTTCATGAGGAAAATTTATTGGAGAAAATTACAGAACAATATCCAAGCCACAAATTCAACATTCAAACCGACAGAAAAGTAAAATCTGGGGGGGTTTTTCATTGAGCTTCTGGAATATGAAGAAATCACATGCGCGCATATCACGGAAAGATTTGTGTTGCAGCTTGCTTTCAGATTGCACCTAACATGGTTGGTGAAGGGAAATGGACAGCGTCAATATCACTATATATACCCCATCTTCACCACCATGAAGGCATACCGACTGCAACTCTTCCTTCTTCAATTTTCTTCTTTCATTTGCCGAGGTACTACAGAACGGGGAGTTGAAGTAAGAACGAGGTCACCACTTACACCACCGACCTCTTCCCTTCATCACCACCATTCACCTTTACCAGCCTCTGCACCTTCCTTACCACCACGTTCTTCATTTTCATCATCACACCATCATCTTGCTCACAGTCCAGCAGCACCTTCATTCCCACGACCATCACCTTCTGTTTTCTCCACCAAAAGCCATCGAAAACTACAAGTGTAGCACCCTCATCTCCTTTCTGTGATAGTTTGCAAGTTTTGCATTTTCTGGTGAACTATTCTAGTTTTCCGGCCCCCACTTCCGGCGAAGCTTGATTTCTTGTGAACCATTTTCTCCTCCGTTGTGTCTTATTTTCCTCCTACCATCGTCCTTTCATCATGCAAATACCGCATCATCATTTTCTATCGGTTTTTCTGTGACTACCGTGTTGTTTCCAATTTTCCGGTGAAGTTTTGCAGTTTTCCGGCACCCACTTCCGGCAAACCTCACCTCTGGCAGTCTGTACCCCTTGTTTCTCATTGCTGCCATTATTCTATCTTGTCAAGCATCATCAACTTAGTTGCAACCGAGAAAGAGAACTGAGAACGCGAAGCAGAAACGCGAAACTGTGCTTCATATATCAATATGTACGCTGACATCACCAATATGCATGCTGACATCATCAATGGCATATCTTTGTTCATGCATGCACGTGGAAACTGAATCAGGGGAGTTTTGTTTTTATTCAAATATTTTGTTTGATTATTGTTGGAACAATGTGTGATTAAATTTGTGTTGTGGGATTTATATATATACTTTGCCTATGATTTAAATTAATTTGAGTGGTGTGTTTATTTATATATTTAATTAAATTGTATTTCCTTTTATTATTTTTTTAACAAGAAAAACCCAAAAATCAATTTTCCCTTGTTTTATTGAATTTGTTTTTACATGACATTTAGTATTACCTAGGATTCAATTAAAGGCTCCTTGAGAAAAGAGAGACGACCCGAGTATTGCATTATACTGCAATTCTTGGATTAAAAATCTTGTATTTGACCCCAAGACGCAAAGATACGGTTAAATCAAACCCCATAATAAGGTATTGCTGCCAATTTAGGGTTCTTAACTTTCGAACTAGGATGGTGCCATAAGTCAAACACCCACTTTTCTCTCTCTTCTCTCTCCTATTCAGTTTTGGGAGTTTGGGCCAAGGGGAAATTCTGCACTCTTCATCATCATCACCAACTCTCATCATCTCTCTCACCTCATCCTCCATTTCCGGCGACCAAGGGAAGAAAGAAAAAGAGAAAGCTTGTGTTTTGGGTGAGTAATGGTTCCCATATGCTCAAACACTCTCCATTAATCTTGTTCATAGTGTTAAGAGCTTCATCTTGGTGGTTTCAGAATTTTGAAAGGTGGTAGTTTGGGTGTGGAACGAATTTGAAAGTTGGAGAATCAAGGTTTTGGCTTTGGCAAAGTGAAGATGTGAGCATTTGGATTATTTTGGTATATTTATTGTGATTTTTGGTTAAGCTTGATGAATTCTGGAATTTGCCCTGGTTTTATGCCAATTTTTGAATGCATGAATTTCATGGTGAACGATGTTGGAACTGGTTTATTGTGAAGTTATTTGAGTGTTGGATATGGTTTTGAATTTTGGAAGTGAGATGAATGAAATTGGGTGATGTGTGTGATATAGAGACCCAGAGTAAGATTGTGATTAGAATGGGATTTTGTGTGATTTGAGGTTACCAATATGTTCCTTATGCAATTTTAAGTGGGAATGAGCTTTGTGTGGAGTTTGCGAACTATTGGGATCAGTTTGGTAAATCTAGGAATTTCTGTCAGTTGCTATGATCTGGCAATCTGATAGCATCACTCGAGTGAGGGGGGTCTCACTCGAGTGTTGTACTGTAATTTCCCTTTTCCTTCTGCATTTCACCTGAGTTTTCATGAAGGAAGCTCGAGTGCACTTCTTAACCCGCGAGTGATATTGGTGATCACTCGAGTGAGCATGGGTTCACTCGAGTGATGGTGTGAGTTCATGGTTAGGGTTGCTCTCGGGTATGCACTCGCTGGCCAATTTTCAAGAGTGTGTTCTGACACTCGCAAGTGGAGTTTTCTCACCCGAGTGCCAAGGGTTGTGCTCGAATGCACTTCCAGTTCCAAAGTTGTCTGTGCTCTAGGGTTGTCACTTCCTGTGTTGCACGTACGGGGACTCGAGTGAATTTGGACTCATCAACCGGGTTCAAAACCTCATGATCAAGTGTTGTGAGCACTTTCTGGCCATGATTGTTGCTCATTGTCAAACACTCGCGAGTGAGAGCCATTCTCACTCGAGTGCAAGTCTCTCATCACTCAAGTGAGGTCATCTTCACTCGAGTGAGTCAGCTCAAAATCAATGTTTTGCTTCCGAAAAAGGGGGTCTTCAGGGTTGTTTCTTCCAACCCTTTTGGCATATGTGTAGGCCTCTAATAGCCACCTAAAGAGTTTGAATGATAACCAACTTAGAGTATTATGGAAATATGTATTTGGAAAAGAGATTGATCGGTTGTCCCTAATTTGGTATTGGATTTGACATCTGCCAGACTCGTGAGCCCACTTTGCCGAGGAACGTCAAGAAAGAAGAAGGTAGTGACTCTTTCTCTTATACTGTGTGTAAATCATTGTATGTATGTCTATCATGCATTGTGTTACTGCTGCTGCTTTGTGATGCCTTGTAGAGCTTTGTGATGCTTTGTGCTATGTGAAGTTGCTGTATAGTGTTTACCGCGAAAGCAGGCATAGTGATTACAACTAAAGCTGGCATAGTGTCTACCGCGAAAGCGGGCATAGTGCATTGTGATTACAGGCGTGAGTGCTGTCGTTTGTGGCATGAGCCATGAATCATTGTGTTGCTGCTGAACATGATCTTACATGTTATGTGTTTAAACATTGTATGAGTGATTTGTTACTATTGGGATTCTTTAGAATCTCATTGCTTCCTTTGACTAACCATCAGACAGGGCAAGTGGCTCCAAGGAGAAGCAGGCAACCACAAGCCGATAGGACTAGTAGGGACGGTTCATTTTTGGACTGTTGGTTATCTGTTTTGGTTTGGGATTACTGTATGTATATGGGATGTAATTATAATTTTTAGATATGTAATCCCCATTTTGGGAAACTTTAAACCCATTATATATCTACATGTAACCCGAGGTTGACCGGATTTTGGTTATGCACTCTGATATTTATGAATGTGATTTAACTGCACAGGGAATTGTATTCAAAAGTGAATGTGAGACCAGATAAATTATATTTTTGAACTACTTTTTTGGACTCCCCATCTTGAAGATGAGGGATTATAAATGTTGTTTTTATCTTATTGGTCTCTATTTCACTTGAATTCCATAATCCGGATATAATTACGGTGAGGGGGTTACATTTTTGGTATCAAAGCTGTAGCACCTAGTAAGGGTAGAGGTTGCTAGGATAGCTCCTATAGTTTGGCCTTAGCGATAAAAGATCATCTGTGAATGACTGTTGTATACACATATGTGTTCTTGTTATGTGGATATAAGTATGATTTGTGGAATTATGTGTATACCATAATTGTTGGATTAATGGGGTGAGTTATTTGTAAATGAAAAGAGCAACAAAAGGTCGCCCCAGAGTACAGCAAGTAAATCCTAAGGTGGAGATGGCCAATGATAATCCACCGGACCCGCTGCAAGAAATGATGGGGTTGATTCGGGATCAGCGAGATATGATAACTGAGCTAAGAGAAGAGCTCAGAGTTGAGAGAGGAAAGAACAATGAGGGCCGGGGGCAGTCCACTCAAGAGGAGACTCAGGAGGAGACACAAGAAGAAACTAGACAAGAAAAGATCGCAGAAGGGTCAGCACGACCACTTGAGTCACCTCCTCATACTAGAACGGATCAAAAGTTGTATGGGAAAACGGTTAGGGAGGAAAGAGATCTTCAGTTTTGGGTCTCCAAATTTTGTAAACACATGCCATCGATATTTAAAGGGAGATTTGATCCTCAGGTGGCTGAAGATTGGGTAAACCGTCTTGAGAAGATTTTTGAGGTCCTTGAGTATCCCTCAGAAGTGAAAGCTCGACTAGCAGTATATAAGCTTGAGGGAGATGCAGATTGCTGGTGGCAAAATATTGCCTTGTTATTGCGGAGCAAAAATATACCACTAACTTGGGAGGTGTTCCAGCAACATTTTAATGAAAAATATTTTCCCAAGTCGGTGAGGCTTGAGAAGGAGATCGAGTTTCTAAACATCAAGTAAGGGGACATGGAGTCTTTTGATGAGTATCTGTCCCGTTTCATCCACTTGTCTCGGTATTCCTCCTATCTGTGGAAGATGGATGACGAGGAGTTGAGCTCGGATATGCTTGTACGAGGTTTGAGGCGTGATATGAGGAAGAAATTAGCCACTCATCAGTTTTTCAAGTTCAACAAGGTGGTTGAGGAATGTCGTATCACATAGAGCAATTTGAGAGAATTGTATCCGGCTAAGGCTATTGGTAGTCATAGTGAGCTCAGTAAGGGCAGTGCCTCTCAGAAGCGGAAGGGCTCGGGATCATCTTTGTATAGGGGCATTGGTAAGAAGCCCTATCAGTCCGAGAGTCATGATCAGCAGAGAACTCCTACACTATGGACATGTCCTCATTGCAACAAGCCACATCATGGCAGGACTTGCGATGGTCGGATGATCTGTTTCAATTGTAAGCAAGTTGGGCATACATCCGTTAAATGCAGAAAGCCACGATAAGAGCAAAGACCGAGGACTTAGGGCCATGTATTTGCTATGACTCACGAGGAGGCCTGAAAATCCCTAGACCTGATACAAGGTAAAGTCCTTCTTTATGGTAATGTGTTACAAGCGTTGTTTGACTCGGGTGCAAGTTACTCTTTTATTGCCTATGATTGTGTGAAGCGCCTGGGTATGAATGTGTATAAGTTGCCTTTCGATCTGATTGTGTCAAAGCCGATGGGTGTTAAGGCTGTGACTACAGAAGCCTGCTTAAATTGTGTTGTAATCGTTGAGAGTCATGAGTCTGTGGGAGATTTGATTTGTTTACCACTCTACCAATTGGAAGTCATTCTGGGTTTTGATTGGTTGAGAGCAAATAATGTGTTGTTAGATTGTGGGAACAAGAGGATAGTGTATCCTGTTTCTCAAAACATTGATGACGGGAATATCGGCCTGAATTTCCTTTTAACAGCTAAGGCTGAGAAATATTTGAAAAAGGGTTGTCAGGGGTATATGGTTTTCTTCTCTGTGCAAGGAGAAACCAGTGAGACTTTGCATAGTATACCTGTGGTAAATGAATTCCCTGAGGTGTTTCCGGATGACCTAAGTGGATTACCTCCTGAAAGGGAAGTTCAATTTCTGATTGAAATTGTGCCTAGAGCTGGTTCTATATCTAAAGCCCCATATCGTATGGCCCTAAATAAAATAGCAGAATTAAAGAAACAGATTGAAGAGTTGCTTAAGAAAGGGTTTATTAGACCCAGTGTGTCACCTTGGGGAGCTCCAGTTTTGTTTGTCAAAAAGAAAGATGGGAGTCTTCGTTTGTGTATTGATTATTGAGAGTTGAATAATATTACCGTTAAGAACAAGTACCCTCTCCCTAGAATTGATGACCTTTTAGATCAATTATCTGGTGCATGTGTGTTTTCAAAAATTGATCTAAGGTTGGGGTATCATCAGCTGCGAGTGAAAGTAGAAGATGTTCCGAAGACTGTTTCCGGACTAGGTATGGTCATTATGAATTCTTAGTGATGCCATTTGGGTTAACTAATGCACCTGCGGTTTTCATGGATTACATGAACCATATCTTTCAACAATATCTGGATCAATTCGTTGTGGTATTCATCAATGATATTCTAATATACTCTAAGAGTAGAGAAGAGCATGAGCATCATTTGAGAATTATGTTGAATACGTTGTGTGAGAAGCAGCTCTATGCTAAATTGAGTAAGTGCGAGTTTTGGCTATCAAAGGTGAAATTATTAGGCCATGTTATCTTGCAAGAAGAGGTCTATGTGGATCCTAGTAAAGTGGAAGCAGTACTGGACTGGGAAAGGCCAGAAACTGTGGCAGAGGTACGCAATTTTTTGGGTCTTGCTGGTTACTACCGGAGATTTATCCAGAATTTCTCCCGTATTGACTTGCCGATAACCAAGCTCACAAGAAAAGATCAACCATTTTTGTGGGAAGAACATTGTGAAAATTGCTTTGTGGAGCTAAAGCAAAGGTTGACTATGGCACCTGTGTTGATTATACCTTATCCCAGCTTGATGTATAGTGATACCAGCTGGCAGGGATTAGGGTGTGTCCTTATGCAGCAGGGACGTGTGGTGGCCTATGCCTCTCGACAGCTCAAACCTCATGAAATGAACTATCCCACTCATGATCTAGAGCTTGCGGCCATTGTATTTGCATTAAAGATTTGGCGGCATTATTTGTATGGTGTGTCGGTAGAACTGTATTGCGACTACAAGAGTCTCAAGTATCTATATGATCAGAAAGAATTGAATATGAGACAATGTCAGTGGATGGAGTTGCTTAAGGACTATAACCTGGAAATCAAATATCATCCGGGTAAAGCAAATGTAGTCGTTAATGCTCTTAGTCGAAAAACAGTGCTTGTAGCAGCTTTGATGATACAAGAGGGGAAGTTGATTGAAGATTTTCGTGATTTGAATTTGTCAAACCAGATCATCTATGCCAATTATACTGTTTCCCAAGGGGAAAGTGATTTGAGAGCTGAGATTGAAGAAGCTCAGAGGCAAGATGGCTGAATACAGCATAATCTGGCTAGAATTGAATGGGGAGAAGCTAAGGGCTATGATCTGTCTCCTAGTGGACTAGTTCGTTATCAGAAGAGAATTTGTATTCCACTTAAGGCGGAGTTGAGACAAAAGATCTTAGATGAGGCGCATAAGAGCCGGTACACTCTTCATCCTGGTATGACCAAAATGTATCATAATATGAAATCGGTGTATTGGTGGTCGGGATTGAAGAGTGATGTGACGAAATATATAGCACGGTGTCTCACATGCCAGAAGGTAAAGATTGATCACCAAAGACCGCCAGGTTTGTTGCAGAGTCTTGAGATTCCAGAATGGAAATGGGAAAGTGTGACCATGGACCATGTGGTGGGATTGCCCAGGATCAGGAATTATGATGCAATCTGTGTAATTGTGGATCGGTTAATGAAGTCAGCGCACTTCATACCGATCAACGCTAGTTACTCTCTGGACAAGCTAGCAGAGATTTACATTCGTGAGATTGTGAAGCTCTATGGCATACCGAAGAATATCATTTCCGATCGAGATCCCCGATTTACTTCAAGATTTTGGAGGGCGTTGCATGAAGCCCTGGGAACTTAGTTGAGATTTAGTACGGCCTATCATCCTCAGACAGACGGACAGTCAAAGAGGACTATTCAGACACTAGAGGATATGTTACGAGCTTGTATCCTCGACTTTAAACGGAATTGGGATCATTTTCTTCCACTTGCGGAGTTCGCCTATAACAATAGCTATCATGCGAGCATTCAGATGGCGCCGTATAAAGAGTTGTATGGAAAAAAATGCCATTCACCATTGTGCTGGAATGAAATGTCTGAGAGGAAGCTGTATGGGCCGGATCTTATTGATCAAACCTTAGCCCAGATTCGAATAATTCATAAGAGGCTTCTTGCAACTCAGAGTCGACAGAAAAAGCTACGCTGACAAGAGGAGAAGGCCTCTAGAATTTGAGATTGGTGACCATGTGTTTCTGAGAGTATCTCCTGTCACTGGTATTAGGCGAGCAATCAAGCGAAAGAAGTTGAGCCCAAGGTATATAGGTCCTTTTGAGATCCTTGGAAGGATTGGGCCTGTTGCATATCGAGCAGCCCTACCCCTGAATTTGAGCAGACTCCACTATGTGTTTCATATTTTCCAACTGAAGAAGTACCAACCGGATCCATCTCACATCGTTGAGTATGAGGAAGTGGAGTTGCAAGATAACTTCACGTATGGGGTGGAGCCAGAGCAGATTATTGATCGAGAAGAACGGCGGCTCAGACACCGAAGTATTCCTTATGTGAAAGTGATCTGGAAGGGAATGACCCAGAGAGAAGCAACCTGGGAAGTGGAAGAGGATATGCAAAGGCGATATCCGGAGTTTATGGCTCAAGTAGTTTGACAAATTTTGAGGGCGAAATTTATTTTACGGGGGGAGAATTGTAATGATCCAATTTGGGATTAAGGGCTAATGACTTCGAAATTGATTGTAATTAGTGTAATTAAACACTTTTGGAGAAATATGATGTGAATTTGATATAAATGTTCATGGTGATGATTTAGTAATCATAGTGCAAACCAGGGGCAAAATGGTAAAATTGGAAATTTATCGACTAATTGGTCAGTTACCGAAGAGCAAACTCATTGGTGATTAAAGATCAAGGGTTGAGATCTATTGTCTATGGGTCGGAATTGTGTGCTATGCACCTATGTGAGCTTATGGAGGAAGTGAGAAGATGGTGCCAAGTGGCATTTTGTGGATCATAGGATGGTGCCATAAGTCAAACACCCACTTTTCTCTCTCTTCTCTCTCCTATTCAGTTTTGGGAGTTTGGGCCAAGGGGAAATTCTGCACTCTTCATCATCATCACCAACTCTCATCATCTCTCTCACCTCATCCTCCATTTCCGGCGACCAAGGGAAGAAAGAAAAAGAGAAAGCTTGTGTTTTGGGTGAGTAATGGTTCCCATATGCTCAAACACTCTCCATTAATCTTGTTCATAGTGTTAAGAGCTTCATCTTGGTGGTTTCAGAATTTTGAAAGGTGGTAGTTTGGGTGTGGAACGAATTTGAAAGTTGGAGAATCAAGGTTTTGGCTTTGGCAAAGTGAAGATGTGAGCATTTGGATTATTTTGGTATATTTATTGTGATTTTTGGTTAAGCTTGATGAATTCTGGAATTTGCCCTGGTTTTATGCCAATTTTTGAATGCAGAATTTCATGGTGAACGATGTTGGAACTGGTTTATTGTGAAGTTATTTGAGTGTTGGATAAGGTTTTGAATTTTGGAAGTGAGATGAATGAAATTGGGTGTTGTGTCTGTTAGAGACCTAAGAGTAAGATTGTGATTAGAATGGGATTTTGTGTGATTTGAGGTTACCAATAGGTTCCTTATGCAATTTTAAGTGGGAATAAGCTTTGTGTGGAGTTTGCGAACTATTGGGATCAGTTTGGTAAATCTGGCAATTTCTGTCAGTTGCTACGATCTGGCAATCTGATAGCATCACTCGAGTGAGGGGGGTCTCACTCGAGTGTTGTAGTGTAATTTCCCTTTTCCTTCTGCGTTTCACCTGAGTTTTCATGAAGGAAGCTCGAGTGCACTTCTTAACCCGCGAGTGATATTGGTGATCACTCGAGTGAGCATGGGTTCACTCGAGTGATGGTGTGAGTTCATGGTTAAGGTTGCTCTCGGGTATGCACTCGCTGGCCAATTTTCAAGAGTGTGTTCTGACACTCGCAAGTATAGTTTTCTCACCCGAGTGCCAAGGGTTGTGCTCGAATGCACTTCCAGTTCCAAAGTTGTCTGTGCTCTTGGGTTGTCACTTCCTGTGTTGCACTTTCGGGGACTCGAGTGAATTTGGAGTCATCACCTGAGTACAAAAACTCATGCTCGAGTGTTGTGAGCACTTTCTGGCCATGGTTGTTGCTCATTGTCAAACACTCGTGAGTGAGAGCCATTCTCACTCGAGTGCAAGTCTCTCATCACTCGAGTGAGGTCACTTCACTCGAGTGAGTTAGCTCAAAATCAATGTTTTGCTTCCGAAAAAGGGGGTCTTCAGGGTAGCTTCTTCCAACCCTTTTAGCATATATGTAGGCCTCTAATGGCCACCTAAAGAGTTTGAATTATAACCAACTTAGAGTATTATGGAAATATGTATTTGGAAAAGAGATTGATCAGTTGTCCCTAATTTGGTTACAGGATTTGACATCTGCCAAACTCGTGAGCCCACTGTGCAGAGGAACGTCAAGAAAGAACAAGGTAGTGACTCTTTCTCTTATACTGTGTGTAAATCATTGTATGTATATCTATCATGCATTGTGTTGCTGCTGCTGCTTTGTGATGCCTTGTGACGCCTTGTGGAGCTTTGTGATGCTTTGTGCTGTTTGATGCTGCTGCATATTGTTTATAGCGAAAGCGGGCATAGTGATTACACCGAAAGCTGGCATAGTTTTTACCTTGAAAGTGGGCATAGTGCATTGTGATTACAGGCGTGAGTGCTGTCGTTTGTGGCGTGAGCCATGAATCATTGTGTTGCTGCTGAACATGATCTTACATGCTATGTGTTTAAACATTGTATGAGTGATTTGTTACTATTGGGATTCTTTAGAATCTCATTCCTTCCTTTGACTAACCATCAGACAGGGCAAGTGGCTCCAAGGAGAAGCGGCCAACCACGAGCGGATAGGACTAGTAGGGACGGTTCATTTTGGACTGTTGGTTATCTGATTTGGTTTGGGATTACTGTATGTATATGGGATTTATAATTTTTGGATATGTAATCCCCATTTTGGGAAACTTTAAACCTATTGTATATATACATGTAACCTGGGGTTGCCGGGATTTTGGTTATGCACTATGATATTTATGAATGTGATTTAACTGCACAGGGAATTGTATTCGAAAGTGAATGTGAGACCAGATGAATTATATTTTTGAACTGCTTTTCTGGACACCCCATCTTGGAGATGAGGGATTATAAATGTTGTTTTTAGTCTTATTGGTCTCTATTTCACTTGAATTCCATAATCCGGATGTAATTACAGTGAAGGGGTTACACATATGCCATCTCAAATTTTGTGCATCATTTTCATTAGCAAACAAGCGCTTGAACTTTGGTATGAATGGAAGATACCACAACACTTTTGTAGGGGCATTATTTGATTTGTACCTCGAGGTTTCACATATCGAACACTGTTGTTCCTCTTCATACTCTTTTATATACAATATACAATCATTAGGGCATGCATGGATCTTTTTATACTTCATCCCTTGTGGACACAGTACCTTTTTAGCATCATTGTAGCGAGAAGGAAACACATTATCATATGAAAGTATGTCCTTAAAAGACTCAAGCGTTTCTGAAAAACTCTTGTCGCTCCATCCTTGCCGTGCTTTTAAGTTTACCAATTTCAATACTGCTTTCAACAATTGGTATTTTTGACACCCCGGGTACAGCGGCGTCCCAACATCACTGCACATATTACCATATGCATGTGATGGCCCAAAGCCTCTTCTTCTATATCACGAATAATATCCTCTATCATCATCCGTATCCATGTCATTATCATGAAAGGCCACTCCCCCTATTAAGATGAACTTGACATTTCTAATTCTTCACTATGCCATACCCATATAGTATAACTCTTACAAAATCCTTCACAAATTAAATGTGTATATATATCTGCAACACTTAGTCGCTTCTCATTCAAACATACTACACAAGGGCAATAAAAATTCTCACTACCATCATCGACATTTCTTCTAGTGAAGTCTAAAAAATCCCTCACCCCCTTATCATATTCAACACTCGTTCGTCTAGCTTTTATCCAACTATGATCCATATATATCTCAACACTTGTAGCACCCTATATCCAACAGCAAAAGGATAGACAAAAAACAACAACTATAGAGTTTTAGAGATTTCAACGAATTTTAACATGCACCATTTGAAACTGACAATCAAACAATCATACTAAATTAAAACAGAACTTAGAATGATATTACTCCAAGCCAAATATCACAAGTCAGAGCATCTTATTTACTTTTGGTCTAAAACAAGAAAAATGTATATAGTAATAAAGTCATCACACAATTTTCCCTTTCACCTTAATTACTTTTTTCTGCAATTATTTTGTGTCTAACTATATTGTCAGAGTTAATATTGTTGAGAATAAGCAAATACAAGCTGAAAGTTGAGGCTCTAATTAACAGAACACTAACCCAATTGAAGAGCAAGGAGTGAGTTTCTACCCAAAGTTACGGTGGCGTCAACTGAAGTTAAAATAAAGTCCTCAAATTCATGGCACTGACAAAGGGAAGTCACGGCAGAGGAGAACGATCACCATAGAGAAAAGAGGTGGTGGCGGAGGAGAGTGACGATGATCAAAGAACAGCGACGAGGAACACAACAATGGTAGAGGTAATGACATGGGAGAGTTGAGCAAATAAGGAAAGGGGAGTGATGGAGGAGTTCAGAAAAAGCAAGGACAGAGCTCATAGAGAAATGACGATAAGAGAGGAAAGGGTTCAGAGCGCAGGATCTGGGCGCGGGAGTAAAAATGCGGGAGTAAAAATGTAGGCAAAAGGCTCACCTTTTAGACGGTTTTCCATAAAAACCGGTCTTAAAGTTTTATATTTAAGACCGGTTTTTATTAAAACTGGTCTTAAATTTTTTATATTTAAGAACGGTTTTCATAAAAACCGGTCTTAAAAGTTTCAAAGTTTAAATATTTTAAATATTTTGATATTTTTAGACCGGTTTTGATTATAACCGATCTAAATAATTTTTTTAATTATAACCGGTCTAAATAATTTTTTTAAGATCGGTTTTTTGAAGAACCTAGAGCCGGGAAATCAGACCGAGCCCATTTAGGCCCGAGCCCTTCAAGGGCCGGGCTTATGATTCAGAGGCTAAAAATGGAAGCGGGCCTAAAAGGGCCGGCCCTGTAGGGACGCAATCCCTGGAGGGCAGACCTTGTAGCCTGGAGGGCCGGCCCTTTTAGGCCTGTTTAATATTTTTTAAAAATTAATTAATATATATAATATCATTATATCAAATTACCAATATGAGAGACACCTAAGTACCTAATAAAGTATTAGTAACAAACAAACACTTATTAAATGGTTTGATTTATTTTATTTTCTACAATGGTTTATTCATTTAAACTTTAAAAAAGAGGTTAATTTGGACATTAGATGATTATTTTAACTAAATATTTATGAGTTTTAAAAATAATGCATCTCAATTTAAAGCAAAATAATAAATAATTTGTAAAAATTGAAAAAAAAAATTTAATTAAAATGAGTTCAGGCTTGAGCCCGTTAAGGGCTAGCCCTGTAGGGCCGCGGGCTTTAAAAGTGGGGGGTTTTTTAGGAAGCGGGCCTAAACGGGCCAGCCCGTTTAGGCCCGAGCCCGTGAAGGGCCAGCCTGTATTCCCGGCTCTAGAAGAACCAGTCTTAGAAGTTCTTTATAATTATGAAACTGCCACCACACTACTACAAAAAACGCTTTTAACGTCCTTTTTTTAGGCCTTTTAACGTCTGAAAACAGGGGGATATCTATGTGAGCGACGTAGAAAATAAATAGTAATAACGTCCGTAAAAAAAAGGGATGCCTAAAGTCCAAACTTTAGACGTCCCCATTCCAAATTGGGGACGTCTAAAGTGTTAGTCTAACACTTTAGACGTCCCCGTTCCAAAATAGGGACTTCTAAAGTGTTGGACTGACACTTTAGATGTGCCCAATTTGAAATGGGGAAGTCTAAAGTGTCAGTGCTGGACTTTAGACTTCCCCATTTCAAAATGGGGACATCTAAAGTTTTATTTTTTTTTAAATGACTATTTATATTTTTCACTGTCCAACAAATTAAAACTGCAGAAACAGGATTGATGAATAATTCATAATAAACCACAATGTCCCTTACATGGTAAGGAAACATCCAGCACTTTTATAAGTATCCTTCTATACGTTTAAAAAGCAAGTCCAGTGGAATTTATAATAACGATTTTGTTGGTGTTTCATAATACTCCAATTAAATCTTATTTATCAGAGGTCTCCAATAAATCATAGAACAATTATAAATTCACCATGGTTATCTCCATTGGATTATTACAACCGCCTCATATAAATTTTCTACGTCAGGACCTCTATGTAGTGTGCAAACAATATGGTTGTACCTTCAATTTTGTTTTTTTAATACCTAAAGGGCATTTTTTATTTTAAAATTCTTAATAAGAGAAACAAGAGGGGCAGTGGCCGATGGTGTGAAGGAAACTAGCTATCACGGTGTATATGGAGACGGTGATTCCAAGCATTTTTTGTAACAAAAGCAGAACTTTAGTGATTTCAAGCATTTTTGTGTTAAAGAAAGCAAAGTTGTGAGAGTGAGAGACAAACATGTCGACGACAGAGAAGGAGATGACCCACGGTGGCACCAGCTGGACAACGGCTGTGAGAGGGAGAGAGAAACGACAACACACTTATCCCTTCCTTGCTATCCTATAGCTCTGTCGGACAAACAAGAAGAGCGTCATTGGAACAGAGGGAAACAAAGAGAAAGAAGAGAGAGGGAAACACAAATAAAGAAGAGAAAGAATAAAGTTAGAGAAGGGTGAAGCTGATTGATGGGACGTCCCACTTTAGACTACCCCAATCAAACTGGGGAAGCCTAAAGTGAGGACTTTAGACGTCCCTAGTCTGACTAGGGACATCTAAAGTCCACTTAGAAGGGACTTTAGGCATCCCCAGTCAGAATGGGGACGTCTAAAGTCCACTTTAGGCATCCCCAGTCATTCTAGGGACGACTAAAGTCCAAAATTTTGGCGGGGTGAGGCAAAATTCAAAACTTAATGGACTTTAGGCGTCCCAATTCAAATTTGGGATGCCAAAAGATACACAATCCCCACTTTAATTACAAAAATGCCACCGCCTCTATTTTTAACTTCCCTTTTTAAAAAAGGGACGTCCTTTAGGGTAGTAATATCTATATTTTGTAGTAGTGTGGTCAAATTTTTAAGACCTTATCCGCCATAACCGGTCTAAATGTTACGGTCTAAAGAGGGAATTTTGTACTAGTGCCAGAAGGGTATGGTAGGAGTATTCAAAATAAACATGGACATAATTGTCACAGCATGACAAAATATTGCTCCTCCCCTCTAAATTCCCCAACTTGTGGAGGGGAGGGTTGTAAGGGGAGAGGAGGGGAAATTTCAAAAATAGATTTCCTCCCCTCCTACAAAATTTTAAATGCCAAATAAGGGGAGGGGAGTAAAATCCTTCCCCTCCCCTCCATTTCGCTCTTATCCCCTCAACCAAACAGATCCTTAAAAATCTTAAGTCTACTCCAATTTTTAAATAGGCTAAATGTAGGTCAGGCCACAGGCCAACTAGCCTATTTCTACCCATAATTATAGAATTTCTATGACACTAAGTTTGAATGACTTCACAGCTATAACAGTGACAAGTGGTCAGGGGCATAAGACTTCCGTTGAGGAAGTACTTGCAAGGAAGAATTGTAACAATACTTGAAAACCATGGTGCATGCAAAAGTATGGAGCCTTGGCCCAAGGAACTTGTGCCGATAATAAGATTAAGGGTTAAGGAGCAAATTTATCAATGAAGTTTTGTCCGAAGAGCATCTGGCACAAATATGTTTTAAGAGGGGCAAAAATACCAATGAACAATTAAAAATGGGCATCCAGCACAAAAACCGTTAAATTTGTACTAACACCGTTAGGTTTTCTTCTCTTATAATTTAATGCCGTTAGTACGGATTTAACGGTTTTGGTGCTGGATGCCCCTTTTTAATCGTTCATTGGTATTTTTGCCCTTTCTAAAACATATTTATGTCAAACGCTCCTCGGACAAAACTTCATTGTTAAATTTGCTCCTTAACCCTAAGATTAATATAGATATTGTCATTGCATCTATAGTTGTTGACAAGCTCATGTGTTCTTGAGGCCATATCCTATATATTGATTAAATAAATTGACGCCATCTCTATGAAATAATATGGCCTTTAACTTTTATTACTCCCTCCCTTAGTTATTATTATAAGATACTTCTTCCTGTCATTTTTATCAGAATTAAGAATTGAATAAACTATTTTTAAGAACACCCTTATTTATGGAAGAGATCATCCCTATTACAAAAAATGCTTTTTATGACGGTTATTATTTGTCATACATCATGATTCCGAACCTTCATATATGTAGGCACTATATATACTCCATGCAAATAAATTACGGTTTTAAACCGTTATTTATTCTAAACCTATTATAATGGTTCTAATATAATAGTCGTTATGTATTAAGGCTTGGTGAGGCAATGATATGCACATTACTGTGATAATAATTAACGGGTACACGTGAACAACTGTCATAATATATGGTAATGCTTGCATAATACATAAGGGTTTTATTATGGCAACCGTTATTTATTTAGTAACATGCATAACGTTTCTTATGTAAAAATCATGACTTTCAATAAAACTAAATAACGGTCTCATGTAGACAACCGTTATGCATATAGTACATAAATAATTGTTTTTAAATAAGAACCGTGAACGTTTATAATACATTATGTTTTTTTATATAATAACCGTGATGTATGAATGTGAGACTCTTCAAGTGAGAGTTTTTAAACTAGTTGGATTCATCTGTATATAATAGAACAATGCCTCTCACACCAAGTGGCTATGCAATATAGGATAGATCATGACATCCAAGTTTTGTGGGAAGAATCAATGGCAACTATTGGTAGAGGGAAAAAATTTTGAGTTGTATTTAAAAAAAATTAGAAAAATGGGGTTAAAAGTCTTTAATTAATTTTTCTTGCTCTTTTATCTTATATTTTCTCTTTATTCGAGTTTTTTCACCCCATTTTTCCAATTTTTTTAAAATCTAATGAATAATTATCTCCCCTTCCCTCCAACTCTCTCATATCAAACATACTCTTAATGCATTCCAAAAATGACTCCGTTCATGGATTTGAGAGAATATTTGGTGATCCCCACAGTTGATATGAATCATTCAATTTCGCCCAAAAAAAAAAAAAGATGATATGAATCATTCAATACCATCAACTTTATTAATTGCTCTAAGATTGTTACCAATCCAGTTCAACTTTTAAAAGCATTATATATGTGAGTGTCAGTGTGTGTGAACTTCCCCAAACAACTATCAAAATCATAGAACAAGGAATTAATTTGGATCGTCGGAGTTACTTAAACGTCAAGGGTGTGGCTAAGAATATTTCTTCAATACATGTTTTGCTGCATGTCCTCATCATTTCATGTTCAATTCAATACAGGAATATCACTCCCTCTAGTCGTATATATAAAATATACTGCTTACGGTCCTTAATATAAGATCTCTTCTATAGTACAATTTACACTCTAAACAGTATCTTATATTAAAAATCAGAGGCAACAGAGTTTTTTTTTTTTTTTTTAAAATGGAATAGACATAGCTAGGGATGGAAATAGGCTAGGTTTTAGCTAAGTAGGCCTGGGCTTACGATGGAGATCTAAAGTTTGAACCTAGGTGTGAACCTGTATGTAGGCTTATTTTTAGGCCTGAGCCTGAGCCTTACAAAGGCTTGACATGACCTAAAGTCTATTTAAAGGCCTACTTAAAATATAAGCCTTTAAATTAGGCTTAAAGCCTATGCATCTAAGTTCATATATAATAAGCCTATTTAAAAGCCTACGTTATGTTTTAAAAGCTTAGAGATTTATTCTCATAGGAAATAAAAAAGTTAGTAAGAGAAAGAAAAGAATACCTAGTGGCCACAATTATCTAAGCAAGTAGAAATAAGAAAAATCAATAATCCATTAACTAAGGAGATACCTTTTTTAAAATCAACCAAGCACATCAAGTTGCATGTAAAACTAGATTTTACCTCTTATTTTTCTAGCAGAAAATGAGACAACCCCTCCTATTGGGATCATTTTCATTTGGGCATCACTAAAATAAACTTACTACAATTATTATGTTGCATCAAGGTAATGAGTTAGCATTCCCATCTTGAGCGATCAAAAAGAAGAGAAGTAGATGTGATCAATTGATGAATGAAAAGGTTAAGCTCATAGGTTTTATAAATAATTTACAAAATTAATTTATATTAGATTATATATAATTATGCATAATAATACATTTTAAAAAAAAACTAAATAGGTCAGGCCTGTAGTCTAGGCCTTATGAAAATAAATCTGGCTTGTTTACCTAAATAGGCCTAAGTCTAAGCCTAACCTATTTACTAAATAGGTTAGGTTAGGCTTAAAGTAGGTTAGGCCGTAGACCCCTATCCTATTTCCATCCCTAGACATAGCCTTATTTATAAAATACATTTAAAGGATGCGTGAAACTTTAACCAACGTTTTTTTTTTTAATTTTCAATTTGCCTCCACTGATTATCTCTCTCACACACAAAGAACTATTTTTCTTTTTCATCCTTTCATATTTTATTTTCTCTCTCCATATACAAGGGTATTTTAAAAAATAAAATTCTTCCTTTACACATTTATTATCTTAAAAAAATTAATCTAAGGGTCCTTATAGTTTTCCTCATTTTTGAATTAGGTCCTTAAGCTTTATCTTTTTTTTTTCTTTTCATTGGGTTCTTTAAGTTTCTACCTTTAGATTCTTTAGTCCCTACCATTAAAACATAGGGAAAATTCCAGAAAACTACAGAGAAAATTAGAAAAGGACATAAAGGTTGAGTGAAATTCACATATCCCAAATCAGTGAGGCATGAGGAATGTAGAATATGAAATCTTAAGACAATTACCTAAATACCCTCCTAAGTGACAGCTAAAAGGGAAATGAAGAGACATGAGAAGGCAAAGTTTGAGAGGGTGTTAGAATAGAGAGTGATGGGAAAGCTCGGGGAGACGGAGAGACAACGCGAAGGACGGTGGGTCGACGGTTGTCGGTGGCGATTTGCTGTGTCGTCGATGGAGGTGAACGAGGCATTGTGCGGTTGTGTGTTCAGCACTCCCTCTGTTGGAGCTTCAGTGGTCAACCGTTTCAGTTGACGGTGTTGGGCGGCGCGGGGCGGCGAGTCGACTGTCTCACCGTAAATCGGACAGCAACTTGTCATGAAATATGTGATCTGACAGCAACTGATAAATATATGAAGGTGTTAATCAACAGAACCATGTTGTTAATATAGAGCGGTTTGGTGTTATTACCCATGGAACATCTATTTTTGAAAACTTTTTCCTACACCCGCCTTCTGTTGTCTGTGTGAATAGAAAATGTGAAAGGTGTTGCGTTTGGGCAGTGACGCTAAAACTTTCCCATTTCTTGTTGGCCAGATGTCAATCAACAAAATAATGTCATTAATAATGAATATGATCTTGTTAACTTGTTGGCGAGGTGTTGTTTTGGGCATCGAACTTGTGATTTGGCAACTTCATTCCTTTTAAGATGTTAATGAAGGATATCGAGTTGGTAATAACGAAAATAAAGTTGTTACTTGTGGCTAACGTGTTGTTTTTCTCCATCTACATTTGGACCATTCCAACATGTTCGTCCTACTATCTTAATAGAGGAAGTCGAGTCGTTAATAATGAATCTGATGTTGGTAATACGTGGAGAGATGTTGTGTTTTCCTATCTACATTACGACCTTCCCAGGTTATTCCTCACAAGATGGTAATGGTGGAAGTCGAGTCGTTAATAGCGAAGATAATGATGTTACTATAGGGAGAGATGTTGTGTTTTCCCATCTACATTACGACATTCCTAAATTGTTCCTTCGAAGATGTTAATGTAGAAAGTCTAGTCGTTAATATCGAAGATATCGATGTTATTAAGGGGAGAGAGGTGTTTTCCCATCTACATTACGACGTTCCTAACTTGTTCCTTCGAAGATGTTAATGGAGGAAGCCGAGTCGTTAATAGTGAAGATAATGATGTCATTATGTGAATAGATGTTGTGTTTTCCCATCTACATGACGACCTTCCTAACTTGTTCCTTTGAAGATGTTAATAGAGGAATAGGAGTTATTAATGAAGGAACTCATGTTGTTAAACGAGGGTGACTTGTTGTGTTTCCCTATCTACGTTAGGATATTCCCAACTTATTCCTCACAAGATGGTAATGGATGAAATGTAGTCGTTAACGATAGAGGTAATGTTGTTAATCGAGGGAGAGATGTTGTGTTTTCTCATGTACATTAGGACGATCCCCACTTATTCCTCACAAGATGGTAATAGAGAAAACAGAGTCATTAATAACAAAGATGATGTTGTTAATTTGGGGAGAGAAGTTGTGTTTTGCCATCTACATTATGACATTCCTAACTTGTTACTCTTAAGGTGTTAATGAACGAAGCATAGTTGTAAACAAAGAAGATGAAGTTGTTAATCATAGCTCATATGTTGTTTTTGGGCATACAACTTGGGACGTTGCGAAAGCTTTCGGTTGAAGATGTTAATCTAGCAGGCAGAGTCATTAATGAATCATGTGGTTGCCAAATTACAAGTTTGATGCCCAAAACAACACCTCACCCATAGTTAACAAGATCATATTCATTATTAACGACATTATTTCGTTGATTAACATCTGGCCAACAAGAAATGGGAAAGTTCTAGCATCACTGCTCAAATGCAACACCTTTCACATCTTCCACTCACACAGACAACAGAAGACGTGTGTAGGAAAAAGTTTGCAAAAATAGATGTTCCATGGGTAATAACACCAAACCGCTCTATATTAACAACATGGTTCTGTTACATGGTTCTGTTGATTAACACCTTCATATATTTATCAGTTGCTGTCAGATCACATATTTCATGACAAGTTGCTGTCTGATTTGCGGTGAGACAGTCGACTCGCCACCCCGCGCCGCCTAACACCGTCAACTGAAATGGTTGACCGCTGAAGCTCTGACAGAGGGAGTGCTGAACACACAACCGCACAATGCCTCGTTCACCTCCATCGACAACACCGCAAATCGCCATCGACAACCGTCGAACCACCGTCCTTTGCGTCGTCTCTCCGTCTCCCCGAGCTTTCCCATCACTCTCTGTTTTGACACCCTCTCAAACTCTGCCTGCTCGTGTCTCTTCATTTCCCTTTTAGCTGTCACTTAGGAGGGTATTTAGATAATTGTCTTAAGATTTCATATTCCAGATTCCTCATGCCTCACTGATTTGGGATATGTGAATTTCACTCAACCTTTCTATCCTTTTCTAATTTCCTCTGTAGTTTTCTAGAATTTTCCCTAAAAAATATTACATTAGCACTAACAGTGGGTTTCAACGCTCATATATCAGAGATGTTAACATTGTTAGTGCTAATTTAATATTTTTTTAACTGTAGGACTAACAAATCTAAAGGTAAAACTTAAAGGATCCATTAAAAAGGGGGGGGGGGGGAAGCTTAGGGACCACATTCAAAATTGAGGAAAACTATAAAGACCCTCATATTAATTTTCCCTATTATCTTTAATCCATTTCTTTATCAATGCAATTCAATTATTTATATCTCATGTATAAGACTAAAGAGAGTATGATTGATTTCTTGTTATTCACGATGTGGGTTAGTTTGCTGGCCCAGCCTACCAAAACGTGGCAGGTTCGATCGCGAAATGGCAACCTTTTTTGACATGAGTTTGAAACCTGCATAGCCTGCGGCCTGACGCTCTTTTTTATTTACAAATTTTATTTTTAATTTAAATAAAAAGGAAGTTATTGTTTTGCACATAATTTATACGTAGCCTTGTTTTATGTCAGGAACATGTTCCATATTTGATTTATTATTTTTTTAGGATTTTTCATTTTATATTAATAAAATAATTATGAAAATATATTATATATTTATATTTACAAATTTTGAGGTCAATTTAATTATACAACTTTACGAAAATATAAAATCAATTTGAATTTAGTGTACACAAATTTGGGTAATAATACACTAAACTAAGTCATTATAGATTTGATACGTGACATAGTATTTTTCAGATCGACGTGCCGTACGTGGCATTGGTGATGATGTGGGTTTTGATTTAAGTTTTGAATGATTTGCAGGTATGACAGTTACAAGCGTTCATATGACTAAGACTTGCGTAGAGATAATATATAGAGATCGAGGGAATTGCATGGGCGATGCCGATGAGTGTGCTCAAAGATGCATCCAGAGGCATGGCAGCTCCGCCACAGGACATTGCTTTAACTTGAACACTAGTGCTTGTAAATCTTTCTTTGATTGTTGACCAACTCTAATAATGTTTTTTATGAGCCGTCCTACTAAATAAATTAAATTGACGGTTTATTATATATATATATATATAGTCTCGTTACTTTTATTATAGAATATTAAGTGTAATGTCAGGCTCACATGAACAGTCAGGACTACGTCGAACTTGGGTCTTCCCCTACCGATTGTACCCTTCTATTTGCCCAGGAATGTGGTGCATCGCCACAGGTTCATTTTGTACGGCCTACTTTATAGGTCCTGACACTTTACAAGCTTTGCTTGCCTTTGCAATAAAAAAAAAAAAAAGAATATTAAGTGTAATTAATGCTTATTATCTCAATATTATCCTTTTTTTAATATTTAAGGATATGACAACTGGCCGCTCTTGACTTTAGGATCATCACAAAACAGGACATTTCTCCCCAACCCAAATTAGAAAAAAAAAGGTCCGTATATAAGAATTAATGTATACTCCCTCCGTCTGTATATACAGAGTCATTTTAACTGAATTGTGCTATTTAAGAAAACAGTTAAAAGAAATATATGTGTAGGAAATATATTTTTATAAAAAATATTCCTTATTTATGAATGAATAAGAGAAAATAATAACAAGAAAAATAATAAAAGAGAATATATGGGAAAAAGATGATAAGAGAAAATAGTATGAGTCAACTATTTAGTTAACACCTCTCTGATTCTATTTATAAGTCATTTTTAACTAAATCTCATATACCAAAGAGAGGTAGTTAACTCAATGACTATGGGGTAAATTTTCAATTATGTCCTCATTTATAAATGATTACTTTTCAACTCTTTCTTCTCTATCTATCTTTAAATAAAGAGGTTTATTTTGTTTCATGGAGTAAGGGAAAGAGGAATATTTTTGAGTGGTTCAGAGGGGGAGGAACCATGCAAGGGAAGACAACAATACATACATGGATTATTATCAGGGTAATAGAACCCGGACCGGAAACCAGCTGGCACATCGGTTCGGTCCAGAATTTTTTATTTTTTTAAAAAATATCTATTTTTTTTTTTACTTTTTCTTTACAATTTCATATTAATAAACCTAAAATCTTTAATTTCTTACCGGTTTGGTCTCAGATTAGCTCCGGTTTGACTCCAGTCTTATCTACTGACTTTTGATCCAGCACTTCGGCCGATTCAATAAATAGCCCGGGTTTAATTACCTTAGTTATCATACCTTGAACCATTTTCTTGTTAATTTTTTTCCTTTTTTTAAAATAAAATAATTATATTACAATTATTTTTTTATTTTACTATCAAAAATTCAACATTAAATGGAAAAAACTTTAAAGAGCCCATACACATATAATTTCTTTGAAAAATACAAATAAATGCTATGCAACTTATAATCATTTTTTAGTTATTTAAAAGACTAAAATAAAAAACTTTCATAAAAGAGTGCAAGTTTTGGAAGTATTTGTCACAAAAATTTCACCCTTGTCTTCGGTGATTTACTACTAATTATACAATAATTTTTTTTTTTAATTTTAACATAAAATATTTTGTAGGAAACAGTAATTATGAAATTTTACTGTTGGCAAACAAAATTTATTTAATTTTACATGATTATTACGAATTAAAAGTGCTTCAGGCAAAAAAAAAAAAAAAAGTGCCAAATTGCTTTTACTAAATTTGAAAATTTTTTGTTTCAAAATAAAATAAACCCAACCAATAAGCCGTTGGTTAAGATGTCAAGTCGGCGGTGCAAGGATTGATACTCCTCTAGTCTTGTTTACAGGGATAGAGAGATGGTGTATTTTTTGGTTTAAGGTTTTTTTTTAGTGTGTAAAATATGTTGAAAGTACCTTATAAATATAAACACAAAATGTTTTTTTGCCAAAAAAAACTTTAGGATATTTTTGGTCGAAATAAGACTAATTATTTTTTACCAACATAGAGTCGGTTTAGCGGTATAAAGCCCCATCTCAAGTTCAAGCCCTAGATAAAACACTTGTATTAAAAGCGACATCGACGAACTCCAAATCGGATACTGGATAATAATAGGGAGAATTGCCCAAAAGTAGCTTTGGGGCAAATTAATTGCTGATTGCCATCAAGTGTGTAAGCGATATTCCGTTTTGTGCAAACCATCTTCCGTATGTGCAAAAATCTTCCATATAAATGTGCAAACAATCTTCCGTTGTGTGCAAAATATCTTCCGTTATGTGCAACAGATCTTCCATGATAGTATTCAGCAATTAATTTGCCAAAAAGGTATTTATCAGTAGGGATGGAAATAGGCTAGGCTAGGCTTTACTTAAATAGGCCTGGGCCTACAACAAAAATTTAAAGTCTGGGCCTAGGCCTGGGCCTGAGCCTGTATGTAGGCTTTTTTTTAGGCCTAAGCCTGAGCCTTTAAAAGGCCTGACAATGCCTGAAGCCTGTTTAAAAGCTTACTTAAAATATAGGCCTTTAAATATTCTTTAAAACCTAGCATCTAAATTTATGTATAACCGCCTTCACGCTTATTTAAAATATTACATTATATCTTAAAAGGTTAACATTCATTCTCATTGTAATATAAAGGCTTAGTAAGGAAAAGAAAAGAATCTTTAGTGACAACAATTGTTTGAGTAAATAAGAATAAGAAAAACTAATGTCTACTAACTAATGAGATATATTTTTTAAAATTGACCAAGTATAACAAGTAACATGTAAAACTAGATTTTATCTTTTTTACTATTTCCACATAAATTGGGACAAACTTCTCCTACTAAAATTATAATATTTTATTTGGCACAAAAATAAACTCATATAAATTACTATACTTTAGTGGACGTCACAAATCAAAGGAGAGGGAGTGAGTTAGCATTGCTATCTCGAGCGATCGGAGAGAAGAGAGGTGGGGGTTAATGATTGATGAGAAAGTAAGGGTTGAGAGTAATAACGATGAAATATAAAACTTATAATTAAGGTTAAGTTGGTAAATTTATAAATAATTTATACAATTATTTGGATGACATTATATAGTCTTATATTATAATATAACTTAAAAAAGATAAATAGGCCAGGTTTGTAGGCTAGGCCTTAGGAAAATAGGCCTGACCTATTTATCTAAATAGGCTTGGTAATAGGTCTGAGCCTGAGCCTAACCTATTTACTAAATAAGCTAGGCTAGGCTTTATGTAGGCTAGGCCGTAGCCCCTGTTAGGGGCTTGGCCTATTTCCATCCGTATTTATCAGCAATTCTCCCATAATAATATTAAAAAAAAAAGACTAATTATTTTTTATTAAAAATTATTATTTAATGAACCATCAAATTAAGCCGAGCCATGTTAACGGTTTGGAAACCCTCCCTCGCCTCCTCGTCCCCATTCGTCCGAACCCTTCCTTTTGAGCTCACTTCGAGCTTCCCTTCACATTCTTCAACTTCTGCTTCAAGCAATTTCTCTTTCCTGCGGTAAGTATTTTCGAAGATTTTACTCTTTAAATGCAGTTTGAAGCGTCTGATTCAAGTGTTTTTAGTGTTTGGTGGCCAAGTGTTTTTCAGATTAAATATCTAATGTATAACTTGCGCATTTTAAATTCGTAGATATAATGGATATGGAGGAGGATAATAGAGAAGCTGAGACGTCTAGAGTGAGAGTATTTGTCGGAGGCTTGGGAGAAGGCGTGACGTCTGATGGTCTCCGGAGAATGTTTGGGTCTCTGGGTTTTGTTGACGGAGTTGACATAATCAGAACCAAAGGTCGAAGCTTTGCTTATGTTGACTTCATACCCTCTCCCACGGATCAATACTCTCTTTCCATGCTTTTCAGCAGGGTAATAATTCAAAACTGCTGTAAATACCAAAGCTTTTGCTTTATGGGAACGAATTGCAAATAACCATCATCTGTAGAATTGTTTTATAGCATGCCTTGTTATTATTTTCGGCATTCTCTGGCAAAAAATAAAATAAAATAAAATATTTTCTGCATTCTCTCGCACTGGCTTAGTCAAATTCTCTCTTTTATTGTTTTATGTGTTCTGCTGGCGAGGTCTGTGTGCGTGCATGCGGGCATGAGTGTTTTGGTTTCATTCTTGTTTTTGAATGTAGTGTTTTTATACTTTAACGTGGTCTAACATTTTCCTGGGTTTTGGGGGAGGGGGAGTGGTTTAAAATCAGAGGGTATCTTTTTCATTGCATAAAAAGAATGGTGAATGATAAATGGGACATACATAAGAAAAAATTAAGTCTATTGCAATTATAAGAATGTACCTACTTTATTAGTCTTTTGCACGATAGATATAATTAATATATGATGAGGCATGTTTTTCGACGAGTTATATAGAGTGGTGCTTGGTTAACTAATGGAGAAATAGTATTGCAGGAATCTCTTGATAATGTCTTGGAGATAATGGATGATCTCAGAAAATTCATGTATGCAATTCATGTTTGTTGAGAAGAAGATAGATAAATTTTTTTCACTCGAAAGATTTTGTCTTCACAATAAGTTATTGAGTTCCACTTAATGTTGATCAAAGATTAAATTTGGTTTAGGAACTAACAAGGCCTTGATTGTATATGTATAATATTACTGTGTATAAAGAATCTTAAATCAGTGACATTGGTCTTAAAGCATTATTGTTTGTCTGGCAGACAATAATATTGAAATGGGTATAGCATGGAGGTGCCAGTATAAGCTAGTGCAAGAGGCCTTTTAGGTGTGGAAATATGCAAGAACTTATGGTTTTGAACTTTTTAGAATATATATTAAAATTGGCTTTCACTGTTATAGAGTTTGATTTTTGCTTTAGCTATTAACGAGTTTGATAAGATAAATTTTGTCTTCCTTTAGATCCTATTCAGGTCATTTCTCCTTGCTCTTTGTTTTTCTCTTGATCTTTTCTGCTTAGAAAATATTTTGATGTGCTTATCAGCTTTGTAGTTCTATGGGTTTTGTACGTGTTTATGTTAAATGTGTGTGTTTTAATGTTGATATATTTTCTTACATGCATGCGCACAGTATAATGGATGTCTCTGGAAGGGTGGAAAGCTAAAGCTGGAGAAGGCTAAAGAACATTATCTTGTACGTTTGAAACGAGAGTGGGAAGAAGACACTAAGCTTGCTAGTAGTCAGGAACCTGGCACTAGTCCTGATCCTGATGAAAGCATTCCCTCAAAAGAAGTGCCTAGCAAAGAGAGTCTAAAGACAAAGAAGCTACGGATTTTCTTTCCCAAATTGAGAAAGGTGGGTTAAATTGAAAAATTTTCCTTATCTGGGCTTCTTAGAGATCTTCATTTTCATTTAGGGGGATTGAAAGAAGCTGCAATATAGACATATTGTCTCTATTCTTTACCTCCTATATAGGCATTAACTGTGTTTATTTATAACACCAGCCGCAATTAGCAATATGATGTTATTGTAAATCTTGAACTAAGTGCAAAACTACTCTAGTTCATACCCAATGCAGGGTCAGTCAAATGGTATGACTATGCTTAATGGGACATGTCAGGGTCATGCCTGCTAAAATGTAGTGAGGCTTCAGATGATAAATGTTTTATACTGAATGTAATTTGTCAATTATTCTAAGAATTATCATATTTCCCTGTATGTATTTTGTTTTCCTGCTTATGTAAAGATGCTTCCTCTATATAGTGCTTCATCATAATTCAAATTTCACCTACTTGTGCAGGTGAAATCCATACCATTCACTGGAACTGGAAAGCACAAATATAGTTTCCCAGAAGTTGAAGTTCCTCCTCTACCAGTGCATTTTTGTGATTGTGAGGAACATTCAAGTCCTTCTGGCGCAATTAGACCAAAGCAATTTCATAATGGGGAAGCAGAAGGTGGTGGGATGGATGATGAAGAAATCAACATAATAAATGTTGTGATGAACAAACTATTTGAAAGGGAAAACTTGTCAAGTCCCACACATATTGAAAAGGAGCAGAACTCAGATGTATCACCTAGTGGTTCGCAATCTGATGAATCTGAAGCAGACAGCGCTTCCGATGATGATGGTCTCATCATTAACATGGAGACAAAGAAAAAGAAAACAGATATAATAGGTAGCCTGGAACTTGAAAGAATACTAAGAAATCAGGTTAGGTTATGTCTGAATGGTACTGTTTGTATTGTTGTTATTACATTATATGTATATCTCTACTTTATCTAAATTGTTATCCTGGACTTTCAGGAATCAGAATTGAACAAAGCAAAAGTTTTAAAGGATGAACCAAACAAGAATAAGCTTGAAGTGGAGAAAAGCAATAATATTGCTCCTGACAAGAAGAGAAAGCCCCGTAACAATTTTGAAGGGAAAAGAAATGATTCTACCTCTGCTACTTCTGAAGGCAAGAGACGCATGCACAAACAGCCGGATGAGATGAGCTCACAGGTGCACAGCACTGAATTAGGCAGTGGTTTTAGCGAACCAACTAAAGCTTCCTGGTCTCAGAAATCTTCATGGAGAGAACTTCTTGGTGATGGAGGCAGCAGTTCTTTCAATGCCTCCCATATGCTGCTAGACTCTAATTCTAGTGAAAAACAAGGATCTGATGGTTTCTGTGAACCTGAATCAGCATGGAACAAAACTGAGCACACTGTAATGGAGGGAGGCGAGGAGATTGAACCTGCCAAGGCAGAAGTAATGGAAGAACTTGCTGAAGCACGGCCTACCATACAAAATGCCACATCCAAAGAGTCAGGCAGAGGTGTTGCCTGGAAGCAAAAGCAATCTTGGACACAACTGGTTGGTCAGAGTAATAATGCATTCATCATATCTCAGATTTTTCCTGGAATCTCTTCTCAGAAGCCAGTGGTGAAAGAGCCCGCTGAAAACTTTGCTGGTTCTGGCGGTACCAAGTATGTTGATTTAGCCAAGGAATCTAACAACGATTCTGTTGGAGACGGTTTGAACTTGGTGAAGGGTAGCTCGGAAAAGAAGCATAATGTTTTGGCTAAGCATACTACCTTTGAATCTGTCGGAGATGGGTTGAACATCACCAGGAGTACCCCAGAAAACAGCCAACATGGTGCTGGCAATGATATCGCTCCTGCTTCCGTAACTGAGGAAAAATGTGATACACACACAAATGAAAGGTCCACTACAGAGATTAAAATAGGCGAGACTTGCTCGTTTATGAGGAATGCTGCTTCGTTGAAAGAGTGGGCGAAAACCAAGGCTGCTCTGAGTGGATCACTCAAAAGGAAACGTGGGGAGAAGGAGCATCAAGTCCTTTACTGCTGAAAATCATGACTGCAGTTGGGTTATGATGAAGTGCAAAACTTGGGTTAACATTCTAAATTTTCATGGTTAGGTTCTCGGATGAAAGTAGTACATGTGGATTTTACTTTATTTTATTTCAAATCACTAGCATTATTGAATCTAACCATATTTTTTTACGTGTCATTTTTTAGCTGAAGAATCCTGTAGCAAATCACCAGAGTTTCCCCCCAAATTTTACATGGGTTGACTCTTGGATATTGCTGTCTGTATCATATTATACTACTCCCTCCGGTCCTAAATATAGGATAAAGTTTGTAGTGCAATTTGCACTACAAACTTTATCCTATATTTAGGACCGGAGGTAGTATTATTTTTTATTTTTAAAGAACAGAATATAATAGACTTTCATGTTGGTAGTTAGAAGATGTTATTGCCATCAACTTAGCCTGTTTGCCAAAGCGTCCAGCAACCCCCAACGCACGATTATATCCAAGAAAAGTAATTTAACCCTCAAGGGGTGTTTGGGTAAGCGTTTTACTCCACTGTGCTTCTGAAAATAAAGCCATGTCCAGCAGAAGCTAATTGAAGTAGCTTTTTTTTCATTCCCCCGCGCGGTGAGGCTGTGCCGAAGAGAGAGAAAGGCTGGAAATACAATATATTACTCCCACTGGTCTTAATTATAAGATAAAGTTGATATTTTTTTGGAGAAATTAAGGAAGTTAATTAAATTACTATAGATTATTTATATTTATATTTTTTCTCCAAACTAATTAGTTTGACTAATAAACTAATATATAATCTAAGGATACATAATACTCCCTCCGGTCCTAAATATAGGACATAGTTTGTAGTGTAAATTGTACTACAAACTATATCCTATATTTAAGACCGGAGGTAGTATATGATATGATTAAGTAGCTTATTATCAAATTTTATTTATATTTTTTCATTTCAATTATCACAATATATACAAATAATATATATATGTAGTATTACATAAGATTCATGCCATTTTCAGTCATTTTACATCTAAACGGGTTTTTCAAACTCTAATCCAAACAGGTTCAAGGTTAGAAAAAAAAGTCACTTCTGCCACCGCTAATCCAAACACAAATCACATTTACATTTTCACTTTTAATCCTATCTTACTTTTTCAAAAGTTAGATGAAAAAAAAAGCCACTTCTCCACCGCTAATCCAAACGGGCTCTTAATTTCGGAAAGCTTACTGCCATCGATATAGTTTTAATGCTTTTAACGTTAGCCTTGATTTTGGTGTTAAATTAATGTTATTTTGAATTTTTGGGGACTTAATTGATGGTAATAAACTTTTTGGTTTGATTAAGCTGGACGTCATCTAGAACAAATTGGCAAATTGAATTCTTGAGGAGAAATATAGTAGTGATGCTAAATGTATCTAGTGTAATGTTTCAGATACAATTTGACTTGGGAATTCTTGGGTATTTTCCATGGGAATACGGATCAAATAAGGATTACAAAAGGACAGAGGGTATCAACCTGATAGACGCATGCGGCCATATAAGTAACTGAAGTCTCAAAATTGAGGTGGGAAATTCATTGTTAAAAAATTATTGAAAAATAAAAGTTTGAAGAACAATGATAGTACGAATATCTGAACAAGTGACGCAAAATAAGTAGTCTCGCATTTATCAGAAAACTAAGCTTGCACTTATAGAAGCAAAATAAGTAGTCTCGCATTTCTGAGCTCGTACACTTGAGTTCATTTTGTGTTCTATATATATATATATATATTTATAAAGTTGACTTCTATATTTATCTCCTTGAGCATATCAGGTAAAAGCGCATTGAAGGATTCAAAATATAAAATGTTATTAACTAATTCACACGAACAAAAAATGGTTAGTTAAATTATTTAATGTATCTTAAATTGATAAAGTGTACATATTTTACCCATATTAAAAAATGTAATTTTCAAATATACATTTATTATTTATCAACTCTCTCTCTCTCTCTCCTGTAAGGGGTAAAAGTGGAAAACAATCATTAATTACTTTGTCAATCTCTTATATTTTGGACCAAAATTTCCTTCTAGGAAACTTCATTATAATTTGGACAGGAGAAAGTACAAATGTAGATGAGCAATGTCAACCAAAAAAAATTTGTTACCTAGGAACAACTCAGGATGCGAATAGCAATCATAGGCCACATTCTCATTGATTTTTCTTACAAAAATATAAGCTAGAATTGCTAGCGTTTGCTTTTTTTTTTTTTTTTTTTTTTTTTTTTTTTTTTTTTATTGATCGAGCTAGCGTTTTCATTGACCATATTCCTATAATCAAATTCAGAACACATACAAGCCAAGAAACCTTTGCTCCTTTATGTGACCAAGAAATTCAGTACAAGTTCAATGACTCGAGCACCCGGCGAGCTTGGATTTGTAGAGCTGTTAGTCTCTGTTCAGGATCAAGCTTTGACCCAAACTGACTTGCTACCCAAATCAAGGAAGCTGATTTCTCCCCAAGCAGGTGCCTTACATCTTCGTGTATTGATGCCAAAGGAGCCCTATCCCTTCCATTGACATGTCCAATGAGAAGCAACAAGAACTCCCCACATTTCAACCTGCATCAAGTTGGAAGCGTGCATGGGTTGGAAGCGTACATGTGGCAACTTCGATTAAGTTGGAAAAATCATCACATCTATACCTATATACAACATTATAATATGTGTTGGAAAATAAATATGATTTTTCATCCAACATTATAGGAAAAATTAAATTGGAAGGCAATTTAATCCAGCGTAACAGGACGTATGAATTGCAATCTCTAAAGCAAGGAGCCCAAATATAAACAATTATCAACATGTGAGTACTTAGAGGGAGAACGTGAATATAAAATGGGGGCAACTAAGATAAGGATGTTGAGATGGATGTGTGGTCATATAAGAGAATATAAGATTGGTAATGATCAACTACGCAAACAAGTTGGAGTGACACCTATAGAAGGGAAAATGGTAGAAAATCCTTTAAGGTGGTATGAACATGTTCAAAGGAAGCCACTGAGTGCACCGATGGGGAGGGTTTTGATCAAGTGGTATGGAGTTCTGTAAAAAGAGATCGAGGAAGACTGAAGCGAACACTCAATGAGGCTAGAAAATGAGATCTTTTAGTTAATAACCTATCCAAAGATTTGGTTTTCAATAGAGTACAATGATGTCATGCGATCCATGTAGCCGACCCCACTTAATGAAATGAAGGCTTTATTGTTGTTGATGTTGTGAGTATTTGGCATGTAGCACAATGAATTCAATCCCAGACATCATTCAAACAAGTGCAAAACTGAAAATACTGGTTGCACAAAGAACAAGCAGTACCTGAGATTTTCATCTGCTTGCTTGTCTCGTATGAGGTCTGCAACATCGATAATACCATTACATTTCGCAAAATCCTGATCAATCCTAAGCAAAAGAGATGCAACTTTTAGAGGTGACGGAGCGAGAATGTTCGTTGCAGCAAAACCTCAGACAAAGTCAGATAGTATCAATAATACCATTTATTGGGAGGTCTAAAAGTTAAGCCAATAACTCACTATTTTACCTTCTTCAAACAAAAATAAAACCTCATAAAAATTGGATCATTTTTCTTGAGCGGTTAGTATGCAAAAATTTTATATACTAAAATTTTAGAAATTTGATCTGGAAAATTGAATCATGGGGATCATGAGTTCCTATATATTTGAGCCAATATCTTGTATCTGAAATCTATTATACATAAGAATTTAGGATGTTTGCTCACTAAATTCCTTATTGGTGAATCTCTAGCAAACACTATTATTAATGTGTTTTTGACGTATGAAAAGAGTAGTCCACAAATTCAACTGATGCCAAGACGAGAGTTCTACCATTTGATTGGGTGGTGAATAATATATTCGTCAAAACCTGCAAAGGTAAAAGAAAACTGATTCCCTCTGTCTATGCATTTAGTCTCAGTGCAATGTCCAAAACAAAATAACGAAGAATACATGCTCAAATGATGCGAAATCAAAACAATAACATAATAAAACCCTCCAATTTTTTTGAACAAGAGGGAACTTTAAGTTATTGAGCAGAAACCCAAAGAGAAGCATGTAAATAACGTAATGAAGGCACTCAAACAACAGTAGAATGCTAAGCTTAGGGGATGTTTTAACCAGATCTAAATTCTCAGTAAAAGACATAAAGCGGTTGTCTAACTCTAAGGAGGATAATGGTTGGCGTTTTTAAGAGAAGGCATCCATCCAACATATTCTGGAGGAGAATAATCTGTCCGCTAAGCTTCGTTTTTTTTTTTTCCTGATACAATGTCCACTAAGCTTCTCTGTGCAGAGGATAAAATATTCTTCAAGATTTGTGAATATTTGAAGCATAAACAGCCCAGTTAGTCTTGAACAACAATTCTATGAATAGAAACTTAAATATAAAGTGAAATGTTAGATAAAGCATTTGTAAGGTTGTATGACATGATCTTGCATCTGTGTTTGTTCTTTGTTGCTCCACATTTGAGCATATATTCTGCTAAAATCTGTTTTTGGTGGAATAATTTCAGCAACTTCTGCATCGGAGTTACAACTTAAATTCATAATAAAAAGTCTTTAGTCTCATCAAGACATCAAGTGCCATATCAAGCCTCCTTGTCATGGATGAGCAATGAGTAATGGAAATAAGAAAACATGATTCCAGTTCCATATTGTTTCTTTCCCAACACAAAATGTTAAAAGCTACTGCATAAAAAAATAAATTCGTACCGAAATTGCCTTGAATTGATGGGCAAGAGAGGTACTCCGAGGGTGAAGCAAACAACAACCTTCCAATACTCGAAGCGCCAATGCAACTTCAGCATCAGTTGATGGACTTGTTATCTTCATTGGCTCCACACCAAATATATGACTTAAATTTACCACCTTATCATCATTGTAGTCATCTCCTGTCTCTTTTAGAGTGTTGAAAAAGCACTGGAACCACTGTGTAGACACAACCAGCTGAAATTGAAAACCAAACAGACTAAAACAAGCAATCTCCCAATCAACACAACTTACATACCTTGAAGTTCTGAAATAGATTGGGTTTGATTAAACAGGTCTATAGTTGCATCAGATTCAGCCACATTACTTAGGAATTTGAGAATAGAATGAAGCCCACGGACCTGAAGGAATGAGAACTCAGCACAAGTATCTCTGAGACCTGTTCTAAGAGCAAGAGTTACTTCCCTGTATACTCTCTGTTGGTTAAGAGAGTTCACCAGCTCCCCCACTGCTGTAGAAACCATCGTATCTTCATCTGACTCTGTTGATTCTCCTTTCCCTTCTTGAAATTTTTCACTCCACAATGGCTTCTTCAAATACATCTCTATTATTTTTCCTCAATTTCGCCCAGTTCTTCAAATTTATCTAACTAGCACCAAGGAGACTACAAAAATTTCTTCAAGCTAATAACAACAAACAAATCCTATTTATCTTCGTATTCTCGCATATTCAAATTGTCGGTGCCTATGCTTCCCGTTTACAGAGTTTTAGTTGATAATTTTGTCAAGGCTGATAGACTAGAGGCTGCTTTAAAGTTATTAGAAGAAGTTCCCCTGTCTTCAAGTTTTGAAGATGGCAACTGAAGAGAATTAGAAGATTGAAATTGATTGTATTAAACTGAGAGGATTTACATGGTATTTATAGGAAAAAATATAGACAAAGTAAGAGTGATTAGCGGGAGAGTTGGTGAGATAAATTCAGAGTAATTGACTAAGAGGGATATGGAAGTCAGCAATATCATCCTTGCACCGAAAGAGCTTCTGACTTTTAACACTCCCCCTCAAGTTGGACTGTAGATATCAATCAAGTTCAACTTGCCAATCAGATAATCAAACCTGTCCTTGGGCAGTCCTTTAGTGAGGATGTCTGCGGTCTGTTCTCTAGAAGGAATATACCTTAGATCAACAATTCCCTCATCAACTTTTTCCCTTATAAAATGTTTGTCTATCTCGACATGTTTAGTTCTGTCATGTTGAACTAGATTATGAGCAATGTTGATTGCAGCCATGTTATCGCAATAGACCTTGATTGGTAGATTTATAGACTTCCTCAAGTCTTCAAGAACACGCTTTATCCATATGCCTTCACAGATTCCCAGCGCTACGGCCTTGTATTCAGCTTCAGCACTGCTTCTCGCAACTACACTTTGCTTTTTACTTCTCCATGTGACCAGGTTACCCCACACATATGTACAATATCCAGATGTGGATTTCCTGTCATCTCGATCACCTACCCAATCAACATCTGTAAATAACTCTACAATCCGTTTGTCAGTTTTCTTAAATAACAAGCCATGTCCTGGAGATCCCTTCAAGTAACGAAGGATCTTGTAGACTTCATTCAAATGTTTCTGTTTAGGATCATGAGAATGCTGGCTGACCACACCTACTGCAAATGCAATGTCTGGTCTAGTATGAGACAAGTATATTAGTTTGCTTACCATCCGTTGATAATTCCCTAAGTCCACTGCCTTACCGAGATCTGCATCTTCATCTATTTTATCTACTCGTATAGGTGTGTCACTTGGCCTGCAACCTATCATCCCTGTTTCCTTTAGAAGGTCGAGCACATACTTCTGATACGTGTGCAGATGATCAATTAAATAGTGCAAGTATACACTGTTGTAATCAAGTAATATAGAAGTGAGTAGAGTATTGTTCCCATGAGGATTGATCACTAAGTACCAAAATGAGCAATTTTAACTCTATTTAGTCGATTGATTAGTTGGTGATTGAGAGTACAAAATAAAAGAAAGACAATTAAATATGATTGCAGATGATATGAAAGCAAATATGAGAAAAAGCCCTAGGGATTAGATTTCACTTAACAAATTCCAGATTGAATCACTTATCTATTCTAACCCAATTTATTCAACAAGATTGATAATCGAGTGTCCCTAATTTAATTACTAGCCTCTTCCAAGGTCAAGCAATTCTATAATCAATTGCTAATCCAATATATTCCTATATGAATTTAAGCAATTAATTATGCATTAAGATTTATGGAACTCAGTTGTTAGAACAGGCTGACACCCAAGAGGGGGGTGAATTAGGTGTATTATAAAAGCTTAACTACTTTGATATTCTTTTCACATCTTATGAAATCAATAAGTATGTAAGTAGTGAAATATAAAACCATAATCAGTTATTGAAATCATATATGCTGGAAATATAAGAGTTTAGGGAAGAGAGGATGCAAACTGTAATTTATCCTGGTTCGGTCCAATCCACGATGACCTACGTCCAGTCCCCAGGCTCCTCCTGAGATTTCAATCCACTATCTCCCTCAAGTTTAACCGGGTACTTGAGAACCACTACAATCTCACAAGTTTGATTTGGGCACTAGTGAAGCCTCTACAATTCTCCCACTGAGATATGAGCTCCCCCTTACACACTGTAAGGATACAATTTGTTTCCCACTCAAGATTCCCCAATCTTGAGTAACTCTCACAATTATAGAATGACTACAACGAAAGATTACTTCTCTCTATATGAAGTAGATAATTATTAACACTGAAGTACATGGTAGGAGTATTATTACAGTGCTTCGGTCAAGTAAGATTCAGAGTAATAGCATATCAACATTGTAGGCATGGGCTCTCGTCCTCATCGTTCATTTTGAATGTCTCTTCTTTTATAGTTGATGAAGAGCATTTGACCGTTTGAGCTTTTCTTCTTCCCGTTGAGGCTTAAAATATTACCGTTGAACTAGCCGTTGGAAGCTTCTGACACAAAAGTGCTTTCTCCGTCTTGTGTCTTAATTCTTGTTTGATCACCTGGAGAATGCTTAATCACTAATATAATAAAGTGTTAGTGTGATTAGAATCAATAAGAACAAGTTACACAAAATTTCAATGATTCTCAGAAGTTTCAAGGTGATACTCTGTTTTTTGGAAAATTAGTTATTCGGATAACCTCTGTTGTATTCGAATAGCCTTCTTTGATAATGAGTGATATTTATTCGAATACTTTATCCTCTATCCGAATAAACTTTTAGAACTTGAAGTGTATTCAAATAGTGACTTCCTTATTCGAATAGCTGCCTTGTAAAACAAATGATATTATTCGAATAGTGTTATTTGTATTCGAATAATATTCTCTCATAATGAACTTTAATATTCGAATAGACGAACCCTTATTCAAAAAGTCTTTCACACAAAATATATGATATTATTCGAATAGTACTTGCTCTATTCGAATAGTGCACCTTTGAGAAAGAATGAATCTTCACAAACGAATACTGCAACCTCTATATTTGAATATACTTCTGAGGGCGTCACTCTTTGGATATAAATCCATGATAAATTATATATCATCGGAAAGCTCTCATCGTCTACATTTCAATGCAACAAGAATCAGCTCCAAACTCATTGTGTATAGAAAGTTATGATCCAAAGAGTATCTACTGTTCTTAGACAATCTCTGAAATCACGAGTAGCAACTTCCAGAAGGCATAGCTCTTAGGATATAACTTTAAATATTCCAAATTAACTATCCATGGAAAGCTCTTTGAGTCTACTTTTATATGGCACTAGTTTCGTCTCAATCCGATGTATAGTTTGGGAGTTATGTCCAAAATATAAAACGCTGTCCAGGAATATGAAGCTGATTCATGCATCAACTTCAACAGATCATATCTCTCACATCTGAACTCCTTTTAATGTGATCTTGGTGTCAAAATGACGCATTAGAAGTATAGTTTCATATGCCACTGGTTTCACCTCAATCCGAGTTGTGGTTTGGAAGATATGACCAAAATACTGAATATCGCCCGTGCTGAAAGAAACAGAGTCTGCTGCTGTTATTCGAATAGCACTTCTTCTATTCGAATAAATTCACCCTTTTTCAGTTATGTACTATTCGAATAGTCACTTCATTATTCGAATAATATTTGATTTTTTGTACTGAGACTATTCTGATAGTTCCATTACTATTCGAATAGTCCTCTTTGAAATATGTCACATATTATTCTGATAGTCTCCTTACTATCCTGATAGTCTTGTGATATTGGATGTTGAAATTCATCAAAATCTTATTCGGATAATCATCATGCTATTCGAATAGTGCCCTTACTATTTGAATAGTTATCCTACTATCCGGATAACATATTTAGAAACCGAGTTTGAAATCACACTGACTATTCGGATAATGCCTTGACTATTCGAATACGTTTTCACTTGAATTATTTTCAGAAAGCATACTATTCGAATAATCCACAGTATTAAATCACATGAATCTTTTCAACCCAACTTGATATCTTCTCTCTTTCGTTTGGCTAATCTACAAGATATTTCACATTAAACACAGTAGTTAGTCAACATAGGAGATAAATACATCATGTAAACTTTTTGCTCTCAATAATTAATATCTATATTTGACATCATCAAAACTAATCATATCCAACATCAGTAAGACTACACAACTCATATGAATATATTCCTATTTCATATGCAAGTCATGGTTTTAATTATAGGATCGATACATATGCATCTCCTTCGTGTCTCAGCATGTATATTGAAATCATTCAAAAGATGGCCAGTCGATCAAAAGCATTAAGAATAATAATTAAAACTCAATCATGAAGGAGAAATTCAAACTAGATTTAATAAGTTAAGATTCAATGCGTCATTAGTAAGCTACGTCATCTCCCTAGGAAAATAAAAGTTTAGCACATGATGAAATTAAAAACAAAACCAAAATAAATTGACATTATATAAAGCTAGAATGAAATCCTCAGAAATGTTAGAGAAACATTTCTAAAAAACAACACAAAGAACTCAGAAATGTTAGAGAAAGATCTCTCCCGGTCATAGAAGGACCTCTCCCGGTCAGAGAAGGAAACCTCTGCTTCTCTTCCTCTCCTCCCTCTTTTGAGCTTGGTATTGATCTCTATTTATAGGGGAAAAAAACGTGTGCTACATTACTGCTACAGTGATTTGGCGGGTGCTACAGTGCCCTGGCGGCTGCTACAGTGCCCGTTGACTGCTACAGTGCTCGGTGGCTGCTACAGTACTTTCATTTTTTTTATTTTTATTTATTTATTTATTTTAAATGCTGTTTATTCCAAAAACAATATTTATTTATCAATCACACCCAAATTTATTATATTAAATGTAAATATCGTCCATAAAATCATCATATAAGGGAAAATAAATATGCAAATATTTTACTTATCAAATTCCCCCACATTTAACTCTTGGACGTCCTCGGACAAGAAGTAAATAATAAGTGCTTCCAACAAAATCAAAAGTGTCAGGTCATAAGTAAGAACACAATTGAAAAATAAAGAGATCATAGTATTAATGAATCAATGAAAATATAAACTGGTAACTTTAATTGAAAATGAATAAGCTGAGTTCGTACTTGTAGCTCATTTTCTCAATCTCTCAAGTGTTCAAGGGTAAGTGTTTCGCTCAAATTCAACCGAAAAAATTGCACTACCATAGGCTTGCTAAAAATCTAAATCTCCACTACCTAATTCACATGCATAATTCAAATCAAAAGGACTTATTAAGGGTTGTAATGGGGTTAGGGTAAAGGAATGTAAAACATGATATGAAAGGCTAAAGAAATAGAGTAAATGGGCTACTTGTAAATTGATCTTATCACAACAACCCACAATTCAAACACTTAACATTTTTTTTTCTTTTCTTTTTATAATTTTTTCCTTCTTTTTTTTTCTATTTTTTTTCTCTTTTTTTTTTCTTATTGAATTGCAACTGTAAAGTTGATGATAGATACACCCCCACACTTTGTCAAAAGCCCATTTCACAAAAATTTTAAATGCTCCACTAATCTTCCGAATAAGGTAAAAGCACTTGATATATCATTAAAACACATGTTAATGGATTGAAAACAAAGAAACAATCATTTAGGCTCAAAGGGGCATTTCAACGGTATAATTGCAAGGTTGGCTATTTGGCTCTGGCTAAAGAAAATGAATGCCTTTATCATTTTTGAATGTGCGTGTGAGATGTAATTTCAACCAGATTTAAAGCAAGTTCTAGAGTGACAAATTAATAGGTGAATATCACACATAAGAGAAATAATCATTATAGGCTCAGAAGCTCATGGCTAGGAATTTTTAAACTCAGTTCATTCAATCTCAAAATTCATCACCAATTGCAACAATCAGTTGTTCATTTATGCTATAAAATCTCTAAATTCAATTGATCCATACTTAAAACTTATATACTTCTTAAGATCATTACAAAGCACTTAAACATGGAAAGATAAAAAAAATATATTTATGCTTTTTTTTTACTTTTTTTTTTGAAAAAGATAAAAAAAATGCAACTAATGAAATGCGTCTTAGGTGTTAAGAATAACCCCTTACTCTGCCATTTTTTTCCACATCCCATGCATCTAATGGTTTTACTAACTAACAAAAGAAAAACAAAACAAAAAATTTTCTCCCCCCAACCTAAATCAGACATTGTCCCCAATGTCTTCTAAAGCTCATAGAGGTGTTTTTTTTAAACATAAACACACAATAAAGTAAAACCAAGAGATTAAGGAAAGTTACAACCTAAGAGTGGTATCTGGGTTTTGCTTCTGACTGCTATCTGAAGATTGCCCACTTATTTGCTTGACGAGTAGATCTGGTTTAGGTTCATGGTTTGCATTGGATCAAGCAGCTGATCAGCAGTTGGTGCAGCAATTATGGAGTGGCGAGTCGCTTGGGGTATGAATCCTGTTTCCACAATATGATCAAGAAAAGACAACAGATTATCATAAAAACCATTAACATTTAACAATCCTAATGGTTTTTTGTGATAGTTTAACTTAGCCCAATATGCAACACTAGAAATGCCATCCAATGTCTCCAAACCACCGGGTAGAGCAATAAAAGCTTGAGCATGGTAGAACATTACTCCCATCCGTTCAGGCAAGCTCGAAACCTGTAACTCTTGTCCTAAGGAAAAAAGAATGTGATCTTCCAACTCCTTCACCCTTACACTTAAACCCTTGCTTCCATTCATGGATGCAGAAATGACCACACTTCCCTTTAGGCCCTGGATGCCTCCCCCGTACACAAAGTTGATTTTTCTGGCAGCTAATGCAATTCCAAGTTCGTTTGCTGCTGTTATAAACTCTCCTTTCTTGCCCAAATCAGTTTCACCAAAAATGCAAATAGATGTAAGTTTACATTTTTGTGAAATATCCTTTTTCTCTTTGTTTCTCTTGGACCATGTATGCTTACAAGAGGAAGAATTCATATTTACAAATGGAAGTGTGCATATTTACAAATGAAAGAGTACATATATATAACACTAAAGCAGCGACAATAAAATCATACAAATCACGCATTTTTCAAAAAATTTTGAAAAAACTTCTGACACGAATGACTGGCGTAATTTGGGTGAAGAAAAAAAGGAAAGAAAGTCAAACGTTATTTAAAAAGAAAAGACATATTAAATAAAAGCTGCTAAAAAGATAAGACAAAATAGACAAAAGTGATAGAAAAGATAAGGAAGATTAAAACAAAAGCATGATTATGTACAGTAGTTGTGATTTTGGCTCACATCTTCCTCTGGTTTTATGTCCAGAAACGGCTTAAACGCTTTCTATGAATCGAGGATTTGCTTCCCATCCAGTTTCCTTATAAACTGGCAAACAGGGTCTTTTAAAGTCAGATTCCCAAGACAATAGCGCTCCTTTTCTCTGTTGAATATGTTTGCTAAATCGAGAAGAATACGATGAACATCACCACTCGGATGCGTCTCAAGAGTTTGAATGATATCATCCAAAGACTCCTTACTCAGTCCATCCTTTATAAATTTGATTTTATCTTCTCGATTTATAGAAACCATACCTTTACTCCTACAGTGCTGATCACAATTCCACCTTGCACATTTATGGCAGACCTTCATTCTTTTAACTCTTCTCTTTTTGGAGTAAGAACTTCTTCCCATTCTTGGCAAAGGTTTAACAAATGAATTATGAATCTCACCTGCTAAACGTACCTTTGCTTCAATGATCCAACGTATGTCTTCAGGAAGGCCCAAACGATTGAATATCATCATCCTTTCAAGTCGACTGTTATAGATCTTCCTGAGCACATCTTTGGGAAGAGTGGGAAACCTGTTCTTAAGCTTTGCAAGAGATTCCTCCATGGTAACTTAAAATGAAAATGATGAAAACTAAAATCTCAATGCAGTGCAATGTGTTTCAATGAGTAGAAAAGAAAAATGAGAGTAGGAAAGAAGTTTTGAGAGAGTAGGAAAGAAATAAGTGAGTAGGAAAGAAAATTGAGAAAATGGGAAAGAAAATTGAGAGAGTAGGAAAGAAGTTTTGGGTTGCCTCCCAAATAGTAGCCCTTATTTAACTTCTTAGCTAGACAAAGAGCAAACCAAAATTTTTTTTTTAAATTTTTATTTTTTTTAAACTATCAAAGTAAAATATGTCATCAGGAGCTACCAGAAGTCCTGCAAAATCACACAAAATATCAAACCAAACCTTGGGTTGCCTCCCAAGCAGTGCTAAATTTATAGTCTTCAGCTAGACTTCTCAAACACAAACTACTAATCAAAAGTATCAAACACCAGGATCACCTTGTCTTCATTTCTTTTCAAGCAACAATATTTCAGAAACCAACAATGATCATTCAAAGTAATTAATTGTACTTCTTTAATCATAGACAATTTTAGAGTACAATTATTTACTGAATTCAAAGAAAGCACAACATGTATGTATTTGCAAAAAGATTTAGGAGTTTCCAAAATTTTAGAGCATCCCATAAAATCCACTTGACTTTCATCAGTAAGAGTCAATACTTCAACAGGAGAGACATGAACAACATCTTTTGGAACATCCACATTAGTTTCAATATCAAAATCACAAAGATTAGGTTCCACAGGCGGAACCTCAATTGAACATCCATTATTCTCTCCAAAAGTGATTTCAAGTTCCTTATCACATGCCACAAGAGGTAAAGTTTCATTCAATTCCACATTCTCAACTTCCTCGCAATAATCATCATCAACACAAGGAGTGGAAATCATGCTCAAAGAATTATCTTGCCTCATAGTTTCAAGTGATGCAATAATTTGACTCGCATATATTCCAATATTTTGGACACTTGACTTGACTCTAGTGTCACTTTCCTTTTGCTTTCTACAAAATCTCTCTGTTGATTCCGTAAACTCCTCAATTAATCTTTCTAAATAAGATTTTTCCTTATACTCAAGAGTTTGTTCTTCAATATATGGATAAGAGTAGAAAGGAGGATTAAGAGAATACCTGACATATGGTTCCAAAGACTCTTGTTGCTCCAAAATTCCACCAGGATAAAAGGAATGATCAAAACAAGTTTGATTCATATTGAAATCATCTCTCACATAATGACCGGTATTGCTATATGGACAATGCTCATAGGAATGACACTCTCCACAATAAGCACAAGAAAAACAATTATAAGGAGAAGAATTTTCAATCAAACCAGCATTTATATTTTCTTGTCAAATTCCATTCACATGCATTCCAGAAAAAGAACCAAGATATGACAAGTTATCACTTATTAAACCGAATGAATGCTGTGAATAATCCATTTTTTTTTGAAATTTTTACATGAAGACTAAATTAGTATTAAAATTACTTGGTATTGATATTAATGACAACAATCCCCGGCAACGGCGCCAAAAACTTGATACGTGTGCAGATGATCAATTAAATAGTGCAAGTATACACTGTCGTAATCAAGTAATATAGAAGTGAGTAGAGTATCGTTCCCACGAGGATTGATCACTAAGTAACAAAATGAGCAATTTTAACTCTATTTAGTCGATTGATTAGTTGGTGATTGAGAGTACAAAATAAAAGAAAGACAATTAAATATGATTGCAGATGATATGAAAGCAAATATGAGAAAAAGCCCTAGGGATTAGATTTCACTTAACAAATTCCAGATTGAATCACTTATCTATTCTAGCCCAATTTATTCCACATGATTGATAATCGAGTTTCCCTAATTTAATTACTAGCCTCTTCCAAGGTCAAGCAATTCTATAATCAATTGCTAATCCAATATATTCCTATATGAATTTAAGCAATTAATTATGCATTAAGATTTATGGAACTCAGTAAGACTACACAACTCATATGAATATATTCCTATTTCATATGCAAGTCATGGTTTTAATTATAGGATCGATACATATGCATCTCCTTCGGGTCTCAGCATGTATATTGAAATCATTCAAAAGATGGCCACTCAATCAAAAGCATTAAGAATAATAATTAAAACTCAATCATGAAGGAGAAATTCAAACTAGATTTAACAAGTTAATATTCAATCCGTCATTAGTAAGCTACGTCATCTCCCTAGGAAAATGAAAGTTTAGCACATGATGAAATTAAAAACAAAACCAAAATAAATTGACATTATATAAAGTTAGAATGAAATCCTCAGAAATACTCCATAAACTTGAATATTAAATTCTCAAACATAAATATACAACCAAAAGATGCATGAAAAATGAAGAAATCTAGCCGTCCATTTAGGAGGTAAAACCTTCCATGTAGGTGGCATGCAAAATGTAATAAAATCCTAAGCCTTCCAAGATGGAGGCATGCAAAAAGTAATACAATCCTAAGCCTTCCAAGATGGAGGCATGCAATACATGAAATTAAATCTAAAAAACAACACAAAGAACTCAGAAATGTTAGAGAAAGATCTCTCCCGGTCATAGAAGGACCTCTCCCGGTCAGAGAAGGAAACCTCTGCTTCTCTTCCTCTCCTCCCTCTTTTGAGCTTGGTATTGATCTCTATTTATAGGGGAAAAAAACGTGTGCTACATTACTGCTACAGTGATTTGGCGGGTGCTATAGTGCCCTGGCGGCTGCTACAGTGCCCGTTGACTGCTACAGTGCTCGGTGGCTGCTACAGTACTTTCATTTTTCATTTTTTATTTTTATTTATTTATTTTTTAAATGCTGTTTATTCCAAAAACAATATTTATTTATCAATCTCACCCAAATTTATTATATTAAACGCAAATATCGTCCATAAAATCATCATATAAGGGAAAATAAATATGCAAATATTTTACTTATCAACTTCCTTTGGGAGATATAAATGCCTTTCTTAGATCGGGTAACTTCCATTCCAAGAAAGTACTTCATTTCTCCAAGATTTTTAATCTGGAATTCTCGTGCCAGGGCTGTCTTGATTTGATTGATTTCACCTCGTCATCTTCTGTAAGAATTATATCATCAACGTATACAGCCAGAACAGCCATCTTACCCTTATAATGTTTGACAAAAAAAGTATGGTCACTCTGCCCTTGAGTATTCCCATGTCTCTTCAGAACCCGGGTAAATCTATCAAACCAAGCACGTGGAGATTGCTTTAACCCATATAACGACCTCTTTAACTTGTAGACTTGGTCACCTTTTTTTCCTGCGAACCCTGGAGGTAACTTCATGTACACTTCTTCTTTGAGTTCTCCGTTAAGGAAGGCATTTTTTACATCGAGTTGGTGTAGATTCCAATCTAAATTCACTGCAATAGATAACAAAATCCTGATGGTATTCAGCTTGGCTACTGGAGCAAAAGTTTCTGTGTAATCTTCCCCATATTTTTGTGTAAAACCTTATGCAACTAGTCTAGCTTTATATTTCTCGAGTGTTCCATCTGCTCTATACTTAGGAGTGAATACCCATTTGCATCCAACGGACTTTTTTCCTTGAGGTAGATTTACTACATCCCATGTCTTATTTCGCTTGAGAGCCTCCATCTCTTCTAAAACAGCTTGTCTCCACTCAGGTATAGCCATAGCCTCATCAATCGTGTCTAGTATCCTGATTCTATCAAGATGAGAGACAAATGTACTGTACTTAGATGAAAGCGCCTTATAAGAGACAAATTTCTCTATAGGATATCTGGTGCTTGATCTGGGTTGTCTAGGTTGTTTTCGCATTGCAATGGGAAGATTAAGATCAGAACCTTCTATTTCTCTTGGATCTGCCTCTGGTACTGACTCCTGGTAAGTGCTAATAGGCTGTGGTTCATTACCTCTTTTATGTCGTCGCATGTAGGTATTACCCCACATATTTGTGTCTCCCCCTGGAATTGGTACATTATCAGAGGTATCAAGGTTATCAGGAATCTCAAAGTTGTTATCAGGTGTATCAGAGGTATCAGGAGCAGGTTTTGTGTGGGTAGGTCTATAAATTGTGAATGTCTGGTTATCCTTTGGTGTTTCATTTGTCTGAAATTCACCAGTTCTCTCCCCCTAAATTGCAGACAAGGCATACAAAGGTGTATTTTCAAGGAAGGTGACATTACAGGTGACAAATAAACATTTGGAGACTGGATCATAACACTTGTATCCTTTTTGAGAATGAGAATGCTAAGGAAGACACACCTAAGGGCTCTAAGGTCAAGTTGTTGGTGTGATGGAGATGAACGTATGATGAACAGCTAAACACCCGGAGTGGCAGAGTGTTTTCAAGGTATGAGAGGTTATAGTATTGGTGGAGAAGTTGAAGTGGCATTTTGTAGGATAGTGGTCGGCTTGGCATTCGGTTAATGAGAAATGTGGCAGTTAGGACAGCATCATCCCAATGATATTTAGGAACAGTACTACTAAACATAATGGCTCTGGCAGTCTCAAGAATATGGCGATTCTTTCATTCAGCAATACCATTCTGCTGAGGTGTATTGGGACAAGTACTTTTGTGAACAATGCCATTTTCAGCCAGGAAGGTAGAGAAGGCCTGATTGAAATATTCAGTCCCATTATCGGTGTGCAGGATCTGGATTTGGGTTTGGAATTGAGTTTGGATCATGTAGTGGAAGTTAAGGAACGTTTGATATACCTCTGTTTTATCTTTCAACAAGTAGACCCAACTGACACGTGTATGGTCATCAATGAATGTGATGAACCATTTTGTTTTTGATCGGTTTGGTATGCGGAATGGTCCCCATAAGTCACTGTGAATTGTGGAAAAAGGTTTTGAGGCTTGGTATGGGATTTTTGGGAATGAAGTACGATGATGCTTAGCCTTTTCACATGAATCACAATGAAAATCAGAGGTGCTTTTATTAGAAACGAGGGATGGAAACATTTGAGACATGTAATTTAAATTAGGAAGACCTAAACGTTTGTGCCATAACTCCAGGTTACTAGTGCTAGGGAGAGACATTTTATTACAAGATTTAGTTTGAGAACGATCACTTTCATTAAGGAAATAAAGACCATCAAGCTCTTTAGCATTCCCAATCGTTGTCCCCGTCAGTAGATCCTGAAAAATACAGTAGGTAGCAAAGAAGTTAGCTTGACAATGTTCATCATTAGCCAATTTGCTTACGGATAGTAAATTACACTTCAACTTTGGAACATGTAATACAGAGTGAAGAGTAAGTGCAGCTGAGATTTTGATGGAACTAATTCCAGTAACAACAGGTTTAGAATCATCAGCAATTCATACAGTTACACCCTTGGTGATAGGAGTATAGGATGAGAACACTACTACAGAATTGAGATATAACCACCCACAAAGACGTCCCAAATTGAAAATTGGGTGGTTAAAAAGGGAGGCGGTGGCATTTTCATAATTATATATATGTAGGGGAACCTTTAGGCGTCCCAAATTTGAATTTGGGATGTCTAAAGTGCTTCCTGGCGCGAAATATAAATTTCATAAATTTTTTTTAGCGCCTGGAGATGACTTTAGGCGTCCCAAATGGCATTTGGGACGCCTAAAGTAGGACTTTAGGCGTCCCAAATCCATTTGGGACGCCTAAACCAGGACTTTAGGCGTCCCAAATGGCGACTTTAGGCGTCCCAAATGCCATTTGGGACGCCTAAAGACGTCCCCTACCCGCATGTCAGACACTTGTCTGACATGCGGTCTTCTCATCTATCACACCCTCTCCTCACATCCTCTCAACAACAACTTTACTCTTCTTCCTCCTCTCCCCACCCACACCGTCGGCCCTCCTCTATTTTTCTTTTCTTCAACTCCTCCCTCCTCCCTTGTTCAAGCTCTACCGTCGGCCCTAGCTTGTTGAACTCCTCCCTCCTCCGTTCTTCTTCTTCCTCTTTGTTTCTTCAACGGCTGCAATTGTGTCTGCTGCAACCTCACCTCCTCCACAGTGGGTAGATTTTTGCTCTCTCCTCCACCTTCGTCCTTCCATTGTTGTGCACACCACCGTGGAGCTCCAAGTCTTCTCTACCTCTCAAACATACTAGCTAGTGGGCGCCCTGATCAGGTTGGTTTATTTTCTTCGTTTTTTTTAACAGAATGGTTTATTTTGTTTTTGAAATATAAATTAAATGGTTGAGATTGTGCTTATTATATATTGCTTATATTGCTTATCTATTAAGAAGACTTATTATATATTGCTTATAGCCTGATGTATAATAGAAACAAGTCTTCTTAGTTCTCACCCGTTCCATTGTGTTAAATATGAGTAAATTTTAAAAGTTAATTACTCCCCTGTTTCAATTTGCCTCTCGTTAATTATTGAGTAAAATTTGTTCTTATAAGATAAAATATTATATTAAATAGGGATGTAGTTAGAAAGGTTTTAAATTTAAAGGTAGAGTTAATGAGATTTAAAGATTTCTTTGACTATTGTGGATCATGTTAAAAGTGACTTATAAGAACGATTAGAAGAGTATTAAATTTTAAGACAAAGTTTTTGAACTTATATTTATTTATTTGTTCAAGTGTAACATAATGAAAGTGGGTCATAAAAGTTTCTTCCAATCATTGATTAGTGTATGCCACATGAAACCAATACAATTCATAGTTGTTCATGAAACCGTTAAAACCTCTCATTAAAATCCTACCATGAATTTGGCGAAACCATTTGTTATCTTTAACCCCGTTTAATTTGAAACCTCATAATAAGCTCAATATGTTAACCCTGTTAATACAAAGCCGTTTCTACGGCTTTTCTAAAAGTATAATAGATCCCTGTTGTTCAGTTTTAGGGAAATCTAGCTTTTATAAGGCAATATGGAGATTTATCCATACACACGTAGTGGCACCACCCCATTTCATTGGTCTTGTTCCTGCACCATTAATTAGTATATATAATAAAATAAAATATGATTTATTTAAATTAAAGAAATTCTTGTATTAATTACACACAATTGTTTTGTTAATTCCAAATTCTTGAATTATGAAGAATAATTCAAGCCAAAACTTAAAAAGAAAATGATAACCCCAATATTCATTAAATGATTTTTATCTAAATATTTTCAATAAAACAATTTTATTTTTGGAAGAACTCAACTTAAAATTGTTTTGTTAATATGAAACTCGTTTTGTTTTTAATTCTTCCAAACCTCAAAAAAATTCTTTAATTTAATCTTATTGTATTTATTTTATTATACATTAATTTTATATACATATACTTATTAAAAAAATAAGTTACATAGCACTGAAACCCTTTTAATAGGAGAGATGAGGCTAGGAGGGGGCAATAAAGTTATTAAGCCCATATTTTAAAATCCTAAATTGGGTTGATAACTTAATTAGGCAATCCCATCATATGTCGTTGAGAATTGTACTAAACGTGTGAATGTTATTGGTAATGCCTTAGGTGGTAACAAAATGGATCATAGTTGGATGAATGCTTTGAGAACTAGTGAAGAATATGAGAAAGGGGTGGACGAATTTATTGAATTCGCTAAAAAGAATGCTCTTGCAAGAAATGGGAAGTATTTTTGTCCTTGTGTCAATTGTTTGAATGAGAGTAGACGGGATGTTGATGTCATAAAGGATCACCTACTTTGTGATGGAATAAATCTGCGATACACAAGGTGGATATGGCATGGTGAGGAAGTAACTGATTGTCCGTCACACAAGAAGGAAGCTGTGGATGTCATAGATGAAGATAGAATGGAGAGAATGATTAACGATGTTGAGGCAGAATCCTTTGCGCAGTCGCAGGAGTATGACAGCCTGCGGAGTGATGCAGAGACACCATTGTACAGTGGTAGTAAGTACACGCGGCTGACAGGAACATTACATTTGGTTAACTTAAAGGCAACTTGTGGGTGGACCGTTAGTAGTTTCACATTGCTACTTGAACTATTGTGTGATATGTTTCCGGAGGATAATGTACTTCCAAATCGTATGTATGAGGCCAAGAAAATCCTGTCTATAATGGGTATGGAGTATAAGAAGATACATGCTTGCCCTAATGACTGCGTACTGTACAGAAATGAGTACGGAGGTCTTAGTGAGTGTCCTAAGTGTAAAACTGCACGATACAAAGTGAAAAAAGATGGTGGTTGTGGTGATGTGACAAGTAAAAGGCAACCTTTAAAGGTTATGTGGTATCTTCTAATAATACCACGTTTTAAACGTTTGTTTGCGAGTGCAACAAAAGCGAAGAAGTTGAGATGGCACTCTGATGAGAGAATATCTGATGGGAAATATCTTTGGCACCCAGCTGACTCTCCACAATGGAAAAAAATAGATGAAATCTTCCCTCAATTTGGCAGCGAGCCGAGAAACCTACGGCTTGGGCTTTGTACAGACGGCATCAATCCGTATAGAACTCTTACTAGCACACATAGTGCGTGGCCGGTTCTCCTTGTAATATACAACTTGTCTCCCTGGCTATGTATGAAACGTAAGTATATGATGCTATCTATGATGATTTCTAGACCAAAACAGCCAGGGAACGATATTGATGTCTATTTGGCGCCTTTGATTGAGGACTTGAAGAAGTGTTGGGAGGAAGGCGTAGATGTGTTTGATGCTTATAAGAAGGAGTCTTTCAAGCTACGTGCAATGATTTTCACAACGATAAACGACTTCCCTGTGTACGGAAACTTGTCAGGGTACAGCGTGAAGGGTCACAAAGCATGCCCAATATGTGAAGCAGACACACACTTCCAACAACTAAAGCATGGAAGAAAAACTGTCTACCTTGGCCACAGGAGGTTTCTTCATCGGTTCCACCCGTATCGTAGGCTAAGAAAGCGGTTTAACGGCTTACCGGAGCATGGAATGGCTCCAAAGTCACTAACCGGAGAGGAAGTCTACAGTCGAGTGGAACGTATCCATGTCACTTTTGGTAAGAATCAGAGGGTTGCGGGTGAGAAGAACATATGGAAGAAGAGATCCATTTTCTTTGATCTTCCATATTGGCGTTCGCTTGACGTGAGACACAGTATTGATGTGATGCATGTGGAGAAGAATGTTTGTGATAGCCTTATCAGTACGCTTTTGCACATACCAGGGAAGACTAAGGATGGGATTAATGCGAGATTAGACCTTGTCGATATGGGAATAAGAGAACGGTTACATCCACAACTAAGAGATGATGGTAGAAGGGCATACATGGAGCCAGCAGCGCATACACTATCAAAAGCAGAGAAAAGAAGTTTGTGTGGGTGTTTGCATGAAATGAAGGTGCCGCAAGGGTATTCCTCGAATGTGAGAAGATGTGTCTCAATGGACGATTTGAAGTTAGTGGGAATGAAGTCCCATGATTATCATGTGTTGATGCAACAACTATTACCAGTAGCTATTAGAGGCATAATGAAAGATGAAGTACGAAACACAGTGACAAGATTGTGCGTTTTCTTCAATGCTATCTGTAACAAAGTCATTGACACTGAAAAGTTGGATGAACTAGAAAATGAGGGTTACATTATTTTGTCACAACTAGAGATGCACTTTCCACCTTCATTTTTTGATATAATGGTGCATTTGGTAGTTCATTTGGTGAGGGAGGTAAGGCTATGCGGTCCAGTTTACCTGAGGTGGATGTACCTTTTCAAGCGATACATGAAGATCTTAAAAGGGTATTCTAAAAATCCTTATCAACCAGAAGCCTCAATAGTAGAAAGATATGTAGTTGAGGAGGCTATGGAGTTTTGCAAAGATTATATGTCAGGGAAGAAGGAACAATTTCGGCATGAAGAAGGGAGAAGCAAGGGAACACGAGGACTGAAAGTGAAGAATGTTCCTCGTGAAGAGGTGTTGCAAGCCCACTTGTATATCCTGAATAATACGGAAGAAGTTCAACCTTACATAAATGAACACAGAAACACTTTGAAGAACAAGAATCCAAGGAAGAATGACATGCAGATTGCTATTGAGCAAAACAAGACATTCATGCAGTGGTTCGAGGAAAAGGTTTTGCACGAGATCGGTGTGTCTGAGACAATCGAGTGGCTAGCTTGGGGGCCTTCGTTTCAGGTCATTACTTGGACCGGTTATGATATAAATGGCTATTCTTTCTATACCAAAGAGCAAGATGATAAAAGTACCATGCAAAATAGTGGGGTCATGGTAGAAGCTGAATCTATGCACTTTTCCGGTTCGAGAGACAAAAACCCCATATTAGCGTCTATGGCCTATTATGGAGTTATAGAAGAAATATGGGAGATGACATACAACAAGTTCAAAGTTGCTTTATTTAAATGCAAGTGGGTTAGCAACAATGCCGTGGTAATAGATAAACAATTTGGATTTGTCTCAGTCGATCTTCAAAGAGTTGGCTATAGAGACGAGCTCTTCATTTTAGCAAGCCAGGCGAAACAAGTGTTTTATGTCACCGATCCTGCCAGCAAAAACATGTCCATTGTCCTTAAAAGTAAAAACCAGAAGTATGGTGATCCGACCTTCAACCTTGATGACACACCACCTTTCACAACAACTACACCTCGAACAAATGAAGTAGAATTGGTAGATGATGACGAGTATGCTGTAAGAAATGACCATGGTGAAGGACTATGGGAAACAATATAGAGTAAGACCTTAATTTATAAACGAGAACTGTGTCTTTTCTGTTTTACTTCCCGCTTAGTATATTTCGTTTTCATTGCAATTTATTTACGTTTCTGATGTCGCTTTTTATGTGTTAACAGGAATATGGACAACTCTAGTGATGACGAGAGGCGTAGAGATGACGAAAGCTCTAGCAATGACGAAAGGCCTAGAGTTGAACCCCCTGCAAGAAGGAGGGTTAGAGGCTGTACAAAGATGAGAGCATTGGTTGCACGTCATGAACATCAACAGGAGAGGCTGCATATAGACTTTGATGACAATCTGAATCCAGTTGGTCCTGAGGAAGACCACTTCATTAACTACATAGGACTTTTGGCTCGAAGCAAAGTGCGCATTACCTACGATAATTGGAGATTGGTTCCCCCAAAAACGAAAAACATGATTTGGCAGCAACTTTTGGTATGTAAGCTAAGTTTTGATGCATTGTAGCTTTGTTCTTATTGTTTGAAATATATTAATCTTATGTTTTACCTTGCAGCAAACATACGATATCCCAGACACCATGGAGATGTATAGGCACTGGATGGATGAGGTTCGTGTACGTTGGAAAGGTTTCAAAAACAAGCTAACAGCGCATTACATTCGAGGGGACCTTAGGGGTAAGGATCCATGTGCAACGTATACGTATTTGTCTCCAGAGGACTGGAGGTTGTTTGCGGCATCACGAGCAGATCCTGAGTTTTTGGTAAGATTTCTGTCATCATGATATAGAACTTGTAATTTTCATATACTTTATATCGTTGATTCATTTTTTGTTGTTTTTCATTCATAGAAATTAAGTGCAGCAAATGCCCAGAGGCAAGCAGAAAATAAATATCAACATTTCATGTCTCGCGGTGGATATCGGAAGCTTGAGCGGCAAATGATGGCAGAAGAGTTACAGAAAATGAAGGAAGCAGCGGAATCTGATCCTAGCGTTGTTATCCAGCCACCGGCACCTCCTCCACGTCACAAAAAATGGAAAGCAGGGAGGATTAAGGCTGGGAAGTACATAAATCCGACTGTTGCTGAGGTTGCTGCGAGGATTGTAAGTAGTTATACCATAAGTACCTAATTTTTTACATGTTGCGAGTGGTTTTGATACATTTACGATAAACTGCATGCTACAGGATGACCTGGACGAGCAGAGTAGCCAAGGTTCATTCAATCCAAGTAGACGGATGGACATCTTGTCAACGGCTATTGGGAAGGCAGATGACCTTGGTCGTGTTCGAGGAGAGACATGGGGAGTTAGTGCCGCGAGGTATTTTGGACGAGAGCCATGTTATTCGTCACAAGCTGGACCTAGTAAAGACGTTGTGGCCAAGATTCGAGAGGAGCTCGAACGAGAGATCTAGGCCAACCTTCACGACAAGCTCCGACAAGAGCTGTTGCCAGAGCTTCAACTTGAAATGGCAAAGATGTTTGAAGCACAAAGGGCAAGGGACGAGCATAGAACTCAGGAATCCCCGGCCTTCAATAGCACCAGAGGAAGTTACAACCCTCTGGAGCAACCACTTGGCGCCCCTTCTCCCACTTCAGTGTTGGGACCACTTGGCGACCCTTCTCCCACTCCAGTGTCGGGAGACCCTTGCACCCTCTATTTGGATGATCCACTGTTGCGTGTTGTTGCTGATGCTCTCATTCACACATGTGCTACAACCCACCATAATCAGCAAATTTCGGAGGATTTTCGTAGGGTGAATGTGATGAGTGTTAGAAAGGGGGAAGAAGGTACAGCCATCCCTGTTCCTGATCCAGAGGTTGGCACGTTAGGTCAAGCGATAGGATCTTTCATCCTTTGGCCTCGCAATCTTATTGGTTCAGACGCAACACCTCTAATGGTAGGAATTACCTTACTGTTACTGAAAATCTGTTGGCATCCTAATAACAATTTGTTTTTTGATGTTCTAAAAGGATGACGAAGCTGCGAGCAAATGGCCCTTCTTAGCACGGCTGCAACAGATCTACAAGCGCATTAAACAGATTGACTTGAAGATGCCTCCAGGGATTGTGGGCCAAAAGGAGTATCCCTACACGATTGACAATAAAGATCTCAAGCAGTTTATCAGGTTGGAGGAGATAGATGCAGGCTGGGTCAAATTTGCAGTCCGGTAAGTTTTTTTTCAATTTTCCCATAGAATTCATTTAGTGGTTTTTTGTTTTCATACATTCAAGAATTGATTCCTTATTTTAATTCTATTATAGCACCTTCCATGATCTCTGCACAAACATGGAAAGAAGTAATTGGTATGGATTCTTTTGTCCTGCGAATACGACAGGGGATACTTGTACTGTGGCGCATAGGACTCACTATGTCGGCTACCAAATGGCACAAACCAAACTTCGTTGTTATCTAGCACCTATTGTCCAACGGTTCGTATTTACATTTTGTCAATTTAAGAAGTTTAATAAATAATTGTCTTCTCACTCATCTAACTTCATTTTAATGTGTACATGTTGTTAAAGTTACCACTGGACTTTGTGTGTTATATGTCCCCGCCGCAACGTAGTCTATTGGTTTGATCCCTTGAGTAAAAAGCCAGACAGAGATACAAAATCTGTCTTCGACACGTAAGTTATTCTATTTGTATTTCATTGACAACAAAAATAAATGAATGGTTCTAATTTTTGTTCATTTTGCTTTTCATGATAGTGCTTGTCAAACATATAGAATCCTAGGTGGGTCACGTGAGGGTGCAGTTGTTAAAAAGCCAAAGTGGTTTTATCCCATAGTAAGTACATTCGATCCTACCTAATTGTTTCATTGACGGCCCTTTTAGACATACCTTTATTGATTTTAACAACCAATTGCATCCCTTTGATTAAAAGTGCCCTCGGCAACCTGGCCACACTGAATGCGGATATTATCTTATACTTTATATGTATAACATAACTCAAAGTGGAATTACTAGCGATTTTGAAAAGGTAATCACTTCTTCATTCTCAAATGATAATATTTTTGGTGTTCTAATTGAAATGCTAATTAATTCATTTGCTTGAGATTCATTTCATCAAAGCTTACTTTCTAATTTTCAGATTTTTGATAATGAAGATGCCTACCTACGTGAAGACCTTGATTTGATCAGAGATCTTTTGGCTGGACATCTTCTTCAACATATAGAGCAGTAAACTTGTTATTTTATATCAGTTTGTACTTGTGTGATGACAGCGTTTTGACACTTTCTGGTTGTTTTTTGTTGATATATATAGTAGTAGGTTGTATGAAAGGTTATTGTATGTATATATCGTAAAGATTGTAGTGCTGGATGTCCTTACTAGTTTGTAATGGACAGTGTGGTTTATGAATCCATCTTCTATTTTGTTTCTGCAGTTTGAATTCGTTGGGTAATACAGAATGTAAATTATGGTATAAAAAAAATCTAACTTTTAGACGTCCCAAATTAAGAATTGGGAGGCCTAAAGTCCACCAGGGTGGGACTTTAGACGTCCCAAATGACATTTGGGACGCCTAAAGTCCCACCCTGGCAGGACTTTAGGCGTCCCAAATTGTAATTTGGGACGCCTAAAGTCAGACTTTGGGCGTCCCTATCATTTGGGACGTCTTTTGTTTCAACTTACTACGCCCCCAGTATATACGTCCCCCTGTTTTGGGACGTTAAAGGTGCCAAATTTGGGAGGTTAAAGCCCCTTTTTGTAGTAGTGGAAGAGAGCCTTATTGTCAGTCATATGATCTGAGGCACCTGAGTCAACAATCCAACAATTCCCTGTACATTGTTCTTTTATCACAACCAAAGCTTGAAAGAAATTACCTCTCTTGACCACTGTGGCAGTAGGCTTTATCGTAGTCTGTAGTGTGGCTAGCATTTCCATGATTTTGTGTAGAGGATCACTTTGGGATGATTCCTTGGAAGTTTCAGCCACGTAACCTCTTCCTTTCCCTTTCTTCGGCTTCCAGTTAGTAGGTTTACCATGGAGGTTCCAGCAAGTGTCCTTAGTATGCCCCTGTTTCTTACAATGATCACAGAATGGGCGACCTTTAGAACCTTTTGGTTCCATGGATCGAACAGCAAGTGTTGAGGCCTCAAAAATAGCAGCAGAATTATTCGAATTTTGAAGCATTGATTTTCGTCTATCCTCTTCATTTCGTAAGAAAGTATAGACTTCACGCACAGATGGTAAGGGTTCTTGACTAAGAATTCTAGCCCGAACATCATCATAAATCACATTAAGACCAGCAAGCAACTCATATACTCTCTCTGCTTCTTTTGCTTTGTGATCTTCTTGAGCATCTGCCTCACAATGATAAGTTTGATTCTGTAGGGCATCAAGCTCTTGCCAAAGTGAGGATTTTTCTAGATAATAATCACCGAGTGGTATGTGGTCCTGTTTTAGCTGCCATATCTTTTTCTTGACATCAAATATGCAGGACCTATTTCCCATAAAACTCTTCTTAATTGAGGATGTCATTGCATTGATTAACCAAGAGGATACCAATGCATTTTCAGACTTCAATTTGCGGAACTTCTTAGTTTCTGATGTTGGTGGCCTTTTTGCTTCACCAGTTATATACTCAAGTTTGTCACGTCCATCGAGGGCAAGAGTCATAGATTGAGACCACTCTCGATAGTTATCGCTAGTAAGTTTCTCAGAGACAAGGAGGACCGTGGATAGGTCATTAGAACTAGATCTAGGCACAGAGGAAGAGGCATCTGAAACTGTAGACATAATGACAGGAAAGAATGACAAAGTGGTTTTTCAAATTTCAGAAATACCAGTTTGGTCCGTAGAATTTTCAAAATGACACGCTGGTCCTCCGAATTTGGAAAATGATAGTTTGATCCTCCGAATTTGAAAAATGACAATTTAGTCCTCTGAATTGTGAAAATGACAAATTGGTCTTCAACTCAATTAAATAATTGAGTCAGACTGAGTGGTCTTCAATTGCGAAACTGAGATGGCGAGATTGAGGCTTTGGGTCTTCGAACGCGAACACGAGAACGGCGAGTGGCTGACCGTGTGAGAATGCAAGAGAACGTCAGAGACGTTGACGTGAGAGTGGATCGGATTTCCACCTGAGAGCCCCGAAGTCGAGTGGGTTGGCGGCGAAACCTGGTCAGACTACGGAGCAGAGCGGAAGCTTGGTGAAGTTGATAGGGAAGAGGAAAGTCGTTCGAACCTCCTCCGTGGTCGTTGCTTTCCTTCAAACTCTCTTCTCCGATCCAGATGATGATGACCGACGGTGGTGGAAGAAGACAGATGAAGCTCGCCGAAAAACGGAAGCTCGCCAGAAAAACGTTGGAACCAGAAACACCGATACTGGTTACCGATGACGCCGATGCTGGTTCTGACAAAGTGGAGAACCCAGAGGGCGTGTTGAAGAATTCTGGTATGAATTCGTATTCCTAATCTCTCCTATAGCTCTGATATCATGAAGAGAATTAAAAGATTGAATTTGATTGTATTAAACTGAGAGGATTTACATGGTATTTATAGGAAAAAATATAGACAAAGTAAGAGTGATTAGCGGGAGAGTTGGTGAGATAAATTCAGAGTAATTGATTAAGAGGGATATGGAAGTCAGCAATATCATGCTTGCACCGAAAGAGCTTCTGACTTTTAACAGCAACAAACATTTATACGCCTCATTGATTGAGAGTCTGTCACAGGCAAATAAGGTCGATAAAGCATTTGAGCTATATGCAACCATGATAAGTAGGTAAATTGTTCCGGAGCTTAGCACATTCGTTCATCTCATCAAAGGCCTTACTACGGTGGATAGGTGACAAGAAGCACTTGAATTATCAGATAGTATATGTCAAATGGTCCGTTTCCCTTTCTCTTTCTAAAACCTTAGTTTCAGAACATTGTTAGGAAGCATCTAATGCATTGTCATCTTGGCTCTAGTATTTTGGATGTTAGGTTGTCCAAGATGCCATTGTTTGGTATGTTGGTACCTAATCTGGTGTCATGCAATATTCTGTGACTGCATAACATATTTTGGAAGGTATTTACCATCCAGAAACCATTGGGACCTTACATCATACCATTATTAACTTTATATCCCCGATCCCTTTAATTTCTATAATTTCTTTCACTCTTCATAAGCAATGATAGCAATCCCGTTCGTTGTCTTTACTTTTCCCATATACTTGAGTTTGAAATCGACAGTTTCCTTGGAAGGTCATACTTTTCTTTGAACTAGAGTCAAAGTTTTGAGTTGTAAGGTATTTAATATAGACACCTGGGACTCGTCTACAAGGAAAACAAAACTCAGATAGAGCTAACTGATCTACACATAATCTACTGACCTTAAAAATTATGCAACACGCTTTTCCTTTTCCAGTTCGAACTCCTAGTCTTCCCTTCCCATCCTCTTCTCTAGTTTTCCTTTTCTAATCATAAAATTAATATTTGAATGGTTCAGATTTAGTTTTATATAAAATTTATTTTTATTTTTCTTTATTGTAGTATTGAATAATTATTATAAAAAAGTAATTATAGTAGTTTGAAAATGAGTATTTATGCAGTAAAACTATTGAATAGAAATAAAAAAAAGATGGGTGAAAAATGCCTATTTACAAATTGGATTTTTCACCAATTCTTTTCTAAAAGTAATTATAGACATATGCCGCTCTATTGAAATTTAAATTTAAGAAAAATCCAAATACTATCGATGAGTTAAACTAAATGGCCAAAAATAAAATTTTAAATGAATATATTTTATTTTAATTATACATAATTACAAATTATTTTTAAATAGTATTTTTTAAAACAATATTTTGCTGCAACTGACTCGGGGTCCTGATTCCTAGAAAATTGGTTTCGTGGGATACGAAAACTGAAGGAGAAGCACACAAAGCATTATTAATTTATTATAAATTTATAGAATGTGACATTTCAGGAAACCTCCATCCTTGGATCAGTTCATGATAAATTATTGGGTAAATTACATCAATAACTTCTGAGTTTCGTCCAAATTATATATACTTTATTTTAAAAAATTATACAAAATTCGTTAAAAATGAAAATATAAATTTTACAAATTATTTATTAATATTTTTATTAAATTGCACAAGCATTCTTTCTCCTTTCAAAATATTAATCAATTGCAAATATTTTTCCTGAGCGATTTGAAATTAATGGTCCGTTTTTCTATTTTCATAAGAAAAGTTGTGTATATTTTAAAAATATAAAGATATATATCAATCTAATTTTAGTATATTTAAGATTTTTCTAATTCAATCTTTATTTTGGAGGAAATTGTGTGAATTTTGAAACATAGAGGAGATACTTAAGTTGATTTTAACAAAATTTATGTTCGAATCAACATTATCAATATAAAACATTTTACTATCGATCTAATTTTAACAATAGCAAATATATGTCCTTTAAAAATAAAATATATATATGTATTTTACATGTATGACACTTGAGAGGACACAAACTTATTATAGTATCATCAATGTCGGTTTGATAACCGATTGTTTCAATGCATCACATCCTATCTAAATTACGATTATTGACATGAGAATTACCTATATATCATCAATGAATTATTGACTTTTCGTAAGAATGAGTTTTTAGTTAGCATGAATTTTCTCAATTCAAAATGCTTCTACAACAACCTAATTTTGTGATTTACATAGAGGCTGCAGGCTCTCAAATTGCTGCTCAGAATCGTGTGACAGAAATGATGGAGATGATCCGCGAATGTTTTCCACCTGCGATGGCTGTTGTGAATGAAGAGGGAAAGAACAAAGTTCTATTAGCGGCAGAAAAGTGGATAAAGATGGAAACACTGCATTGCATTTGGCAGTCAACCTAAGTTGGCAGACAACTACACTGGTAGAGCAAGTGAGGCGGTCTCAGGTGCGTAGCTACTTGCTATTATAAAATTTCTTTGGCTAGGCCATGAGATCTAATAGAACATTAAAATACTCATCATCACTTCAAAAAAATAAAAAATTTGTTTGTTTAATTGACGTGAAATCAAAGATTTATTCAATTTCTTTGGATATGCAGTTTGTGAAAGCTTCAGTGCCTTCCGAATTGTGGGAGAAACACAAGCAAGATGGGAAAACCGCAGAAGAAACCTTGAGAGCAGGCTTCGAGAAACAAATGACAAAGGACAAAGAGTGGTTGAATCAAACCTCACAAGCATGTTCTGTGGTGTCGACCGTAGTTGCATCGATGGCCTTTCCCAATGTGACAAACGACTTAGATGCAATCGCATACTACTCATCACTTGTGTCCCTTTCCATGTCCCTCACATCCACCATTATCTTGTTGACCATAGTTTCTGTTCGTTCTCAATCTCTCAAGTTTTGGATATTCCTTCCTCTCATGCTTCATGCTGCTATTTCTCTCATGTTGGGCTCCATTTCCTCTTTGTGCACCTCTCTCATGGTCCGTCATGGCAAATCTTTAACAACTTATGCAATTCTTGGCTCGCCAATCGCCATCTTTAGCATTGTCTCAACCCATATATTCATTGGTCCTCCGTTGAAATCTATGTTTACAAAGGTTCCACCTCCGAACCACAACACCACAGGTCCCATCCGTTACCGAAAGCCCCAGAAAAAGGAAGATGAAACAGATTATGATAGGAATCAATAGCCAGCTCCAAATCATACATCTAGAGCAAATGATTCTTTGCAAGATATTGGAAGCCCTAGGACACGTCCAAGGATTAAAAGAAGGCATACTTTCTGATGAGCATGACTTGTTATTTAGTCTTCTGGATTGAATACATTGTGACAATACAAGTTATATTTGTGGCGGCATTATGAGATCTTATTGAGAGTCTTGGGTGTAATTCCAATTTCTATGCGGACCGACGATGTATGAGATTTGAAGACGCGAAATTAAGTGCATCTTTTATTATTCAAACAACACAATTCATCATCACGTTCATTTAAAAACCTTAGTGTAAGTGATTTGATAGTTTTTTCTCTTTTTTGTTTGCAATAATGTGTGTGTAATAAATATACTATTTCAATATCATAGTACTGTACTTGGAAATTTGTGATAATTATTCCTTGGACCTCACTTATATAACTTCTTTTGTGGGGTGCTCATGATGATGCCAGCCAATCCCACTTGTGGCTGTCATAAAGTCTCCAATGAAGTCACGAGTTTGAATGGGCAGGAAGACAAGGATGCAGATGATGATCAACTGATCTCATTCAAATAATACTTCGACTTTATTATATCACTTAATTAAATTGTTGGGATAATTATCATTTGTAATTAATGAAAAAATTGAGTATGACTTCAATGGTTTACCACATGGTTATATTAGAATAATGAAAAAAAATCTTTACCTTTAGTTTAGAGTAGAGAGTGCACATACCGTTCAACTTGTCCATGTCCTAGTCGGCCTGTTCTTGTTCCACTCATATTGGGAGGGGCCGTCTTGAAATAAAAAAGTGGACCGGAACCGGGATCGGGACGGGATAGAACACAGAATGACCCTGGAGATGTGTCCCTTCCCAACATGGTATATATGTATGTGTGTGGGAAGGGGGGTCACTTATTTACGGCTATAAGTCATGCAGGGGTGTGTGGGACGTGAATGAACATGAATACCACCAGACAAAATGCACTCGATAAGGTTAAGCTTTATAGGATTTGCTGCACATATGACAAAGACGGATGAAATTTAGGATAGTCCAAACGCAGAGTACAAAAAAATATCTTGAGTTCCAAATAAAAGAAAAATAAAGTAATAAGATCTGAACCGTCTAATATTTCACTAGGATAGTCCAAACGAAATTGAGCAAATTTTGCATATCCTAAACACATGGTAAATGCTAGTATGATTGATTTCTTGTTATTCACGATGTGGGTTAGTTTGCTGGCCCAACCTACCAAAAAGTGGCAGGTTCGATCGCGAAATGGCAACCTTTTTTGACACGAGTTTGAAACCTGCATAACCTGGCGTCTAGATTCTCTCCCATGTGCCTCCCATCCCTTGCATCTGCCATATCTAAAATTATACCGTTTTGGGTGTAAATTGGAAGAGTGTTCCATCCTTTTTTTTTTGTTCAACATAACATTTAAGCCCTTTAAGTATTTTTTTAATAGTATCCAATGTTCTAAAATATTTTTTTGTACACTATGTAGCATAAAATAATTTTTCAGGAGTACCCAATATGTGATAAGATACACCATGAATTACTTTTTCACTGATACTCTATATTTGAAATTTATTTTTATCACATTTAGTATCCTAAATTATATTTTTAGATACAACAAAAAGCCTCTAATATGTTTTTCTAGTAGCAATGAGCAACATAAATTTGGGATACTGAGTGTTGGATGCGTTAAAATTTAGTTTAAGATATAGAATGCTATTGGAAAAATACTTCAGGGTGTAGCTTGTCAAATACTGGATTCTACTAAAAATTATTTTATGGTATATAGTGCACAAAAAACTATTTTAGAATATTGAGTACTACTGAAAAAAATACTTGAGGAGCTTGAATGTTAGTTTGAAAAAAAAAAAAAAAGGGTTGAACACCCTCCCAATTTACACTCAAAACGGTGCAGTTTTGGATATGGGAGAGGTAGAGGATGGAAGTCGCCAGAGAGGGAAGCTGGATGCCATAACCCGGGGCTGACCCTCTTTTTATTTACAATTTTTTTTGTCATATTTACAATTTTTATAAAAAGGGACATACCAATTAAAAAAAAAGGACCTTGTAAACCAAGACATAGGGAGTACATTAATTTTGACAATAAAAAGTGTTTTTTTTTCCATATCCTGCCGCTAGTGTAAATATTCATGTAATCATTTTTTGGACCCTATCGAGACATACCCTAGCCTTGATGAGAGTCCCCAAAAGGTCAAAACCTAACTCACTTAAATTTTTATTATTTAAAAAAGGTTTATTTTGTTTCATCAAGGAAGGGAAAGAGGAATACTTTTGAGTGGTTCAGAGGGGTGGAACCAAGGGAAAATAATAAGGGAAAATTTCAGAAAAATACAATAAAAAATGGGAAAAAAATAAATTGATGCTGCGAATTTATCAAATCTTATATCATAACTGAAGTAGGACTTTGGAATTTTTAATTCTAAATAAATGACCAAATTGTTTTGAGTTTAGTTGTAAAATATGAAAGTGAAGTCGTTAATGTAAAATATGATGTTGTTAATATAAATACAGATGTTGTTATTGATCGTTGAAACTTATGCCCTCAAAATTATCCTTGGTTTTTAAGATATAAAGTTGTGAAACAAGAAAATAAAGTCTTTAATGTAAAATATGATATTGTTAATATATATATTGATGTTGTTATTGACCCATAAAACTTGTGCCATCAAAATTATCCTTGGTTTTGAGATATGAAGTTATAAAACATGAAAGTAAAGTCGTTAATGTGAAATCTGATACTATTAATATAGATACAGTGTTGTTATTGACCCCTAAAACTTGTACCCTTAATTAGGGCATTTTGGTCATTTAGTCATAATTGGAAATCCCAAATTCTCACTTTAGTTCTAATTTGGGATTTGATAAATTTGCAGTACCAAATTGTCTTTTCCCATTTTAATTATATTTTTTTTTTTGGAATTTTCTTCAACAATAACACATACATGCACATGGGTTATCATACCTTAAACCATTTTCTTGTTGATTTTTTCCTTTTGTAAAATAAAATAATTATATTACAATTAATTTTTTTTGTATTTTACTATAAACAACTCAACATTAAATGGCTAAGAATTGAAAGACCCTATATACATAAAATTTCTGAGAAAAATACAAATAAATGCTAAGTAACTTGTTATTATTTTTTAGTTATTTAAAAGACTAAAATACAAACTTTTCATAAAAGAGTACAACTTTTGGAAATATTTGTTACAAAACTCTCACCATTGTTATCGGTGATTTCCTACTAATTATGCAATAATTTGTATTTTTTTTTTTGAAATTTAACATAAAATATTTTGCAGGAAACAGTGATTATGTAATTTTACTGATGGAAAAAAATTATGTAATTTTACGTGATTATTAGGGATTAATAGTGCTAAACTGCTTCAGGCCAAAAAAAGTGCCAAATTGCTTTTACCAAATTTGAAAATTTTGTCTTTCAAAATAGAATTAACCAAGCCAATATTGACATGGTGGTGTAAGCAGTGATACTCCTCTGGTCTTATTTATAGAGCAGAGAGATGATATATTTTTTTGTTTAAATTTTTTCAATATATTGAAAGTACCTTATAAATAGGAATACAAGATTTTTTTTTTTGCCAAAAAAAACTTTGGGATATTTTTGGCCTTAATAAGACTAATTATTTTTTACCAACATAGAGTTGGATTAGTGGTATAAAGCCCTATTAGATCCCTATTAGGTCTCGAGTTCAAAGTGTGTTGGGAGGGCAGTCACGAACCCGAATCGAATATTGGATGATAATATTAAAAAAAAGACTAATTATTTTTTATTAAAAATAATTATTTAAAAGCCATCAAATTAAGCCGAACCATGTTAACGGTTTGGAAACCCTCGCTCGCCTCCTCCCCCCATCCGACTGAACCCTTGCTTTTGAGCTCACTTGGAGCTTCCCTGCACATTCTTCCACTTCTACTTCAAGCAATTTCTAAGGCGTATGATTCGAGTTTTTTTAGTGTTTGGTGGCTAATTGCTTTTCAGATTAAATATCTAATGTATAACTTGCGCATTTTCAATTCGTAGATATAATGAATATGGAGGAAGATAATAGAGAAGCTAAGACGTCTAGAGTGAGAGTGTTTGTCGGAGGCTTGGGGGAAGCCGTGACGTCTGATTATCTCTGGAGAATGTTTGGGTCTCTCGGTTCTGTTGACGGAGTTGGAATAATCAGAACCAAAGGTCAAAGCTTTGCTTATATATGTTGACTTCATACCTTCTCCCACGGACCGAAACACTCTTTCCAAGCTTTTCAGCAGGGTAATGATTCAAAACTGCTGTAAATACCAAAGCTTATGCTTTATGGGAACAAATTGGAAATAACCATCATCTGTTATTAGAGTATATTCAGTTATAGCTAACCACATTAGTTAACAAATTAGTTAGACTAGTAAATTAATTCATTTGTACAGTTAGCACATCTTGATTCAATTTGTACAGTTAGCATCTTAGTCTCTTATTTTTTGGTCTATATATACAGACTTGTATTCCAATATTCAGTAATGAAAATCATTTCTCAAATTCATTTCTCTTCTTGCTCATAATTGTGATATGGTATCAGGGCAATAAGGAAGTATTTGACTCCTTATTTTCTTCTCAAATTTTTCTGTTTACTCTTTCGTCTGCTTGTGATAAAGTGACATTCAGCCATTTTACCCTTTCTCTTTGACGCGTGTACCGAGTTGATTTTCTCTTTCTTACTTTACCATTTGAACATGGCTTCATCGTCTTCTTCGTCTTTCGTCAGTCACAGCGCCGGAGCTCTTCCACCAAATCTTGATCCAATTCAAAATATCTCTCACCCATACTACTTACATCCAAATGAAAACCCAGCCTTGGTTTTAGTCTCACCGATTCTGGTCGGGATCAACTACCATTCTTGGGCAAGAGCCATGAAAATGGCATTGATGTCGAAGAATAAACTCTACTTCACAGATCCGTCGGACTCCATTCCAGATCACGGCGATCCTCTTTATTCTGCCTGGCAACGTTGTAACATGATGGTATTGTCATGGCTAACGAGATCCATTTCACCATCTCTTACGCAGAGTATACTCTGGATTGATAAAGCCAGTGATGTATGGGAAGATCTGAGTGCAAGATTTTCTCAGAACGATGTTTTTTGCATTTCCGATTTACAAGAAGAAATTCAGAGTTTACGGCAGGGCAATCTTTCGGTGAGTGATTATTTTACAAAGTTAAAAATACTTTGGGATGAATTTCTGACCCTTCGTCCGATAATGTCTTGCTCTTGTACACCTAAATGCTCTTGTGGTGTTCTTGAGACTTATCGGCGTCATCTGGATCAAGACTATGTCATCCGTTTCTTGAAAGGGCTTAGTGATCGGTTCTCATCGGTGAAGTCTCAAATTATGTTGGTTGAACCTTTACCAAACATTAATCGGGTCTTCGCTTTGGTTCAACAACAAGAAAGAGAGTTAGGTTTTTCTGTAGCTGATATTACTACTTTGCTAGCTAAATCGAATCAATATGGATTCAAATCCCCTGCTTCTGGTTTTGTTAAACCACAATCTGGTGTTTAGCGTCAATGTACATTCTGTGGACGACCTAGGCACACCGAAGCTACTTGTTACAAGAAGCACGGTTATCCACCAGGATACAAGTTCAAGAATGCCAGTATTAACGCTGTATCTTCAGAAATTCCTGCTTCTGGTATAAGCCTTTCTAAACCTAATAGGATTGCAAATGAAACATATAGCTTCACTCCAGAACAATATCGCAAGTTGTTGGCACTAGTTCAACAAGATAGTTCTTCCTCTCAACCCTCAGTTTCGGTTAACAATATCTCTGCAAATGGTACATTCTCTTTTCATTCTGTTCTTAACTCCTGGACAATTGATTCAGGAGCGACAAATCATATATGTCCTAATTTTGCCTTGTTTCATTCTTATAAGCGTATACCGTCTATCATTGTTCATCTTCCTGATGGTACTCGTGTTTCTGCTTCATTTAGTGGCACTATCATCTTTTCTTCCTCATTCATGATACAGGACGTTCTGTATGTACCAACATTTCGTTTTAATTTGATCTCTGTATCTCAACTCACTGCCAATATTCCTTGTATGGTTTCTTTCCAGAAATCACAGTGCCACATCCACCACCGGTCTTCAGAGAGGATGATTGGTTCAGCTGAGGTCATTGAGGGGCTTTATCTCATGAAGATTGCAGATATTGTTTCACCTATTGTTGGTACTATTTCCACTAGTCTTACAGATCAATTTCCCTTTGATTTGTGGTATTTTCACTTAGGTCATCTCTCACGCAATACTTTGTACACCATTCACAAACAATTTCCCCACATTTTATACAATTCCTCTTTCAATTGTTGTGATATTTGTCACTTTGCTAAGCAACGAAAGTTGCCTTTTCATGTAAGCACAAGTTCTTCTAATAAAATGTTTGGTTTAGTTCATATGGATATTTGGGGCCCATATCATTTACCTTCTATTCATGGCCATCAATATTTTTTAAATGTGGTTGATGATCATACACGTTATACATGGATTTATTTGCTTCACAATAAATCTGAGGTTCGTTCTACCATCCAAACTTTTGTAAACATGGTTTCCACTCAGTTTAATTCAGTTATCCAAATCATTCGGTCTGACAATGGATCAGAATTTCAAATGAAAGATTTTTTTGCTCAGCATGGTATTTCTCATCAAACTACTTGTATTGAAACTCCTGAACAAAATAGCAAGGTAGAACGTAAACATCAGCATCTACTTAATGTTACTATGGCACTTTTATTTCAAGCTAATCTTCCTAAAATTTTCTGGTCTTATGCTCTTACACATGCTACTTACCTAATTAATAGGTTACCTACACCAATTTTGCATAATAAGAGTCCATATGAAATGTTGTTTCACAAGCCACCTGATTTTAGCATGCTACGTGTGTTTGGATGTTTATGTTTCTCTTCTACTTTGGTCCATGGTCGCAAGAAATTAGATAAACGGGCCCATATTTGTGTTTTTTCTTGGGTTTTCAAGAAGGAACTAAAGGATATGTCTCTTTAGATATTCATACTCGCCAAATATATGTTTCAAGAAATGTGCAATTCTATGAGTCTCAATTTCCCTTTCATCAACCTTCTCCAGTTCTGCACCTACTATTTCTTTACCTCAAGCTTCTCCTCCTTTAGATTTTTCTGATCAGTCTCCTTCTTCTGCTGCCTCTTCCTCTTCTAGTTCTATTTCCTTTCTACTTACTGCACCTACAGATCCTCCATCCACTTTTCCTCCTTCTCCTTCTTTTCCTTCCCTTCATCGTTCTACTCGCCCTCATAAACTTCCTCAATATCTGCATGATTATCATTTTGCTCTTCAATGTTCACCAGTGTTACCAGAATCTTTGAAGACATGTATTTTTCATCCTCTTTCTAATGTTCTTTCCTATCACAAATTGTCTCCTTCACTTTTTCATTTTGTTTGTTCTATTACTACTGATGATATTCCTAAGACATACAATAAAGCTATTCAACATGAGGGTTGGAGGAATGCTATTTCTGCTGAGCTTGATGCTTTACAACAAAATAACACTTGGGTGATTGCTGATTTACCCTCTGGTAAGCATCCTATTGGGTGTAAGTGGGTTTTTACTAAGAAGTATAATTCTGATGGTACTTTAAATCGTTACAAGGGTCGTTTAGTTGCTCGTGGTTACACACAAGTTGAGGGCATTGATTACAATGATACTCTTTCTCCTGCTGCTAAACCTACCACTATTCGTTTATTTCTTGCATTAGCTGCTGCTCATAATTGGCATTTAAAGCAATTAGATGATAATAATGCTTTCTTACATGGTGATCTTGATGAGGAGGTGTACATGTTACCTCCCCCTGGTTTATCTGTTACTGCCAATAAGGTTTGTAAACTGCAACGTTCTCTTTACGGTCTTAAAAAAGCTAGTCGTCAGTGGTACTTTAAGCTGTCTCAAGCTCTTCTTTCTTGTGGATATCATCAGTCCCAGGCTGATCATTCCCTTTTCCTCAAGAGTTCTGATTCTTCTTTTACTGCCCTTCTTGTATATGTTGATGATGTCATTCTTTGTGGCACTGATTTGACTGAGATTAATGCTATTAAATCTTATCTTGATAATTGCTTCAAAATCAAGGATCTTGGTGATGCTAAATACTTTCTTGGCTTGGAAATTGCTCGTAATTCTACTGGGATTTCTTTATGTCAAAGGAAATTTGCCCTAGATATTTTGGCAGAATCTGGTTTTTTGGAGTGCAAACCTGCTAAGACTCCTATGGCTTCTCATTTGAAGTTGTCTAAGGATTCTGGTCTCCCTTTGACTGATCCCTCTAATATTGCTCAGTTTCAAACTATGGTAGGTTGGTTGCTTTACCTCTCTAATACCCGGCTAGATTTATCCTTTGCTGTCCAACAATTGTGTCAGTTTGTTCAGCAACCTACTAGTGCTCATCTCAAAGCTCTTTTCAGGATTTTGAGATATATTAAAGGGTCCCCTGATTATGGTCTTTTCTTCCCTGTTTCTTCTAATTTGAAGCTTAATGCCTTTAGTGATAGTGATTGGGCTGGTTGTCTTGATACTCGCCACTCTATTACTGGTTTTTGTGGTTTTTTGGATCAGGCTTTAATCACTTGGCGCTCTAAAAAGCAGCCTACTATTTCTACTTCTTCTTCAGAGGTTGAATATAGGGCCCTTGCTGCTACTACTTGTGAGTTACAGTGGCTTTGTCATCTGTTACGCGATTTTGGCTTACCTCCATCTAGTCCAGCTTCTCTTTACTGTGACAATCAATGTGCTCGTCATATTGCTGCTAACCCCACTTTCCATGAACGTACCAAGCATTTGGATATTGATTGTCATGTGGTACGTGAGAAATTGCAGCAAGGTCTCATCCACCTCCTTCCTATCAAGTCTGAAGATCAGCTGGCTGATATTTTTACCAAACCATTGGCTCCCTCTATTTTTTGTACATTACTTACCAAGCTGGGAATGATTGATATACATTCTCCAGCTTGAGGGGGGTATTAGAGTATATTCAGTTATAGCTAACCACATTAGTTAACAAATTAGTTAGACTAGTAAATTAATTCATTTGTACAGTTAGCACATCTTGATTCAATTTGTACAGTTAGCATCTTAGTCTCTTATTTTTTGGTCTATATATACAGACTTGTATTCCAATATTCAGTAATAAAAATCATTTCTCAAATTCATTTCTCTTCTTGCTCATAATTGTGATATCTGTAGAATTGTTTCATATTATGCCTTGTAATTATTTTCTGCATTCTTTCGCACTGGCTTAATCAAATTCTCTCTTTTATTATTTTATGTGTTCTGCTGGCAAGGTCTGTGTGTGCGCATACTGGCATGAGTGTTTTGGGTTCATTCTTCTTTTTGAATGTAATGTTTTTATACTTTCACGTGGTCTAACATTTTCCTGGGTTTTTGGGGAGGGGGAGTGGTTTAAAATCAGAGGGTATCTTTTTCCTTGCATAAAAAGAATGGTGAATGATAAATGGGACATACGTAAGAAAAAATTAAATCTGTTGCAATTATAAGAATGTACCTACTTTATTAGTCTTTTGCACGATAGATATAATTAATATATGACGAGGCATGTTTTTGGACAAGTTAGATAGAGTGTTGCTTGGTTAACTAATGGAGAAATAGTATTGCAGGAATCTCTTGATAATGTCTGGGAGATAATGGATGATCTCAGAAAATTCGTGTATGCAATTCATGCTTGTTGGGAACAAGATAGATAAATTTTTTTCGCTTGAAAGATTTTGTCTTCACAAGAAGTTATTGAGTTCCACTTAATGTAGATCAAAGATTAAATTTGGTTTAGGGACTAGCAAGGCCTTGATTGTATGTGTAATATTACTGTGCATAAAGAATCTTAAATCAGTGACATTGGTCTTAAAGCATTATTGTTTGTCTGGCAGACAATAATATTGAAATGGGCATAGCATGGAGGTGCCAGTAATGATAAGCTAGTGTAATAGGCCTTTTAGGAACTTATGGTTTTGAACTTTTTAGAATATATATATATATATATATCAAAATTGGCTTTCACTGTTATAGAGTTTGATTTTTGTTTTAGCTATTATAGAGTTTGATAAGATAAATTTTGTCTTCCTTTAGATCCTATTCAGGTCATTTCTCCTTGCTCTTAGTTTTTCTCTCGATCTTTGCTTGTTAGGAAAACATTTGGATATGCTTATCCGCTTTGTAGTTCTATGGGTTTTGTACGTGTTATGTTGGATGTGTGTGTTTTTATGTTGATATATTTTCTTACATGCATGCACACAATATAATGGATGTCTCTGGAAGGGTGGAAAGCTAAAGCTGGAGAAGGCTAAAGAACATTATCTTGTACGTTTGAAACGAGAGTGGGAAGAAGATGCTAAGCTTGCTAGTAGTGAGGAGCCTGGCACTAGTCCTGATCCTGATGAAAGCATTCCCTCAAAAGAAATGCCTGGCAAAGAGAGTCTAAAGACAAAGAAGCTACGGATTTTCTTTCCCAATTGAGAAAGGTGGGTTATAAATTGAAAAATTTTCCTTATGGGGGCTTCTTAGAGATCTTCATTTTCATTTAGGGAGATTGGCAGAAGCTGCAATATAGACATATTGTCTCTGTTCTTTACCTCCAATATGGGCATTAACTGTGTTTATTTATACCACCAGCCGCAATTAGCAATATGTTGTTATTGTAAATCTTGAACTAAGTGCAAAACTACGTCAGTTCATACCCAATATAGGATCAGTCAAATGATATGACTACTCTAAATGGGACATGTCAGGGTCATGCCTGCTAAAATTAGTGGGTCTTCATATGATAAATGTTTTATATTGAATGTAATTTGTCCATTGTTCTAAGAATTGTCATATTCCCCTGTATATATTTTGTTTTACTGCTTGAGTAAAGATGCTTCCTGTATATAGTGATTCATCATGATTCATATTTTACCTACTTGTGCAGGTGAAATCCACACCATTCACTGGAACTGGAAAGCACAAATATAGTTTCCCGAAAGTTGAAGTTCCTCCTCTCCCAGTGCATTTTTGTGATTGTAAGGAACATTCTAGCCCTTCTGGCACAATAAGACCAAAGCAAGTTCATAATAGGGAAGCAGAAGGTGGTGGGAGGAATGAAGAAATTAACATAATGAATGTTGTGATGAACAAACTATTTGAAAGGGAAAACTTGTCAAGTCCCACACATATTGAAAAGGAGCAGAACTCAGATGTATCACCCGGTGGTTTACAATCTGATGAATCTAATACTACTAAACTTTTTATAGTAGCAAAAATATTTATTTTGTTTCATGGAGCTAGGAAGGGAGAGAGGAAGAATAAATCTTGAGTGGTAACCTAATTCAGAATTTTCCAATTTTTAAATTCTTTTTCTGTCATTTTCCCTTGATTTTCCCCTTTTTTCTTAAAAATAAAATAATTATATGACAATCTATTTTATTTTAAGAAATTTAACATTTTTTATGAGAAAAATAAATCAACACTAAATGGCTAAGAATTGAAACAGACAAAGTTCCGAAAAGTACAAATAAATGCTAAATACTATTTTTTTCAGTTATGTAAAAGACTAAAATACAAACATTTTCGTAAAGGAGTGTAAGTTATGGAAAGTTAATATGAAGTTTTGGAAGTATAATTTGGAACAAAAATTTCACAAATGTCTTCTATCGGTGATTTACTACTATGTAATAATTTGTAATTATTTTTTAAAATATAACACAAAATATTTTGTAGGGAACAGTAATTATGTAATTTTATCATTTTGCATGATTATTAATGATTAAAAGTGCTTTACTGAATTTGAAAATTTTTTGTTCCAAAATAAAAGTAACCCAACCATAAGGTTTAGGGTTATCACGAAAGTGCTTAGTACGTAGAAGACTATGTCAGATTATGGGGAAAGTAGTAAGGTGATCACCAAATGTAGCTTCATTGCAGGAATGCAAAGCAGTGACAATATCATAATTGTGCAAGAAGTGATTCATTCAATGAAGAGTAAACAAGGTAACTCTGGATGGCAAGCAGTAAAAGTTGATCTTGAAAAAGTTTATGACAGATTAGAATGGCCTTTTATTCATAGAACTCTTCAGGAACTGGGGATTGATGGGAGAATGTGCCATCTTATCATGACTTGCATCTCCTCTTCATCTTTTAGAGTGCTCTAGAATGGTGATACTACAGAGGAGTTTCAACTGACTAGAAGCATTAGACAAGGAGATCCTATATTCCCAAATATTTTTACCTATGTATGGAAAAACTAAACCATATCATCAAGGATGCTATAGAGGATGGCCTCTGGAGTCCCATTCGGTTAAGTACGAGGGGACCTCCAATATCTCACCTATTCTTTGCAGATGATTTGATCCTCTTCGGTGAGGCATCAAGCCTTCAAAATGATATCATGATGAGTTGTATGGAGGCTTTCTGTACTAGCTTTGGACAAAGAATGAACAAGATGAAGACGAAAATCTGTTTCTCTAACAACGTTCAATCCTCGAGATTCTTGGAGCTTAGTAGATGGATGGGGGTGGGACTTACAAGTGACCTAGGGAAATACTTGGGAATAACACTACTTCATAAAAGGACATCATATGTGATCTTTGCCCCTATTATCAAGAAGGTGAAAAAGAGAACATCGACCCTTCCTACTTATTATATGCAAACAATCCTCCTTCCTAAAAGAATCCTCTACGATCTGGAATGGTGTAGTAGGAGTTTTTTTTTTTGGGGGGGGGGGGGACACTGATGAAGGAAGAAAGTTGCATTTTTTACCACGTGACTAGGTACTAAAGGAGAAACAAGTGGATTAGGCATAAAGGACCTCTGAAACCAAAACAAGGCTTTTATTATGAAGCTTTGTTAAGGCCTTATATATCATCGAGACTCATTATGGGTGGAACTTCTTAGAGCTAAGTACAATTGCGGGGATCAAAAAATACCTACCATTGATCCAAAGCAGAATGCATCTCTTACTTGGAAGGGTATATGTACAGTATGGGAGAAGTTTAGATCGGGTATTGGTAGGAAGATCGGTAATGGGGCTATCACTTCTTTTTGGTTTGATAATTGGTCAGAATGTAATGCCCCCCTGATTGATTTTATCCCGGGCAGTGAATGAATGATTGATCGAAATGAGTGAGTTGCGGATTATGTCATGTTGAATTGTGAATGGGATAGAAGGTGAATGCAATATTGGTTATCTAATAACCTTATTGATCGTATTACTAGTGCACACACACCCCGTGTCGTGAGGAGAGAGGAGAGGACAAGGTATATTGGAAACCATCCTCTGATGGTTATTTTTTTTGTAAAGTCTATGTATCGTTTTCTTTTTGCGAGTAACCAGCAGAGTGGAGATAGCATTTGGAAGTAGCTTTGGAAATGGCCAATATAGGAGAAAATCAAATCCTTTGTAGCTCTTCTCACATGACCGGGTTCATACAGCGCAATTGAGGATGAGAAGAGGAATTGCTGATTCTACAAGCTGGCCTTTTGCATGTAAACAGGAGGAAGACTCAATGCACTTACTAAGGGATTGCTCTAATGCTACGGAGAGATGGAAATCTGTTTTACAAATGGAGCACAGGACCACCTTCTTCACACTATAGGGAACACAATGGGCAAAGTGGAACCTTACAAGTGAAGCTGGAGCCAATTATACAAAAAAGATTCCATGGCCAACTCTCTTTAGCTACATTTGTTGGGACATATGGGTGTCTTGGTGCAACCATCTATTTGGGGAGGAAAACACAATGGGGAGCTTAACCGTCGATGCAAGGTTTTTCAAGGCATGCTTTGACCATAACCTTATGAGGCACAATATTTTCCCTAATAAGGTCCACTCTACAAGGGAGTGTCTAATGACTAGGGATGAGTTCGTGAGATTAGCAGTGGATGGTTCGGTCATAGAGAATAGGAGAAGTGGTTGAGAAGGAGACATTTTCCACTAGGATAGCCGATGGTTAAGAGGATTCAGCTGCAAAATCACTACAGTTACTCCTACCATTACGGAACTTATTGGGTACATACCTGGACTACAACTTTGTTGGTCCAAAGGTTTCAGGAAAGTTATTTTGTTATCTGATTGTATAGAGGCAATTAATTACACTCTTAAAGCGTATGATAGTGACTATCCCTTCAAAGATGTTGTGGATGAAGTTAGATTAATCCTAAATAGAAATTGGCTAGTGTTAGTATCACATGTCCATAGGGAGAACATGAAGATAGCTGATTATTTAGCTAAATAATCTTACAGACTAGAAGGCAACTTTTGTCTCTATGATCACCCTCTACCTTTTCTTCAAGAGGTGAATGCTAATGATGGAGCTTGATAAGTTTTTGGGTTTTTGATGTAGCTATCTTCTGATGTATTTTGTTTGACAAATTAGTAATGAAATTCAGTTCATATTCAAAAAAATTAACCTAACCACGATGCCGGATATATGATCCTAAACTATACAGTCTCACTCCGTGATATTTTTGGCCTAAATAAGACTAATTATTTTAAAGTTGTTATTAAAAAATAATTATTTAAAGAACCATCAAATTAAGCCGAGCCATGTTAACTGTTAATGGTTGGAAAACCCTCCCTCGCCTCCTCGTACCCATCCATCCGAACCCTTGATTTTGAGCTCACTTCGAGCTTCCCTGAACATTCTTCCACTTCTGCTTCAAGCAATTTCTGAGTCCCGCGGTAAGTATTTTTTAATATATTACTGTTTAAATGCAGTTTGAAGCGTTTGATTCGAGTGTTTTTAGTGTTTGGCGGCTAAGTGTTTTTCAGATTAAATATCTAATGTATAACTTGCGCATTTTCAATTCGTAGATATAATGGATATGGAGGAGGATAATAGAGAAGCTGAGACGTCTAGAGTGAGAGTATTTGTCGGAGGCTTGGGAGAAGGCGTGACGTCTGATGATCTCAGGAGGATGTTTGGATCTCTGGGTACTGTTGACGGAGTTGACATAATAAGAACCAAAGGTCGAAGCTTTGCTTATGTTGACTTCATACCCTCTCCCACGGATCAAAACTCTCTTTCCAAGCTTTTCAGCAGGGTAATGATTCGAAACTGCTGTAAATACCAAATCTTATGCTTTATTGGATCGAGTTAGAAATAATTATCACCTGTATAATTGTTTCAGTATTTTGCCTTATTATTTATGCATCCTCTCTCACCTGACTTGTTAAGTTCCACTTAATGTAGATCAAAGATTAAATTTGGTTTAGGAACTAGAAAGGCCTTGATAAATTCTTGAAATTAATGTAATATTAAGAAAGAAGATCTGGAACTCTGGATTGTATGTGTTGAATATTACTGTACATCAAGAATCTTAAATCAGTGTCAATGGTGTTGGAGCATACTTGTTTGTCTGGAAGATAATAATATTGAAATGGGCATGTCATGGAGGTGCCAGTAATGATAAGTTAGTGCAACAGGCCTTTTAGGTGTGGAAGTATGCAAGAACTTATGGTTCTGAACTTTTTAGAATATATATCAAAATTGGCTTTCACTGTTGTAGAGTTTGATTTTTGCTTTAGCTGTTATAGAGTTTGATGAGATAAATTTCGTGTTCCTTTAGATCCTATTCAAATCATTTATCCCTGCTCTTAGTTTTTCTATCTCTATCTTCTCTTCTTAGGAAACATTTTGATGTACTTATCAGCTTTGCAGTTCCTTGGGTTTTGCACATGTTTATGTTGGATGCGTGTGTTTTTATGTTGATATATTTTCTCGCATGCATGCGCACAGTATAATGGATGTCTCTGGAAGGGTGGAAAGCTAAAGCTGGAGAAGGCTAAAGAACATTATCTTGAACGTTTGAAACAAGAGAGGGAAGAAGATGCTAAGCTTGCTAGTGGTGATGAACCTGGCACTAGTCCTGATCCTGATGAGAGCATTCCCTCAACCGAAATGCCTAGCAAAGAGAGTCTAAAGACAAAGAAGCTACTTATTTTCTTTCCCAAATTGAGAAAGGTGGGTTAAAATTCGGAAAATTTTCCTTCTTTGGGCTTCTTAGAGATCTTCATGTTCATTTAGGGGGATTGACAGAAGCTGCTATATAGACATATTGTCTCTGTTCTTGACCTCCTATATAGGCATTAACTGTGTTTATTTATACCACCTGCCGCAATTAGCAATATGTTGTCGTTGTAAATCGTGAACTAAGTGCAAAACTACGTTAGTTCATACCCAATGCAGGGTCAGTCAAATGGAATGACTATGCTTAATGTCACATGTCAGGGTCATCCTGCTAAAGTCTAGTGTGGCTTCAGATGATAAATGTTTTATATTGAATTTAATCTGTCAATTATTCTGAGAATTGTCATATTCTCCTGCATATATTTTGTTATACTGCTTATGTAAAGATGCTTCCTGTATATAGTGCTTCATCATGATTCAAATTTCACCTACTTGTGCAGGTGAAATCCATACCATTCACTGGAACTGGAAAGCACAAATTAAGCTTCCCAAAAGTTGCAGTTCCTCCTCTCCCAGTGCATTTTTGTGATTGTGAGGAACATTCTAGTCCTTCTGGCACAATAAGACGAAAGCAATTTCATAATGGGGAAGCAGAAGGTGGTGGGATGCATGATGAAGAAATTAACATAATGAATGTTGTGATGAACAAACTATTTGAAAGGGAAAAGATGTCTAGTCCCACACATTTTGAAAAGGAGCAGAACTTGGATGTATCACCTGGTGGTTTACAATCTGATGAATCTGAAGCAGACAGCGCATCTGATGATGATGGTCTCATCATTAACATGGAGACAAAGAAAAAGAACACAGATATAATAGGTAGCCTGGAACTTGAAAGAATATTAAGAAATCAGGTTAGGTTATGTCTGAATGGTACTGTCTGTATTGCGGTTGTTTCATTATATGTATTTCTCTATTTTATCTAAATTGTTATCCTGGATTTTCAGGAATCTGAATTGAACAAAGCAAAAGTTTTAAAGGATGAACCAAACAAGAATAAGCTTGAAGTGCAGAAAAGCAATAATATTGCTCCTGACAAGAAGAGAAAGCCCCGTCATAATCTTGAAGGGAAAAGAAATGGTTCTACGTCTACTACCTCTGAAGGCAAGGGACGCATGCACAAACAGCCTGATGAGATGAGCTCACAGGTACACAGCACTGAGTTAGGAGGTGGTTTTAGTGAACCAACTAAAGTTTCATGGTCTCAGAAATCTTCATGGAGCGAACTTCTTGGTGATGGAGGCAGCAGTTGTTTCAATGCCTCCTATATGCTGCTAGACTCTAATTCTAGTGAAAAACAAGGTTCTGATGGTCTCTGTCAACCTGAATCAGCTAAGAATACAACTGAGCACATTGTGATGGAGGGAGGCGAGGAGATTGAACCTGCCAAGGCAGAAGTAATGGAAGAACTTGCTGAAGCACAGCCTACCATACAAAATGCCACGTCCAAAGAGTCCGGCAGAGGTGTTGCCTGGAAGCAAAAGCAATCTTGGACACAACTGGTTGGTCAGAATAACAATGCATTCAGCATTTCTCAGATTTTTCCTGGAATCTCTTCTCAGAAGCCAGTGGTGAAAGAGCCTGCTGAAAACCTTGCTGGTTCTGGTGATGCCGAGTGTATTGATTTAGCCAAGGAATCTAACAATGAATCTGTTGGAGACGGGTTGAACTTGGTGAAGAGTGGCCCGGAAAAGAACCATAATGCTTTGGCTAAGCATGCTTCCATTGAATCTGTTGGAGATGGGTTGAACATGACCAGGAGCACCCCAGAAAAGAGTCAACATGTTACTGGCAATGATGTTGCCTCTGCTCCCATAAATGAGGAAAAATGTGACACACACACAAATGAAACATCCACAACAGAGATTAAAATAGGCGAGACTTGCTCATTTATGAGGAATGCTGCTTCGTTGAAAGAGTGGGCGAAAACCAAGGTTGCCCTGAGTGGATCACTCAAAAGGAAACGTGGGGAGAAGGGGCATCAAGCCCTTTACTACTGAAAATCATGACTGCAGTTGGGTTATGATGAAGTGCAAAACTTGGGTTAACATGTGGATTTTACTTCATTTTATTTCAAATCAGTAGCACTATCGAATCTAACCATATTTTTTTACGTGACATTTTTTAGCTGAAGAATCCTGTAACAAATAACCAGAGTTCCCCCCACGTTTTTTACCTGGGTTAACCCTTGAATATTGCTGTTTGTATCATATTATACTATTATTTTTCATTTTTAAAGAAGAGCAGAATTTAAGAGACTTTCATGTTGGTAGTTAGAAGATGCTATTGCCATCAACTTAATTTCGGAAAGCTTACTGTCATCGATATAGTTTTAATGCTTTTAAAATTAAAGTTGGCCTTGATTTTGGTGTTACGAATATCTGAACAAGAGACGCAGACTGAAGTAGTCTTGTCGCTTCTGGTTGAGTCAAACAAATGGAAGCAAAATATAAGTGCTATAATTCATTTCTTTGAATTTATCAGAGAACTAAGCTTGCACTTATGGAAGCAAGATTTTCTTGGGGAAGTGAAATTTTTTCAGTTCTTACGCTTGAGTTCATTTTGAGTTCTATATATATATATATATATTTATAAAGTTGGGTTCTATATTTACCTCATTGAGCACATTAGGTAAAAGTGCACTAAAGGGTTCAAAATATAAGATATTATCTAATTCAAACGAATAAAAAATTGTTAGTTAAGTCATTTAATGTATCTTAAATTGATACAGTTTGCCCATTTTACCCATATTAAAAAATGTGATTTTCAAATATATATTTATTATTTCAACTCTCTCTCCTACAAGAGGTAAAAATAGAAAACAATCATTAATTATTCTATCAACCTCTTATATTTTAGACCAAAATTTCCTTCGAGAAAACTTCATTATAATTTGGACAGGAGGAAGTACAAATGCAGACGAAGAATGTTAACCAAAAATATTTGTTACTTAGACAGGAACAACTCAAGGATGCTAATAGCAAACATAGACCACATTCTCATTGATTTTTCTTATAGAGTTATATGCTAGAATTGCTAGCGTTTTCTTTGATAGTAATTCTATAATCAAATTCAGTACACATACAAACCAAGAAACCTTTGCTACTTTATGTGACCAAGAAATTCAGTACAAGTTCAATGACTCGAGCACCCGGCGAGCTTGGATTTGTAGAGCTGTTAGTCTCTGTTCAGGATCAAGCGTTGACCCAAACTGACTTGCTGTCCAAATCAAGGAAGCTGATTTCTCCCCAAGCAGGTGGCTTACATCTTCATGTATGGATGCCAAAGGAGCCCTATCCCTTCCATTGACATGTCCAATGAGAAGCAACAAAAACTCCCCACGTTTCAACCTGCATCAAGTTGGAAGCGTGCATGGGTTTGAAATTCTCATTTACTAAAGAAGTAATGCTGAGCCATAAAAGACAAGATATAGTACATGTGGCAATTTCGATTAAGTTGGAAAAATCATCACCTCTATACCTATATACAACTATATAATATGTGTTGGAAAATGAATATGATTTTTCATCCAACATTATAGAAAAAATAAATTGGAAGGCAATCTAATCCATCATAACAGGATGTATGAATTGCAATCTCTAAAGCAGGGAGCCCAAATATAAATAATTATCAATATGTGAGTATTTAAAGGGACAACGTGAATATAAAATGGAGGCAGCCAAAATAAGGATGTTGAGACGGATGTGTGGTCATACCAGAGAATATAAGATTCGTAATGATCAACTACGCAAACGAGTTGGAGTGACATTTATAGAAGGGAAAATAGTAGAAAATCCTTTAAGGTGGTATGGACATGATCAAAGGAGGCCACTGAGTGCACCGATGGGAAGGGTTGATCAAGCAGTATGGAGTTCTGTAAAAAGAGATCGAGGAAGACCGAAACAAACACTCAATGAGGCTGGAGAACAAGATCTTTTGGTTAATAAGCTATCCAAAGATTTGGTTTTCGATAGAGCACAATGACGTCACGCCATCCATATAGCTGACCCCACTTAATGGGATGAAGGCTTTGTTGTTGTTGTGGTGAGTATTTGACATGTAGCACAATGAATTCAATCCCAGACATCATTCAAACAAGTGCAAATACTGGTTGCACAAAGAACAAGCAGTACCTGAGATTTTCATCTGCTTGCTTGTCTCGTATGAGGTCTGCAACTTCCATAATACCATTGCATTTCTCAAAATCCTGATCAATCATAAGCAAAAGAGATGCAACTTTTAGAGGTGACGGAGCAAGAATGTTCGTTGCAGCAAAACCTCAGACAAATTCAGATAATTATCAAGATGAAAGGTTTTCTGACATTTATTGGGAAGTCTAAAAGTTAAGCCAATAACTCAGTATTTTACCTTCTTCAAACAAAAATAAAACCTCAGAAAAATTGGATAATTTTTCTTGAGTGGTTAGTATGCAAAAATTTTATATACTAAACTTTTAGAAATTTGATCTGGAAAATTGGAACGGGGATCATGAGTTCCTATATATTTGAGCCAATATCTTGTATCTGAAATCTATAATACTTAAGACTTTAGGATGTTTGCTCACTAAATTCCTTATTGGTGAATCTCTAGAAAACACTATTATTAATGTGTTTTTGACCTATGAAAAGGATAATCCACAAATTCAACTGATGCCAAGACGAGAGTTCAACCATTTGATTGGGTGGTGAATCCACCATTATAGAGATTAGAGCGTCCAAACATGCGCCTTGCTCAAGTACTCCCCGAGTGGATAATATATTCATCAAAACCTGCAAAGGTAAAAGAAAATTGATTCCCTCTGTCTATGCATTTAGTCTCAGTGCAATGTCCAAAACTAAATAACGAAGAATACATGCTCAAATGATGCGAAATCAAAACAATAACATAATAAAACCCTCGAATTGTTTCGAACAAGAGGGAACTTTAAGTTATTGGGCAGAAACCCAAAGAGAAGCATGTAAATAACGTAATGAAGGCACTCAAACAACAGTAGAATGCTAAGCTTTGGGTATGTTGTAACCAGATCTAAATTCTCAGTAAAAGATATAAAGCGGTTGTCCAACTCTAAGGAGGATAATGGTTGGCGTTTTTAAAAGCTACTGCATAAAAAAAATAAATTCGTACGGGAATTGCCTTGTGTTGGTGGGCAAGAGAAGTACTCCGAGGGTGAAGCAAACAACAACCTTCCAATACTCGAAGCGCCAATGCAACTTCAGCATCAGTTGATGGACTTGTTATCTTCATTGGCTCCACACCAAATATATGATTCAAATTTGCCACCTTATCATCATTGTAGTCATCTCCTGTTTCTTTTAGAGAGTGTTGAAAAAGCACTGGAACCACTGTGTAGACACAACCAGCTGAAATTCAAAACCAAACAGACTAAAACAAGCAATCTCCCAATCAACACAACTTACATACCTTGAAGTTCTGGAATAGATTGGGTTTGATTAAACAGGTCTATAGTTGCATCAGATTCAGCCACATTACGGAGGAACTTGAGAATAGAATGAAGCCCACGGACCCGAAGGAATGAGAACTCAGCACAAGCATCTCTGAGACCTGTTCTAAGAGCAAGAGTTACTTCCCTGTATACTCTCTGTTGGTTAAGAGAGTTCACCAGCTCCCCCACTGCTGTAGAAGCCATCTTATCTCCATCTGACTCTGTTGATTCTCCTTTCCCTTCTTGAAATTTTTCACTCCACAATGGCTTCTTCAAATACATCTCTATTATTTTTCCTCAATTTCGCCCAGTTCTTCAAATTTTATCTAACTACTTGCACCAAGGAGACTACAAAAATTTCTTCAAGCTAATAACAACAAACAAATCCTATTTATCTTCGTATTCTCGCATATTCAAATTGTCGGTGCCTATGCTTCCCGTTTACGGAGTTTTAATTGATAATTTTGTCAAGGCTGATAGACTAGAGGCTGCTTTAAAGTTATTAGAAGAAGTTCCCCTGTCTTCAAGTTTTGAAGATGGCAACAAACATTTATACGCCTCATTGATTGAGAGTCTGTCACAGGCAAATAAGGTCGATAAAGCATTTGAGCTATATGCAACCATGATAAGTAGGAAAATTGTTCCGGAGCTTAGCACATTCGTTCATCTCATCAGAGGCCTTACTACGGTGGATAGGTGACAAGAAGCACTTGAATTATCAGATAGTATATGTCAAATGGTCCGTTTCCCTTTCCCTTTCCCAAACCTTAGTTTCAGAACATTGTTAGGAAGCATCAACTGCATTGTCATCTTGGCTCTAGTATTTTGGATGTTAGGTTGTCCAAGATGCCATTGTTTGGTATGTTGGTACCTAATCTGGTGTCATGCAATATTCTGTGACTGCATAACATATTTTGGAAGGTATTTACCATCCAGAAACCATTGGGACCTTACATCATACCATTATTAACTTTATATCCCCGATCCCTTTAATTTTTATAATTTCTTTCACTCTTCATAAGCAATGATAGCAATCCCGTTTGTTGTCTTTACTTTTCCCATATACTTGAGTTTGAAATCGACAGTGTCCTTGGAAGGTCATACTTTTCTTTGAACTAGAGTCAAAGTTTTGAGTTGTAAGGTATTTAATATAGACACCTGGGACTCGTCTACATGGAAAACAAAACTCAGATAGAGCTAACTGATCTACACATAATCTACTGACCTAAAAAATTATGCAACACGCTTTTCCTTTTCCAGTTCGAACTCCTAGTCTTCCCTTCCCATCCTCTTCTCCACTTTTCCTAATCATAAAATTAATATTTGAATGGTTCAGATTTAGTTTTATACAAAATATTATTTTTATTTTTCTTTATTGTAGTATTGAATAATTATTATCAAAAAGTAATTGTAGTAGTTTGAAAATGAGTATTTATGCAGTAAAACTATTGAATAGAAATAAAAAAAGATGGGTGAAAAGTGCCTATTTACAAATTGGGTTTTTCACCAATTCTTTTCTAAAAGTAATTATAGACATATGCCGCTCTATTGAAATTTAAATTTAAGAAAAATCCAAATACTATCGATGAGTTAAACTAAATGGCCAAAAATAAAAGTTTAAATGAATATATTTTATTTTAATTATACATAATTACAAATTATTTTTAAATAGTATTTTCTAAAAAACTATTTTGCTACAACTGACTCGGGGTCCTGATTCCTAGAAAATTGGTTTCGTAGGATACGAAAACTGAAGGAGAAGCACACAAAGCATTATTAAATTATTATAAATTTATAGAATGTGACATTTCAGGAAACCTTCATCCTTGGATTTGTTCATGATAAATTATTGGGTAAATTACATCAATAACTTCTGAGTTTCGTCCAAATTATATATACTTTCTTTAAAAAATTATACAAAAATCGTTAAAAATGAAAATATAAATTTTACAAATTATTTATTAATATTTTTATTCAATTGCACAAGCATTCTTTCTCCTTTCAAAATGCATGCGTGTTTTAAAATATAAATCAATTGGAAATATTTTTCCTGAGCAATTTGAAATTAACGGTCCGTTTTTCTATTTTCATTAGAAAAGTTGTGTATATTTTAAAAATATAAAGATATATATCAATCCAATTTTAGTATATTTAACATTTTACTAATTCAATCTTTATTTTGGAGGAAATTGTGCGAATTTTGAAACATAGAGGAGATACTTAAGTTCATTTTAACAAAATTTATGTTCGAATCAACATTATCAATATAAAACATTTTACTATCGATCTAATTTTAACAATAGCAAATATATGTCCTTTAAAAATAAAATATATATATATATGTATTTTACATGTATGACACTTGAGAGGACACAAACTTATTATAGTATCATCAATGTCGGTTTGATAACCGATTGTTTCAATGCATCACATCCTATCTAAATTACGATTATTGACATGAGAATTACCTATATATCATCAATGAATTATTGACTTTTCGTAAGAATGAGTTTTTAGTTAGCATTAATTTTCTCAATTCAAAATGCTTCAACAACAACCTAATTTTGTGATTTGCATAGAGGCTGCAGAGTCTAATAAAATAGATGACACACCCCTAATGATTGCTGCTCAGAATGGTGTGACAGAAATGGTGGAGATGTTCTTAGAAAAGTTTCCGTTCGGGGTAGATGTTGTGAATGAAGAGGGAAAGAACATAGTTCTATTAGCGGCAGAAAAGAGACAGACCAACCTTTATCAGTTTTTGCATGGATATCAATACTTTGACGATTCTGCATTTAGGCAAGTGGATAAAGATGGCAACACTGCATTGCACTTGGCAGGCAACCTAAGTTGGCAGACAACTACACTGGTAGAGCAAGTGAAGTGGTTTGAGGTGCTAAGCTATTTGCTATTATAAAATTTCTTTGGCTAGGACATGAGCTCTAATAGAACATTAAAATACTCATCATCACTTCAAACAAATAAAAATTTTGTTTTTAATTGACGTGAAATGAAAGATTTATTCAATTTCTTTGGATATGCAGTTTGTGAAACGTTCAGTACCTCTGAATTGTGGGAGAAACACCGCAAAGATGGGAAAACCGCATAAGAAATCTTGAGAGTAGGCTTCGACAAATAAATGACAAAGGACAGAGAATGGTTGAATCAAACCTCACAAGCATGTTCTGTGGTGTCAACTGTAGTTGCATCCATGGCCTTTTCCAATGTGACAAACAACTTAGATGCAAAGGCACACCACTCATCACTTGTGTCCCTTTCCATGTCCCTCACATCCACCATTATTTTGTTGACCATAGTTTCTGTTCGTTCTCAATCTCTCAAGTTTTGGATATACCTTCCTTTCATGCTTCATGCTGCTATTCCTCTCATGTTGGGCTCCATTTCCTCTTTGTGCACCTCTCTCATGGTCCGTCATGGCAAATCTTTAACAACTTATGCAATTCTTGGCTCGCCAATCGCCATCTTTAGCATTGTCTCAACACGTATATTCATTTGTCCTGCGTTGAAATCTATGTTTACAATGGTTCCACCTCCTAACCGCAACACCACAAGTGCCATCCGTTACCGAAGGCCCCAGAAAAAGGAAGATGGAACAGATTATGATAGGAATCAAAAGCCAGTTCCAGTTCATACATCTAGAGCAAACAATTCTTTGCAAGATATTGGAAGCCCTAGGACACGTCCAAGGATTAAAAGAAGGCATACTTTCTGATGAGCATGGCTTGTTCTTTAGTCTTCTGGATTGAATACATTGTAACAATACAAGTCATCTTTGTGGCGGCATTATGAGATTTTATTGAGAGTCTTGGGTGTAATTCCAATTTCTATGCGGACCGACGATGTATGAGATTTGAATACCCGAAATTAAGTGCATCTTTTATTATTCAAACAACACAATTCATCATCACGTTCATTTTAAAACCGTGGTGTGAGTGATTTGATAGTTTTTTCTCTTTTTTGTTGGCAACAATGTGTGTAATAAATATATACTATTTCAATATCATAGTACTGTACTTGGAAATTTGTGATAATTATTCCTTGGACCTCACTTATATAACTTCTTTTGTGGGGTGCTCATGATGATGCCAGCCAATCCGACTTGTGGCAGTCATAAAGTCTCCAATGAAGTCACGACTTTGAATGGGCAGGAAGACAAGGATGCAGATGATGATCAACTGATCTCATTCAAATAATACTTCGACTTTATTATATCACTTAATTACATTGTTGGGATAATTATCATTTTTAATTAATGAAAAAATTGAGTACGACTTCAATAGTTTACCACTTGGTTATATTAGAATAATGAAAAAAAATTGAGTGCAGACACTGTTCAAGTTGTCCATTTCCTGATCGGCCTGTTCTTGTTCCAGTCATATTGGGAGGGGCCGCCGTCTCGAAATAAAGAAGGGAACTGGCACCGGGACGGGATAGGACACAGAAGAATGACCCTGGAGATGTGTCCCATCCCAACATGGTATATGTGTGTGTGTGTGCGCTTTTAAGATTTTATTATTTTAACATATACTTTTTTATTCTGAGCCCTATTTACCCCTTCATCGTCACCTTTTACAATGCACAGTCTTCGCCTCCATTCTTTGCTAATCATTCTCATCAATCTCAGTCTCAATCTTAGGGAAGGGGGGTCGCTTATTTACGGCTAAGTCATGAAGAGGTGTGTGGGAGGTTAATGAACATGAATACCACCAGACAAAATGGACTAGATAAGGTTCGGTTTTATAGGATTTGCTGCACATATGATAAAGACGGATGAAATTTAGACGTTTGCATCTTCATTTTTTTTTTCAAGTGAGGGATTCTTCTATTCTATATAACGCAGAGTACAAAAAAAAAAAATATATTGAGTTCAAAATAAAAAAAATAAAGTAATAAGATCTGAACCGTCTTAGATTTCACTACGATAGTCCAAACGAAACGGAGCAAATTTGCTTATCCTAAACGAGTCCGGCACTCCGGCTCCCCTACCTGGCGTCTCCCATCCTTTGCCTCTCTAATACCGCAAAACTACACCGTTTGCGGGTGAATGGGAGGGCGAATTCACTTTTTTTTTTTTTTTTTTGTAAAATAAGATTTAGAGCCCGAAGTTTTTTTTTTTTTTCGGTAGAACCTAATATTCTAAAATAATTTTTTGTGCACAATGTAGCCTAAAATAATTTTTAAGTAACGCCCAGTATCTGCAAGCTGCATGCTGAAATACTTTTTCAGTAACATTCCATATTATACACTAAATTTGAGCACATCCAACACTTAGTATTCTAAATTTAGAATGCTCATTGCAACTAGATAAACATTTTAGAGGCTGTTTGTTACAGCTATAAAAATAATTTAGAGTGCTAAATGCGTTTTAGAGGCTATTCGTTGCAACTAAAATAATTCAGGATATAGCTTGCCAGATATTGGATGCCATTGAAAAATTATTTTATATTATATAGTGCACAAAAAATTATTTTACAATATTGGCTGCTACTATAAAATACTTCAGACCCTAAATTTTATTTAACAAAAAAAAAAAAAGGTGAAGTCCCACACCGTTTTGGGGTATGAGAGAGGCAATGAATGGGAGGCGCCAGGGAGGGGAGCCGGATCCGTTTAGGATGCGTCCAGCTTCCCTCCCTTGTGGTGCCCATCCTTTGCCTCTCCCATACCCAAAACTTCATCGTTTTGGGTGTAAATTGGGAGGGTGTTCCATGTTTTTGTTTTTTTAAAATAACATTCAAGCTCCTTAAGTATTTTTTTCAGTAGTACCCAATATTCTAAAATAGTTTTTTGTGCACTATTAAAATAAAATAATTTTTAGTAGAACCCCGTATCTGGCAAACTGTACCCTGAAGTATTTTTTCAATAGCATTATTCCATATCTTAAACTAAATTTTAACGCATCCAATACTCAGTATTCCAAATTTATATTGCTCATTGCCATTAGAAAAACATATTAGAGGCTTCTCATTGCAACTAAAAAAATAATTTAGGGTGCTAAATGCGATAAAAATAAATTTAAGATATAGAGTGTCAGTGAAAAAATAGTTCATGGTGCATCTTGTCAGATACTAGGTGCTCCTGAAAAATTATTTTATGCTACATAATGTACAAAAAAAATATTTTAGAACATTGGGTACTATTAAAAAAAATACTTAAGGGGCTTGAATGTATTTTGGAAAAAAAAAAGATGGAACACCCTTCCAATTTACACCCAAAACGGTATAGTTTTGGGTATGGGAGATGTAAAGGATGGGAGCCACCTGGGAGAGAATCTAGATGCCAGACGGATGGGGGTGAGGGGGCGAGCGAGGGTTTCCAAACAGTTAACATGGTTCGGCTTAATTTGATGATTTTTTAAATAGTTATTTTAATAAAAAATAATTATTCTTTTTTTTAATATTATCATTCAATATCCGGTTTAAGGTTCGTGACTGCCCCTCCCAATACAAGTGTTTTCTCTAAAGTTTGAATTCAATACCTCATAGGGATCTAGCGGGGCCTTACACTGCTAGACCAACTCTATATTGGTAAAAAAATAATTAGTCTTATTTAGGCCAAAAATATCCCAAAAGTGTTTTTTGGCAAAAAAAAAATAAATCTTACATTCCTATTTATAAGATACTTTCAACATATTTTTCATATTAAGCAAAAACTTAAACCAAAAAATACTCCATCTCTCTACTCTATAAATAAGATCAGAGGAGCATCATTTCTTACACCACCCACTTGCATTGGCTAGGTTAATTTTATTTTGAAAGACAAAATTTCCAAAGTTAGTAAAAGCAATTTGGCACTTTTTTTTGGCCTGAAGCACTTTAGCACTATTAATCCTTAATAATCACGTAAAATTACATAATTTGTTTTGCCAACAATAAAATTACATAAGCACTGTTTCCTGCAAAATATTTTATGTTAAATTTCAAAACATAAAAATAAATTATTGCATAATTAGTAGGAAATCACCGACAACAATGGTGAGAGTTTTGTAACAAATACTTCCAAAACTTGTACTCTTTTATGAAAAGTTTGTATTTTAGTCTTTTCAATAACGAAAAAATAATAACAAGTTACTTAGCATTTATTTTTATTTTTCACAGAAATTATATGTATATAGGGTCTTTCAATGTTTAGCAATTTAATGCTGAGTTGTTTATAGTAAAATTAAAAAATCCATGTGCATGTTAACCCATGTGCATGTATGTTTATGGTATGATAAAAAATCCATAATTATTTTATTTTAAAAAAGGAAAAAATCAACAAAAAAATGGTTTATGGTATGATAACCCATGTGCATGTATGTATTATTGTTGGGGAAAATTCCAAAAAGATACAATTAAAAATGGGAAAAGACTATTTGGTATTGTGAATTTATCAAATCCTAAGTTAGAATTGAAGTAGGAATTTGAAATTTTCAATTATGACTAAATGACCAAAATGCCCTGAATTGAGGGCACAAGTTTCAGGAGTCAATAACAACACTGCATCTATATTAATAATATCAGATTTTATATTAACGACTTTACTTTCATGTTTTACAACTTCATATCCCAAAAACCAAGGATAATTTTGATGGCACAAGTTTTAGGGGTCAATAACAACATCTATAACTATATTAACAATATTATATTTTATATTAACGACTTTACTTTATTATTTCACAACTTTATATCCCAGAAATTCAGGATAATTTTGAGGGCACAAGTTTCAAGGGTTAATAATAATATCTGTATTTATATTAATAACATCATATATAGAATATTTGGTGCTATCAAAAAAAAAATACTTCAAGGTTCTAAATCTTTTTAAAAAAAAAAAAAAAGAAAGTGAAGTCCCACTCCCATTTACCCCAATACAGTGTAGTTTTGGGTTATGCCAGAGGGAAAGGATGGGAGGTGCTACAGAGAGGAGCCGTACTCATCCGTCTGAACCCTTACTTGAGTGATTCACTATCACTTTCACATCACCTTTGAAATTCACTGAAATGATGTTCTTCACAATTTTTATCAACATCTCGGACTTTTTTATACTCTTTTGATTTGATATAAATCTTTATTATATTGTTCTAATCATTACTAATCAAGTTTATATGCAAGTTACATGTGATTAAACTTAGATTAAAGCTTAGCAGCTAAAAGCAACATTTGTGTCAAAGCATTTCATGCAAGCTTTATGGGGAGTATCAAATATCAAACGAATGCCTTCTCAGATTAATGGTAGTATCAAAGCTTCAATGGTCATTTAATTCATCCTACCTATAACTAGAAGAGAATTCAAGATAGATCCAGCAACCAATGACTAGCATTTACTGTGCATTCAATTCTCTAAGTCTTTGTGCTCCAATACTTTGTTTCGTCTATACTTCAGTGCTAAGCTTATTTATTCTTTGAGAGAATGTGAGACTTCATTTATTAGGCATTTTGTGAGTTGCTCAGGATTGTGGAATCTGGAGTTGGTACTAGTTTGAAAGTTTGCAAGGGGGAGAAATTTAATCTCTGTGTATGACTGAGTTGTACTAAGATGCCAAGAACCATGTGAATCTTGAAAACTATAATGGAAATCTCAAAAACATTTTTGAGGATTGGACATAGGTCGAGTGGTTGAGATTGAACCAGTATAAATCTCTTGTGTCTATCTTCTCAACTCTTCTCGATGATATATTTCTAATTCAAACTTTTCTTTGTTTTCTTTTAAGCAAGCTTATCGAACCTGCACTGGCCTCTGAACCAGTCGAGGCAATGGATCAATATAGTCAGTGGGTCAACTCAAAATCAACCCGGGGCCTGACTAGTGGGAAATAAAAGATTAAAAAATAATTTAAATTCTCATTATAGTGTTATACTATCCAAAATCAATTCAATATATTGCATCACTAACAAAATAACCATATACTTATCCAACATTTTTAATAATTTCTTTGACACATTGACATTATATTATAGTATCTATCCACCATCCATTAATACTATAATCAATAATGATAAATATTCTTCCAAGGAAATTATCAAAATAGGTGGATGATAACAAAGTATTTCTACCTACAATCTTTTAATTATTAAACTAATAGTCATTAATACAAAAATTATCGTTAACTTTGATTAATCGTCTACCCCATAAAAAATATTATTTTCTTTTAAAAAAGGAAACCAAGTCAACCCAGCAACTCGCCCCAGGTTAAGCTCGGTTCACCCCGGTTTAATATTTTAAAAAAACTATTAATTTTTTTAAAAAAAGGCAACCAGGTCAATCCAGCAACTCGCCCCCGGTTAAGCCCGGCTCACCCCGGGTTGCACAAAAGTCCGAGTTAGGAACTTGTCCGGATTGGTTTCATGGCCGAGTTGCTGGTTTTCGGGTGTCCGGGTGTGATAACCTGGTTTTTAAGTTTGAATTTTTAAATATCACCCAATTCATCCATTTTGGTTGATAATCCTGTCTAAAAGGGCTGACTTTTTACTGGGAATAACAGTAGATATAGAGATAGATATGTAAATCATATCATTGTGCGTATGTACATGATCTTCATTTAAGAAAGTAGATATGTATGCTCTTTTTTTGCACATCAGTTGGCGTACCTGCTGATAAAATTAATTTCTGGAGGAGTAGTGGGGGGACTAGCAGGAACAACAAAGTGAAAGCACCCAACAAGAACACAATAACTTTGTACATACACGAGCATTCTTCTCGATAAAGAGTATCTAGCAAATATAAGTCGCAAAATATTTTAGTTGCTAAACATCTATAAATTTAAATTTGGGGGAATTACTATGAGGTATGAGGAAGGGACTTAATTACTGAGAAGTCCCTATAACAAATGAGATATTGTCATTATTTCTTATCCAGGAACTTATCATTACATATTCCTCAGTTGTTAATGAGACTTCTTGATAATTAAGTCCATTTATTTAACCCACATAGTGATTCCCCCTGTCCTATAAATTTTGTTGATGTAACATTTTTGTTGAATTTAAAGACAGAAAAAAGGAATAAAGAATTATACTTAATTCTTATTATTAACTCTAAAAATCCCTTCCAAGTTCCAAACAAACAAGCCACACCCATATGACTATTTTGTATGATAAAAAGCCCAATAAATAAAAGGAAGGATGACAAAATGTTTTAAAAAAATACTTGATATACATATCTTCTGTGTTTTCACTAACATCACTCTGATTATAAATATATATATATATATATATTGAATATGAGCCGGCTTCTTACATTTTCAGACTTCACCTCGTCTACCATAATTCATTTGCCTAATTTCTTTCTATGTTGTTATATGAAAGCTTAAAATGCATGATATGAAGGCTCTTTTGGATACAAATTGACACAAAAACATGTCATGGTTGCAATCATGAAATAACAAAAGACAATGTACTTACAGCGATAAAGATGTTGAACAATGGAAGATCGACCAAGAAGATCAGTACTTCGAAAAGCTGAAGAAGTTGCTGCTAAGAGATGGAGTGGAGACAATCCATTTTTATTGCACATGAGCGTCATCTCTTTCAGATCATCATCTTCATAAAGAAGAACTATATCGATTGCCAAATCTGCAAAAATCAAAGCAAACCATGTGCAATTGAATAAATAATACTCCCTCCAATCTCTAGTACAAGAGCTATTTAACTAATTTATATAGATTAAGAAAATAAAATAAATTGATTAATTTGAACAAATGTGACATGATCTCCCTAATATATCATTATGTAACATTAGACTATATATCAATTTATAAGTTGTAAAAATTACTTTGGAAAAAATTGATAAATATATGAGACAAAATAAATAAATCAGGAATAGAGGTATTGAAGAAACAAAATCCATAAAGAACTTGACATGCACATTTCTAGGAAGAGAGCGAACCAAAGTCAGCGGAAGAGGGGGCACGAACTGAGAAGTTACTGGAGTGTTTGACATTGGTACAATGAGCGCAATTTCTCAAAGAAACTTTATCATGGACAAGCAAGAAAGAAAAAGAGCTATAGGAAAAGCATGAAGAAGAAGACGATGCACAAGAGCTGGGACACGAACCAGAGGCAAACGCTGCCGCCGCCACAGAATCCAGACCGATCTCCTTCAAAAAGCTATAATCGTTCTTAACAGAACCCATTTTCCAGTGAAGACCAAGGAACAAAAATCGATTGCAATCAAATGAAACCGAAAAGCTAAGAATCATAAAATAAAAACACAAGCAAAGTGTTCAGTCTGGAATGGGGAATAAACTCAAAATAATTCTCTTAAACTAAATCATGATTAAAAACATGAAAGAACACAATCAGACCTTGAATTTAGTTTCCTTAAAGTTCCTCTTTTATCGGAAATCAAGAGAGAAACTCATATCTAGAGGAAGGCGCGCAGAAAGGCGTGCTGGACGACGAAGAGAAGAAGTATGTACAACTTCAGCCACACACGGGCTATCTCGTCTCCGTCGTTCCCATCCCCTATAAGTTTCCTAATCTCATCGGAGATCGCAGACCCAATCATTGTATAGTACCTATCTTTCATCTCCGGCGATGCCGATTTTCTATCATCTCTGCTGCCCGACCGAAGCAACTCTTGCGCTGAACCATTATTTCCCTTCATAAAACTTGATCGAATTGAATATGAGAAGAATCCATTCTCTGCTTGTCTTCGGTCTGGAATGGGGAGTAAGCTCAAAACCATTCTCTCGAAATCGTGAACAGCAGCCTGCTACCAATGGAGAAAGAAAAAACTGAGGGAGATTCAAATTCAAACTAATGTTTCAAATGAAAGAAAGAAGCAGAGAAAGAAGAAGAAAGAAGCAGGAGCATGTGATTGATACTGACAAAATAGCAGGCGCCTTTACAGATGATGAGTACAGATTTAAAAAAATAAAAGCTTGTGATATAACCTAATAGAAGCCCTAGCCGATACTATTCCCGGGAACAATACATTGAGAGAGGAAAAAACCCTAGCTAACACTGCTCATGCGGCTCGGCTTATCCTCAAATAAAGGAGATGTTGATGATAGGAGGTAGCACATTAAACCATGGCAATATATGAAAAAAATGAATAGTTGTTTCTATTTATCAATATGCCTTCCTGCTGTTGCACAATGAAGAATGGTATCATTGTGGCATTTTTATAGTGAGCATCGGATGTTAAAGAGACATCACGGTTTTCTGTATAAAGATCATGAAGGAAAATAAAAGCTTCTCTGTCGCCATGGAAAGCTGCTGTGAAGAGGGGTAGCTCACCGGCATTATTACGAATACCAATTAAAGAGGCCTTTTCGCCACCAATATTCTTACACATTTCAACACTCCCCTTTGAAGCTGGGTGTTACCTTTCTTATTCTTAGCACCAAGGATGCATGTGGGGTCCACATTCGAACTCTTTTCACTGTCTCCATCCATTTTAACCACCACCTCATTATTCTGATCTTTCGGAGTTTCCTTTGGAACTAAGATTTCAACCATTTTTGCCACAACCTGCACTGCCCCTTTAGACACAGCAATGTCTAACAATGTGTCTCCTGTCTCCATTGTCTCGACTGTGCGAAGCTCGCTTTTATTCTTGTACGTATCAATAACGTTTGACCACTTGCCTTCCTTAACATCTTCTCGTAGTTGCTTCACTTTTTCTTCCACTTGCTGGGTGTCAACTGACGAATTCATTGTCTCTTGCAAATTAAATTCAAATGGCGTAAACTAGTGATGTGTGTTTGTAGATTATAGTCATAGAAGTGGGAGCATACCAAACAAGAAACCCATAATACACACATAATATTAAAATCATTCTCAGATCCACCACATTCAAGATTGATCTCAAGATAATGGACTCACGAAGATGGACCTAAACGTAATGGATCATGTCTTACATATATGGACGACGCAGTCTAGTCATCTTCAAAACTAAATTTTATATGCACACATATTGATTCTCACTTTTCTAATATTGACAAATCCCTTTTGTTATATATTTTCATACTTTATTTGCAGATTTTGTCATAATTATTGAGTTTAAAGTGCCTTTATCATGATTGATTTGGATTAGGAGTAAATACATGGAATTAGGGCAGCAAAATGTAATTACTCTTGATCATTGATTTTTTAGAATAATTGACATTGCCTTAATTGTTATAAATTGTAGGTGATTTAAAAATTCGATTAAATCTGAAAATGGCAATTTAGGGCTCAAGTGTCATAAATGATAGTATGATACCACAAAATTAAACAACTCCACTTTAGTCCAATGTCAAAACTGCAGCATTTTGACAGTGGAATTTAGGGCTGAATTGATCGAGCTTCAGATGAAAAACCGAGCTGCATTAGTCGCGAAGGATTTTTCCAAGCCTCAAGTGTAACACCCTGCCTTTAATCATGTAATTATAATTCGATATTAGGTAATGAAATTAGATTAGAGACCGTCGAATAGTTTAAAACTCATGAAAAATTCCCTTTAGTAGTAGGGACTTTACAAAATTTTCAAAACTTCATTCCTCTTCCGGTCTCAAGTTCAATTATCGAATATAATCACCTGTGCAGTTTATCTACATTTACGTATGACAGAGTGTATAACCAAAATCCCGGCAACCCCCGGGTTCAACTACATATATATAGTACCAAATCCTGATGAGGGAATTACAGGTTCAAGTATTCAAACTACTACAACTCAACGTTATACAGTAATCCCCAATTAAACGGTCTAACCAACATGTCCAAAATAAATGTCCCTACGGAACTCTACCCGCTCCGGGTCACGCGCTTCTCCTTGGAGCCACTCGCCCTGTCTGAAAGGTTAGTTCAAGGAAAGAATGAGATTCAAAAGAATCCCAGTAGTAACTGAACATTTATACCACATATAAGCACACAACATGTAAGCAAATCATCATACAGTAGCAGCACATATCACACTCCACCCTCATCCCCTTTCTCCGCCGGGAAGGCACACAGTCCTAACCCGAACCGTTGCTTGCTACTCAGGGACTATTGGCGTGGCAGTGCATAAACATAGCCTTATAGCTCATACAGCTATCCGGCTCTTACAAATGGCCCGTCAGCCTCACAAATCAGCCTTTCGGCTCACATAATCGCATATACCACACCTCATCCTCATCCCCTTTCTCCGCCGGGAAGGCACACTGCCTAAACCCGAACCGTTGTTAGCTACTCAGGGACTATCGGAATGACAGTGCTAACACAAATCCACAAAGATCGCAGCATACGAATTCATTTCAAATCAACGATATAACACACATACAATGCATCATATATGGTACGAAAGAAAAGTCACTACCTGGTCCTTTCCTGACGGTTGCTGGCACAGCAGGCTCACGAGGATAGCAGATGTCAAATCCTATAATCAAATAGGGACACTTGGTTAATTTCCTTTTCCAAGTTCTTAATTCAATAACACTCTAAGTTGGTATTCATTTGGACTCTTTAGATGGCCATTAAATGCCTAAACATATGCCTAAAGGGTTGGGATACCTATCCCCAAAGATCCCTCTTTAGAAAGCTAGACACTGATTTTTGGTCCCTTCACTCGAGCACAGAAGGCCGTGCTCGAGCATGACCCCCATTTTCACTCGAGCACATGCGAGTGAGACGCAGGAAGTGCTTGCCCGAGAGCAACTCCCGCGACAATTCTACACTCTCACTTGAGCACAAGAGGCTATGCTCGAGCAGAGACCTCAGAAGCACTCGAGCACCACGGAGGTGAGGCCTGCGAGTGACAACCCGAGAGCATCTCCCAACATCTTCCTCTACCTTCACTCGAGCACAAACACCTGTGCTCGAGCACTGATCCTCAGTGCTCTCGAGCACAAGGAAGTGAGGTCCAGCGAGTGTCTACCAGAGAGCAACCCAACTCCCAGGCAACAGATTCACTCGAGCTCAAACACCAGTGCTCGAGTGATCTCCCAATGCTCGTGAGTGCTCCCGCTCACTTCCAACAATCTTCCCACGAGTGATAACCCGAGACACTCACCCCAGTGATTCATGCACCCTCACTCGAGCACACACATGCTCACTCAAGCATGTTCATCTTGTGCTCGAGTGAGACTCCTTCTCACTCGAGTGATACCCATCAGAAACCAGATCGCAGCAACAGGTAACTTCTCCAAAATTCACCAAATGAACTCCAATGGTTCCAAAACTTGTGTCAAAGCTCATTCTCACTTATTTCAACACAAGAAACCCATTGGCAACCAAAGACAATCCAAATTCAACTCAATCAACACATTCTCACTCTAAATCATAAAAACCACCCAAAACCTCATTCTAACAAATCAAATTCTAATCACTCCCAAGTGTCAAAACTGACCAAATGAACAGTGACACTCTAATCAAAACCTACCCTTCACTTAACACCATAATTAGGCTTAATTTCCAGAATTCTCATTGATTAGGCAAATATCATAATATATATACCAAAATTCATCACAAACCTACCTCTTAAACTTGCTAAAATCAACACCTTGATTCCACCAACTTTTAGATTTTGCCCAACAATCAAACACCACTTTTCACAAATCTGAAAACATAGCAAGGGAGCTCTTAACCATTTGAGCAATATCAATGAAGGTGAAGTGAGCATTTAGAGCCAAATACTCACCTAGAATGCAAGCCCTTTGTTTCTCTTTCTTGCTTAACTTCAGCGAAAATGGAGAGAATGGAGAGAGATGAGAGACATTGCTTCATGACTCACACACACACACACACAGCCGACTTGAAAGGGAGAGAGGAAGAGTTTGAAAATGTTGACTCATCCAAAGGCTCACCTTTGGACACATGGCAACATCTCATCCTTCCTCCTATGAGTGCATATGAACTCATCCACACAAGATTCCACCCATCATTCATTCAATCCTAGCCATTGATCTTGATTACTAAGGGGGGTTTTCTCTTCGGCAACTGACCAATCGATCGGTAAATTTACCGTTTTACCCCTGATTAATTCATTACTCATTAAATTATGAATAATTGTCTTCATTTCACATTGCACAATATATACTTCAAAAATGCTTATTTATCATTAATCACATCATTTGAAGTTATAAATCCTTGATTAAAATCCAGGATATTACATCAGGGACCATCGCTTGCTCCAGTCGATCCCATCACACTCACCTTGCCTTCACCATCACTTTCTATAGTTTCGGCCACCTTCACCTTCGTTTCTTCATTCCAAATTCAGCTGCAGATGCAAGCTTTCCGAAGAGGGAAGCTATGACTTCCTCTGTTTCTTGTTTCAATCGTCACCCATTAAACTTTCATTTTTCATCATTAAGTTCATTTTTCTAGTGGTGGGTTTCATGGGTGGCTGTTTGAATCAGAATGAGGCTTTGCTTCCTAAAGCTATTTCCATGGGTTGCTGTATCCAAATCACTTTTCTTCTTGCGCAATGGATCGATTTTTGAGGTTAGAGCTTCTCGGGGAGTGTCTTACCACCTAATTTCTTGCTCTTTTCTTTGTATTTGTTCAATTCGAGGTTTAAGGTTTGATTTATGAATTGGAATGAAACTGTGTTTTTGGTTCCATCAACTTGATGAGATTAGTTTGTAATTTTGGTTTTAATCCTTTATGCATTTGAAGTTTAGAACTTAATTAGCAGTAATAACAATTTCTTGTATATTGTCTTGGTTAAGATTTCGTTTTGAGTTGCTATAAATATTTTATGTTTGTAATTCAAGGATTCTTAGTTATTGTGTCTTGCATATTGTTAATTTCATTGGTTAGAGTTTTGAATTGGATTTTGGTTAGAGGAACTAAGTCTTACCTAATGTTAGAGGTTTAATTCATCTAACTCAAACTAGCTCAAATAATCTTTTAGGCAAATTTATCAAACTAGCTCTCTTCTAAAAATATTTTGAAGTAAATGATAGATGAAATTCATTGATATAGAAGGTTTTCATTATATTTTCAAAACAAATTTCTATCTCATTCACTTTTATCCCTAAAATTAAAAAATATTTGTTTTAAAACATTTTAGTTTGATTGCAACCTAGTCGATAGATAAAAGCTCAAAATCTTTTACTTTTTTCATATCAATCATTGCATTTAGTTGCTAGGTAGTTAATAAAAAAACTCATCAAAAGACGATCCAAGATTATATTGCAGCATATATTACAATTCTTTATTATTTTTTTTGAAGAAATTACTAAGGTATAATTAAACCGGCATGCTTCTTCAAATATCCACAAATTGTAAACTACTCCCTTTAATCCCATTTACAAGAGCTCAATGTTAGTGCAAGCTTTTCACCCAAGAGGGGGGGTGAATTGGGTGATAATAAAAATTTATGATAAGACAAATAAAACTGAAAACCAATAAGGAGAAGATTAAAGTGTTAGAAAAATTTCTCCGAGGTATACGCCAGGAGTTATACTGGTTCGGTCTAATTCACAATGACCTACGTCCAGTTCACAGATAGAATCTGTGCCTTCACTATACTTTCCAAGATTCAATGGGTTCTTGGCACCTCGTACACAGCGATCTATTCCTCACTTTGAATACTCACTCCCCTTTACACCACGTAAATTGATGCCCAACTTAAGGTCCCACAACCTTAAGATATCTCTCAAAACAAGTGTATTAAATCAATGAATATTCTCTCTTATAGAGTTGGTAATGTAAACACTGAAGCGTATTAAGACAAAAGAGTAAGAGCTCAGAAAAATGAATATACGTCAGTTCGTTAGTTCAGCGTCTTAACTCCCGCTTTGATTGCCTTTGCTATTTGTAGTTGGAGAGATTTTAATGACCGTTGGAGGCATTCTGTTTTTCCGTTACTCACTGAGCATTTATTGGAACATTCTTTATGTTATTTGATATAGCCGTTGAGGTGAAGAGAGTGCGTTGGTAGAGACTCAGAGTGCATTTAATGTTTATGACACAGTATATCTGCTTTTCTTGGAATCCAGAAATCTGAAGTATCAATCTCCTGTAACTTGCTTTGAGAATGTTAATCATGAATAAAAAGGATAATAAGCAAGATTAATGAAGATTAATGAAAGTACTCGATGATTCTGAGAAATTTAGATTTAGATATGATGCTCTGTTTTTCATGAAGAACAAGTATTCGGATACTATTATAATTATCAGGATAGTTTAAGTCTTTTCAGATAACATACTATTCGAATACCTTTTTCTCTATTTGGATAATATTTGAAAATTTACACTGAGACTATTCGAATAGTTGAGATACCTATTTGAATAGTGATCTCTTAAATTCAAAAAGATTATCCTGATACATGAGTTACTATTCGAATACTTGCTTTCAAGTTTGACTGAAAAAAAATTTCTTTTAGCTTTCAATATTATTCGAATAGACTTCTTGCTATTCGAATAATTTCTCATCTCATTCTCATAGGCTTGATGTTGGCTTTAAAATGCTATTCGAATATTAATATCACTATTCGAATAGTATACATATTATTCGAATAATAGAATTTGAAAACTCTTTTAAGCAAACATCGATTATTCTGATAATGGCCATAGTATTAGAATAGTGACCATTCTTATTTGAATAGTCATATTATTATCCGAATAATACATTTGATATTTACTTTGGAGAATATAAACCCTATTCGAATAGTGTACTGGCTATTCGAATACTTTTTGATCAGAAAACTTTCAACTGATATACTAGATTATACTAATCGAATAGTCAGAGTATATGCGAATAATATGACTATGTGCCAGTGTAACTTTATTCGAATAACATTTGCATTATCATGATAATTATTTGACTATTCGAATAATCTGAGACTTATCAGAATAATAGCTAATAGAAACTGAGTTCCACTATTGGAATAGTAGGTATACTATTCGAATACTTTCTTAGTGAAAATCTTGTGAATAAGAATGCAAAGACAAATTAAACTAGACTTAGGTTTGTTATCATCAAAACTCTGAATCTAACACTCAATAACTGAATGAAATGGTTAAAGAAAGTAGTTAAAATAAGTTAAGAATAATGACTTTGTCTAAAAAGCTCATAGTTATGAGTGGCAAATAAGAGAGAGAAAATATAGTAAATATTAGCATAATCAACTTTCTAATTAATGTAATACATATAATTAATGAGAGACAAAAAAAGGAAAAAAAAAAAACTCATTAATTACTCTGACAACTTTTGTGGAGCTTTTATAAAAAGGATCAAGGCAATTGAAATATTTTGCCCTTATAAAAAGTACAAAAGGCAGTATAATTGTGCTTGAACACAACTATATTTTCCTTGCTGCAAAAATAAATATATATTTATACAAACAATGTCTTAGAAATATAAATTAGGAACTAGAAAGCTTTTACTTCTTTTCCTTTTGTACCCGCCTACATTTTATGAGAGCAGTCAATGTCGTGACATGTAGAAATGTAAAATTCAGGTATATCTTTAATCTTGCTGTAATTGTCAATTTCATATATTTTTCAAGCGTATTTGTATTTTTTAATTAAATGACTACTAAATTTGAACCCTTCCCAAAGTAAATTTAAATGATACAAACGAGAGCTGGAGCCCATAGTTATGGAAGATTAGACCAAACAAGAAACCCAATAGAGAAAATATAACCAACAACAACATAGAAGTGAATGATGTGAAAGGCAGAGTACAAAAAACAGGACCAGACCGGCAGGCCTGGTCCGGTTGAATCGGGAACCGGTCCCTGGTCTGGTCCAGTTTGATCAGTAAACCGGTCAGAACCGGTTAAAACCGGTAAAACCGGTGGTCCAACCGGTTGACCCGGTTTCTTTTTTTTTTTTTTTTTTTTAAATTTTTTAAATTTTTATTTTGTGTTTTTTGAGGGAAAAATGGAAAGTTGAAGACTAAAATGAAGAGAAAAATAGATAAAGAAATAACAAATCTAAAAAAATGAAGAAAATAATGAAAAAAATTATTTACAAAGATATAATAATTATAGGAAATGAGATATCTTTGCATAAGTATAGGTATTATAACTAATACTAATAGATTTTAAACATTTTTTTTTCTAAAAATCTTTATTTTTATCTATTGAAGTTTAAAAATATATTAATATATATTATCACTAATAAATTATAATATTATAATATGATCGGTTATGACCGGTTCAACTACCGGTTAGACCCTGGTTGACCCATTAACCCTTGAACCTATGTTGTGATCGGTTCATTGCCCGGTCAGGTTTTTCGTTCCTTGGTGAAAGGAGCTGAGACTTACGGAAAATATATATATTGATCGTATTTATAAGTCTTTTTTAACTAAATTTTATATATCAAGGAGAGACAGTTAATTCAATGATTATGGGGTAAATTTCCAATTATGTCCTCATTTATGAATGGGTATTTTTCAACTCTTTCTTTTCTATCTATTTTTAAATTATTTTTTCATTGGTACAATAAATAGGGACAATGTCAAACCCCTTAACATTTTGATATTCGTAGAGTATTAAGCACATAGTTTCATAAGGCATACAGAAATAGCAAAAACATACTGACATTAGGTACTTATTTATAATACAGGAGAATCCTCATAGGGTTTGAAAAATATATACAAATGTACAAAGCATTCAAAAGAAAGCAAAAGTACAAATATAGATAACCACAGCAGTTCTGGTATTCACCGGAACTTTATACACTGGTAGCCCCTGTCTTCCCCTTCGAGCCACTAACTTCTGCTAGAATGTTTTCAAGTGTAGTAAAAGAGTGAGATTCAAGCAAATCTTAGTAGTAACATGCTTTTCCAACATATAAAATGTGAAAATAAAAATGCAATACACCATATCATGTAAAATACTAACTCGTGTTGTGTGCATACTGTCCAAGGCCAAACGACTATTTGCAACCCTAGCTGAACTCTGCACCTCTGTTGGGTCCCAGACCACAACAAGGCTAATATGTGTGTCCAAGACACTATGCTCATGTTACAAAGAATGGCATGCTCAAACATATAATAATCACATAGTACATGCAATAAAAAGTTACTACCTTTTGTCCCTTTGCTACTTGATAATAGTTTCTCGAACTATTTGCAATGGCTTAGGCTACCAATCGGGTCCTAAAATTCCAAATGTATAAGAATTAGGTTATAACCCATTCCTGTACCACTTTAAAGACTTCCATAGTGTTTTTTGTGCTTATATTAGTCTATTATGAAAAATTACCAAAATGTCCCTGAGACCCGGTCCTTCCCCTACCTTACCCGGTCCGACCGTACTTTTCCAGAAATTTTTTACCCTAGCTATTCTCACATATTTTTGCCCAAGGAATCCATTTTTAACCTCGGTTTTTGCAAAATCACTGCTACATAATAGTTTCACAATTTTTCAGAAACTGACAGATTTTCAGTCAACTTTGAAAATTCATAACTAATTCTAGAAGATTCCAAATTAACTTATTCTAGAGCCTAAATGAAGCTCTTTAAATGTTCTTTCATGAAAAAAAATATCCAAAGATAATTACCAATTACACATTTTACTCAGCAATTCAGCCAACCACTACTATTCCAGATTGCATTCCAGAAACATAGCTTAATTTTTAAAAATCATAACTAATTCTACAAAAATCAAAACGGAGTGATTCTAAGTCCTATATGACTCTCATTAAGTCTAATTTAAGGGAAAAATATTAGTCACTTCAAATTACAAGCTAAGTCTCCCCAGAATTATCGAAAATCATAACTAGTCCAGAAAACGTTCCAGAATTTTCCATGTTTCTTACTTAAATTTTTAAAATCATAACTCTCTCTACAGGGACTCAAATGATGAATTTTTGGACTCATTTTAAAGCTATGAATGTCTACTATATTCACATAAAATTTCATAATTTTTAGATAAGATTTGGATGGTCAAAACTTAACATGAAACTGACTGACCCCCAAAAACGTCAGTTTTGACGGTCTAACTTCAAAAATCAAGAACTCATTCACTTTCACTCCAAATTGTACTTTTATTCATTCTATCATCACTACACATCCTAAACTATCTATACAAAAAGATCCATTCGAAAAATCCATCTATAAGCTCTGTTTAAGCTTCTGCAAGTTTCAGGTATGTACTCTGTTTTTTGGGCAGCAAAATAGGGTGAAGAAAACTAATATGTAATCATGAATTTATACTCTAAACCTCATGCATTTTAACTCTATACTCTCCTACACATATATCCTGAGGTTAATGATCAAATTCAGAACCAAAGAACCCCAAAATTTGCCCCACAATGGTCACACAATCACTGATTTAACTTTTTGGTGACAGAATTTTCCGACGAATTTTCTCTTGTTCAAGCCACAAAACCACCACAACAACAACCTCAAATCCACTCAAACCAAACGGTATAAGCAAGCTAAAGATCTAAGAGACTCACCTACACAAGAATATGGTGTTGAATGCATGATTTGTAGCCTCCTCTTCTTTCGGTTTAACTCTCTCTCACTCACGGCTCTCTTTCGTTCTCTCCTGTTTTGTTTCTTTTTGCTTTGGATGCAGAACGTAAATGGACGTGTGAGGAGGCTGATATGATTTATTTAATAGGTGTGAATGTGTGTGTGCTGTCCACATGTGGCTGGAGAGTGTGTGTGTAGTTTATTGGTTTATCCTTTTGTGTTGTCCAATTCTAAGCAAAAGTATGTGTGCGCGTTGAAGAAGGCTCCATGTGTGCCAAATAAAAAGAAGATTGAGTGATTAATTGTTAGTGTGTGTCAGTGCGTCTATATGTGTATCTATAGGTATATATTTATTGTATTAATTACACACACTAGATCCTAATTTTTCCCTTTATCTAATTTAAGATTCTTTAAATTTTATAGGTTCCATAATTTGACTTATTATTTAATTCCTATTTAAATTTTCTTTTTAAAAAATTTAACATTTTACTAAATTTCAGGATATTAAAGACAAAATTTTCACAATTATATTTACTATACTAAAACTAGATTTATAAATAAAATTAAATTTTTTATTAAAAATAATTTATAAATAGAACTAAAATGATACGTTGGAGAATGAGAATGTAACTTCACGCAAACCAAATCTTAAAGAAGCAGAGATCATATGAGCGTGGAGAAGTGGGAATAACGAAGAGGCAATATCTAGAATATGTATCTTCCTTATAAATTAATCTTTCTTGGGAGAATTACACTGTAGTCCCATGGAAGACAAAATACGAAGAAATGGTCCCGGGAAATTCTGAAATTACCGTCAAGTCCCATGGGACCATTTTGTAATAAATTCCAAATGAGAAAAGTCACAAATATCCTTAGGTATTTCCTCTCTTTCCTTCATGATAGCCCCAATTTCTTTGTGGAGACTTGATAACCACAGTTCGCCGGCCAACTTCGGCAGTCTCGCAGCCATTGTGTTCGGTCGCCGTTGCTGTCGCACTTTGTTTCTTGTCATTGTCGCGAGTCACTGCCTCCTAAATTTGCCGGTGTTTGTCTGAACGCAAATGATTCCTCATCTGCTGGTTCAATTTATTTACTCGAAAGAAAGCCCCAAGTTTCGACTTAGGCGGTCTCCGAAAGAGCAGAAGCCACAACTCTGTTGCAACCATGGTATGTTTGTTGTTTAATTCTTCAAGTGTTTGTGAGCGTCTCTACGATTCAGTATGTTTGATTCCCAAGTGTTAATAACCCATGTTAAGATACTCATTAATAGTTGCTTGATGAGTTCATAACTGGCTATGATGGACATACCCATGTTCCTGCAATATTAGATGTAAGGAATGAAGATGAGAGTGAAAGGTTTGGGGTTACATGACTTGATTTGCGTAGGAAAAAAAGAGTTGTTAATGGAAGTAGCGATAGTTGTCAATGGAGGCTCCTTAACTTGTTAATGACAACTAGAGGTCATATTTAAATGTTTTTTGTGACAACTAAAGGTTTTTTTGATTGATATTTGTTTTGATCATGATAAAATTGAAAGAGATTGTCTGATTTTTGTGGGCATTGTTCTCAATATGCTTGCAAACTTTAAAGGAAAGCCTAGTAAATGCAATGAATATGCTTTGGCTAAGATTTCAATGTGTTTGGGTATGGTTTTGTATGCTCTATTTTTGCTGTCATTATGCTCTGTTTTCTAGTTCATGGTAGTGTGTTTCTGCAATAGAAGAGGTAGGGAATGAAGATGAGGGTGAAAGGTTTGGTGCTACATAACCTGATTTGCGTAGGGAAAAAAGAGTTGTTAATGGGAGCAGCGATAGTTGTCAATGGAGGCTCCTTAACTTGTTAATAACAACTAGAGGTAATATTTAAATGTTTTGCTTGTGGTGTAATGGTGTTTGGAATGAGTTTGAAAAGTTTGCCATGTTTTTTTGGTATTTTGTGCTGTTTTGGAAGGTCCATAAATGCTTTTACTATCTGTTACAATTATTTAAGTACATTTTTCTCCTTTTGTGTCTTCTTCTCTCTTTATCTCCATGAGGCAATGATTAAAGGAGATTTCACACAATTAGAGCAGAATACTCATGACTTCAGTTACCTGAAGCAATGTATGACTAAAAGTGAAGTGCATATGGCAAAAGGGAATTATAAGGACTTTTCCTCTGTGTTTTGAAGCACCAAGGGTCTTTCTTATTAACACATGTAGCTAGAACATACATCAAAATAAAACTAATTACAGTCGCCTTTTTGACTCGTGTATACTTTAAAACTCTTGACCATTTATTCATAGAGTTTATGATACAGCGACAAGTGATTTCAAGCCACTGTGATTTCAAGCGCCAAGGGTCTTTCCTATTTGTGTGTTGCTTTTCCATGAGCTTGACAGAGATGGAAAAGCCTGAAGAAATCCAAAAGTTTTGTTTTGAGACTTGTAAAATGCTAAGCAAGTGATTCAAGTACTACAGTTTGATTTAGGATGCTGAAATAATCAATAGACATGTTTTGAGACATTATAATGAGGAATTAAGGACTTTCACCTTTATATTTCACCTAGACAATTGCTTTTATCACTCAAACCAAAGGTGTTGTGCAGCTTAGTAAGTACTTGAGTTAATGTTTTGTCATTGTTTGATGAGCCTTGAATTTATTTTCAGGTAAAAAAGATGGAGAAGGGAAAAATGGTTATATAAAAAAGGAAGGGGGGAAAAAGCAAAACTAGACCAAGGGCGCCAATGGCGAGTCTCTGCTTGATGTTGCAAATAGTGGAATTCCTATATTTTTACATATCTGATTGTATGTATTAAATTTAATTTCAGAAGGCACGAATGCATTTGCCTACTTCTGGATGACTGATTCTTGTCCTCTCACTGTGAAAGATATAGCAAAGAAAGCTCCATTTGAAGTGCTAAGTCTGGCCCAGTCCATTGTAGATGCCCTGTAAATTTGAAGCAAAAAAAAGCTGGAATATGTGACTTTTAAACAAGACACCCCTTGTGGAGGAGTTAGCAGTCAACTCTCTCAAGAACATGCCTTGTTATCTGGAGCTACAATCCTTAACATTAAACTTTGTAGTCTTATTGATTTTCCAATTTATGCACTGAAGAAGCTACTTGTTTATTCAGTGAAAGGAAAAAGAAGCTTTGTAATGTTTTTCTCTGTAATGTTCGTGTCCTAGTATGTTGTTGAAACTTTGTGGCCTTGTTGAATTTCTAGTTTATGCAATGAAGAAGAAGGTGCTACTTTATTCGGTAAAAAAAAAAAGAGATGCTTGTAGTTTATTCATATAAGAATGCCCAGGTGCTGAGGCAATTGGCCCAAGTGCCGTCACACCAGAGAATTCAATGTTGCACACACTTCTCAGGTGCCATGGCACTTGGGCCAATTGTCGTGGCACGAGTGTGTTAACAATTTGCTTATACACGTTTTTCGTTGTCTCAGCATCTTTTATTCAATTAGTACCATATCGTAGTGCATCGCTTGCCATCGGACCAACCCATTGAGTGAGTGTTTCGGAATTTCCCAAACCTAGGTTTCACCTCGTAAATCGTAAAAGCTAAACCAAACACACACTGAGACTCACTTGACAGTTCATAACAGCATAAGTGTGTTAACAACTCGAGGGGCCTCCAGTGACAACTAAAGGGGCCTCCAGTGACAACTAAAGGGGCCTCCACTAACAACTCAAGCTAAGGAGCCTGCAGTGACAACTGAAGGGGCCTTCAGTGACAACTGAAGGGGCGTTCATTAACAACTCAAGGGGCCTCCACTGACAACTCAAAGGGGCTCCACTAACAACTCAAGGGGCCTTCACGGACAACTTAAGGGACGTTCATTAACAACTCAAGGGGCCTCCACTGACAACTCAAAGGGGCTCCACTGACAACTTAAGGGGTGTTCATTAATAACTCAAGGGACCTCCACTGACAACTCAAGGGGAGTTCATTAATAACTCAAGGGGCCTCCATTGACAACTTAAAGGGGCTCCACTGACAACTCAAGGGGCGTTCATTAACAACTCTAGGGGCCTTCACTGACAACTCAAGGGGCGTTCATTAACAACTCAAGGGACCTCCACTGACAACTCAAGGGACATTCATTAACAACTCAAGGGGCCTCCACTGACAACTCAAGGGGCCTCCACTCACAACTCAAGGGGCACTCATTAACAACTCAAGGGGCCTCCACTGACAACTCAAGGGGCGTTCATTAACAACTCAAGGGGCCTTCACTGACAACTCAAGGGCCTTCACTGACAACTCAAGGGGCCTGCACTGACAATTCAAGGGGCCTCCACTCACAACTCAAGGGGCGTTCATTAACAACTCAAGGGGCCTTCACTGACAACTCTAAGGGCCTTCACTGATAACTCAAGGGGCGTTCATTAACAACTCCATGAGCCTCCGCTGACAACTCCATAGGCCTACAATGACAACTTGACATCCATTCGTTGACAACAAAATTTACATCAGCTTGAAACATTTAAAACATGACAGTGGTTTACACAAATGTCAACATTACTGCATAAATATATATTAACAACTCCATGGGCGTTCACTGACAACTCCATGGGCCTACAATGACAACTTGACGTCCATTCCTTGACAACATAATTTACATCAGCTTCAAACTTGCAAAACATGAAAGCGCGTAACGCAAATGTCAACACTACTGCATAAATATATATTAACAACTTCATGGGCATACACTGATATAAATTATTTTGTCAACAAATGGATGTCGGGTTGTCATTAGAGGCCCATGGAGTTGTCAATGTAAGCCCATGGAGTTAATATATATTTATGTAGTTTTGTTGACATTTGTGTATCCCACTGTCATGTTTTGAAAGTTTAAATCTGATGTAAATTATGTTGTCAACGAATGGACCACGGGTTGTCAATGGAGGCCCCATGAGTTGTCATTGGTGGCCCCCTCAGTTGTCAGTGGAGGCCCCCTCAGTTGTCAGTGGATGCCCCTTGACGACAGTCTACGGCAAGTCTGTCAATTATTAATAATTATTAACAACTCTCCACATATTTTGGACGATCTACATATTACACATCAATTTCATTGAGTTGTAAATGAAGACACTGGAAGTTGACAGTGGGGCCTGTAGCATTGTGCAACCAAAATCATCAAATGTGCATATCTGTACGACTAACATTTACTAACGCAATTAACTATGTAATTCATAAATATTCAAAACATCTCAAGTACAGGTTTGAAGTTGATCATAACCAAAAACATCACATCTATACAATGTGACTATACTTGATCATTACAAAAAAGTTGCCATATTTACAATTAGTGTGCACATGATCATTACGATCCCCTAATTTGCCACCTGACACAATTTCTAGGAGCAAAATTCCAAATGAGTAAACATCACTCTTGGGAGTGAGTTGGTATATTTTCATGTACTCAGGGTCCAAATAACCAACTATTCCTTTCACTTTGGTTAAAATGTGTGTCTGATCGGAGTTTGCGGAACTGAGCTTTGCAAATCCAAAATCTGCGACTTTGGCCCTCATGCTTTCAGTTAGAAGAATGTTGGATGATTTCACATCTCGATGGATAATCCGCTTTTCTGTTCAAAGATAAGCAAAATGTCAAACATAAATTGACAGATTTATAAACATCCAAGACTCAAGTAAATCTTTGGAATGAATATGTCAAATTGACATAATCAAAGAGCGGCACTACATCCAAAGAAAATTATCGTCAAAGGCTAAGAAAGGCAAAACCAAACAGAAATCATCAGAGGTGGTGGTGCTAGAGGACTTGGGTGTTGAATATCTTGAGCAACTTCTCACCATATCTGATCAGACTACAAGCTAGCTAGACACTTCCAATATTCAAACCTATTTCACAGCCTATTACTATCATTTCTATCTATTTGTCCATATATTATACTTCAACTACATTTGGAGGGACCCTTCGTCTTATTTTCATCCTTCTTTCTTTATTATGTGGCCATGATCTTAACTCACCATTTGGGATTGATATCTTCGCAATTATAACAACACTATTGGTCTTCCTTTAGCAGTTTAGCATTGCATCCCTTTTCCCTCATATCCTTAAACAAATTCTTAGCAAATTTAGCTTGTCATAAAGCTTCAACTACTGAAAATTTTCAACAATGTAATATGCAATTTATAATTGAATAGGCCAATACTCAAACTAGGAATCACAAATCCATGCTGAAATGGACACACATGAATTCAACTCAATCCAAGTTAGATAGACATTCTTAAGGTGTAGCAGAAACTCACCTCAGCAAATCACAACCAGTACCTAATTCAATCACATTAACATTCACAATATGCAGTGGTTATAGTTGACAATATTTATTTAATAAAATCAATAATTTGAACATGGGCAATTTTTGAAACAATACTGCATCAGGGATATGAACCCAATCATATTTTAACTACATTTTCATTCATAAAACATTCAGACTGCAAACCAATAAAAATTACACAGGCAACACATATAACTCGTCTCTTATGCCAACCACAAATATTTGCAAGCAAATTGATACAATGCCCAACCTTAAGACAAACATAAAACACTAGTCTTTGCAGTAATATTCTAATAAACCAGGAAGGTAATTCCTAATCCAATGGGCCACTCTCAAATTCAGGAACCTAATCAACACAATAAACAACATAGTTCCATGTACACATTTCAGACATGAAAAACCAACTCCTAGTCCAAAAATGTAGTGAAAAATAGATAACATCTAATAAGTTCATTCACTTTCAAAGACTAATTTAACTTTTAAGATAAATGCAGGGTTCGTGGAAGAAATTAACCTCTCAAATTAAAAGGATTCAAGGGCCAAAATATGCTTAATTATAATAAATTTATTCTTTGCTGCACTAGTAAGAACCTTAGATTTAATTAAGAGTTTTCTTTTTAACCTCCGTGTCAATTTGTTTTTCTGGTTTTGCAATTTTTGGTGTCCCTAATCAAGCAAAAGAAAGTAAGGTTGATTGAGTGATTAAGAAGGAAAAATAATATGAGATGAAATTAATGATTGGAGCGTTTGATCCTTTGTTACCTTCGAAGCTTTTGTCAACACTACCACTTCTTTTGAAAAGTTGGTCCAAGTATGGCTTGCAATAAAGAACTCCCTCAAAAGAATTGTAGTTGCTAAGCTGGAAAATACATTGATTAGTTAGGAAACAATAAAAACTGATTCCAACACCATTTGCTCATCATACGGTGATACAACTAAAAAAAGTAAAAAACTAGGTAAGTTGAGTTTTTACTGTGTAAAATGAAAAATAGAACATCCGTAAGGTGCAAAGAATCAGATGTACCTTAATTTTCCAGAGTTTGAATAAATGCTAAAATTCATCCATTTCAAAAAATAAGTACTTCCATTCAAGCCACAAGAATAGGCGAAGTTTCCTTTGCTTTGGGTGATAAATAGATAAGGAAAGTGTAATACACTAATACTCTGATTTTCCCATATTTGGAAAAAAAGAAAATATTATGGGTATGAAACTAGAAGAATTGTTTTCCACATCAAATTCATGGGTTAATCTAGAATTCTTTAGCAAAAAAAATCATGGTGTGCTTTGGGGACGAAAATCAGAACTAACCAGCAAAACATAGAAGATATGATGATACAAGAAACCAATGGAAGTTCTGGTATTTTATATGTCCTAGGATGAATATGCCTTATTCTAGAACACCAAACAATGCTGAATTAAAAGTAGTGTAAACGCAACAAGGATGAAGAAACAGTAAAGACAAGTAAAAACATAGAAGATATGATGATACAAGAAACCAATGGAAGTTCTGGTATTTTATATGTCCTAGGATGAATATGCCTTATTCTAGAACACCAAAGAATGTTGAATTAAAAGTAATGCAAACGCAACAGGGATGAAGAAACAGTAAAGACAAGTAACCCTATTCTATACTTACAGATGGCAAACGAACCTCGCCGGAGAGGACCCACGAACACCGCCGCTCATGATGAAAGCTTCTGTTTACCGATGATGTTGCCTATCGGGGATCAGAGCACTGGCCGAATCTCAAGCGAGCGAATGAGGAAAGTAGGTCTGATGTCTCTACCTCTTTGCCCCATTCTTAAGGGTATTTCAGTCTTTTGCTAATTGGAATATATTACAAAATGGTCCCATGGGACTTGAGAGTAATTTCATATTTTCCCGGGACCATTTCTTCGTATTTTAGCTTCCATGGGACTGCAGTGTAATTCTCCCATCTTTCTTCTTCCTGTCAGTGAAATTCCAAACGAATCGTCAAAACAACCCGTCAACAATTCTGTCCAATCAGCAAAACGCGCCAAAAAAAGAGGAGCAAAAGAGAAAGACTTGATTTTGGTCAATGGGCCCGTATATTATCTACAAGCTTAGCAAATGATAGAAGCTCATGTTATTTCTTCTATGAATGGGTAAAATATCTTGTTAATTTTTTGGTTTTGTTTGATTCTTGAAATTTATCTTATAAATATTTTTATTTATCTTGTAAATAATTTTATAAAGCAATAAAGTATGACTATTATTCACTACTATTAAAATAGAGATTAGTGGCGCACCTTTTGTGGCACTTCTTTAAAGAAGTGCCACAGCTTCTTTCTAGATTTTTTAAATTTTTATTTAAAAAAAAAAAAAAACCTTTAGGTGGCACTTACTCAAGGAAGTGCCACAGCTGCTTGGTGACATTAGTTGGCGCTTCCTTGAAGAAGTGCCACCTCAGGTGTTTTTTTAAAAAATAAGAAGAAGCAGCAGCTGTGGCGCTTGCTTAAGGAAGTGCCACAGCTGCTACGTATTTTGTGTGGCACTTGGCTTAGAAAACGCCACACAAAGTAATTTTTTTAAATTTTTTTTAAATTATTCTCTCTCCTGCAATCTGGTTCTATCACATTTATTCACTTAATCTCCACTCCCTATCTAACACGTGCAATCACTCCTTATCCTTCTAGTCCCCATATTTTCTCCTTCTCTTCTTTTTGTCATTCATCACCGTCTCTACTTCGATCGCTACTTCCTCCTTATTCCTTTGTCACTCATCACCTTTGTGAGGATTTTCTTTTGAAAAATTTGTGGTATGTCAGATTTTTACATCTATAAATAATAGATCTTCAATCTCTTTCCCTTCCTTGGATCTTATGAAGATGGTGATACTTCCTTCCTTCACACACGCACACTCTCTTTTCACTTGTTTCTTCTTTCATTATTTTTATATTAAGCTTCAAATTTTAGATTTGCGTCGTCCAACTTAGCATTAGCCATGAAGTAGTAAGTTTATTTGGTCTAATTGTCATTTTAGCTGCATTATATCACATATATAGCTTACCAGTTTATTTTGAATAATAGTTTCTTAATATTATGTTGCATATGTTTCTACAGGAGAAGAAATCTTTGGTTTTTTATGACGGAAAGAATGATGTTTGTATTGTTTTATCCATTGCTGCGTTGGTAAAGAATGTTCATATTTACTTTTAAGTTTCCTACTTTTAATTGTTTTAATTTTCCTTGATGAAGAATGCTTCTGAAATTTCTTTTCTCATTTTATTCTTGAAAAAATTATTCTCATTTTTATATGCTAAAAAATAAATGAGATAAAATTAAATGTTATTATATATAAGTTGTATTTATTTTGCAATTATAATTTTTAGTTGTTGTAGTAATTATTAACATTGATGATTTGCATAAGTAAAACAATTATTTATTTTAACACTTGTATTTTACTTAGTAGTGATTTTGTTAATTATTTATTTGGTAATTTTTTTTTATTTTGTTGTGGATATGAAAATTTGTTTAAAGTGTGTTATCAACTATAATTATGGGGTTTTTTTGATAAAAAAAAATAATTATAGGGTTTTTAAAGAAAAATACGAAAATAATTTTTTTTTTAAAAAAATACCTAGGGTGGCGCTTGGTTGAACAAGTGCCACAGGAAGTAAGAAAATACCTAGGGTGGCGCTTGGTTGAACAAGTGCCACTGGAAGTCACTTCCTGTGGCGCTTGGTTGACTTCCTGTGGCACTTGTTCAACCAAGCGCCACCCTAAATATTTTTTTTAAAAAAATAATTATTGACTTCCTATGGCACTCTTTTAAGGAAGCGCCATAAGAAATGTTTTTTTAAAAAAAAAAAAATATATATGCTGTGGCGCTTCTAAGCGCCATAGGTTTTTTTAGTGGCGTCTTGATATGTGGCACTTACTAAGCGCCACAGCTAATTCAAATATAAGCGCCACAACTTTATTTTTTTGTAGTAGTGATTGTATTTTCTATGACAAAACTTGATTTCATTTAGATTTAAAAAAGTACAGTAAAATTTTAGGACCTTTTAGTTTTAAGGGTTCACTGAAATAAATGTTGTTCCATGGAGGACAAGTGAAATTTTCCCTAGTAAATTTGTATGCGTTTCGTAAGCTTTTAACCTATATTAGTTTTTCACTTGCAACAAAAGCTGCTTCAATGCTTCTTCTGCCACCATGGATCACGTTGGAATGAAAGGGCTATGCGTCCACCAGTTTGTTCTCTTAATCTCCCTGACAACCCATGTACGTCCCTTCCCCACTGTTGTTCCCTTAAAGCAGATAGATCCTTTAGGCTGATTAATAAAAAAAATTAAATATATACTATTGAGGTTTAGATCGGCAAACGAATTAAGGGAGAATCCCCTAAAAAGAATTTTAAAATTATAAAATTCCAATTTAAGTATTTTTTTTAAAAATAAGGTGAGAATTACTTACCAAATTTTGACATATTTTAATCAATTCTTGGTAAGAATCTGATTTGGTATTTTACAATTTTTAAGTTCTTTTTAAGGGATTTTTCCAAAAATTAACTTTAATTTAAGTAATATAATACTCCCTCCATTTTTTTAATAAGATACTACTCCCTCCGGTCCTATTTATGAGCAACTTTCCTCTTGATTGAGCAAAATGAACTGGTAATTAAAATCAATCAGTGTGTCAAAAATGCCATATTTTTTTTCATATATGCCCCTATTTATGAAAAGAGTATAGGAGAGAGAATAAATAAAAAATATGAGAGATAACTCTTGGTGTGTGTGATAATTAATTATAAATATATATATTTAATAAGAGTAAAATAGGAAACATAAGTTTACATATTCAGACACAAAGTAAAAGTTACTTATAAAAAGAACCAGGCCTATGAGAGAGAAAATTGCTTATAAATAGGATCAGAGGGAGTATTGTTTGAATGGATATATTCTTTTTTATAAAATACTCTTTGAAGATGTCTAAACATTTAATATATTTTTTATATTTTTATCCTCAATTAATTATATGTTTCTCTCCACATTTTCTCCCCTCATTTTCTCTCATCACTTTTTCTACTCATTATCTTTCATACCCACCTCTAGGGGTGTTCAAATCCCAGACGGGACCGGGATCACCCATTCCCGGATCCTGTCCCGGGATTGGCCGGGACTGGGATGTCATTCCCGGTCCCGGGACAACTGGGACCGGGAATTCCCGGGACTGGGATCGGGAATTCCCGGTCTTAATAATATAATTATATTAGTTAAATTGTTTATAATCTAGTGTTTAAAGTGATTATTTAACACCTAATAAGGTCATAAAAATCACACAAATTGAGCTAGAATTGAAAAATAACATATTATTAATATTATTACCACATTCATCATTTTTGTTATTATCTTTATACATTATATAGTTAGGATTTGTATCACGATATATACGATTTAACTCTAACTAAATATGTGATATACATTTTATCAAATGATAACTTAATTTATGGGGTAAAAAATACAAAAATAAAATAATAACCTATTTTTTAAGGACAAAAAAAACTGGGACCGGGAATTCCTGGGATCACAAGGTGTGATCCCAGTCCCGGTCCCGGGTTTTTTAGATCCCGGTCCCGGTCCCGGCCGGGACGGGAAATTCCCGGGATAAAATGTCCGGGACCGGGCCGGGAGAACCGGGACTGAGATACTTTGAACACCCCTACCCACCTCCTTTATAAAAAAAAGATGTTTCCAGAGAATGAGTTGCATTTTTTACATATTTAATATTTATTGTCTCTAACCGATTTTAACTATCTTTTTTATCTACATGCCTGTTTAGGTTAGCAGTAGAAACTGCTTTTACAACGTGATTTACGGTGTATGAGGTAAGTATATGAAAGAAGTTTTGTCTTGGCTTGTATAAACGTACTTCTCAAATAGGCCCTATGTGATTCGGTTATTAGTATCTTATAAAAAAGCAATAGATGGAGTATTATTTAGTTAAAAAATTTGGTATTATTATGATTTATAATTCGTATATATTTCTATCTATTAAATATATCTAATTAATTTTCTCAATAAAAAGGTAAAAACTATAAAGATACATAAGCATTGAGCTTCATCAACTAGAAACATAAACTACACAACTTGGAAGCCCGAGAGGCATAAAACCATAAACAACAAGAAGAAACGACATAACCATGACCTGAAAGAAAAATCAAACTAGCCAATAACAAAATTAAAACCACTTACAATTGGAAAAATAAAAAGATAAAATGACTAATTCCAACATCAGCACGAGTAAGTAGGAAATCTTTTGAAGACGGAGGAGTATGTACTTATCAAACCAATGTAGAAGATATAACAAGCTAAGTGAACGAGTTATGATTAATGTTTTGAAATCTGGACCGGACCGACTTGGTAATCGGCCATGTGACAGGTCCGATTCGTGAACCGGTCCGATTCAGTAATTTTTTTCAAAAAAAAAATTATTTTTTATTTTTTTAATAATTTCATATTAATAAACCTAAAATATTCAATTTCTTACCGGCTTGACTCCGGGTTAGCTTCAGTTTGACTCCAGTCTGATCCACTAAACCTTAACCCAGTATCCTAACTAATTCTGTGACCAGTTCAGATTTCAAAACCTTAGTTATGATTAACAAAAAGTAAAAAACACATGGAAATTAATATATAATTGATGCCCGGTAAATAAAGACAAGCATTAAAAGTCTTGGTTTATGAACTCCTAGGGATGGTACTCGGAAGATAGTCTGCGTGTGTGTTTTGGAGTTTTGACGCACAAACGGGCTTGAACAGCGGTGTAAACGGGCTTGAACAGTGGAAAAGCTAAAAATGGGTGTTTGTTTCAGCGATAGGATTTATGGTAAAATAAGTTAAAAGATGGAAAAAGTCATAAGCCTCAAAATGGAGTTTATTGCTATAAAATAATATTGAAAGGAGTATTTTCATATTTTTGGGATCAATGAGGTACTCAAAATCACTTCTAATCACAAAACTTCTTTTATGAAAAATGTTCTAAATAATTTTCTCTTTCTTTATATAGTAATCTTATGCTAATTAGAGAATAATTTGGGATAAGAGTTTAGGCAAGTTTTGAGTTTTGTCAATATATGACTGTAGAAATGTAGAGAATAATTAAAAATTAATTTTAATCAGTTTAGATTTATTATTTAATTGTTTTATGATTTATAATCAAATTTTTTTTATAAACATGTCATAAATTAGTTTCTATATGGTGTTTTTACCCATTAAATTTAGTTTAAATAATTTATTTGGATTATTGGAAGTATTATTAAGGTTTTAATTGGTTTATTTTGTTAGATTTTGAGCTATGTGAAAATATGGGTTAAGATTTAATATTTAAATTAGAGTTTGATATAATTTATAAAATTTAAGCTTGAGGTGTACAATAGAAAAGACTTTTGGAGTGTACAAATTTAAATTAGAGTTTGATATAATTTTATTTAAAATTGTACCATTGCCAAATTTTCAAAGTTAATTTTTGAGAAAATTGTGAAAAAGTCCCTCCGTGTGTAGATATCTTCTCAGGTCCTATTTGACAATTAAGTTGCCAATGAGGCCTTTTTTCACAATTATTCTTTCATTTTTTTCATTTTTCATAATTTTTACAATTTTTTCTCTTAAATAATATAAAAGCCACTTATGCAAAAGTCAAACCAAACATCATTCACTTTTACATAAGTACTTATCCAATCGTCAATCCAAACACTCCTCATTTTACCCTATCTAACTTTTTTCCAATTTTAAGATTTCATAAGTCTAAGCAAAAATAAGTCACTTATCCAATCGTCAATCCAAACACACCCAATGACCGCTAATGAAAAGCTACTTGTGTCATTGTGTGGGAAGCCCTGAATGCCATCCATTCAAGCAGATCAATCTCTTGCATTAAATGAGTAGAGATGAGTCAAAGAAAGGGTTCAGCAAGATTGTCATATGACTTGACGACTCAATGGATTTGGGTGGTCGAAAATCTTCATTATCATGTTGGAAGATTGATGATTGATTGGTGTAAAGACTAAAAAGCCCCTTACTCTTGTACCATGTTGGATTAATGAGAAAAAGGATCCCATATTGAGAAAACACCTAAATATTACTCCGTCCTTTTTTTTATAAGATACTAATAATTAAATTATGGAGAGAAAAATGTTGATTAAAACTTGTTAAAGATAATAAATATGTAAAAAATATAACTCATTTTTCAAAAACATCCTTACTTATAAAGAAGATGGATAGGAGAGAAAATGAGTAGAAAAAGTGATGAAAGAGAATGAATGGGGAAAATGAGGTGAAAGATTAATTGAGAGTAAAAATGAAAAAAAAATATTAAATATTTAGACATCTGAAAATGAGATCTTATAGAAAGAATCATATCTATTCAAATAAATATATCTTACAAAAAGCACCAGAAGGAGTACTGAATAGATAAATCATGCCAGATCGGGGTCGGATCAATCTCATTTGCGGCCTTATATCAATACAAGTCTCACAAACTGATCATATGTACGGCCATGAGCCATCCCTCTAAATTACCTTTTGTGTTTTGTCCAAGGTATTAAAACCCGGACCGGGTATTGAACCGGTCGGGCTACTGGGTTAAGGGTCAGTAGGTCAAACCGGGGCAAACCGGAGCTAAACCGGGACCAAACAGGTGAGTAATTGAAGATTTTAGGCTTATAGTATGAAATTCTAAAGGAAAAATTTTAAAAAAAAATTTTAAAAAAATTGGGACCGGGACCGGACCGGACCGGTCTACTGACCGGTTCGGCGGGTTCAGGGCCGGACCAGCCGGTCCAGTCCGAGTCCAAGAACCCTGGTTTTTCCCCCTCTCCAACAAATATACTCCTCCGTTTTTTTAGCCATATTTAAAATGTAAAGAGAAAAATTTTTCATATAAATGATCAATCTTCTGTTTTTCTAGGGCTTTGGTAGCGGATGACACTTTTGCTCTTGCGGTTGACGCCACAGAACCTGCTATTGAAGTTTTATTCAACCACTGTCTCTACCTTATCATAATGTTCCCTATAACAGTTTTTAAAGATTTCTCCTGTGGTTTTTCCATCATTCACTATAAAAAAATGACATTTTGTAGTGGTGGTATTGTAGCGGTTATAATTAACTGCTACAAATATTAAAATTTGTAGCGGTTATAACCTAAACCGCTACAAATTTGTAGGGCAAGCTACGCGCCAAGTGGCACGACAGATTTGACAACGTTTCTTGTAGCGGTTAACTAGAAAAAACCGCTATAAATATGGCGCGCATTTCCCGCCAAAACTCATAGCGGTTAAATTGTAGCGGTTACGAAATAAAAACCGCTCCAAGATTGCCGCCATTTGGTGCGATCAAGACACGCCAACAGTGTAGCGGTTATTTGTAGCAGTTTAACCAATTAAACCGCTACAAAAATTGAAACGTCACTTATTTGTAGCGGTTATAAAGTTATAACCACTACAGAATTTCAGAGGTCTCAAAATTTGTAGCGGTTTTGTACTATAACCGCTACAGAACTTGAAAGGTTTTGAATTTGTAGCGGTTATTATCAAACAGCTACAAATTTTAGCCACCCTAGTTTCTTTGTAGCGGTTGTTCTAGCGGTTATTTCAAGAACCGCTACAAATTCTTCCACTATATAATGCCACCGCCTCCCCTCATTTTTCCGTTTGGCCATTTTGTTTCCTGAAGTTTCTCTAAGTATTTTCTTTTAGATTTGAGCGTTCAAACATCTGTGGAAAATTTTTTGTTGCAGTATTTCTCATTATTTGTACTTGAGGTACAGAGCCAATACGTATTTTATTTGTATTTTTATTTTTATTCTTTTTTTGCATAATAATGTGACTAAAATGTTTTTTTTTTTGAATTTTTGTAGTTGATATGGCCTCAAGACAGGATAGGGGAAGGAGTCCGAGGTCCCCAGACCGATTTTGCGAGGTGACAGCAGTAGAGCAGGGGGCAGAGGGACGGGGCAGCGCTGGGGGAGGACGACCGCGGCATTTCAGCCCATCCCCCCACAGGAGTCGGCCCTACCACAACCACAGTAGACAATCCCACAGGAGACGACCGCACCAGAGGTGCCTGATTTGGGGGAGGGAGATATCAGTGTCGATGACTATGACACGAATGAGGACTTCAAGATCCCAATGGGATCAGAGAGATGGAGCAGTTCCTCGATGAGGAGGAGGCGCGGGAGCAGAACAACCCACGAGGGTCATCTTCGCGGTCTACTTGGTTTAAGGTGCAGGTCCAAGGTAAATAAATTTTTTATTTAATAAATTATTTATTTAAATTCAAAATGTTAAATTTGAATTACAATTTATCTAACGTGCGGTAAATTGTGCAGATGAGCAGGGGAACGTGTCCATGAGGAGGTTGGACGTGGCCGGTCACTTACAGCGAGCTGGTAACTTTTCACAATATCACTGACTTTTAGCTGGTTATTTCATAATACTAATTGAATTTTGTGATTGTTTTAGGAGAGGAAGGCACAGCAGGAGAACCGTTAGATGGACTATGGGGAGCTGTACACTATCACACACAGACACCGTGACGGGACTCTGACCTCTCACCAGGCGGAGGCGGCCATTGTAAGTAATTTCATTATTATAATTTTTATAAAACTAACTTAATAATGAAAAATGCTAATAAGTAATTGTTTCAGAAAATGGCAGGAGCGGATGCAACAGTCACAGGCTGAGCCGCGAGAGACCCAGGCTGAGAAGTCACAGGGGTCAGTGAACCCGACGGTTCCTTTGACAGTGCGGGGTATGGGGATAGGCTCCAGACCTAGCATGGTCTACGGCAGTAGCGCTGCCTGTGAGGCTGGCTGCTCTAGAGGGGTCAGACGTCCGAGGGATGAATCTGTTGAGCAACTGCGGGCAGATTTCCCCCCACTTTATGCAAATTTGTAGCGGTTACTTATGTATAACCACTACAAATGCATATTAGTAGCGGTTTTTCTTATAACCGCTACAAGTTTAAAACAAATTCTTCAATTTGATTTCCAATGGTTTGAAAATTAGTAGCGGTTTTATACATATAACCGCTACAAATGTCTTGTACCGTAGCGATTAATGTAGCGGTTTTTGAACCACTATAAAATATTAAACGTTGGAATTTCAGAATATAATGTTCCAGGCATTCGTCATTCTCTTTTCACTCATATTCTTCACTATACTTTCTTCTCTCTCACTAGTAGCTATGGGTAAGTCTTGGATCAGGTTGCCACACAATTCTCTGAAATATTTGCACGGATTAAATAATTTCTTGGAGTTCACATTCACTCATGCCAGCTGTAATGGCAAGATTGTCTTTCCGTGTCGGAGATGCAAGTTCAAGAAGTAGCATGCACGAAATGTTGTTAAGAAACATTTGCTTCTGAAGCCTTTCCCGGAGGACTATACGTTCTGGGCAGTTCATAGTGTGAAGGCCGGCATTAGATATGATGATGCTCTTCCTCAAAGTTCGCAAGTAGGAGTTCAACTAGATGAAGATGATCCTGTGAATGATGCTTTGCGTGATGCATTTGGATTTCAAGGCGACAACTTCAACGAAGAGTGCACGGTTCTGAGCCGGTGTTCATGAGGAATGAAGCATCTCGGGATTTTTTCAGCTTGATGGATGAAGCAGATCGTCCTTTATATCAAGGTTGTCAAAAATATTCTAAATTATCTTTCTTGATGAAATTGTATCATATCAAGTGCTTGTGTGGAATAACAGATAAGGGAATATCGATGTTGCTCGAATTATTACAAGATGCATTCCTCAACGCTGAGATTCCCACAACATTCTATGAGGCCAGGAAGATTATCAACAGGTTGGGGTTGAACTATCAAAAGATTGATGCATGCCCCAACGATTGTATGCTGTATTGGGGAGACGATTCCAGCTGGGAGATTTGTAAGAGATGCCACACATCGAGGTACAAGACAATTCAGAAGGGGAAAAAGCAGAAGAAGAAATCTGCAAAGATTCTCAGGTACTTCCCTTTAAAACCTCACCTACAAAGATTATTTATGTCGTCTAAAACTACAGAGCATATGAGGTGGTATGCCGTTGATAAGAATGAAGATGGTAAATTAAGACATCCCCAGGATGAAGATGCTTGGAAAACGTTTGACAACGACTTTCCAGATTTCGCGACTGACCCCATAAATGTTCGGCTTGCTTTGGCGACCGACGGTTTCAATCCTTTCGGAAATCTTAGCACAAGTTACAGTATTTGGTCGGTAGTCTTAGTTCCCTACAACTTACCCTCTTGGATGTGTATGAAACAAAGCTCCTTCATTATGTCTATGATCATTTAGGCAAAAAGGTACTGGGCAATGACATCGATGTGTATCTCCAACTGATTATTGCGGAATTGCTTGACCTGTGGAATGTCAGCATGGAGACGTATGACGCTTATGGGAAGACTTTGTTCAACTTGCATGCAGCCTTGATGTGGACGATTAGTGACTTTCCTGGCCTTGGCACATTATCTGGTTGGAATGCGCATACTGGGTCGGCATGTCCAGCTTGCAATTTTGACTCTGACACAGTGCGCCTTCCCCACAGCCGAAAGTGGTGCTTTATGGGGCATCGGAGGTTTCTCGATGGAAGGCATAAGTTCAGATTGCAACGGAATCGCTTCAATGGGAAACCAGAAAAAAGAGGACCACCTCATACTTTGTCTGGTACAGATATCTTACAGTAGCTTGAGCATGTTGACTTCGAGTTTGGAAAAAGCGACGATTCAACACTAACTCACCAAAAGATAAGTAGGACTTCGGTGCCTCAGCAATGGAAGAAGATAAGTATTTTATTCACTCTTCCATATTGGAGATATAATTTACTTCGCCACAGTCTTCATGTCATACACATTGAAAAGAATGTTTGCGATAATGTGCTATATATACTGCTTAACGAACCTGGCAAGATAAAAGATCACCTTCAAGCGAGGAAAGATTTAAGCGCCATAGGAGTTTGTGAAGACGCTTGGCCAGATGAGCATGACAAATTTCAGCCGGCAAAGTTTACCCTCACAAAACCGAACAAGGAAGTCTTCCTCGCAACGTTGAAGAAATTAAAAGTTCTTCATAGGTATTCAAGCAACATTTCTCGATGTGTTGACTTGCAGGCTCGAAAGGTTGCTGGCCTGAAGAGTCATGACTCACATGTTCTTATGCAACAGTTACTCCCTCTGGCTATAAAGAATGCACTTCCTCCCGATGTTTCCATCGTTTTGGTGGAACTTTGTTCTTTCTTTCGGAAGTTGTGTTCTAAGGTTTTGATTGTTGAGGAGCTCGATCAACTGCAGTCCAAAATCCATCTTCTACTTTGTCATTTGGAGATGATCTTTCCTCCGTCCTTTTTCACTGTGATGGTTCACCTTACAGTCCACCTCGTTCATGAAACAAAGCTCGCTGACCCAGTACAATATCGATGGATGTATCTGATTGAGAGTTACTCATTTTAAATATGTGCTCATTGTTAGTTCTTATGTTTGCTAGTAATCCTTTTCAGCATTTAGTTTCAATTTTCTCTTCTTTACTTCGTAGGTTCCTTGGGAAATTAAAATCTTACGTAAGGAATAAGGCGTGGCCAGAAGGTTCTATAGCTTAAGGCTATATAGGGGATGAGGTGCTGTATTTTTGTTCAAGGTACTTTGATGACCTTGAGACGGCTTTCAACCACCCACCTCGTGTTGACGATTGTCCTAAACCTGTGCCAACATCAGGAGAATTTATCCCTCGTGTTGGTAAACTAGTTGGAGGAACTGAGAACTTCAAACTAACGGCAACTGAGAAGTTGCAAGCACATAGACATGTCCTGATTAATTGCACTCAAGTTGAATCTTTCATACAGTAAGAATTGTACACTCACATGTTATTCTATATCTTTCGTTACATTTTTCACTTTCATTTCACTATTGCCTTTCCATTATTAATTGCAGGGAATTTAGAAGTTATGTTAAGCGTCAACTCAGGATCCGTGCACAAACATCCTCGGAAGTTGACAAAAAAGGTCCACAGAGAATTCCTGAGTTGGTTTGCGCGCATAATACTAAATGACCACAACCCACACTCACCAAATTTCAGAGCTCTCGCAATCGGCCCTCTTGATCATGCAAAAAGGTTTACAGCATACAATGTCAATGGTTTTAAGTTTTGCACGGTTTCACGGGATCAAGGATTGAAAACTCAAAATTCGGGTGTTTATGGCACATTTGGGACAAGGAGTTATGTGAGCAGTAGTGACACCAAAATGCAGTTCGGAGGCGTCCCTTACTATGGAAAGCTTCTTGATGTGGTCGAACTTAATTATCAAGGCCATTTCACCTTGATGCTGTTCAAGTGTTTGTGGGAAAATACCACTACTTCTCGGGGACTGACAACTGACAACTTAGGGATCACATGAGTCAATTTCTCACGGCCAATTCATACTGGTATTTCTCAAGATGATGAACCATATATTCTTGCTTCAGAGGCACATCAGGTTTATTATGTCGAGGACGAGAGGCACAGGGATTGGCACATGGTCGTTCATTTAAAGCCATGAGAACTTTACGACATGGGTGAAGACGATAACATCGCCTACGAGAGTGAGCCATTTCAGCCTGCCAATTTTAAAAACTACTTTCTTGAATGCGATGACAATTTACCTCTACTGCGGTGCATTTTTTTAAGTCCACATCATTTAAATTAAATTTTTTAAATTTAATAATACATCACTAACAATAATTTTTCTACATAATTCCTGTAGGGATGGCGAGGATGAGTGATCAAATTCAAATTATGTTTTTGTCTTTAAAAAAAACTGGAAAAAAATATTAAAAAAAATAAAATAATAACTGCTATAAAAATAAAAATAACCGCTACTAATTAAAAACCGCTACAAAATGAATACATTAACCGCTACAAATGCTAGCGGATCCCTATAAATACCTCTACCACATCTCATTTCAAACACTCCCCCATTTCTTTTCACCTTACCCTTCTTTCATTTTCTCTCATTTACAAATTTTTTTGTATGAGTTGAGGAGCTTAACAATATGATCAAATATAGTAACAAGTTTTTTAATTTTTTATTTGAATACATCTTTCCTTTGCATAAAATTTATTCTCACCATTTTTTTTCTAGATATTTCAGAACTTTATCTCATTTTCATCTATTTTTCATACACAATTACATTATAGTAGACAACATAATAGTTCCTCATTACCTACGTATCCTTAATAATATTATCAATACAATCTTTATACTTATCCAACTAAATTAAATTATTCCTTTTAATTTATAAATGAGCTAAACTATTGAGTAATAAGCTAATTAAATTAGCTAAACTACTAAAAAAATAAACTATTTAATTTAATATAAAAAAAACTGAAACAAATAATTGTATTTTTTTTTTAAATTTTCTTAATTTTTGTAGCGGTTTAGTTAACGCGCCTTTTTCAAACTGAAATTAATTTTTTGGCGCGTGAATTTTGATGAAATTAGTAGCGGTTATATAACCACTACTAATTAAAAGAAAATCATATTTGTAGCGGTTCATGAACCGCTACAAAATAGCTAAAAAAATTCCATTTTTCTTTTCCCGCCTTGAAAATTTCATGTTTTGATATTTGTAGCGGTTATATAATCACTACAAATATCACAGAAAACGATATTGCTTATGGCGATGTTGCAGCGGTGAGGTATAACCGCTACAAAAAAAGTAACGGTTATTTTGTTTGAGTAGCAGTTTTATATAACCGCTTGCAACATACGATTTAGTAGCGGTTTTATTAACCGCTACTAATGTTGTTTGTAGCGGTTAAAACTGCTACTAATAACCATTTTTAACCGCTACTAAATCACGTTTTTTTTGTAGTGATTGTTGTATTTCTCCAAAACAAAAAAAATCAGTAGGCACTAAATTCTTCACAAACTGTATCACCATTCAAACACCATTCACACACACAACATATATCATGTTTATGAATGCAACATTTTGATTAAATCTTTGACTCCAAGCCAAAGATATTTGATACACCTTGGTCTGCCTCCTTTCTGCCGTTATTAATTAATAGAACTACGTTGGTTCCCTTATCATTCACAACTTTTATCATAGATGGAAAACAGTCGAACATCTTCTCCACCATTTAATAAAACCTTACATAAAGGTAAATGATTAAATGTGTATTTTTGCCGGATAGAAATGTAACGAAGGTATAGTATAAAATTTAATTGAACCTTTGGCAAAACCCTTCATGGAAGACTATTGATGATGTCCATTCTCATGTTTGTTCATGAATAAACATATGGTTTCATGAATCTAACATGTGGTTATGACTTTTTAATTGAAGAGGTGTTACTTCAAGAGGCATACCTTCAAGACATCACTTCATAGTCTTTAAGTACCCTATACCATCACTTCATTTGGGACACAATATATCACACCAAACAATAATTAGAGATCAAACTCATTGCTTTTGTCTTTGAGTACACATAGAGATAAAGTTAAATTATCACTTTATAAAATTTATTGTTGTATTTGTTGGGATTGGTGGGCATAACGGAAAATTAAAATTCAAAAGTTTTTCAATCCCTACTGTAGATCTGCCAGTGATGTTTAAATCAAGTAGTAGAGAAGCGTATTTTTCTTATGTGATCAATCTTTCTTTTCAATCTCAAGGAGCTAACAACTTGGATCAGCTCCCTCTACTGGTATCCACACGAATAGGAATCCAACACGAACAGTGTGCTCACGCCATTAACGTCTCTCTCTAGAGTTTTCTTTTCTCATGGCTCTCTATCTTGCTTTTTTCATCACTCATAGAAAACCCTAGCTCACCATTTTTTATGACTAGTCAGGGCTTTCTATTTTGTGATAGATACTGGATTTTTAAAATTAATCTTAATTAATTTCAAAATCAATATCATATCAATTAACACTTAATTGTTTTTTATAAGCAAATTAAATAAATATGGTTTAATTAAATTTATCCAACAATTTTAATTTAACCTATTTATTTAATCTGAATAAAGAACCAATGAAAATATATTTAATTTATCTCTATAAATTAAATCCAAGATATTATATCTTTATCATGTTAGTTATTAAATTTAATTTATCAGATAAAACTCAATTGAAAACTAACACAATATAATAATATTATCATATAATACACACACACATACATATATAATACATATATGTATATATAATATTATTAATTTTCTTTTTGAATATATATATATATATGCGTCCTCCCTAGATAACCATTACATTAATTAAATCTAGACATATCTTAGATTCCATAAATCTGGACATTATAGCTCGTGTTGGGTTATTTTTGTGTGCGATCTTGTAGGCTCATATGAAGTTGGCAGTGGACCAATGACTATATTAACCCACAAGTCGTAAGCGGCCTCTAGCAAGATATTACAATTATCCAATTCATATAAGGATCGATAAACCGATGCAACCTGCCATACAACCATATCACATCCCTTTTGTCACACGATATTTCAGTCAAGGATGAGGTATGGAGAATGTCATCCTCCTTTTCCTGACTATTACTTTCTCGATCCTTGAGTAGTCTGACTATAGAAATGGAGACTCTTTTCCATCGTAGTATGACCATACATTTCTTAGACTCACTCATCAAGGGGCTTAGTAATATCTCTCAATTAATGTAAGGGACAAATTCCATCTTGACCATTCACATTCCGCTACATGAAAACCACCAAGCCCGAACATAGCCTTTATCATCACCCGGTCAAAGGTGACTTTTAACTAGGTCAAAGTTGAGCGACTCTCATGTAAGAATCCATGACAATCTCAGATCAAAGGGCATAGTGACATGGTTATACATGAGAAAAGCTTATGACTTGATCTATGCAGCTTTCTCATAGCGGGTTGGTCCAGCACCTTGTACTCTTACAAGTGCCTAGGACTTTGATTCATATCTCCATACCTCTTCAAAGTCTTACTGGTCTTATTTTATCTTTGCTTCTGTATAGATGACCGACCACGGACATTTAGAACAATCATTATGATTTATTGAAGGATAGTTATCACAGTGAACTTGCAAATAATATGATAACAAAATGAAGAAGTTCATTCAATAATAATGTTCAAAGTATAATGATTGGCCCATAGGGCACAATTTCCAACAATATTGGCTGAGAATATAGTCCGTACTCAATGGTCTTCATTGTATCTTGCAAGAAATTGACTAGTCAATCTAACTTACACTTTATAATATATTAATAGGTGGGGCGGATTAAGCCTATTGAAAATTATTGTACATGCCTTAAAGATACTGTACACTGCTTTTTTTTCTTCATCTCTTCTCCCCTGATCTTGTCAGAGAACCAATCCCACCATCAATTATTACCATGGAGTCTCATAGGTTGATCATACGTAATGCCTAGATCATTGAATACACCTTTGATCCAAAGCTTTTTGCTCAGGCCATGATCACTGAATTACGTTTTTTTTCTTTTCGTTCTCCTACAATAATGAAGTATCTATAGGTGACTCATTGTGTTGTTTTATTTGCATCACAGCTCCAGTGCATGTGATAGGCATAAATTGACTCCCTCAACTGAATACATATTCTATGTTCACTCGAGTGGGTGATAGGCATCATCATAAGGACCCAAAAAATAAATTATGAGTGAGATGAAAGGAATGATTATCACAAACCTCCAAGTACAGTACTGATATGTCCTATTTTATCATATAGTTTTATATTTATTTATAGGATTTTATCAACATTATTATGTTTAAATATAATTATTATGATTCTTTTGAATTAGAAGGTGTTGCTCAAATGAAATACTAAAAATGATGAAATTGTTATATTTTTATTTTCCTAGATCAAATAATTTACATGAAGGTATTTTTGTTTGTATCTACTGTAAGAAAACTAAGGAATTAAATTTAAGAAGACAATCAACCATAAAGGGGGTGGAAATTCGCATGAGTTAAAGGATCCATAAAAAAACAAGGCCTTAACACTACTTTTAGGCCAAATTACATCATGGTTAGGGCCTATATGTGTTAACTCATGACTTTTGCTCCTTGAATGGGCCCATTAACCACCACTTAAGCCCAATTGCATGGCTTCAATGACCCATAGGATCTGTTTGGTATAAGGGATTTGGAGGGAAAAGGAGGGGAGGGAAAATTTTTATGAGTTGAATTTTAAAAAAAAATGGAAAACTGGGGTTGTAAAATTTTAATATAGAGAATATGTAAGATAAAAGAGTAGGAAAACTTAATTAAAACTTTATACCTTACTTTTGTCATTTTTTCAAATCCAACTAAAATTTTTTTTCCCTCCATCCACTTTCATCTCCCCTCCTACCACAAACAAGCCCATAAAGAGCAAAAACGTAGCCATCTACAATTAATGAAGGGAATAAGGGTCATTTTACATGGTTTTCTCCCCCACAAATAGCCATATGGAACCACCTAAGAGGATAAAATTAAACATAATTCAAAAAGAGATTTAATTCAAAATATTATATCTTTTTATCCCCTGAGAATTAAATTTAATTCTTTTCCTCAAATATATTAGATCCAAATCCAAGAAAAAGATAAAGATTTAAGGATTTAAGATAAAGATTTATCTTTATTTATTCAAAAGTCTATTAAGAATTCAAATTCCTCCAATTAAAGGTGACGAAGACGCCACAAGCTCATGAAAATTCAAGATAGAGAGATAAAGCATATCTTATCTAAAACTCAAATTCAAATGCAAGAAAGCTATAAAAGGGACCCCAAGGCTTCATTCCAAGGGCATGAGTGACCACACATGACAACTATTTTCTTCTTCTATCACCATGTGTGGTTAATTAATCCTCCTCTTAAGAATGGATCTTGTGACTTGAGTTCTCTGTTCTTTAGTTAGGAATTGTTATTTAGTTTCATCTTTTCTTATATTTTATGATTTCCTTGTTTTAGGATTGAATTTCTATTTTCAAGATTTTGATTTCTGTTTGGATAATCTCTGTCATTAAACTTTTATGAATTTTATGAACAATTATGATTTACAGTTCTTAATCCATATTTTCAGTTTCCTCATATGATTAATTGTGTTATTCTTTATGTTACTAATCGAATTGCATGATTGATTATATTTTTTTGAATATAGCTTTCACTTATTATATTAGGATATATCATTTGATTATTCTAATTAGAGGAACAAATTATAATTAAGAATTTAATTCACACACTAAGTGATATTTAATGGTTATTTATAAGAGGCAATTTTATGTGCTAGGTTCCTAGGTATAATTATTGATTATATAACTGAGATCTATAGCGTTCGTCTTGAGTTTTTCATGTGTAAGACTTAGTGAATTAATAACTCCATATCTATTAGAACTATGATGCCACCGATTTGTTCTCAAGAAATTTCATTATTTGTTTTCTTTATTTTCTTTAATATTTTCATTTTTATTGAATGTCAATTTTCTCTTTTATTTTGAGTTTTGGCACATTTAATTAATTTAAGAATTAAATACTATTGACTCAAGAGAGTATGACCTAGGTTGACCACTATATTATGGAGGTTAATTTAGTAATTAATTTGAGCGATAACATACTATGCGATGTGAACTAGTATACATATTACACACACATTATTATCGCAAACAAAAAGAGATAAAACTATCAAATCACTTACACTGAGGTTTTTAAATGAAATGATGATGGATTGTGTTTTTTTTATAGTAAGAGAGATGCTCTTAATTTTGTGGCTTCAAATCTGATACGAAAGTCACAGAGAAATTGGATTCACACCTAAGACACTCAACAAGATCTTATGATGATGCCACAAAGATGCCTTGTATTGCCACAATGTATTCAATAATCCACAACATTAAAGAACAGGCAATGCTCGTCAAAAAGTATTTATCCTTTTAATCCTTTCTTGATTCTTATCAAATTCTTCTCCATTTTCCTTTTTCTATGTCCTTCTGTAGTGGATGGCACTTGAGGTGCTGCGGTTAGGAGGTGGAACCTTGGTAAACGTAGACTTCAACGCAGGACCAATGAATGTAGGTGTCAAGATAATGCTAAAGATGGCGATTGGCGAGCCAAGAATTACGTAAGTTGTTAAAGATTTGCCATGACGGACCATGAGAGAGATCCACAAAGAGGAAGGAGCCCAACAGTACATGAGAGAAATAGCAGCACGACGCATGAAAGGAAGGCATATCCAAAACTTCAGAAGTTGAGAACGAACAGAAACTATGGTCAACAAGATAATGGTGGACGTGAGGGAGGACATGGAAAGGGACACAAGTGATGAGTGGTGTGTCTTTGCATCTGAGTCGTTTGTCACATTGGAAAAGGCCACCGATGCAACTACGGTCGACACCACAGAACATGCTTGTGAGGTTTGATTCAACCACTCTCTGTCCTTTGTCATTTGTTTCTCAAAGCCGGCTCTCAAGATTTCTTCTGCGGTTTTCCCATCTTTGTTGTGTTTCTCCCACAATTCAAACGGCACTGAACGTTTCACAAACTACATATCCAAATAAATTGAATAAATCTTTGATTTCACGTCAATTAAACAAACAAAATTTGTATTTATTTGAAGTGATGATGAGTATTTTCATGCTCTATTAGAACTCATGGCCTAACCAAAGAAATTTTCATTACTACAAAATAGAGATTTAATGGCGCTGATCTTATGGCACTTCTTCAAACAAGCGCAAGAGGAGACTTCTATTTTTAAAAAAAGAAAATACATGTGGCAGCTATGGCACTTTGTGTCAAGCGCCATAACTGCGAGTACCTTGTCAAGCGCCATACAAGGAGTTATTTTTTAAAAAAAAAAAAACATTAGACCCCTTGTATGACTCGGACAAGCGCCATAGCTGGGTTTATAGTCATATATACCTTTAATGACACTTGCTCAATAAAGCGCCATTAAAGGCTCTTCAATTTTTCTTTTTTAAATATGTCATGAATCTTAGCTTGTAGTTTTATGTGTGCTTATAATTTTTTCCATCTCTTGCAAGGCTACGCATAAATTATGTGTAAAATAATAACTTCCTTTTTATTTAAACTAAAATTAAAAATTGCAAATAAAAAAGTGGGTCAGCTGCAGATTTCAAACTCATGTAAAAAAGGCTGCCATTTCGCGATCGAACCTGCCACGTTTTGGTAGGCTGGGCCAGCAAACTAACCTACATCGTGAATAACAAGAAATCAATCATACCCTCTTTAGTTTTATTCTATAATGAGATACAAATAATTGAATTGCATAGGAAAAAAATTGATTAAAGATAATAGGAAAAAATTAATGAGGGTCCTTATAGTTTCCCTTAGTTTTGAATTAGGTCCCAGAGCTTTTGCCCCCCCTTTTTATTGGGTCCTTTAAGTTCCTACCTGTAGATCCGTTAGTTCCTACCGTTAAAATAATATTAAATTAGCACTAACAGTGTTAACATCTCTGATATATCAGCATTGAAACCCACTGTTGGTGCTAATTTAATATTTTTTTAACAGCAGGGACTAAAGAATCTGACGGTAGAAACTTGAAGGATCCAATAAAACAAGAAAAAAGCTCAGGGGCCTAATTCAAGTCAGAGGGAAACTATAAGGACCCTCAGATTAATTTTTCCAAGATAATAAATGTGTAAAGAAAGTATTTTATTTTTTAAAATACCCTTATATATGGAGAGAGAAAATAAAATATGAGAGGATGAAAAAGAAAAATAGTTCTATGTGAGAGAGAGAGATAATCAGTGGAGGAAAATTGAATTTTTTTTTAAAAAAATTTGGTTAAAATTTCACTCATCCTTTAAATTTATTTTATAAATAAGGCTATGTCTATTCCATTAAAAGCCAAAACTCTATTTCCTTTGGTTTTTAATATAAGATTTTGTTTATAGTGTAAATTCTACTACGAAAGAGATCTTATATTAAGGATTGGAAGTAGTATATTTTATATATACGACTAGAGGGAGTAATATTCCTGTATTGAATTGAACCTGAAATGATGAGGACATGCAGCAAAACATGTATTGAAGAAATATTCTTAGCCATACTCTTGATGATTAAGTAACTCCGACAATCCGGATTAATTCCTTGTTTTATGCTTTTGATAGTTGTTTGGGGAAGTTCACACACACTGACACGCACATATATAATGCTTTTAAAAGTTGAACTGAATTGGCAACAATCTTATGGCAATTAATAAAGTTGATGGCATTGAATGACTCATATCAACTGTGGGGATCTCCAAATATTCTCTCAAATCCATGAACGGAGTCATTTTTGGAATGCATTAAGAGTATGTTTGATACGAGAGAGATTTGGAGGGAACGGGAGATTTTTATGAGTTAGATTTTAAAAAAAAAAATTGGAGAAGTGGGGTTACAAAACTTTAATAAAGAGAAAATATAAGACAAAAGAGTAAGAAAAATTAATTAAATACTTTTAACCCGATTTCTTCAATTTTTCTAAATCCAACTCAAATTTTTTTCCTTCCACCACCCCTCCCCCCAAAATAAAGATGTCGTACAAGAAAGCTTGTTCCAATGGAGGAGGAACTGATGGGGAGGTTTAAGAGGAGAAGGAAGGGTGGTGCTGGAATGATGGGTGGAAGGAGAGAATTAAAATATTGTATTACTACCGGAATATAGCAGCAGGGTAGCCAAGAAATGGAGGCACGTGATAATTGTTGTTGTGTTGGGGAAGATGGTGAGAGAGGATATACTTGCTTTCAAGCTGTCTCAATTGTGGGGGTGAAGTCGACACGATCGATATTGGATTATGCTTTTTCAGTGTTGACTGTAACTGCAGGGAGATCTACGATCTAGCTAACGGGAGGTCGATGGCTGATCTATGATCATTATATCAGTGTACGCCATGGATGTCAGACTTTGATTCAAAGGAAGGAAAAATGACCTCTATTATAGGTTAATAGTTACATTATCTCTTATATACGTCAACAGTTGTCATTGATTCTCCTCACAAAACTTGGATCTCCTGATCTATCCTATATTGCATAGTCACTTGGTGTAGGAGGTACTGTTCTATTATATATAGGTGAGTCCAACTAGCTTAGAAACTCTCACTTGAAGAGTATCACATTCATATATCACGGTTATTACATAAAAAACATAATGTATTATAAACGTTCACGGTTCTTATTTAAAAATCGTTATTTATGTACTAAATACATAATGGTTGTCTATGTAAGATTGTTATTTATTTTTATTGAAAGTCATAGTTCTTATATAAGAACCGTATGTATGTTACTGAATAAATAACAGTTGTCAAAATAAAACTGTTATGTATTATGTAAGTATTACCATATATTATGACGGTTGTTCACGTGTACCTGTTAATCATTATCACATTAATGTATAAATCATTGCCACATCAAGCCTTAATACCTAATGAGTATTATATTAGAACCTTTATAATAGTTCTAGAGTAAATAACGGTTCTGAACTGTAATTTATTTGCGTGGAGCATATATAGTGCCCGCGTATATGACGGTTCAGAATCGTGACGTATGACAGATAATAACTGTCATAAAAAGCATTTTCTGTAATAGTGATTATCTCTTCCATAAATAAGGGTGTTCTTAAAAATAGTTCAATTCAATTCTTAATTCTAATAAAAATGATAGGAAGATGTATCTTATAATAACTAAGGGAGGGAGTAATAAAAGTTAGAGACTATATTATTTCATAGAGATAGCGTCAATTTATTTAATCAATATATAGGATATGGCCTCAAGAACACGAGTTTGTCAACAACTATAGATGCAATGACAATGTGTATATTAATCTTATTATCGACGCAAGTTCCGAGGCACCATAACTTTGCATGCACCATAGTTTTCAAGTATTGTTACAATTCTTCCCTGCAAGTGCTTCCTCAACGCAAGTCTTATGCACCTGACCATTGTCACTGTTGTAGCTGCAAAGTCATTCAAATTTAGAGTCATATAAATTCTATAATTAGAGGTGGAAATAGGCTAGTTGACCTGCATTTAATAACCTATTTAAAAATTGGAGTAGACTCAGGCCTTTTAAGGATCTGATTGGTTGAGGGGATGGGATGGGAGGGGAGAGATTTTGCCTCCCTCCCCTTATTTGACATTTAAAAATTTGTAGGAGGGGAGGAAATTTTTTTTTGAAATTTCCTCTCCGGTCCCCTCTCCTCCTACCGTTCCCCTCCACAAGTTGGGAAATTTGGAAGGGAGGGGCAATATTTTTCCATGCTGTGACAATTATGATCATGTTTATTTGGAATATTCCTACCCTACCCTTCTGGCTTTCTTCCTCACCCTCCCACTTCGCCTCTGAATTGCCAACTCCATCTGATTTTCTTGAATGCCTAAGAGCTTTCAGCTCCACAAACGATCTTAACCTTTTCGGCAACCCATTGCCATGGCATCTGAAAAAAGCTACTGGAGGTGAAGTGGCAACTATTGGTACTGATGATGTTTATCCAGTTGCAAAGATTGATCTGCGCATTAATATTGTTTCTAGGTGCTTTTGGAGTGCACACTAGTGCATACCGCACAATTTTGCCATGCTGTGACAATTATTATTCGCATCTCATCAGCCTGCTCCTCAGTGTAAGTTCCGAAGGAGGGGTCACAGTCATTGAAAATATGGGTTTTGTTTTAAGCTGGGAGATAGAGATGTTTTTTTTTTTTTATCGAAACACTCAAGGGTGGGTTGAAAGGATGGGAAAGGAAAACAACAATTGATATAAATAAGGTTGTTTAAAAAAAATTATAAAAAATTATATTTTAAAGAGAAAACTGGGGATAAGTCCTCATTAACAAATTAATTGGTGAATGGTACTTGGGACGAGGTCAGGACTAAGGTCCTTTAGTGGAAATAAATATGCACTTGAAAAGACAAGTCTGCTCTTAACGAAAACAAATAAAAAGCAAAGCTGAAGTAGAGAAGAGACCGAAGACGAAGACGCAGTTGAAGAGTGGAGGCGCGAGGACAGAGTAGACGAGTGGGCAGCAGTGGAGAGCCTAAGATTTGCTCGCAACGTTAGAGGAGGGTAGCGATGGAGTGAGCGAGAGGGGAGAAGGCCAACACCAAAAGTCGGTGACTTTGGGTATTACTTCAATTTTTTACTCCATTATTGTCTTTGATAGCAATAGGGCTGGATAGAAAGTAGCTAGTGAAAATTTCTTAAATTTCTAACCTCTTTTCGTTCTCCATCAGTCAGTCTTCCTCATTCGATCATCTTCTACTATTCAAAATTTGACTATTATAACGGCTTCTTCAACCCCAGCATCTTGTGATTTTGTTTTGCTCAACTTGACTAATCTCTTTAGAGTGCCTGATTCTAATAGGTACTGAATCCTATAATCCGAAATACGCGATTAATTAGAGACCAATGGTATTCAAAACTCATTTAAAATTCCATTTTCCCGATAGGGTTTTCACAAACACCTTTCAAAATCCAATTCCCCGGGTCTCATATTCACACTTCGAATACAATTACTTCACAGATAAATCACATTCATTATATATCAGAGTGCACAACATAATTCCCGGAAAACCCCGGATTCATACCTTTATTAAAAGGGTATACAAAATCCGATTCAGGGGATTACATAATCTCATCATATATAGTCGCTCCCAACTCATATTGATAACCATATATAGTTGAGTATATGGTTATGAATTCCCTGCAAGTGCTTCCCCAATGAATTCATAACGATATACTCAACCGAATCATATATAGTCATCCCAACTCATACTGATAACCAACTACCAACTCTCATCTCGAAGGAGTCCCAGTCGCTCCCTCCACGAGCCACTTGCCCTGTCTAAATTGTTGGTAGGGGAGAGGGAGATTCGAGAGAATCTCAGTAGGAAACAGATACCAATATGCATGCAAGATATGTGTTTAATGCATGACATGCTTGCATTACATAACTCATGCTCACACAATGACATATCTGCAAACTCAATGCTTTAAACAATATACTTATGGCCATAGCATAACAGAAACAGAGCTTCAATAATAGTTCATATATATTTCACATAATCAAGCAAAGCAATAACATGCATCAATACACCAACACAAATATCAAATATATCCAGGAGAGGTAAGTTCCCTACCTCCAGTCTTTTCTCCTCGATTTGCGTGCCAGCAACTCGGGCCCTCAACTGGGTCCTACAATTCCAAATGTACCATTTAGACACTTCCATAGTGTTTCTGGGGGTTAGATGAGGCTATATTGAAAAATTACTAAAATGCCCCCGTGGACCCAGCCTGGCCCCGTCGTACCCGGTCCGGCTGTACTTTTCCCAAAATTCTATCATGGGCTATCCTGACTAATTTTTGCCCAAGGAATCCATTTCCGGATTTGGAATTATCAAATTCATTGTCAAGTTATAAATTTACCCTTGGCAACCCTACTTTAAGGGTTTTAGGGGCGTTTTCGTAATTATGCTTTTTTGGCCTTTTCCGAAAAAGTTACCAACTGTAACCCCACCTAATTTTCCCTCCTAAACTCAATGGAATCATCAAATCATTGAAAATCCATCTCTAAGGCCCATTTATAGCCTTGGCCGAAATATACAAGTACTCCGGGAAAAATTGGGGTTTTTCGGTTTCGGCTCCGTAAACGCGTTCCTTTCTACTCCTAACCACTTTATTGACTATTCCATTTGGTTATAACTACCATTTAGTACCAATTTGGGCAGCATAACAGCCCCACACACCCATTTTCCATTTTTGAAACCAATGACAATCCGGCGAAATTTCACCGATTAAATTGTCCACAGCAGCCAGAATAGTCAATACACAAGAGTTTGGAAGTTACCTCAAGCTCCCACTAGCTTTTCTCAAGAGTGGATGAAACCCTAGCCCTTCTTAACCATGAAAATTGAGCTTCCAACACCTTAAAGAACATGAAAGAGAAGCTTAGGAGCAAGGTTATACGCGTTAGGAGCTAGATCGTCGGAGAAATCGGCTTACCTTGTGAGATTTCTTCTCTTTCTCTCTCTAAGAGCTCTCAACACTCTCTTTATCCTTGGCTACTGAACCTCATGACAGAAATGGGAGGAAGAAGAAGATGGGAAATATTTTAATTCCATGCTACTGTCATCTTTTATTTTGATGATGTCATAATTCCCATTTTCAGATCTTCTGGCAGATTTTCTGCCCAAAATTTGAAAAATCATAACTAATTCTAGAAAAATAGAAATGAGGTGATCCCAAAGCCTAATGAAAGATCTTTAAGTCCTCTTAATAGGAAAAATATAGGCCATTACCAGAAATCACCACACAATTCCAGAATTATACAAATTCCACCATTGTTCCAGAACAGAGCCCAGTTTCGACATCAAACTTTGGACAACCAAAACTCCTATCACAAAAAATGAAATGACAAAAATTATATGTCCATATTGAAGCTTGGAATGTGAAATTTAAGACTGGAAAGTTTCAGAATTGTTAGACACCATTTGGTCATTCAAACCGCTCACACAAACTGACTTCCCATAATAGAGTTTCACTAGACAGAATTTTAGATTTTGCATCTTTGCTTCCAATGGTCCCATTTTCATACCAAACATCATTCCATATAAATTTTCACAAGGAATCTATTGGAAACGCCAAATCAATCAAATTCACATCACATTAACATGTTTTCACAACAATCTCAAAATGTCAACACAATTCACATTTCAAAACCTAACATTGCAACTTTTCCATTCCAAAGTTCCAAACCAATTCCAATGACATCAAAACACACTATGACACCATTTCCAACACCATACCCCATTCAATTCTTCCAATCCAAAATCACATGAAAATCAGTGCAAAATTCTCAACTTATATCGTATTCTCCAAAATTTACCATTTTACTTTCTTTAGTACCCCAAAGATATAAGAATCAGTAACAACAAAGCCTTTATCCCACTAGGTGCGGTCGACTACATGGATCGCACGACGCCATTGTGCTCTGTCAAAAACTATATCTTTAGGTATATTATTAATCAAAAGGTCTCTCTCAATGACCTCATTAAGCATTTACTTCGGTCTTCCCCGACCTCGTTTTATAGGACTCCATACGGCTTGATCAACCCTCCTCACCGGTGCATTCAACGGCCTTCGTTGAACATGTTCAAACCACCTCAAACGACTTTCTACCATTTTTCCTTCAATAGGGGCCACTCCAACTTGTTCACGTATATGATTATTACGAATCTTATCTTTTCTTGTATGACCACACATCCATCTCAACATCCTCATCTTGTTCACCCCCATTTTATGCTCATGTAATCCCTTTAAAGCCCAATACTCACTACCATATAGCATTGCTGGTCTTATAGCAATGCGGTAGAACTTCCCTTTTACTTTATTAGGTACTTTCCGGTCACAAATAACTCCAGTAGCTTTTCTCCATTTATACCACCCAGCTTGAATTCTGTGATTGACATCTCCATCAATATCACCATCTTGTTGTATAATTGATCCCAAATATCGAAATTTTGTCACTTACGGAATGACTTGCCCTTCCAATTTAACTTCCACTTCATTTCGACCTTGTCTCTTATCATACTTACAATGCATATATTCAGTTTTGCTCCTACTCAGACAAAAACCCTTCACTTCCAAAGTCCGTCTTCATATCTCAAGTTTAAAATTAATTTCCTCCTTGGATTCAGCCAACAGAACTATATCATCCGCAAAAAGCATGCATTTAGGGATTTCCTCTCTTATAGACTCAGTTAGAACATCTACCATTAGGGTAAACAAATAAGGGTTCAAAGCTGATCCCTGATGTAGGCCAACCCTTATAGGAAAGTACTTTGTTACACCTCCAGGCGTTTTAACATTGGTTGTAACCCCCTCATACATGTCCTGAATGGCTTTGATATATGCAATCCGCACCCTCTTCTTTTCCAAGGCTTTCTAGAGTATATCTCTTGGCACACGGATATATGCTTTTTCCAAATCAATGAAAACCATATGCAAATCTCTTCCTTTGCTCCCAAAGATATAAGAATCATTAGGGAATAAATTTGAGCTCCTGCTAAACCGAGGCTTAGCAGTCCACTTATCTCAAGCTTATTCTCTAGCCTCAAATCTCACAATTCGGGGTATTACACACAGCTGAACAGAAAAAGGATATTTTAATTGATTTAATTCACTGACACAGTTTTTTTAGATACAATTATTGGATTATTCTACCCACTTAGCTATTTTTGTCTCCCCTTGCATGCTGAAAAAACGTTCTCTTTGGTCTACTTAGTCAATTTCGATTAGGGAAGATTAAGTTCAATCTACCAACCTTCCAACAGATAATACTTCACTTCCTTTAATTTTTATTATAATCAAGGGACATATTGAGTAAAGTATCTGTGTTTTGTAGATGATTGCATAATTGAACGAATTGGATTCCCTAGAATTGTTCGGTTTCTTCTGCCTAGTTTGAACTATTTTTTTGGTTATCTAGATTTCCTAATGTTGGAATAATGTTATTCAATTTGCAGTTTGCACATTGGATTACGGTGTATAGAGCTTTAATGGCTATAAAAGATGTGGATAAGACAATATACAGACATTCAAATGCCGCCAACCACAAGCCATTGAAGACCACACACAAGTAGATGAGAATCTCAATTCTAGTACGAGAAAGTGTACAGATGTTCAAGATGCGATCAGGTAGGGCATACTCTGATCACTTAGATATAGATGACCTTTTGTTCATATATATTTTGATGTATACATAGGCTAAGCTATTGTCTCTTTTGTTTATATATTTTGGTGTGTACTCATGCATGCTATATTGCTAAGCTGACCCTTGTTATTTTTGTTCAAATGGGTTACCATCAACTAATGTGTTAGCACGATATGATGTATTCAAAATTATATAGTGAATGAATGGATATTTCACCAAATTTCATTTGCATTTGAGTGAAGTTCACTTGCATTGTGACTTAATTTGCACACCACCGAAGCTCAATTGCTATCCCCAGTTGCAATTCAAGGAAGCTCATTTGCAATTCATGCATGATCATTTGCAATTAGGGGAAGCTCATTTGCAATTCTTGAATGTTCATTTGCAATTTGTGGATTCGGAAATGCTCATTTGCAATTAGGGAATGCTCATTTGAATTTACTAGATGCTCATTTGCAATTCATGGATGCTCATTTCAACTCGTAGATACTCATTTGCAATTCATGGATGCTTATTTACAATTCGTGGATGCTTATTATTTGCAACTCGTGGATGCTTATTATTTGCAACTCGTGGATGCTCATTTGCAATTAGTGGATGTGTAGAAGGATATCCACAGAATTATACAAATATGGAAAATATGAAGCAGTGGATCAATCAAGAGCACCGGCATGAATCATTGCTTTTGTCACATCGGTGATAACTTTCAATACAATACACAGCCATAAAAGAATTCAATGTGCATATTTAACAATGAATTCTCAACGCCCTCTTACATGATCGTAAAACAAAAATCTCGTGTGTCTAACATTGAGAATAACTATCAATTTGAAAAAAAAGGTAAACAAACAAGACCCAGAGTATACTTCTTTTTAATTTCTAACCAAATATAACTAATTGATCCAAAGTGCCTTAAAAGCTTGAGAAGAACAGTTGCAATCACCGTCACAATATTCAACGTCGTCACAACTAGCCTCCAAGTAGAAATCATTGTCGCTCAGTCCTCTCCTCCTTCTCCCTCAAGCCCCGGAAGTTTTCAATGTCGGCTGCTGTCTGCCAAACTGCTTTAACATAGTCGCTCGCTCCTTTTCTATCTCGTGCATGCACCGGACACCGTCACTCACTCCCTTCCTCCATCTTGCTCACACCTTCCGTCCGTCACTCACTCCTCTTGTTCCTTCCCCGATCTCACTCTCAAATCATTGAGCCCTAATTTCAAATATGCCTTCTCATAGTTTTTTTCCAATTCATTAAGGGAAATTTAGTCTTTTCTAACACAATATTTAGTGCCATTAAAGGGCCTCCAGAAGTCAAATGTCCCAGGAACCATTGGCCAATTAATTTGCCAATCAGAGATTTATACCCAATTTACATTACAAAAAAAATCACTTTCAGCGGTGACATTTGGCGGCGACTTTTAATGTGGCCACTGAAAGTGAGACTTTCAGCAGCGACTTTTAATGTCGCCGCTGAAGGTGTCACTTTCAGCGGCGACAAAAGAAAGTATGACTTTCAGCGGCGACATTGTGTTGTCGCCGCTGAAAGTGTGTTTCAGCGGCGACTTTGGTGTCGCCGCTAAAAGTGTTGTTTGAAATTTAAAAAAAAAATTTTAAAACACTTTCAGCGGCGACTTTAGTATCGCCACTGAAAGTCTTATTTGAAATTTTTAAAAAAAAATTTCAAACACTTTCAGCGGCGACTATTAAAAGTCGCCACTGAAAGTGAGTTTCAGCGGCGACTTTAGTGTCGCCGCTGAAAGTGAGTTTTAGCGGCGACTTTAGTGTCGCCGCTGAAAGTCTTATTTGAAATTTAAAAAAAAAAAGTAATTTTTTAAAACACTTTCAGCGGCGACTATTAAAAGTCGCCGCTGAAAGTGAGTTTCAGCCGCGACTTTTAATAGTCGCCGCTGAAAGTCAATTTCATATTTTTTTATTAATATTTTTTAAAAATAATATTTATAAAATTAAAATAATATTTATAAAATTTAACTATTAATTTTTAAATAATTCTATTTAACCTTAATTATTAAAATTATATTATTATTTATTAATATTATATTTATAATTTTATATTAAAAAAATATTTATGATATTAAATTATTATTTATTAAGTAATTTTAATTAAAATTTTTTTAATTTAAATATATAAATATTTTTTTCATTTTTATTTAATTTTATATTATATTTAATAATATTATATTTAATTAATAATTAATTATATGTATATAATTAATTAATTATATGTATGTATGTTTATATATATGATAATATTATATATATAATAATATGTAATAATATGACATACATTCATTTCGGCGCAACTGGTAGAGACTCGCGCACAAAGGCATCAGCTCCCTGAGGTCGTGGGTTCGAACTGGAGGAGAATCACTTTGAGGAATTATGAGGAGGTGACACGTGGTAGCACGAGGAGGTGACACATGGCAGCACGGGCAGGCGACACGTGGTAGCACGGGGAGGAGACACGTGGCAATTGTAAATTAAATTTTAAAAAAAATTGAATTTTTTTAATAAAAAATTTAATGTTTTGATTTTTTTAAAAAAAATTAACACTTTCAGCGGCGACAAAAGTTGCCGCTGAAACTATACCTTCAGCGGCGACACAAAAGTCGGCGCTGAAAGTCATTATCAGCGGCGACAAAAGTGGCCGCTGAAAGTATACTTTCAGCGGCGACAATTTAACTTTCAGCGACAGTCGCAAAAAGTCGCCGCTGAAAGACTTTCAGCGGCGACTTTTAGACTTTTTTTTTGTAGTGTTAGTTGTTATAATTATCAAATATATATTATTGTGTGTGTGTATATATATATTAGTTGTTAATTATGTGTTATAGTTATATTTCATTAATTTTAATAATTATAAAATTATTATTTTATATATTTAATGTCATTTATAATTATAAACTTTAAAAAATGCAACTTGAATAAAATAAGGGTAAAGTTGTCCATATAAAAATATTTTCTCTCCCCTTTCCTCCTGAACCAAACAAGGTAATATTAAAATCAATTCCCTCCTCTTTCCCCTCACCTCCTCTCCTCTTCATAAATCCCTCCTCTGCCCTCCCCTCCCCTCTGTTGAACCAAATAGACCCTAAGACTTACTTTGCTTAACAGGCTAGGCCTAGGCTTACTGAGAAGCCTATCAAGCTGGTATGAGCATGTTATAAGTTTATAATATTATACAAATTGTGTTCAAAGTAAGTGTTGAACTCAACCGCCCTAAGTGGTAAGTGAAAAGATAAGAAACATCAATCAATTATACAAGTCATCTGTGCATTGAATTGAACCTGAAAAGATGATGAGGACAAGCACCAAAACATGTAGTGATGAATAAATATTCTTGGCCATCCCGGCTTGCACTCGTTAAGAAGCACTCCAATGATCCAAAATAATTATCAGTACCTTGTTTTGTGATTTTGGTAGTTGTTTTTATACAGTGGTTTCAAAGGAAACTAAATCTTTTAGCAAAACAAAAAATGGGAGACCGAATTGTAGAAGTTCAATGGCAATTAAAAATATGATTCTATTTGATGATGCATAAATAGTAGTGGGGATTTTCTACCAAATGCATGAATGGAGTCATTTGGAATATTTAAAAACTATCCTTAATTAGAACTATTCACTTATACTTTTAAATCTTAATCTAAACATGCCATCAAAATAAACAGACGATGAATTATGACATTTTTGGAAATAATTCCTACACATGCTACATTAAATTTTACAAGGTGTCTTATATTAAGACCAAACAAAATTTTTAAATAACGTATTATATGTATATATATAAAGAGTAGCCGATGGAGGATATGATTTTTATAAGTTTAGTCTAATTGATTATTAGTGGAGATTTTTTCCTAAATCAATGAGGCACAACTGCGTAAGAATAATATAGATAGATATTTTTGACAAATAAAATAACTTTAAAATCCCAAAAAACGAATCTAAATAAAAAAAAAAGTCCTACGAAATGCAAAATAGCTTCTAATAAATCTTGAGTGCCTTTGGATAAAAAAAATCTTGAGTTCCCTGTGTGTAAATGAATTGTTATACTCAATTACCAAAATACCCTTTTTTGTTTTTTTTTTCTTTGAAAAAAACTTAACCCTACATCGTTGGTCGCGAGAGCTCCCAAGTCACCAGGATAGAAGTATGGAGAGGAAGAAGATGATGGAGAGATAAGAGAACAGAAATTAAAGGCCAAGCGCTGGTGATGAGTATGCAAAACATACGAATTCTGAGTACTGCATCACGAATATTTATATACATACACAATATTTTGAATATATCTTTGGTTTCCATCAAGTCAATTTAAATAGTTCCATTATTTTATTTATTTTTTACTGAAAAATTTGGAACATTTATTTATTTATTTATTATTTCATCTGTTATGGAAAGAATATGCCATTTATGCAAGATTCGACTTGTATTTATAAGTGTGCACTTGTTCCAAAATTTTAAACTCGCATCGTACCATTACCGTCTACTAAGTACTAGCATTTACCATGAGTTTAGGATATAGGCAAAATTTGCTCATTTTCATTTGGACTATGCTAGTGAAGTATAAGACGGTTCAGATCTTATTACTTTATTTTTTTTTAATTTTGAACTAGAGATATTTTTTTGTACTCTGAGTTATATAAATTAGGGAGAATTGTGAATAAATACCTTTTTGGCAAATTAATTGCTGAATGCTACAATGGAAGATCTGTTGCACACAACGGAAGATATTTTGCACACAACAGAAGATTGTTTGCACGTTCATATGAAAGATTTTTGCACACACGGAAGATTGTTTGCACTCAACGGAAGATCGCTTGCACACACGGAAGATTGCTTGCACGCTTGGTAGCATTCAGCAATTAATTTGCCCCAAAGATATTTTTGAGTGATTTTCCCTATAAAATAAAAGAATCACTCACTTGAAAAAGAAAAAAAAGAAGATACAAACGTCTATATTTCATCCGTCTTTATCATATGTGCAGCAAATCCTATAAAACCTAACCTTATCGAGTGCATTTTGTCTGGGGGTATTCATGTTCATTGACCTCCCACACACCTCTGCATGACTTAAGCGTAAATAAGTGACCCCCCTTCCCTAAGATTGAGACTGAGATTGGTGAGAATGATTAGCAAGAATAGAGGCGAAGACTGTGCATTGTAAAGGGTGACGATGAAGGGCTAACTAGGGCTCAGAATCAAAAAGTATATGTTAAAATTATAAAATCTTAAAAAAAACACACTCACACACACACCATGTTGGGATGGGACACATCTCCAGGGTTATTCTGTGTATTCTGTGTCCTATTCCGTCCCGGTCCAAGTCCCCTTTTTTATTTCGAGGCTAACCAGGACATGGACAAGTTGAACAGTATGTGCACTCTCTGCTCTAAACTAAAGGTAAAGATTTTTTCTTTTTCATCAGTCTAATATACCCCAAGTGGTAAGCTATTGAAGTCATACTCAATTTTCTCATTAATTTCAAATGATAATTATCCCAACAATTTAATTAAGTGATCTAATTTAGTAAAGTCGAAGTATTATTTGAATGAGATCAGTTGATCATCATGTGCACCCTTGTCTTCCTGCCCTTTCAAACTCGTGCCTTCATTAGAGACCTTATGAGAGCCAAAGTCGGATTGGCTGGCATCATCATGAGCACCCCACAAAAGAAGTTATATAAGCGAGGTCCAAGGAAAAATTATCACACAGTACAGTACTATGATATTGAAATAATATATTTATTACACACATTATTGCAAACAATAAAGAGAAAAAACAATCAAATCACTCACACTAAGGTTTTTAAATGAACGTGATGATGAATTGTGTTCTTTGAATAATAAAAGATGCACTTAATTTCGCGTCTTCAAATCTCATACATCACCAGTCCGCACAAAAATTGGAATTACGCCTAAGACTCTCGATAAGATTTCATAATGCCGCCACAAAGATATATAACTCGAATTGTCACAATGACTAAAGAACAAGCCATGCTCATCAGAAAGTATGCGTCCTTTTAATCCTTGGACGTGCCCTAGGTCATCCAATATCTTGCAACGAATTGTTTGCTCTAGATGTATGATCTGGAACTGGCTTTTGATTCCTACGGTAACGGAAGCCAATTGTGGTGGTGCGGTTAGGAGGTTGAACCTTGGCAAACATAGACATCAACGTAGGACCAATGAATATGGGTAGTGAGACAATGGTAAGAATGGCGATTGGCGAGCCAAGAATTGCGTAAGTTGTCAAAGATTTGCCATGGAATGCGAAAGAGATCGACAAAGCAACAATGGAGCCTTTCATGGTCAAAACAGCAATGTGAAGCATGAAAGGAACGTATCTCCAAAAGTTAAGATGTTGAGAACGAAAAGCAAGTATGGCCAAGAAGGAGATGGTGGAAGTGAGGGACAAGGAAAGGGTCAAAAGTGACAAGTTGTTCTTTTTGTCGATATTCTCTTCCGTAAAATTGGAAAAGGCCATGGAAGCAACAAGGGTTGATGCCATAGAACATGTTCATGAGGTCTGATCCAACCACTTCCTGTCACTTTTCAGATGTTCCTTGTAACTCTGCCTAAAGATTTCTTCTGCGGTTTTCCCTTCTTTGTTGCATCTCTCCCACAATTCATAAGGCACTGAATGTTTCACAAGCTGCATCACCATTCATATATATATATCATGTTTATCTATGTAACATTTTGAATAAATTACTTGAACTTTTCACAAAGAAATTTTAATAGCAAATAGATTATACTCACTTCAAGCCACTTGAATTCCTCTATCATGGTAGTTGTCTGCATATTTAGGTTGAGCCCAAGCATGGCTGCCAAGTGCAATGCAGTGTTTCCATCTTTATCCACTTGCCTAAATGCAGTATCGTCAAGGTATTCATATGCACACAAAAACTGATACAGTTTGGTTTGCCTCTTTTCTACCGCTAATAGAACTTTGTTCTTTCCCTCTTCATTCACAACTTTTACCTCAGATGGAAACTTTCCTAAGAAAATCTCCACCATTTCTTTCACACCATTCTGAGCAGCAATCATTAGGGGTGTGTCAACTATTTTAGAACCTGCAGCCTCTATACAAATCACAAAATTAGGTTGTTGTTGTTGCAGCATTTTGAATTGAGAAAAATCATGCTGTCTAAAAACTCATTCTTACGAAAAGTCTACAATTCATTGATGATATATAGGTAATACTCTTGTAAATAATCATAATGTTGATAGGATGTGATAATTGAAACAACAGGTTTCCAAGTCGACATTGATGATACTATAATAAAGCTTGTCTCCTCTCAAATGTCATTCATATAAAATAGATATATTTTTCGTTGGCAAAAAAAAAAAAAGATATATATTTCTGACAAATCCCAATTTTTATTATATATTTTCATATTTTATTTGGGATTTTTGTCATAATAAATGAGCTTAAAATACTTCTTTTGTAATTAACTGAGATTGAAAGAGTTTGTTTGTAAGAAATTAAGGTTGAAAAAGGGTAAAAATGACATATATTTTATGAATCACCTTAATTGATTAATTTTTAGAATAAAAAGTATTACATTTTGGGTTCATTTTAATTGCAGATCAGTTTGGGAAGACTTGCAGAAAAGAACCCAAGATTTCTAGAAATTATAAGCTTATGGAGGAAGAAAGCAGAGGAAATTACAATAAAGGGCCCAAATGTATTAACAATTACATTTATACCCTAAACAGTTTCCAAGATTTGCATCCAAGTCCTTCATCAAAGTTTTTAGCTTTTTCATTTTGGTCCCTTGGTCAAAACACAGGTTTTGAACCAAGGGATCCATTTGCACAAGAATTCCGACCCGTGATGATTTGCCTAGGTTACTTAGCAAAGAGCTGAGAGTTCAAAGGAGGCCGCAGACACGGGGCTGTGGGTGTAGAGCTGACAGAGGCGATCGGAAGTGGTAGCAGCAAGGACCTTAGGGAGCTGAGAGCGAGAAGCTGAGGGTAGGGGAATTAGGGAGCCACCGCCAGCTTCACCATCGCTGGTCTTCCCTCAACCTCCATGCACCTCTGCCACGAGTTTCTAAAGAGCGAACGGAGCTCGGAGACCTAAGACAGGAGTTGCCATGACAGAGAAGCAGAGCACCACGGAACCACCGGAGACGGCATCATCACAGCCGTCAATCCCTCCACCGGAACTCACTACCACCGTCATCTCCAACCATCATTGCCTTCTTCTTCATTCTCCTTACCACCGTAAATCACGTCGTCGTCCTTTCTCTGTGATTCTCTGGCGAGCTTTTCCTATTTCTGAACTCATCCCAGTCGTGGCTCGTCTAACGTGTTTGGGTTTAATTTCAACTATGGCTATTCCTCTGCTTTGATTTTATGTTCAAATCCATCCTGTTTTTAATTGGTTTTGTGCTAATTGGTTACTTTAATTGCTGATTTCATGGCTGGATGTTTGAATATGAGAAGGACCATGTTTCTTAAATCTATGGCTGTGAGTAGCTGATTTGTTTTGCTCTTGGAGATGAATTTGAGATTGCTTGAGCTGACATGTGTTTCAAAGGTGAGTTTATTTTATCTATAGCTCATTATATTTGTGATTTCTTAGGTTTAGGAATTCATTTTTGTAATGAAACTATGATTTTAGTTATGTTTTATTCTATGAATTGAGTTTTTGTGATTTGGGATTTGTAATGAGGATTTGTAATCATCAATATATATGGTTATATATATGTTTTTCCTATAATTCTATTGATTTCTATTTATTTAACATGGTATTGTTGGATGGTTTGATTGAAATAGAATTGTAATTGAACCTAAATGCATTACTTATTCTATAGTCACTCTCTAAGGGGTTTTAATAATGCTTAAATGAATGGATTCATGATTTTAAGCATTAGACTCAATGGTCATTGAGGTTTGGTATTTTAGAAAACTTAGAAAACCTCATTGCACTAAGAGAGCCTAATAGTATTTCAAGAGTAGGGGTCCCTCTCTTGTGATGCTAGACTTATTGGTTAATGAGGTTTGGAATATTAGAAGCTTAGTGTATTAACTCCCCAAATATTTTAATTGAGCAAGGATAGTCATTGAAAATCATTTCCAAGAGCATCTTCATCATTTGCATTCTTAACACATTTCTATTCCTCCTTATTTGAAAAAATCCCAAAAATATTAGTTTTAATTGCATTCAATTCATAGTTTTAAAACATCAATTAATCATGTTTTGCCTTTGTCAAATTTGCATTGTAATTACTAAGTTTATAAGGAATTAGTTTCATAATCGGCTCCTCAAAGTGAAACGACCTGAGTTGTGCGCTATATTGCATTAATTCGGTTTTATTTTTGATAACCCCGAGGCAACTAAAAGGATTTATTTCAAGTGGCGCCATTGTCGGGGAGGCAAAAAATTGATTTCCTAGTAGCTAAGTGTCAAGTACTTTTAACCAGGGTGAGTCTTTAGGATTTTTATTTTCTAGTATTTTCATACTTAGTCATAGTTTAGGTTGCATTTTAGTTAGTTTTTCATTTTGCATGTTTTCTTTAGCATACCATAGCATTTTGCATCTAGCATAAAATTTTTTGAAGAAATACCAATAAATATCTTGATTTTCTCTTATTTTTGCATATGCATTTGCATTCTTGCATTTCTTTTAATTGATTTGGCTTGCTTTGTGCTTGGTGGATGTAAAGTGGTGTCATTGCATTTGAATTGATTGTGGATAACTTTCTTTTGATGCTATTTGGGTTCATGATTCCAATTTCCAAGTTACAATGTTGATGATATAGTTCTCCATATGAATAGTGAGCATTTGGACAATACAATTGCCAATTTTCTTGATTTTCTTCTTGTCCATAGACATTATACATACTCACACACACTTGCACTCATTCCATTTCATATATTTTTCTTGAATTTGTGTGCAAGACAATTTTGACACTACCCTTGACTTTTGCATTGATCCAAGTGATTGTGTTTTTCAAGGTGCAACTATGGACGGTGATGGTAATGGTGGACCAAGGAGAAGAACCATAAGAGATGTCACAAGATCTGACGTGACTTATGATCCTTTCAGTGTTGCATGCCCTAACTTTGAGGTCAATTTTGAGCTTAAGGGACCTTTGCTTGCTTCACTGTTTCCATGGAATTGAAAAGGAAAACCCTTACAACCATCTCAATGCTTTGTACTTAGCTTGCTCCAATATGAAGCCCATTGGTGCTCGTTTAGATGATGTGTTATTAAAGGTGTTCTATTTCACTCTGGAAGGGAAGGCCAAAGATTGGTACTTGATTCTACCAGGACATGTGAATGATGCTCTTCATTCATGGACTAATTTGAAGAAAGCCTTCTTGGACAAATACTTCTCTGATGCAAGGATTGCAGAACTTAAAAAGGACATCTATTCTATCAAACAAGATCCTTTAGAGTCATTTTGCGAATATTAAAGCTGGTTTCAAGAGCTTTTATCTAAGTGCCCACACCATCAAATCAGTAATGAGCAGTTGATTAAATATTTTCATGATGGTCTTCTATCTAACGAGAAGGGTATTTTAGATGCTGCAGTTGGAGGTTCTTTAGAAGATTGCACTGCTAAAGAGGAATGGGTTCAAATTCGAACAAAAGCTAGAAACACTCAACAATATAATGTCAGAGAGCTAAGAGGAGTCTATGATCTTGGTTCCAACAAGATGATGGACTTACTTGAGTCTAAAATGGACACAGTCACTTCCCAACTTTCTTTCATTACATCTGAGCTCTAGAATCTAAGTGTTCAACAAGTGACTCCTCCTCCTCATTCCCAAGCTCTTGTGTCATCTAGTTATGATAGTTGTGGTTCTGTGATACACATTACAAGTTTATATTCTAACCACCATGAGGAAGTTAATACTATGTATCAAGGGAGACCAAACTCTAAGTGGGATCCTAATTCCAACACCTACAGTGAAGGTTGGAAAACTCATCAAAACTTTTGGTGTCGTAATGTTGAACCTACTCCCTACAACGCTTATACTTCTCAAGCTTTGCAAACCCACCTTATGTTCCAAACAATGATGACTGTATCTCACAACTTCTCAAGTGTGTCCAAACTATGCATGATGATATAAATAAGAAAGATGCTAGAACTGAAGAAAGATTTACAAGTTTAGAATGTAAGATGGAGCAATAGGAGACTAAGTCCGCTAATTTGAATTCCTTTGTCACTCAACTTTCAGATGGCATTAATGACAAGCAAGCTTAGTCTAGTGGTGCTATGCCTTCCAATACAGTCATCAATCCTAAATCTCTTAATGCTTTGACCTTAAGAAGTGGGAAAATGATTAGGTTTAAGGATGATGATGATGATGAGGAAATCATAGTGGATCCACCTCCAAGAAATGATAAGGTTCCTGATACGACTCCTAAACCAATAATGACTTATTAAAGGAATAAAACAAGGGCGCAATTAAAATTTTTGCCAGTTCCTCAACCATCTCAATTGCAAGAAAATGATGAGTCTCAAATTTCTAAAGAGCAAGCTCCTCATTCTGAGAGCAAGCAAGAGAAGAAACTCTTGGAGAAGACTTCAAAGACGCAAGATCAAAAGCAAAAGGGAGCAGTGATTACACAAGAAGATGAAGAAGCTAAGAAGTCATCCAACTATGAGGTTCCACTTAAGGATAATGAGGTAAACGTTTATGATCTCTCTTTTCCTTATTATTACTTAGCTAGTCAAAGAAAGGCTGATGAGAAACAAGATCATGACTTGTTTAACATGTTTAGTAAGATTGAAGTGAATGTGTCATTGCTTGATTTGATTAAAAAATTCCTAAGTATGCTAAATTTCTTAAGGAGTTGTGCACACATAAAAGGAAGTTTCAACAAAACAAAAGAGTATAATTGTCCTCTATTGTGTCTACTTAGTTTAAGCCACAACTTCCAGTTAAATGTTAGGATCCTGGTTCATTTACCATTTCATGCACCATAGGAAAGACTACAATCCCTAAGGCTTTGCTTGATCTAGGAGATGCAATTAATATGATGCCTAAATCTCTATATAGAGACCTAGGGGTGAAGACCTTGAAACCTACCTCTATGATGCTACAACTAGCAGATCAAACCATAAGGTATCCTGATGGCATCTTAAAAGACATTTTAGTTCAAGTTGAAGATCTAGTCTTCCCTGCAGATTTTTATGTGTTAGATATACCTAATTCCTGTAGGGATGGAGCTTTAATCCTAGGTAGACGCTGCCTTAGAACTACCAACACTAATATTAGTTTGCAAAGGGGTTCTATCACAATGTCTATTGGGGATAGGTCTGTGCACTTCAACATGTATGAGCAAATGAAGCAACCACATGAAGATTATTATATGTGTGATGTCAATTTTGTTGATGGTTTGCTTGTTGATGAGCATGATGGTGATAATGATATGTATACCTCACCCACTAACTTTACTAACACTTCTTTTCTCCCTATTTCACATGGTGTTGACGTGAGCTGTACTGACACTTCCCAGTTGGGTTATACTCTTTCCATGCCATCAAACACTACAAAAAAATGTGATTTAGTAGCGGTTAAAAATGGGTATTAGTAGCGGTTTTAACTGCTACAAACAACATTAGTAGCGGTTAGCTAAACCGCTACTAAATCGTATGTTGCAAACGATTTTGTAGCGGTTATACAAAACCGCTACGCAAGGAACATAACCGCTACATATTTTGTAGCGGTTACAAGTAATCGCTACAACAACGCCATGAATGAAATTTTTTTTCAGAGATATTTGTAGCGGTTATATAACCGCTACAAGTATAAAAAATTGAAATTTTCAAGGCAGGAAAAGAAAAATGACATTTTTTCAATTTCGTAGCGGTTAAGAAACCGCTACTAATTTTGAATTTTTATGAAATTTGTAGCGGTTATAAAACCACTACTATTTCATGAAATTCAAATTTAGCGCCAAAAAATTTAATCTGAGTTTAAAAATGCGCGTTGCTTAGTAGCGGTTTAATAACCGCTATAAATATTTAATTTTTTTTTAAAAATATACAATCATTTGTTTATGTTCTTTTAATATTAAATTAATTAGTTTCTTTTTTTATTAGTTTATCTAATTTAATTAGCTTATTAATAAATTAAAAGGATAAATTTAATTTAATTGGATTAGAATAAAAATTATATTAATAATATTATTAAGGATATTTAGGTAATAAGGAATTATTATGTTGTCTAATATAATGTAATTGTGTATGAAAAATAGATGAAAATGAGATACAGTTCTAATATATCGGAAAAAAAAAATGGTGGGAATAAATTTTATATAAAGGAAAGAAGTATTGTAAAAACAATAAAAAAACTTGTTACCATATGTGATCGTATTATTATGCTCCTCTACTCATACAAAAGAAGTTATAAATGAGAGAAAATGAAAGAAAGGTAACGTGAAAAGAAATTGGAGAGTGTTTGAAATGAGTTGTGGTAAGGGTATTTATAGGGATCCACGTACTATTTGTAGCGGTTAATGTGTCAATTTTGTAGCGGTTTTTTATTTAGTAGCGGTTATTGTTACTTATTAAACCGCTACAAATATTATTTTATTTTATTTTTTAATTTTTTTTAATTTTATTTTAAAATTTTTTTTCCAGTTTTTTTAAAGAGAAAAGCATAATTTGAATTTGATCACTCATCGTCGCCATCCCTATAGAAATTATGTAGAAAATTTATTGTTATGGATGCTTTATTAAATTTAAAAAATTTAATTTAAATGACATGGACTTAAAAAAACTCACCGCAGTAGAGGTAAATTGTCATCGCCTTTAGGGAAGTAGTTTTCAAAATCGGCTGGCTGAAATGGCTCACTCTTGTAGGTGATGTTATCGCCTTCACCCATGTCGTAAAAGTCTCGTGGCTTTAGATGAACGACTATGTGCCAATCCCTGTGCCTCTCGTCCTCGACATAATAAACCTGATGTGCCTCTGAAGCTAGAATATACGGCTCATCATCTTGAGAAATACCAGTATGAATCGGCCGTGAGAAATTGACTGATGTGATACCTAAGTCGTCAGTTGTCAGTCCCCGAGAAGTGGTGGTATTTGCCCACAAACACTTGAACAGCGTAACGGTGAAACGGCCTTGATAATTATGTTCGACCACATCAAGAAGCTTGCCATAGTACGGGACAGCTCCGAACTGCATGTTGGCGTCACTGCTGCTCGCATAACTCCTTGTCCCAAATGTGACATAAACACCCGAATTCTGAGTTTGCAATCCTTGATCCCGTGAAACCGTCCAAAACTTAAAACCATTGACATTGTATGCTGTAAACCTTTTTGCATGATCAAGTGGGCCGATTGCGAGAGCTCTGAAATCTGGTGAGTGTGGGTTGTGGTCATTTAGTATTTTGCGCGCAAACCAGCTCGGGAATTCTCTGTGGACCCTCCTATCAACTTCCGAGGATGTCTGTGTATGGATCCTGAGTTGACACTTCACATGACTTCTGAATTCCCTGCAATTAATAATGGAAAGATGATAGTGAATTGAAAGTGAGAAATGTTACGAAAGATATAGATCGAATAACATGTGAGTATACAATTCTTACCGTATGAAAGGTTCAACTTGAGTGCAATTAATCAAGACATGTCTATGTGCTTGGAACTTCTCAGTTGTCGTTAGTTTGAAGTTCTCAGTTGCTCCAACTGGTTTACCAACACGAGGGATAAATTCTCCTGATGTCGGTGCAAGATCAGGACAATCGTCAACACGAGGTGGGCGGTTGAAAGCCGTCTCAAGATCATCAAAGTACCTTGAGCAAAAATATAGCACCTCATCCCCTATATAGCCTTCAGCTATAGAACCTTCTAGCCATGCCTTATTCCTTACGTAAGATTTTAATTTCACAAGGAACCTACGAAGTACAGATGAGAAAATTGATATAAAATGCTGAAAAGGACGACTAGCAAACATTAAATACGGAGAATAAAGCACATATTTAAAATGAGTACCTCTCAATCGGATACATCCAACGATATTGTACTAGTCCAGCGAGCTTTGTTTCATGAACGAGGTGGACTGTAAGGTGAACCATCACAGTAAAAAAGGATGGAGGAAAGATCATCTCCAAATGACAAAGCGTAAGAATAATTTTGGACTGCAGCTGATCAAGCTCCTCAACGATCAAAACCTTAGAACACAACTTCTGAAAGAAAGAACAAAGTTCCACCAAAATGATGAAAACATCGGGAGGAAGTGTATTCTTTATAGCCAGAGGGAGTAACTGCTGCATAAGAACATGTGAGTCATGACTCTTCAGGCCAGCAACCTTTCGAGCCTGCAAGTCAACACATCGAGAAATGTTGCTTGAATACCCATCAGGAACTTTTAATTTCTTCAACGTTACGAGGAAGACTTCCTTGTTCGGTTTTGTGAGGGTAAACTTTGCCGGTTGAAATCTGTCATGCTCATCTGGCCAAGCGTCTTCACGAACTCCCATGTCGCGTAAATCTTTCCTCGCTTGAAGGTGATCTTTTGTCTTGCCGGGTTCGTTAAGCAGCGTATACAGCACATTATCGCAAACATTCTTTTCAATGTGCATTACATCAAGACTGTGGCGAAGTAAATTAGATCTCCAATATGGAAGAGTGAATAAAATACTTATCTTCTTCCACTGCTGAGGCGCTGAAGTCCTACGCGTCTTTTGGCGAGTTTGTGCAGAATCGTTGCTTTTTCCAAACTCGAAGTCAACATGCTCAAGCTGCTGTAAGATATCTGTACCGGATAAAGTCTAAGGAGGTCTTTTTTTTTCTGGTTTTCCATTGAAGCGATTCCGTTGCAATATGAACTTATGCGTTCCATCGAGAAACCTTCGATGCCCCATAAAGCACCACTTTTGGCTGTGGGGAAGGCGCACTGCGTCAGAGTCAAAATTACAAGCTGGACACGCCAACCTAGTATGCACATTCCAACCAGATAATGTGCCAAGGCCAGGAAAGTCACTAATTGTCCACATCAAGGCTGCACGCAAGTTGAACAAAGTCTTGCCGTAAGTGTCGTATGTCTCCAAGCCGACATTCCACAGGTCAAGCAATTCCACAATAAGCGGTTGGAGATACACATCGATGTCATTGCCCGGTGCCTTTTTGCATGGAATGATCATAGACATAATGAAAGAGCTTTGTTTCATACACATCCAGGGGGTAAGTTGTAGGGAACTAAGACTACCGGCCAAATACTGTAACTTGTGCTAAGATTCCTGAAAGGATTGAAACTGTCGGTCGCCAACGCAAGCCGAACATTTTTGGGGTCAGTTGCAAAATCTGGAAAGTCGTTGTCAAACGTTTTCCAAGCAGCTGCATCCTGGGGATGTCTTAATTTACCGTCTTCGTTGTTATCAATTGCATGCCACCTCATGTGCTCCGCAGTTTTAGACGACATAAATAATCTTTGTAGATGAGGTTTCAAAGGGAAGTACCTAAGAATCTTTGCAGGTTTCTTCTTCTGCTTTTCCCCCTTCCAAATTGTCTTGTACCTCGATGTGTGACATCTCTTACAAGTCTCCCTGCTAGAATCGTCTCCCCAATACAACATACAATCATTTGGGCATGCATCAATCTTTTGATAATTCAACCCCAACTTGTTGATAATTTTCTTGGCCTCGTAGAACGTTGTGGGAATCTCAGCGTCGAGGAATGCATCTTGTAATAAGTCAAGCAACATCGACATTCCCTTATCTGTGATCCCACACAAGTACTTGATATGATACAATTTGATCAAGAAAGATAATTTAGAATATTTGTGACAACCTTGATATAAAGGACGATCTGCTTCATCCATCAAGCTGAAAAAATCCCGAGCTGCTTCATTCCTCATAAAAACCGGCTCAGAGCCGTACACTTCTTCGTTGAAGTTGTCGCCTTGAAATCCAAACGCATCACGCATAGCATCATTCACAGGATCATCTTCATCTACTTGAACACCTACTTGAGAACTTCGACGAAGAGCATCGTCATATCTAATGCCGGCCTTCTCACCATGAACTGCCCAAAACGTATAGTCCTCAGGGAAAGGCTTCACATGAAAATGTTCCTTCACAACATTTCGTGCATGCCACTTCTTGAACTTGCATTTCCGACACGGACAGACGATCTTGCCGTTACAGCTGGCATAAGTGAATGCGAAATCCAAGAAACTGTTTAATCCGTACAAATATTCAGGAGAATTGCGCGGCAACCTGATCCATGATTTATCCATAGCTACAAGTGAGAGAGAATAAAGTATAGAGAAGAAGATGAGTGAGAAGATAATGACGAATGCCAAGAACCTTATATTCTGAAATTTCAACGTTTATAATTTCGTAGCGGTTCTAAAACCGCTACACTAACCGCTACAGTTATAAAATATTAGTAGCGGTTATATATATATAACCGCTACTAATTTTCAAGCCGTTACACATTGGTGGGAAATGCAAAATATACACGTTGAGTATTTGTAGCGGTTATATGTATTAAACCGCTACTAACATTAAAGCCGTTGGACAGCAAATTTAAAATAATTTTTAATTTGTAGAGGTTATACATAACATAACCGCTACAAATGTGCACAAAGGCGGCAAATTTTAAAATTCAAATGATGAGTATTTGTAGCGGTTTTTATTGTAAAACCGCTACAACCATATACATATTTGTAGCGGTTTCTTTTGTAGAACCGCTACAAATATATATATTGTTGTAGCATTTTTTCTTGTAGAACCGCTACAACTATATATATTTGTAGCGGTGTTTCTTGTAGAACCGCTACAATTATATATATTTGTAGCGGTTTTTATTGTTGCTTATATAAATAATATATATACGCTTTATTGTTTTTAAAACCGCTACAAATATATATATGCTTTATTTTTTTTAATTTAGAAATATAAATAATATTGTTGCAATTAATTCATAAATTCAACAACGCGATCTAATAATATAAATATAATTATATTAAACACAATAAGAATTTAAGTTTTGACAAACTCATATATATATATTTACAAATGTTTCAACAACAAATAAAAAAAAAGATGTCCTAAACTAAGTAGCTGGGGGCTGATCATCTAGTGCTCCCTCAGGTGGGGCTCCATTAGGTGCTGCTGGATCGGGCCGCTGCGCAAAGTGAACTGCACGATCATCATCAGCAGAAGCAGGAGCAGGAGGAGGAGGAGTAGTAGTCGGGACGACGTAGCGAGGGATTGGGGGAACCTATGGATGCTGCCCGTCTGGGAGCAGGCGACTCCATGACCGCTCGAGCATGTTGTTCGCAATATCACGCCACTACGTCTGCTGAGCGTAGATCATATCAGCCTGCAACTGCATCTGCTGCATATGCTGCAGATGCAGCTAGTGCATCTGCTGCTCCTGTTGCTGCTGCTGTGCCATCTGCTGCTCCAAATCTGACCGCAGCTGGTCAATAGACTTGTCCCTCAGACGTCTGACCCCTCTAGAGCTGCCAGCCTCAGAGGCGGCGCTCCTGCCGTAGACCATACTAGGTCTGGCGCCTATCCCCAACCCCCGCATGCGTCCAGGGTGCTCAACCTGAGCCAGACCAGCTTTAAAGGACCCGTCGGGTCCACTGACCCCTGTGACTCCTCGGCCTGGGTCTGTCGCAGCTCAGCCTGCGACTGTTGCATCCGCTCCTGTCATTTTATGAAACAATTACTAATTAGCATTTTTCATTATTAAGTTGATTTTATAAAAATTATAATAATAAACTTACTTACAATGGCCGCCTCTGCCTACTAAGAGGTCACAGTCCCGTCATGGTGTCTGTGTGTGATGGTGTACAACTCCCCATAGTCCGTCTGACGGTTCTCCTGCTGTGCCTTTGTCTCCTGAAACAATTACAAAATTCAATTAGTATTATGAAATAACCAGCTAAAAGTCAATGATATTTTGAAAAGTTACCAGCTCGCTATAGGTCACAGCAAAGGTCTTCGATCCTGCTGTGTGGTGGATCGTCTGCTGCGCACGGATCCTAGTGTTCCTCTGAGAAAGCTCTTGGAAAAAAACAATATTAAATGTGTTAAAACAATAAAAAACATTTAAAATTAATAAATTTCAAATTAAATACAATTAAATTGAAATTATAATTTAATATTTAACAATTACAAAATTATATATAAAAAATCTAATAAATACATTACCTGCCCCTCAGGGCTCCTCCTGAACTGGACGAAACTCGCCCAGTCGTTCGGCGGTATGCCATCCGGGACACTCTTGATCAGCTGCTTCAGAGGCATCGTCCTGTCCTTATTCACCTTGTGGAAGAGATGGTTCCTTCTGTTCTTCCAGGCATCACCTATCTTCACGAGGGCGTACCTCTTCCGGTTGGCCCGGACGGTAAACCGCAGCTGAAAAAAATTATTTAAATATCAATAATTACAAAAAACATAATTTAAAAAATATTAATTAAATAGAATTAATTAAATAATTTTAATTACCTGAACCACCTCCTCCCAAGTCTGGTCTTTCGGCCCCCTCAGAACGTGCCTCCACGTCTTGAAGTGAAGGGGGAACCGCATCCAATTCGTGTCCAGGTCGTTCAGGAAGCGGTTGAGCAGGTGACCCCTATTGTTGATGGGCTAGTTAGTGCCCTCATTCCATGGCACTATAACTTGTAGGGTCCAGTCCATGCTGTTCACACCGGCCACGTCTAGCCTCCTCGTCGAAACATTCTCCTGCTCATCTGCACAGTTTACGGGACGTTAGATAAATTGTAATTCAAAGTTAACATTTTGAATTTAAATAAATAATTTACTAAATTAAAAAATTTATTTACCTTGGACCTGCACCTCAAACCCAGTGGACTGCAAAGACAACCCTCGTGGGTTGTTTTGCTCCCAAGCCTCCTCCTCATCGAGGAACTGCTCTGTCTCCCTGATCCCAATCGGGATCTCGAACTCCTCCTCGTCGTAGTCCTCGACGCTGATATCTGGCCCCCCAAACTCAGGCACCTCTGGTGCGGTCATCTCCTGTGGGATCGTCTGCGGTGCCTGTGGTAGGGCCGACTCCTGTGGGGGGATGGGCTGAAATGCCGCGGTCACCCTACCTCCGCGCTGCCCCTCCCTCTGCCCCCTGCTCGGCTGATGCCACCCCGTAAAATTGGTCTGGGGACCTCAGGAGCCTTCCCCTTATCCTCTCTTGAAGCCATATCAACTGTAAAAATAAAAAAAAATTAGTCACATTATTATGCAAAAATCTAATAAAAATACAATCACAAATAAAATACATGTTATATACGTACCTCAAGTGCAAATACTGAGAAATACTGTAGCAAAAACTCCTACACAGACGTCTGAACGCTCAAATCTTGAAGAAACCACTCAGAGAAACCCCAGAAAACAAAATGAGCAAACGGAGAAATGAGGGAGGAGCCACCTTAAATAGGCCAGATATTTGTAGCAGTTATTCCAATAATCGCTACCATAACTGCTACAAATCACCCAGGGCGCCTGAAATTTATAGCGGCTCTATAATAACCGATACAAATTATAAGAACCTTTGAAATTTTGTAACTGTTATTGCCAGAACCGCTACTAAAGTGGAGACTCCTGAAATTTTGTAGCGGTTATATCCCAATAACCGCTACAAATAGCTGACGTTTGGTATTTTGTAGCGGTTTTGTTGCTATAACCGCTACAAATGACAGCTACACTGTTGGCGGGACTTGGTCGCGCCATGTGGCAGGAATATTGTAGCGGTTTCTGTGTATTAACTGCTACAAAATAACTATTACAAGTTTTGGCCGGATTTTCACGCCAAATTTCTAGCAGTTTTGTCTACCCAACCGCCACAAAAAATGCTGCTAATCTGTCGCGCCACTTGGCGCGTAGCTTGCCGCTAAAATTGTGTAGCGGTTTAGGTTCAAACCGCTACAAATACTATAATTTGTAGCGGTTTATTATAACCGCTACAATTGCACCACTACAGAATACCATTTTTTTTGTAGTGAAACTATTAAATACTAATTATGTGCTTGTGAAGTCTGCTACTAACCTCAATGAATTTGAGAAAGGCTTTGTTTTTGATAATCTTGCAAGATTTAGTAGAGCTGAGAAGACTTCCAAGAAGGAGTTGTCCTATTTTTTCAAGGAGTTGCATGCTTTGAATGCTAAACATGGACCATTGAGGATGCCTTGTGCTATCAACTCTGTCCTATCTCAACCTCTAATTGAGACGATTGATCAAGAAACGGTTGCTGCTGCTATGGACATGGAGAAAATAGAAAGTGAAGGGGAAGTAATGAAGCCCATTCCTCCAAAACTCTAATTCAAGAAGATTCATAGGCATCGACTTCCAATCACTACTACACTACAAGTTGCTTCGGTATACCTCCAAATCTTTGATGGAAGATATAAAGAGCCCTTCCTAATGGATGGCAAGGGGACCCAATTTCAAGTTGGTGACAAGGTCATTAGCCTATCTTCTACATATAAAACACTAGGTGATAAACGACAAACATATTTTGTTGGGCCATTCGAGATTCACTCCCTCTGTCACCATGGGAAGGTCATATTGAAGGATGCTCAAGGCAACTATTTCCAAGCAAAGAAAGAGGGGCTTTGACTTTGGAAGGGGAGCTATAAGCCTCCATAAAACTCAGGTTGTTTCTTTCCTTTACTTGTCTTACCTACCATGCTAGTGATTACTTGTGTTATGTTGTTAGGCGTGTGTGTTTGTAGGATAAGTGTGGGGGAAGAATCCATTCTAGTAGAAAAGGTAGTTTTTAGGATTTTGATAGTAGATTTAGGACAATAAAATCCCTATTGCATGTGTCTCTTGCCTATATCTTTATTTATGCTTCCTTGTTATGTCATGCATTGAGGACAATGCAAGATTTAAGTGTGGGGGAGGGATTGCTCTATTCACAATATTTTGGTTCATGAAATTTGAAAAAAAAATATAATTGAAAATTTTTTGAACTTGAGAATTTTTTTTGAGAAGTGCTTAATAGACCCTTGTCTTCACTTTCCTAATACAACTCCTTGGTATGTTTTTATGGAAATTTAAATGCATGATGATTGTGAAAGTCAAGCATTTCTAAGTATGATTGCATTAAGCTTGAGTAATCCCTTTGCTTGATCAATTGAGTGATTGGAGTATCTTTAGTGCAATTTTATTAATTTGTATACCTAGCTTGATTTTAGGAAGTTGCTATGGTAGAGAAAAGCCTTCTTGGAAGATTCTTGAGCCTTGATTCTATTTTCTCATTGTGTGTGTATTCACCTATTCTCTAGTTAATCTCTAGAACTTGTCTAGGTTCTTTTTCAAAGCTACGTTAATGCCTTGGATTTGTAGTATGATAGGGGCATTCATTTCTAAATCTATTGATCCAAACACAAACTATTAATCATTTACCTTTGATTATCCCCTTGAGCCCTTCACTTTCGTTTCTCTTTCATTGTACAAATGTTACGTTTGCATCCTTTATCAAATTCAAGCACTATTATATTAAAAAAGAAGAAGAAGTACTATTATATATGTGAAAAGAAAAGTGCCATGTGAATAGGAAAAAAAAATCAAAAGGAAAAAAAATCAAAAGAAAAAAAGTAAATAGTAAAACAAAAGAGAAGAAAGAGGGAAATTCAAAGAAAAAAGAGAGCAAATAGTTACTATAATAAAATATGTGAATTAATTTTAGTTGTATAGTGTTAAGTGATCTATTAATGTATTTGGTGCAAGCATAGTGTTTTGTTACATTTAGCCTTTTCAACCTTAAAACCCTAAGAAGTCTCCTTAACTTTGGATTCATAGCATACTAGTGGTAGAGATAGTAGAACCTCTACAAGCCTATGGTAGAAGCTAGAATAGGTGAATTGAGTGAAATTCCTTATGATTTGAGAGGAGAGAGAAACACTTATTTCATTGAGAGCTCTATCATGTCTATCTTTCTTGGTTTTATTATGTGTTCAATTTGATTTCTTTGCATTAAAAATTTGCATGGGCTTTAATTGATTAGGAATTGTGGTTATTCAATCTTTATGTAATTGTATTTTTGAATTATTGATGATTACAACTGTTAACCTTGTGAAATTCATATCAAAGAGGTATATTTACACTTGATTTATCACACATCTTGATTGATAATGGGTATATGAGGATTGAAGTGTGAAGGAAATGTGCCTAATGAGTGTTTGGGTAAAAAGGGTATAATTCTTTGATTAAATGTGAATATTTTGTTGTCATACATCACCCTTTGCTTTGTATAGACTTTCTTATGTTCATAAGATCACACTTGAGACACTCAAAGAGCCAATGGAAGCAAAAATCATTTGTTAAGAAGCTGGGAAGAAGAGCAAAACACCATTACATCATTAGAAAAGGCTAGAAGAGTGAAGATAAATGCTTGGCTGCGGCCAAGAAATTGGCTGGTTGCAGCCAGAAGACCTCCAGAAAGTTTTGTGCTACAACCAAGCCATTTCTGGCTACAGCCAGAAGACAGACAGAGGAGACAGACATTTTTAGGCTGTAGCCAAGAATTTCTGGCTGCAGCCAGAACGCGAAAACTGTAGTTGTGCGTTTTGTTTCTAGGTCATTTAAATGACTAAAGGCAGGAATGGAAAGGGGAGCTCGACATTCTGAGGTTTTGTGAGGTGGCTAAGGAGCATTTGCAAGCAAAGGAGTGAAGTTTTCTCAAGGAAAATCAAGTGGGATTGAAGATTGAAAGAGATTCCAACTCAATTTCTCTTGGTTTTTTGTACTCATTCCCTTTCTCCTTTGTATTTCTGATATGGCTGTAATGAATGTGTATATTTGTGATTCATTTTTGAACATGGATAGCTAAGATTTTCATTCTAGGATTGTTTTTCAACCTTTGTATGGATTAAACTTGATTCCTTCTCTCTCTAAGCATCTAATGGTATATATATGTTGATTTTACCCTGTTTTTGCTGCTATTCGTGACTGGCCATCACTGTGGATAATCTGTTCAATTAAATTAAGCTTGAGAGAGTTAATTTAATTGTAGAACTTTGGTAAAATTATGCTAGACTTGAAGTTCAAGAACTAAACGGATGATTTGTTAGTAACATAGAGATATAGTTACTAACCCAGCATTGTCAAATTAAGGTGGTTACTTAATGCTTATTTTCCCTTAATTGTAGCAAGAGATTGTGCATGTTAATAGAGGATATAAATTTGGTTATGACTTGAGAGAGCTTAATCAAATGCTTGTGAACCTTAGACTGACATATATATATCCCATGGAAGTACTCTTGGAGAGGAAAAGAATTAAGTTTATGAAATACAAAGGGGATGAACAATCCTAGGCTTATTATAATTGATTGAAGTCACAAGAATCAAATTTTTGTCAGTAATTCTTAGTTTTTACAAAAATATCTTTTGACACTTCTTGTTCCACACAACATGTTTTGGCTAAACTTAATTGAATTAACTAAACCTATTGATTGACTAATTTGTTACTCAAATCCTCAAGGGAATGATCTTACTTATCACTCTATTACTTGGCGTGACCCGTGCACTTGCGATAGTGAACAAGTTTTTGGCGCCGTTGCCGGGGATTGGTTTAACAAATCTTTTAGTCGACCTTAGACTTGTGATAGTAGATTTCGCTTGAGCTCTTAGTTAGGTTTACAATTTTTATTTTCTTTTCTTTCTTTGTTAATTTTGTTTTAGTTTGATACTTGCTGGCTTGTGCCTCTTGTAGGTACCATCTCGGTACATGCAACACTTGCACCTGGACGGATTGATAGTAGTACTTGACGGATTACCTCGCATCGAAAAAGAGAATGAATCTGAATCTAAATCTGAAACAATGGCAGATGAATATGATAGGGCTACCGTCAATGACTTTGCTAGCCAGAATATGCGGGGTACTTAATCTTGCATTCGGATGCCAGAGATACGAGCACACAATTTTGAGATCAAGCCGGTCATGATTACAATGCTTCAAATGCATGGGCTGTACCATGGTCTCTACCATGAAGATGCCAAGAAGCACTTGATGTACTTCTTAGAGGTGTGTGATTCCTTTAAGCAAAATGGAGTGCCCCAAGATGTGTTAAGGTTACGGCTATTCCCTCTCTCTCTACAAGGGAAGGCAAGAGATTGGTTCAATAATCTCCCGGAAGGATCCATAACTTCTTGAGATGATCTGGAGGATAAGTTTAGAGCTCAATTTTTTTTTACGATAAATCTATGAAAGCTAGGGATGAGTTTCTAAACTTTAGACAACAGCCAGATGAGCATCTTTATGCCGCTTGGGAGAGATACAAAATGTTGATGATGGTTGACTCTATGACTAATGGAGGTTACCAGAATGTTCCTGTCAATGAGGTGTTTAGGCTTTTAGATCAACTATCTATAAATAACACTCAAGGCAATGATAGAAGGATTACCCAAGCTATACCTCCTACAAAAGAAGACTCTTCATTATAAATTGCCACAATCTTATCCGCTTTAAACAAGCATTTAAGCGGACATTCCGTTCATGCTACTTCTCATGGCGTGCATTCCATTCATGCTACTCCTATTATATGTGGTAATGCAATGATGTCCACATGCCCGACCATTGCCCTCTATACATGGGTACTGAATCTGTCAACTATATGTGCAAATTTCAACCTCCTCAAGGTAACCCATATTCATAAACTTACAACCGTACTTGGAGAGCCCTTCCCAACTTCTCTTGGAGTCAAGGTAATACCTTGAATCCACTACATGAGTCCACTTCTGGCACTAAGCATGTTCCTTTACTGGGTTTTCAAATGCAATCAAGGCAAGTTCCTATAAAAGAAGAGGAATCTAAGACGGACAAGATGTTAGCCCGGATCTTGTCAGAGGTAGAATCTTTAAGGGTTGAGAGTAAGGATACCTTTTCTTTTAATGAAACTGCAATTAAGAACCTTGAAGTACAAGTGGGACAATTAGCAATACAAGTAAATGCTATGGCTCAAAATGGTCTCCCAAGTGATACCATCCCTAATCCAAAGCGAAGTGCAAAAGAGGAATGCAAGGCCATTAACTTATGAAGTGGTAAAGTGATATCGGATGTGCCTAGCTCAAGTAAGTCTAGCCTAAAGCAAGATGGGCAAGTGGAATTTGAGATTGATGATGAAGAAGCCAAGACTCAAGAAAGTGTAGTGGAAGAGGATGACACTAGAAAGAGAAAGCAAACTGAAGGAGGTTTGAATGATGATGCTAAGAGCAAAGAGGGGGAATAAGAAATGAATAGTGGGAAGAAGAGAAAGCCAACCACCTCCTCTATCATGCCACTGCTACCCTTCCCTCAACGATTCAAGAAGAAAAGAGGAAGATGCTCAATTTAAAAAGTTTGTGAACATGTTCAAGAAACTCCATGTGAACATTCATTTTACTGAAGCTTTGGAGGGCATGCCTAAATATGCTAAGTTCCTCAAGGATGTGTTGTCTAAGAAGCGGCGATTCAATGAGTTTGAAACCGTGGCATTAACCAAAGAGTATAGTGCAGTTATTCAACGAAAGTTACCTATGAAGCTCAAGGATCCGGGAAGCTTCTACATTCCTTGCAATATTGGTACTAACTTCAATGGTAAGGCTCTATGTGACTTAGGTGCTAGTATTAACTTGATGCCTCTAGCTATTTTCAACCAATTAGGCTTGGGAGAGCCAAGGCCCACTACGGTGACCCTTCTCTTTGCTGATAAGAGTATTTCTAAACCTCGGTAGACAAGTTCATATTTCTAGCGGACTTCGTTGTGGTTGATTGTGAAGTTGATTGGAAAATCCCTCTCATTCTTGGCCGTTTATTCTTAGCTATATCAAGGACACTCATTGATATGTAAAAGGGTGAGATCACTTTGAGGGTGGATAATGAAAAAGTGATCTTTCATATGACAAAAGCTTTGAAGTTTCATGATGATTCAACCTAATGATCTTTTGTCGATATATTAGATTCACTCATTCCTCAAGAATCATATGCTTCTATGATCAAAGATCCTTTAGAATCATTCTTGATTTGGGAGAAGAGCTTGGAGGAGTTTGATGAGGAGACTATTGAAAATCTCTTTCATATGGAAGCATTTCCTTAGTCAAGACCGAGGACTATTGAGCCACTTGAAGTATCTGATGCTTTAAGTACCCCTTTGAAGCCTTCTATTGAAGTTACTTCAGTTTTAGAGTTGAAGCCTCTACCTTCTCATCTAAAGTATGCTTACCTGGGGAATTCTAATACTTTATCGGTTATTGTCTCTTTTGTTCTCTCTGATTTGTAAGAAGAGAAGCTCATATGAGTCTTGAGAGAGCACAAGCGTGCCATTGGATGGACGATAGCTGATATCAAGGGAATAAGCCCTTCTATTTGTATGCACAAGATTCTATTGGAAGATGATCATAAAACTTCCATTGAGCATCAGAGGCGCTTGAACCTAATTATGAAAGAAGTGGTCAAGAAGGAAATTCTCAAATGGCTCTCAGCTGGAATTGTCTATCCCATCTCTGATAGTTTATGGGTGAGCCCAGTCCAATGTGTCCCTAAGAAGGGTGGCAAGACTGTAGTGGCCAACACTAAAAATGAATGGATTCCTACTCACACGGTGATTGGATGGCGGGTGTGCATGGATTATCGGAAGCTTAACACTGCTATAAGGAAGGATTACTTTCCTTTGCCATTCATTGATCAGATGTTAGACAAGCTAGCAGGTCAAGAGTTCTTTTGCTTCCTCGATAGTTATTCCGGATATAATCAAATTGCCTTAGCCCCAGAAGACCAAGAAAAGATGACTTTTACTTGTCCATATGGCATATTCGCTTTCAGAAGAACGCCCTTTGGACTATGCAATGCACCGGCCACATTTTAAAGGTGCATGATGTCCATTTTCACTGATATGATTGAGAAGACCATTGAACTATTTATAGACGATTTCTCTATTTTTGGTCTATCTTTTGATTCTTGCTTGGAGAATTTAGATGCGGTGTTTAAACGATGTGAAGAGACTAATTTGATTATCAATTGGGAGAAATGTCACTTCATGGTGCAAGAAGGCATTGTACTTGGCCATCGGGTATCCAAGAAGTGTTTGGAAGTGGATAGAGCCAAAATTGCTATCAATGAGCAATTACCTTTGCCTACTAGTGTGAAAGGTGTCCACAGCTTCCTTGGTCATGCCAGGTTCTACAGGAGATTCATCAAAGATTTTTCTAAAATTTCTAAGCCACTATCCAAGCTATTGGAGAAGGATGTAGAACTCAAGTTTGATGATGAGTGCCTGCAAGCCTTTGAGGAGTTAAAGAAGCATCTCATTTCAGCTCCTATCTTAGTAGCTCTGGATTGAGTTTTACCTTTCATCATCATGGCCAATGCTAGTGATTATGCCGTCGATGCTGTTCTTGAGCAAAAGGCAGAGAAACTCTTTCACCCCATTTACTATGCTAGCAAGACCCTTGATTGTGCCCAACTTAATTACACTACAACTGAGAAGGAATTACTTGCCAGTCTTTGCTTGTGAAAAGTTCGACCTTACATTGTGGGTACTAAGGTCATTATCTACACCGATCATTCGGCTCTAAAGTACTTACATATGAAGAAGAATTCCAAGGCTAGTCCAGTTCGCTGGGTGCTTTTACTTTAGGAGTTTGATTTGAACATCATTGATAGAAAAGGCACCGAGAATCAAGTGGCAGACCATCTTTCAAGGTTGAGTGCTGATGCTCAACTTGATAATTCTGATATGATCCATGCATCATTCCTGGATGAGCAGCTGTTCTTTGTTGATAATTCATCCACACCACGGTTTGCCGACTTTATAAACTACTTAGTTTTGTAGAGTTTTACCTCCGAAATTAAATTCTCATCAAAGGCGCAAGGTTTTACATGAGTTGAAGAAGTACTTTTAGGATGAACCCTAATTATTCAAGAGATGCCCTGACCAACTCATTCGAAGGTGTGTCCTGGAAAATGAACAAGAGTGTATTTTGCATTGTTGTCATTCTTCTAAATACGGTGGCCATTTTGGAGGGGAAAAGACAACTGTAAAAGTCATTCAAAGTGGCTTTTATTGGCTTTCCTTATTCAAGGATGCATATACTTTCATTCTTTAATGTGATAGGTGCCAAAGAGTGGGGAACATATCTCGAAGGAATGAGCTGCCATTGAATAGTATGCTTGAGGTTGAACTTTTTGATGTTTGGGGGATTGACTTTATGGGTCCATTCCCTAAGTCATTCAACAATGAATATATCTTGGTTGGAGTTGACTATGTCTCCAAATAGGTCAAAGCTACTGCATGTGTGTCTAATGATGCCAAGACGGTGTTGAAATTCCTCAAAAAACACATGTTCACAAGATTTGGCACACCAAGAGCGATTATCAATGATGGTGGTTCATACTTTTACAATCACCAATTTCAAGCCTTGATGAAGAAATATGGTGTCAAACACAAAGTAGCATTGCCCTACCACCCACAAACCAATGGCCAAGCAAAAATTTCCAATTAGGAGATTAAGAACATTCTTGAGAAGATGGTGAATACTACTAGGAAGGAATGGTCTTCCAAGTTGGATGATGCTCTATGGGCTTACCGAACGGCTTACAAAAGGCCTATTGGTATGTCTTCATATCGCTTGGTGTTTGGGAAAGCATGCCACTTGTTAGTAGAATTGGAGCATGGAGCTTATTGGGCTATCAAAAAGCTAAATTTTGATCCTCAAGCGATGGGAGATAAGAGGTTACTTCAACTTAATGAGTTGGATGAATTTTGCCTTAACACTTATGAGAATGCAAGGCTTTATAAGGAGAAGACTAAGAGGGACCACGATAGTAAAATAGTTCCTAAGAGCTTTGAAACTAGTCAAAGGGTTCTCCTTTATAATTCCAAGTTGAGGTTATTCCCGGGAAAGCTGAAGTCTTGATGGTCCGGTCCATTCACGATGGTTCAAGCATCCAAATTTGGTGATGTGGAGTTGGAAAATGAGAAAGGAGAGCAATTCAAGGTTAACGGTCAGCAGTTGAAGCATTATTAGGGAGGTGATGTGGATAGGCTAGTATCCATTATCTTCTTATCTAATGAAGAGTGACCAACATGAAGAGTCAGGCTAAAGACTATAAACTAAGCGCTTCTTGGGAGGCAACCCAAGTTTTTAACTTAATCGCTTTAGTTTCTTTGATTTTAGTATATTTTTGGTAGATTTATGTTTGGTCTTTTGCTTTCGCAGGTAGGAGAGGAACCCCAAATAGAGAGAAGAAGAGAGCAAGAGGATACAAAGGAAGGGTGGTGACTTTTGGTATTGGAGAGGCATGTTTCAGGAAAGTTTCTCAATTCCCAGGATTTAATTGAGTTTAATCTTAGATGAGTATGACTTGATTTGATAACCACTACTCACTTCTCTAACCTCTGATAAAAGTGTATTCATGGGTGTAGTATGAATTAGAGATGTTGCATTGCCCTTGTTTAATCCTGTCAGATTTTTTTATGTAAAGTAAATTCTGAATTATGGATGCATTTTGATGATGAGAAAGTGTACTCAAATGTGTGGTAGATGGTTGATGATTGCGTGTGACTCAAGAGGAATTTTTGGTGTAAGTGATTGAGTGGTGGTATTATGTGTTTATGATCATTGGGTGAAAATTCTGTGTATATGGTATTATGCAAGAATGATATCTGATGCAGTTGAGGGAAAAATTTTGGCCGCATCCAACACATTTTTGGCTGCAGCTAATTGGAGCTCAGAAAGATCTAGGTTGCAGCCTTGAGGAGGCCGAGAGTTTTGGGCCATGGCCAAGAATTTCTTGGCTACGGCTAATGGTCTTATAAAAGAAAATTTGGGGTCTGGGTTGTAGCCAAGCCATTTCTGGCTGCAGACCTCGTCAAGGCTGAGAGTTTTGGGCCGCAGCCCAGAAATTTTTGGCTGCGGCCTAAACCCGATATTAAAAAAAAATTTAGGGGGTGTGGGTTGCAGCCAAGACATTTCTGGCTGCACCCAAATTCAGGGTCGAGAGTTCTGCACCGCAGCCAATAAATTATGGGCTGCGGCCAGAATCCGATTAAAAAAAAGGGCCCTGTTTCTTTCTTCTTCCCTTTCTCGCCTCTGCTCTTTCTCTTTTTTTTTTCCGAACCCCCCACTGCTTCTCTTTCCCTTATGAACCCTAGGTGTTCCTCCATCAACCCACATTCCCTTTAACTCTACACCGTCGCCCCTCCTCTGTCCCTTAACATCATTGACCATCACCCTCTCCACCAACTCCGATCTCATTCCCTCCGTCACAGATCCGTCACTACTCCTCCTCCTCCATCGTGCTTTATCGCCATCTCCTGTCACGAGCTCACCGTGAACCTTCGTCATGCTCTCTCTTTGGCCTCTACCGTATTCACCGTGCGCCTTCCCCGGTCTTCATTGTCACAACCTTTCACAGCAGCACCGACCCCCCTATTTCTCTCTCACCATCTCCGTTCACTATCATTCTCGCATTAAGGTAAAATTTTGGATTTTTCTCTATTTCTGTTATCGTTATACTTGCATTAGATGGGAGAGTCTGATTTCCTCTGTTTATTTGATCTCTAGAACGTTCTGTGGCTGAGATGCCCTAACGTAGCATTATACCCTTAGGCTTGAACTGATGAATAGTGAGAAAGGATTAGTAGGCTTTGCATTTGTCCACTTGAGTAAATTCTGAAGTAAAAGAGTAGAAGAACTTCTAGTCTTAAACTGATCTGTATATGCTTCAGTATCTTGAGAGTGAACAACATTATTGCATTCTGAACTTTGTAAATGTTATGGGCTCACTACAGATTTCTATTTGTAAATTGACCATAAATTTGGTTTTAAATTTTCCAATGCAGCTTATAGAACCCATTTTGCTTTTTTTAGTACAAGTTTCTGAAGTGCAGTTCACCATACCAGTTTTTAACTATGATAGTGATCCTTTTTCAAGTTGGAAACGTGTTCTCTTGAGTACATGCTTCTCTGGTATGAATCTAGAAATGTTGTTCTATCAGATTTTCAGGATTATCAGATTTAAGCTTGAATTGAGAATGTGGTATGAGGATTAGTAGTTAGAAAGTTTGTCCTGAAATTGTGGAATCATTGTCACACATGTTCTATATTGCTCCTAGTCTAATAGATTGATTAATCATTGTCACATGCCCCTCAATGGTACTATCTTGAAATTTATGGGCCATTAAGTTTAAGTGGGAATTATTGAATTTCAGTTTTGAACCATGAGTACACTAGGAAGGGGTACTATTTGGTTGTGACAACTAGGTTGGTTCCAATTTTAAAAGATTTTGACAAAGTTGGAAACCCTATGCATTCATGATTAATAAATCTGTTGGTGCTCTTGGATTCTACTCAGACTTTTTCATTGTGGAAAACCAAATGTCATTGTGAAACCTGTTTTTGTTTTGAATCATGTGATTTTGATATAAGAAAAGTGTTTGGGTCACTTGAATAAAATTGTTTTAGTGACTTAAAATTTTGTTTTCTTTTTTTTATTTTAGGATTCCAATAATTGTTTGTCGAAAATAAATCTGTGACCCTTTTTTATTCTCATGATTTTGAATTGATCCACTATTCAAAATTGTTCATTCTGTTTACCACAATTAAATGAAGTTGACAGGTTAAGTCTAAGTGATGAGTCTCACAATTTAAAAACTAATTTCAAGACTTACAAGAGGTAGTGAGGATAGGTTTAGGATGGAATTTTGTTGGCAGTGTGGTACTACATAGATGTCAAGTTTGGGGTGGAGTCTCTTGCCTTAGGTTAAGACTTTGTTTCCTTAGGATTTTATTTCTAGTTCCTGGATGAAAGTTGGATGGTTGCTTGTCCATGTGAGTAATTGCTTGCTGGCTGTGGTGGGCTGTTTTTCTTCTTCTCTGCAAACAAAATGCCAATAAAAAAGGTTGCTAATAAGGTTGCTCCTAAGGGTGTTGCCGATGCAAAAGAGAAAATTGTTCCCAGGCCTCTTTTGCAAAAGCAAGAATTCCCATACATTGTTCTATATAAGTTCTATGACATTGCAACAAAGACGTACAAAATGGGAAAGCTCATGGACACCAAAAGGGATGGCAATCTACAAATAGTCCATGAGTTTTATGCTCAAGCTTGTGTGCGAAATGTTTGGAGATTCTCTCTTCGTGGAGTTGATATTGACTTCACACTCAGTACCTTCTGACAATATATGAATTTGCCTTTCGTTGAGGAGTATAAATTCAAATACTATAAAGACAATGACAGTGAGGTTCCTGAAGATGAGATCTCTCAGCTTTTGGAATATGAAGGAGAAATCTCATGGCAACGCCCAACTGGGCACAAGATGTACTTGAGTCGCACTTGGTTATCAGTTTAGGCCCGCATATGGATGCATTTTGGGAAGGATTATTTTTGGCCCTCGTCTAACCACAGTCACATCACAAGGGATCAAGCCCTTATCATATTTCTCCTTATGACGAAGCAGCCAGTGGACATTGGCCATATGATTTTTAAATCTATACAAGACCACGTTCTTGATCATACTTGCGGTCTCATGCTCCTACACCTGATATCAGCCTTTTGCATTGCTAAAGGAGTTGCAGCAGTCCCTACTGATGTTACATTTAGACCTGTTCCAAAATTTCAGTACACGAACATCAAGCTTAAACCTGCCCAAGCTCTACATACCCCACCTCCACTTGAGCACACACACATGGATGTTCAAGCTTCACTACCTGAGCATGGTGGGCCATCCTCCTCCTCTCAACCTCAACAGACCATGCACGACCTCTTCTCCATGATGTAGAACCTAACTGACACTGCTGGCCAATGCCTCACTGCTCTGCACAACCAAGATGCTCGATTGATTCAAATAGAGGCGTACATTGCGTAGCAAGCTCAGCAAGCCGCACAAGATGCTAGTGAGGATGATGATGCAGCTGCTGGTGGAGCTGGGGAGGGGAATTTTCTTGTTGATAATCACATGGTTTAGCTACATCTGATGTTTTTGTCCTAGGTTGTAGTTTGTTTCTGTTTTTGAGAACTGACTTGGATCTTTTGTCTAAATTTGCTTGCTTGTTCTGCACTTGTACTCTCTTTTTATTTTTAAGAACCATTAATTGTGGTGATGACTGTTCTGTAGTAGAAATTCTAATGCTTCTCTTGTGTTCCTAAATCATATGATACCAATGGTTGTCCTTTTTTGTTTCTGGTGACAGTGAGGACACTGCACATCTTAAGTTTGGGGGTATTTTTCATGATTTGTGTGCTTATTTGACAAAGATTTCAAGTGTGTAAACTTTGACTATTTCTCATCCTTTGGTTTGAAAGCAGAGCTAGATTGGTTAATTATTTGTGATAGTAAGTGCATATTCCAATGATAGAATGGATGTTTGGAATTTATGTTTTATAAGACATGATGGTTAATATGCTTGAATGCTTGATTCATATATTAAAGCATTTTTTCCTGATAATTTTTAAAATGAACATTTTGCACTGGAGTTGGGAATGATTTAATTGTTTTGATAGGAGGCTTTGGTAGCAATTTCGTGTGTATATTCTTTCTTGATTAAAGGACTTTAGAACCTACATTGGAATCTCTTGAAATGAGTAAATGAAGTCACACATTTTGAAAAGTGATTTGGCATTCTTTTAACTGTGTTTGTGCCTTTCAAGCCTACCATTGACATTGGATCAATTTGCACCCCATTTGAGCCATATATAAAAAAGCCATGTCGATTATCTCTTATAAATTCCTGCTCAATCTTTTATATTTGATAATAAATTATGTTTAATGTGTATTGATGGATGCAATGTAGAGATAAATCATGTTATTCAGGAATTTTTAAGCTAAGAAAGCACTATTGGAGTTGGATGTATTTTGGAAGTTCTTATTAAAGGGATTTGTAACAAATTAGGTTATACACTTTTGTTTCAAACGGTTAATTGCAAAATAACCTTTTGACTTCTTCAAAGCTCTTGATTTGTTTCATACGATTTGAAGAAATGATTAGGGCACTTCATAAAATGCGACTGAGCCTTTCAAGCTTACCTAATTGATTTGATTCACCTTTTGAACCCTTATTTTGAGCCTGATTGAAAAAAAACCAATTAGAAAATTCTTTTTGAAAACCTAACATCTACCTACCTTAGCCAATGTGAAAAACCATGATTCCCTTGCTTTGAGATAGATGATAAGGATTAGGGTGTGGAACGTGGTGATGTGTAGAGTGTTATATGATTGGAAAAAGGAGCGTAGAAAGAAAAAGGGTTCACATTGTATAGACATAAAGCCAAAAGTATGAAAAAAATGGAAAAAGAAAAGAAAAAGATATATAGTAGTAATGTGCAATAAGGCTTGAATTGGAAAAGATTAATTTGGTTTAAGTTTGGGGGAGTTTGTTTAATGAGAAAAGGAAGAAACCCCTTTAGTGATTATCATCTATCTTGAGGTATTTGTTGAGTATCCTTTGCCTTTTCTTTTAAATACCTTAACCCCTGGCCCTATTACAAACCGAAAGTCCCTTTGATTTTTAAGTCAATTGGAGTAAAGTAGAAGAGGAGGGGAAGAAATTAAAGAATGATGTAATTGATCGTTTGAATATGGGTATATGACTTGAAGTGTGGCTTAAAACTTTGACAAGTGCAAAAGGAATACACGTTGACTCCATTCACACACTCACACTTAGAAATTCTTGAAAAGCATATTTTAAATCTATAAAATGTTCATCTTTGCATATTCTCTGAGTTTCTTGTTTTATATAACTCTTTGAGTAGTTGATGAGGTTAAGTGAGGGTAAGTACTTTGTCTTTTGAGAAAGAAATATGGTGCAAAACAAAGAGAGGAATTGTGAATTGTTAGTATTCTCTTGAAACATAAATCCTCTTTGTGTCCCCATTCTTTCAATGAGTATACCTAGTGGCCAAATCATATGCTTATAAAGTCCCATTGATTTTGAAATAGTGTGGAATTGTTTATTAGAGGAAAGAGAGGAAAATGTAGGTATATGAAGACCTGAGACTGAGGTTGATTTATACATGCTGAATTGCTACATTTGATCTCGATAATTGCAGGAAAACTTGTTCTTTAACTCTCCTCACACACACATTTTGAAAATTGTTAGGAAGGATGCTTTAAGTTATGAACCATGCATTCCTTTATATTTCATTGTGTTCCTGTTGAATATAACATCTTGAGCAATCCATGAGGAAATCATCATGCCTGTGTATTGAGTTAATGGTTAATTAATCTAGCTCTTTCATTGTTCAATTGGTTTTACTTGAGGACAAGTAAAAGTTTAAGTTTGAGGATGTGTTAACCTCATGAAATTCATATCAAAGAGGCACATTTACACTTGATTTATCACACTTTTTGATTGATTAATGGGTATATGAGGATTGAAGAGTGAAGGAAATGTGCCTAATGAGTTTTTGGGTAAAAAGGGTATAATTCTTTGATTAAATGTGAATATTTTGCTTTGTATAGACTTTCTTGTGTTCATAGAATCACACTTGAGACACTCAAAGAGCCAATGGAAGCACAAATCATTGGTTAAGAAGCTGGGAAGAAGAGCAAAACACCATTGCATCATTGGAAAAAGCTAGAAGAGTGAAGATAAATGCTTGGCTGCGGCCAACAAATTGGCTAGCTGCAGCCAGAAGACCTCCAGAAATTTTTCTGCTGCAGCCAAGCCATTTCTGGCTGTAGCTGGAAGACAGACAGAGGAGACAGACGTTTTTAGGCTGCAGCCAAGAATTTCTGGCTGCAGCCAGAGTGCGAAAATAGCAGCTGTGCGTTTTGTTTCTAGGTCATGTAAAAGGCTAAAGACAGGAATGGAAAGGGGAGCTCGACATTCTGAGGTTTTGTGAGGCGGCTAAGGAGCATTTGCAAGCAAAAGAGTGAAGTTTTCTCAAGGAAAATCAAGTGGGATTGAAGATTGAAAGAGATTCCAACTCAATTTCTCTTGGTTTTTCTGTAGTCATTCCCTTTCCCCTTTGTATTTTTGATATGGCTGTAATGAATGTGTATATCTGTGATTCGTTTTTGAACATGGATAGCTAAGATTTTCATTCTAGGATTGTTTTTCAACCTTTGTATGGATTAAACTTGATTCCTTCTCTCTCTAAGTATCTAATGGTATATATATGTTGATTTTACCCTGTTTTTGCTGCTATTCGTGACTGGCCATCACTGTGGATAATCTGTTCAATTAAATTAAGCTTGAGAGAGTTAATTTAATTGTAGAACTTTGGTAAAATTATGCTAGACTTGAAGTTTAAGAACTAAACGCATGGTTTGTTAGTAACATGTGATATAGTTACTAACATAGCATTGTCAAATTAAGGTGGTTACTTAATGCTTATTTTCCTTTAACTGTAGCAAGAGATTGTGCATGTTAATGGAGGATATAAATTTAGTTATGACTTGAGAGAGCTTAATCAAATGCTTGTGAACCTTAGACTGACATATATATATATATCCCGAAGTACTCTTGGAGAGGAAAAGAATTAAGTTTATGAAATACAAAGGGGATGAACAATCCTAGGCTTATTATAATTGATTGAAGTCACAAGAATCATATTTTTGTCAGTAATTCTTAGTTTTTACAAAAATATCTTTTGAAACTTCTTTTTCCACATAACAACATGTTTTGGCTCAACTTAATTGAATTCACCAAACCTATTGCTTGACTAATTTGTTACTCAAATCCTCGAGGGAACGATCTTACTTATCACTCTATTACTTGGTGCGACCCGTGCACTTGCGGTAGCGAACAAAAACATTAGGCATATTTGGAAACATTGGTTTTATTTTGCCTAGGAGTGTAAAAGGCTAAGTGTGGGGGAATTGACAAATCCCAATTTTTATTATATATTTTCATATTTTATTTGGGATTTTTATCATAATAAATGAGCTTAAAATACCTCTTTTGTAATTAATTGTGATTAAAAGAGTTTGTAAGAAATTAAGGTTGAAAAAGGGTAAAAATGGCATATATTTTATCAATTACCTTAATTGATTAATTTTTAGAATATAAGTATTACATTTTGGATTCATTTTAATTGCAGATCAGTTTAGGAAGAATTGCAGAAAAGAACCCAAGATTTCTAGAAATTACAAGCTTATGGAGGAAGAAAGTAGAGGAAATTACAAAAAAAGGCCCAAATGTATTGAAAATTACAGTTGACCCAAAATAGTTTCCAAGATTCCCATCCAAGTCCCTCATCAAAGTTTTAAGCTTTTTTATTTTGGTCCCTTGGTCAAAACGAACCAAGGGATCCATTTGCACCAGAATTCTGACCCGTGATGATTTGCTTGGTTAACTTAGCAAAGGGCTGAGAGTTCAGAGGAGGCAGACACGAGGCTGTGGGTGTAGAGCTGAGAGAGGCGATCGGGAGTGGCAGCAGTAAGGACCTCAGGGAGCTGAGAGCGAGGAGCTGAGGGTCGGGGAATTGGGGAGCCACCGCCACCTTCACCATCGCTGGCCTTCCCTCAACCTCCATACACCCCTGCCGTGAGTTTCTAAAGAGCGAATGGAGCTCGGAGACCCAAGACAGGAGTTGCCACGACAGAGAAGCAGAGCACCACGGAACCACTGGAGATGGCATCATCACTTCCGTCAATCCCTCTACCAGAACTTAATACCACAATCATCTCCAACCATCATCGCCTTCTTCTTCATTCTCCTTACCACAGTAAATCACTGCCGTTGTCCTTTCTCTGTAATTCTCCGTCGAGCTTCCCCTATTTCTAAACTCATCCCAGCCATGGCTTGCTCTGACGTGTCTAGGTTTAATTTCAACTGTGGCTATTCCTCTGCTCTGATTTTATGTTCAAATCCAGCCCGTTTTTAATTGGTTATGTGCTAATTGGTTACTTTAATTGCTGATTTCATGGATGTAGGTTTGAATCTGAGAATGACTATGTTTCTTGAATCCATGTGAGTAGCTAATTTGCTTTGCTCTTTGAGATGAATTTGAGATGGCTTGAGCTCATATATGCTTCAAAGGGGAGTTTATTTTATCTATACCTTATTATATTTGTGGTTTCTTAGGTTTAGGAATTCATTTTTGTAATGAGACTATGATTTTAGTTATGTTTTATTCTATAAATTGAGTTCTTGTGATTTGGGATTTGTAATGAGGATTTGTACTCATCAATATATATGGTTATGTATATGTTTTTCTATAGTTCTATTGATTTCTATCTATTTAACATAGTATTGTTGGATGGTTTGATTGAAATAGAATTGTAGTTAAACCTAAATGCATTACTTATTCCATAGTCACTCTCTAAGGGGTTTTAATAATGCTTAAATGAATGGGTTCATGAGTTTAAGCAATAGACTTAACGGTTATTGAGGTTTGGTATTTTAGAAAACTTAAAAAAACTCATTACACTAAGAGAGCTTAATAGTATTTCAAAAGTAGGGGTCCCTCTCTTGTGATGCTAGACTCATTGGTTAATGAGGTTTGAAATATTAGAAGCTTAGTGTATTAACTCTCCAAATATTTTAATTGAGTAAGGATAGTCATTGAAAATCACTTCCAAGGGCATCTTCATCATTTGCATTCTTAACACATTTCTATTCCTCTTTCTTTGAAAAAATCCCAAAAATATTAGTTTTAATTGCATTCAATTCATAGTTTTAAAAAATCAATTAATCATGTTTTACCTTTGTCAAATTTGCATTGTAATTACTAAGTTTATTAGGAATTAGTTTCATAATCGGCTCCTTAAAGTGAAACGACCCGAGTTGTGTGCTATATTGTATTAATTCAGTTTTATTCTTTATAACCCCGAGGCGACTAAAAGGAGTTATTTCAATTTCATTTGAAAAAAAGATCCATGGACTTCCTCATAAATTCAGAAAAAAAATTAAGACTAAATTATACTACCATTATATTTTCTATGGTTAAAATTAGATCGACAATAAAATGTTTCATATTGATAATGTTGATTCGATCATAAATATTGTTAAAATCACTTGAATATCTCCTTTATGTTTGAGATTTCACACAATTTCCTCCAGAATAGAGATTGAATAAGACAAATCTATTAAATATACTAACATAATATTAATATATATCTTTCTATTTTTAAAATATACACAAACTTTTTGGATGAAAATAGAAAAACGGACCATTTATTTCAAATTGCTCATGAAAAATATTTGCAGTTGATTTATACTTAAAACATGCATGTATTTTGAAAGTAGAAAGAATGCTTTTTAATTTAATAAAAATATTAAAAAAATATTTTGTCTAATTTATATTTTTATTTTTGATGAACTTTATATAATTTTTTTAAATGTATATATAATTTAAACTAAACTCAGAAGCTATTGATGTACCAATACAAAGTTGATCTAGCAGTGTAAAACCCTGCTAGATCCCTCTAGGCCTCGAGTTTGAGTCCCAAGGAGACACTTGTTTTGAGAGGGGAAGCTACGAACCTTTAAATTTGAGTAGTCGGTTGATCGGATATAGGGTAATAGGATCTAGAAAAGACGCCAGATACCGGTTGAAAGTATTTAAAAAAAGAAAAGAAGTTCTTGATGTAATTTACTCAATATTTTGAAGGCAAAAAAAAAAAAAAAACTCAATATTTTATCATTAACTGATCCAAGGGTAAAGGTTTCATGAAATGTCACATTCTAAATGTTTATAGTAAATAAATAATGCTTTGTGAACTAACACCGGGAGTTTTCATGAATCTTTTTAACACTGTCCTCTTTATATGGATTTGCTAACACATCTTCCTTGCAAGCAAGCTGAAAAAGTTGTTCCATTATTTGTAGAGACCATGTCTGCTTCTCCTTCAGTTTTCACATCCCACGGAACCAATTTTCTAGGAATCAGAACCCCGAGTCAGTGCGTTGCAGCAAAATATCTTTTTTTAGAAAATACTATTGAAAAATAATTTGTAATTATGTGTACTTCAAATAAAAAATGTCATTTAAACATTTATATTTAGCCATTGAGTTAAACTCATCAATAGTGTTAGGATTTTTCTTAAATTTCAATACAGCAGCATATGACTATAATTACTTTTAGAGAAAAAATTGATGAAAAATCCCTATTTGGAAATTTTATCACCCATTTTCCCTTATTTTTATTCAATATTTTCACTACATAAATACTCATAAGAATATAGTTATCAACTCATGCAAATATACACATACTTTTATAAGAAAAATATATCATGACATGAATCATCACTTATAACAGCCTTATAATAATGAAATGTGCTATGAATAATATTTCAAAGAAAATAATTTATCTAATAACAAGACAAGACTAAAGTAAGAGAAAACACAAACATTTATGTAATTATTGGCTCGCCTACGTACCTGCTCGTACAAATAAATACTTGAGGCCCCATGGGGGGACTAGCAGGATGTCCGTTAGAATCTCGATAATAGAAATGCCACGAGGGCATATTTCTGCACAATAATCTGCAAATATATATTATGATGAGTCACAAAATTTATTAGTTGCTAAATATGTATGAATAAACCAAATAATTATTGGCATTCGCAATCTAAATTTTGTTAATGTAAATTAAAATTCTTGTTGAATTTGAATAAGTAAAGAAAGAAATAAGGAGCGAAGATTATATATATACACATATTCACATGTTGGAAATTTGCGTGACTCAAATAATGAGATGATTTAGATAGAAGAGTACTGAGTTTTTTTTTTTAGCATTTCTAAAATAGTTCTTTCAGTAAATCAATATAAAATTCAAAGAGGGTAATTATTAGGTGTAAGGGTAACCATCATTATGTTGGCGGTAATTCCTAGATTGTCACGCAAGTTAGTGGATTTTCTAGCTCTTCCTAGTGCTATGTAGATCCAGTTAGTGGCAGTGCCTGCAAATAATAAAGTTGATTCGAGTCATGCCTGAGGACACTATCTTTAAGAGCTATTTTGCAATTACCGGCAGATAAGAATGGCACTCCCCAGGATTAAATGAACCCTTCCAGCAAAATAGGGTGAGTAAAACTATGGAAGATAATAAAACTTAGCAGGTATGAAAATATGCCAGAGGAGGAAGAGAGGTGCTCGAAGTTTCAAGAGCAAAAGTGTATAAAACCATATGAACAAGGCACCTTATATAGGCTTCAAGAAATGTGAACGTTGGCTATGTCTTAGGCCCTGTTTGGTTCAAAGGGAGGGGAGGGGATGGGAGGAGATGGAGGGGAGGGGATGGAGGGGAAGGATAGGGAGTTACCTTGTTTGGGTTGGTTGGAGGGGGAGGAAGGGGGAGGTTTTTTAATGAACCCTTGTTTGGTTCAAGAGGGGAGGGGAGGGGAGACAATAACTAATTTATCATTTTACCCTTATATATTTGCTTACTTTTGTTGACTTATATAACTAATTTAAATTAGTTTTTTTAAAATGAAAATTATTTAAATTAACTTTTACACCTCTATAATCCATTGCTTTCCTTTTCACAATGATGAAACTGCAAACTATTACCACTCAAGACGCTGCTCTACACTAGTATGCCCCCTGATTTCGTAACAAGCAAAGTATTTTTTATAAAACAAATTTAATGCCTTGGGCTCCCCTGTGGACGTTATTAATTAATGCCTTGGGTCCTCCCTATGGTCTTTGTCAAGCAAGATGGAGAAGTGAACGTATAAAATAAATAATACTAGTAAATTATAATAAAAAGTAAATTTGAGGATACAAATAATTATTAGATTCTTATTTTTATAAATGTTGATAACAATAGGATAATTTTTGGATATGAAAAGATAATTTTCATCCACACTACCCTCCTAGCCATTTTGCTCCCAGTAACCAAACAACACAAGAACCAAATAAATATCTTGGGGGCTGACATGAAAAAAGAAAATTACATCAAAGTTGCCACTGATAGGTGGCTGATAGTAGACAAACCAAGAAAGCTGAACTCAAGAGGTTTGGTAAAAAAAACACTGGAGTCACCAAGCAGCCATATATAGAGAATATGATCATAATGTTTAGAACTAGAAAACAAATAGAGATTACAATTTTCAACACTTCTATAAGTGATCCAACATATTACATATTCAAATCCATTGTACATATTACCTGCTTTACATCTTATAACCAAGGATCAATTCAAAAGGAGGGGAAGGGGAATTGAGTACCCACCCATAGCAAGTCATGAATACACAGCTAAAAACCATATGTAGAGTATATGACAAAGCATACAAAAAGTTATGAAATATGCCCAAAAGTAATATTTTCATGAGCATCTACCAAAATATTCAAAAGTCATTATAGTAAATAGTCAAGAGACCATCTATTGAGAACCATAAAACATCTCCATTATTACTTCCTTCCTTATTGAGGCTGGAGATTGTACTGCAGTCCTAAGCTTTTCATTATTGCTTGCTTATGACTGCAGTAATAATGGAGATGTTTTATGGTTCTTTTTGATACTAGATCTGTAATTTGATTGACGATGATATGTAATTTCTAGTTTTAAATACTGTTTAGTCCAGATCTGTAATATAAACGATTTTTTTTTTTAAAAAAAGCACTTTAGACGTCCCCATTTTAAATTGGGGACTTCTAAAGTGCAAAAGTTACACTTTAGACGTCCCCATTTTAAAATGGGGACGTCTAAAGTGTCACTGTAACACTTTAGACGTCCCTTTTTAAAATGGAAACGTCTAAAGTCCAGACTTTAAACGTCCTTTTATCTACGGACGTTATTGGCATTTTTTACTACGCGCTCACATAGACGTCTCCTTGTTTTCAGAGGTTAAAAGACCTAAAAAATGGACGTTAAACACGTTTTTTGTAGTAGTGTTAATTGCCTCTTTACCATTGTTTGGTGCCATCCTATCACGTAATAGTATATATAATAACTACAAATCAAACTACACAAATAAAAAATAAACACAATATATGAAATTGAAATTCATAGACTAAATAGAACAATTTATGCCCTCAACATCATGTTTGAAAAATTTAATACAACAAACACCATGTCTTAAATTCAAAGCCATATGTCTTAAATTCATATCTAATAAGAGTACATAACAATGTCCATATGTAACATAATAAAACAGCATTCTGTCCATACATAACAATGTCCATATGTAACATAGTAAAACAACATAGTAAAACAGCATTCAACCCTCAACATCATCATCAAAGTCATCATCAAGAGCAGCCGTATTATTCTGATAGTCTGTCCACATCTGAGTTGCTATATTTTCTCTAATAAGATCACCTCGAGCAGCCTCATTATTGTCACTACTTAGAGCATGATTATCGTCATTTGATTCATTTTGTGGATGGAAGTCCATGTCAACTTCTCTTAACAAATCTTCAACAGGGTCAACACTCATGAGGAAGTTATGAAGAATGGCACATGCATATATTATCATTTTTTTAACTTTTATGCCATATGTAGGTTCAGTTGCATTGGATACAATTACAAATCTTTTCTTCAAAACACCAAAAGCCCGTTCAATGGCATAACGCAACTTTGCATGGCGAAAGTTAAATAACTCCTTATAGTTTATGGGTGGATTTCTCTAGGAATACTCTTTCAAATGGTAGCGGACTCCCCGGTAAGGTGTTATAAGCCCTCTTGTTAACATAAATCCAGCATCCACAAGGTAATATTTACCTATAATACATGAAAATAATTACTATAGAGGGTTTTGAATACTTAATAAATGTAAACTTCATCAAAATTGGTTAAATATTTACCTTCGGGAATGTTAAGCCTATCTTCCCTTGTTAATGCATTTTTAATGATCCTTGAGTCAGATGCAGTGCCTTCCCAACCAGGGAGCACATAAGTGAACTTCAGGTCAAATGTACATGCCACTGACACATTCTGTGTAGGGAATTCCTTCCTACCACGATAACGGGGAGCATCTAAAAAAGACACCTTCACACGTATATGTGTTCCATCTATAACACCAATACAATTCTTAAAATATGGAAAGAACTTATGTTCATTTTGAATTTCTGGAGGAATTCTAGACCCATCAGGTTGGACAACAAATTTTTCTTCTAACTCAATGATGGCTGCCCAAGCTGTATGAAAATGACGACTAGCTGTATCACCAGAACGCCTAAACCAAAAATTGACTTCACAATTTTTCGCACTATGTGTTAATATATAAAGAGTTTTTGCAACTTGTTCTTTCACACTTGACCAATGTGTGGGTTGCATACCACAGTCTCTTTCTAACATACAACATAATTCTAAGAATGCTCTAGGTGTCATTCTAATTATATTTCGACTAGACGGACAACTACTTATTCTATTCATTATTTCATCACGCACCTTCTCTCTTTTACCACTCAAACTATAACTTATTCTTCTAACACACATTTCATTGGCACATACTTGAGCCAAAACACACATAAGCAAAGCTATCGCTCTTTGACACAACTCAAGCCACCAACGCACTTGTAGAAAGTATTGAGTTTCCAAGTTCATCTAACAAAGTAATGAAAATGCATATCAATAACCAGAATCTCAAAATTAAAAAAATAATACCAAACAAAGCAGGAGTTCCACTAAGCAATATTGCGCATTGAGCTTTCTGACAATGTTACACTTACACATTGAGTTTTGGCAGGACAAAAGAGCATAAGATAGATCAAGAGATCAGAATAAAGGATATTTCACTTTCAAATATGAAACCTGGATTTCTTTCAATGAGATTGGGAATAAAGGCTTTGAACAATTCCTTTTATTTACATAATCCTGAGAGTCAATACGCTACTTTAAAAAAAAAGGTAACAATTGCCAAAGTACATGTTATCATCTCTACACCAATGGATTAGAACTACACCAGAAGTCAGCAACAAATTAAATTTCAGTAACCCAAACAATAAAGCATATAGAAGAAAGCTCTATGTTCGTGTGCAGAGAAAAAGAAAGACTTGCTCTGGCAAAACAAAAAACAAAAAAAAGAAAGAAAGAAGGGGGGCAGCTTCTGGCTCTATAATAGACAAAGATCAATAACCCGAAAAAGAGATGTCGGGGACGAATGGGAATAGCCTCAAATTCAAAGTCTTTGGAGTGAGGAGAGATAATGAGGCAACAACTAGGGATTGGATTTAAAATAAAGGAAAGAAAGAACAATGTCAACATGCATCTTCTTCCTTACTATACTCTTTTCTCTTTTTTCCCCCTCTTTATTCTTTTTTATTTTTCTTTTTAATTTCTTCCGTTTGTTCTTTTTTATAGTGTACTCCTTCCTTCTTTGCTTTCGATTTTCTCTGTGGTCCTCGTTTTTTTACCCCTTTCTTTCTTGATTTTCTTAAGACCGGTTGTACCACTCAAATCGCCGATTTCACTAGTTTAGACCAGTTTAATGGCAGATTAATTCATTCATTCTAGTTCCTTAAAACATCGATTTCATTATAGCTCAAGAATCAAGATTATTTCATGAATAAAATTAAACACGTGACCTCTCACTTATATATGAGTTCTCTTGCCATTAGACTACAAAGTCACTGACATGTTGTATCATTTCTAAGGTCAATAGAGTATGTGTAGATCAATTGTCTCTATCAAAGTTTTGTTTATTAATGTTAGTACAGTTTCCCTAGTATAAGAAGAATATGATCAAAGTTTCAAAGGATCAGGGATAAAATCTTATCGTTAAGAATGATTGTTGAAAGTGATATTATCAATATTATCAACGTTTAAGAAATTATTTTATGAGGAGAATGACTGTTTGAAACAATTATATGACTTTTATTGGTGGGGAGTTATTATTGGAATTAACTATGAAATATATTTCCACATATGTCAAGAAATTGTTCCTAGATTCTCATCATAAGCCTAAAATTAATAAAAAGAATTCCAAGGCTGTTTTGAATGAGAAATGATGTGCCCTAGCTATGTTACGTGTTTTGAAGTTTTTTATTCTCTAAGGGTTTGCCCTTGCCAAAAGTGGTTCTCAAAATGTCTCTAATGCCTTTACATATATATAAAAGTAAGATGTGGCATATGAAGGTGAGCTCAATGACTTTCTCATATATAACAATTGACCTACATTAGGGATCATTTTTTAGCCCTTATTTGATTTTAGACGTTCTAATTGAGCAAATAAAAAAGAAAAGTCCTAGAGGCATGCTTTTTGCTCACAACATAGTTCTTATTGTCAAGTCAAGAGATGAGATTAATTCTAAACTTGAGTTATAAAGAAGGACTTTGGAGCCCAAGGATTTTTGCTTGAGTAGGAGTAAAACAAAATATATACAAGTCAAGTTTGATAAGAGACAAATTAGAAATGATTTGGAGATGGGACACCATATCATACCACAAGTTAAATAGTGTAGATATTTGGAATGATCAACTATACATGATGATTGATAATGAAACTAATAGGATATTGAACATATAGAATATAAACTAGATGGTTTAAATGAAGAAATGCTAGGGCAGACCAAAGTGTACCATATTTTGTGTGAGAAAAAAAATTTTCTTTTACAAAAGAACATTTAGCAAGTGGATAAAGATGGAAACACTGCATTGCTCTTGGCAGCCAAGCCTGGGGTCCACCTAAATTAGACAACTACTAGAGGAATTCAAGTGGTTTGAGTTGCGTATCTATATATTTGCTATTAAGATTTCTTCGGCCTAGCCCTGAGGCCTTGTCCAAAATTGAAATACTAATTATCGCTTTAAGCCAAGGGTTTGTTTCAAAATGTAAATAAATAAACATGCTGCATGCATAAATGGTGATGCAATTTGTGAGAAATTCAATTTCTTCTGAATTGTGGGTGATGAATCCCCATTTTTAATCAGATTTGGGATAAATTTTAGTATATTTGGGCAATCATCATTACAAATTTAAATGATATTCTTAAAATTTTATAAGATACCAATTTGGCACATTAGTTGGGGAGTTCATCATAAATATCTTAGTTTTAAATTGAAAGAATAAATAAATAACAAAAATTAAAAGTTTAAAAGAGAGAGAGAGAGAGATAATATTAGTTGTTATTGTTATGGTTAACATTATGTTTCATTTAAATTTCATTTTCTTTCCATAATGCCTGAGTCATCTGCCACAACATTCCTTTTTAATAGTGTTTTCATTAGTTTTAAAAAAGGAGGAGGCCAAGGCAGCAGAAGGGACGACACCCTTTTGGACCAAAGGATAATTGGGAGACCTAACCTAAAAGGGGAGGCAGCCGCACAGTAAAAGGGGTGATCCATTATAGATCATCTTCATCATCTATCAAGAACCATATGAGAGCGAGCGGAGAGGAAGAAGGAACCAACAAGAAATTCTTCACCCATTGACAGCAACCGGAGTGAGGACGGAAGGAACTCCGGTGTGTCGTCACTGTCCCCTATTTCTTCTTTGTTGGGGTCAAGTTTCATCTGAGAGAGAAAGAACATAGGAGGCACCCGTGAAAAGATAGCCGCGACGCAGGTGGTGTTGAAACACCACCATCTCTCTCTGACCTCACTATCACCGTCAGAAATCTGAACTGTGGACGGCAAGAGGGATAACAAAGTTGGAGGCAACGAGCTAGAGAAAGACGAGCTGAATCAGAGAGGACAAGAAGGTTGCGTTTATGCACTGTTCATCGTCCGTGTCACTTCGAGAGTGAAGGACGAATGATTGCGGGTGAAACCTGGGTTTTTTTTCTTCTTTGAGAGTGAACCAGAGACAAGATTAAGGGGACGAAGGACACTGTTTGGGCAACTTCAGCTGTTGAAATTTTATTCCGAAGTTGAGAGACACAGGAGGATCCCATTGCTGATTCTGTTATTCTGTTTTGTTTGCTTAACACTGTCTTGTTTCCAGTTCACTATCTTTCTAATTATGTTATTTAATTCATAATCTGTTGCTGCCGGCTTGGACTGGATTAAAGTTATGTGTGGCTGGTAGTTCTTGTCTATAAACTAATTTAGGGATTTGAGCATGCATGAACCAATTAATTGTGTTTATTGTTATATTTGTTTACTTAATCTTGTATTTTTTTTTCTATTTAGTGGTTAATCACCACTTAGTATAAATTGGGGAATTTAGATTAGTCTTAGAAGAGGGATCTTGCTTAAACCATATGATTAAGTAATGTGGGATTAGAATTGATTCTAATTTGCCAATAGGATAATAATATACCTATTGGACCCTATATAACCCTATTAAAGTGAATTTAGACATTTATTGCCTCTCGAGTAAATTAGTTAGGCATAACAATTTTAACTTAAAAGAGGGGTATGAGCAATTAGGAGATACTTATATCCATTTAAGCTCTATATTAACAATTTAACGTTAAGTGCTTTTAATTGGGTAATTACGTACATGCTCTAAAACTTAAAGAAGGGCTTAGTCACTCTATGTTGTTTTTATCATTAAAAATCTTAAAAACATTAGATTTACTATTTTTGCATTTATTTGAATTAATATTAAATTTTCCCCTATGATTTGCTCAACTTAAATGAAAATGAGAATTTTGATGTCTAATCACTAGTTTACATGAATATCTGTGGGACGACTTTGATTTGCTATTATACTCATACACCTGTATTATTTACTTAAATTTTAGCAGCATCAGTGGGAGATACACAACAATGATGGGAAAACTGCAGAAGCAATCTTGATAGAAAGTTACGAGCCACAAATGACAAGGGACAAAGAGTTGTTGAATCAGACCTCAGAAGCATGTTTTGTGGTGTCGACCCAAGTTGGCCTTTCCCAATGTGGCAGAAAATTTCGATCAAAAGAACTACTCATCAATTGTGGCCCTTTCATTGTCACTCACTTCCACCATCTCTTTTCTGGGCATACTTGCTTTTCGTTCTCAATCTCTCAACTTTTGGAGATGGGCTCCTATCATGCTTCACATCTCTATTTTTGTTATGTTCTGCTCCATTGTTTCTTTGTGGATCTCTCCCATTCTCCATGACCATTCTTTCAAATTTTATGCATTTCTCGGCTTGCCAATTGTCATCCTTACCATAGTCTCACTACTCATATTTATTGGTCCAACGTTGAGGTCTATGATTGCCAAGGTTCCACCACCTAGCCGCAATACCATAAGTGCCATCCGTTATTATAGGCCCAAGAAAGAGGAAAATGGAACAGATCTTGATAGGGATCAAAAGCCCACTCGAAATCCTTCATTTAGAGACAATGATCCTTTATAAGTCGTTGGAAGTTCGATGACCCGTCCAAGGAGCAAGAAGATGAAGGAGGCTTTGTAAGCTTTGATAAGTGAAATGCTTGAGATGAAGCCCAACTCAAAGATGCATAAAGAAGTCAGCACTCACTTTATTTGAAAACTTTAATATATGGCAAACAAAGGAGGCAATCTAGTGGGTGCAAAAGCTTCCAAAAAACTGAAGTGCGTAGAGAATTCAAGATGGCGCAAAAGTCATCCCTATCAAAGGACCAAGCACTACTACAGAATTGAGATATAACCACCCCCAAAGACGTCCCAAATTGAAAATTGGGTGGTTAAAAAGGGAGGCGGTGGCATTTTCGTAATTATATATATGTAGGGGAACCTTTAGGCGTCCCAAATTTGAATTTGGGACATCTAAAGTGCTTCCTGGTGCGAAATATAAATTTCATAAATTTTTTTTAGCGCCTGGAGATCACTTTAGGCGTCCCAAATGGCATTTGGGATGGCTAAAGGCGTCCCCTACCCGCATGTCAGACACTTGTCCGACATGCGGTCTTCTCATCTATCACACCCTCTCCTCACATCCTCTCAACAACAACTTTACTCTTCTTCCTCCTCTTCCCACCGACACCGTCGGCCCTCCTCTGTTTTTTTTTCTTCAACTCCTCCCTCCTCCCTTGTTCAAGCTCCACCGTCGGCCCTAGCTTGTTGAACTCCTCCCTCCTTCGTTCTTCTTCTTCCTCTTTGTTTCTTCAACGGCTGCAACTGTGTCTGCTGCAACCTCACCTCCTCCACAGTGGGTAGATTTTTGCTCTCTCCTCCACCTTCGTCCTTCCATTGTTGTGCACACCACCGTGGAGCTCCAAGCCTTCTCTACCTCTCAAACATACTAGCTAGTGGGCGCCCTGATCAGGTTGGTTTATTTTCTTCGTTTTTTTTAACAGAATGGTTTATTTTGTTTTTGAAATATAAATTAAATGGTTGAGATTGTGCTTATTATATATTGCTTATATTGTTTATCTATTAAGAAGACTTATTATATATTGCTTATAGCCTGATGTATAATAGAAACAAGTCTTCTTAGTTCTCACCCGTTCCATTGTGTTAAATATGAGTAAAGTTTAAAAGTTAATTACTCCCCTGTTTCAATTTGCCTCTCGTTAATTATTGAGTAAACTTTGTTCTTATAAGATAAAATATTATATTAAATAGGGATGTAGTTAGAAAGGTTTTAAATTTAAAGGTAGAGTTAATGAGATTTAAAGATTTCTTTGACTATTGTGGATCATGTTAAAAGTAACTTATAAGAACGATTAGAAGAGTATTAAATTTTAAGACAAAGTTTTTGAACTTATATTTATTTATTTGTTCAAGTGTAACATAATGAAAGTGGGTCATAAAAGTTTTTTCCAATCATTGATTAGTGTATGCCACATGAAACCAATACAATTCATAGTTGTTCATGAAACCGTTAAAACCTCTCATTAAAATCCTACCATGAATTTGGCGAAACCATTTGTTATCTTTAACCCCGTTTAATTTGAAACCTCATAATAAGCTCAATATGTTAACAAGAATATGGACAACTCTAGTGATGACGAGAGGCGTAGAGATGGCGAAAGCTCTAGCAATGACGAAAGGCCTAGAGTTGAACCACCTGCAAGAAGGAGGGTTAGAGGCTGTACAAAGATGGGAGCATTGGTTGCACGTCATGAACATCAACAGGAGAGGCTGCATATAGACTTTGATGACAATCTGAATCCAGTTGGTCCTGAGGAAGACCACTTCATTAGCTACATAGGACTTTTGGCTCGAAGCAAAGTGCGCATTACCTACGATAATTGGAGATTGGTTCCCCCAAAAATGAAAAACATGATTTGGCAGCAACTTTTGGTATGTAAGCTAAGTTTTAATGCATTGTAGCTTTGTTCTTATTGTTTGAAATATAATAATCTTATGTTTTACCTTGCAGCAAACATACGATGTCCCAGACACCACGGAGATGTATAGGCACTGGATGGATGAGGTTCGTGTACGTTGGAAAGGTTTCAAGAACAAGCTAACAGCGCATTACATTCGATGGGCCCTTAGGGGTAAGGATCCATGTGCAACGTATTCGTATTTGTCTCCAGAGGACTGGAGGTTGTTTGCGGCATCACGAGCAGATCCTGAGTTTTTGGTAAGATTTCTGTCATCATGATATAGAACTTGTAATTTTCATATACTTTATATCGTTGATTCATTTTTTGTTGTTTTTCATTCATAGAAATTAAGTGCAGCAAATGCCCAGAGGCAAGCAGAAAATAAATATCAACATTTCATGTCTCGCGGTGGATATCAGAAGATTGAGCGGCAAATGATGGCAGAAGAGTTACAGAAAATGAAGGAAGCAGCGGAATCTGATCCTAGCATTGTTATCCAGCCACCGGCACCTCCTCCACGTCACAAAAAATGGAAAGCAGGGAGGATTAAGGCTGGGAAGTACATAAATCCAACTGTTGCTGAGGTTGCTGCGAGGATTGTAAGTAGTTATACCATAAGTACCTAATTTTTTACATGTTGTGAGTGGTTTCGATACATTTACGATAAACTGCATGCTACAGGATGACCTGGACGAGCAGAGTAGCCAAGGTTCATTCAATCCAAGTAGACGGATGGACATCTTGTCAACGGCTATTGGGAAGGTAGATGACCTTGGTCGTGTTCGAGGAGAGACACGGGGAGTTAGTGCCGCGAGGTATTTTGGACGAGAGCCACATTATTCGTCACAAGCTGGACCTAGTAAGGACGTTGTGGCCAAGATTCGAGAGGAGCTCGAACGAGAGATCGAGGCCAACCTTCGCGACAAGCTCCGACAAGAGCTGTTGCCAGAGCTTCAACTTGAAATGGCAAAGATGTTTGAAGCACAAAGGGCAAGGGACGAGCATAGAACTCAGGAATCCCGGGCCTTCAATAGCACCAGAGGAAGTTACAACCCTCTGGAGCAACCACTTGGCGCCCCTTCTCCCACTCCAGTGTAGGGACCACTTGGCAACCCTTCTCCCACTCCAGTGTCGGGAGACCCTTGCACCCTCTATTTGGATGATCCACTGTTGCGTGTTGTTGCTGATGCTCTCGTTCACACATGTGCTACCACCCACCATAATCAGCAAATTCTGGAGGATTTTCGTAGGGTGAATGTGACGAGTGTTAGAAAGGGGGAAGAAGGTACAACCATCCCTCTTCCTGATCCAGAGGTTGGCACGTTAGGTCAAGCGATAGGATCTTTCATCCTTTGGCCTCGCAATCTTATTGGTTCAGACGCAACACCTCCAATGGTAGGAATTACCTTACTGTTACTGAAAATCTGTTGGCATCCTAATAGCAATTTGTTTTTTGATGTTCTAAAAGGATGACGAAGCTGCGAGCAAATGGCCCTTCTTAGTACGGCTGCAACAGATCTACAAGCGCATTAAACAGATTGACTTGAAGATGCCTCCAGGGATTGTGGGCCAAGAGGAGAATCCCTACACGATTGACAATAAAGATCTCAAGCAGTTTATCAGGTTGGAAGAGATAGATGCAGGCTGGGTCAAATTTGCAGTCCGGTAAGTTTTTTTTCAATTTTCCCATAGAATTTATTTAGTGGTTTTTTGTTTTCATACATTCAAGAATTGATTCCTTATTTTAATTCTATTATAGCACCTTCCACGATCTTTGCACAAACATGGAAAGAAGTAATTGGTATGGATTCTTATGTCCTGCGAATACGACAGGGGATACTTGTACTGTGGCGTATAGGACTCACTATGTCGGCTACCAAATGGCACAAACCAAACTTCGTTGTTGTCTAGCACCCATTGTCCAACGGTTCGTATTTACATTTTGTCAATTTAAGAAGTTTAATAAATAATTGTCTTCTCACTCATCTAACTTCATTTTAATGTGTACATGTTGTTAAAGTTACCACTGGACTTTGTGTGTTATATGTCCCCGCTGCAACGTAGTCTATTGGTTTGATCCCTTGAGTAAAAAGCCAGACAGAGATACAAAATCCGTCTTCGACACGTAAGTTATTCTGTTTGTATTTCATTGACAACAAAAATAAATGAATGGTTCTAATTTCTGTTCATTTTGCTTTTCATGATAGTGCTTGTCAAACATATAGAATCCTAGGTGGGTCACGCGAGGGTGCAGTTGTTAAAAAGCCAAAGTGGTTTTATCCCATAGTAAGTACATTCGATCCTACCTAATTATTTCATTGACGGTCCTTTTAGACATACCTTTATTGATTTTAACAACCAATTGCATCCCTTTGATTAAAAGTGTCCTTGGCAACCTGGCCACACTGAATGCGGATATTATGTTATACTTTATATGTATAACATAACTCAAAGTGGAATTACTAGCGATTTTGAAAAGGTAATCGCTTCTTTATTCTCAAATGATAATATTTTTGGTGTTCTAATCGAAATACTAATTAATTCATTTGCTTGAGATTCATTTCATCAAAGCTTACTTTCTAATTTTCAGATTTTTGATAATGAAGATGCCTACCTACGTGAAGACCTTGATTTGATCAGAGATCTTTTGGCTGGACATCTTCTTCAACATATAGAGCAGTAAACTTGTTATTTTATATCAGTTTGTACTTGTGTGATGACAGCGTTTTGACACTTTCTGGTTGTTTTTTGTTGATATATATAGTAGTAGGTTGTATGAAAGGTTATTGTATGTATATATCGTAAAGATTGTAGTGTGGATGTCCTTACTAGTTTGTAATGGACAGCGTGGTTTATGAATCCATCTTCTATTCTGTTTCTGCAGTTTGAATTCGTTGGGTAATACAGAATGTAAATTATGGTATAAAAAAAAATCTAACTTTTAGACATCCCAAATTAAGAATTGGGAGGCCTAAAGTCCACCAGGGTGGGACTTTAGGCGTCCCAAATGTCATTTAGGACGCCTAAAGTCCCCTAGCGTGGGACTTTAGGCGTCCCAAATTACAATTTGGGACGCCTAAAGTCAGACTTTGGGCGTCCCTATCATTTGGGACGTCTTTTGTTTCAACTTACTACGCCCCCAGTATATACGTCCCCCCGTTTTGGGACGTTAAAGGTGCCAAATTTGGGAGGTTAAAGCCCCTTTTTGTAGTAGTGAAGAAAAGATGAACAGATTTGAAATTGACCGCCACTTCACCTAGTCTAAGTTGATGGCCTCTTTATTTTCCTTCTTCCTCCACCTATTCTTTCTACTCATCTCTGGTTGTTCAAGATTTGGTTTTGGTGAAGTTATAGTCTCATTAAGATATTTCTTCGATAAGGCCCTGGTTCTTTGAAATATTTAACTTTTTTGTTGTTTTATTTGATTTTGTTTCCCCCTTCTTCTTTGGAAAGACTCTGGATAAATATTCATTTACCATAAAGAAAATTGAGTATGACTTCAATTGTTTATCGTTTGGGCATCGGATATTTTAATAATGAACACACACACAAACACACACACAAAAGGACAGTACTTAGGTTAAGTTACTTGGGTAAAATATGACTAGGTAGCCCATCAAATTAAGTCAATTTTGCTATCATTTAAGCCCAAAACAAGTGCTAAAACACCGTTAAAATCTGAAATTCTTAAAAAAAAACATGTCTCTTTCTTTTTTTTTGAAGGAAAAAAACAAAGTTCTCAAGCAGTCATGAAGATGGCATATAATAGTCGTGGTCATGAAGAAGATGATACAATGGCCATCAGATTTTATAGTTCAAAATTTCATATCTTTCAATATCCATATATCTTTTTTTATTATTTGATAAGGGTATTTCCTTTGCAAGCTGTGAGGGCAAAAGGTTTTTACTTCTCACAACAAATGCGCTTCTTGATATTTGAACTTATGTTCTTCTCCTTATAGGAGTGAGGCTGCTTACCGCCTCAACCAAAAACTTGCTAGTTTAATATTTACATACTAGTATCTAAAACGAACCATGATTGTGATAAAGAATGAGCTCAATCACACTCAGAGTTACATATAATAATGACCATAGTGTGTATTGATTTTAATCTGGGAATGTGATATATTTTATTATTACATTTTAATTATTATTAATTATTAATTAGGTAAATAATAAAATATCTTGAGTGGGGCCCGTAAGTTAAATCTAGGCCCAAATCAGGATTAGGGTAAAATTTCAATTGGCCATTTAAATGACATCTTTGAAGGTGAGATTACACACATTAAGTTTACGCAATCGAAAATACCATAGCGATATAAAGCCTAGTCTCCTCTCTTGAGGTTCCTTGAATGGTGACAACTCTTAACCTAGTTGTCATCGTTGTGCCTTACAATTAGTCAGATGAGACCTATAAATAATCTTCTGATGTTGTTTCTATTTTGCAGTTTTCCTTTAATAGAGTTCGTGAATTCTCTCATGATCAAAGTTTAGCAATGGCAAGAAGTATCCCTTGAGTCTTTTGCTATTGCTATAGGAAAATTCATGTACTTTAATTTGTGATTTGTTTATATATTCCATGAATTTTATCCTAATACCAACCCTTCTGCATAGACGACAACCTCTCCTTCACTCAGTGAAACTTCAAGTGCAGATTTGAATCAAGGATTCGATTGGGGCAGCTTTTTTTTTTTGATATCTCTAGCTTTGGGAGGGAAAGGTCAACATCACAGCCCTAAAAAAGAACATGTTTTTTCTGGGTTTCAGATTTTAACAGTGTTATAAGAGTTGTTTTGGGGTTAAATAATGATTTGTAAAACTAATATAGCTGGTTTAATTTGATTGGCTACCAGGACCAATTTGACCTGAGTTTTGACCTTGAGAAATATCTGTGCATTGAGTTTAGAGTAGAGAGTGCACATACGTACTTGGTACTAATTTGGATCGTTGGTGTTGCTTCTTAATAACAAGAGCATGCCCAAGAATATTTCTTCATCACTACAGGTTTTGTTTTGTCCCCATCTTTTCATTTTGAATTCAATAGATGAAAAATACAAATTGATTTGTTGGTCAACACTCTTGCATTATTACTCTATCTGATCCTTTTTATAAATTACTACCTCTTATCCTTAAAATAAAATTTAGTTTGTACTGCAAACTAAATCTTATATTAAGGATTAGAAGTAGTATAATTTTGGGCAAATATCACGAAATTCTCAACCAAGAAAAATAATATTAGAAGAAGTCTCATAACTTCTCAATAGTAGCTTTTTCACTAATCAATGAGACATTTCTGATATTATTTTCCTTAGTTGGGACCTTCATGATATTTTCCCCATAATTTCTGGAATATATTTGTGGTTTTACAAGTTACTTGTCAAACCCCTTAACATTTCGATATACGCAGGGTAATAAGCGCATAGTTCTTAAGGCATACAGAAATAGCAGAAACATACTGACATTAAGTACTTATTCAAAATATAGGAAATTCCCAGTAGGGTTTGAAATATATACATATACATGTACAGAGTGTCTAAAAGGAACTAAATTACAACCTACATAACCAGTAACAGTCTCCACATGTGCATTGGAACTCTACTTGCCGGTAGCCACGGATTTGTTTTTCGAACCGCTACCTTCAGCTGAAATATTTTAATTTTTTAAAAAAGGGTGAGATTCAAAAGAATCTCAGTAGTAACATACAATCAATATATAATATGTGAAAATTAAATATGTCATGCTCCATGTTATGCAACATATTAACAACACAAAAAAGCATCATGAATTGTATACATGAGTTGGGGCTCTTCCCCCACTATCTGTAAACCTTAGTTGGATTCTTACTCGACAACCAAGTAAATGTGCCTACTCGAATAAATTGCCTTACTCGGCAAAATAGTGTTCATCAATTATATAATAGAAGATGGCATACACAAACATATAAAACATTCACATAATTTATGAAAGATAGAGTTACCACCTGTCTCCTTCCTCAATTTTTCAGTCGTTCTCACTTTGATTTCGGCTCCAAAAATTTCCAATTCCTATCCAAATTTAAGGTAACAAGTAAGTGGTTATTACTTGTACCATTATTGCCTTTAAATCATAGTATCTATTATAGTTTCAACAATTTCTGCTCAGTACAATTATGCTCAATGTAGTTTCACAATTTTCCAAAAAGCTGGTAGATTTTCGGTCAACTTTAAAAAATCATAATTAATTCTAGGAAATTCTAAACTGACTGATTCCAAAGCCTAAGTGAAGCTCTTTAAGTGTATTTTCATGGAAAAATACCCAAGTCTAGCCATTACAACCATAGTATTACCAGAAATTCGCCAAAACCTTGCTGTTCCAGATTGTACTCCATAAACATGGTTAAACTTTAAAAAATCATAACTTTCAATATACTGGGCCAAATGGTTATATTACGTATCAAAATATAAGCCTAGGATGTTACTTTCACCTTGTAAAATATCAAGCAGTTTGGATAAGATTCGACTACTGAAAAACATGCCACAACAATACTGGTTTCCAGAAACAAATCTGGACAGCAACAACTCAAACTTCCAAAAATTCTAGAATTATGTATAATTATCCAAAAATACCAACCACATGTAATTCTACATAAGTTTCGTGTAGAATCCAATGGGATACTCAAAAACATCAAAATCCAGCTTCTTCCACAGATTTTATACAGAACTGAACAGAACCCCTTCCCCAAAAATCCAATTTTGCAAATTAAGCTTCAAGACTTATAATCTACATTATTAAACCTTCTTTAACCAATTTCTCATGATTACAAGACCATTAGCTTCATTTTCATGGTGTTAGAAAATTAGGGCAGTAACATAACTCCATGAATAATTACTCAAACTATTTGGGTCCAATCGAAGCTTACGCTTACCTCAGCATGATTCTGCAACCAGTGTTTGATTCTGGTAGTACCTACCCTGGGTAGTGTTAGATATGAATAGTTTTGATGATGACAAGTATTAAGAGCAAAAAGTTTGTATGATATACTTATTCTCTACATTGACTAACTACTATATTTAATGTTGTATATCTCATAGATTAGTCAAGCAAGAGAAAGAATGAGATTGAAGATATTCAAGAAGATGATATTAGTCAAGCAAAGAAAGAAGAAGATTGAAGATATTCAAGAAGACATCTAATTGGGCTATGAGGAATGATCATCAATTCAAGAAGATATCTAGTTGGGTGATAAAGAATGATCATCAAGAGGAAAAACAAGAAGAAAGAGATTGAAGAAGGAAGAACTTGCAAGATCACATGAGAATATCATGACCCAAGCTATTAGAAGTGATACCGGAGGTTTCTTTGATCATATGGAGGTTGGAATGGGCCAATACAAAGTTAAAATGATGTATACGGAAGTTATGGTGCCTCCGGGGATGATTACTCGAGTAATCACTCGAGTAATAGGGCACTGCCTCATTTTAGAGGTGATTACTCGAGTGGCTACTCGAGTAATCTGCAGAGTTACTTGGAGATCACTCGAGGGCTCACTCGAGTAACGGCACTCTGTTTACGCGCGTCAGGACAGAGGTTTGGTATTTTAGGCATATCTCTCTAACCACACATCGGATTGATCTGAAACGGGTGGCATATGACACTACACTCCCAACACGAACTATGAACACCCAGATCACATTCAAAAGAGTTCAGATGAGAGAAATATGATCTGTTGAAGTTGACACATACATCAGCGTCTTTTACCAGAACAATGTTCGGTATTTTGGACATAACTCTCAAACGACACATCGGATTGAGACGAAACTGGTGCCATATGAAAGTAGACTGAAAGATATTTCCATAGACATATAATTTGATATATTTCAAGTTATACACTAAGAGCTATGCCTTCTGGAAATTGATGCTCGTGATTTCAGACTTTGTCTAAATACAGAAGATATTCTTTGGATGATAACTTTCTGTAGAAAATGAGTTTGTAGGTGATTCTTGTTGCATTGGAATGTAGATGATGAGGGCTTTCCGATGATATATAATTTGCCATGTTTTGAATCAAAATCAAGAATTCACTTGAATGGCTTACTCGAGTAATCTGCCGGATTATTTGAAAGCCACTCGAGGAACCACTCGAGTAAGGTGTAAAGAAAAATGAAGGCCACTCGAGTAACCACTCGAGTAATCAGGTATTTCCAAGATTTGAATGATATTACTCGAGGGACCACTCGAGTAATCTGCAAAGTTATTTAAGAGCTTACTCGAGGGATCATTCGAGTAACGAGAGAAGAAATCTTCCAGTAGCTCTCGGCCAAGAAATGACTCAAATCACTTGAGGGACTACTCGAGTAACCAGATATGAAAAAGTAACATTACTCGAGGGATCACTCGAGTAATGAAGTAGGAAATGCTCTCGGCCAGAATTTGAACGTGAATACTCGAGGGCTCACTTGAGTAATAACCAAGGCTTACTCAAGTGACCACTCGAGTAATACTTCCCAGAAATACACATCAACATATTCGAAGACTCTGAAAATCATGGGATTAATATGAAACTCATTCTTCTTGCTTCCAATCATTCTTACACTTCATTGTAAAGGCTTTTCTTGTGCCTGGATCAAACAAGAAAATAGTGGATTTGAAAATCTCAGGAGGAGCCTGTGGACTGGATGTAGGCCATCACAGATTAGACCGAACCAGGATAAATCACAGTTTGCATACTCTCTTCCTTAAACTCTTATATTTCCATCATATATTAACTGATGATTAATGATTCATTATTTTCATATTTATTGCTTCCTCTAAGATGCAAAAATATTTTCAAAGTTCTTAAGATTTTTATCTCACTTCCAATTCACCCCCCTCTTGGGTGTCAGCCGGTTCTAACATTTGATATCAGAGCTGGACTCTTGTTTAAAGGACTTAACCGTCTCAAAAGCTTATACTGGCTGATTTTGTGTTTTATATGCTTTCTGAAGGTTTTGACTATACAATTCCACTTAATTTGAAAGATATTGATTTTTGGTTTTGGAAAGCTAGAATGACATCTTTTATAAAATGCTTTGATTATGATATATGGGATGTTTTTATAAATGTCTTTGATTTCCAACCGTGAAAGGATTGGACAGAAAGAGAAAAGAAAATGTTTTCGTTAAATATTAGAGAAATGAAAATTATGTATAGTGCTTTAACTGAAAATGATTTTGAGAAAATTAGATTTTGCTCTACTGCAAGAGATATTTGGGATACTCTTGATTCTATGTATACTTCTAACAAGTGTGTTGAAGTTGAGAGTGTTGACAGTTCATGTGAAACTACAAGCTACATATCTACGATTCATGAACAAGTGGAAGTTGACAATGAAGAAGGAGAAATCATAGAACACTTCCATGATCTTGTCAACATAGAAGAACAAGAGGAAGATAATTTTCAAGAAAAGCTCATTATAGACGAATTAGATGGATCATCCTCTAGAGCTCAAGATGCACATATGGTAAACAATTCCAATTCCTCTAGAGTTATTCTAAAAACTGATTTTCAAAGTTTGCATAAAAGTATTTTTCAACCAAGTATTGATTCTATTAAGAAAAGTGAAAAGGTTTTCAATCATGCTGGAAATTCATGTGGGAAGAAAGAACTTAGGCAAACTTATCATTTGAGATCATCTTTTCTTGATCGACACAATACTTGTATAGAATCTCATAATGCATATCATCATATTATTTGCAATTATTGTGGTAAATCAGGTCATATTTCTCACACATGCAATATTAGGAGAAATTCTAATGTGAGAAATAAATTTGGTTGGATTCCTAAAACGCAAGTGAGTTCAAATGCTAACGTTCAAGGACCCAAAGCAAAGTGGGTACCAAAATGTCCATTTGGTGTTTCATGTGTGCAAATTAATTCTAGAAAGAATGGACAAAAGGGTACTAAGAAAATGAAGAAGATTCCAAGAGTTCCTAATGCACCTAAATGGAGATTCAGATCAATTAGGAAAACTCTCGGATCACCCATTGCTGGAACTATAAAGTTTAACCACAAAGAAATGCAATGGAGAAAAGGAGTACGTTCCACCTCAAGAATGGCCTACCATAGAGTACCATTTAACTACAATGAGGAGAACAAGAAGAGGAGGATCTCTCAAGCATCAAGTAGAAGACTCTTGGAGTCTATATGTTTTGAGAGAAGGTTGCCAGTACCCAAAGCAAGATATTCTAAGTATCAACATCATAGAAAGATGCAATGGGTAAGCAAAAGCAATCCTCCTATCTAAGGCAAAGGTATACAATGATAAAACCTCCTATGCTATTGTCTGTAATATTTATTGAGGTTTTATATTTTGGAACCTTAGGAATAAGCATTGCAAATGATTTTGAAATTATGTTTTAGCATCCCTTAAAAAGCCATTTAATAGATTTATTTATAAAAGGATTGTAATGCTCAACAAGTTAATTCTTTATGCATGTATAATGATTTGAAAAGAAAATATTTCACTTATGCATAAAGACATGTTGAATTCATTATGCTCAATTGTCTTGAATTAATTATATTCTTAGAGCATGTGAATTATGATTCCTACAAGGTAACCATGAGTGGATCCAAGTAAAACTGGATACCAAAGGAAGAAAAAGATCTATATGGTTTTGTAGGAAGAAGAAAGGAAGAGCTTTATCTCAAGATTATGAATACATACGATGTAATTCAAATCTTGGGGAAGTTGGACATTGAAGCTGCATTTTTGAATGTGCAAACAAAAGGAGGCATTACTTGAGGCAACACTGCAAGTGCCTAGCTAGCAATGAAGGAAGAAAAGATGCATAGTGAAGCATCACTCAAGTAACCAATCAAGTTATCATCATCACGGCGTGACAACTGGGAGTGAATGTTCAAGTGATAACACCAACTGGAAGATTGGAAGGTAAAAGTCAGGGAATTATGCACAAATGAACTTCAAAGGATAATTTTTCAAGTAATTACGAGATTACTTGAGCACGGTACTATCTTCTTTATTCTTACCCGATATTATGCTTATATAAATTATTAATTTGGGTAATGAATAACTTGCTCATTATTGCATACCATTAGCAATCTATCATTTATGGGTTTCAAATTGTTTTTAGATTGCTAAATGGACTGAAAGTGAAATTGTGTATAATCTTTCTATGTATTTGAGTTTTGAAATGCACATTTCAAAAATGTACTTAGATTTCAAATTCATCTTGTTTATAAAAATGCATACACATTATTTGAAAATTATTCATAACTTGTTTGCATTTAAATCGGTTTCAAAATTGGAAGTTAATATTTATGTATACTAAAAATCAGAAATGCTTCAAATTCATCCATCAAAGTATTTCCCAATCGTTGACATATTGATCATTGATCTTAAATGTGTTATCCAATGCTTGAACTTGTCAACCATTATTTTCTAACAAGTTAGACTTTATGTCTAACAAGTTAACTATCTATATGAGTTTCAAGTGCATTTCCTAGAAAAGAATCCAATACGTAAAAGCTTTATGCCTAAAGTATAAATCTTTGGTTGGCCATGTTATTCCAAGCATTATGAATGTTCATTAGTGCATTAAATCTTAATGCATTAACCATTATAGTGGAATAATTTGCTAGGATAATATTTTAGAACTCTAGTCATTTGGATCAATGAGTATGTGCTTCATCATCCATAAATTCTTATACTCATCTTGTTGCTCAAATGCATTACCATTTGTCTTCATCCATTTTTTGAGAAACTAGAGCCTTCCATTCAAATTCTTGAGTTGATATCCCTATTCTTCAAGACACATCCCTAAGAGTCAAGTTTATCTCTTGGTCAATAGCAAAGTCATTGTGTTAATATACATCCTTGAAGCTAAGCCTTTTTGGCTAATTCATTTTCAATATGACTTTTGCTCTTGGGAAAATTCTCAAACATGTTAAATTCCAATGTCTAACATGTTATCTTAGTTGTTTTCTAAAAAGGAAGCTTTTTGGTATATGTATATTTAAACTGTTGACTTCCACCATTTTCAACATGAACATTGATTATAAACATATTTCAAAGATGAGTTTTGCATATATTCAAAATCTCAATTTTACAATGCATTGTTAAGATTTGAAATTACATATGAGATTTGAATCAATTTGCATATTCTTGAAAAACTTGATGAAAACTTTTATGGATATATCTACTACTTTCTTTTGATCTCACTTACATGCCTTGCATGAAAATCTTATCAATGACATATCTTTTAAAATGTATTTACAAATTATCATTGATCTTTGAAATCATTATTCTTGGTATCATTTGTTCGCTGCCCTTTATGATTCAATTGCTTGAATTTATTTAATTGGGTAAAATTATATTCAGGTCTTTGTTGATTATTATACTCTTTACTCAATATCGTATGATTCATTTGTATAAGAGCATAAGAGTTATAATATTTGATACTGTATGGACCCAAGAGAATGTTGGGTACCAAAGAGCATATGCTTTTGCAGGAATTAATCAAAATGCTCTACTTTTGGATACAAAGATCAGAGGCTAATAGAGGAGGCGTGACTGACAGTGTTGCAATGTGAGTAGAAGCAAAATCTGTGGTATCGCTCAAGTGACACCACATCAGTAGCAAGTAACTAGCTAGTGATGCAACCAGAGAAAGAGAAAGAGGAGGAAAATCTCTTAGGTGAATCTAGACAAGATTCATCTCAAAGCAACTCAAGGCCAAGAACAAGTTTAGCCAATATGAATCTTTGTTACCTACCCACCTTCCTTATCGTTCCAAGATGATCAAACATTTTCACTGTGATATGGACCCAACCGAGATGTTCAGAGGAAGATGCTAAGATGCACAAAATCATCAAGCTTGGTGAGCCTATGGGGATTCTCAATTTCAATCTTAGCTCTATGTGTGAGCTTCATGGCATCATCTGATATACATACACTAGAGCTATGGTGAACAAGGCCAATAACTTCACTTACTTCATCGAGAAGAATTACCACATAATGGCCTATATTATAAGCAAGGAGGAGAGGAATACTGGAAAGATCATGTCTCTCAGAGAACAAGAGGTATATATATACTTCTACAGGACTTACTCCAAGTAATTTGAAATTACTTCAAGTAATCTGCAATTACTTCAAGTAAACCTTCAAGTAATTCGCAATTACTCCAAGTAAGTTTGAATCTCACTCCAAGTTAACATAAGAGGAATAGAGGATGAGAGCTGAGACTTCAAGAATAAATGACAGACAACACTTTGCTAGAGTTGGTCTCCCTGATCCTTAATTCTTTAGTCCATCTATCCAAGACTATCTGAGAGAGGAACTTCGACAATCACACAGAACTTGCAACAAACAAGCTAAGTTCATCACTTCTGTGAATTGCAAGATTAGACAAACTCTGTGACTTGATCAACTAAAACTTCAAGGCCTCATTCCAAGCTTATCTTGGTATTCTTAAGTAATCACAGAGATTATGCTTCAGAATCCCTCCATACTGATCACATCTACAGACAATGACTAGCCAATGATGCATCAATGGACTACAGAGGATTATAACTCGAGTGATTACGATATTACTCGAGTGAGGTATTGTATTCTTTAATTCAAATTCTCTGAGTTGCATCACTGAAAGTGAACACTTGAGTAATGACTCAAGTAATACAGGGTTACAGCCTTAAGACCCTGACTAGCATCATCATTTTCAAAACTTGATTTATCTTTAATCTTCATATTTTCATAATCATTCTCTCTACAAAATTTCCAACGATTTTACAAATTCAAGAGAGTTATTAATTGTATTGCTCATGACGATTTTTTTAAGCCATGCATTCATTAAGGGGGAGCTTCACATTCACATGTGTTTTATATCTTAAAAGCTCATCTCGTTTATTGAAATAAAATCCTTTTAACATACTCATCTGAATTCACTATCTTTTAATTAGTTTTGATGATGAGTTACTCTTATATTTTCCTTTCATGATCTTAATTTTTAACATATCATATAGAAACGACAACTTTGATTTGTGCAATAAATTTAATACTTGATTACACTAACTATTCTCCTTGCAAGAATGCTCTTACTTACAGTAGGAGAATTTGCTCTATGCTAGATCATTCCTCAACACACTAAAAGGATAATATATCAACTTTGAGGAAACTACATTGGCTGCAACATTCAGAGCAACAAATACATATGCCAATACAAATGAGCATTGAGCATGCTAAACAGTAGCTCAACTCAATTGGAAAATCCTGGCAACAACATGAACATCTATCAGAGTAGTACAGAACACAACATCATGAACCAGCATTGCCATAGAAGCAACAGACTTCATGAAGCGCTTCATCATTTTCCAAAAACTACATGAGCATTTCTAACCACTCTCTTTATTGTTCAAGAATACTTTTTCTTTGATTTTAATTTTCCTTGATTATGAAAGTTGTTTTCCACGAAAATCATTTTTCATTTTCATCAAATGAAATTACCTTCAAATCGAGGAAGAAAAAATTGTTTTCATGACACATTTATTTTGATTAATGAGGAGAAAATGTTCATGACATATTTACTCTTCTACAAGTATTTCTTCTTTATACTTCAAACTTTTTGTTGATGTCAAATAGGGGGAGAGGCAAGAAAAATATGCTGCATTCAAATTGTTATAATATTCATACATATTTTTCTTAAAGGATTTGCCATCATCAAAAAGGGAGAGAATGTTAGATATGAATAGTTTTGATGATGTCAAATATAGATGTCAAGTATTAAGAGAAAAAAGTTTGTATGATATACTTATTCTCTACATTGACTAACTACTATATTTAATGTTGTATATCTCATAGATTAGTCAAGCTAGAGAAAGAATGAGATTGAAGATATTAAAGAAGATATATAGTTAAGTTATGAAGAAAGATCATCAAGAGGAAGATATTCAAGAAGATGATATTAGTCAAGCAAAGAAAGAAGAAGATTGAAGATATTCAAGAAGACATCTAATTGGGCTATGAGGAATGATCATCAATTCAAGAAGATATCTAGTTGGGTGATGAAGAATGATCATCAAGAGGAAAAACAAGAAGAAAGAGATTGAAGAAGGAAGAACTTGCAAGATCACATGAGAATATCATGATCCAAGCTATTAGAAGTGATATCGGAGGTTTCTTTGATCATATGGAGGTTGGAATGGGTCAATATGAAGTTAAAATGATGTATACGGAAGTTATGGTGCCTCCGGGGATGATTACTCGAGTAATCACTCGAGTAATAGGGCACTGCCTCATTTTAGAGGTGATTACTCGAGTGGCTACTCGAGTAATCTGCAGAGTTACTTGGAGATCACTCGAGGGCTCACTCGAGTAACGGCACTCTGTTTTCGCGCGTCAGGACAGAGGTTTGGTATTTTAGGCATATCTCTCTAACCACACATCGGATTGATCTGAAACGGGTGGCATATGACACTACACTCCCAACACGAACTATGAACACCCAGATCACATTCAAAAGAGTTCAGATGAGAGAAATATGATCTGTTGAAGTTGACACATACATCAGCGTCTTTTACCAGAACAAGGTTCGGTATTTTGGACATAACTCTCAAACGACACATCGGATTGAGACGAAACTGGTGCCATATGAAAGTAGACTGAAAGATATTTCCATAGACATATAATTTGATATATTTCAAGTTATACACTAAGAGCTATGCCTTCTGGAAATTGATGCTCGTGATTTCAGACTTTGTCTAAATGCAGAAGATATTCTTTGGATGATAACTTTCTGTAGAAAACGAGTTTGTAGGTGATTCTTGTTGCATTGGAATGTAGATGATGAGGGCTTTCCGATGATATATAATTTGCCATGTTTTGAATCAAAATCAAGAATTCACTTGAATGGCTTACTCGAGTAATCTGCCGGATTATTTGAAAGCCACTCGAGGAACAACTCGAGTAAGGTGTAAAGAAAAATGAAGGCCACTCGAGTAACCACTCGAGTAATCAGGTATTTCCAAGATTTGAATGATATTACTCGAGGGACCACTCGAGTAATCTGTAAAGTTATTTAAGAGCTTACTCGAGGGATCATTCGAGTAACGAGAGAAGAAATCTTCCAGTAGCTCTCGGCCAAGAAATGACTCAAATCACTTGAGGGACTACTCGAGTAACCAGATATGAAAAAGTAACATTACTCGAGGGATCACTCGAGTAATGAAGTAGGAAATGCTCTCGGCCAGAATTTGAACGTGAATACTCGAGGGCTCACTTGAGTAATGACCAAGGCTTACTCAAGTGACCACTCGAGTAATACTTCCCAGAAATACACATCAACATATTCGAAGACTCTGAAAATCATGGGATTAATATGAAACTCATTCTTCTTGCTTCCAATCATTCTTACACTTCATTGTATTAGTGTTTAATGTATTTCTCCAGGAATGCAATGAAGAAATGTTGTGAAGAGAGAAAAACTGATGACTTTACGGAAGCAGAGCGTCAACGTTCATAACGGCTAGTTTTCAAATTCAAGCAACGGACTCAACGGATAAGTTGAAATACTCACAACGGTCATATCCTACTCAACTATAAATACAGAAGATTCAAGCAGACAACAATAACGTAGAACTTGATAAGATTATGATTCATCCACTTCTGCCCGAATACTCTCTGTTCACTACTACAAAAAGTACTTTTAACGTCACTAATTAACGTCCATTTTAAAAAAATAGTAGTTGAAAAGGAGGCGGTGGCATTTTTGAAATTTTGACTTGTCTTTTAACGACTGTGTTTTGAAAACAGTCGTTAAAAGTCACTTTCAACGACCGTTTTTGAAAACTGGTCATTGAAAGTGTAGACTTTTAATGACTGTTTTGAAAAACGGTCGTTGAAAGTGTACACTTTCGTTGAAAGTGTACACTTTCAACGACCGTTTTTCTGAAACAGTCATTAAAAGTGTCTCAGATCTATTTTAATCCCAATTGTATCTCCTCTACTAATCACACCTCTCCTTCTCAGATCCACCTCTAAGCCCTATTCCAACCTCCAATCACATCATCCGGCCCCTCTCCGACCCCAGATGCAACCTCCAGCCTATTCTTTAACCCAATCGCAACCTTCACCTTCTTCTATGCTAGCGTTCTCGTGAACCCTCTCCTCCTCAGCCTCATTTCAATAATCAAAAACATGCTCAGTCCATTCTCAAGAGTATAATATGCGTGGATCTTTAGTACTTTTGGTCTTTTAGCAAAGTAGCAACATTTGCTTGGGTGTTAATGAGATTGTAATGACAACCCAGAAGATTAAGTATTTCCCTGAGCTTGAGAGTGTTTGCAAAGCACTTGAGGTTTTTCTCCTTGCCTTTTTATATGTAATTTTTTTTGTTATCATTTTTGGAAGTTGAATTGCAATTATATTTAGGGTTTACTTCTTAAGGTTTTGCTTGGTTTGAATATTGCTCGTTGGAAATTTTGTTTGAATGTTGCTCGTTAGAAGTTTCTATCCCAAAACTTGAGTTCTGTACAATATTTTTTTTAAAAAAAATAGAGGGATACAACGACCGTTTTTGCAAAAGCAGTCGTTGTAAGTCATAACATACAACCACTGTTTTTGCAAAAATAGTCGTTGTAAGTCTCTTACAACGGCTATTTTAAAACGGTCGTCTATTTTAAAACTTTCAACGACACTCACATATACGTCTCTCTAAAAACAGTCGTCTAAAGGTCATAAAAACGGACATTAAAAGTCCCTTCTGTAGTAGTGGTTCTTGTTAGATCTCATGTTTTGATGATAACAAAAGAATGGTTTGAAAAGGAAATGTTTAATAATCAAGCTTGAACTAAGTAATGACAAGAATAAGCTTTACTTGAGGTAAGCATGGAAGTAGTGAAGATTGGCCAAGAGAAAATGCTGAGGAACTTGATCAGAAGTGAAACTTCTAAAGCATTACTCGAGGCGCTACTCGAGTAATGAGCCAAAACTTGAAGTAACCAAGGAAAACTTCCAGTAACCTGCCACCATTACTCGAGGCGCTACTCGAGTAATAGTGTAAGTATTTTTAAGTTGCTCTCGGCCTGCCAATGTTACTCGAGGCACTACTCGAGTAACCATGTGAAAAACTTCCAGTTACCATCAGGTTGCCAAAGATACTCGAGGCGTTCCTCGAGTAACTCTGTTTCTGAAAAATGATGCTCTCGGCATTTTGTACTACTGCAACATTTACTCGAGTAGGTACTCGAGTAATGACCTGAAGTAAGTGAAAACTTGAAGTTGGTATCCGATTAACTTGATATATTTCTAACTCATTTCCTCGAGTCCTTCCTCTAGTATACAAGTATTTCATGTGGTATTTTAAGTGGATTCCTCGAGTAGGTACCTGAGTATGCAGAACTCTTTTCAGTGTGAACTTCAAGTCAGTACCAGGGTAAGTTATGAACACAAGTACTGTTACTCGAGGTATTACCCGAGTAACCTATGCAAAAATGAATGCATTACTCGAGTCCGTATCCGAGTAACAAGGTAAGTGCTCTCGGCTTTGAAATCCTGCCAACATTACTGGAGTAAGGCATCGAGTAACCTAAAGTTTTTGTAAGGGTTTACTCGAGTAGGTATCCGAGTAACTCATAAAGTTGTGAGTGCATTACTCGAGTAAGTACCCGAGTAAACATATATTTTCAAAGGTTTAAGAATTGGTTATTCCATGCACTACCCGAGTAAACTTGTATTTATTCGTTGACTTGCAGTTAATCAAAGGTTTCCCGATGATACTCGAGTAAGTACTCGAGTAAACTTCATGTGATACTCGAGTAGCTACTCGAGTAAGCAAACCCAGAAGTCCAGAAACCTTTCAAACGTTGATTATTTTGTTTTCCATATGATTAATCTTTCATTGTGTTAGTATACTTAGCCTATTTACAGATGAACAATGAAGAAATCATATCAAGTAATGGAAGTCAAATGAAACGTTCAAATGTCACCGACCGTCACCTACCACAACGTATGTTTTTTCAAAAACTAGAAAAGTCAATAATGGCTGCGCACGCTCCAACAGACATGAAGAAATACGTTCCAGCAATCATTACCAATGTATCTATATATACGTGAACATCTGAACAGAGAACAACACAGAAGAACACAAGAATACACTCACGAACGTATCATCAAGTTCATTACTCTGTTTTCATTATACTTGTGATTCTATGCTTCAGTGATTCTTATTTACTCTGTGAAGAAAGATATTTCATTCAAACTCAATATTTGTTATTGAGGTAACTTAAGGTTGTGGAACCTTGAGTTGGGATTGAATTACAACTTGTAAGGGGGAGCGAGTGTCCAGGTGTAGGAACTTGCTTGTACTGAGGTTCCAAGAACCCACTGAATCTTGGAAGTTATAGTGAAACTCTCAGAGAAGTTCTGAGGACTGGACGTAGGTCAAAGTGGTTGTGGCCGAACCAGTATAACTCCCGGTGTACACTTCGGTGATATTTCTCCTTACTCCTTCATGTTTTAATTTCAACGTCAAATTTTATATTTGCAACGAAATTTTTAAGATCACCCAATTCACCCCCCCTCTTGGGTAAAACGCTTGCTCTAACAGTTCTTACCTATTTTCCACATCATGTATATTTGAGAGAGAGTTTTTTTATTGTACTATAGTGTTCATCATATCCATTTTGTGAGAGAGTTTGTAAACACTTTCAATTGTATTTCTGAATTGATCTCACGGTAGAGGGACCTTGAGTGGGTTGATTTCTTTACGAGCAAGTGTAGAGAGAATTGCCGGTAAGACTTTCTGCTTATAAGACTTATAAGGTGCAAGCAGTAGAGAACGTTGCTGCTTCTAAGACTTACATAGGTGTAAGCAGGAGAGAACGTTGTTGCTCGTAAGACTTGCACGGGTAAGCAGGAAGGAAAGATCTTTGGAATTGCTTTGCTCGTAAGACTTGCTGTAAGGGGGAGTATCTTGGTGAGAACTTTGTAAAGGCTTTTCTTGTGCCTGGATCAAATAAGAAAATAGTGGATTTAAAAATCTCAGGAGGAGCCTGGGGACTGGACGTAGGCCATCACAGATTGGACCGAACCATGATAAATCACAGTTTGCATACTCTCTTCCTTAAACTCTTATATTTCCAGCATATATTAACTAATGATTTATGATTCATTATTTTCATATTTATTGCTTCCTCTAAGGTGCAAAAATATTTTCAAAGTTCTTAAGATTTTTATCTTACACCTAATTCACCCCCTCTTGGGTGTCAGCCGGTTCTAACAAGTAGATGACACCAAACTCTACCAATCAAAAATCTAAAATGATAGAATTGAAGCTCATGATGAGAAGAAGAAAATTTATGTAGGGCTTTTCAGACGAAAGTTGCGATTCGGTAGTGAAATCGGCGAATTTTCCCTAGAGTTTTTACTATTCATCACCTTCTTTCCTCTTTCAAATTTTTCTGAATTTTTGGTAGATTTGTTTGATTTTTCTGAGGTTTAGGACGTTTTAATGGATAGAGGAAAGATAAATTTTTCAAATTTCCAAAATTGCCCTTACATTTTATGATTTTTACACTTTACTGAAAATCTGGCAGAATTTTCATTAAAATTTGAAATTTCATATATTTATTTGTAGACATTCAATTGGAGTAATTCTAAAGGCTATGAAACTTTTATTGAGTCTAGTTTCAAGGAAAAATATAGTCTTTAGCCAACCGAAAGCTCAACATTCCTAGAATTTAAATCTTTAGACGCTGTCCCAAAAAGTAGCCAGTTTCAATGGGTAAATTTCAGAAATCCATAACTCTTAGTGTACAGGTAAAAATAATTCATAAGACCTTTCAAATTAAAGCTTGAAATGTCTATTTTCATTTTGGAAAATTTCACATTTTTAAACATCATTTGGTCATCCAAAACCACATGAAAAACTCACTGCCTCATAGGAAATTTTCACTGGTAGCATAATCAAATTCTCCAAAATTCACCTTTGATTATTTTTGTTGAATAAATATACATTGAATCTTTGGCGTATGAATTTTGGGATATTACAGCTCTCCCCCCTTAATAAAATTTCGTCCCTGAAATTTGTTACACATATTGATTCATAAATTCTGGCTACCGCTTGCACTACTAGAAAAAATGGTTTTAATGTCCCTTTTTTTGGCCTTTTAACGTCTAAAAATAGAGGGACGTCTATCTGAGGGTTGTGGAAAAAAATGTCAATAACATCCGTAAAATAGGGGACGTTAAATAGGTAGGACTTTAGACGTCCCCACTTCAGACTGGGGACGTCTAATGTCTGAGGTGCACTTTAGACGTCCCCAGTTCAGACTAGGGATGTCTAAAGTGGACCTTTAGACATCCCCTGTTTGGACTGCGGACGTCTAAAGGGAACTTTAGACGTCCCCAGTACAAACTGGGGACGTCTAAAGTGTCGCCGCCACCTCTCCTATGTCCTTTTTTATTTTAAGGACATTGAAAGTTTTTTTAAATGGCCTTTTTATATATATTTCACTGTCTGGAAAATGTAAACTGCAGAAATAGGATGGAAACAACAGAATAAAACAACAGCAGTTCAGCAGAATGGAAACAACAACTTGAAACACAGTGATCAACCCAAGGCTCTACTACATGCAATAACTTTAAGGAGTAGCAAACTAATTAACTAACAAACCACACAACAATCTATATCCAAGTCTGTTATTACACTAAAAAGACTATATCCAAGTCCCCAGTTTGTACAATAACCAAGACTAAATCCAATCTATATCCAACAACAACAACGCTAATTATATGTACAATATATAGAACTACCACAAAAGTATGTCCTACACAAACTACTAAAGACTTTACTCTGGTATACATTAAAGAAGATGTCCAGCCAAAATGTCTCTGATCATATTTATGTCTTCATATGAGTAGGCATCTTCTTTGTCAAAAATCTGTAAATTAGAAAATAAGCTTAGATGAAATAATGAATCAAGTGAATGAATTGCCATTGAATTACAACACCAAGAATATTATCCTTTGAGAATGAAGAAACGATTACTTGTTCAAAATCTGTCGTAATGCCACTCTGAATGATGTTAAACATATAAAGTAAGACATAGTATCCACATTCCCAACCGCCAGGTTGTTGAGGGCACTATAAATCAAAAGCAAATGGTTAAAATCAATAAGGCATATCTAAAACGACCGTCAATCAAAAGAACTTGATTTAAAACTACGTACCTTTGGAAACAACCATCTCGGGTCTTTGCCACCTTTACGATAGCGTGGCCCGCCAAGCGCTCGATACGTCGTGCATGCCCTATCATTAAAATGAAAAATCAACATAAATTAGAATAATTCATTTAAGTCAAGAATCAAGAAGCAATGAAATACAAAAAAATAACTTACGTGTTGAAGACGGTTTTAGTTTCTTTGTCTAGTCTTTTAATTAAGGAATCAAACCAGTAAACAATGTGGGACCGAGGCCAGAGAACACACAAACTCCAGTGGTAACTATCACAACATATACAGATTAAAAAGAAGTTAGATGGCAAGGCAATTATTTATTAAAAATCTCAAATACACAAAATTAAAATACGTACCCTTGAACAATCGGTGCTAGATAACAATGATAGTCATTCTCTCCTATTGTGAAGTCCACATAGCTCGTCCTTTTTGACACTATATTCCTATTCCTTGTCGTATGTGCAGGAGACAAGAATCCATATAAATCAACTTTTTCCAAGTCAATGCATATACGACGGAAGGAGCTATAATAGAATTAAAATGATTAATGTATTAGCTAGTTAAAATCAACTTAACTAAATGAAAGAAAAAATGGGAAATAAAAAACTTATAGGATTGCAAATTTGCCCCATCCTATATCTAGCTCCTCCAACTTAATGAACTGTTTAAGATCTTCTTTATCAATTGTGAAGGGATACTCTAATTCCTGGCACACAATCCCTATAGGCATATGCAAATCAATCTAGCGAATGCCTTTATAGATATGCTGCAGTCGTGCTAAGAAGGGCCATTTTTCTGCTTCCTGCTCATTTTTTTAGAACATAAAAAAACATATTGTTAGTAGGAGGCCAACACATCTCAAGTAAAAGTGAGGTAGTTCCATACCATTAGAGGTGTTGCTGCTGAGCCAATAAGATGTACAGGAAAAAGGATGAAAGATCCTATCGCCTGAGCTATCGTGGCAAACTCGGCATCAGGAATAAGGATGGCTGTACCTTCTTCCCCCTCTAGAACACATGTTACAGTCACCCGACGTAAATGCTGTGGAATTTCCTTATGATGGTGGGTGGTAGCTTGTGTGTGAACGAGAGCATCTGGAACTACACGCAGCACTGGGGCATCCAAAGAGAGGATGACAGGTTCTCCCGGCGCTGGAGTAGGAGAAGGGTCACCAAGTGGTTGCTCCACCGGATTGTAACTTCCTTTGGTGCTGTGGAAGGCCGGGGATGAATGGGTTCTACGATCAGAAGTTGCCATCTACGATTCAAACATCTTCATTATTTCAGCTCGTAGCTCAGGCATCAGCTGAAGACGTAGCTCTGGCAACAGCTCTTGTCAGAGCTTGTCACAAAGGTTGGCCTCAAGCTCTTATGAGACTTCCTGGTGAATCTTAGCCACAAGCTCTCTACTGGGTTCAGCTTGTGACGAATAAGAATGTGAGGCTCGGCCAAAATACTTCACGACTCGAACTCCCCCTGCCTCCCCTCGAGCATGACCGGGGTGATCTGACTTCCCAATTGCCGTTGACAAGATGTCCAGCCGTCCACTTGGAGCAACGAACCTTGGCTACTATGCTCTTCCAATTCATCTTGTAGCATAAAAGTTATCGTATACGAAAATTAAGCACTCCTAATATGAAACAAACTTTGTACTTATGCTCTAACTACTTACAATCCTCGCGGCAACCTCGGCAACAGTCGGATTTATGTACTTCCCACCCTTAATCCTCCCTGCTTTCCATTTTTTGTGACATGGAGGAGGTGGCGGGGCCTGGACCACAACGTTAGGATCTGATGTGGCTGCTTCCTTCAATTTCTCCAACTCTTCTGCCATCATCCTTCGCTCAAGCTTCCGATAACGACCACGAGACCTGCAATATTTATACTTATAGCTGCTTGCCTCTCTGCATTTGCTACACTTAATGCCTGTGAATAAAAACAATGAACACCGAATCAATAACATCAACTATATTCAAATAAAAAACTATGGTAACAGAAATCTTACCAAAAAGTTTGGATCTTCTCATGATGCCATAAACAACCTCCAGTCCTCTGGAGACAAATGCGTATACTCCTGACATGGATCCTTACCCCTCAGGTTCCCTCGAATGTAATCTCGTGTAAGCCTGTTCTTGAAATCTTTCCATCCTAGACGAACCTCCCTCATCCACTCCTTGTACATCACTGTGGTGTCAGGGACATCATAGGTTTGCTACAAGACAAAATCATAAGTTAATTATATTTGAAGCAATAGGAATAAAGATATATATGTAGATTTATCGAAACTTATATACCAAAAGTTGTTGCCAAATCAAGTTTTTCTTTTTTGGTGGAACCAACTTCCAATTATCATAGGTAATGTGAACTTTGCTTCGAGCCAAAAAACCTAAGTAGCTAATGAAATGGTCTTCCTCCGAGCCAATTGGTTTCATATTTTCATCAAAGTCAATATGCAACCTCTCCTATTGATGGTGATGACGTGCTACTAATACAGGCATTTTTGTACTGCCTCTAACCCTTCTTCTCACAGCAGGTTCAGGTATCGCAGCAAGTTCAGGTCTATTCATTTCATTGTCCCTATCACTTTGTGAGTCACTAGAATTGTCCATATTCCTATAAGCACAAAAATCATTGTTAGATAGGTGAATAATTTGTAAGTAAATGAATAAACTAACTAGTTATAAAACAAACATCACACATTACTATTTTCTAAGTTAAGCTCTTACTCTAGATTGTTTCACATATTCCTTCACCATGATCATTTCTTACAGCATATTCTTCATCATCTACCAAATCTACTTCACTTGTTGTAGGTGGATTAATTGTGAAAGGTGGTGTGTCGTCAAGGTTGAAGGTCGGATCACCATACTTCTATTTTTTACTTTGAAGTACAATGGAAATTTTTTATTTGCAGGATCTGTGACATAAAACACTTGTTTCACCTGGCTTGCTAGAATGAAGGGCTCATCCCTATAACCTACTCTTTCAAGATCAACTGAGACAAATCCAAATTGTTGATCTATTACCACAGCATTATTGCTAACCCCACTTACATTTGAATAAAGCAACTTTGAACTTGTTGTAAGTGATTTCCCATATTTCTTCTATCACTCCATAATAGGCCATGGATACTAATAAGGGGTTTTTGTCTTTCAAACTGGAAAAGTGCATGGCTTCAGCTTCTACCATCACGCAACTATTTTGCATGGTACTTCTGTCATCTTAGTCTTTTGTGTAGAAAGAATACCCATTTATATCATAACCGCTCCAAGTAATGATCTGAAACGAAGGCCCCCAGGCTAGCCACTCTATTGTCTCAGACACACCGGTCTCATGCAAAACCTTTTCCTGAAACCACTCTATGAATATCTTGTTTTGCTCAATAGCAATTTGCATGTCATTCTTCCTCTGATTCATGTTCTTCAATCTCTTTTTGTGTTCATCTATATACGGTTGAACTTCTGGCATGTTATTCAGGATATAAAGGTGTGCTTGCAACACCTCTTCACGAGGCATAGTCTTCACTTTCGGTCCTCGTGTTCCCTTGCTCCTCCCCTCTTCATGCCGAGATTGTTCCTTCTTCCTTGATAGATAATCGATGTAGAAGTCCATAGCCTCTTCAACTACATACCTTTCAACTATTGAGTCTTCTGGTCGATAGGGGTTTTTAGAGTACCCTTTAAAGATCTGTGTATCGCTCGAAAGGGTACATCCACCTCAGGTAAACTGGACCACAGAGCCTTACCTCCCTTACCAAATGAACTATCAAATGCACCATTATATCAAAAAATGAAGGAGGAAAGTGCATCTCTAATTGGGACAATATAATATAACCCTCAGCTTCCAGTTCATCCGGCTTTTCAGTGTCAATGATTTTGTTACAGATAGCATTAAAGAAAACACACAATCTTGTCACAATGCTTTGAACTTCATCTTTCATAATGCCTCTAATAGCTACTGGTAATAGTTGTTGCATCAGCACATGATAATCATGGACTTCATTCCCACTAACTTCAAATCCTCCATTGACACACACCTTATCATATTTGAAGAATATCCTTATGGTACCTTAATTTCATTCAAACACCCACACAAACTTCTTTTCTCCGCTTTTGATAGTGTATGCGTTGCTGGCTCTATGTATGCCCTCCTACTATCATCTCTTAGCTGTGGATGTAACCGTTCTCTTATTCCCATATCAACAAGGTCTAGTCTCGCACTAATCCATTCCTTGGTCTTCCCTGGAATGTGCAAAAGCATATTGACAAGGCTATCACAAACATTTTTCTCCACGTGCATCACATTAATACTGTGTCTCATGTCAAGCCTACGCCAATATGGAAGATCAAAGAAAATTGATCTCTTCTTCCATTTGTTCTTCTCACCAACAGTCTTCTGATTCTTACCGAGTAAGACATTGATATGTTCAACTCGACTGTAAACTTCCTCTTCGGTTAATGCCTTTGGAGCCAGTCCATGCTCCGACAAGCTGTTAAAATGCTTCCTTAACCTATGATACAGGTGGAACCTAGGAAGGAACCTCCTGTGACCAAAGTAGATCGTCTTTCATCCATGTTTATGTTGGTAGAAGTGAGTGTCTGCTTCACATATCAGACATACTTTATGCCCCTTCACACTGTACCCTGAGAGGTTTCCGTACGCATAAAAGTCATTTATCGTGGTGAAAATCATTGCACGTAGCTTGAAGGACTCATTCTTATATGCATCAAACACATCTACGCCTTCCTCCCACAACTTCTTCAAGTCCTCAATCAAAGGCGCCAAGTAGACATCGATATCATTTCCTGGTTGTTTTGGTCCATAAATCATCATAGAAAGCATCACATACTTGAGTTTCATACAAAGCAAGGGAGGCAAGTTGTATATTACAAGGAGTACTGGCCACACACTGTGTGTGCTATTAAGTGTTCCATACCGATTGATGCCATCTGTACAAAGCCCAAGCCGAAGGTTTCTCAGCTCGCTGCCAAATTCAGGGAACATTTCATCTATTTTCTTCCACTGTGGAGAGTCAGCTGGGTGTCGAAGATATTTTCCGTCGGATATTCTATCATCCAAATGCCATCTTAACTTCTTCACTTTTTTTGCAGTGCCAAACAAACGCTTAAAGCGCGGTATTATTGGAAGATACCATAAAACTTTTACAGGTTGCCTTTTAGTTGTCCCATCACCACAACCACCATCTTTCTTCACTTTGTATCATGCAGTTTGACACTTGGGGCACTCACTCAGACCTTCATACTCTTTTTTGTACAGTACGCAGTCATTAAGGCAAGCGTGTACCTTTTTATACTCCATACCCATTATAGATAGGATTTTCTTGGCCTCATACACACGATTTGGAAGTACATTATCATTTGGAAACATATCACACAATAATTCAAGCAGCATTGTGAAACTACTATCGGTCCACCCACAAGTTGCTTTTAAGTTAACCAAATGTAATGTTCCTGTCAGTTGTGTTTATTTACTCCCTGGGTACAACAGTGTCTCTGCGTCACTCTGCAGGCTGTCATATTCATGCGATTATGCAAAGGATTCTACCTCAACATCGTGAATCATTCTCTCCATTCTATCTTCATCTATGACATCCACAGCTTCCTTCTTGTGCGACGGACAATCAGTTACTTTCTCACCATGCCATATCCACCTTGTGTATCGAAGATTTATTCCATCACAAAGTAGGTGATCCCTTATAACTTCAACATCTTGTCTTCTCTCATTTAAACAATTGACACAAAAACAAAAATACATCCCATTTTTGGCTAGAGCGTTCCTTCTAGCATATTCAATAAACTCTTCAACCCCATTCTCATATTGTTCACTTGTTCTCAAAGCATTCATCCAACTATGATCCATTTTATTACCACCTACGCCATTCCTAATAACACTCAAGTTTAGAATAATTGTCAACACATGGAATTTCCTTTTACTATTTTGTTTTTCAAAATTTTGGCAGCATTTCCCCTTAAAAGTTAGACATCCCAAAATCAAAATAACAAACCATCTCAGCTTAATTTAAACAAAATTAAACTAATTAAGAAGAGTAAAATAAAATTTCATAGCACTAAAACAAGAGTAAAAAAGAAGGAAGCTAGCATTAATTCTTCTAACCCAAACAAAAATTCATAGCTTCATTTTCTCTACTTCGGAGCATTAGGTAAATGCAATGAAAGAAAGTACCATAATCTCATGTACCAGAAAGCATAGAGAACAAGATTATGGTTTTCAAGAATTCCAATTCAAATTTTACCCATTTTCCTATGTTCTTGAATACTAAAGGAAGCACCAAGTTCAACTAAACATTAAAAAATTGGTGCCACAAAAATTGGCACCAAGTTCTTGACTAGCAAGTTCTAGGCCCTTTTAACATTTTCAATATTTTTTACTTATTTTCAAATAGAAAAAAATAGAAGAAAAGATCTCATAAATTTTTTTGTTCAAATAATAGATATTGGCAAAATAAAGTAGCAAACTCAATCTAAATAACCAAAACTAAATAAAATCAAACTATTATATTGAATTAAACTAGATAGACGAGAGTTGGATGTGTGTGTGTGTGTGTCGCTTTCTCTAAAATACCTCTCTTTTATTGAGGGCATCAAACGTGGTGGAAGAAAACAAAGTGAGAAAAATTATAAAATTAATAAGAAAAATGTAAAAAAAAAAAGAATCTAATAAATAAGACAAAGTGATGCATCAAGATCCTATATTTAGGATCAAGTCATATTCATCAACTAAGTACTTCCTAAATAGAAGGGAAAATTGACCAAGTTCAAAGGATACATGTCTATTCAAAAAATAGCCTAAAGTATACATTTGGAATTAAAAATACAATCACCACCACAGTTTCAGCTCTAGCTAGGGGTAGAAGCACACAATCAATTCAATGCTTCCACATTTAAATCAGAAAAACAACTAGAAATTCCAAGGCAATTGCTAGAAGAACAACATTCCATGAACAACTAAGTTCAAAAACTAAAATGAAAACATATAGATGGCACCAACTGATATGGTTTGTTTTGGTCCATAGAAAAGGGTGTTAAAAACCAATGTCATTTTCATTATTTTAGTTTAGAATCCAACGGCTATGGTGAACCAACCATCTGATTACAGGCTGAATATGAACATATTATATTGGTTTTCATCCTTCCCAGGAACCTACAAAATCAAACAGAACTAGCCACTACAAAGTTCACTTGGAAAATATATTTAACCTTCGGTGCACCAAATTGTGGCTATGCAACATCTCCTTTGCCAACCCAAACAACCAAAACCAATCTCAACAGATTCTACGACTTAAAATAAAAAAAATATTCAGAGAATGTTTAGAACTCACAAGTATTCCTTCAAGATCCTTTATGCGAATATTCAGAGACAAGCTTCTACCTCTCTCTTCTCTTGTATCCAAAAATCAGGCAGTGCGAAAATAATTGAATATAAGTTATTAGTTAATGCTTAACAAGAAGAGAACAAACTGATATAAATTTTACAAGTTTAAAGGGAAATGCACAAACTGAGAATGCAACTGCAGCAGCAAATAGCAAGACCCACGGCCACGGGAATGGGAGAAGAGGGAAGAAAAATGCAGGGGAGGTACGCCTTTGTTCAAGGAAGGAGTTATGATAGTGTGCTCACGGGTATAGGAGAAGACAGTGTGCTCACGGGTATGGGAGAAGAATGAAAACAAATGCAGCAGGGAAATTGGCATGGTACATAGCAACAATCACGGGTATGGGCCAAGAGAATGCAGAGAAGGTAAAGCTGCAACTCTACAGTTTCATGAGGTGATGGTTCTGTGTCGCCAGTCAAAATGGGGATGCCTAAAGTAAGCTTTAGACATCCCCAGTCAAAATGGGGACATCTAAAGCTCACTTTAGACGTCCCCAGAAAAACTGGGGACGTCTAAAGTGGTTGAAATTTTTTTTTTGTTAAATTCATCCAACGCCAAAGCCTCTCGCCAAATATTGAACTTTGGGCATCCCTAACTTAAATAGGGACGTTCTTTAAGGTATTAAAAAGTCTAGTTTGTAGTAGTGGTCTGCAATTCAGAGGGAGAGAGATAGTGAATTTCAAACAAAAGAAACACTAAAGGATGACCAAACTCTGAATACTAGATATGAATTGTGCTTAAGCTTAATGGACTAGAAAGGGGAGTTTTGTTATCATTCCACTAGTCTAGAATTACATATTTGAATTGCCTAGTTTTAGGAATTTTTATATATGTGATTCTGGAACTGAGATTGATGTTAATTGTCTCTGTTAGTTTGATATTTGTAATTGAGATTGGATTTTGTAGTGTGAAAATTATATATGTTTGAATTTCTTTGTGGTTGCAATGAGAATATGTTAATTAGCGTGTTATTGTCTAATTAATGTGGTTGATTTGTATCCTTGAGGGGCTGTTTAGCACTCAATTTTAAGAAGACTCATGTTGCATTATTCCAATTTTAATTGCACATTAAGTGGTTTTTAACAATATCTCAAGAGGTAGTAGTTAGCTATGTTTGTAGGAGGTACTATTAATTGAAATTATTGGACTCAAGTGTTATTTTGAGGTTGTTCTTTAGACTTAATGAATGTTTAACTCCCATAATATTTTTGAGCAAGGATTGTCATATCTTCATTACCAAGAGCATTTATCATTCATATTTTTCACTCCATATCATTCCATTGACTCATTCTCCATTTTTATAAAATAAAAAAAAGACCAAAAATAATAGTTTATTATTTAATTAAATTGCATTTTTCTTTTAATTATTAATTTGAAAAATCCAAAAACTGTTTCCCCCTTGTTTTTTATTGCGTTCGCATGGCGTATAGATTACTTAGGACTCAATAAGAGGCTCCTCAAGTGAGACGACCCAAGTGTTGCATTGTACTACAATTCTTGGATTAAAAATATTTTGCTTTTGACCCCAAGGCGTAAAGACACGGTCAAATCAACGGCACCAATTTGATGAACCCATGTCGTGTGAATTCTCAAAATAAAACTAGGTTTGAAAATGTAGCATAGTAGCTCAACCTCGGTCATTCTTGTGAGGAGATTAATTTTCAAGTTTCAAAGTAGTAAGTGATAAAAAACCTTAAAGTTGTGAGAAATCATTTTGAGAATTTGATTTTTAAACTAATGAAGTAATCTAAGCTAAAGCAAAATTTTATGGATAATATTTGAACTTAATGTGAGGAATTTGGGTGTAATTAATAAATATTTCTTTACTTCCCTTTTGATAGCCATGCACATTTAAAATAATATATAAATATAATAAATAAATAAATAAAAAGAGTTTGTGTTGTTATATCAATTAGGTTTGGTGCATTAATGAAGAAAATTAATTTGAAGATGTTGATCCCAAAAGTCAAAAGAGGAGGCATGAAAAGATGAAGGTGGGACATAGTGAGAGCAAATTTGTCAAAGAACAGCCTATGATTTGGAGCCTATAAATAGGCATACTCATGAAGCCAGAGGGAGAGCATCTTTCTCTAACTAAAGAAGGAAAGCTAGAGTAGAGAGTGAGGTGTTACTTATAAAGATTGTAGAATTATTTTCATGTTTATTATTATTACTTTTTGCATACCTCCATCTTGGAAGACTTAGGTAGACCTCCTATATGGACGGTATAGGTAGTTCTACTTTATGGATGGTATAGATTGTCACATATATGGAAGGTTTTATCTCCTATAAGAAAGGTTAGATTTCTCCATTTTCATGCATCTTTTAGTTGTATATTTATGTTTGAGAATTTAATATTTAAGTTTTATACAATATTTATGAAGTTTTCAATTTATTCTTGTTTTTTTTTTAATTTCATCATGAGCTAAATTTCTATTTTCTTAGGGTGATGATGTAGCTTACTATTGACAGATTGAATTTTAACTTATTAAATCTAGTTTTAATTTTTACTTCATGATTGAGTTTTAATTATTTTTCTTAATGCTTTCAATTGATTAGCCATCTTTTCAGTGATTTAAATATGTATGTTGAGACTGGAAGGAGATGCATGTGTATAGATCCTATAATTAAAACCATAACTTGAGTATGAAAGAGGAATATATTGGACAAGAAATTAATTATACAATTGCTTGACATTGGAAGAGACTAGTAATTAAATTAAGGAAACTCGACTATCAATCATGTGAAATAAATTGGGCTAGAATATATAAGTGATTCAATCCGAAATTTGTTAAGTGAAATATGACCCCTAGGGCTTTTTTTCATCATTGCTTTCGTATTATTTGTACTCATATTTAATCATTTTATTTGGTATTCTCAATCACCAACTAATCGATCAACTAAATAGAATTAAAATTACCCATTTTGGTATTTAGTGATCAATCCTAGTAAGAACGATACTCTTCTTACTTCTGTATTACTTGATTACGACAATGTACACTTACACTGTTTAATAGATCATTTATACTCGTAACAGTTTTATTGAAAGTCATGGTTCTTACAGAAGAACCGTTGTGTATGTTACTGAATAAATAACGGTTTTCAAAATAAAACTATTATGTATTATGCAAGTATTACCATATATTATGATGGTTGTTCACGTATGCCTGTTAATTATTATCACAGCAATGTGTATATCATTGCCTCATCAAGCCTCAATATATAACGAGTATTAATTAGAACTGTTATAATAGTTCTAGAATAAATAATGGTTATGAACTATAATTTATATGCGCGGAGCATTTATAGTGCCCGCATATATGACGGTTCAGGATCGTGACGTATGACAGAAAATAACCATGATAAAAAGCATTTTTTGTAATAGTGATGATCTCTTCCATAAATAAGGGTGTTCTTAAAAATAGTTTAATCCAATTCTTAATTCTAATAAAAATTATAGGAAGAAGTATCTTATAATAATAACTAAGGCAGGGAGTAATAAAAGTTAAAGACTATATTATTTTATAGAGATAGCGTCAATTTATTTAATCAATATATAGGATATGGCCTCAAGAACATGAGTTTGTCAACAACTATAGATGCAATGAAAATGTATACTAATCTTATTATCAACGCAAGTTCCTTGGGCCGAGGCGTCATACATTTTCTTTCACCATAGTTTTCAAGTATTGTTACAATTCTTCCCTGCAAGTACTTCCTCAACGCAAGTCTTATGCACCTGACCACTTGTCATTGTTGTAGCTGCAAAGTCATTCAAACTTAGTGCCATATAAATTCTATAATTAGGGGTGAAAATAGGCTAACTAGCCTGCATTTAGCCTATTTAAAAATTGGAGTAGACTCAGGCCTTTTAAGGATCTATTTGGTTGAGGGGACGGGAGGGGAATGGAGGGGAGGGGAGAGATTTTGCTTCCCTCCCTTTATTTGGCATTTATAAATTTTCATGAGGGGAGGAAATTTTTTTTTGAAATTTCCCCTCCCTTCCCCTTCTCTTCTAACCCTCCCCTCCACAAGTTGGGGAATTTGGAGGGGAGGGGCAATATTTTGCCATTTTGTGACAATTATGCTCATGCTTATTTTGAATATTTCTACCCTACCCTTCTGGCTTTCTTCCTCACCCTCCCACTTCACCTCACCTCTGAATTTCCAGCCCCATCTGATTTTCTCGAATGCCTAAGAGCTTTCAACTCCACAAACAATCTTAACCTTTTCGGCAACCCATTGCCTTGGCATCTGGAAAAAGCTACTGGAGGTGAAGTGACAACTATTGGTATTGATCATGTTTATCCAGTTGCAAAGATTGATCTGCATATTGTTTCTAGGTGCTTTTGGAGCACACACTAGTGTACACTGCACAATTTTGCCATGCTATGACAATTATTACTCGCATGTCAACGGCCTGCTCCTCAATGCAACTTTCGAAGGAGGGGTCACAGTCATTGAAAATATGGGTTTTGTTTTGAGCAGGTAGATAGAGATGGTTTTTTTATCGAAACACTCATGGGTGGGTTGAAAGGATGGGAAAGGAAAACAACAACTGATATAAATAAGGTTGTTTAATAAAAAAATTATAAAATATAATATTTTAAAGAGAAAACTGGGGATAAATCCTTATTGACAAATTAATTGGTGAATGGTACTTGGGACGAGGTCAGGACTAAGGTCCTTTAGTGGAAATAAATATGCACATGAAATGACAAGTCTGCTCCTAATGAAAACAAATAAAAAGCAAAGCTGAGGTAGAGAAGAGAACGAAGACGAAGACGTAGTTAAAGAGCAAAGGCGCAAGGACCGAGTAGACGAGTGGGGAGCGTTGGATATCCAAAGACTAGCCTATTTTCTTGCGACGGTAGAGGCTACAGCTACAGGCGTAGTCCACTCTATTTGCTTGCAACGTCAGAGGAGGGTAGAGATGGAGTGAGCGAGCGGGGCGAAGGCCAACACCAAAAGTCGGTGACTTTGGGTATTATTTCATTTTTTTACGCCATAATTGTCTTTGATAGCAATAGGGCTGGATAGAAAGTAGCTACTGAAAATTTCTTAAATTTCTAACCTCTTTTCGTTCTCCATCAGTCAGTCTTCCCCATTCGATCATCTTCTACTATTCAAAATTTGACTATTATAACGGCTTCTTCAACCCCAGCATCTTGTGATTTTGTTTTTCTCAACTTGACTAGTCTCTTTAGAGTGCCTGATTCTAATAGGTACTGAATCCTATGACACAATTGAACAGAACAAAGATATTTGAAGTGATTTAATTCACTGACAAAGTTGTTTTATATACAATTATTAGATTATTGTACCCACTTAGTTATTTTTGTCTACATTTGCATGCTGAAAAAACGTTCTCTTTAGTCCACTTGGCCAATTTTGATTAGGGAAGACTAAGTTCAATCTACCAACCTTTCAACAGATAATACCTCACGTCCTTTAATTTATACTATAATCAAGGCACATATTGAGTAAAGTATCTATTTTTCCAAGATGATTGCATGATAGAAGGAATTGGATTCCCTAGAATTGTTTGATTTCTTCTTCCTAGTTCGAACTATTTATTTTATAGGTTATCTAGAGTTCCTGATTTTGAAACTATTTTGATATAATGTGTCAGGTTAAAAATAACAATGCTAACAGATGCTAAGAAATATGGAAATAATCCTCTCTTTATATTCGTATTGAACTGATGTTGAAGAATCAGCAGATGAGTTGTGGTTAGGGGTGAAATGCCACTCGAACCCAGAGCTAGCTGGTTCTCCACGAAATACGCTGAGGCACAGTAGTTGACTGGACATCTAGGGGTAAAGCACTGTTTCGGTGCGGGCCGCGAGAGCGGTACCAAATCAAGGCCATCTCTGAATACTAGATATGACCTCAAAATAACAGGGGTCAAGGTCGGCCAGTGAAATGATGTGGGATAAGCTTCATCGTCGAGAGGGAAACAGCCCGGATCACCAGTTAAGGCCCCGAAATGACCGCTTAGTAATAAAGGAGGTAGGGGTGCAGAGATAGCCAGGAGGTTTGCCTAGAAGCAACCACCCTTGAAAGAGTGCGTAATAGCTCACTGATCAAGCGCTCTTGCGCTGAAGATGAATGGGGCTAAGCAATCTGTCGAAGCTGTGGGATGTAAAAATGCATCGATAGGCGATCGTTCCGCCTTAGAGGGAAGGACCTGCTTGAGCAGTGGTTGAAGAAGCTGAAGCGAGAATGTCGGCTTGAGTAACACAAACATTGGTGAGAATCCAATGCCCCGAAAACCTAAGGGTTCCTCCGTAAGGTTCTTCCACGGAGGGTGAGTTAGGGCCTAAGATCAGGCCGAAAGGCATAGTCGATGGACAACAGGTGAATATTCCTGTACTACCCTTTGTTGGTCCCGAGGGACGGAGGAGGCTAGGTTAGCCAAAAGAAGGTTATCGGTTCAAGGACGCAAGGTGCCCCTGCTTTTTCAAGGTAAGAAGGGGTAGAGAAAATGCCTCGAGACAATGTTCGAGTACCAGGCGCTATGGCACTGAAGTAACCCATGCCATACTCCTAGGAAAAGCTCGAACGACCTTCAACAAAAGGGTACCTGTACCCGAAACCGACACAGGTAGGTAGGTAGAGAATACCTAGGGGCGCGAGACAACACTACGACAAGAACATGATTACACGACACCAAACAACGACCGTTTTGAGAAACCAGTAGTAAAAAAGCAACTCTGTGAACCGATGGCACTAAACTGAAGTTTTAACAACTGTTTTCAAGGAAAACAATCGTTGAAACCTTGTTTTCAATGACTGGTTTAAAAACCAGTCGTTGTAACCTATTGTTTCAATGACTGGTTTAAAAACCTGTCGTTGAAACTGGATTCAACGACTGGTTTTATAAACCAGTCGTTGAGACTGATCATATTTTCCCCGCGCTAATTGAACCCTCAATTTCGTGTCTCCCGCGAGCTGCATAGGGCAAATTTCTTGGCCTATATCTTTCTCCTGCATTCTGTCCTCTGTCCCTCTCCGATGTCCACGTCTTCTCAGTCCCTCCATTCCCTCTCGGTCGCATGCAGGTCTGATCTTCACTTTCCCTCTTCTCAGTCCGAGTAGCAAGCAATGCAAGTAGGTAGCCCTGTTTCCTTGCTCTGGTTTTTTTGCTTTTGGTTTTCTCTTCTTAGCCTCTATTTTTCGCTCCTGTAGTTCATACTGGGTCTTCGCATACTGTTGTAAAGAAGACAACGTTGGTGGTTCTTGGTCTATTCCGGTGTGTGTGTAAGTTTCCCTTTTCTGTTTCTAGTTGTTTTGTTCATTTGGATGTCAATTTGTGCTGTTTTGGAAAAAAAGTTGGCATTTTGAACTTCGGTTGTGACTGAATCTAGGCTTAATTAGTATGTCATTGAGATTGGTTGTGCTTGTTAAATATCTCATAGAAATCAGAAATATTCCAAATGCAGAGTAGGTATTAGGTAATTCTTTACCATTGTAAAATGATTATTTGCATCACCCAAGATTCAACCCAATCGTAAAATGTATAATGTATTGAAAAGTCTCCCATTGTAAAATGTATTGCTTTGGCTGTAATGGGTTTAAGGCTTGAAGCTGTAATATGTTTTCAGTGTGATCTAGTCCTTTTCTACTTTAATTGTGAACATCTTAACTTCAATACAATTATGTTTAAAATAAAAGATATTTGCATGCTAAAAACATGTTATGCCCTTATCCAAATAAGAGTTACACTAGCTGAAAATGAATTATATCCGCTTAAAATCCTAAATTCTTGGGATCTTAATTGATGGATTGACAAATTTTGTAAACATGGTTTTTTTACTAATTTATCCTTCTTTCTTGATTTGTTATTTTCTATATGCAAATTAAATTATAGGAAAAATTAATCTTTCTAAATTAGTCTCTATTTTCTAGAATAAAGGTGAGGACTATGTTATAATATGATTAAAATTATAGGTATTGAGTTGCAGTGAATAGAAGTTCAAGAACTCAGTTACAACCAAGTCAAAACTACAAAGATTAGGTTGCACCGAGTTAAAGTGTAGAAAATGAATTACAACTGAGTTAAAACTATATAAATCTAAAGATTAATTTTTCCAAAATTATATATATATATATTCTTAATGCATAATTTTGAAAAATTGTAAAATTATATGCTGGCCTCTCAGTCTTTTGTAAAATTTTTATAAGTGGGAAATGCCAAGATTAGAAACAAAATTTTCTTTGTGTTTTCTTATTTGTTTTAATTGTATAAATAAAAAAAAATTCATTTTCCAAAAACTCCGCCCAAAAAAAGAAAAAAACACTCACAGACATATATTCTAAAGCCCTTAAATTCTTTGGAAAGAAATTTTGGGTAATATTATAATGTTTTGGGTAATAACTCTCTCATAAACCTGCAGGTATCACTACTGCCATCGTTCTCCCTTGGGTTGTCGGCCTACTACATCTTTGCCTCTGTAGAATCTTCTTCCAAATCCTCAATCACAAACATAGTGTCCTTGGAAGCTAAGGATTAGCTGGTAAGTTATGTTATTGCTTGTTGATGAAAGTTTTTGAAACCTGAGGATATCATGGTGCCACTATTTGTTGTAAGCGTGATAAATTTGAACTGTTAGTTTTTACAGTGTGTCATGAGTGTTTCATATAGCTTTTCTAAACTTGAGTGTCTGTGAAAATGGATTAGGTGGTAATAAAATAGATCACCGTTGGATGAATGCTTTGAGAATTAGTGAAGAATATGAGAATGGGGTAGAAAACTTTATTGAATTTGCTAAAATGAATGCGTCTAGTAAAAATGGGAAGTATTTTTGTCCATGTATCAACTGTTTATATGAGTGTCTACGGGATGTTGATGATATAAGGGATCACTTACTTTGTGATGGAATAAATCTTCGGTACACAAGGTGGATATGGCATGGTGAGGAAGGAACCGCTTGGGCGTCACACGAGAAGGAAGTTTTGGAGGTTGGAGATGACAATAGAATGGAGAACATGATTCACGATGTTGAGGTAGAATGTTTTGCACAAACGCCTGTATATGATAGCATACGGAGTGATGCAGAGACGCCTTTGTACCCTGGGTGTACAAAGTATACACGCTTGTCAGGCATTTTGCACTTGATCAACTTAAAGGCAACTTGTGGGTGGACCGACAGTAATTTCACATTGTTACTAGAATTGTTGTGTGATATGTTTCCAAAGGATAATGTACTTCCAAATCGTATGTATGAGGCCAAGAAAATATTATCTACGATGGGTATGGAATATAAAAAGATACATGCTTGCCCTAATGATTGTGTATTGTATAGAAATGAGTATGAAGGCTTAAGTGAGTGTTCGAAATGTAAAACTTCTAGATACAAAGTGAAGAAAGGTAATAGGTGTGGTGATGAGACAAATAAAAAGCAACCTTTAAAGGTTTTGTGGTATCTTCTAATCATACCGCGGTTCAAACGAATGTTTGCTAATGCGAAAGAAGCAAATAAGTTGAGATGGCATTATGATGACAGAGTTTGTGATGGAAAATTCCTTCGGCACCCGGCTGACTCTCCACAATGGAAGAAAGTAGATGAAATGTATCCTGGATTTGGCAGCGAGCCAAGAAACCTTCGGCTTGGGCTTTGCACAGATGGGATCAATCCCTATGGTACTTTTAGCAGTACATATAGTGCATGGCCCGTTCTGCTGGTAATTTACAACTTACCTCCCTGGTTGTGTATGAAACGCAAGTATATGATGCTTTCTATGATGATTTCGGGACCAAAACAGCCAGGGAACGATATCAATGTCTACTTGGCACCTTTGATAGAGGACTTAAAGAAGTTGTGGGAGGATGATGTAGATGTGTTTGATGCATATAAGCAACAGTCGTTTAAGCTATGTACAATGATTTTCACCACAATTAACGACTTCCCTGCATATGGTAACTTGTCAGGTTATAGTGTCAAGGGTCATAAAGCATGTCCGATATATGAAGCGAGCACACAGTTCCATCAACTCAAGCACGGTAGAAAAACGGTCTACCTTGGTCATAGACAATTTCTTCCTCGATTCCACCCGTACCGTAGGCTAAAGAAGGCTTTTAACGGTTTGCCGGAGAATGAAATGGCTCCGAAGCCATTAACTGGAGACGAGGTTTATAGTCGGGTGGAAAGAATTAATGTCACTTTTGGTAAAAATCAAAAGACTACGGGTGAGAAGAACATATGGAAGAAGAGGTCAATTTTCTTTGATCTTCCATATTGGCGTAGTCTTGATGTGAGACATAGTATTGATGTGATGCATGTGGAAAAAAATGTATGTGATAGCCTTGTTGGTACACTTTTGCACATACCAGGGAAAACAAAAGATGGGATTAGTGCAAGACTAGACTTGGTTGAAATGGGAATAAGAGAACGACTGCACCCACAACTAAGAGATGATGGTAAGAGAGCGTATATGGAGCCAGCAGCGCATACATTGTCAAAAGCCGAGAGAAGAAGTTTGTGTGGGTGTTTGCACGGCATTAAGGTGCCATAAGGGTATTCTTCTAATGTGAGCCGACTTGTGTCAATGGAAGATTTGAAGTTAGTTGGAATGAAGTCTCATGATTGTCATGTCTTGATGCAACAACTATTACCAGTAGCTGTTAGAGGCATTATGAAAGATGATGTGTGAAGGACGATAAGAAGGTTGTGCAGTTTCTTCAATGCTATTTGTAGCAAAGTTGTTGACATTGCAAGATTAGACGAATTAGAAAATGAGGGTTATACTATTCTATCCCAACTAGAGATGCATTTAAAGTGTGCATGTAATTTCACTTTACTTATCATGTCACATTTATTTCTTAGCAGGATCATGGCAAGTTCAAATTTGGGCGACTTTGTTGGCTCACCGGTTAAGAAAAAGGTTAGAGGAAGCACGAAGCTACGATCGTTGGTGGCACGTCATGAGGAACAACAGGCGAGCAGGATTCACGTGGAATTTGATGCTAAATTGAAGCCACTCGGGCCAGACGGAGACACGTTCATTAGCTACCTTGGCTTTTTGGGTCAAAGCAAAGTTAGCGTTCTAATTCCTACCTGGTGGGAAGTTTCAAAGGACACGAAGCGTATGATTTGGGAACAAATTTTGGTATGTAAAGTTGTATTTGTATCTATATTTTTATTTCTATTTGTTCATATATAACGACTACTATATATTTTGTTTTGTAGCAAACCTACGATGTTCCCAATATGAAGGACATGTACAAGCATTGGATGGGGGAAGTTCGTGAGCGGTGGAAAGATTTCAAGTCCATGCTCACAACCAAGTACGTTCGAGGGCCAAGGAGTCATGAGGATCCTTGTAAAGAGTATCCGTTTCTTTCTCTAAATGACTGGAGGTTTTTTGTCGCATCGCGGCAGGATCCCAATTTCCTGGTACATTGTGTTCATCTTAGTGTTAAACATTTTAGTTGAAATTACTTGACATCGCTAACTTAGTTATCATTATTCTTTGATTATATAGAAATTGAGTCAAGCAAATAAAGAGAGGCGAGCGACAAACAATTATCCTCATTACATGTCGCGTGGGGGTTATCGAAAACTCGAAAAGAAGATGATGCAGTCTGAATTGAAACAATTGGAGGAAGCAGCCAGAGCAGATCCTAGTATAGTCGTGCAGGCGCCACGTCCTCCCCTGCGTCACAAAAAATGGAAAGCAGGGAGGATAAAGGGAGATAAATATATAAATCCAGTCGTTGCTGATGTTGCCAAAAGGATTGTGAGTATTTAATAACAAGTATATTTAAATGTGTTTCATTTTTCTAACGTTGGTGGCATGTAATTACTTTCTATTTATCCATTATATGCCACAGGATGAACTTGAAGAGCAGAGCAGCCAGGGTTCCTTTTCTCAAACTAGAAGGATGGACATCTTAGCCACGGCACTTGGTAATCTAGATCACCCTGGTCAAGTTAGAGGGGAGTCAAGGGGAGTTGGTCTCTCTAAATACTTTGGATGAGGTTCACAAGCTTATGGATGGGGTGAAATGAGTCAGGAGTTTGTGGCCAGAGTTCAAGAGGAAATCTGAGCAGAGCTACGTCACTCACTTCGAGACGAGCTTAAAGAAGAGTTATTGAGTGAGCTACGTGGTGAGATGAGTACGATGGTGTTATCTCACATGCAAGGCAGGATGTATAATGTGGCATCTAGATCTAAGGTTTGTAACTAATTTCATTTAACATTATATTGAGTTTTTCCTTACGTTATTTTAATTAATTCTTTCATTTCTCTTACTCAGGAATCCCCGGCCTTTCCCAGCACCAAAGGCAGTTACAATCCGCTAGAGGTTGGACATGGCGATCCTGGTCCTTCACTAGAGCCTGGAGAACCTTGCACTTTGTATTTGGAAGTCCCATCCCTGTGTCCTGTTGCTGATGCTGTTCTATACAGCCATGCCACCACCCATCATAACAACCTACGATGGTAAGTCAATGTGACAAGTGTTCGACTGGGGGAGGAAGGTGCAGATGTCCCATTCCCCGATGGTGAGGTTGCCAATCTAGGTCACGCAACAGGATCTTTCATCTTGTGGCCTAGACATCTTGTTCAAACTGTGCCAGTCCCTCCAATGGTAGGAAACACCTTACTGTTACTTGATCCTTGACATTCTACTTATAATCTTTATTTTGTGTGTTACTAGGAACAAGATGATGCGACAAAATTTCCCTTTTTAGCACGACTGCAAAATATTCATCAAGGCATAAATAAGGTCGACTTGCAGATGCCTTGTGAGATTGTGGGTCGCACAATCTCGTATAATTATGGACTTGATAACAAAGATATTAGAGAGTTCCTATCTTTGGAGGAGATTGACATAGGATGGGTCACATTTGCAATCATGTGAGTTTAGTTATAATTTTTAATTGTAATTAATGCACTGATATTTAGGGGTTTTAGGTTTCTACATTTACTGTGTCATTTCTCATTTTCATTTATGTGGTAGCTGCTTCCACAAACTATGTGCCGAATGAGGGCTCGACACTACATATGGCTTCTTATGTCCTGGCAATATGTCACGACGTAATAGCCAGAGGTTGGAAGATCAGATGAGCTATGTAGGCTATACAATAGGCCAGACTCAGCTGCCTTGTTATCTGGCACCAATTGTTGAAGGGCAAGTAACTTTATTTGATATATTTATACACGTTCACTTTGCTAAACAATATCATGTTATCTAACCTCATTTTAATCTATATATGCATGTGATTATAGTTATCATTGGAGTCTCTGTGTTCCTTGTCCCTCGATCAACGTCATCTTTTGGTTTGACTCATTGGGTCGCAAGCCAAACGCAAATATCAAAAACATTCTTAACACGTAAGTAAATTTATTTGTCCGTCATTGATTTTTGATTTTACTCAATTGTTTTAATGTCTTTTGTTTATCATTTTAATTATTATAGTGCATTGAAGACATATTATATAATGGGTGGGAAGCGTGAAGGTAAAGCTGGTCATACAAAGTGGTTCCAGCCAAACGTAAGTTCTTTACATTCAAGTTCTTTGATTGGCGATTGCTTTACATAGGCCTTTATTCATTTTTACCGTTTGCTTTTGATGTATAGTGTCCACGGCAAGCAGGGAAAACTGAGTGCGGCTTCTATGTTATACTATATATGTATAACATCATTTTCTCTGGCCTTACTATAAATTTTGAACAGGTGATCATTTCTTGATTCTCAATTGAATTTCAGTTCTTTTCATGTGATTCAATTGTTAGTTATTTCATTCAATTTATTTATTTATGTTAACATATTCTCCATTTTACACACAGATTTTTGGTGATCAGGACCCCTACACAATCGAAGACATTAATTTGATCCGAGACCTGTTGTCAGGACATCTTCTACAACACATAGAGGGTTGATGATGTGTAGAGGTTTTTTTACATAGTGCAGTGGTTTTGTACAGTGCTATATAAGTTTGCATATTCGAATACTTTTCCTAGTTTCTTAATTATGAGTACTTTGAATTTGTTAAGGCATTATGCTTTCAGAGAACACTTTGGAAAATGATGATGAAGAATAGGGATTTTCATGGAAGCATGTCATCATCTCTTTGGCCATATGCATGTCATGATTTACATTAAAAGTTGAAGTCCGCACATTGAAATGATGTTATGATGATATATGCGCTATATGTCATCATAGAAAAATTAACATGTGATTTTTACTTCCATGAGTATTAGGGGAAGCTAGAGAGTTAATCATGAGAGAATGGGAGGATGTGGGGACTTGTAGACACAAATGGTGGAGGAGCAGAGGGGGATGATGTAGGGAGTAAAAAAAAGGATACAATGACTGTTTTATGGAAAACAGTCGTTGTATCTCCCATACAATGACTGTTTTTTAACGGTCGTCTTTTCCTGAATTTTCAACGACACTAAGATAGACATCCCCCTGAAAACAGTCGTCTAAAAGACCAAAAAACGGTCGTTAAAAGTCCCTTCCGTAGTAGTGCAACTCTCTCTAAGGAACTCGGCAAAATAGCCCCATAACTTCTGGAGAAGGGGTGCCTCCTCACAAAGGGGGTCGCAGTGACCAGGCCAGGGCGACTGTTTACCAAAAACATAGGTCTCCGCAAAGTTGTAAGACCATGTATGGGGGCTGACGCCTGCCCAGTGCCAGAAGGTCAAGGAAGTTGGTGACCTGATGACAGGGGAGCCAGTGACCGAAGCCCCGGTGAACAGCGGCCGTAACTATAACGGTCCTAAGGTTGCAAAATTCCTTGTCCGGTAAGTTCCAACCCTCACGAAAGGCGTAACGATCTGGGAACTTCACAGTCATAAACAAAAGCAATTACAGAGAAGGATCATATGAGTCACAGAAATCTAGAAAGGAATAGAAAGAAATGCAAAAAACAGGAGTAGAGGGGAGAAGCACAGCTAAAGATCTCACAGCAGGCAAATGTTCTTAGAAATCATGACACACCCTCCCTCTAATCGTATTTATCTCTCTATACTATTTTTCCTCACAATTCCTACAGCTTCCAGCTGGAACCCGTTTCGGTGCCTATCCAAAGAATAGGCACCATGCACTCGTCCAGATCTGGGCTGTCCAAATCTGGATCTAGACGGTCCAGATTTAATTTTTTAAAAATTGTTGATTTTTGAATAAAAAATCAATTTTTGGGAAATTGTTAGTTAAGAGATTATCTTTATTTTAGATTCTGTATCCATAAAAATGATTTTTTTAAAAAAAATAAAAAACAAAAAAAGTTAAATCAGGTCCGTCCAGATACATTTGGACGGTCCAGATTTCCCTGCTCATCCAAAGGATAAACAGGGAAACTCAATTCCAGCTTATAGGGCTTTCTTCTAGTCCTTTCACTCCTTCTTAATCCATGTCCTTGATTTGGGCTTTCTCTTTCCATTAGTCCAGAGCCCAACTCATTTGGATCTGTTACATTACCCCCCGTTTAGATCGGACCTTCTCCTCAAGGTCAAAGTGAGGATACAGATCCTAATGTCTTCCCATGTTGGGTGTTGTGAACTATCCCACTTAATCAAAAGCTGTTGAATAGTATCTTGACCGTGTTGAATATGGCGAACAACCAAGACACCAGTAGGTTGGCAAATAGGACCTTCGGGTGCTGTGTGTAAAGGTAAAGGAAGATAAGACTCTCCTGTAGTAGGACTGACATATTTCTTTAATAAAGAAACATGAAACACAAGATGAATTTTGGCATAAGCAGGCAGAGCTAACCGATATGCTACAGTCTCGATTCTCTGAGTTATTGCAAATGGTCCAAAATACAAAAGGGATAATTTGTGATATTTGTGTGATTGAACCGAATGTTGGCAGTAAGGTTCGAGTTTGACTAAAACCGAGTCTCTGACCTGAAATTCAATCTTAGAGCGCTTCATATCTGCAAAACGTTTCATACATTTCTGAATATTATGCTTGAGAACATGTAAAAGCTCATCTTTTTGTTCCAGTTGTTGATGAACATCCCAAGGCATATCATCTAAAGAAGAGTGACGGAGTAGTGGAGGGGGATCCCAACCATAAACAATCTTAAATGGTGTCTTACTGGTGGAGTGACGAAAAGATGTATTGTACCAAAATTCAGCCTAAGGAATCGAAGAAAACCACTTCTTAGGATATTCAGAACAAAGCAGCGAAAATACATTTTGAGACGTTGATTTAATTCCTCAGACCGGCTATCGCACCGAGGATGATATGCAAAGCTAAAATTCAAGTCGGACTGAGGATGAAATACATTTCGAGACATTGATTTTGTGGATTTGCAAATGCTCATTTACAATTAGTGGATACTCATTTGCAACTCGCGGATGCTCATTTGCAATTAGTGGATGGGTAGGATATTCACAAAATTATACAAAATATGGAAAATATGAAGCAGCGGATCAATCAAGAGCACCAACATGGATCATTTCTTCTTTCACATTGGTGATAACTTTCAATACAATACACAGCCATATAAGCACACAATGTCCATGTTTAACAAAGAATTCTCAACACTCTCTTAAAAGATCGTAAAACAAAAATATCGTGTGTCTAACATTGAGAATAACTATCAATTTGAAAAACAAAAGCAAACAGACAAGAATTCATGTCATTGAAATACCCAACGAACCGACAACAATTCAGCCCAAACACCCCGTCAACAATTCTATCCAATCAGCAAAATGCGTAATGGACCCGTATGTTATCTGCAAGCTTAGCAAATGATAGAAGCTCATGTTATTTCTTTTATGAAAACGCAAAATGTTTTTAACTTTCTGATTTTTTTTTTTAAATTTCATGATTTATCTTGTAAAAATTTTTATGTGTCTTGTAAATATTTTATAAAACAATAAAGTATGGCCATTATTGTATTTTCTTTGACAAAATTTAATTTCATTTAAACCTAAAAGAGTATAGCAAAATTTTAGAACCTTTTTTTTAAAGGTTGACTGAAATAAACGTTGTTGCATGAGGGACAAGTGAATTTTTCCCTAGTAAATTTGTATGCGTTTTGGTAAGCTTTTAACCTATATTACTTGCAACAAAAGCTGCTTCAATGCTTCTACTGCCACCACGCGTCACGTTAGAATGAAATGGTGATGGGTCCCACTAATATGTTCCCTTAATGTCCCTGACAAGCCATTTCCACTTCCATCAAAAACTCTTCCATTTTACCAAACGAGGCATTACATTTTTGTGAAAGCAGATAGATCCTCTAAGCTGATTAATAAAAAAAATTAAATATATAGGTAAAAAAATTAACTTTAATTTAAGTTATATAATACTCCCTCCGTTTTTTTATAAGATACTATTATTTGAATGGATATGTTCATTTTTATAAAATGTTTTTTTGAAGATGTCTAAACATTTAATATATTTTTTAAATTTTTACCCTTAATTAATTATATATTTCTCTTCTCATTTGGTCCCCTCATTCTCTCTCATCTCTTTTTCTACTTATTATCTTTCTCACCCACCCCCTTTATTAAAAAAAAAGGTGTTTTTAGAAAATAAGTTGCATTTTTTACATATTTAATATTTATTGTATTTAATAAAATTTAACTAAGTTCTTTATCTACATGATTGTGTTCTTCGTATATTATAAAAAGCAATGAAGGGAGTATTATTTAGTTAAAAAATTTGATATTATTATGATTTATAATTCATATATATTTTTATCTATTAAATATATCTAATTAAAATATTTTTTTGTATTGACAAATTTTCTCACTAATACATTAATTTTCTCAATAAAAATGTAGAAACTAAAAAGATATATTAGTAATCAGCTTTGTTAGTCAAGAATGACGTCTGCCGACACACACGAATCCACACACGAATTGATGAAAATGTACAGGATTAGAAATAGGTTTCATATTAAGTTGATTGTATATAAATATGTAGTTTTGCATTTTATAAATGAGAATGAAGTTTGCTTAAATAACATGGTACCAGAGCCTTGTTAAGATATTCCTTCTGACTTCATTTGGTTTTCCGGTGACCTCCATTTTTTCCGGTGAGAAGCTTATTTCAACCTTCAGATCTCCCTTCTTCGGTGTGTTTTCTTGAAACACGCGCCACTCCACCCTGTTCCTTGACCACCGATCGGCTTAATCCTGAAACGGCGTCCCAAGACGACGGCGCGTGTGGCCACACGCGCCTCCACAAGCTCCGCTGCCTGAACCACGCGCCGGCGCATGGGGTGGTTTCTGGCCAGCTTTTCCGACGATCTTTAGGTGTTTTCCGATCGATTTTTCGAGCCCGTTCCATTCCCGGTGGCGGTATCCTTCAGTTCTACACTTGGTGTGTCGATACCTCTCAGTATTTGCTTCGTTTGTGATATACTTTGAGCTCCTTGTTTATTACACTTTGAGCTACTTTGGTTGAGTAGATCTGTGACAATTATTTTTGTCTTCTATCTACGGTGGTGTGCTTCATTTTGTCTTCTTGTGGCTTGGTCCTGATTGGTTGTTCTTATAATTCTTAAACTTTATATTAGTTTAAGATTTGTTTGGTTCCATTTGTCTTGGACATTTTATTCCTGTAATATAATTTGTGACTATCGTCTACATGGCTGAATTTAAGCACGCTGTTATGTTGCCTATGTCTGCTAAGATTACTGCTTCGCAATTGAACTGGACCAACTATAGTGATTGGAACAAAACCGTTAGAGTTTATATTATCGGAATTGAGATGGAGACCCATTTAACTGAGGATCCTCCTTCTGGTGATGAAACCAAACTTTTGTCTTGGAAAAGAGCAGATGCTCGACTTCTGTTTCATATTCGAAATTCCATTGAACCACGGATTCTATCTTCTGTTAGCCATTGTAACAATGTCAAAGAAATTATGTGTTATCTTGAATTTATGTTTTCTGGCAAAGGAAATATTACTCGGGTTCATGAAGTCTGTAAAGGTTTTTATCGTTCCCAACAGCAAGACCGTTCATTGAAAGATTTCTTCTTGGATTTCAAGAGGTTGTATGAAGAAATGAAGGTAGTCATGTCTCCGCAAGCAGATCTCTCAACTCGTATCAAAAACTTGGAACTTCAGGCTATCATAAGTTTCCTTAAAGCTCTCAATCCGTCTTATGAGACTATTCGTTCTAAGATTCTATCTAGTCAAGAGCTTCCTTCTCTTGAAGATGTTTTCTCCCGGGTTCTTCGTGCTGATAGCTTGATTCATTCTTCTATTGATTCAACTGCAAGTGCTCTAGCTGGGCGTGGTCCCTTTGAGAACAGGAATTATGGGTACAAACCAAATAATAATCCTCCGACAATGACTTCTAGAAATATTATTTGCAATTATTGTAAGGAACCTGGACACATTAAGAAAAATTGTCGGAAATTGCAAAATAAACAGCAACGTGACCAACAGCGTGGCTTTGCTCATACTTCCCAGACACCTGGTCCATCTGTTTCTGGTTCTGAATCTTCTTCTGTAGGGGCCCTAGCTACAGGTATTCCGTCCTCTGGCCTTACTACTGTTTCAACTGAGTGGGTCATTGATTCTGGTGCCACCGACCACATGACAGGTAATCATCACTTATTCTCTTCATATACCCCTTATGCCAACCCATCATCCATATTTGTCGCCAATGGTTCTCCAGTCCGTGTTACTGGCTCAGGCAATTTTAACCCAACTGCATCCCTTGGATTATCCTCTGTTCTTAACGTTCCTGATCTCACCTTCAATCTTTTATCTCCAAGTAAACTCACTCGTCATCTAAACTGCTTTATCTCATTCTTCCCTGACCATTGTTTAATTCAGGATCTATCGACGAAGCAGATTATTGGTAAAGGCTATGAATCTGGTGGACATTACATCCTTGATGATCAGGTGCCACGTTCTGTTGCTTGTTCTGGTGGGTCGTCTCTCTTTGACATTCATTGTCGTCTAGGTCATATGTCACTATCGTCTCTCCAAAAATTGTATCCTCAGTTTTCTTCTGTGTCTACTTTAGATTGTGAGTCATGTCAGTTTGCCAAACACCATCGTGTTCATTTGGCACGTCATGTGAATAAACGGGCTGCGTCCCCCTTTGAGTTGATACATTCTGATGTATGGGGTCCTTGTTCAGTTCTTTCCCAGACTGGTTATCGTTATTTTGTTACTTTTGTTGATGATTTTTCCCGAACAACTTGGCTTTACTTAATGAAACAACATTCTGAATTGTTTACTCATTTTCGTAATTTCTATGCTGAAATTCAAACCCAGTTTAATACTCCTGTGAAAATTTTACGAAGTGATAATGCAAAAGAATATTTTTCCTCCCCCTTCACCGATTACATGCAAAGTCATGGTATTCTTCACCAATCCTCTTGTGTTGATACTCCTGCTCAAAATGGAGTTGCTAAAAGAAAGAACCGACATCTTTTAGAAACTGCCCGGGCCCTCATGTTTCATTCCTTAGTCCCTAAAATTTTTTGGGCTGATGCTGTATCTGCTGCACGTTTTCTCATCAATCGCATGCCTTCGGCTATTCTTGGTGGGGATATTCCGTATTCCATTTTGTTTCCTACCACTAAGTTGTTTCCTGTTGATCCTAAAATCTTTGGTTGTGTCTGTTTTGTTCGGGATATACGTCCTAGTGTTAGTAAACTTGATCCCAAGTCCCTTAAATGTATTTTCCTTGGCTATTCTAGAGTTCAAAAAGGTTATCGGTGTTACTCTCCTGAACTTCATCGTTACCTTGTGTCCACTGATGTGTACTTTCATGAGTCCTCTCCTTTCTTCGCATCATCAACCTCCTTTGAGTCTCCATCTGTCATTACTGAGTCTGATGATGTCCTGGTTTATCGTGTCCCTCTCTCACCAGTACAAGCTGCTGTTCCAAAACCTGCTATCATCAATAACATCGATGCCACCAATGTTTTGCCTTCTCCGATCGCTGCTTCACCGACAGATTCTGGTCATGATTCCATTGAAGTTCTTGATATAGTTGCCCATAATCCTGAAATAACTCCCTCTCCTGACCTACCTATTGCCCTCCGGAAAGGTACCCGTTCTCGTTATCCTCCCAGAAGATATGCTAAATGTACCTATCCTATATCATCCTTTGTCTCTTACCAGAATTTGTCTTCTCCTTCTTCTTCTTCTCTTGTGGCCACCCTAGATTCCATCTCCATCCCTACTACCCTTCATCAAGCCTTGACTCATCCTGGTTGGCGTACCGCAATGGTCGAAGAACTTATGGCCCTTGAAACAGCTGGTACCTGGACCCTTGTTGATCTCCCTCCTGGGAAGAAAGCCATTGGATGTAAATGGGTGTTTGTTGTTAAAACCAAGGCAGATGGTTCTTTGGAACGATTAAAAGCTCGACTTGTTGCCAAAGGATATACACAAAATTATGGTATTGATTACTAAGAGACTTTCTCTCCTGTGGCTAAGCTCACCTCTGTTCGTCTTCTGATATCTTTGGCTGCCACAAATCATTGGTCTTTGCATCAATTAGATGTTAAGAATGCATTTTTGAATGGTGATCTCCTTGAAGAAGTTTATATGCAGCAACCACCTGGGTTCGTTGCTTAGGGGGAGAATAGGAAAGTATGCTACCTTAAGAAGTCACTGTATGGTCTAAAGCAAAGCCCTCGTGCTTGGTTAGAGTGATTCTGTGATGTAGTTAAGAAGTTTGGATTAAGTCAAAGCAAGTATGATCACTCTATATTCTATCAGCAATCTAAAGCAGGAATGATTCTTCTAGTAGTGTACGTTGATGATATTGTGATTATAGGGAGTAACATTTCTGGAATCTCAGAACTTAAAATCTTCCTAAATGCTCACTTCCAGACAAAAGATTTAGGGTCATTAAAGTACTTTCTTGGTATTAAAGTTTTGAGAAGCAACAAAGGTATTCTTATGAGTCAAAGGAAGTATGTTCTCGATCTCTTAAAGGAGACTGGAAAGCTTGGAGCGGCACTAAGCAACATTCCTATGATTTTGAATCCTTTCTTAGATCTTGATGCTAGTATGTTTGATGAGCTTCCTGATGATTTAAAGAAGAAGATTGATCCAGAGAAATTGAAGCCGTTTCCATTTCTTGAGAGATATAGAAGACTCATTGGTAAGTTGAATTATCTAACAGTAACTCGTCCTGATATAACCTTTTTAGTCAGTAGGCTCAGTCAATTCATGACATCACCAACAGTGGCACAATGGGAAGCTTTAGAACATATCTTGTATTATTTGAAAGGTTCTCCGGGTCTTGGTATTCTTTATACATATTATGGACACTTTAAAGTAGAGTGTTTTTGTGATGCGGATCATGCAGGATCTAAGGCCATAAGACGATCTACTACGGGTTACTGTGTGTTTGTTGGTGGAAATTTGATATCTTGGAGAAGTAAGAAGCAAGGAGTCGTGTCAAAATCAAGTGCAAAAGAGGAATACAGAGCCATGTCACAATCAGTACAAGAAATTGTGTGGGTATTTCAACTCTTGAAAGAAATTGGGATCACTACTACATTGCCTGCAAAACTATGGTGTGACAATAAAGCAGCACTTCATATAGCATCGAACTCTATGTTTCATGAAAGAACAAAACATATTGAGATTGATTGTCATTTTATTCGTGATAAGATTAAAGAAAATATTGTGTCTACAGGGTACATACGGTCTGACGATCAACTGGCAGATCTTCTAACAAAAGCCTTAAATGGAACACGGGTTCAATATCTTTGTAACAAGTTGGGCATGATTAATATATATGCTCCAACTTGAGGGGGAGTGTTAGTCAAGAATGACGTCTGCCAACACACACGAATCCACACACGAATTGATGAAAATGTACAGGATTAGAAATAGGTTTCATATTACGTTGATTGTATATAAATATGTAGTTTTGCATTTTATAAATGAGAATGAAGTTTGCTTAAATAACAAGCTTCATCAACTAGAAACACACTACTCAACTTGGAAGTCCGAGAGGAAATATGAAAACTAATATATAATTGATGCCCACTAAATAAAGGTAAGTATTAAATGTCTTGTACAGGAAATCTAGAGGTGAGTCATGAACCAAGGGTCTGGTTTCTGTCAGAATTTTTTCTCTCCTCATCCCTCAAAATCTTTAAATCTTGTCTGTCCAATTAATCTAAAAGATTACAAAACACCATGTCATCAATCTATTCTCTCCTCTCTACTCTCTCTCATCTTCCTCTCTGGCTCTCTGCAATCGGGATGATGATGAATCACAAATCCTGCTTCCTCAGTCTTTCCTCTATTCCGCTTTTGGTTCTTATCTCTTTTTTCCTATTTATTACTTGCTTTCCCTTCTTCTAAGGGAGGCTAAATTGCAACTTACCGACAAAAGTGGCGTCTGCTTTTCTCTTCACTGTTGCTCTGCTATTGGTGGCAACCGTGGGCTCTGGAATTTCTAGCTTCTCTGACTCTAGAGAGGACGTTCCGTCCAATCACGGAGTGGACTTGAGTCAGCTGAGATCTCAGGACAGCTTCAGGCATTGGAGAATGTTGCAGTCTTCAAAGTTCACACGGTGAGGTAGATTTCACAGTTTCTGGAACTTTTGATCCCTTCCAAGTCGGGTAATTCTGTCCACTCTCTCTTTTCTGTTGTTTCAAGCTTTTGAATTGTGCTCTTTCTTTTTTGTTCCTTGTGTCTAATTCTGTATCTCATGCTTCGTTGTATTTCTCTGATGATTTTGTGTGCCTGAATCAACTTGAAAGCTTTCTTAGATTGTGATCAGAATAGCGAGCCTTAAGATTTTTGCTTTGGGATTTTCGTTTTGATTGGTTTATCTCACAGATGTCTCAGATTACTAATTTTTGGCTTTCCTTGGTACCTAATTCCTGATTCTTATTGTTTAGTCAAAGTCAAATATTGGTTGGCTTGGCTCTTTGACTTCTTTCCAGCTCTTAATTTTTAATTCTTCTGGGACAGCCTCCTTTCTTAAAACTCCTTCATTTGTTCTTTTTAGGTCAAACCAAATTTAACAAGTATTAGCTTGCAGCCCAATTCAGAATAGGGCTTTACTTGTGGTGGCTCTATAGAGAGGAGAAGCAGGACATTAGATGGGTGAGACTCGTGGTTTGTTAACCAGGAGTCGGAAGAGGAGAGAGAAGCGAAGGAGGGAATTGCTTATTACGTGGTGCATTGATTGGATGGATGCGATTAAAAGATTGTAAGGAATGAGGAGAGGCGCGATTATGAGGAAATCTGCTTCATCGTAGCCGGCTCTTTCCCTTACTTTCCCGTACTTTTCCTCTACTTTTGGGTGTAAGAAAGGGGAAGGTTGGGCCCTTTTTTTAAAAAGATAATATTTAATACCTTGGAGTAATTTTTAGGGACATTTAATATCTTAAAATATTTTTCTAATTATAATGAGGAGTCTAAACTTAAGATGCAGAGTGTTAATTAAAAATATTTTAGGGCATTAGATGCAAAAAAAATTATTTTAGGATAATGGATGTTATTGAAAAAATTATTTAAGATGCTGAGTAAACTAAAAATTAATTTATAATACTGGTTTTTATTAAAAAAATACTTTAGATATAGTTTTCCAGATAGTGATTCCTACTGAAAAAATATTTAAGGCTGATCAAAGCATCAAAAATTATTTTTAGGTACTGGGTGCTACTAAACAATACTTCAATGTGTTGAATTTTATTTTTTCAAACAAAGTAGGCCCATCCTCCGTTTTTAATATCCAAACGGTATAATTTTGGATAACAAGGGAAAAGTACGAAGAGGAGCCGGACTCTTGGGGAATGGGGATAGACCCCTGAGGATTAGGTTTGTGTAAACGGTTTTTCGGTGCGGTGTTCGGTTAAAACCGAAAAACCAAAATACATCAATTGTTACAACCGAACCAAAACTGAAATGCCAAAAAAACCGAACACCGAAAAACCGACATATTTCAGTTTTGTGTGTCGGTTTTTTTGGTGTTTGGGCTATATTTTAGGCCTTTTTGGTTCAACTATGTCCACTGCAAAAAAATCTTAAAAAATGGCCTTTTTGGTTCAAGCTTGTCCACATTTTGGGCCTTTTTGCCAACACAAAGCAGCTGGAGTTTAACATCTTAGAAACAAACTGTAAATCAAATATCTGAAAAGGAAAAGTTGTAATTGCAATTCAATTCCCATTGTAAACTGTTATATAATATCAGTTTGATAGCAATGTTGGCTAGCATTAGAAGTTGGCCAATAATCATCAAACATCAATAAAAAAGGCGAGTTTGACAGCAATGTTGGCCAATAATCATCATACAAAAAATGGCAAATTTAACAGCAATACTTCCAATTAAACTGGAGCGTCAAATCAAACACAAACGTTTGCTATGTATAGTCACAGCACCAAAATCAACTGCAGCAACTCATCCATTGACCATTACACAGCCAGCATAAAATGATCCAAAAGAAAGATATTGACAGCATCCTGCAATTAAATATCCATTGACTATTATACAGCCAACATAAACTAGAGCATAAATCAAATGAAAAGAAAAGAAATAAAATATTACAATAATACAAAGATATTGATCAATGACTTACAAACATATTAGCATTGCATCTACTATATATCAACAGTTGCCTCCAATGCAATCTTTTGAAAATCTAGCAATAAAAACACAAAATTAGACTTCCCATAAAAGATCATAATAAATTTATTATTTTTTTTATGAAGATAGAAAATAGATGTAAAAGATATTACCAAGTTTTGTTTGCTGAAAATCATCATCTCCTACATCTTCAACAAAGTTAAATGAGTGCCTAAGCCAATCTTGAGCACAAATTAGGGACTGCATAGCTTTAGGAGTTAAAGAGCTCCTAACAGAGACTAGAACTCTTCCTCCAATGCTAAAGGTAAACTCATAAGCAACAGTAGAACTTGGGATAGCCAATACATCTCTTGCTATTTGAGAAAGAATAGGGAATTTAGGACTATTATAGTCACCTTCCACCAACTTAAAATATCAAAATCATCTTTTTTGGGCTCAATTTCTTCGTTTAAATATCTATCCACTTATGTTCTACTAGTCCTTCCACCAAGATGTTCATCCATGAATAATTGCTTCTCAATATCAAGCAATTTCTTAACTTTTAGACTTGGGTCATCATCATCAATAAGATCTTCTGGTGTGTCATTTGATGCTCCTCTTTCATGCTGTGTTGATGGAGACATAACTTGTTTGTACTCATTATATAAAGAAATCAAGACTTCTTTAAAAAGCACCCCCAAATGTTCACCAACAGAACGTGTATGCATTTTACATAGAGCAAATTGCACCCAATCTAGCTTATATCAGGGGTCAAGAATAGTAGCAATATAAAGAAGTTTATTGATCCTCAATAGATCTCCCCAATACATGTCATATTTCTCCTTCATTCTACTTGCAACATTATCTAACTCAATCATATCACTTTTAGTCTACTCATCCAAGAAACGATAAACCATGTAAATTTCACGAAAGAAGTTATTGGATGTAACATATAAAGAACCAGAAATTCGCATAGTTAGATTATAAAAATGACTCAATACTATAGTCATCCTCCTAACATTCTTCCAATCTTCTTGTTCAGGCACCCCCTCTTCAAGATCAAACCTAAAGTATGGATCTTTATCCTCATACCTCTTAAAGGCTACCTCAACTTTTTGAGCAGTTTCTAACATCAAATAAGTAGAATTCCACCTTATGGGGACATCTAAGCATAACATTTGCTTGGTCTAAATTTTCTCATCAACACAACTCTCTTTAAACTTTCTCATTCTAAGTGGTGATTGTCTAATAAAACGAACAACCTCTCTAACTTTCTTAACTGATTGACCTACTTCTTTTAGCCCTTCATTGACAATCAAATTGATTATGTGTGCCATACATCGCATATGTAAAAACTGACATTTCATAACTGATTGCCCCCATCTTACAATTTTTCCTCCCAAATATTCAATTGAAACATCATTAGAGCCATCATTGTCCACAGTGATTGTAAGCATCCTTTCGATACCCCACTCAAGCAAACACTTCTCAATTTCAATTCCAATGTCCCTCCCTTGTGACTAGCTAGCTATAGTAATGAAATTCAAAACTCTCTTTTTCATTGACCATGTGTCGTCTATAAAGTGAGCAGTAAAACATATGTAATTAATTCTTTGAATTGATGTCCAAGTGACAGTAGTAAGACAGACCCTTTGCTTTTTATGGTGCAAATAATCTTTAAATCTCATTTTTTTATCAATATACTTGCTAAAACAGTCACGGCCTATTGGCCATCTTGATGGAATTTTAAATCTGGGCTGGACAGACAACTTGAAATTCCTAAACCCAACCCCCTCAACAAACTTAAAAGGCAATTCATTAATGATTAGCTTAGAAGCTAAGCCTTTCCTAATACTATCTTGGTCAAATTTCCAATTCACAAGACCTAATTTATCATCTTTAATATTAAACCTTAAATGAGATTGTTTGAGTTCATTAGTACGGGGCCTCTGCTTACAAACTTTCATAATATGATTATTTAGTGCAATGGTCCTATTAGATTTTGAATCACAAGCAAGATCCTTTCCATAGTAGTTGCACTTACCTCTTATCTCACCAGTATCATTCATAAATTTTTTGAAGTGGTCCCACACTTTTGATCTTTTCTGCATACCTTTCCTTTTTCCAGTGACAACTGGTGAAGGCTCAGTGTTTTGATTTGCACCATGCCCAGCAGTTGCATGAATAGCAATTTGTTCAGCCATAATTTCACCTGCAAAAGACATCCCATTCAATTAGGAATAGAACAGATATGATTCACAAAAGCTCGAGAGATTGACAGAATCACAGAACCACAAAGGACATCCCATTCAATTGGAACAGAACAAGTGATTGACAGAATCATAGAACCATAAAACTTGTTCTGTCCTATTGGGTAATTAATCACAGACAAGGGATTGACAAACATAATAGAACAATTTTATAAACTTGTTCTATCCTATTGGTAATCAATCACTTGTTTTGTTATTTCTGTCCTATTGACCACACATCTTATGGAAACATCAAAACCATTGTAAGCACACATCATAACCATTGCAAACAAACTGTACAATAATAATGACCGCATGTCCACACATCACAATTCCAAAAACACACATTAGAACCATTGCAAACACATACACATCAGAACCATTGCAAATATACACATCTGTCGGCCTTGCCCTCTTAATTCATTTAAAATAAATAGAAACCCATATCAAAACAGAGCAAGCCACTGAATCCAGTAAACAAAATTTTGTACTCTTGAACAAAAAAACAAGTGAGACACCCACATCAGAAAGCAAGCAAACAAAAAAATAGAAACACCGACATCAGAAAGCTAAAATACAAGTAACTCATTACTTGTAAGGGTGTGAGACCGAGTAACTCAGAAAGCTAAAAAACTAGAACCAATGAATCAAGCCAAAAAAATTGAACTGAAGCTAATAAAACAGAACCAATGAATCAAGCAAGTAACTCATGTGAGGGTGTGAGACCGAGTGAAGTGAAGCAACTCACCCAAGTGAGAGAAGAGGCTTAGACGGTAGATTGAGGTTTGCTTCTGGCTGAGAACTAAACTGAACAACCGGATTGATGAGGTTGAGAGTTCTTAGTCGACAGAGATGCCGAAGTGAGAGAGAGGGTGAAGTGAGAGTGATGAGGCAAAGATGACCTTTTGCTTCTGGCTGAGAGTCTGAGTAAGTCAGGATTGAGACTCTGAGGAGACTAGAAGAGTTGAGACTCTTATACTCTGAAGGCAGAGAGCCAGAGGAGGCGAAGTGAGAGATGAGAGGGCGAGAGCCAAGGCTAGGGTTTTCATATATGAGACAAGACTCGAGAGGGCTAGGGTCTTCTGAGCCCTTAAGAGTTGAGAGATGAGAGTCTAAGTAGTGAGTGAGGACTGAAGGTATTGGGGACTTTTTTTTGCCCAAAGTTGGCTAGTTGGGTATTGGGTTGGGAAGTTGGGTTTGGGTCAAGTTGGGTTGTGAGGACTGAGGCAAATATTGAAAGTAAAACAAAAAACAAAAATACATAAAATGACGTCGTTTAGTATAACTTCTGTTATTCGGTTTTAACTGAAATAATTTTATAAAAACCGCTTTGAAAACCTAAATATGCATTTCATAAACTGACCAAAAATCGAAAACTGAAAAAAACCAAAACCGAAAAACCGAAATGCATTCGGTTCAGTCTTCGGTTTTGGTTAAGATTTGCTCACGCCTACGGAGGATAGTGGTTGCTAATGTAAAGCTACTTGTATGGGAAGCAGCAAATGCCATCTGTTCAAGTGGATCAATCAATCTCTTGCATTAAATGTGTACAGATGAGTCAAAGAAATGATTCAACAAGATTGTCATATGACTTGTTGTGTGCTTGGATGCCAAAAAAAAGTGTTTTTGTGTCAAAATCATGGTTTTGGTAAAAAATCTTAAACACTGATATTTTCTGGATAATCCCCTGTGGTTTTGGGAAATCTTATCTTTTTTGCTTTTTTAGTTTGCGGGCCCCACGTCCTCTCCCTCATTAATCCTACTACATGTTGGTGGCCTCGCTAACAAATCCTTATTTTTATTATGTATTCTATACTTTAATTGGGGATTTTGTCATAGTTATTGAGCCTAAAATGCCTTTCTTGAGATAAATTGAGATTGAGAGTACATGGATTAAATTAGGAGTAAAAAGAGCAAAACTGTTAATAAAATTATAATTACTCTTAATCATTGATTTTTCTAAGAATATTTGATGTTGGTATAATTATAGGTACTTGAAAAAATTAGATTAAATCTAAAAATGGCAATTTGGGGATCTAATTTCAGAAATGACAGTTTGGTACCATGAATTTGAAAAATGGCAGTTTAATGCCATTGAAACTACAACATTTTTTTCAGAAAAGCCTTAGGTCTGATTCAAGGGAGCTGGACACATGAATATACAGAGAGGCGGGCAGAGAGCAGATTCACGAAGGAGGGTAGCAACACACAAACTCCAGAACTTCAAACCTTCATCTTCCACCTTCACGTTCTTTTTGTTTTTTCGTTGGCGGCATCATCCGCCACCACAGCCGCCAGTGAGCTCCATTATCCCAGATCAGGAACTGAAGTGAGAGCTTCAGGACATTGACAAGATTGAGAACTAAGAGCGGAGAGGGAGCTGAGAGATTCGGAAGCTCACAACGTCCACCACCGTTCTTCCACTCACCATACCACCATCAACGTTCCTTCACCGTCTCTTACTTCTGGCGGTGTTTTCCAATGATTTAACCCTGTTTCGTGGCTTACTCTGTTTCTGAAATTTTCCAAACTGTGGCTTTCTTCAATCTGATTTTTCTGGGTTTAATTTCAGCCACCGACCTCCTTTGATGAATGCTATTTGGTTGCTCTAATAAGTTTTCTTCATGGATGAAATCTTGACATTGTTGGGAGATGCTCTGATGACCAATTGTAGAGGCTAATTCCCTCAATTCTTTATAGCAAGAGGCAATGTCATGAACTTGGAGCTTTAGTAGGGAAGTTTTGCTCTTCCATTTCTCTAATTCTATATTGTAATTGTGATTCCTAGGTCTTAAGATGAATTCTATAATGTTAAATTGATTTATTTTGATGTATTTAGAGATTGAATGTGGCTTAAACTTTTGTTAGACACTTGACATTGTGAATATTTTAAGCTAATTTCAAGGTGGCTTGGTTAGTAGATCAATGGTGTCTTGTGTTTGCATTGGATAATTGAATGTGAATTTATTAATTGTAGTTAGCATTGGGTTTTAACATAATTAATCTTGATTTTTCATATGGGTGGCCAATGTTAAATTGAGATTAATGAGAAAATCAAGTAATAATGCGAGGTGGCTCGGTTATTGGATCAAAAGCTATATATGATTTTTAAGTTCATTTAATTGCTAGAGTGCTTAATCAACCTAAATTAGAGAGATTAATATGCAAGGTGGCTTGATATTAATTAATCTAAGTTAGGCCTAGTCTAAGGGGTGTCCCTTAGAGTCTCTTGTTTATCTCCTATAATCATTTGAAGTGAGGATTGCTTGTACCATTGCTATGAAGGATTGCTCATTCCATTATCTTTTTGTTTCTCTCATTTCATTAACTCCATCATCATTCCATTTCATATTTTCAAGAAAAATCCCAAAAAGAAGTAACTTAGGACCATTTTAATTTCACTTGCAAAAGGTAGTTTTTCATAGATAAAAGACCAAACCATTTTCTCCATTTTCTTAAAGTAAATTTTGATACTTAGTTTACTTAGGAATCATTTTCGTTTTCGGCTCCATAGAGTGAACACGACTCAGATCGTGCTGCTATATTGCAGTATTATTCGGTATTTGAACCCCCAAGGCGACTAAAGGGAGTTTTCACCTGCCCCCTCCCTTTCATTTCTCCTTCTTTCTCTCTCATCTGTACTTGATTTCAACATTCTCTCTCTCATCTATCTTTTTTTTTCTTTTTTTATTAGAATTTCAAACTTCTCTCTCTCTCTCATCTATCGGTTTTTTTTATAACTTTAAAATTTTAATGCTTCATCTATCCTTAATATAAGGCTTATTTATCTAATTTGATTATATTAAAACAATTAGTTAAGTTAATTAACATCACATATAGACAAATTTATTTCATTTTTGGTATTTATTATAAAATTTAATGTTAAATAATGGGTTAAGATGTAAATTTAACTACCAAGTTTTTCCTGAGGGGTGTCTGGCACAAATAAGTTTTGAAAATGGCAAAAGTATTTTTGCACATTCCAAAACTTATTTGTGCTAGACGCCCCTTAAGAAAAATTTAGTTGTTAAATTTGCACTTTAACTCTTAAAATGATACATAAAATATATTCTTATTGTTTATATATAATTATCATAAAAGTTAATGTCTTTTTTAGTAATTTGACAATGAAAAAAAGCTATTTTGATCACAATATCCAAACACTCTCATTTTATCAAAATCACTTTTTTTTTTCATAATATATTCTGTTCATAATTTATTCTTTAAAAGCTATTCTCTACTTTTTCTCCAGAAGCTATTCTCCAAACGCTAATCCCAACACCCTCTTGATGACTCAATGGATTTGGGTGGTTGATGTTGAAAGATTAATGAATGATTGGCCTGAAGACTAAAAAGTCCGAATCATTTATTTCTTTTTTATAAGAGTTTATTAAGAAAGTGGTTTGAACTAATTAAGAATAATAAATATATCTTGAAATAAATTTTTCTAAGTATGTCTTTAATTATTTATAAGAGGACAAGTAAGATAGAGAAATGAAGTAAATAAAAGTATCACTAACCCTTTAATCAATACAACATATATAATTAATAAATAGCACAAATGGAAAAAAAAAAAAAAAAAAAAGCATTTGTTGAGGCAACTATTGTCTGACTCTTATAAAAAGAACCAAATGGACTGATGGAGTACCATGTTGGATTAACGAGAAAAATGATCCTATATTGAGAAAACACTTTTATATTAGTCTCCCATTTCTTTTTATAAGATATTAATAACTGAATTACGTGGATAAAAACACTAGTTAAAAACTGGTTAAAGACAATAAATATGTAAAAAATACAACTTATTTTCTAAAAACACTCTATAAAGAAGGTGGGTGAGAGAGAAAATGAGTGAAAAAAAGTGATATAAGAGAATGAGTGAGAAAAAGTGAAGACAAAGATTAATTGAGGATAAAAATAAAAAAAAATGTATTACATGTTTAATAGTTCTCTTTTGGGATAAATCATGTTATGAAGAGGAAGAGGGAGCACCGAATAGATAAATCATGTTGGACTGGGCTCGGACCAATCTCATTTGCTGCCTTATATCACAAGTCTGCCAGGCTGATCATATGTATGGCCATGAGCCATCCCTCTGAATTACCATTTGTTTTTTCCCCCCTTCTCCAACAAATATACTCGTCTGGTTATATTTATAAGGTTGAGAGAGAAGAAGTTTTTTAGTCCTTTTTAAAGAGCTGAGGGAGAAATTTTTTATATAAATGATCAATCTTCTTTTTTCTAGGGCCTTCGGTAGCGGATGACACTTGTGCTCTTGCGGTTGATGCCATAGAACATGCTACTGAAGTTTTTTTATTCACCCACTCTCTGTACCTTATCATTAGTTCCCTGTAACGGTTTTTAAAGATTTCTCCTGCGGTTTTCCATCATTGTTGTATTTCTCCAGAAAACGATCAGTAGACACTGAATTCTTCACAAACTGCAACACCACTCACATACACACAACATATATCATGTTTATGAATGCAACATTTTGATTAAATCATTGACTCCAAGCCAATGATATGTGATACACGTTGGTCTGCCTCTTTTCTGCCGTTATTAATTAACGGAACTACGTTCGTTCCCTCGTCATTCACAACTTTTATCGTTGATGAAAAATAGTCGAACATCTTTTCCACCATTTAATAAAACCTTTTTTAAATGACTAAATGTGCACTATTGTCGGATAGAAATGTAACAAAATTGTAATATAAAATTAAACTGAACTTTTGGCAAAACTCTTTATAGAAGACTCTTAAGTTTTAATGATGCCCCCATTCTCCCACCCGAAAACAGCCAAAAAAATAAAAAATAAAAAGAGGTATGACTATTGGTTATTTAAATCATGTTTGTTCGTGAATAAATGTATGGGTTTCATGAATATAATATATGACTATTGTTAGGAAGGGCATAGTAGATGTTAAAGCTTCCTACCACTTGTAAGAATCTGTAAGGAAACAAACAAATAAATATATAGCCAAATTTAAATGGTACAAGACAAATTATTAACATGGAAAATTCCTCAAGTCTAGGATAAAAACCAAGGGTCGTCCATACCAATAAAAATATGATCCACTATGATCAAACTAGTGTGCAAGAGGGTCTTAAACAAATGCACAAACACGTGCAATCACCCAGCCAAATAACAAAACCTATGAGCTTACAATAGAGAATAAATTAGTCTAAAATACCATAGAAAATGTGCCTGACCATGAACACGTTTTCTATCACATCAAACCTTCAAACGATGACCCCATCATTGAAAATGATGAACCATATGCTTTAAACCTGCTGACCAAATTTCAGCTTGATTCAATGGGCAATGAATGTGGAAACGCTGATTTACCGATACTAATATGTGAAACTGCATTTTTTTCTCGCATGCCTGCAACATTAGACTTCTCCGACCTCTCAAGCCTCGGTGGGGCCTCTCTACCTGAAAACCTAATATGCCACACTTAAATATGTGAGACACAACCTCAAATTGGGAAATTATGAGAGAATATTCTTTCTCTCAAAGAACAATCATGAAACTTTCTTCTTCTTCTTCTTTTTCATTCTCAGTCTTTTTCTCCTTTCCTAACTTTTTCTTTCCTTTCTTTTCATAAAATAGGAAATACATAAAATATATAAAATTTGGGCAATTCAAATATGGGCCTTTCTCCACATAGGAAGGGAGCCCAAAACTCAACAATTATGACTTTTTAATTAAAGAGGTGTTGCTTCAAGAGGCATACATCCAATATAGCACTTCATGGTCTTTAAGTACCTACACCATAACTTCATTTGGGACACAATATATCACACCAAACAATAACTAGAGATCAAATTCATTGCTTTTGTCTTTGAGTGTACATAGATATTAAGTCAAATTATTACTTCACAAAATTCATTGTTGTGTTGGCTGAGAATATAGTCCATATTCAATAGTCTTCATTGTATCTTATAAGAAATTTGCTGGTCAATCCAACTTGCATTCTATAATATATTAATAGGTGGGGCGGATTAAGCCTATAGAAAATTGTTATACATGCTTTAAAGATATTGTGCACTACTTTTTTCTTCGTCTCTTCTCCCCTGATCTCCTCAAAGAACCAGTCCCACCAACAATTATTACCATCGAGTCTCATATGTTCATCATACGTAATGCCTAGATCATTGAATTCACCTTTGATCCAAAGCTTTTTGCACAGGCTATGATCACTGAATTACCTTTTGTTATTTTCCCTCTCCTACAATAACGAAGTGTCTATAGGTGAATCATTGTGTTGTTTTATTATCACAACTCCCAGTGCATGTTATAGGCATAAATCGACTCACTGCACTGAATACATATGCTATGTTCAGTCGAGTAGGTGACAGGCATCATCATGAGGACCCAAAAATAAGTTATATAAGTGAGGTGAAAGGAATGATTATTACATGCCTCCAAGGACAATACTATCCAATGCGAACTAGGATACATATTACACTCGCATTATTATTGCAAACAAAAAGAGAAAAAACTATCAAATCACTTACGGATTTTTGAATAGTAAGAGAGATGCGGTTAATTTTGTGCCTTTAAATCTGATACGAAAGTCACATAGAAGTTGGAATCACGCCCATGACACTCAACAAGAGCTTATGATGACGCCACAAAGATACCTTGAAGAACAAGCAACGCTTGTCAAAATGTATACATCCTTTTAATCAGTTTTTGATTCTTATCAAATTCTGCTCCATTTTCCTTTTTCTGTGTCCTTCGGCAGTGGTTGCGACATGATGTGGTGTTGCGGTTAGGAGGTGGAACCTTTGTAAACATAAATTTCAATGCGGGACCAATGAATATGTGTTAGGACAATGCTAAAGATGGCGATTGGTGAGCCAAGAATTGCGTAAATTGTTAAACATTTGCCTTGACAGACCATGAGAGAGATCCACAAAGAGGCAATGGAGGTCAACATGACAGAAAGAGCAGCATGAAGCATCAAGGGAAGGTATATCCAAAACTTCAGAGATTGAGAACGAACAGAAACTATGGTCAACAATATAATGGTGGATGTGAGGGACATGGAAGGGGACACAAGTGATGAGTGGTGTGTCTTTGCATGAGCCATTTGTCACATTGGAAAAGGCCATCGATGCAACTACGGTGGACACCACAGAACATGCTTGTGAGGTTTGATTCAACCACTCTCTCTCCTTTGTCATTTGTTTCTCGAATTCGGCTCTGAAGATTTCTTCTGCGGTTTTCCCAACTTTGTTGTGTTTCTCCCGCAATTCAGAAGGCACTGAACATTTCACAAACTGCATATCCAACATTTTGAATAAATCTTTGACTTCACGTCAATTAAACAAACAATGTTTTTATTTATTTGAAGTAATGATGAGTATTTTAATTTCCTATTAGAGCTCATGGCCTAGCCAAAGAAATTTTATAATAGCAAATAGCTACGCACCTCAAACCACTTCACTTGCTCTACAAGTGTAGTTGCCCACCAATTTAGGTTGACTGCCAAGAGCAACGCAGTGTTTCCATCTTTATCCACTTGCCTAAATGCACTTTTGTCAACTTTTTTATTTTCACACAAAATCTGATACGCCTTGGTCTGCCTCTTTTTTGCCGCTATTAGAACTACGTTCTTTCCCTCTTCATTCTCACCTTTTACCGCAGATGGAAAATAGTGTAAGATCTTCTCCACCATTTCTATCACCCCATTCTGAGCAGCAATCATTAGGGGTGTCTCAACTATGATCTTCCCTTCCTCTACCCAATCATTCACAGTCTAAATCACAAAATTAGATTGTTGTAGCAGCAATTTGAATTGAGAAAAATCATGCTCACTAAAAACTATCTCCGATGAAAATATACAATCAACTGAATTAATATTTCAAATTATTTAACATGATTCGTTGCTGACGTATAGGTAATGTCGATGTCAATGTGTATATATATGTAGTGATCCATTGAAACAATGGAATTCTAAGTGGACATTGATGATACAATAAAGTTTGCGTCCTCTCAAGTGTCATACATGCAAAATAACGCTTTTTTTTTTTATTGGGAAAAAAGACCCGTGGACGTCCACTTACGCCAGTTCAAAAAATATTTAATAATTAATTATACTATTCTTTTTTTTTTTTTGAGATTTTTTAAATTAGATCGATAATAAAATATTTCATATATATATATTGATAATGTTGATTCAATTAAGTATCTCCTCTGCGTATGTTTCAAAATTTACACAATTTACTCTAATAAAATAAAGATTGAATAACACAATTCTCTCTCAAATATGTTTAAATAGAAAGATATATATATATATATAATATTTAAAAATATACACATACTTTTAATGAAAATAGAAAAAATAGGGCTATGTAATTATAATCCCTCATGATAAATATTTGCTATTGATTAATATTTTAAAACTAGCATGCATTTTGAAAATAAAAATAATGTTTTTGTAATTAAATAATATTCAAGAATAATTTGTCTAATTTCATAAATCTTTTAACCGATGTACACTACATATGGATTTGGGGACATATATTCATCGGAAAAATGATGAAGAAGTTCCTTCACAATTTGAGGAGACCCTGCGTACTTCTCCAAGTTTCCTCTCCCGTTGAACCAAGTTTCTGAATTTAAACCTCGAGTTAGTTGCGGCAAAATATTTTTAGAAAATAATATGTAAATTTCAATAGAGCAGCATATATATATGACTATAATTAATTTTATACAATAGTTTCATTACATAAATATTCATAAGAATATAGTTATAAACTCATGACATGAATAATCACTTATGACAACTTTATAATATTTTAATGAAATGTGCTAAGAATAATATTTCAAAGAAAATAATTTGTCCAATAGTAAGATAAAAGAAAGGGAAAATCCCTTTAAAAGCCATTTTAAACACCCAAATGTCTAATTTGGGTCACTAAAATTGATAAATCATAAATCAGGTCACATGGAGCAAAGTGAGATTTAGAAATTGGGTCAATTTACCTCCATATCCCTAGTTATTAAGAAAAGTAAAATTGAAGTGTGTAAGCTTTTGGCAATTATACTTCTTTTGTGAATAGCTACTTAGGTACTGTGAACATATTTGGAATATGAACTTGTTAATTCCCAAATCTAGATTGCCATTGAGTTACAAGATGATGTTCAAATGTGCACGTTTTTGCCAAAATGTGTCTTTTGCATACCTATTCTAGTCTTACAAATATCGAATTTGAACTTGTTATTTTCCAAACTTGGATTGTCATTGAGTTACAAGATATTGCTCAAGTGTACAAGTTTTTGGCAATACATTTTTTTGAATTTCACTGGGGATAGAAGTGGATATAGAGATAGATATATAAATGATATCCGTGTGCTACTTTTTTTTTTTTTTTTTTGAGCAAACCGTGTGCTACTAATATACATGATTTTCATTTAATAAAGTAGGCATGTATGCTCTTGTATGCACATTGTCACGGCGTACCTGCTATTGCTAGGGGGATTAGCTGCTAAACATGTATATCACTCCATTCCCAAAATTAATGGCATTCATCCTCTAGCTAAATATTTTTAATGCAAGATTTTTGTTGAATTTAAAGAAGGAAATCAGGAAAGAAGATAATATTCACATGTTGGAAATGTGATTCAAATAACTGAGATCATTTAGCTACAGTTTTCAAGTATAGAAGTGTATGAGCTTTTTGGCATTTCAAAATTATATTTGACTTAGCTTTATGTGGTTGATCTAAGAAAGTGTGATTCATGTATGACGACATGCCATGGTGTGAGAATCATTAATCAAATGAATTTTAAAATCCAAACAGTGTAATTATTAGGTATGTGAGAAAGCCATGCGAGGGGAAACTATGTTCATGATTCAAGTTTGTCCATGTGAGACTTGGATTCTTGCAGTTACCAGTAGTTTGGTTTATATTAATAGAACACAAAAGGCTTATATTACAGTTATGATGAAGAACAGTGCTTGTATATCATCATACTCACCTGAAGCATAATCCACCAATGCAAACATGAGGGCCTCCAAGCTTGGTTTGCGTTCTTCTTCCTTTATCTTGGCGTGCTGCTTCTTCTTAACTCTCAAAAACGCCCCTTCCAATTTCCAAACATATAAGAGCCACATGCATATTATTGTTTTTATAATATAAAACACAACAAATAAAAAACAGGATGACAATACTAAAAATTGCACTCATAATATCTTTTCTGCCGCTATTAAAACTATGTTCTTTCCCTCTTCATTCTCACCTTTTACCGCAGATGGAAGATAATGTAAGATCTTCTCCACCATTTCTATCACACCATTCTGAGCAGCAATCATTAGGGGTGACTCAACTATTATAGTACCTTCCTCTACCGAATCATTCACAGTCCAAATCACAAAATTAGATTGCTGTAGCAGCAATTTGAATTGAGAAAAATCATGCTCACTAAAAACTCAATCCTATGAAAATCTACAATCAACTGAATTAATATTTCAAATTATTTAACATAATTCGTTGATGACGCATAGGGAATGTCGAGTCATAATGTAGATATATAGGAGGCGATCCATTGAAACAAAGGAATTCTCAGTGGATATTGATGATACAGTAAAGTTTGTGTCCTCTCAAGTGTCATACATGCAAAATAACGCTATTTTTTATTGGGAAAAAATATACACATACTTTTAATCAAAGTAGAAAAAATATAGGATTCGTTAAGTACATTTTTTTTAAAAAAAATTACTTAAGTATCTCCTCTATGTTAGATAAAAATTTCCCCTCCCCTCCAAGTCCCTCATACCAAACAAACCTTAGAGCAAAGTTAAATGATTTATTGAAGAAAAAAAGTATAGTTATCAAATTAAAAATTATAAGAAAATATAGGTAAATGTCTTTTTGCCGCTGTCCACTTCATATGAATTGGCTGACATATGTTCTTCAGAAACGTGCTTGAAAAGTTTTTCCACTATTTGAAGAGACCATGCGTGCTTATCCTTCATTTTTCTTATCCCACGAACCAATTTCCTAGGAATCAGAACTGGAGTCAGTTTCAGCAAAATATTTTTAGAAAATAATATTTAAAAATAATTTATAATTATGTATTATAAAAATAAAATATGAGCATTAAAAATTGAATAAAATGATCTCTCACTCTTATATTTTATCTTAATTACATGGACCTCCCCTCTATTTGCAAAATATACCCACCAATGTTGTTAGAATTTTTTTTTTCTTAAATTTAAATTTCAACAGATAGTTTCACAACAGTATTTGACGATAATATTTTTATTCAATAGTTTCACAACATAAAAATACTCATAAGAATATCAACTCATGTAATACACACCTCACTTCAAAATTATTAAATACATGAGGGCGATAGTTTTAACTTAACATATAGACACATACATTTGTAAAACGTTAGTGAGGCAGATAAATCATATTCGCCAATGCGGGTTCAAAAGGAAATAAGCATGTTGCATTCTAAGGTCAATAGAGCATGAGTAGATAAATGCTCTATCAGACTTTTGTTTATAGTTAGTTTCCCTTGTAGATTACTTCGGAGGTGTGTCTTTGAGTGCCGTACAACTCAGAACTCTGAGTCTAGCCCGATGAGCACTCTTGTAGTTTTTTTAAAGGGTTGGAGAAAAAGCGAAGCAACTTGAGGATTTCAAACTTTAGTACATGGGAAAATAAAGATAAGATGGTTGGTACCATATTCGATATTGAGCGAAAGGAGAATATGGTCAAAGTTAAAAGGATCGGGCACAAAATCTTATCCTTAAGAATGAATGTTGGACGTGATCCTGTTATCATTATCAACGCCTAAGCACGCCTTGAATAGGGATAAAACACATCCTAAAGAAAATATTTGGGGCAACTTAAAGGGGTTGTAGCATACTGCAAGATGAAAAGATTTTCATTACCGGGGACCTTAATGGCCATGTTCATAAGGAGGCCAGACAATATGTAGAAGCTCTTGGCGGTTTTTGTTTTGGAGAGCATAATGATAAAAGAAAATCTATGCATGATTTCTCACTTGCATATAAACTCAAAATAGTCAACATATGCTTTAAGAATCAGGATGAGAAGTGGAGCCTCAATATTGTCACTTGACATTTTCTAGTAAGAAATCCTAATACTGTAAAAATTGTAAAGCGATTCCTAGGAATGTCATGACAATACAACATATTGAGAATAAAAATTAATAGCACTGACAACTAGTTTTAAATCCAAGGTTTAGGTGGTAACAATTAAAGGATGCATGAGAAGAGAGATTTTCAAAAGGAACCTTTATGGATGGGAAAGAGTTTGAGAGTCATTAGGAAGTGCTAATATCTTGTGAGATAAAATAGCTGAGAAGATAATGAAGGGTTGTTTAAGCACTTTTGGGAAAATCAAAATGTTTTGGATTAAGGGATAGGGAGTCTTGGCAGTGGAATAAGAATGTTTATAAGAAAGTCAAATATAAAAGAGATTGCTTAAAGCCATCTATGCATTTGTGCAATAACGCAAACAAAATTGGGAAATACATAGTATGGAAAGAACGAGACTAAGAAAGAAGTGAGTTTTACAAAGAGTTAGGGATAAAAAATAGGGATTGAAAGATTTACATGATTGCAAAGAGTATGGAAAGAAAATCAAGAGATTTGAATTGAACCAAATATAATGTATTAAAGATGATGGTGGAAAAATTTTGGTTAGAGATAGTGACACTAAAGATAGATAGGAGGCCTACTTTTACCCGCTTTTAAATTATTGGAGAGGGTTTGACAAGTGACTTGGAGGAGTTGATAACTTGAAAAGATTAACAAATTTAGAGTTTTATATCACAAGATTTGTGTTAGCAAAGTTAAAAATCTCTTTAAAAAAATGAAAAATAGTAAAGCCGTCTGACTTGACAGCATTTTTATTGAAGTAGTGTGGAAGTGTTTAGGCAAAGAAGGTGTGATGACTTGTTGGTGGGATATGGGATTACCACAGAACAATTACACTACAAAAAAAAATGATATTTCGTAGTGGTGCATTTATAGCGGTCCAAATAAACCACTACAAATGTGAGTATTTGTAGCTGTTTTGACCAAAACCGCTACAAATCTGCAATAAGTTACCTCACGCCAAGTAGAGCACCGGTTAGGGTATGGACTTTGTAGCAGTTGTACAGTTGCACAAATGCTACAAAAATTGGTGCCAAATGGTTCAAAGCTGGCGCAATTATTGTGGTGGTTATTTTGTAGTAGTTAGCATCAAAGTAATCGCTATAGAATGCAAATAGCCATATTTTTGTAGCGGTTAACCTTGACCGCTACAAAGTATGAAGCATATTTGTAGCGGTTATAACTTATAACCGCTACAGAATGCAGAGGGTTTGCAGGTTTGTAGTGGTTATATGTAACGACTACAAATGTTCACATTATCCGAGGTAGGGTTTGTGGATTTGTAGCGGTTAATGTAGCGGTTTCAATGGAAACGGCTACAAGTTCGGGCACTATGACCCCTCCAATTCCTCATTTTACCATTTTGATTTCTCACTCGCCCTTCGAGATTTTCCTTGAGATCTGAGGTTCTGTTGAAGCTTTTGACAAAGTTTGCTACTTGAGGTTAGTAAAGTTAAGTGCTCAATTTTATTTTTTAGCTATTATTTTATAATTTTAATATAAATTGTCCTAATATTTTTTTTGTAGTTACATGTATTACAACTTCTGAACCAGACAAGGGGAAGGGGAAAGAGGCTAAACTTCCCCCCAGACCTATTTTGAGGGGCAGTAGTAGTAGAGGGGGTAGTGGGAGAGGCAGTAGAAGACAACGCGGGGGTAGGCACGTCCCCATCCCGTTGCAAGGGTCCCACAGCAGACGGCCCTACAAGAGGCAACTGCTCCAGAGCCACATGTTCAGCTCTAGGGGGAGATCAGTTTTAGCGATCTAGACAAGAATGAGGAATTTGACGTCTATATTCCTATTATTAAGATGGAGTGGTTCTTGGAGGAGGAGGTGAGGGACCAGAAAAACCCACAACGGTCGTCTGCTCGATCAGTAGGGTTTGAGGTGCAGATTCAAGGTAAATTTAATTATTATTTTAATAAATTTAATATTGAAATTCCATAGGTAAAATTTTTTGTAAAATTTAAATAACGCATGTAGTAAATTGTGCAGACATGCAGGCGATCATTTCCATGAGGAGGCTGGATGTGGCTGATCTCAATAGTATGGATCGGAGCCTACGCGTGGTAGTTTCGTGGAATAAGGCCGCGGACCAGACAATCGAGAATGACAGTCACCTCTTCAACCACTACTTGAATGAGCTAGGCTCGAATTGGATGCGGTTCCCTATCCACTACAGGACGTGGAAGAACGTTCCCAAGGGGCCAAAGGATCTGGCGTTGGACGAGGCCGTGAAGGTAATTAATAGTATTTAATTATATAATATATTTTGTAATTAATTGTATTTAATTAATATTTATTAATTGTATCATTTATAAGTAAATGTATTTAATTATTTTTTATACAATTGTGTTACAGGATAGGTTTGCCGTCCAGGACAGCCAGAAGAGGTATACGCTGATAAAGATAGGAGACAACTAGAGGAACAGGAGGAATCGTCTCTTCTATAGTATGAATCAGGATGGGGTGATAGCTCTGCAGCTGCTAATCAAGAACATCCCGAACGGCATCCCACCGAATGACTGGGCGAGTTTTATCCAGTATAGGAGAAGCGTAGAGGGGTAGGTAATTTATTTATAATGATAATATTAATATAATTTTCATAATGTTTATTTTTTTAATAATTATAATTGTTTTATATTTTTTTAATACTTTTAATATTGTTTATTTTATGCAGGCTCTTTCTCAGAGGAATACCAGGTGCTGAGGGCAGTAGTGTATCCACCACATAGTAGAATTGAAGACATTTACTGTCACATATAGCGAGCTTGTAATTTATTTATAATTACAATTTTAATATAATTTTCATCATGTTTGTGTTTTTAATAATTATATTTGTTCATAATACTAATTTATTGTTTTAGAAGATGAAGGCTCAGCAGGAGAACCACTAGACGGACTACAGGGAGTTATTCACTATCACCTATAGACACCGTGATGAGACTTCGATCTCTCAGGAGGCATAGGACTTAGGAGGCCATTATAAGTTAATTTATTATTTTATAATAATAATTTATTGTTATATTTTTGATAAAACTACTTTATTGTGAATAATAATAATAATAATAATAATTTATTGTTTCATAAAACGACAGGAGTGAATGCAGCAGTCGTAGCTTGAGCTGCGACAACCCAGACCCAGGAGTCACAGGGGTTTGTGGCCCCGCTGCACCATTAAAAGTGGGTCTTGGTCTAGTTGAGCACCTTAGACGCGTGAGGGGTATGGGGATAGGGGCTAAACCTAGTATGGTCTATGGCAGGAGTGGTGCCTCTAAGGCTGGCGAAGCTTGAGCACGGACGTTCGACGAGGGATGACTTTGTTGACGAGCTCCATTTGGAGGTTGCTAGTACATATGCTATGATGGCCAATTAGATGCAGCAGATCCAGTAGCAGGCCGATTTGTACTATGCTCAGCATACGCAATGACGGGATATCACGAACTACATGTTGTTGTGGTTTTGGAGTCGCCTGTTCCTTGACGAGGAGCATCCATAGATCCCCTTGTCCCTAGGTTCGTCATCTAGCTGCCTCCTACTGTTGATGATGATGGTCCGGTTTAATTTGCTCAGCGCCATGCACCCGCCCCCCTGAGGGAGGACTTGATGATCAGCGCTGTGATCCCCCTCCCCTTGCCTAAGGGAGGACCTGATGATCAGCGCCATGATTCTACCCCTCCGGATAGTTAGTTTATGCTTTAGTTAGCTTTAGGACAATTATATTTTTCATTCTGACATCTGTACAAAAAATTAGATATTTAATTTTTATTAATGTTAAATTCTTCTTTCGTTTAGAACTCACAAAAAATTGTGAAAAAAAAATAAATAAAAAATCTATTTGTAGCGGTTTTCTTATAAAAACTGCTACAAACTATGCAAAGTATAAATATTTGTAGCGGTTATGCCTATTAAACTGCTACAAATAGACAATAAACATTACTTTATAGCGGTTCTAGGTTATAACTGCTACAAATTGTAGTGGTTTTCACAACTACAACCGCTACAAACTATCAATTAGAAATTTGAATATTTAAAATCCTGCCCATGAAAATTTGTAGCAGTTTGCCATCACAACCGCTACAAAGTGACTTGCACATTGGTAGCGATTTCTTAACAAGAACCACTACAAATTGAAAATTTGAAATTTGAATGTGTTAATTCCCACCAACGGTCATGAACATTTGGAGTGGTTGTGTTGATGTAACCGCTACAAATTAAAGTGTCGAACATTTGAAATTTAAATTTCATATCCCGCCAACCGTCGTGATTGTTTGTAACGGTTTCTTGAACTATAACTGCTACAAAGTTTTACTTAGTAGCGGTAATGGTAGCGGTTTTGTAACTGCTGCAAATTGTTATACGTTGGAGGATTTGAATATAAGCTTCCAAGCACTTGTTATTTTGTATTCACTCATCTTCTTTGCTAAATTTTTCACTAGCTATGGATAAGTCATGGATCAGGATACCACACAATTCTCCAGAAGTTTTGCACAGATTAAACAATTTTGTTGGATTCTACATACTTTCACGCCAACTGTAATGGTAAGATCGTCTATCTGTGTTGGAGATGCAAGTTCAAGAAGTGGTATGCACGACAAGTTGTCAAGGAATATTTGCTTGTGAAGCCTTTCCCGGAAGATTATACATTCTAGAGAGTTAATGGTGAGAAGCGCCGTATGAGATATGATGATGCTCTTCCTCGAAGTTCACAAGTAGAAGTTCAAGTAGATGAAGATGATCCTACTAATGACTGATTTGACCGTGTCTTTGCGTCTTGGAGTCAAATACAAAATATTAGATCCAAGAATTGCAGTACAATGCAATACTCGGGTCATCTCACTCGATAAGTCTTTTATTGAATCCTAGATAATCTAAATGCCCTACAAATTAAATAAAACAAGGGGAAGTTGATTTTTACTTTTATTTTTAATTCAATGCAAATATTTTCCCTAATTAAATACATAAACAAACATGCCACTCTATTAAATCATAGTCAAAGTATATATATATATATAAATCCCACAAACATAAATTTAATCACACAAATTTAATTCACACATTATAGAAACAGTAATCATATTTCAAGTAAAATATGTAAATAACAAAATAAGCCAAATTAAATAACTCCCGTATTCACGTATGAAGTCAAGAGATGCAATATGTTGATGATGTCGGCATGCATGAACTCACAGTAGGAAAATGCACATGTTGATAATGAAAGCTAAGCTCTTGTTCTCTTGTCTTTCCGATACTGTACTGTGCCTCCAACTGATGGTGATGGTGCTTCTGAAACAAAGAGACATAAACAGATATGGGTTCTGAACAGTCACGGTAGGTGGTCACCAGAACGGGGCCGGAAAACTCAAGAAACTCGCCGGAAAAATCTACTCCACCTGAAAATGGGGAGTTTCACGCCGGACGTTGCAAATTCACGTTGGAATCAAGTGGCATGGCAGAATTAATGCTTCCTGACGCTATAAAGTTGGTTTCCAATCAGGTTTGGGTACTGCAGACACTCCTGGTCGGTTGTGGTGCTAAAAGTCGACGGTGTTGGGGCCGGAAATGGGGGTCGGAATCTGGGCTGGGAAACAGAGGAAAGGAAGGAGACGGCGATGATGCTTGGTGGTTGACAGAAATGGAGAGGTAAGGAAGAAGGAGTGGTGTGAGAAAGAAGAAGACAGGGGTGATGGTCGTTGATGAAGACAGAGGAGGCTGGGAACGCTGGTGGTGTGAAAATGGTGGAAAGAAAAATGCCGAGGCTTGTTCAAGGTGAATGGTGGTGATAAAGAGAAGAGGTTGGTGGTGATAGTAGTGACCTCGTTCTTACCTCAACTCCCCATTCTGTGGTACCTCGGCAAAGAAATGGAAAAAGATTGAAGGTATAAGGGAAGGCTTATGAAAGAGGGGTGCCGCCGACGGCTATGGTGAGGAAGAGAGTGCCGCCGGCGACAAGGAAAGAAGAAGGAAGGGAGGAAGAAGAAAAGAAGCAGGTCCAATGATGAGATCTGTAGATCCTCTGTGCGTCTGTTTTTAAAGGAAGAAAAGAAGATGAAGGCAATGATGATGATGCTCATTGTCTCCCACTTAATCTTCGTTCTTTCTTTCTTTCCAACAACTCACGCTCAATCTGTCTGTAGGAAGAGGGAGGAATAATTGGAGGTGATGATGATCTCGTATGATGATGATGATGTGTGCTTTGATTAATTTCTCCATTTCCTTCCGCCATACTCCACGTGATGCATGTTGCATGAAAAAGCTAGGTCCTTTTCTGTGATTTTCCCGAGTCCCTTTTCTTCATGGAAAATCTGAGGGCTCTTTTTCTGTCAATTTTCCCAGTCCTTTTTCGTATTCACTTGTAATTTTCACCAATTTTAGGGATCTTTTCTGTAATTTTCCCAGACCTTAAAATATTAATTCTGACCCTCCAAAATCTCCTGTTTTCTTCCAAAAATCTACAATGCAAGATTAAGCACAATATAGGATTAAAAGTCCAAGAAATAATTGCACAAATAAATACATAAATTATGATCATTTTGCCTCTACTTGCAATTAATTCAATACAATTGTCTTTAACTAAAAAGAGTGCTTAACCATGTAATAGTGCCCCAAAAAATGCATCAAAAATCCCAATTTAATTATGAAATATTATGTAAAATTATGGTTCAATTAATTCCCCCACACTTAGACCTTTATACTCCAGAACAAAAGCAATTAAGTACAATTTTCTAAATTAAAATCATGAATGCATTCAAAGGATGAGCAATTTAATAATTAGGAAGCAATGGATCAATTAATCAAATTCCTCAAGTCAACACTAGTCATTATCAAGTGATGCAAAGAAATTACCTTACAACCCAATCCAAAATATTAGACTGAAGTAAAAAAGACTCTCAAGGTATTAGTGTTTCACTCATCTCACCTCATTGGGATAATTTTACTCTAGTTCACTTAATCAACACCTTATCATAGGCTTGTAACAACTCTAACATCTCCACTACTAATAGCAATTAATGTAACGAATTAAGAGGACTTCAAGGGGTTGTAATGATGGAAGAAGGCTGAATGGAATGAATTAATTAAAGAAAAGATATTGTTGATATGCAAGTCAAAATTACTGGACAAGTTCATAGTAACTAAATAACTTTATAAAATATTGCCAATTTTTTTTTATTGTTATTCATGAACAAATGCCTCTTAATGCTTTTTTCTTCTTCTTCTTTTTTATTACTTTCGTTTTCGTTTTCTTTTTTTTTTATACATGGCATTTCAAATTGTTTAACTGGCAATTTACTTTGATTTTAGAATACCATGAACATTATGAATAAATGACATACAAACAACTTAGAAAGGGCTCAATAGGTAAGCAAATGATGAGGAATAAGGGTTTGTGTTTGGGTGAAAGGGTTTAAAATTGAATGCCTTTTTCATTTTCATTACATTAATGCAAATGCAGTTTTGAAGAAGAGTTGAAATAAGTTCTAAAAGGTGACAAATCAAGTGAGCATGCACACATGAAAGAATTCAAGGCCCAAATAATCTTCCAACAAGGTATTTCTCTAATACTCCTTTGAACACAATCAATTGCATAAGAAGCTAACCAAAAAACATCTGCTTAAATATTCCAAGTGCTAACCTTTTAAATAAAATTAATCAAAACATTGCACTCAATTATGATAATGCTCAATTCTTCAATGCACTAATGATACAGAAACATTTTTTTTTACTATATAAATTTTGTTTTTTCTAACTTCTTTTTTTTTAAAAAAAAGTAGTAAGCAAAAATCCAATTATGGATTCATTTCTTTTCCCATTCGCTTGAAAAGCAAAGCATGGTTTAAAAATTGCCAAAAACTAGATCTCATGAAAGCTTGAAAAATTTTCTGCAAATCACATTTCCAAATTGGTAAAGGTCGCATTTGCACTTCTGTCATGCATCAAAGCAAGTCATTATTGAAAAAAAAAATTTGAAAACTTTTTTAGTTTAAGGCATTTTCTCATTTAAATACAACCATTGGGATTCATAGTATATTTCCCTCCCCCAAACTTAATCAACACATTGTCCTCAATGTATAAAGTAAGTTGAAATTCAAGGTACAATGATGATTAAGTACGGTGGTGACCAAAAATGCAAAGCATACAAAGGGAGTTCTTATTGGACTTTCAAACAACACGACTTCTACTTTTCTACAAGATTGTGTCCTTCCCCCACACTTATCTTCCTCATACAAAAATTAAACTCAAAGAATCATAAGATTTAGGAAGAAAACAAGTGAGGAAAGAGACAACCTGTATTAGAATAGCTTGAGCTGCTTGAAGGAGAAGTTCTCATCTCCACTGAGAATCATGCATTTGCCATTGAAAACAACTTCTCCTGTGTGTAATTTCCTTGGTGGAGATGGCTCGGTATCAATCATAAGATGTTCAAGGATGAAAGGTGGATGTTGGTACCTCCGATGACCGTTCCAAGAATGTGTCTGTAAAGAAGACAATCCAATAGCAATATCCCATCCAAGAATAGAAACATAGAAAGATTTCAAATGAAATAAAGGCATGTGAAGTTCAGAACTCTCTAAGTAACTATCACATACAAGGAAATCTATGACACTCCCATCAGTAAGAGTGAGATGACTAGCCAATATTTGAAAATCCTCTTGTTTTTGCAAAGCGGAAGGTGCGGAATCCAACTTAGTGTTGGGGTACACCACATCATCATTGCAATCACAAGAGGTGGAAGGAGAAAGAGAATTTTTCAATTCATTGCCACCCAAAAGTTTTGAATTTTCAAAAGAATTATGTTCCTTTCTAAATCGGGTGGCAAATCACAAGACAGAATCATATAGAAAGAATCATTTTCATTTGAAATATTATCAATTAAAGCACTTGAATCTTCCAGTATGAAACTATAATGCAATTCATTGGATTAAAGAGAAAAATTGCTTTATAGGCTATGGTCTTTTGCACTCACAGCATCCATGCTAGCATCCATATAAGACTCAACCTTATCACAATTGTCATACTTAAAGTCATTAATAGTACAAAGAGGTGCATTAATGACAGAATCAACTACTTTACTAAATGCTTTCTTTTGAAACTCAACAAACAAGCGGCATTTTTCATTATAAAAATTTACACATATTTGATATGATGGACAAGAACATGAAATTATGTCATTTAATGGATCACAATCACCCTTAGTACTATGTAAGAGAAGCATTTCAACAGTTAAGGCATCATAGGCTGCAGAAGGAGCACATTCATCAACAAGTACCATTGAATTACTACTACTAAAACTAATGGGTTGAGCAATTATATTTTCAAATATTTAAGGGGATTCAATAATGATTTCCTCATCCACCTCATCATCACTCCATTGATTAATTGCTTCATTAATTAAAGTAGTAGGAGAGTCTACTTCTATAAGGATAGGATCATTACCAAATGGTAGAGAAGACTCTTCAATGCTCTTTTGTACTTGCTTCACTTCTTGTGCTTGTTTGGGAATAGCCACGAAGGATTAGAAACTTCCACTTGTATAATGACATGTGGCTACTCTTGAGCTTTGGTTTCCCCATCATCATTGGAATTATTAGACCATGGAGCTCCTTCTTCTCCTTCAGTCTTTATCCACAGCACATGGTCAACAAATGCCGTGATGAATTTTTCGATGTCCTCCATTTCCCATTCTATTTGCTCAGAGAATCTAAGAGCATCCTTGAGCCTGATAAGTGTTGATTTTGAACCTTCACTTGGTCATACTCTTTTTAGGGTAAGGGTTTGGGCATCCATATATGGCAAAGTGAGGAAGGCATCAAGTCTGGAAGGTTGAGGAGTAGAGTGCTGGGATTGATGTTTGTAGAATTGTGGAATAGGAGGCTTAAATGAAGAATGATCCATCCAACTAACGTGGCGAAAATGAGGGTAAGAATCACTCATGTAACCATTTGGAAAATCTCTTTGGCGAAGACTAGCCCAACCTATCCTTTCATGCTCTATCCTATCATAACAATCTTGAATCTCATGGCACCATGATTAACAGTACACACAATGGACACCCTTAGACAGTTTAGGTGTCAGATGTGGAATTCTAGGTTGAGGAATAGGGGGTGAGCAAGCCTCATTGTAGCTCACAAAGAAAAGGTGAGAAGATGGAGCAACTTGTCGAGCAAAAGACCAAGTAGGCAAGGGTGAATCATGATTAAAATTATTATGAGCATTGAACCAAGCCATAAGAATTTCAATTCAATAAATTCTCAATGAATCACAAGTATCAAATAAAAGAAAACAAACTAGAAAGCAAGAAAAATCCAAAAAAGAAAACTCAAAAACTAATATAATGAAAAATCTGGAAAAATTCAAGAAAATAAAGAAAAATTTGAAAAGTAACCAAAATATTGGAATTTTCCTAAAATTCACTACGCCTAATAGTATAGCTATTGGTCTTGCTTAAAATGGCCCAAAACCTTAGGAAACCAAAGATCATATATTTCTAGGCAAAATTATCAAAAAAATTCCAGCAAGCTTAAGAAGAAGGCGTAGCTGAATTTCAACAAAACTCTATAATTTTCAAGTGTATAACACTTGGTTTCAGCCACAAATCATGTTTATGCAAAATAAATGCAAGAACTAACTTGGAGGCATGGTGAATTCAAATAAATGAGCTCAAAATCATATCAAATTTAATGCAACAATACCAAACAGAAGCTGCCAAGTCAAGACATGCAAGAATGCTATGCAAGCTACTGCAATACAAAAACAATAATGCAATCGTTTTTCTGATTTTTTTTTTCAAAGTAAAGAAAACAATCACAATTTTTTTTAGAATTGTTTTTCTTAATCATTATTTTTTAATTTTTTCTTTTTCTTTTTTACAATTCCAGCAGTCCAGGACAATTAGTTCAATCGGTGAAAATGTATGAACTCCAGCCACAATTAGATTGCAACCAGCAATCCCATAAGTGTTAAAAGCAGCGCCAACTAATGAGAATTTGGCCAAGCAACAGAATGCATGACACTAAAACTATCTGGAATACATGAAGAAGATGCTGGTACCCACCAATCTAAAGTCGGTGAATCTAACGCAGTAGCAGTAAGTGCAATTCAAATGTTCAGATTTCAAGAAATAAGCCCCAAAAGCAAGCACACTTAACACACTTTTTTTTTTCAAGGTAAAGAAAACAAGTTCACACAAGGTATCTAAAACCACAAATCTTAAATAATATGTAATAAAAAAAATGCAAAACTAACAAGCTTGACACAAGAAACCCCTTTTCAAAATTGAATTTGACATTTAGGTTAACTAGGGAGCCAATTATTTAGCTCCCCGGCACTGGCACCATTGATTTGACTGTATCTTTGCGTCTCAGGGTAAAATACAAAATATTAAATCCAAGAATTGCAGTACAATGCAATACTTGGGTCGTCTCACTCGAAAAGCCTTTTATTGAATCCTAGATAATTTAAATGCCGTGCAAATTAAATAAAACAAAGGGAAATTGATTTTTATTTTTATATTTTTTTAATTAAATGCAATTATTTTCTCTAATTAAATACATAAACAAACTTGCCACTCAATTAAATCATAGGCAAAGTATATATATATAAATCCCACAAACATAAATTTAATCACACAAATTTAATTCACACATTATACAAGCAATAATTATTTTTTAAGTAAAATATTTAAATAACAAAATAAGACAAATTAAATAACTCCCCTATTCACGTATGAAGTCAAGAGAAGTCAAGAGATGCAATATGTTGATGATGTCAGCATGCATGAAGTCACGGTAGGAAAATGCACATGCGGATAATGAAAGCCAAGCTCTTCTTCTCTTGTCTTCCCGATACTGAACTGTGTCTCCAACTGGTGGTGATAGTGCTTCTGAAACAAAGAGGAAGAAACGGATATGGGTTCTGAACAGTCACGGTAGGTGGTCACCGGAATGGGGGCCGGAAAACTCAAGAAACTTGCCGGAAAAATCTACTTCACCGGAAAATGGGGAGTTTCACTCCGGTCGTTGCAAATTCACGTTGGAATCAAGTGGCATGGCAGAATTAATGCTTCCTCACGCTATAAAGTTGGTTTCTAATCGGGTTTGGTTACTTCAGACACTCCTGGTCGGTTGTGGTGCTAAAAGTCGACGGTGTTGGGGCCTGAAATGGGGGTCGGAATCTGGGCTGGGAAAACAGAGGAGAGGAGGGAGACGGCGGTGATGCTTGGTTGTTGACAGAAATGGAGAGGTGGGGAAGAAGGAGTGGTGTGAGAAAGAAGAAGACAGGGGTGATGGTCGTTGATGAAGACAGAGGAGGCTGGGAACGCTGGTGGTGTGAAAATGGTGGAAAGAAAAATGCCGAGGCTTGGTCAAGGTGAATGGTGGTGATAGTAGTGACCTTGTTCTTGCTTCAACTCCCCATTCCGTGGTACCTCGGCAAGGAAAATGGAAAAAGATTGAAGGTATAAGGGAAGGCTTATGAAAGAGAGTGCCGCCGACGGCTTTGGTAAGGAAGAGAGTGCCGCCGGCGACAAGGAAAGAAGAAGGAAGGGAGGAAGAAGAAAAGAAGCAGGTCCAATGATGAGATCTGTAGATCCTCTGTGCGTCTGTTTTTAAAGGAAGAAAAGAAGATGAAGGTAATGATGATAATGCTCGTTGTCTCCCACTTAATCTTCGTATCTTTGTTTCCAACAACTCCTCACGCTCAATCTGTCGGTAGGAAGAGGGAGGAATAATTGGAGGTGATGATGATCTCGTATGATGATGATGATATGTGCTTTGATTAATTTCTCCATTTCCTTCCGCCATGCTCCACGTGATGCATGTTGCATAAAAAAGCTAGGTCCCTTTCTGTAATTTTCCCCGGTCCCTTTTCTTCATGGAAAATCTGAGGGCTCATTTTCTGTCCATTTTCCCAGTCCTTTTTCTTATTCACTTGTAATTTTCACAAATTTTAGGGATCTTTTCTAAAATTTTCCCAGACCTTAAAATAGTAATTCTGACCCTCCAAAATCTCCCGTTTTCTTCCAAAAATCTACAATGCAAAATTAAGCACAATGTAGCATTAAAAGTCCAAGAAACAATTGCACAAATAAATAAATAAATTATTATCATTTTGCCTCTATTTGCAATTAATTCAATACAATTGTTTCTAACTAAAAAGAGTGTTGAATCATGTAATAGTGCCCCAGAAAATTCATCAAAAGTCCCAATTTAATTATGAAATATCATATAAAAATATGGTTCAATCAATGACGCTATGCATGATGCATTTGGTTTTCAAGACAACAACTTCAATGAAGAAGTATAGGGTTCAGAGCCAGTGTTCTTGAGGAATGAAGTAGCTCGGGGTTTTTTCAACTTAATGGATGAAGCATATCATCTTTTATATCAAGGTTGTCGAAAATACTTTAAATTATCTTTCTTAATCATGATGTATCATATCAAGTGCTTGTGTGGAATTACAGATAAGGGAATGTTAATGTTGCTGGAATTATTACAAGATGCCTTCTCCAATATGGAGATTCCCATAACATTCTACGAGACCAAGAAGATTATTAACAGATTGGGCTTGAACTACAAAAAATCGATGCATGCCCCAATGATTGTATGCTGTTTTGGGGAGTTGATGCTAGTAGGGAGACTTGTAAGTGATGTCACACATCGAGATACAACACAATTCAGGAGGGGAAAAAGCAGAAGAACAAACCTGCAAAGATTCTCAGGTACTTTCCTTTGAAGCCGCGATTACAAAGATTGTTTATGTTGTTCAAAACAGCAGAGCACATAAGGTGGCATGTGGTTGATAAGAATGAAGATGGTAAATTAAGACATGCCCAAGATGTAGACGCTTGAAAAACGTTTGACAAAGATTTTTCATCTTTCACGGCTGACCCTCGAAATGTTCGGTTTGCGTTGGTGACCGATGGTTTTAATCCATTTGGGAATCTTAGCACAAGTTATAGTATTTGGCCGGTAGTCTTAATTCCCTACAACTTACCCCTTGGATTTCTGTGAAGCAAAGCTCCTTCATTTTGTCTATAATCATTCCAGGTAAAAAGTCATTGGGTAATGATATCAATGTGTATCTCCAACTGCTTATTGTTGAATTACTTGACCTATAGAATATCAGCATCGAGACATATGACACGTATGAGAAGATATTGTGTAGTTTGCATGCAGCCTTGATATGGACGATTAGTGACTTTCCTGGCCTAGGAACATTGTTTGGGTAGAATGTGCATACTGGGTCGGCATGTCTAGCATGCAATTTTGACTCTGACGCAATGCACCTTCTTCACAGCCGAAAGTGGTGCTTCATGGGGTATCAAAGGTTTGATTGAACCATATTTTTATATGATATTTCATAATTAAATTGGGATTTTGATGCATTTTCTGGGACATTATTGAATGATTAAGCACTAATTTTAGTTAGGTACAATTGTATTGAATTAATTGTAATTAAGGGTAAAATGGTCATAAATTTGTTAATTATTCATACAAAGGTTTTCTTGGACTTTTGATGCTACCTTGTGCTTAATCTTTTATTGTAGGTGCTTAAGAAGAAAATTTGAGACTTGGGAGGTTTAAATTAATATTTTGAGGGCTAGGGAAATTACATGAAAGGGCCTTATAAATTCTGAAAATTTCAACTTTGTGAAGGAAAAGGGGCAGAAAAAATCACAAAAAAATTCATAGAAGTTCTGATAATTACAATTATGCTCTAGAAGAGTTTCAAACATTTACAATGGAGTCCCTATATAAGAACTTTTGCAAGTTTTATTTAAGTCCCTGGGCCTAGGACAATATGCAGAATAGGCTGGAGCTGAAAGAAGACTCGACACAGAGCTGTGAAGAATAGGGAGCTGACTAAGAGGGGACTGATAAAAGACGCAAGCTGAGAGTAAGGCAGGGAGAGCACCAGAGATCATCTTCATCTCGTCATCATCTTCTTCCTTCCTCTCTGGTGGCTACCTTCTCTACCACGGTCGCCAGCGAGCGCCTTTCCTCTGCCCTCACCCACTGCACCATACACGGTTGAAGAAAGGAGTTTAGAGAAGTGCTGCATAAGAGCTGAGGGCCACGGACCTGAGAGCTTGAGTTGGGAGACAGGAGAGAGCTTGAGAGGAAAGGGAAAGAGATGGAGAGAACCACCATCGTCAAGGACTTCTACCCTTACTCGACCACTGTCATTTCTCCTCGTTACTACCACTGGTCCCTTCTCTGTTTTCACCACAGCCAGAACCGGACTCCATTACCACCACTAACCTCTATTATTACTTCCTCCATTGACCTTCTCTCAAACCGCCTACACCGCCGTAGAGCATAGTACTGTCAGACCTTCCTCACCTTCACTCTCTCACTATACCACAAGCCCTCAACCCCATTGGAATCCTCCCTGACAATTACTTATGTCATCACCTTCGGTCAAGCTTGAGTCCATGGCTCTATTCTATTATTTCCATTAAGCCAAATTCAACTACAATAAGGGGAAAGAGCTGCCATTATCACCTGATTCACCAATTCCATCTTCTTCCTACATTCTCAGATTTGGTAGTCGCTCCTGTGCAATTCTTCAACAATTTGCAGATTGTATTGTGTTAGATATTATCCAATGGCTATGTCTGGCTAATCTCTTACTTCTTGGTGATGATGATTTATGCTTGAGCTAATTGGACTACATAGGGGAGTTTTTCTATCATTCCATTTGTTTAGATTTATATATTTAGATTGCCTAGTTTTAGGAATAATTTTATACACTACTACAAATTGAACATATTAATACCCCTATAGATGACCCTTTTTTAAAAAGGGAGGTTAAAACATAGAAGCGGTGGCATTTTTGTAAATAAAATAGTGAAATCGCAACATTAGGCGTCCCAAATTTGAATTGGGAGGCCTAAAGTGGAGTTTAGACGTCCCAACTTTATTTTGGGACGCTTAAAGATTCTCACTGGCGCCAAAAAAGGCGCCAAATAAAAATTTTGACTTACTTTAGGCATCCCAAAAAAAAATTTTGGGACGCCTCTTACTTTAGGCGTCTGTATGTCAGAATTCTGACATGCGTGAAGACTTTTTTGGTGCCAATAACTTCATTCAATCCGTCAGACTCCCTTTTTCCATCTTCAACCCGTAACTTCTGTTCTCACCTCACTACTGGAAAAAACCCTTTTTAGACCGCCACATTTAGACCGGTTTTGGAGGATAAGGTCTTAAAAATTTGCGCGGTGGCAGTTTTGTAATTATATTGAACTTCTTAGACCGGTTCCTAAAAAAACTGGTCTTAAAAAATTTATTTAGACCGGTTATAAAAAAAACCGGTCTTAAAGTCTTAAAATTTTACACATTTAAAATTTTTTAACATTTAAGACCGGTTTAAATATAAACCGGTCTTAAATGTTAAATATTTAAGACCGGTTTTGTATTAAAACCGGTCTAAAATTTTTAACATTTAAGACCGGTTTATATGTAAACCGGTCTTAAATGTTAAAAATTTTAAATTCAAAATGCGATAACTTTTTAAGGCCGATTGTGGGAAAACCCGGTCTTAAATGTGTTACATTTAAGACCGTTTTTGTACAAACCAGTCTTAAATGTGAATTTTCCCTCTTTTAAGACCGGTTTTTAATAAAAAACGGTCTTAAAGGTAAGATTTTTCACACTTATTTTTCCTCCCGCACCCAGATCACGCGCTCTGTGAACCCTTTCTTCTCTCTTTGCCATTTCTCTGTGACTTCTGTCAGTGCTTGTTCTGAACTCGTCCATGGTGTGCCGTTCCTCATTTGCTCAAGTCTCCTCCGTCATTACCGCTTCCGTTGCTGTGTTCGTCGTCACTATTCTTTGATTATCGTCAGTCTTCTCCGCTACGACCTCTAATATCTGCAGTGCAGTGACCATTCTCCTCTGATTTGACTTCCCTTTGTCAGTGCCATGAATTTGAGGACTTCATTTTAACCTCAGTCGACGCCACCGTGACTTTGGGTTGAAGCTCACTCCTTGGTCTTCATTCAGGTTAGTGTTCGATCGATCTGTTATTTAGTTGTACGTTGTTTTATAATTAATAAGTTCAATGAAAACTTCTTGTTGTTGCTTTAATTTGAGCACTTAAACGTAATCTGGAAAAAATTAAAGTTCTTGTTGTTGCTTTAATTTGAGCACTTCTCGTTGTTTTATAATTAATATGCTCTGACTTTTTGAATTAATACCACTTTATGTTCTGTTTTAGTTGTTTGATTATTGTCAGTGTTATTGGTTTGTTAAAACAATACTAGTTTCAAATGGTGCCTGTTAATTTCATTAAAATATCTAAAACTCTATTGTTGTTGTTTTTTTGTCTATCCTTTTGTTGTTGGATATAGGGTGCTAGAAGTGTTGAGATATATATGGATTATAGTTGGATAGACACTAAACGGACGAGTGTTGAATATGATAATGGGGTGAGGGGTTTTTTAGACTTCACTAGTAGACATGTTTATTACCCTTGTGTAGTATGTTTGAATGAGAAGCGACTAAGTACTGCGGATATATATACACGTTTAATTTGTGAAGGATTCTGTAAGAGTTATACAGTGTGGGTATGGCATGGTGAAGAATTAGAAATGCCAAGTTCATCTCAACAGGGGGGAGTGAACTTTGATGATAATGACACGGATACGGATGATCGAATAGAGGATATTATTCGTGATGTAGGAGAAGAGAGTTTTGAGCAATTACATGCATATGGTAATATGTGTAGTGATGCTGAGACGCCGTTGTACCCGGGGTGTAAAAAGTACCAATTGTTGAAAGCACTATTGAAATTGGTAAGCTTGAAAGCACGACATGGATGGAGCGACAAGAGTTTTTCAGAAACGCTTGAGGCTTTTAAGGACATGCTTCCAGATGATAATGTGTTGCCTTCTTGATACTATGATGCTAAGAAAATATTGTGTCCACTAGGGATGAAATATAAAAAGATCCATGCATGCCCTAATGATTGTATATTGTATAGAAAAGAGCATGAAGAGGAACAACAGTGTCCCATATGTGAAACCCCGAGGTACAAATCAAATAACGCTCCTAGAAAAGTATTGTGGTACCTTCCAATCATACCAAGGTTCAAGCGCTTGTTTGTTAATGAAAATGATGCAAGAAATTTGAGATGGCATGTGGATGAGAGGATATCCGATGGAAAGCTTCGACATCCGGCTGATTCTTCTCAATGGAAGAAAATTAATCAATTATTTCCTGCCTTCAGTGAAGAGCCTAGGAACCTTAGGCTTGGGCTTAGCACGGATGGCTTGAATCCTTTTGGTAGCCTGAGCAGTATACATAGTTCATGGCCTGTTCTGTTGGTAATTTACAACTTATCTCCTTTGTTATGCATGAAACGAAAGTACATCATGTTATCTATGTTGATTTCGGGACCAAAACAACCCGAAAATGATATAGATGTTTACCTGGAGCCCTTGATCGAAGACTTGAAAGAGTTGTGGGACGAAGGTGTTGATGTTTTTGACACGAACAAGAAGGAGGTTTTTAAAATGCGAGCCATGATCTTTTGTACTATAAATGACTTCCCTGCATATGGAAACTTGTCAAGCAATAGTGTTAAAGGCCATAAAGCATGTCCGATTTGTGAAGAAGGAACATGCTACCATCAACTTCAACATGGAAGAAAGACAGTTTATCTTGGCCATAGGAGATTTCTTAGACGAGGCCACCCGTATCACAGATTAAAGAAAGCTTTTTTTGGTGGACAAGAGTTTGAAGATGCTCCGAAGGCATTGACTGGGGGGCAAGTTTATGAAAAGGTGAAAAATATGAATGTTATCTTTGGTAAGACTATAAAGAAAAGTAATGAGAAAAGTAAATGGAGAAAGAGGTCTATCTTCTGCAATCTTCCATATTGGCTGAAGCTTGATGTAAGACACTATATTGATTTCATGCATGTGGAGAAAAATGTTTGTGATAGTATTGTTGGGACACTGCTTAACATACAAGGTAGTTCTAAGGACGGTGTGAAGGCAAGATTAGATTTGCAAGAAATGAGGATACGAGAAGACTTGCATCCAAAGCCATATGGTAAGAGAACTTTTTGTCCTCCAGCTGCTCATACTTTGTCTAAGGATGAGAAAAGAAGCTTTTGTCAGTGTTTACATGGCATCAAAGTTCCTTCAGGGTATTCTTCAAATGTTAGGAAGCTTGTGTCGAGAAAGACTTGAAGTTAGTGGGGCTAAAGTCTCATGATTGTCATGTCTTAATGCAACAACTGCTCACAGTAGCTATTCGAGGCATTGCCGAATATGATCTTCAACATATTTTGACTAGACTTTGTTTCTTCTTCAATGCTATTTGTAGTAAAGTCATTGAGACAGAAAAATTGGATGAACTGGAAAATGAAGGATATCTGATCTTGTGCCAGCTTGAGAAGCTTTTTCTTCCTTCTTTTTTTTACATCATTGTACATCTAATTGTTCATCTAGTCAGGGAGATCAAGTTGTGTGGCCCTATCTATTTACGATGGATGTAGCCAATTGAAAGAACTATGAAAATCCTAAAATGGTATGTGAAGAACCCTAACCGGCCTGAAGCATCTATTGTTCAGAAATATGTTTCTGAAGAAGCCATGGAGTTTTGTCAAGATTACTTGTCAAATGTAGGATAAATTGGACTTCCTGAACGTCATGACGAAGAAGGCGGTAGATGCGAGGCTTCAGTAAAGAGTATGGATCCTGATGAATTGCAACAAGCCTACTTGTACATCTTGAATAATGTTGATGAAGTTCAAGATTACATTAATGCTCATAAAGAAATTGTACAGAAAGGAAATAGTCAAAAGACTGAACAAAGGTTAATTAGGGAGCATAACAAAACTTTTGCACATTGGTTCAAATAAAAGGTTGACGGCGAAGAATGTGTTTCTGATACAATTAAATGGTTAGCACATGGTCCTGAGGCTGATGTCATAAGTTGGACTTCATTTGTGATCAATGGTTATACATTTTACACAAAGGCCCTTGATGATAGGAGCACTGTCCAGAATAGTGGGGTTATGTTAGTGGCTGAATCTATGCACTTCTCTAGTTCAAAAGATAAGAATCTTAGATTGGCAGCAATACCTTATTATGGGGTGATTGAAGAGATTTGGGTAGTTGATTATGTTAAAGTTAAACTTCCCATTTTCAAATGCAACTGGGTTGATGTCAACAATGGTGTGATGATTGATCAGTTGGGATTTACATTAGTTGATTTGAATAGTAGAAGTTTTAGAGATGAACCTTTTATTATGGCATATCAAGCGAAACAAGTGTTCTATGTTACTGATCAGGCAAACAAAATGTGGTCTGTAGCTCTCCAAGGAAAAAGGGTCGTTGATATTAATCAGGAAAGTCATTCAATGAATGATCTGCTTGAGACTCCTTCTTTTTCTAGAGGTTTACCAGAATTGAACGAAGAAGATGAAGCAGACAATGAACACAGCACAAGAAATGATCATCATGAAGGGATATGGGAGGATATCAATTTATAAAACTATATTGAAGGTTAGTTAGCTAAAATAATTATCATGAACTATATTTAAATTATGTATATTGTTATTGGTGTATATATATAACTACTTTTTTTGTTGTCGTCATAGGAAAATGAAGGATATGAGGTGTACGTCTTAGTGTAGATTCTCTGAAGCCAGGCCAGCTAGTGATCATCAGCCTGAGACGAGTGTGATCGTCATTAATGTAATTTAATCTTTGATGTATGTATGTAAGTGAAAAGATAAGGAACTTGGTCAAAACAGCATTGTCATGGTTGTATGATTTCCTTGCATTATGATTCTGTCTATGGTTGTGAGTTTATTATACATGGTTGTTTTCCTTTGCTTCTGTTTCGGCCAGCACTGTTTAAGCACAAGGGAGTTGAGTTTTAATATGTTCCAATGAGTTTTAAGATTTATTTATTTCAATGTCATTGAACTGGCTGCTGCTTGCAGAGTGAAATGTTTTAATAGGGGAAATGACTTGCTGGGTATACTTTTAAACGAATTTTTTTTAAAAAAAATTCAACTTGTAAGACAGGTTCTATCCAAAACCAGTCTGAAAAGTAAATTTAAGACCGGTTTTGGAGAAAACCGATCTGAAAATTTGAATTTTTAGACCGGTTTATAAAGAACTGGTCTAAAATGTGATACTTTTTAGACCGGATCTTTATAAAACCGGTCTAAAAAGTCAAATTTTCAGACCGGTTCTTCATAAGAACCGGCCTAAAATTTTATTAATTTAGACCGGTTCCTATTATAACCAGTCTAAAAATATTTATTTTTAGACCGGTTTTATAATAACCGGTCTTAAAAATTTTTTTTAAGACCGGTTCCATAACCGGTCTAAAAAGTAGAGGACTTTTTAGATCGGCTGTATCAAGACCGGATTGAGAACCGGTCTAAAATGTCTTTTTTAACCGGTCTTAAAAGTGATTTTTCCAGTAGTGCCTTTTCTTCATTATTCCCTTTTCTTTCATTTGCTGCCATTGCTGTCTGTGACTCTCCTGGGTAAGCTTTTTTTCAATATTCCCTTCATTAATTATTCCCTTTTCTCCACTTTCTGGGTTTAATTTTGCTGAACTTCTGCACTCTAAGAATGAATGCTATAAGGATCAAGTTCTCAGGTCCTTCTTCAAACTTGAAAGAGCTTCATCCATGGCATCACACCTCTCCTTCTCCTTCTTCTTTTCTTCAAGCACCAGAGATATAGAGTTTGAGTCTCAGAAGCGAAGGGTTCCCACAGGCTCTAACCCTCTACACAACAAGAGATAGAGATTCTTTCTCAGTGCTTTCGCTTCTTATCAGGTTCTAGGTTCGAAAAGTATGATAATGCTTTTTATATATATGTATAGGTTCTTTAATTATATTTTTTAATTGTTGTTCTATCATATACAGGGAATTAAAAGATATATATGTTATTATATGGTGTACATAGGTGTAGCAGATTTTGAGAGATCGTTGTATTTAATTTGTTTTGTACAGAGGGTAATGGAAAGAGCAATGAATTATTGAAGAGTTGATGAATGTTTTTCGATTGAGTACATTTTGTTTTTGTCAAAAGTATAATTCTGCAGAAGCAACCACATGGTGCTTCTTCTTCTTCTTCTTTGGCGTAATGATTAGTGTATATATACATGGTAGATAATGTGGATAAATTCTTTATATAATAATTCTGAAATGGGGTTCTTCAGAGTGTACTGTTTGGTTTGCTGAGAAAGAAGAAAGGTGAAAAGAGAAAGAAGAGAAAAGGTGGACATGTGAAGTGAATTCCACAGAAGGACTTTAGATGTCCCTATTCTAAATAGGGACGTCTAAAGTCCCACTTTAGACGTCCCCCTGTTTTTGGATGTTAAAAGTGCCAAAATAAGGACGTTAAAACCCCTTTTTGTAGTAGTGATAAGATTCTGGAATAGAGATTATTGTTAATTGTCTCTATTAGTTTGATATTTGTAGTTGAGATTGGATTTTGTAGTGTAAAGATTATGTGTTTTGAATTTCTTCGTTCGTGGTTGCAATGAGATTATGTTGATTAGTGTGTTATTGTCTAGTTAATGTGGTTGATTTGTATCCTTGAGGGGCTGTTTAGCACTCAAATTCAAGAAGAATCATGTTGTATTATTCCAATTTCAATTGCACATTAAGTGGTTGTAAACAATATCTTAAGAGGTAGTAGTTAGCTATGTTTGTAGGAACTACTATTAATTGGGAATATTGGACTCAAGTGTTATCTTGGGGTTTTTCTTAAAGACTTAATGAATTTTAACTCCCATAATCTTTTTAAGCAATGATAGTCACTTCTTCATTACCAAGAGCATTCATCATTCATATTTTTCACTCCATACCATTACATTCACTCTTATCCATCCCATTTTTTTTATAAAAATACCAAAAACAATAGTTTAGCTTTTAATTTAATTGTATTAGTTCTTAGTTTATTAATTTGAAAAACCCAAAACAAATTTCCCCTTGCTTTTATTGCATGACATTTAGATTACACAGGATTCAATAAAAGGCTCCTCGAGAAGAGAGAACGATACTAGGTTTGCCTATACACAATCTTTGGTTAATTTTTGATTGTGGGCCCCAAGGCTAAAAGACGTAAAAGGCCCTAATCAAATGGCACCGTTGCTGGGGAGCTAAGTAATTGGCTCCCTAGGTAATATAATTGTGAAATTCATTTTTCTACAAGGGGTCACTCAGGTGAAGCTTGTTAGTTTTGCATTTTTTTTGGTTATTTCTTTGCATATAGTTTAGGATTTTTGCATTTAGGTAGTTTGCATCACATTCATTGCATTTTTGCATTGTTTTGACTTGGTAGCTTCTGTGTGGTGTTATTTGCTTTCAATTTGATATGATTTTGAGCTCATTTGTATAAATTCACCATGTCTCCAAGTTAATTCATAGCATATTTGCATTGTTTGTCAATTTGATACTTTTCTTTCTTTTTCACTTACATTTGTTTATTCCTCATTCTTTTTCTTAGTTTTTATAGTTTATAGTTAGATAGTCATCTTGTGATTCATTGGGATTTATTGTATTGAATTTTTATGGTTTGGTTTAATGATTGTCAAGATTTACCTTTGAATCCTTACTCTTCCATAGTCAATTACACTTTGAGGAATGATAATATCTCTCAAGGATCTCAATCAGTGCAACAACAACTAGACCTCATCTTAGCGCAAATGGAGAATCCAAAAAGTGGTTTGGATTGTCAAGAAAATTCACCTTTTCAATCTTACTCTTCGGTAAGAGATTCAATTAGAGAGAAAGAGTTTATCTCTCAAAGCATCCATTCCATTCAACATTTATTGCAGCTTCTTTAAGCTAAGTTGGGATGTCAAGATAGTTCAATTGGTCAAAAATGTCATGATCCATTCCACCCTCCATACTATAAACCTTACCAACAACCTTCCACTAGTACAAAAAAGGTGTTTTAGACATGCACATTTAGACCAGTTATAGGTGGATAAGGTTTAAAAGAAATGACCGGTGGCATTGTCGTAATTATGAACAAATTGAGAGACCAGTTCAAGTAATATAAGGTCTAAAAATGATTATTTAGACCGGTTTTATAACAATCGGTCTAAAAAGATTAAATAATTAAAAAATGTATATATGAAATATATTTTTTAGATATTTTCTACCGCTATAACAGGTCTAGTATATTTTCTGGAACAAAGGTAATTAAAAAAAATGTTTGCTACTTTTTAGATTGGTTGTTCTTGACAACCGGTCTAAAATAGTAAACCTTGTAGACCTGTTTTGATTATAAACCAGTCTAAAAGGTTTAGCGGGGACAAAAATAAGTAATTAATTGTTTTTTAGATAGGTTACTCATATAACCAGTCTAAAAGAAATATAATTTAGACCGGTTATTCCAATAACCGGTCTAAAAGAAAGATTTTTAAGACTCGTTATTGGAATAACCAGTTTTAAAAATGTTTTCAGACCAGTTATTTTTATAACCGGTCTTAAATATCTACCCCAAATTGCATTTTGAACTCCGCACCATCTTTTCTATTCTGAAATATTTTCAGACTGAGCAGCAAACAGTCGAGAAGTGACGACACCTCCAAATTAGTCATTACAAGAGTGGGATTAGTGTGTCACCTTATTGGTTTTGCACTTCCATCATGACAATGGGATCTTGGAGCTAGCATCCATGTTGCTCTTCGTTAAGGTATACTGGTTCTCTGTCTTTTCGTTGAGTATCGATGTTTGACGACGCTTAACACACTCTCTTCTCATTTTTAAGCATTGTCAGTCTGCGATATTTGGATCCTAAACTTGTTGAAACCTTAATTCTCTTCCAGGTATTTCTTCTCTTCATCTATTGTTTTTTTTTTGTGCTTTGTATGCTACAGCGGACGAAAAAGGTTGTGGGTATGATTTAGGAGATTGGAAATGTGGGGGCATTGTGATTCTAATATCTCAACTCTCCCAACATGTGAACGTCCCTCAATTTGAACTTGTTAGAGCAAGCGTTTCACCCAAGAGGGGGGGTGAATTGGGTGATACTAAAAATTTTATTGCAAATAAAAAACTTGACGGTGAATATAAAGCAATAAAGAGTAAGGAGAAATATCACCGAAGTGTACACCGAGAGTTATACTGGTTCGGCCCTAACCACTTTGACCTACGTCCAGTCCTCAGAGCTTCTCTGAGAGTTTCACTATAACTTCCAAGATTCAGTGGGTCCTTGGCACCTCAGTACAAGCAAGTTCCTTCTCCTGAACAATCGCTCCCCCTTATAAGTTGTAATCCAATCCCAACTCAAGGTTCGACAACCTTAAGTTATCTCAATAACAAATATTGAGTTTGAATAAAATATCTCTCTCACAGAGTGAATAAGAATCACTGAAGCATAGAATTACAAGTATAATGTAAAACAGAGTAATGAACTTGGTAATACGTTAGTGTGTGTGTTCTTGTTCTATTTTCTCTGTTTGGATGTTTCAATATAAATAAATACGTTGGTAATGATTGTTGGAACATATTTCTTCATGCCCATTGGAGCGTGCGCAGCCACTGTTGACTTTTCCAGTATTTGAAAGACATACGTTTGCGGTAGGTGGTGGTAGGTGGCATTTGAACGTTGCTTTTAACTTTCCTTATTTGGTAAGATCTCTTCATTGTTTATCTGTGGATATGCTAAGAATACTAATACAATGAAGGGTTAATCATATAAGAAACAAATCAAAGAACGTTAGAATGATTTATAAATTTTTTGACTTGCATACTCGAGTATTTACTTAAGTTTACTCGAGTACATACTCGAGTATCATCAGGAAAACTTTCATGAACTGCAAGTCAATAAGCAAACATAATATTACTCGGGTAGTGCATGAAGTAAACAAAATTTCAAACCTTTGGAAATACCTGTTTACTCGGGTACTTACTCGGGTATTGCACACTTTTCTTCATTGGTTACTCGAGTACAAACTCGAGTAAACCTTCAAATAAACTTTAGGTTACTCGATGCTTCACTCCAGTAATGTTGGCAGGATTTCAAGGCCGGGAGCACTTCAAGTTTGATTACCTTGTTACTTGAGTTCTTACTCGAGTAAACATAAATTTTCTGCATAGCTTACTCGGGTAGAGACTTGAAGTTCTATTCCAATTAACTTTGCATACTCGAGTAGTGACTTGAAGTTTTTCTTCTAAGTAATTCTGCATACTCGAGTAGTAACTTGAAGTGAAGGGTGAGAAAAACATTTCATGTTATTCGAGTAATACCTTCAGGTTTTGCTTATCACAGTGAGTTACTCAAGTAGCGCCTCGAGTAACATTGGAAGGGTTGAAAATGCCGAGAGCAAAACATTTCTTGAACAGAGTAACTCGAGTATCATTGGCAGGCCGAGAGCAACTGGAAGTCTTTTACATGGTTACTCGAGTAGCTCCTCGAGTAACATTGGCAGGCCGAGAGCAACTCCAAGTGAATTACCAGGTTACTCGAGTAGCTACTCGAGTAACGTTGGCAGGCCGAGAGCAACTAGAAAACATTTACCTTCTTACTCGAGTGCTTACTCGAGTAACGTTGGCAGGTTACTTGAAGTTTGACCTGGTTACTTCAAGTTTCTGTCTCATTACTCGAGTAACCCTTTAGAAAACTTGCCAATAATGAAGTTTCTTAGCTTTTTCTCTTGACCTTTCTTCATTACTCCAATGCTTACTTCAAGTGATGATTTTTCCCTGTTGTTACTTTGTTCAAATTTATTTGTTTATCACTCTTTTTCATACCATCCTTTGTTATCATCAAAACATGAGATCTAACATTCTCCCCCTTTTTGATGATGACAAAACTTGGTGATTTTGAACAGGATTTTTGGAATTGAGTTCTCAATTAAATACTTCTTGAGAAGTTTGCCTAATTGATGCGTATTGACATGAGCCAATCTCTTATGCCATAGCCAACTTTCATCAGTATTACTCAGAAAACAGTTTTCAGATTCATTTCTACGAATATCTAGAGTAGAACAATTACCTTCCCTTTTTGCTCTGAGCTTAGCCTTGATATTCTTCTTATCAAGTGGTAAATCATTCTTGTTGATACTTAGACATTCCTCTGAGTCAAATATTACCTAGTTGTTTTTGTCAGCACTTTGACTTACACTCAGCAAGTTATGGCATAATCCTTCGACATAGTATATGTCTTTGACTTGTATGCCTTTATCATTTTTTATTTCACCAATTCCTGCTATCCTTCCGGTTTAATTTCCTCTAAATTTTACCTTCCCACCTTCTTTAGGTTGTAATTTGGTAAAACTTTTGAAATCACCGGTCATATGTCTAGAGCATCCACTGTCTATGTACCATTTGTTGTTTTTTGGATGCTTTGAGACACATCTCTTCTTCAGTTTCTTCTTGAGCAACGAGACATATATTGGCTACTTCTTCTTCATCACTCTCTTCATCAGAGGAACTATCACCCCATATAGCAGATACCAAGGCCTTCTTTTTGTTAAAGAATTTTCCTTTTCTCTTTTCTTTGCTCTTTTGATTCAGTTCTGGACATTCTGATTTGATATGTCCTGGTTTTCCATATTCGTAGCAAATGATATGATCTTTGCTGCTAGTTCCTCCTTTCTGAAAGTGTTTGAATCCTTGTCCTTTCTTGTAGAATTTTCTGAATCGTTTTATGATTAGGCCATTTCATCATCGTCAAACTCCTCATCCTCATCTTGATTTTCTTCTTTTGCTTTTAGTGCTAGGCCTTTCTTTCTCTTGTCATCGATGTCATCTAGTTCTCGTTTGAACTTTAGTTTGCTTTCATATTCAGAAAGACTTCCAAATAGAGAAGCAACTGATCTCATTGATTCTCCTTTAGCTTCTTCTATCGCAGTGACTTTGGCCTCCCATTCTTTAGAAAGAATATTCAAAATCTTTCGTACTTGGGTATGTTGATCATAGATTTTCCCAAGTGCTGAAAGTTGATTAATAAGATGAGTATATCTACGTTCGAATTCAGATATTGACTCACCTGATTTCATTCGAAGTAGATCAAATTCAGTGACGAAGGTGTTGATCCGATTCTCCTTTATTCCCGAAGTTCCTTCATGAGCTATCTCCAAAGCTTCCCACATTTCCTTTGCTGTTGGAAGTGTGCAAATTCTGAAATATTCACTTTGACTCAAAGCACTTTGTAACATCAAAATTGCCTTCCTGTTGAGAGTGATAAGTTTCTTGTCATTCCCATCATATTCCGCTAGAGTCTTGGGAATTTTCTCAGAATCTACAATCTTTGTAGGTTGATAGTTTCCACTCTCAATCACATCCTATAGCCCATATTCAGTAGCCATCACGAATACTCTAAACTTTGCTTTCCAGAAAGAAAAGTGTTCTCCACTAAAACCTGAAGGTCTAGTGATGGATGCTCTGTCGGAAAGAATTCCTTCACCCATGCTTGCCATTGGATCCTGCTTAGGTTCTTAAGCCTTAACAAGAAGACCTACTCTCTGATACCAAATGTTAGAGCAAGCTTTTCACCTAAGAGGGGGGTGAATTGGGTGATACTAAAAATTTTGTTGCAAATAAAAAACTTGACGGTGAATATAAAGCAATAAAGAGTAAGGAGAAATATCACCGAAATATACACCGAGAGTTATACTGGTTCGGCCACAACCACTTTGACCTACGTCCAGTCCTCAGAGCTTCTCTGAGAGTTTCACTATAACTTCCAAGATTCAGTGGGTCCTTGGCACCTCAGTACAAGTAAGTTCCTTCACCTGGACACTCACTCCCCCTTATAAGTTGTAATCCAATCCCAACTCAAGGTTCCACAACCTTAAGTTATCTCAATAATAAATATTGAGTTTGAATGAAATATCTCTCTCACAGAGTGAATAAGAATCACTAAAGCATAGAATTACAAGTATAATGTAAAACAGAGTAATGAACTTGGTAATACGTTAGTGTGTGTGTTCTTGTTCTATTTTCTCTATTTGGATGTTCCGATATAAATAGATACGTTGGTAATGATTGTTGGAACATATTTCTTCATGCCCATTGGAGCGTGCGCAGCCACTGTTGACTTTTCCAGTATTTGAAAGACATACGTTTTCGGTAGGTGGTGGTAGGTGGCATTTGAACGTTGCTTTTGACTTTCCTTATTTGGTAAGATCTCTTCATTTTTTATCTGTGGATATGCTAAGAATACTAATACAATAAAGGGTTAATCATATAAGAAACAAATCAAAGAATGTTGGAATGATTTATAAATTTCTGGACTTGCATACTCAAGTAGTTACTCGAGTATTCACTTAAGTTTACTCGAGTACATACTCGAGTATCATCGGGAAAACTTTCATGAACTGCAAGTCAATAAGCAAACATAACATTACTCGGGTAGTGCATGAAGTAAACAAAATTTCAAACCTTTGGAAATACCTGTTTACTCGGGTACTTACTCAGGTATTGCACACTTTTCTTCATTGGTTACTCGAGTACAAACTCGAGTAAACCTTCAAATAAACTTTAGGTTACTCGATGCTTCACTACAATAATGTTGGCAGGATTTCAAGGCCGGGAGCACTTCAAGTTTGATTACCTTGTTACTTGAGTCCTTACTCGAGTAAACATAAATTTTCTGCATAGCTTACTCGGGTAGAGACTTGAAGTTCTATTCCAATTAACTCTGCATACTCGAGTAGTGACTTAATGTTTTTCTTCTAAGTAATTCTGCATACTCGAGTGTAGCTTGAAGTGAAGGGTAAGAAAAACATTTCATGTTATTCGAGTAATACCTTCAGGTTTTGCTTATCACAGTGAGTTACTCGAGTAGCGCCTCGAGTAACATTGGCAGGGTTGAAAATGCCGAGAGCAACACATTTCCTGAAACAGAGTAACTCGAGTAATGACTCGAGTAACGTTGGCAGGCCGAGAGCAACTCCAAGTGAATTACCTGGTTACTCGAGTAGCTACTCGAGTAACGTTGGCAGGCCGAGAGCAACTAGAAAACATTTACCTTCTTACTCGAGTGCTTACTCGAGTAACGTTGGCAGGTTACTTGAAGTTTGACCTGGTTACTTCAAGTTTCTATCTTATTACTCGAGTAACTACTCGAGTAACCCTTAGAAAACTTGCCAATAATGAAGTTTCTTAGCTTTTTCTCTTCACCTTTCTTCATTACTCCAATGCTTACTTCAAGTGATGATTTTTCCCTGTTATTACTTTGTCAAATTTATTTGTTTATCACTCTTTTTCATACCATCCTTTGTTATCATCAAAACATGAGATCTAACAGAACTTGCCCCAGGAAGATGAGTTTGCTTAAATTTCTGTTCTTCTTTAGCTTATAATTGCATTCATGATTTTTGCTGCATTGAAGTACTATCTAGGATAGTTAAAATTTAATTGGGTGAAAGTTAATTTGTGGGTTGAATTGAAGGTCTTCTTGTTGGGTGCAACCATATGAGAATATGCTTGTTTCATTTTTGAATTCTCTTTGTTGCAAAAAATGATGAGCCCGACAACTAAGTTGCTCTGAATCTGATTCTAAATTTAGTTTCTATGTTGCAAACGCTAAGTTTTCCTCTATTTTGTGCATTGAATGAAATGCAAATAGTGTGATTTTGTTATCAAATATGCTTGTTTGATTTTTGAATTCTCTTTTCAAGAGTGTAATTTGGATTCTTGCAAGTGTTGTTGGCCCTCACTTGAGTGTAAGGATCCCCGCTCGAGTGCATCAGCATATCCTTGCGTCTGGATAACCTTTTGCTTAGCACTTGAAGCAATATTTAAGGAAGTGAGTTTTCTCACTTGCGAGTATTAGGTTCCTCACTTTAGTAACAATGTCCTTACTTGAGTCAGTTCCTACTATCAAGCTCTCCTTGCTCTCGGGAAAACACTTCCTGTACCACACTTGTAGGATTTGAGTGATCTTGAGAGCCTTACTTGATTGGTGAGCTAGTGCTTGAGTACAACTACTATTCTCTGTCTCTAACCTTTCTTACTGTCAAAAACTTCTATGAGTGTGCCTTCATACATGAGTGCAAATATGGTTATCACTTGAGTGCAACATCTCTCACTCGAGTATTGCTTCCAATTCTCTAAATCAGTTGCTCTCTGTAAAGCACTTTTAGGCTAACACTTCCTGAACTTGAGTGCAAAATGAATGCTTACTTGAGTACTTGCGGCATCACTCGAGTGCAGTAGTTAAAATCACAGCAACCATCTCTGAACTTTGTGAAATGCATTTGGTAATAAATTGAATCAATGTTTATACCTTCAAAACATATGTTTCTTACCAAAACACTTAATCATATTTTGTTAATGAGACTTATACTATTTAGATTATTCTTCTTCTATCTCTAGCTCTCTACTATCTTCTACTTATTCATTATATAGTAGTTAAACTAGGTACTCGAGTGTATTGATTGCATGCTCTCATCATCCTCTTGCCTTTTCCAGGGGAAAAAGTAGAAAACAAAAAAAAGGTGTTGGAATATGTGGATTGTAGTTGGATACACTACTAGAAAAAATGGTTTTAACGTCCCTTTTTTTGGCCTTTTAACGTTTGAAAAATGAGGGACGTCTATCTGAGGGTCGTGGAAAAAAACGTCAATAATGTCCGTAAATGGGGGACATCTTAAGGCAGACTTTAGACGTCCCCAGGTGAAACTGGGGACGTCTAATGTGGACACATTAGACGTCCCCAGTTTCACCTGGGGACGTCTAAAGGCGGACTTTAGACGTCCCCAGATGGAACTGGGGGCGTCTAAGGTGGCCTTTAGACGTCCCCAGTTCCAACTGGGGACGTCTAAGGGGACTTTTAGACGTCCCCAGTTTTAACTGGGGACGTATAAAGTGTCGCCTCCCACTCTACCACGTCCCTTTTTATTTAAGGAAGTTGAAAGTTTTTTTTAAATGGCCTTTTTTATATTGCACTGTCTGGAAAATGTAAACTGCAGAAATAGGATTCCAACAACAGAATAAAACAACAGCAGTTCAGTAGAATGGAAACAACAACTTGAAACACAGTGATCAACCCAAGGCTCTACTACATGCAATAATTTTTAGGAGTAGCAAACTAATTAACTAACAAACCACACGAACTACACAACAATCTATATCTAAGTTTGTTATTGCACTAAAAAGACTATATCCAAGTCCCCAGTTTGTACAATAACCAAGACTAAATCCAATCTATATCCAACAACAATAATGCTAATTATATATACAATATATAGAACTACCACAAAAGTATGTCCTACACAAACTACTAAAGACTTTACTCTGGTATACGTTGAAGAATATGTCCAGCCAAAAAGTCTCTGATCATATTTAGGTCTTTATATGAGTAGGCATCTTCATTGTCAAAAATCTGTAAATTAGAAAATAATCTTAGATCAAATAATGAATCAAGTGAATGAATTGCCATTGAATTACAACACCAAGAATATTATCCTCTGAGAATGAAGAAGTGATTACTTGTTCAAAATCTGTCGTAATGCCACTCTGAATGATGTTAAACATATAAAGTAAGACATAATATCCACATTCCCAGCCGCCAGGTTGTCGAGGGCACTATAAATCAAAAGCAAATGGTTAAAATCAATAAAGGCATATCTAAAACGACCGTCAATCAAAAGAACTTGATTTGAAACTACGTACCTTTGGAAACAACCATCTCGGATCTTTGCCACCTCTACGTTCGTGTGGCCCGCCAAGCGCTCGATACATCATGCATGCCCTATCATTAAAATGAAAATCAATATAAACTAGAATAATTCATTAAGTCAAGAATCAAGAAGCAATGAAATACAAAAAAATAACTTCGTGTTGAAGACACTTTTAGTTTCTTTGTCTGGTCTTCTATTTAAGGAATCAAACCAGTAAACAACGTAGGACGGAGGACAGAGAACACACAAACTCCAGTGATAACTATCACAACATATACAGAATAAAAACAAGTTAGATGGCAAGGCAATTATTTATTAAAAATCTCAAATTCACAAAATTAAAATGCGTACCATTGAACAATTGGTGCTAGATAACAATGATAGTCGTCCTCTGCCAATGTGAAGCCCACATAGTTCATCCTTCTTTTCAATGTATTCCCAATCCTTGTCGTATATGCAGGAGACAAGAATCCATATAAATCAACTCTTTGAGAGTCAATGCATATACAACGGAAGGAGCTATAATAGAATTAAAATGATGAATGTATTAGCTAGTTAAAATCAACTTAACTAAATGAAGGAAAAAATGGGAAATAAAAAACTTACAGAATTGCAAATTTGCCCCATCCAACATCTAGCTCCTCAAACTTAATGAACTGTTTAAGATCTTGTTTATCAATTATGAAGTGATACTCTAATTCCTGGCCTATAATCCCTGTAGGCATATGCAAATCAATCTGGCAAATGCCTTTATAGATATGCTGCAGTCATGCTAAGAAGGGCCATTTCTCTGCTTCCTGCTCGTTCTTTTAGAACATAAAAACACATATTATTAGTAGGATGTCAACACATCTCAAGTAAAAGTGGGGTAGTTCCATACCATTGGAGGTGTTGGTGGTAACAAGCCATTAAGATGTACAGGCCAAAGGATGAAAGATCCTATCGCCTGAGCTATCGTGGCAACCTCGTCATAAGGAATAGGGATGGTTGTACCTTCTTCCCCCTCTCGAACACACGTCACAGTCACCCTACGCAAATACTATGGAATTTGCTGATTATGGTGGGTAGTAGCTTCTGTGTGAATGAGAGAAACTGCAACTACACGCAGTACTGGGGCATCCAAAGAGAGGATGGTAGGTTCTCCCTGCGCTGGAGTGGGAGAAGGGTTGCCAAGTAGTTCCTCCGTCGGGTTGTAACTTCCTTTGGTGCTATGGAAGGCCGGGGATGAATGGGTTCTACGCTCAGTAGTTGCCATCTGCGATTCAAACATCTTCATCATTTCAGCTCGTAGCTCAGGTATCAGCTCAAGACGTAGCTATGGCAATAGCTCTTATCGGAGCTTGTCGCGAAGGTTGGCCTCGAGCTCTTGTGAGACTTCCTGACGAATCTTGGCCACAAGCTCCCTACTGGGTTCAGCTTGTGACGAATAAGGATGTGAGGCTCGGCCAAAATACTTTCGTGACACGAACTCCCACTGCCTCCCCTCGAACATGACCAGGGTGATCTGCCTTCCCAATCGCCGTTGACAAGATGTCCATCCGTCCACTTGGAGTGAATGAACCTTGGCTACTATGATCTTCCATTTCATCCTACAGCATAAAAGTTATCGTAAGCACTCCCAATATGAAAAAATAAGTTTGTACTTATGCTCTAATTACTTACAATTCTTGCGGCAACCTCAGTAACAGTCAGATTTACGTACTTCCCACCCTTAAGCCTCCCTGCTTTTCATTTTTTGTGACGTGGTGGAGGTGGCGGGGGTTGGACCACAACGGTAGGATCTGATGTGGCTACTTCCTTTAATTTCTCCAACTCTTCTGCCATCATCTTTCGTTCAAGCTTCCGATAACCACCACGAGACATGCAATGTTGATAGTTATTAGCTACTTGCCTCTCTGCATTTGCTGCACTTAATGCCTTTGAAAGGAAAACAATGAACACCAAATCAATAATGTCAACTATATTCAAATAAAACACTGATGACAGAAATCTTACCAAAAAGTTTAGATCTTCTCGTGATGCCATAAACAACCTCCAGTCCTCTGGAGACAAAAACGTATACTAATGACATGGATCCTGACCCCTCAGGTCCCCTCGAATGTAATCTCGTGTGAGCCTGTTCTTGAAATCTTTTCATCGTAGATGAACCTTCGTCATCTACTCCTTGTACATCTCCGCGGTGTCAGGGACATCATAGGTTTGCTGCAAGGTAAAAACATAAGTTAATTATATTTGAAGCAATAGGAATAAAGATATAATGCAGATGTATTGAAACTTATATACCAAAAGTTGTTGCCAAATCAAGTCTTTGGTTTTTGGTGGAACCAACTTCCAATTATTATAGGCAATGCAAACTTTACTTCGAGCTAAAAAACCTACGTAGCTAATGAAATGGTCTTCCTCCAGACCAATTGGTTTCATATTTTGATCAAAGTCAATATGCAACCTCTCCTGTTGATGGTGATGACGTGCTACCAATGCAGGCATTTTTGTACTACCTCTAACCCTTCTTCACTCAACCGGTTCAGGTCTCGCATCAGGTTCAGGCCTATTCATTTCATTGTCCCTATCACTTTATGAGTCACCAGAATTGTCCATATTCCTGTAAGCACAAAAATCATTGTCAGATAGGTGAATAAATGGTAAGTAAATGAATAAACTAACTAGTTATAAAACAAACAGCACACATTACTATTTTTTAAGTTAAGCTCTTACTCTAGATTGTTTCCAATATTCCTTGACCATGATCATTTCTCACAGCATATTCTTCATCATCTACCAATTCTACTTCACTTGTTGTAGGTGGATTAATTGTGAAAGGTGGTGTGTCGTCAAGGTTGAAGGTCGGATCACCATGCTTCTATTTTTTACTTTGAAGTACAATAGAAATTTTTTTTATTTGCGGGATCTGTGACATAAAACACTTGTTTCGCCTGGCTTGCTAGAATGAAGGGCTCATCCCTATAACCTACTCTTTCAAGATCAACTGCGACAAATCCAAATTGTTGATCTATTACCACAGCATTATTGCTAACCCACTTACATTTGAATAAAGCAACTTTGAACTTGTTGTAAGTGATTTCCCTTATTTCTTCTATCACTCCATAATAGGCCATGGATGCTAATATGGGGTTTGTGTCTTTTGAACTGGAAAAGTGCATGGCTTCAGCTTCTACCATCACCCCACTATTTTGCATGGTACTTATGTCATCTTGGTCTTTTGTGTAAAAAGAATACCGTTTATATCATAACCGCTCCAAGTAATGATATGAAACGAAGGCCCCTAGGCTAGCCACTCTATTGTCTCAGACACACCGGTCTCATGCAAAACCTTTTCCTCAAACCACTGAATGAATGTCTTGTTTTGCTCAATAGTAATCTGCATGTCATTCTTCCTCGGATTCATGTTCTTCAATCTCTTTCTGTGTTCGTCTATGTATGGTTGAACTTCTGCCATGTTATTCAGGATATAAAGGTGTGCTTGCAACACCTCTTCACGAGGCATAGTCTTCACTTTCAGTCCTCGTGTTCCCTTGCTCCTCCCCTCTTCATGCCGAGATTGTTCCTTCTTCCCTGATAGATAATCGCTACAGAAGTCCATAGCCTCTTCAACAACATACCTTTCAACTATTGAGGCTTCTGGTCGATAGGGATTTTTAGAGTACCCTTTTAAGATCTTCATGTATCGCTCGAAAGGGTATATCCACCTCAGGTAAACTGGACCGCAGAGCCTTACCTCCCTTACCAAATGAACTATTAAATGCACCATTATATCAAAAAATGAAGAAGGAAAGTGCATCTCTAATTGGGACAATATGATATAACCCTCAGCTTCCAGTTCATCCAGCTTTTTAGTATCAATGACTTTGTTACAGATAGCATTAAAGAAAACACACAATCTTGTCACAGTGCTTCAAACTTCATCTTTCATAATGCCTCTAATAGCTACTGGTAACAGTTGTTGCATCAACACATGATAATCATGGGACTTCATTCCCACTAACTTCAAATCGTCCATTGACACACACCTTCTCACATTCGAAGATTATCCTTGTGGTACCTTAATTTCATGCAAACACCCACACAAACTTCGTTTCTCCTCTTTTGATAGTATATGCGCTGTTGGCTCTATGTATGCTCTCTTACCATCATCTCTTAGCTATGGATGTAATCGTTCTCTTATTCCCATATCAACAAGGTCTAGTCTCGCACTAATCCCATCCTTGGTCTTCCCTAGAATGTGTAAAAGCGTACTGACAAGGCTATCACAAACATTTTTCTCCACGTGCATCACATCCATACTGTGTCTCACGTCAAGCCTACGCCAATATGGAAGATCAAAGAAAATTGATCTCTTCTTCTATATGTTCTTCTCACCTGCAGTCTTCTGATTCTTACCGAGTAAGACATTGATACGTTAAACCCGACTGTAAACTTCCTCTCCGGTTAATGCCTTTGGAGCCATTCCATGCTCCGGTAAGACGTTAAAACGCTTTCTTAACCTACGATATGGGTGGAACCTAGGAAGGAACCTCCTGTGACCTAGGTAGACCGTTTTTCTTCCATATTTAATTTGGTGGAAGTGAGTGTCTGCTTCACAGATCGGACATACTTTATGCCCCTTCACACTGTACCCTAAGAGGTTTCCGTACGCAGGGAAGTCATTTATTGTGGTGAAAATCATTGCACGTAGCTTGAAGGACTTATTCTTATATGCATCAAACACATCTACGCCTTCCTCCCACAACTTCTTCGAGTCCTCAATCAAAGGCGCCAGGTAGACATCGATATCGTTTCCTGGTTGTTTTGGTCCAGAAATCATCATAGAAAGCATCACATACTTGCGTTTCATACAAAGCCAGGGAGGCAAGTTGTATATTACAAGGAGTACTGGCCACGCACTATGTGTTCTATTAAGAGTTCTATACGGATTGATGCCATCTGTACAAAGCCCAAGCCGAAGGTTTCTCAGCTCGCTGCCAAATTCAGGGAACAGTTCATCTATTTTCTTCCATTATGGAGAGTCAGCTGGGTGCCGAAGATATTTTCCGTCGGATATTCTATCATCTGAATGCCATCTCAACTTCTTCGCTTTTTTTGCAGTGCCAAACAAATGCTTAAAGCGCGGTATTATTGGAAGATACCACAAAACTTTTACAGGTTGCCTTTTAGTTGTCCCATCGCCACAACCAGCATTTTTCTTCACTTTGTATCATGCAGTTTGACACTTAGGGCACTCACTCAGACCTTTATACTCCTTTCTGTACAGTACGTAGTTATTAGGGCAAGCGTGTATCTTTTTATACTCCTTACCCATTGTAGATAGGATTTTCTTGGCCTCATACATACGATTTGGAAGTACATTATCGTCTGGAAACATATCACACAACAGTTCAAGCAGCAATGTGAAACTACTATCGGTCCACCCACAAGTTGCTTTAAGTTAACCAAATGTAATGTTCCTGTCAGCCGTGTGTACTTACTCCCAGGGTACAACGGTCTCTCTGCATCACTCCGCAGGCTGTCATATTCATGCGACTGTGCAAAGGATTTTACCTCAACATCGTGAATCATTCTCTCCATTCTATCTTCATCTATGACATCCACAACTTCCTTCTTGTGTGACGGACAATCAGTTACTTCCTCACCATTCCATATCCACCTTGTGTATCGAAGATTTATTCCATCACAAAGTAGGTGATCCCTTATAACTTCAACATCTCATTTTCTCTCATTTAAACAATTGACACAAGGACAAAAATACTTCCCATTTTTGGCTGGAACGTTCCTTCTAGCAAATTCAATAAACTCTTCAACCCCATTCTCATATTCTTCACTCGTTCTCAAAGTATTCATCCAACTATGATCCATTCTATTACCACCTATGCCATTCACACTCAAGTTTAGAATAATTGTCAACACTGGAAATTGCCCTTTACTATTTTATTTTTCAAAATTTTGGCAACATTTCCCCTTAAAAGTGAGACATCCCAAAATCAAAATAACAAACCATCTCAGCTTAATTTAAACAAAACAAAACTAATTAAGAAGAGTAAAATAAAAATTCATAGTACTAAAACAAGAGTAAAAAGCAGGAAGCTAACATTAATTCTTCTAACCCAAATAAAAGGAGGAATACTTTAATTAGTGCCAAGAATTTCAATGAAAAACATGAAAATAATGAAGGGATATTAACTCAATGATAACAATCTCTTAGTCTCTCTTTCTTTGTTTTTTCTCTTTCTTGTTATATCCTTTTTCTCTTTTCTTTTCACTATTTAAAAAAATTCACATAGCATTGTTTCTCTTATTCATCAATCCCTTCACTGTCTTTCTTTCTTATATCACTTACACTTAATAAAACAATAAATGAATGAGAAGATAGGGGGAAATTGCATTAACTCAAACAAATGGCTAATTAATCAATGCAAGTTTTCTTTAATGAAAGTTTAGGCTCAAATGGTTGAAACAAAGGATTCATGAGATAGGAATGGACATTTGGCCAAACTAGCTATAAAATTAAATGCCTAAATTATTTTTGATCATTCAAAAAGAGTTTTAAATTTTAAAAGAGATTCAAGACTATAAGTTCTAGAGATGAAATTGCAAGCTAATTAATCAATGCAATTTTTCTTTAATGAAAGTTTAGGCTCAAATGGTTGAAACAAAGGATTTATGAGATAGGAATGGATATTTGGCCAAACTAGCTATAAAATTAAATGCCTAAATTATTTTTGATCATTCAAAAAGAGTTTTAAATTTTAAAAGTGATTCAAGACTATAAGTTCTAGAGATGAAATTGCAATAAATATACCCTCTCTTAAAAGAAATAAATATTTAGCCTCAATTCCTCACTAGTCTTTGGCTTCCTAAAGTTAATTACCAAAGCCAAATTCTATGCCTACCTACTAACACTCTAAGAAGATAGAACCAAATCCTAATCAAACTCAATTTTTTCAAGATCAATTCAAACAACTTTTAGAATATTCATAAATCAAAATCCAAACTTCCAAAACGCAATTTTTTTGTTCAAAATTTTTCAAAAAAATTTCTCTATATGTATAAAAGCAAAGAAGACAAGTTATGCAAACTCAATAGTATTAGTTATAAATTTTTAAAACTTAAAAAAAACACTATTTAACAAGTGAATATATAGAGTGACCCGAGAACCATGTCAAGTTTTGAAGTTTTTTATTTTGTAAGGGTTCAGTTGGATCGCAAGTGATTCTTAAATGTCTAAACAAATATGATAAATGACCCCAACATACATAAGGTTTGACATATTCTAACATTAATTCAATTTTTTCTTAATATAAACAACTCATTTGAATCACATGAGCTTACATTGTAAACAAGATCTGTTCCCCAAAATAATTATTTACATTACACAAAACATACGCACATGATTTTCTCAGAAACCAAGTGCAGAATCCAATTGCAAATAGCAACAATATAACCCAGAAACGCAGAACCAAGTGCAGCAACAATCCAGAAACGCAGAATCCAATAGCACCAACAATCTAGAAATGCAGAATCCAAGCTTTTCTGTAAATTCTTAATTGCTTCACATAATAATCCAACTCACGCCTCATATGCACATGATTTTAGGAAACCCAGAAACGCACCTGAATAATTCTGAGAATGCAGCAGCAGCAGCAGCAAATAGCAAGACCCACACGACCATGGGAATGGGAGAAGAGGGAAGACAAATGCAGGGGAGGGGAGGTGCGCCTTTGTTCAGTGAAGGAGTTATGACACCCAGCTCACGGGTTTGGGAGAAGAGGGAAAACGAATGCAGCAGGGGAAGTGGAAAACTAGAGACACTTACGGGTATGGCAAAGCACACAAGGTAAAGCTGCCATGTACAGTGAATGAAGTGATGGTTCTGTATGATTCTGCGTCCCCAGTCAAAATGGGGACGCTTAAAGTAAGCTTTAGACGTCCCCAGTCAAAATGGGGACGTCTAATGCTTACTTTAGACGTCCCCATTTATTCAGGGGACGTCTAAAGCCCATTTTAGACTTCCCCAGTTTCTCTGGGGACGTCTAAAGTGTTCCCCAGTTTCTCTGGGGACGTCTAAAGCCCACTTTAGATGTCCCCAGTTGAAACTGGGGACGTCTAAAGTGGTGGAAATTTTTTTTGTCAAATTCATCCAGTACCATATCCTCCAGCTAAATATTGAACTTTGGACGTCCCTAACTTAAAAAGGGACGTTCTTTAGGGACGTAAAAAGTCTAGTTTGTAGTAGTGATAAAAGCTAAATAAACAAGTGTTGAATGTGACAATGGGGTGAGGGATTTTTTAGACTTTGCTAGAAGAAATGCCAACGATGATAGTGGCAGGTTCTATTACCCCTGTCTAAAATGTTTAAATGAGAAGCGACTGATTGCTACAGATATATATACATATCTAATTTGTGAAGGGTTTTGTAAGAGTTATACAGTATGGGTATGACATGGTGAAGAATTAGAAATGCCAAGAACATCTCAATAGGGGGGAGTGGCCTTTGATGATAATGACATGGATGATGTTGTTAACTGAATAGAGGATATTATTCATGATGTAGGAGAAGGGCTTTTGAGCAATCACATGCATATGGTAATATATGCAGTGATACTGAGAAGCCGCTATACCCAGGGTACAAAAAATACTAATTGTTGAAAGCACGTCATAGATGGAGTGACAAGAGTTTTTTAGAAATGCTTGAGGCCTTTAAGCACATGCTTCCAAATAATAATGTGTTGCCTTATCGATACTATGATGTTAAGAAAATACTGTGTCCATTAGGGATGAAGTATAAAAAGATCCATGCTTGTCCTAATGATTGCATATTGTATAGAAAAGAGCATGAAGAGAAGCAGCATTGTCTGATATGTAAAACCCCAAGATACAAATCAAATAAGGCCCTTGCAAAAGTGTTGTGGTATCTTCCAATCATACCAAGGTTCAAAAGCTTGTTTGCCCAGGAAAATGATGCATAAAATTTGAGATGGCATACAAATGAGAGGATTTCTGATGGAAAGCTTTGACATTCAGCTGATTCTTCTCAATGGAAGAAAATTGATGAATTATTTCTTAGCTTCGATGAAGAACCTAGGAACCTTATGCTTGGGCTTAGCACATATGGCATGACTCCTTATGGTAGTCTAAGCAGTATACATAGTTTATGGCCTGTTCTTTTGGTTATTTACAACTTATCTCCCCTCTTATGTATAAAACAAAAGTACATCATGTTGTCTATATTGATTTCAGGACCAAAACAACCCGGGAATGACATAGATGTTTACATAGAACCCTTGATAAAAAAACTTAAAAGAGTTGAGGGATGAAGGTGTCGATATTTTTTATGTGAACAAGAAGGAGATTTTTAAAATGCGAGCCATGATCTTTTGTACTATAAATGACTTCCCCGCTTATGAAAACTTGTCAGGATGTAGCGTTAAAGGCCATAAAGTATGTCCGATTTGTAAAGAAGGCACATGCTACAATCAACTTCAACATGTAAGAAAGACCGTTTATCTTGGCCATAAGAGATTTCTTAGATGGGACCACCCATATCATAGATTAAAGAAATCATTTCTTGGTGGCCAAGAGTTTGAAGATGCTCCAGAGGTATTGACTGGTGAGAAGGTTTATGAAAAGGTGAAAAATATCAATGTAACCTTTGATAAGACTACAAAGAGTAGAAAAGAGAAAAATATATGGAAAAAGAGGTATGTTTTCTTTTATCTTCCATATTGGTGCAATCTTGACGTGAGGCATTGTATTGATTTCATGCATGTGGAGAAGAAAGTATTTCTGATACAATAAATTGGTTAGTATGTGGTCCTGAGGTTGATGTCATAAGTTGGACTTCATTTGTGATGAATGGTTATACCTTTTACATGAAATCCCTAGATAAAAAGAGCACCGTCCAAAACAGTGGTGTTGTGTTAGTGGCTGAATCTATGCACTTCTTTTGTTCGAAAGATAAGAACCCTAAATTGGCTGCCATACCTTATTATGGGGTTATTGAAGAGATTTGGGTGGTTGACTATGTTAAAATTAGATTTTCCATTTTCAAATACAAGTGGGTTGATGTCAATAGTGATGTGAAGATGGATGGGTTAGGATTTACATTAGTATATCTGAATAGTAGAAGTTTTGGGGATGAATCTTTTATTATGGAAGATCAGGCGAAAGAAGTGTTCTATATTACTGATCAGGCGAACAAAATATGGTCTGTAGCTCTCCAAGGACAAAGGGTCATTGATATTGATGAGAAAAGCCGCTCAAATTATGATCTTCTTGAGACTCCTTCTTTTCCAGGGGTCTACCAGAATTAAATGAAGAAGATGAAGTAGATAATCAGCACAACACAAGAAATGATCATCATGAGGGAATATGGGAGGGTTTCTCTTTATGATACTACTTTGAAAGTTAGCTAGCTAAAATAATTATGATTATGATTTAATCAGAATAATATATAAGGCCATGATATTTTATAGTCTTCTCATGTTATAGCTTAAGGATTTATCTTTCTTTGTTGTCGTTATAGGAAAATGATGGATCCCTAGCGTCCTAGTGTAGAGGATCAGCCACCTTGTTCTCCTCAGAGTCAGCCAGCTAGTATTAATCAGAGCAAGCCAAGCAATGCTCTGAGCCAGGATCACAGTGAGCCCAGTAACAAGTCTATACAAAGGGGTAGATGTGGCACACGATTAACAGAAATTCCCTCAGTCAGAGTACAGGGCAAAAGATACCGATTGAATTTGATAGCTATTGGAAACCAATCAGGCCTAATGCAAGCAGATATAAGAGTTTTGTCGGTCTCCTTGCACGCAACAAGCCTAGCATCTTGATAGAGGAGTGGATAAATGTAGATAAAAAGGTAAAGCAACATATTTGGGACATTATCCAGGTATATAATTCTCTTCTGCGTGTAATGATTGTCAAATATGTCACAAATTTGTCACTTACTCCTTTAATGCATGCATTACAGCTCACCTACGACGTTCCTCAGAGTGAGATATTGTACAACAAGACAATGACGTATTGTTATGAGTGCTGGAGCAAGTTTAAGACAAATTTGGCCAACAATTACATTCATATCGAGGTGAAAGATGGTAAGCCTCATCCTAATCCGTGTAATAAGTATACATATATTGATAAAGTGACTTGGCAAGAATTTGGTTAGGCTTTGGACTACTCCAGAATCTTTGGTTAGTTGACTTATTTTTCATTTTTGTACTTATCAATTATCTTAATTGATTGTAACCTTTTTCTTTTGTTTAACTTCTTATTAGCAGGAAAAAAGGCTAAAAGCATAAGAGAGTGGTAGAAAGAATGATTGCCCTCATACAATATCTCATGGGGGTTATGCAAAGGCTGAAAAAGACTTGTTGGCGGCTAAATGGAAGAGATTGGAAGAAGTATCTCAATCTGATCCTTCTGTTCTTCTTTCTCTACTATCTCTAATTCGTCATGAATGAAAATGGTTGTTTGCTCACCAAAAGTGGAATGGGTCTTATACGAGTGAAAAATCTCATATAGTTGGTGAAAAAATTATAAGTATATATCGTTGTCATTATTAATTACATAAGAAACATATTTCATTACTTATGGTTGTTATTTTGTATTATCTTACAGGAGGAACTTAGAAAAAAAACAAGCCAAGGGATCTTTTAGGTCGGAGGGCAGGAATGATATTCTGACTGTTGCTACTGGCAAACATGAGCATCTAGGTCATGTCAGGAGAGTTGGAGGAGGGGTAGGGATAAGGGATTACTTTAGAGCTCTCGTACGCCATTCCTCAAGTATTGTGACTAGTCAGGAATTAGAGACTATGTTGGCCACTGCAAGAGCAGGTGGCTGAAGCATCATTTGATACACTGCTAGAAACCCGGTAGAGCAAGATAAAAGAGGAAATGATAGTGTTTATGAGCTCAAGACAAGATACCAGTACTCCCCAGCCACAATCGCTTGATTCTAATAAGTAGAGCATTAAAGGGAGTTGTTACAACATCGGCCAGTCATCAGTGGGTCCTGCAAGAGAAATTGCTGAGCCTTATGACATTTTTATCGAGGATCCTCTGAGACTGTTAGTTGCATGAGGGAGAGTGTATAACTTGGGATCAACTATCCACCACCAACAAATGAAAGATGATCAAGTTAGAGTGTCAGTTGAAAAGGTGATCATTACAGATGCACCTGTCCCTATCCCTTCTGAAGATTTCAAAATTGTAAGCGATGTCCTGGGTACGTTCATCTTATGGCCAAAGAACCTTGTTTCTATGATTCTGATGGCATATAATACATCCTTTCAAACAAGAGATTGGCCTATGGACTCAGTTGTTGGCAAGTTACGGGTGACATACTATCTTGGGAGGGATGATTTAATGTTCCTGGTAGCTCCTAGACAAAATCTTATGATTGGGATTGTCCAACTGTTCTTAATGTAAGTATCTTTTTCAATTTAAAGTAAATATTTTAAAAATTGCACTGTTTACCTTTGATTTGTGTGCTTGCATTATTGTAGGTACATGCATCATAGGTTGGTCTCCTCTGGCAAAAGCGATAAATTTGGATTCTTAAGCAAAGCTCAAATCTAAGAGAAAGGGACCACTGCTGCTATCAGACATACATACTTTTCAGAGAGGCTTAGTGAAACCGCAACTGAGTGTTTCTTGGCTCCATATGTGCATGGGTAAGAAACAAACTTATACTTTATAATATATATACGCTTTATGTTTGCTTAATATTCTTCTCTGTTTTTTCAGTGATTATTGGCAGTTAGTTCTTTTATGTAAGAGTAGTTACACTGTCATGCTCTTATGCTCCCTCCACTTCAAACCAGGGAATGATTTGAAAAAGACCATGAACTTATAATTTTCCTTGCACTATTACCTTTTGTGTCAAAGTTTATGGAATTTGTGTAAAATAAGTAACCTTTATGATTTGGACTATTGATAGGGCTATGCGGACATTCCTACATACTGCTTGTGGTAATCATGTTCATGACTTAAAAGACCCTACATAGATCATGCCAAAGGTTAGTACATATTGGTTTGTTTAAAGAATGTAATAAGCCATGCCTTTATACTTGTTTTAATGATATAATGTTCTTTTTCAAAGCCGTAGGCAACCACAGGGGTCCAACTTATATGGTTTTTATGTCTTGAGACACATTTACAATATTATCACTCTTGGCACGATTGATTTTACTAAAGAGGTAAATTTATATTTTAGAACTTTTGTATTACGTTATTGTTTTTAAGTTACCAAGTTAATGTTTTGTCTGGTTTTGGTGTTACAAATGTTTGATCTTGCAGATCCCTTTTCTGAAGAAGATATTGATTTCATCTACAGATGTTGTGCTGAATTCATCTATAAGCTTTTATAAAAATAGTGGGTTTTTGAATCCAACATTACATTATACATTGTTCTTATACGTATTGCGTGATCCTGCTGTAAGAATTTCTAACTGGGATTATGTATCTATGTAGGATAATTTCTGGGATATGGGTGATACAGGCATGGGATTTGACAGATTGACCTCTGTACTTTTTCTTTCCTTTGTATTCTATCAAACTGAGGAATTTCTGTTGTTGCTTGTATCAACCTTGAATTTTATTGTTGCCATTGTCATTCAAAGGTTTCCATCAATTTCTGAGAAAATTTGTCTGTTTGGACATTCCTTCATATTGTATTCTGAAATCGATTCATAAGCTGTGTTTTAGTTTTAGACAGTTGTTGAGTGCATTTTGGAGTTCTGGAATCTAATTTAAGCTTATTGCTTGAATTGTCCACATTGAAATGATTGTCAACCCATATATATGAATTAATATTGTTGCAATTTGCAAAAATCGGATGCTATCCAGTGGAAATTCATTATTGTTTATTTTGATCTTGAACCTTGATATCTTACAACATTTCACTGATTGTTAGCTAAATAATTTGATTTGTGGCTCAAAATTAAGTATTCTACACTTACCATTTGTTAGAAGTTGATTTAAAGTCACCTATACACCTTCATTTCTGCTTGTTGTTGATCTTCCTACTGTCATTGCTTCTATGAAATATGTGTTACGTTGCTTTTATGGAATCTGGGATAGATGTTGAAATGGCTTGCTGGCCTGGGTAGGGTTAATTGTAAGGGGGATGTTTTAAAAAAAATATAACTTTAAGACAAGTTGTGGCTACAACTGGTCTTAAAGGTATGACCTTTTAGACCGGTTGTAGGTACAACCGGTCTTAAAGGTATACCCTTTAAGACCACAACCGGTCTTAAAGGTAGACTTTTTAGACCGGTTGTCACACAACCGGTCTAAAAAGTAACAGACTTTTTAGACCAGCTGTAACATGACTTAATCTACAACCGGTCTAAAAAATCTTTTTTCTACTAGTGTTCATTCCAACCTTATTGCCCACCACACTTACCCTATAGATCGTACCATGAGTGTTCTCTGCCACTATACAACTCATAGTATGAGCCTCATTCTAATCCTCCACCATATAACCGTATGTCATATCATGAACCTCCTCCTTCATGCCATTCCACTTTCCAACCATGCCATCCACCTCATGAGTCTATCTACCCACCATTTCAACAATCTTATAGACCTTATTCCCAACCATGTGTGCCAAACCAAGAACCTACTATTAGTGAAGTCATTAGAGAATTCCAAAATCCAATGACTCGACTACAAATGAGGAGCGGTCACACAAGGACACCTTTGCCAATCGCATGGCATCTATAATGAGATCAATGGAATAACAAGAATGTGCGAGATTGCCCAAGGACATTGAGCGTCTCACTCAACCATCAAAAGAAGCGAAGAGATTGAATAAAGAAAATGAGAAGTTTGAGAAAGCAATGGAGTGGCTTCAGCAAAAAACTTCTAAGTGCAACACTCCACAAGAGACTCTTCCTCTATTGCTTACATGTAATTCACCAACTCAAGCCAAGAAAGTCAAGAAGGTGTGATTCCAACTTCCAGAGCAGTCTTCCTCTCCTATGGAGGAGGAACAAGGAGTCCAAGTTCAAGAGTCATATGCCACTTGAAATAGCCCTTTAGTCACCTCGAGGTTATCAAGAATAAAACTGAATTAATACAATATAGTGCACAACTCGGGTCATTTCACTTTGAGGACCTGATTATGAAACTAATTCCTAGTAAACTAAGTAATTACAATGCAAAATTGATAGAGGTAAAACATGATTAATTGATTTTCAAAACTATGAATTGAATGTAATTTAAAATATAAATTTTTGGGATTTTCAAATAAGGAGGAATAGAAATGGGTTAGTAATGGAAGTGATGAAGATGCTCTTGGAAATAGTTTTCAATGGCTATCCTTTCTCAATTAAAATATTTAGGGAGTTAATACACTAAGCTTCTAATATTCCAAACCTCATTAACCAATGAGTCTAACATCACAAGAAAGGAACCCCTACCCTTGAAATGCTATTAAGCCCTCTTAGTGTAATGAGTTCTCTAAGTTTCCTAAAATACCAAACCTCAATTACCATTGAGTCTAATGCTTAAACTCATGAACCCATTCATTTAAGCATTATTAAAATCCCTTAGAGAGTGATTATGGAATAAACAATGCATTTAGGTTCAATTACGATTCCAATTCAATCAAACTATCTAACAATACTATGTTAAATAGACAGAAAACAATAGAATCATAGATAAACATATATATAACCATATATATTGATGAGTACAAATCCTCATTACAAATTCCAAATCACAAGAACTCAATCCATAAAATAAAACTTAACTAAAATCTTAGTCTCAATATATAAATGAATTATTAAACCTAAAAAAGCACAAATATAATGAGCTATGGGAATTTAAACTCCTCTTTGAAGCTCATGTGAGCTGAAGTCATCTCTAATTCAGCTTCAAGAGCACAAAATTACCTAGCCAATCATGATAATAATTTCAAGAAACACAATCACATTTTGAATCAAACACCCAGCCATAAAATCATATATTAAAAATGACAAATCAGCACTTAACCAATTAAACATTAGGGCTAGATTTGAATTTAGAAGCAGAACAGAGGAAGCCATAGTTGTAATGAGTTCAGATGCAGAAGGAGTCACAGCCTGCAAAATAATGGAAATAGAGGAACCATCATCTGGATGAGAGAAGTAGCTGGCGGTGAAGCTAATTGACAATGAAAGACAGTGGTGGTGGTGGATTGAAACAAGCTCTCTGATTGCCTCTCTCTCTCTGCGCTCTCAATCTTCCTTGTGGCATCCAGATTCGCAGCTGAAGCTCTACCTGCAGTAAAGCTTCCCTCTCAGCTCACCACTTGCAGCTGCTCCTTCTCAGCTCACCACTCGCGACAACTCTCTAAATTTTGTTCTGTCTCCCCTGTGGCGTTTTTGGTTCTATCTCGAGCTTGGAGGTCTCATTGATGGTGGAGAGGAGTTGCTGCTCCACCGCCGGCGACGATGGTGATAAGGGTGTGAATCACTAGCAACAGAGGAGGTAATCCTCGGTGATGTTGTTCAAAGTAAAGATATTCCTTTTCTGGTTCATCCGCCACTGTGATCTCTGTTTCGTGAAGCTCTCTCCTATCATTGCCCTCAGCTCCTTAATACAAAAAATATGACCTAATGCATATTGAACAAAACGCAGTGTTTCAATGGGATTAATTTATCATTTTCCAAATTCATGAGATCAAAATGTGATTCCTGAAATTCACACCCCAAATTGCCATTTTTAGATTTAATCCAAATTTTCAAATATTTTCAATTGAAAACAATTTAACCAACATCAAATATTCTCAGAAAATCAATAGTTAAGAGTAATTAAAACTATTTTGACAATTTTGCCCTTAATATATTTACTCTTAATGCCAATTTAATCACAAAAAATGCATTTTAAGCTCTATAAGTATGACAAAATCCTCAAAAAAAGTATAAAATATATAATAAAATTGGAATTTGTCAATTCCCCTACACTTAGCCTTTTGCACTCCTAGGAAAAATAAAACCAATGTTTCCAAAAATATGCCCAATGTTGTAATCATCAAGTACTTCAAGAATACAATTACATAATGATTGAATAACCACAATCCTAAATCCATCAAAGCTCATGGAATTTTTAGTGCAAATTAATCAACTTGAACACATAACGAAGAAAGATAGGCATGATAGAGTTCTCAAGGGAATAAGTGTTTCTCTCATCTCCCAAATCATAGGGAATTTCACTCCACTCACCTATTCTAGCATCTACCATAGGCTTGTAAAAGTTTTACTATCTCTACCACTAGTTTGTGAAGAATCCATAGTCACGGGGACTTCTTAGGGTTGTAATGTTGAAAAAGGCTAAATAGAATGGAAAATGCAACAAAATACTATGCTTGTACCAAATACATTGATAGATCACTTAGCACTATTCAACTAAGCTTAATTCAATTATTTTTCTATAGTGCATTATTTGTTTATTTGAAATTTCCTCTTTTTTTCACTATTCATAGTTTTTTTCTTTTTCTTTTTGCTTTTCCTTCTTTTGACTATTCACATGAGACTTTTCTTTTTCACATATGCAATAATACTTTTTTTTAATCATAGCGTTAGTAAGAATTTGATAGAGGATACAAACATAGCATTTGTATAATGAAAAAGAAATGAAAGTGAAGGCTCAAGGGGGTAAACAAAGATAAATTATGGATGGTTTGTGTTTGGGTAAATGGGTAATAAAATGAATGCCCTTATCATACTACAAATCCAAGGCATTAATGAGCTTTAAAAAAAGAACTTAGATAAGTTCTAGTAATTAACTACAGGATAGGTGAATACACACACATGATGAGAAAATAGAATCAAGGCTCAAGAATCTTCCAACAAGGCTTTTCTCTACCATATAAACTTCCTAAAATCAAGCTAGGTATACAAATTAGTAAATTTGCACTAAAGACACTCCAATCACTCAATTGATCAAGCAAAGGGATTACTCAAGCTTAATGTAATTATACTTGGAAATGCTTGACTTTCACAATCATCATTTAAATTTTCATAAAAACATGCCAAAGAGTTGCATTAAGAAAGTGACAAATAGGGGTCCATTAAGCACTTCACAAAACCAATTCTCAAGTTCAAATTTTTTTCAATTTTTCTCAAATTTCATGAACCAATTGTGGCTATACATTTTGGCTAGAGCAATCCCTCCCCATACTTAATCTTTACATTGTCCTCAATGTAAACAACAAATAGGAACTAACTTGACTTGTTTCTTTGGTGAAGTAGTAAGTTGAAAAGTCCAATTCAAGATTGAAGCACAACACTTCAACAATCACCATGAGGGGAAGAAGAAAGAAACAAGTGAAGTGAGTTTAACAATGAAGTTCAAAATGTAGTAAAGATTAAGAGCAAAATGAGAATAGTATATGAACATGGAGCATTTATTTACTTCCTAGAAAAAGAAAAACAAAGAAGTCTACCTTTTACTAATGGCTTTGTCTCCCCCACACTTATTTTTTTCACATAACAATTAAGCTCAAGATACATATAAAAATGAGAAGAAAGCAATAGGGAAAGAGACAACCTGATACTTAAATCTCCATAGACTCTTGTATGAGAAGTTCTCATCTTGGATGAGAAACTTGAATTTCCTTTTTCTACCCACTTCTCCTAGAATATACTCTTTTGGTAGTGTATATTTCTACAAAAGAAACACCATACCATCAGCAGTATCTAGTCTAGAAATAAATACATAGAGAGATCTAAAATAAAACATAGGCATTGTAGGAACAAGATTCTCCAAGTAAACTTCACAGCCAAGAAAGTCAATTTGGTTCCCTTCAGTACGAACTGAATAAGTGGTCACATTTTTAAAATCCTCTTGTGCTTGTAATGGGGAAAATGCAGAATCCAACTTAGTGTTGGAGTGCACTACATCACTTTGCAATCACAAGAGTTGGGAGGTAAAAGAGTGGAAGAAGAATGAGAATTGATCAAGCTATCACCACCTAAAATTTCAAAACAAGTATTTTCATTTTCTATATCAGGTGGCAAATTGCAAGAAAGAACTAAGTGGAAAGATTCATTTTCATTTACAATTTTACCATTCAAAGCCGTTGAATCTTTCCTTAGTGAACTACCTGAAACATGTGATTCAGAGGGATCAAAAGTTGCACAATTGTCAAGCCCTTTATCAAGTGTAGCATGCACGTTAATGTTATCAATTGAACTAGATGAAGAATCATGGTCATGCAAAGTAAAAAGCCAATTATCAATTTCCAAGCAATTAACACACATCATTTCTCTTTCACATGAACAAACAAAAGAAGAATGCATGCAAGAGGGAAAAATGAGTTCTTTATCAAGTACAATAGCATCATAAAATTCCAAATCATGCTTACCAATACTTGAAAGAGAAGAATATGAATCATCAACAGAGATAGTACAAGTAACATCATCAACTACACAACTACCATTAGACACATCATAGTGAGCATTATCAACATCAAGCATTTGAGGGGATCCAGCTACAATTTCATCAACGACCTCATCATCACTCACATTATCAAGAATAGTAGCAAGACGAGGGTCAACATTTTCAAGAAGAGAAAGAATATTACCATTGTTTGAATATGACTCCTTTAGTAGTTAAGAAAGCACTTGCATCATTTCTACATCTTGTGTGGGTATAGGTACTTGAAGTTTGAAATCTTCCACTTGAGAATTGACATTAGGCTGTTGATTTTGGACTCCTTGTTCATCTTCTTATAGGTCTTGGGGCTAAGGGGTTCCATCTTTACCTCCCATCTTTACCCATAGCATATAAGCATAGTATGTCTTAAAAAACTCATCAATGTCTTCTAATTACTCTTCTATCTCCCTAGAGCTTCCAATTGTTCCTTGATGCAAGAGTAACTGAAGGTATTGCTCTTGGAGTATATCACACTTCCTTGTTAAGGCACTTGTTAGGGACTCCATGTTGTAGAATGAGGTAGAGGTTCAAAATAGGGTGAAGGAGAAGGTATATGAAGTGGTGGGTGACTCGATTGGAATGAAGGATGGTATGGGAGGTGAGAGGGTTGATGATATGTTTGAAATGGAGGTGGGTGGTATGGTTCCTGTTTGTATAGTGGAGAGGAAAATGAAGGTTCATAGGATGGTTCATTAGGGAGGTAATCAATAAAATTGGTGTATAGGTAATAGGGAAGGGATTGTGTATATGATGGTTTTGAGAATTTCTAAGACAAGGCCTCTCATTTTCAAACCTATATGAACATTCATGTGCTTGAGGTATAGAAGGTTGCACTCTAGCATAGTGCATTTGGGAATCCAAAATCCTTCTGACATTTTCCGCCTGAGACTGGATAAGATCCCATTTTTGTTCCAATTTGTGAAGTCTTTGAGAAGATGTCTCCTCTATGAAAGTGTTATACCCTCAATCTATGGACTCTTTCCAATTTTCACAAAGTCATATAAGAAACTGCAGTAGGCTCATGCACACATCAGCTCAAAGGAAATTTCCCCAAGTAAGATCAATACCAAAAGAATATAGTCCAGTAAGTTCAAGTTCTAGCTAACAGAGTCAAGTAAGCTCAAGTTTCCACAAGTTTTAGATGCAATACCTTTCAAGTTTCTCAACTTTTATCACCAAGCATCTATCACGTAGTCTACAATAAAGTTCCAAAGACTATAAAAATAAAAACACAATAAAATCAAGTGAAACCTAAAGCCAAATTAAGCTAAATCCTAGAAAAATGGAAACAAAGATTTTTGTTTGGTTTTTTTAAAAAAATGAAAGCAAAATGGTATGCTAAAGAAAACATGCAAAATGAAAAACTAACAAAAATGCAACCTAAATTATGAATAAATATGAAAACACTAGGTCAAAAGTACTTGACATTTAGTTACTAGGAAACCAATTTCTTGGCTCCCCAGCAATGACGCCACTTGAAATAGCCCTTTAGTCACCTTGGGGTTATCAAGAATAAAACTGAATTAATGCAATATAGTGTACAACTCGGGTCATTTCACTTTGACGAGCGATTATGAAACTAATTCCTAGTAAACTAAGCAATTACAATGCAAAATTGATAGGAGTGGAGCATGATTAATTGATTTTCAAAACTATGAGTTGAATGTAATTTAAAATATAAATTTTTGGGATTTTCAAATAAGGAGGAATGGAAATGGTTTAGTAATGCAAGTAATGAAGATACTCTTAGAAATGGTTTTCAATAGCTATCCTTGCTCAATTAAAATATTTAGGGAGTTAATACACTAAGCTTCTAAAATTCCAAACCTCATTAACCAATGAGTCTAACATCACTAGAGAGGAACCCCTACCCTTGAAATGCTATTAAGCCCTCTTAGTGTAATGAGTTCTCTAAGTTTCCTAAAATACCAAACCTCAATTACCATAGAGTCTAATGCTTAAACTCATGAACCTATTCATTTAAGCATTATTAAAATCCCTTAGAGAGTGATTATGGAATAAACAATGCATTTAGGTTTAACTACAATTCCAATTCAATCAAACTATCCAATAATACCATGTTAAATAAATAGAAAGCAATAGAATCATAGATAAACAAATATATAATCATATATATTAATGAGTACAAATCCTTATTACAAATTCCAAATCACAAGAACTCAATCCATAAAATAAAACTTAACTCAAATCATAGCCTCAATATATAAATGAATTCTTAAACCTAAGAAATCACAAATATAATAAGCTATGGGTAATTTAAACCCCCCTTTGAAGCACATGTGAGCTCAAGTAATCTCCAATTCATCTCCAAGAGCATGAAATTACCTAGCCATTCATGAGAATAACTTTAAGAAACCCAATCATATTTTGAATCAAACGCCCAGCCATAAAATCATATATTAAAAATGACAATTCAGCACTTAATCAATTAAACTTTGGGGCTAGATTTGAATTCAGAAGCAGAACAAGGGAAGACACAGTTGTAATGAGTTTAAATGCAGAAGGAGTTGTAGCCTGGAAAATAATGGAAACAGAGGAACCACAGTCTGGATGAGAGAAGTAGCTGGCGATGAAGCTGATCGACAATGAAAGGCGGTGTGGTGGTGGACTGTAACAAGCTCTCTGATTGCCTCTCTCTCTCTCTTTCTCCCTCTACGCTCTCAGTCTTCCTCGCGACGTCTAGATTCATTGCTGAAGCTCTACCTGCAGCTGAACTTCCCTCTTAGCTCATCACTTGCAGTTGCTCCCTCCCAGCTTACTACTCCCGACAACTCTCTAAATTTTGTTCTGGCTCCTTTGTGGCATTTGTGGTTCTATCTCAAGCTTGGAGGTCTCGCCAATGGTGGAGAGAAGTTGCAGCTCCGCCTCCGGTGACTTATAAATAAAATATTTGCATATTTAGTTTCCGTTATATGATGATTTTGTGGATGATATTTGAGCTCAATTTAATAAATTTTGGTGTAATTAATTAATAAATAATGATTTTGGCATGAAATAGAATTTATTGAAAAATACTAAATTAGACCCTCTTTCAATTTTCAGGCAATATCTAGAGCTCTAGAAAGAGTTCTATCTCCAAGGGTTTCAAATTTTGCTTAGGAGTTCTATATATGGATAAAAAGCTAAGAAAGAGTTCTACAACTTTTTTATTGAGACTAAAACCCAGTTCTATCTCCAAGGGTTTCGAATTTTGCTTTGGAGTTGAGAGCGGGAATCATCTACCACATTTCATCTACCACTTCATCTTCTTTTTCATCTACTACTTCTTCTACCACATTTCATTTACCACTTCATCTACCCTCTCCATTCTTCCCTATATATAGCCACCCTCTCCTTTATATTTTACACAACCATTTCATATCCATTACTCTCCTCTCTTCCCCACTTACACAACTATTTCATATCCATTTCTTTCCTCTCTTCTCCACATATACAATCTTAGAGTAGTTTCATCCATTGTATTTAATTCCTACATGCCTTCTACATGGAAGGCTTAGGTAGTCCTCCTTTATGGATGGTATAGGTTGCCACTTATATGGAAGGTTTTACCTCCTAAAGGGATGACTAGATTTTCTCCATCTTCATGCATATAGTTGTTGTATATTTATGTTTTAGAATTTAATAAGTAAGTTGTATGCAATGTTAATTTATTTTGGTTTTGTTTTTAATTTCATCATGTGTTAAATTTCTATTTTCCTAGGGTGATGATGTAGCTTACTAATGACAGATTGAATCTTAACTTATTAAATCTAGTTTTAATTTTTCTTCATTATTCAGTTTTAATTATTGTTCTTAATGGTTTTGATTGATTGGCCATCTTTTAAATGATTTCAATATGCATGTTGAGAACAGAAGGAGATGCATGTGTGGAGATCATATAATTAAAACCATAACTTGCATATGAAATAGGAATATATTCATGAGTTGTGTAGTCTTACTGAGTTCCATAAATCTTAATGCATAATTAATTGTTTAAATTCATATAGGAATATATTGGATTGGCAATTAATTATAGAATTGCTTGACCTTGGAAGAGGCTAGTAATTAAATTAGGGAAACTCGACTATCAATTATGTGGAATAAATTGGGCTAGAATATATAGGTGATTCAATCCAAAATTTGCTAAGTGAAATCTAATCCCTAGGACGTTTTCTCATAATTGTTTCATATCATTCGCATTCATATTTAATCATTTTTTATTTTGACTCTCAATCACCAACTATTCGATCAACTAAATAGAATTAAAATTACCCATTTTGGTACTTAGTGATCAATCCTCATGGGAACGATACTCTACTCACTTCTATGTTACTTGTTTACGACAGCGTACACTTACACTATTTAATGGATCATTTTCACTCATAACAAGTTTTTGGCGTTGTTGTCGGGGATCTGACGTTAAAAGACCCTATTTGCCAGTTTATAAGAAAACTGGATGGGAAGCAAATCCTCGATTTATAGAAAGCTTTTAAGCCATTACTGGACGTAAAACCAGAGGAAGATATGAGCCAAAATCACAACTACTGTACATAATCATACTTTTATCTAATCAGTCTTATCTTTTCAGCATCTTTTGTCTAATCTATTTTAGTCTTTCAATAATTTTTGACTTTCTTTCCTCTTTTTGTTAATTTCTTCACGCAAAATATGCTGGTTATTCATGTCAGAAAATTTTCAAACTTCTTTGAAAAATGCTTGATTTGTATGATTTTGTTGTCTCTGTTTTAGTATTATATATATGCACTCTTTCACTTATAAATATACATACTTCCACTTGTAAATATGCAGTCTTCCACTCGTAAGCACAATTGGTCCGAGAGAAAAGAAGAGAAAAAGGGTATCACACTAAAATGTAGGTTTAAATCTATCTGCATTTTTAGTGAAACTGATGAGGGAAAGAGTGGAGAGTTTCTAACTACAGCAAAATAACTAGGAAATGCATTAGCTGCTCGAAAGATAATTTTGTATACGGGGGAGTCATCCAGGGCCTAAGGGGAAGTGTGGCTATTACTGCAACCATTAATGGAAGCAAGGGTTTGAGTGTAAAAGTAAAGGAGTTAGTTGGACATATTTTTTCCTTAAGACAGGAGTTACAGGTTTCCAACTTGCCGAAACATATGGGACGTATGTTCTACAGGGCTAAAGCTTTTATCGCTCTACCCGGTGGTTTGGAAACATTGGATTGGATTTCCAGCATCGCATATTAGGCTAAGTTAAACTTTCACAAAAAGCCATTAGGATTGTTAAATGTTAATGGTTTTTATGATGATTTTTTGTTTTTTTATCATGCTATGGAAACATGATTCATACCCCAAACGACTCGCCATTCCATAATTTCTGCCCCAACTGCTGATCAGCTGATCGATTAATTGCAAACCTATGAACCTAAACCAGATATACTAATCAAGCAAATAGGTGGGTAATCTTCATATAGCAGTCAAAAGCAGGATCCAGATACCACTCTTCGGTTGTAACTTTCCTTAATCTCTTGGTTTTACTCTTAGCATTTTGGTTTTACTTTATTGTGTGTTTATGTTTAAAAAAAACTTTCTCTAAGTTCTAGAAGATATTAGAGACAATGTCTGATTTAGGTGAGGGGAGGAGGAAAAAATTTTTTTTAGTTAGTTAGTAAAACCATTAGATGTATGGGGTGTGGAAAAAAATGGCAGAGCAAGGAGTTATTCTTAACTCCTGAGATGCATTTTATTAGTTGCATGCTTTTATTTTTTTAAAAAAAAGAGAGTAAAAGTAAAAAAAAAATCATCATGTTTAAGTGCTTTGTAATGATCTTAAGAAGTATATAAGATTTGAGTATGGATCAATTGAATTTAGATATTTCATAGCATGAATGAACAAGTGATTGTTGCTATTGGTGATGAATTTTGAGATTGAATGAGCTGAGTTTGAAAGCCCTTAACCGTGAGCTTTTAAGCCTATAATGATTATTTCTCTTGTGTGTGGTATTCACCTATTAAGTTGTCACTATAGAACTTGCTTTAAATCTAGTTGAAATTACATGTCACATGCACATTCAAAAATGATAAAGGTATTCATTTTGTTTAGCCAGAGCCAAATAACCAACCTTGCAATTATACCGTTGATAAGCCCCTTTGAGCCTAATTGATTGTTTCTTTGTTCTCAACCTATTAATATATGCTTTAATGATATATCAAGTGCTTTTACCTAATTCGGACGAATAGTAGAGCATTTGAAATTTTTGTAAAATAGCCTTTTAACAAGTGTGGGGGTGTATGTATCATTAACTTTAGAGTTGCAAAAAACAAATAGTATAAAAAAATGAAAGAAAAAAGAAATTTTTTTTGAGTATTCGAATTGTGGGTTGTTGTGATGAAATAGATTTATTTAGAAGCTGACCCATTTTTTAATTGTTCTATTAATTTTTAAAATTTAGCCATTCAAATCACGTTTTACATTCCTTTTACCTTAACCACATTACAACCCTTAATAAGTCCTTTTGATTTGAATTATGCATGTGAATTAGGTAGTGGAGATTGAGATTTTTAGCAAACCTATGGTAGTGCATTTTTTTTGGTTGAATTCGAGTGAAACACTTACCCTTAAACACTTGAGAGATTGGGAGAATGAGTAACAATTATGAACTCGGTTTATTCATTTTCAAATAAAATTACCAGTTTATATTTTTGTTGATTCATGAATACTATGATCTCTTTATTTTTCAATTGTATTATTGCTTATGACATTACACTTCTAATTTTGTTAGCACTAATTAGTCACTCCTTGTCCGAGGATGTCCAAGAGCTAAGTGTGGGGGAATTTGATAAGTAAAATATTTGCATATTTATTTTCCCTTATATGATGATTTTGTGGATGATATTTGAGCTCAATTTAATAAATTAGGGTACAATTAATAAATAAATAATGATTTTGGCATGAAATAGAATTTCTTGAAAAAAATACTAAATTAGACCCTCTTTTAGTTTTCAGGCAATATCTGGAGCTCTAGATGTCAGATTGGGACGTTCTATATATGGATAAAAAGCTAAGAAAGAGCTCTACAACTTTTATATTGAGACCAAAACCCAGTTCTATCTCCAAGGATTTAAAATTTTACTTGGAATTTGAGAGCGGGAATCATCTACCATTCCATCTTCCACATTTCATCTACCACTTCATCTTCCTTTTCATCTACTCCTTCATTTACCACATTTTATCTACCACTTCATCTACCCTCTCCATTCTTCACTATATATAGCCACCCTCTCCTTCACATTTTACACAACCATTTCATATCCATTACTCCCCTTTCTTCCCCACTTACATAACCATTTCATATCCATTACTATCCTCTCTTCTCCACATACAACATCTTAGAGTAGTTAAGTGCATTGTATTTACTTCCTGTATGCCTCCTACATGGAAGGCTTAGGTAGTCCTCCTTTATGGATGGTATAGGTTGCTACCTACATGGAAAGTTTTACCTCATAAAGGGACGGCTAGATTTTCTTCATTTTCATGCATCTAGTTGTTGTATATTTATGTTTTAGAATTTAATACTTAAGTTTTATGCAATGTTAATTTATTTTGGTTTTGTTTTTAATTTCATCATGTGTTAAATTTCTATTTTTCTAGGGTGATGATGTAGTTTACTAATGACGGATTGAATTTTAAGTTATTAAATCTAGTTTTAATTTTTCCTCCATTATTCAGTTTTTATTATTGTTCTTAATGCTTTTGATTGATTGACCATCTTTTAAATGATTTCAATATGCATGTTGAGACCGGAAGAAGATGCATGTGTGTAGATCATATAATTAAAACCATAACCTGCATATGAAATAGGAATATATTCATATGAGTTGTATAGTCTTACTGAGTAAATAAATCTTAATGCATTATTAATTGCTTAAATTCATATAGGAATATATTGGATTAGCAATTAATTATAGAATTGCTTGACCTTGGAAGAGGCTAGTAATTAAATTAGGGAAACTCGACTATCAATTATGTGGAATAAATTGAGCTAGAATATATAGGTGATTCAATCCGAAATTTGCTAAGTGAAATCTAATCGCTAGGACTTTTTCTTATAGTTGTTTCATATCATTTGCATTCGTATTTAATCATTTTTTATTTTGTACTCTCAATCACCAACTATTCGATCGATTAAATAAAATTAAAATTACCCATTTTGGTACTTAGTGATCAATCCTTGTAGGAACGATAGTCTACTCACTTCTATATTACTTGTTTATGCAGTGTACACTTGCACTATTTAATGGATCATTTTCACTTATAACGACGATGATGGTGATGATGGTGTGAGTTATCGGTACTGGAGGAGGTAATCCTCGATGATGTTGTTCAAAGTGAAGATATTCCTTTTCTGGTTCGTCCATCGCTGTGATCTCTATTTCATGAAGCTCTCTTCTATCATTGCCCTCAGCTCCTTTATACAAAAAATCTGACCTAATGCATATTGAACAAAACGCAGTGTTTCAATGGGATTAATTTGTCATTTTCCAAATTCATGGGACCAAAATGTGATTATTAAAATTCACATTCCAAATTGAGATTTTTAGATTTAATCCAAATTTTCAAATATTTTCAATTGAAAACAATTTAACCAACATCAAATATTCTCAGAGAATCAATGGTTAAGAGTAATTAAAACTATTTTGACAATTTTGCCCTTTATAGTCTCAATTTAATATATTTACTCTTAATGCTAATTTAATTACAAAGAATGGATTTTAAGCTCTATAAGGATGACAAAATCCTCAATTAAAGTATAAAAATATATAATAAAATTGGGATTTGTCACCACTTCACAAGTGAAAGATTTCAATCCTCCGATGACTATTCCCACACAAGAACAAGAAGTGACACAAGTTCACAAGAGCATTGAAGAGTCTTCTATACTATTTGGTAATGATCCTATCCTTATAGAATTCGACTCTCATACTAGTTTAATTGATTAAACAATTCATGAATTGAGTGATGATGAGGTGGATAAGGAAATTGTTGTTGAATCCCCTTAAAAGTTTGAAAATGTAATTGCTCATGTAACCCCCGTCATTATTAAGACCATGATTAGTGTTTAAACACATTTTATAATTGAATAAGAGATCGAGGGTAATTAAAAATTTTTCCAAAAACTTGTACAATACGATCTCCATTCATTTTATAAAAAAGCAATTTGCCTGTTCAGTTTGTCTCATACACAATATCAGAGTGCTAGCAAAATTCCCCACATTCACCCGAGATATATTCATAAATCAAGGGTTTTACAGGGCTTCATTTTCTATCTCAGTTTCCCACACCAGAGATTACACAATAACTATAAATATGTGGTCAATCCAATATATACAATTGTCCAAAATGATAACCAAAAACCAAAAGAAAACTAAGACTGCTACTGGTAATCTTAGTCATCCTTGTTCACTTACTTGCCTCTTGAACCACTTGCCCTGGCTAAAATTGTTAATTGGAAAGAGTGAAATTCAAAAGAATCCCAGTAGTAACATTTCACGTATATGATGCATGTAACACCCTGCCTTTAATCATGTAATTATAATTCGATATTAGGTAATGAAATTAGATTAGAGACCGTCGAATAGTTTAAAACTCATGAAAAATTCCCTTTAGTAGTAGGGACTTTACGAAATTTTCAAAACTTCATTCCTCTTCCAGTCTCAAGTTCAATTATCGAATATAATCACCTGTGCAGTTTATCTACATTTACGTATGACAGAGTGTATAACCAAAATCCCGGCAACCCCCGGGTTCAACTACATATATATAGTACCAAATCCTGATGAGGGAATTACAAGTTCAAGTATTCAAACTACTACAACTCAACGTTATACAGTAATCCCCAATTAAACGGTCTAACCAACATGTCCAAAATAAATGTCCCTACGGAACTCTACCCGCTCCGGGTCACGCGCTTCTCCTTGGAGCCACTCGCCCTGTCTGAAAGGTTAGTTCAAGGAAAGAATGAGATTCAAAAGAATCCCAGTAGTAACTGAACATTTATACCACATATAAGCACACAGCATGTAAGCAAATCATCATACAGCAGCAGCACATATCACACTCCACCCTTATCCCCTTTCTCCGTCGGGAAGGCACACAGTCCTAACCCGAACCGTTGCTAGCTACTCAGGGACTATTGGCGTGGCAGTGCATAAACATAGCCTTATAGCTCATACAACTATCCGGCTCTCACAAATGGCCCGTCGGCCTAACAAATCAGCCTTTCGGCTCACATAATCGCATATACCACACCTCATCCTCATCCCCTTTCTCTGCCGGGAAGGCACACTGCCTAAACCCGAACCGTTGTTAGCTACTCAGGGACTATCGGAATGACAGTGCTAACACAAATCCACAAATATCGCAGCATACGAATTCATTTCAAATCAACGATATAACACACATACAATGCATCATATATGGTACGAAAGAAAAGTCACTACCTGGTCCTTTCCTGATGGTTACTGGCACAGTAGGCTGACGAGGATAGCAGATGTCAAATCCTATAATCAAATAGGGACATTTGGTTAATTTCCTTTTCCAAGTTCTTAATTCAATAACACTCTAAGTTGGTATTCATTTGGACTCTTTAGATGGCCATTAAATGCCTAAACATATGCCTAAAGGGTTGGGATACCTATCCCCAAAGATTCCTCTTTAGAAAGCTAAACACTGATTTTTGGTCCCCTCACTCGAGCACAGAAGGCCGTGCTCGAGCATGACCCCCCATTCTCACTCGAGCACATGCGAGTGAGACGCAGGAAGTGCTTGCCCGAGAGCAACTCCCGTGACAATTCTACACTCTCACTCGAGCACAAGAGGCTGTGCTCGAGCAGAGACCTCAGAAGCACTCGAGCACCATGGAAGTGAGGCCTGCGAGTGACAACCCGAGAGCATCTCTCAACATCTTCCTCTACCCTCACTCGAGCACAAACACCTGTGCTCGAGCACTGACCCTCAGTGCTCTTGAGCACAAGGAAGTGAGGTCCAGCGAGTGTCTACCCGAGAGCAATCCAACTCCCAGGCAACAGATTCACTCGAGCACAAACACCAGTGCTCGAGTGATCTCCCAATGCTCGCGAGTGCCAGCGCACTCTTGGCAAACTGCCCAGGAGTGATAACTTGCAACGCTCACCCCCAGTGTTTTTATGCACCCTCACTCGAGCACACACATGCTCACTCGAGCATGTTCATCTTGTGCTCGAGTGAGACTCCTTCTCACTCGAGTGATACCCATCAGAAACCAGATCGCAGCAATTGGTAACTTCTCCAAAATTCACCAAATGAACTCCAATGGTTCTAAAACTTGTGTCAAAGCTCATTCTCACTTATTCCAACACAAGGAACCCATTGGCAATCAAAAACAACCCAAATTCAACTCAATCAACACATTCTCACTCTAAATCATAAAACCACCCAAAACCTCATTCTAACAAATTCCCTTATTCAACTTCAATTCAAATTCTAATCACTCCCAAGTGTCAAAACTGACCAAATGAACAGTGACACTCTAATCAAAACCTACCCTTCACTTAACATCATAATTAGGCTTAATTTCCAGAATTCTCATTGATTAGGCAAATATCATAATATATATACCAAAATTCATCACAAACCAACCTCTTAAACTTGCTGAAATCAACACCTTGATTCCACCAAATTTCAGATTTTGCCCAACAATCAAACACCACTTTTCACAAATCTGAAAACATAGCAAGGGAGCTCTTAACCATTTGAGTAATATCAATGAAGGTGAAGTGAGCATTTAGAGCCAAATACTCACCTAGAATGCAAGCCCTTTGTTTCTCTTTCTTGCTTAACTTCAGCGAAAATGGAGAGAATGGTGAGAGATGAGAGACATTGATTCATGACTCACACACACACACACAACCGACTTGAAAGGGAGAGAGGAAGAGTTTGAAAATGTTGACTCATCCAAAGGCTCACCTTTGGACACATGGCAACATCTCATCCTTCCTCCTATGAGTGCATATGAACTCATCCACACAAGATTCCACCCATCATTCATTCAATCCTAGCCATTGATCTTGATTACTAAGGGGGTTTTCTCTTCGGCAACTGACCAATCGATCGGTAAATTTACCGTTTTACCCCTGATTAATTCATTACTCATTAAATTATGAATAATTGTCTTCATTTCACATTGCACAACATATACTTCAAAAATGCTTATTTATCATTAATCACATCATTTGAAGTTATAAATCCTTGATTAAAATCTAGGATATTACAATGCATAATTAAACAAAGCATGTAAGCATATATCAAAAGTCAGCAACAAAGTATTCAAGGCCGGGCTAACCGCCACTTACCCAATCAGTAATATTCAAGGTTTGTTGTCATGCCCCGTAATCTCACCGCCCCGCAGGCACGGTCCTCCACCATAGGTTGATTGCCACATGTGGACGCAGGTCACAACTCACAAGGATTCAAGGTTGAGCTACCTGCCACTACTAAATCGATCATTCAATGATAAATACAAATAAGCAATGCATTAAACATGATATAGGAGACAGTGTCACTACCTTGGTCTTTCTGTTCTTGTTCAGGCACATGCCTTTTATGCTTCAGGCAAATATCAAATCCTATAGTTATAATTAAGGATGACAGGTTATCATTTATCCCCATACTCAATTGACTTCAAAACGCTTAGATTTGGTTATCATTAAAGTCCCTTAAGTAGCTATAAATGTCTCTAACAACAGCCCTAAAGGGTTGGAAGAACTATACCAAAGATCCCCTTTCAAAAGGAAAAGTACTGATTTTTAACTGATGCATTCGAGTGAAGGACGCCTCACTCGAGTGATGATGAGATTTGCACTCGAGTAATAGACACAACACTCAAGTGATAGCCTAACTCTCACTCGAGTCCTACAAGGTAAGATACAAAAAGTGTTTACCTGAGAGCAAAGAAAAGTTCTACATAAGAAGTGCACTCCAGCAGGGGCCTTGACACTTAATTGACAGCTTAACACCTACGAGTGCTAAGACACACTCTTGAAAAATGGCCGCGAGTGATATCTTGAGACGTGAGTTCATAGTGTCAAATACACATACACTCGAGTGAAACAAGATTCACTCTAGTGAGAGCTCATATCACTCACAAGTAAGACAATACACTTTTGCTTTATGCATAGGAGTGCAACAGAAAAACTGAAGGAAAAAGGGAACATACAATGTTGTACTCAAGTGAGATCTTAGAGCACTCGAGTGATGCTTATCAGAAGCCAAAACGAAGCAGAGTTTTCTTTTGATAGAATTTTTCCAATTTTAACCATGTGTTTCCAATGATCCCAAACTCTAATCCAAGGCTACTCCTACACAATTTTGCATAAGGAATCCAATGAACACATCAAAACTACCAAATTCTTATTCCATTATCATGCTTTGTTTTAGGCAACAACACAATGCCATTTCCCAACAACCTTCAAACTTCACAATTCATCCCAAATCAATTCTATCTGTCCAAGACAATCTTAGGACATCATTTCCATGACCACATTATACCAAACTCCTAATGACCCTTATTTTCAAAAATAGGGCAAAAATTCTAGAAATTATTGGCTTAATCAAATGCGACAAAACATAGATAGAAAGGCTTCTCTTACTCACCTTAACAACTTTCTCAATAGGGTTGCTTGCTTCTCCAACCACTAAATGAAGGTGAGAATGAGAGAGAAGAGTGAGGAAGAAGATGAAGAAATGATCACTCTTCTATGCCCATGCCCATTCAGCAAAAATGAGGGGAAGTGAGAGAGAGAGAAGGAAATATTAAAATATTCTATTTGTCTTTTCCCAACTACTCTAACCTTATATCAAATTGCCAAGTGTCCCATTTTCATTGGCTCTCATAAAGTAAGTAACTAATTAGTTACACTAACCACTCCATTAGCCATTTAGTCACACATCTTATTTCTTCTTAGTTAGTAATTAATTTCTCTATTAATCACTGACTAATTGGCCGATAATTTCCACTCTTTCAATTTTTCCCTTATTATGGCATATTTACCGAAATTGCCACAAAACTCATATTTTAATTATTTATTCTTCATCCATGCACCATTCCAATCATATTTAGCCCAAATAATTATTTATCACTTAATTATGCTAAAATACAGGGTGTTAGGCATTTCCAATAATTAACTCGGGACTTAAATCAACTTTAATTCACAAAATATTCTCAATAATTGTCATTAGCCCTTAATCAAAATTTAGGGCATTACAATTCTCCCCCTGTTCAATAAATTTCGTCCCTAAAATTTGTTACACATCTTGGGGGCATAAACTGAGGAAATCGCTTCTTCATGTCCGCTTCCCCTTCTGCTTCCCAAGTTGCTTCTCTTGGAGACATTCCCTTCCAGACCACCTTCACAAAATGGTAAGCTTTGATGCCTGAGCCACCGCTCTTCTCGATCAATTATTTGTTCTGGCTCTACCGCATAAGTGAAGTTATCCTGTAATTCAACATCTTCATATTCAATAATATGCTCAGGGTCTGGTTGGTACTTCTTTAACTGCAAGACATGGAATACATCGTGAAGTCTATTCAAATTCGGGGGTAGTGCTATCCGATATGCTACCTATATGATTCTTGCCAGAATCTCAAATGGACCAATATACCTGATCTCAGCTTTTCCGCTTGATTGCTCTCCCGATGCCTATGACTGGAAACACTCTCAAGAAAACATGATCCCCTACTTTAAACTCTAGAGGCCTTCTCCTTTTGTCAACATAGGTCTTTTGTTGACTCTGTGCTGTAAGGAGCCTCTTCCAGATGATTTTGATATTCTCAGACGTCTGATCAACAAGATTCGGCCCGTACAATTTCCTTTCAGACAACTCTATCTAGCACAACGGTGACTGACACTTCCTCCCATACAGTGCTTCATACGGAGCCATCTGAATGCTCGTATGATAGCTGTTGTTGTAGGTAAACTCGGCCAGTGGAAGAAAGTAGTCCCAATTTCCTTTGAAGTCTAAGACACACGCTGTAAGCATATCTTCAAGTGTCTGAATGGTCCTTTCCAACTTTCCGTCTGTTTGAGGATTGTAGGCAGTGCTAAACCTCAATTGCGTACCCACAGCTTCATGTAGAGCCCTCTAGAATCTCAAAGTAAAATGAGGATCTCTCTCGGAGATAATGTTCTTCGGTGTACCATGGAGTCTCACTGTCTCTTTGATGTATATTTTAGCCAGCTTATCAAGAGAATAGCTAGCATTAATCGGTATGAAGTGCACTGACTTCGTGAGTCGATCAACAATCACCTAGATCGTATCATAGCTTCTGATATTGGGCAAACCTACTACTAGATCCATGGTCACACTCTCCCACTCCCATTATAGAATTTTAGGACTCTGAAGCAATCCTTGCGGTCTCTGGTGTTCAATCTTCACTTTTTGACAGGTAAGACACTGAGCCACATACTTAGTCTCATCACTCTTCAACCCTGGCCACCAGTACATGGATTTCAAGTTGTGATACATCTTGGACATACCTAGGTGAAGAGTATACTGACTCTTTTGAGCCTCATCCAGAATTCTCTGTCTCAAGTCAACCTTCAGTGGAACATAGATTCTCTTTTGGTAACGAACTAGTCCACTAAGTGACAAATCATAATCCCAAGTCCCTCCTTGCTCAGTCATAACTTGGATAGACTGGGCTTGCTCATCTTGCATTGAGCCTCTTCAATTACAGTCCTCGGGTCATTCTCCCCTTGAACAATGCCATAACTGGCACATAGGATATCATTCGAGAGATTGAAGTCCCAAAAATCCTCTATTAATTTCCTTTCCTGGATCATCATCGTTGCTACTAGCACCGCCTTCCGACTAAGAGCATCTGTGATGACATTACCTTTACTTGGATGATATTTAATCTCCATATTGTAATCCTTCAGTAACTCCATCCACCGATGCTGTCTTATATTCAACTCTTTCTGATCATACAAGTATTGAAGACTCTTGTGGTCACAGTACAATTCCGCTATCACACCATACAGATAATGACGCCAAATCTTCAATGCAAACACTATTGCCGCTAGCTCTAGATCGTGAGTGGAATAATTTATCTCATGAGGCTTCAGCTGTAGAGAGGTCTAGGCCACCAATCGTCCCTACTACATTAGGACACACCCCAACCCCTGCTTACACGCATCACTGTACATAATGTAAGCCATACTGGGATAAGGTATAATCAGTACTGGTGTCATAGTCAACCTTACCTTCAGCTCCGTGAAACACTTTTCACAACATTCATCCTACAAAAATGGTTGATCCTTCCTCGTGAGCTTGGTCATCGGCAATGCAATCCAGGAGAAGTTCTTAATGAACCTCTGATAATAACCAGCAAGACCTAGAAAACTGTGAATCTCAGAGACAGTTTCTGGCCTCTTCCAGTCAGGTACTGCTTCCACTTTACTGGGATCTACCAAGACCCCTTCTCATGAGATTAGATGGCCAATAAATTTCACTTCCGTAAGCCAAAACTCATACTTGCTCAGCTTGGCATAGAGTTGCTTTTCTCACAAGATTCTCAACACAGTTCTCAAATCTGCTCATACTCTTCATTACTCTTAGAGTATATCAAGATATCGTCAATAAACACTACCACAAACTTATCAAGATACTGTCAGAAGATGCGATTCATATAATCCATGAATACCACCGGTGCATTAGTCAAACCAAAATGCATTACAAGGAACTTATAGTGCCCATACCTCATTCTGAAAGTAGTCTTCTGTATATCCGCCGCTTTCACTCTCAACTGATGATACCGTGACCTTAGATCAATCATGGAGAATACACACGAGACAGATAATTGATCTAACATGTCATCAATTCTCGAAAGTGGATAGTTGTTCTTAACAGTTATCTTGTTAAGTTCTCTATAATCTATACAAAGCCTTAAGCTTTCATTTTTCTTTTTGACAAACAATATCGGAGCTCCCTATGGTGACATATTGGGTCGGATGAACCCTTTCTCAACCAAATCTTCAATTTGTTTCTTCAACTCTGCCATTTCATTAGGGGCCATTCTATATGGGGCTTTGGATATAGACCCAGCTCCAAGCACTATCTCAATTGGAAATTCCACTTCCTTTTTCGGAGGCAATCGCCGAGATTGTCCGGAAACACCACAGGGAATTCTTTTACTACAGGTATACTCTATAGAGTTTTGTTTAACTCTCCTTGGACAGAAAAGAACACCATATACCCTTGGCATCCCTTTTTCAAACATTCCTCGGCTTTAGCCATAGAGAGGAAATTCAAACTACTAGTAACACTATCATCCCTCTACAGAGCAGGATACACTATTTTTCTATTGCTACAATCCAGCATTACATTGTTCATTATCAACCAATTACTACCCAAAATAAATACTAGTTGATGAAGTGGCAAACAAATCAAATCAATGGTAGACTCGAACCCCTCAACAGTTATAACATAATTCAGATAAGCTTCTGCAGTCACAGTCTTAGTACTCATTAGTATTGACGTAACCAAGTCAAATGGCAGTTTAAGGACATGTAATCCTAGGCGCTTTACACAATCATAAGCTATGAATGAATTACTAGCACCCGAATCAAACAAAGCTTGTAACAAACTACCATTTAGAAGAATGTTACCTTGAATCAAGTTGGGAGACTTCCTTGCTTCCTCATAAGTCATAGCGAATACTCTCCCTTAATTCTTAGGCCTTTGCTCTACTGGTCGCTGGTTGCAATTAATGGTAAAATGTCATGGCTAATTGGATTTGAATCACACAGCTTGCCCAACACAATTCCTACCAGAATGTGCTTTGCCACAATGAGGACATATCCGCTGTATTGAGGATTTTTTGTTATCACGATACCCAAGTTGATATGGCTTCTTGTTACTGCCCTTAGATGAAGATCCTTGGCCCTTACATTTATGAAAGGAGCTTCCCTTACCAGGTTTGCCATGACCACCGCCCTTGCTTGGGTGAATATCTTTCAGGTTGTTCTCAGTGATACGGCACTCCTCAACCACGTTGTTGAACTTAGTGAATTGTCAGGTGGCCAACCTCTTCTTCAACTCACATCTCAAGCCATGGATTAGCATGTCGGAACTCCACTATTCGTCATCCATTCGCTAGAGGTAGGAGGAGTATCGGGATAAATGAATGAACCAGGACAAGTAGTCATCAAAGGTCACATTGTCTCGCTGCTTGATAGCTAGAAATTCTGACTCCTTCTAAATTCTCACAGACTTTAGGAAGTATTTGTCGTTGAATTGCTCCTGGAACAACTCCCAAGTCATTGGAACATTCAGGGCCAGCATAGTCATAGCAATATTTCTCCACTATCGGTCTGCATCCCCTTCAAGCTTATAGATGGCTAGCTTAGCCTTTACTTCGGTTGGGCACTTAAACACCTTAAAGATCTTCTCCAACAGCATTAGCCAATCCTCCGCTGATTAAGGGTCGAATCTTCCTCTGAATACAGGAGCCATGTGCTTACAGAACTTAGAAACCCAAAACTAAAGGTCTCTATCATTACGAGTTGGCACCCTATATGATCCTTGATTATGCTCAGTATGAGGTTGAGACTCATGGGATCGGTTTGACCCCTCAGCTGTTTCTTCTTGTTGGGTCTCCTTACATGTAGACTAGACCCTTTCCTCATTACACTTGGCCCTTTCTTCCCTGAGCTCTTCCCTCGGCTTCACGATGATGTCTCTTTGCTCCCTTATTAGACCCATTATCTCCTGCATATGGTCAAGTGGATTGTCATTGAGCTCTTCCACCTCTGGGTCCACTCTCCTGACTTTAGGGCAAGCCATTATTTTTCTTCAGTCTATAAATGGTTCAACTTGTCAGTAATCACAAAAAATGCATACACACATTCCTTAAAGCTTATATACTAACAATATTAGGAATATTCATGTGTATACAATCAACAATCATCAATCACCTAACATCACTAAGCAAATAACTAAGGCCACTATCCTAGTAAAACCTGCTCCTGCCAGGAAAACTGCTCTTATACCAAAAATGTAACCCTCGTCATCATCAAGGCCTTGATTACTGTTTAAACACATTTTATAATTGAATAAAAGATTGAGGGAAATTAAAAATTTTTCCAAAAACCTGTATAATATGATCTCCATTCATTTTATAGCAAAGCAATTGGCATGTTTGGTTTGTCTCATACACAATATCATAGTGCTAGCAAAATTTCTGACATTCACCCGGGATATATTCATAAATCAAGGGTTTTACAGGGCTTTATTGCCCATCTTAGTTTCTCACACCAGAGATTACACAATAACTATAAATCTGTGGTCAATCCAATATATACAATTTTCCAAAATGATAACCAAAAACCCAAAGAAAACTAAGACTACCACCAGCAATCCTAGTCTTCCTTGTTCACCTATTTACCTCTCAAACCACTTGCCCTGGCTAAAATTATTAATTGGAAAGAGTGAGATTCAAAAGAATCCCAGTAGTAACATTTCACGTATATGATGCATAACTAAACAAAGGGATAGAGGTGTAAGAATATATCACAATTCAGCAACATAGTTTTTCCAGGCTAACCGCTACTTACCCAATCAGTAATATTCAAGGTTTGTTGTCATGCTCCGTAATCCCACTGCCCCGCAGGCACGGTCCTCCACCATAGGTTGATCCCCATATGTGGCCGCAGGTTACAACTCACAAGGATTCAAGGTTGAGCTACCCGCCACTACCCAATCGATCATTCAATGATAAATACAAATAAGCAATGCATTAAACATGATATAGGAGAAAGTGCCACTACCTTAGTCTTTCCATTCTTGTTCAGGCACAGGCCTTCTACGCTCTGGGCAAATATCAAATCCTATAGTTATAATTAAGGATGACAGGTTATCACTTATCCCCATACTCATTTGACTTCAAAACACTTAGATTTGGTTATCATTAAAGTCCATTAGGTAGCTATAAATGTCTCTAGCCCTAAAGGGTTGGAAGAACTATATCAAAGATCCCCTTTCAGAAGGAAAAGTACTGATTTTTAACTGATGTACTCGAAGTGAAGGACGCCTCACTCGAGTGATCAGTTAAAAATCAGTACTTTTCCTTCTGAAAGGGGATCTTTGGTATAGTTCTTTCAACCCTTTAGGGCTGTTGTTAGAGACATTTATAGCCTAACACTCAAGTGATAGCCTAACACTCACCCGAGTCCTACAAGGTGAGATACAGAAAGTGTTTACCCGAGAACAAAGGAAACTTCTATATAAGAAATGCACTCCAACAGGGACCTTGACACTTGAGTGACGGCTTGACACCCGCGAGTACTAAGATACACTCTTAAAAAATGGCCGCGAGTGATATCCTAAGACGTGAGTTCATAATGTCAAATGTACTTGCACTCATGTAAGACAAGATTCACTCGAGTGATAACCCACATCACTCGCAAGTGAGACAATACACTTTTTCTTTTTGCAAGGGAGTGGAACAGAAAAACTGAAGGAAAAAGGGAACATACAATACTACACTCGAGTGAGACCCTAGAGTACTCGAGTAATGCTTATGAGAAGCCAAAATGCAGTTGAGTTTTCTTTTGATATAATTTTTCCAAATTTTAAGCATGTGTTTCCAATGATCCCAAATTCTAATCCAAGGCTACTCCCACACAATTTTGCATAAGGAATCCAATGGAAACATCAAAAACTACCAAATTCTTATTCCATTATCATGCTTTGTTTTAGGCAACAACACAATGCCATTTCCCAAAAAACTTCAAACTTCACAATTAATCCTAAATCAATTCTATCTATCCAAGACACATCACCATTTCCATGACCAAATTATACCAAACTCCCAATGACCCTTATTTTCGAACATAGGGCAAAAATTCTAGAAATTATTGGCTTAATCAAATGCCTCAAAACATAGATAGAAAAGCTTCTCTTACTGACCTTAACAACTTTCTCAATGTGGTTCCTTGCTTCTCGAACCACTAGATTTTCTTAAGTGCTCAAAACACCACCAATGAACAATCTAAAACCATAGAAATGGAGCCCTCAATCCAAGGAACAAGATTAAAGAAGAGACGTTTTGTATTTAGGGTCATTGTGTTACCTTAATATCAAGCTTTTCTTTCTCTCTCCAAAGCATCCATGGCTGCTGGAAATGGAGGTGAGAATGAGAAAGAAGAGTGAGGAAGAAGATGAAGAACTGATCACTCTTCCATGCCCATGCCCATGCCCATTCAGCGAAAATGAGGGGGGAGAGAAGGAAATATTAAAATATTCTATTTGACTTTTCCCAACTACTCTAACCTCATATCAACTTGCCAAGTATCCCATTTTCATTGGCTTTCATAAAGTAAGCAACTAATTAGTTACTCTAACCACTCCATTAGCCATTTAGTCACACATCTTATTTATTCTTGTTAGTAATTAATTTCTCCATTAATCACTGACTAATTGGCCGATAATTTCCATTCTTTCATTTTTTCTTGATTATGCCATATTTACCGAAATTGCCACAAAACTCATATTTTAATCATTTATTCTTCATCCATGCGCCATTCCCCTCTTAATTAGCCCAAATATTTATTTTTCACTTAATTATGCTAAAATACAAGGTGTTGGGCATTTCCAATAATTAATCCGGGACTTAAATCAACTTTAATTCTTGGAATATTCTGAATAATTGTCATTAGCCCTTAATAAAAATTTAGGGCATACAGCTCAACCCATTGGTTCTCGTAGTAGTGATTCGATTGTACTTGTTGATGAGTTTGCTTCTACTTCTTTATGTGATGCTTTAACTATAGAAAATGCTTCTCTTCATAGTACTGGGGATGATTGTGATCAATTGGATGATATATTTTCATGTTCTTGTGCGAAAGATCAAATATGTATAGCTTGTTATCATGGCAAATGCCACTTACATGTTGAGTTTCGAAAGAAAGCATTTCATGAAGTGGTTGATTCTACCATTAATTTTGATGCACCTCCTTATACTATTGATGATTGTAAGCATGACAATTATGGAACTGTTGAATCTTGTATGGATGCTAACATGGTTGTTGTGAGTATGAAGGACCATGGCCTAGAAAAAGATCTTTCTCTTGATTCCAATGAATTACATGATGTTTCATATGGGAAGATTCAAATGCTTTGATTGATGATTTTACAAATGAAAATGATTCTTTTCATATGATTCTTTCTTGTGATTTGCCACCCAATATAGAAAAGGAAAATGATTCTTTTGAAAGTTTAAAAGTTTTGGGTGATGACTTCACCAGTTCTTTTCCTTCTTCTACTCTTTTCCCTTTCATCTCTTGTGATTGCAATGATGATATTGTGTACCCCAACACTGAGTTGGATTCCACACCTTCTACTTTGTAAACATAAGAGAATTTTCAAAATATAATTGCTTATTTGCCTCCTCCTGATGGGAGTGCCATTGATTTCCTTGGATGTGATAGTTACTTGGAGAGTTGCGTTCCTAAAATGTCTTTAATAAACTTGAAATCTCTCCATGTTTTTATTTTTGGATGGGATGCTGTTGTTTGCTCGTTTTCTTTGTAGACACATTCTTGGAAAGATCATCAGAGGAACTAACATCCACTATACATTCTTGGACCTTTTCTGATTGATCTTGAGCTACCTCCACTAAGGAAATTCAATGTGGGAGAAGTTGTTTCACAAGACAAATGCATGATTCTTATTAGGGATGAGAACTTCTCCTTCAAGCATCTCAAGCTGTTCTAACTAAGGTTGTCTCTTTCCTCACTTGTTTTCTTCCTAAATCCTATCATTCTTTGAGCTTAATTATTGTATGAGGAAGATAAGTGTGGAGGAGGGACACAATCCAGTAGAAAAGGTAGAAGTTGTGTAGTTTCGTACAAAGAATAAGAACCCCCTTTGTATGCTTTGCATTTTAGGCCACTACTGCACTTAATTACTTATAAGTAAAATATTTGCATATTTATTTTCCCTTATATGATGATTTTGTGGATGATATTTGAACTTAATGTATTAAATTTAGGTGTAATTGATAAATACAGGATGATTTTGTCATAAATATTTTTATTACTATTATAATATTTACTTGTTTTCTCTTTTGATAGCCACACAATAAGAGGAGAAAGGTGGCAAAAAATTGGACCGATGGGATTGAAAAGGGACAAATACTGTAGCATTGGTCACTATTCACTGGGGGTCACTATTCATGATGGCACTATTCATGACAGAAATCAGTATTCATGACAGAATCACTATAGCAAACCGTAACTGTAGTGACGAAAATACTATAGCAGCCGCCAGAGATTGTAGCAGTTGCCGACATGTATTGTAGCAAACGCGATTCACTGTAGCAATGCGATTTACTATTCTGGCACTGTAGCAACGCATTTTCCCCCTATAAATAGAGATCAAGGCTAAGCAAAGGAAGGGGAGGAGTAGAGGAAGAGAAGCAGGGGTTTCATTCTCCGACAGGGAGAGGTCCTTCTCTGACTGGGATATATCTTTCTCTAACATTTCTGAGTTTATTGTATTAATTTTTAGATTTAATTTCATGCATTGTATTACATTTTGCATGCCTCCATCTTGGAAGGCTTAGGATTGTATTACATTTTGCATGCCGCCTATATGGAAGGTTTTACCTTCTAAATAGACGGCTAGATTTCTCCATTTTTCATGCATCTTTTGGTTGTATATTTATGTTTGAGAATTTAATATTCAAGTTTATGCAGTATTTTTGAGGTTTTCATTCAAGTTTCATGCAATGTTAATTTATTTTTGTTTTGTTTTTAATGTTATCATGAGCTAAATTTCCATTTTCCTAGGGTGATGACGTAGCTTACTAATGACAGATTGAATCTTTGCTTATTAAATCTAGTTTAATTTATCCTTCATGATTGAGTTTTATTATTATTCTTAATGCTTTTGATTGACTAGCCATCTTTTGAATGATTTCAATATGCATGTTGAGATCGGAAGGAGATGTATGTGTATCGATCTTATAATTAAAACCATAACTTGCATATGAAATAGGAATATATTCATATGAGTTGTGTAGTCTTACTGAGTTTCATAAATCTTAATGCATAATTAATTGCTTAAATTCATATAGGAATATATGGGATTAGCAATTAATTATAGAATTGCTTGACCTTGGAAGAGGCTAGTAATTAAATTAAGGAAACTCGACTGTCTATCATGTGGAATAAATTGGGCTATAATAGATAGGTGATTCAATCCAGAATTTGTTAAGTGAAATCTGACCCCCTAGGGCTTTTTCTCATATTTGCTTTCATATTATCTGCACTCATATTTAATTATTTTTCTTTTGTACTCTTAATCACTAACTAATCGATTGACTAAATAGAATTAAAATTACCTATTTTGGTACTTAGTGATCAATCCTCATGGGAACGATACTCTACTCACTTCTATATTACTTGATTACGATAGTATACACTTGCACTATTTAATTGATCTTCTACGCTCTTATCAAGTTTATGGCGCCGTTGTCGGGGATTGTTGTCATGAATATCAATGCCAAGTAATTTTAATACTAATTTGTCTTCATGTAAAAATTGCAAAAAAATAAATTTAAAAAAATGGATTTTTCACAGTGTTCATTTGGTTTAATCAGTGATAACTTGTCATATCTTGGTTCTTTTTCTAGAATGCATGTGGATGGAATGAGACATGAAAATATAAATGATCGTTGGATTGAAAATTCTTCTCCTTATAATTGTTTTTCTTGTGCTTATTGTGGAAAGTGTCATTCTTGTGAGCATTGTCTATATAGCAATACCAGTCATTATGAGAGAGATGATTTCAATATGAACCAAACTTATTTTGATCATTCCTTTTATCCTGGTGGAATTTTGGAGCAACAAGAGTCTTTGGATCTATATGTCAGGTATTCTCCTAATCCTCCTTTCTATTCTTATCCATATATTGAAGAACACACTCTTGAGTATAAGGAAAAGTCTGATTTAGAAAGATTATGTGAGGAGTTTGCGAAATCAACAGAGAGATTTTGTAGAGAGTAAAAGGAAAGTGCCACTAGAGTTGAGTCAAGTATCCAAAATATTCGAATATATGTGAGTCAAATTATTTTGTTACTTGAAACTATCAGGCAAGATAATTCTTTGAGAATGATGACCACTCCTTATGTTGATGATGATTATTGTGAGGAAATTGAGGATGTGGAATTGAATGAAACTTTAGCTCTTGTGGAATGTGATAAGGAACTTGAAATCACTTTTGAAGGGATTAGTGGGTGTAGTCTAGATGAGGTTCCGGTTATGGAACCTGATTCCTGTCATTTTGATGTTGAAACTAATGTGGTTGTTCCAAAAGATGTTGTTCATATCTCTCTTGTTGAAGTGTTGACTCTTACTGATGAGAGTCAAGTGGATTTTGTGGGATGCTCTAAATTTTTGGAAACTCCTAAATCTGTTTGCAAATACATGCATGTTGTGCTTTATTTGAATTCAGTAAATAATTGTACTCCAAAATTGTCTATGATTGAAAAAGTACAATTAATTACTTTGAATGATCATTTCTTGTGTATGAAACATTGTTGCTTGAAAAGAAATGAAGACAAGGTGATCCTGGTGTTTGATACTTTTGATTAGTAGTTTATGTTTGGGAAGTCTGTCTAAAGACTATAAATTTAGCGCTACTTGGGAGGCAACCCAAGATTTGGTTAGATGTTTTGTTATGATTTTATAGGACTTTTGGTAGCCTCTGATGACAAGAACATTTAAAGAGTACAATGATGGTGTCATCACCTTTGAGGAACTAACAGGTAAGTCCAAAATCTAGTAATTTTAAAAAAAAAATTAATTAAGAAAATTTAAATAAAAGAGGAAAAATTTTTGGTTAACCTTTGTCTAGCTAAAGACGTTAAAGAAGAGCGGCTATTTGGGAGGCAACCCAAAACTTCTTTCCTACTCACTCATTTCTTTCATACTCTCTCACATTTTTCTTTCTTACTCACCGAAACACACTGCTCTGCATTGAGCATTTTAGTTTTCACCAGTTTTATTTTAAGTTACCATGGAGGAATCTCTTGTAAAGCTTAAGAACAGGTTCCCCACTCTTCCCAAAGATGTGCTCAAGAATATCTATAGCAGTCGACTTGAAAGGATGATGATATTCAATCGTTTAGGCCTTTCTATGGACGTACGGTGGATCATTGAAGCTAAGGTACGTTTAGCAGGTGAGATTCATAAATCATTTGTTAAACGTTTGCTAGGAATAGGAAGAAGTTCTTACTCCAAAAAGAGAAGAGCTAAAAGAATAAAGGTCTGCCATAAATGTGGAAGGTGGAATTGTGATCAGTGCTGTAGGAGCAAGGTATGATTTCTATAAATCGAGCAGATAAAATTTAATTTATAAAGGATGGACTGAGTAAGGAGTCACTGGATGCTATCATTCAAACTCTTGAGACGCATCCGAGTGGTGATGTTTATCGTATTCTTCTTGCCAGTTTATAAGAAAACTAGATGGGAAGTAAATCCTCGATTCATATAAAGCGTTTAAGCCGTTACTGGACGTAAAACCAGAGGAAGATATGAGCCAAAATCACAACTACTATACATAATCATGCTTTTGTCTAATCTACTTTATCTTTTCAGTAACTTTTGACTTTCTTTCCTCTTTTTGTTTAATTTCTTCACGTAATGGCCCACCGGTCATCTATGTCGGAAATTTTTTCAAACTTCTTTGAAATCTGCGTGATTTGTGTGACTTTCTTATCGTTGTTTTAGTGTTATATATATGTACTCTTCCACTTGTAAATATGTACTCTTCACTTGTAAATATACAATCTTCTACTTGTAAACACAAATGGTCCGAGACAAAGAAAGAGCAAAAGGATATCTCACAAAAATGTAGATTTACATCTATTTGCATTTTTGGTGAAACTGATTTGGGCAAGAATGGAGAGTTTATAACAATAGCAAATGAACTTGGAATTACATTAGCTGCCAGAAAAATCAACTTCGTGTATAGGGGAGGCATCCAGGGCCTAAAGGGAAGTGTGGCTATTTCTGCATCCATGAATAGAAGCAAGGGTTTAAGTGTAAGGGTGAAAGAGTTGGAAGATCACGCTTTTTTCTTAGGATAAAAGTTACAGGTTTTGAGCTTGCCTGAACGAATGGGACAAATGTTCTACCATGCTCAAGCTTTTATTGCTCTACCTGGTGGTTTGGAGACGTTGGATGGCATTTCTAGCATTGTATATTGGGCTAAGTTAAACTATCACAAAAAGCCATTAAGATTGTTAAATGTTAATGGTTTTTATGATAATCTGTTGTTTTTTTTTGTCGTGCTATGGAAATAGGATTTATACCCTAAGCGACTCGCCATTCCATAATTTTTGCACCAACTGCAGATTAGCTACTCGATCAACTGTAAACCTATGAACCTAAACCAGATCTACTAGTCACGCATATAGGTAGGTAATCTTTAGGTGGTAGTCAGAAGCAGAATCCAGATACCACTCTTTGATTGTAACTTTCCTTATCTCTTGGTTTTACTCTTGACATTTTGATTTTACTTTATTGTATGTTTATGCTTAAAAAAACACTTCCTAAGCTCTAGAAAACATTGGGGACAATGCCTGATTTTGGTTGGGGGAGGAGGAAAAAGATTTTTTTTTAGTTAGTGAGTAACAACCATTAGATGCATGGGGTGTGAAAAAAAATGGCAGAGCAAGGAGTTATTCTTAACTCCTGAGACGTATTTTATTAGTTGCATTTTAGTTACATGTTTTTGTTCTTTTCTAAAAAAAAGAGTAGAAGTGGAAAAAAATCATCCTGTTTAAGTGCTTTGTAATGATTTTAAGAAGTATATAAGTTTTAAGGATTGGTCAATTGAATTTAGAGATTTTATATCATGAATGAACAACTGATTGTTGTAATTGGTGATAAATTTTGAGATTGAATGAATTGAGTTTAAAAACCCCTAGCCGTGAGCTTCTGAGCCTATAATGATTATTTCTCTTATGTGTGATAATCACCTATTAAGTTGTCACTCTAGAACTTGCTTTAAATCTGGTTGAAATTACATCTCACATGCACATTCAAATATGATTAAGGCATTCATTTTCTTTAGCCAGAGCCAAATAGCCAACCTTGCAATTATATCGTTGTTAAGCCCCTTTGAGCCTAATTGACTGTTTCTTTGCTCTAAACCCATTAATATATGCTTTAATGATACATCAAGTGCTTTTACCTAATTCAAAAGGTTAGCGGAGCATTTGTAGTTCTTATGAAATGGGCTTTTGACAAGTGTTGGGGTGTATATAACATCAACTTTAGAGTTGCAGAGTTTAATGTTAAAAAAAATTTATGAAAAAAAAAACAAAATGGAAAAAAGAAAAAAGAAAAAAATGTTAAGAATTGAATTGTGGGTTGTTATGCTGAGATAAATTTATTTATAAGTAGCCCATTTTCAATTGCTCTATTTCTTTAGCCTTTCATACAATGTTTTACATTCCTTTACCTTAACCCCATTACAACCCTTACTAAGTTCTTTTGATTTGAATTATGCATGTGAATTAGGTAGCGGAGATTGAGATTTTTAGCAAGCCTATGGTAGTGCAATTGTTTTGGTTGAATTTGAGGGAAACACTTACCCTTAAACACTTGAGAGATTGAGAGAATGAGTTACACTTACGAACTTGGTTTATTCATTTTCAATTAGAGTTACTAGTTTATATTTTCGTTGATTCATGAATACTATGATCTCTTTATTTTTCAATTGTGTTATTGCCTATGACTTGACACTTCTGATTTTATTGGAAGCACTAATTAGTCACTCCTTATCCGAGGACGTCCAAGAGCTAAGTGTGGGGGAATTTGATAGGTAAAATATTTGCATATTTATTTTCCCTTATATGATGATTTTGTAGACGATATTTGAGCTTAATGTATTAAATTTAGGTGTAATTGATAAATACAGGATGATTTTGTCACAAATATTTTTATTACTATTATAATATTTACTTGTTTTCTCTTTTGATAGCCACACAATAAGAGGAGAAAGGTGACCAAAAATTGGACTAATGGGATTGAAAAAGGACAATTACTGTAGCATCGGTCACTATTCACTGGGGGTCTCTATTCATGATGGCACTCACGACAGAAATCAGTATTCATGACGGAATCACTATAGCAGACCGTTACTGTAGCGACGAAAATACTATAGCAGCTGCCAGAGACTGTAGAAGTTGCCGACATGTACTGTAGCAGATGCATTTCACTGTAGTAACACGGTTTACTATTCTGGCATTGTAGCAACGTGATTTTTTCCCTATAAATAGAGATCAAGGCTAAGCAAAGGAAGGGGAGGAGGAGAGGAAGAGAAGCAGAGGTTTCCTTCTCCGACAGGGAGAGGTCCTTTTCTGACCAGGAGGGATCTTTCTCTAATATTTATGAGTTCATTGTATTAATTTTTAGATTTAATTTCATACATTGTATTACATTTTGCATGCCTCCATCTTGGAAGGCTTAGGATTGTATTACATTTTGCATGCCACCTACATGGAAGGTTTTACCTCCTAAATGGACGGCTAGATTTCTCCATTTTTCATGCATCTTTTGGTTTTATATTTGTGTTTGAGAATTTAATATTCAAGTTTATACAGTATTTTTGAGGTTTTCATTCAAGTTTCATGCAATGTTAATTTATTTTTGTTTTGTTTGTAATGTTATCATGAGCTAAATTTCCATTTTCCTAGGGTGATGACGTAGCATACTAATGACGGATTGAATCTTTACTTATTAAATATAGTTTTAATTTATCCTTCATGATTGAGTTTTAATTATTATTCTTAATGCTTTTGATTGACTGGCCATCTTTTGAATGGTTTCAATATGCATGTTGAGACTGGAAGGAGATGCATGTGTATCGATCCTATAATTAAAACCATAACTTGCATATGAAATAGGAAAATATTCATATGAGTTGTGTAGTCTTACTGAGTTCCATAAATCTTAATGCATAATTAATTGCTTAAATTCATATAGAAATATTTTGGATTAGCAATTAATTATAGAATTGTTTGACCTTGGAAGAGGCTAGTAATTAAATTAGGGAAACTCGACTGTCAATCATGTGGAATAAATTGGGCTAGAATAGATAGGTGGTTCAATCCAGAATTTGTTAAGTGAAATCTGACCCCTAGGGCTTTTTCTCATATTTGCTTTCATATTATTTGCACTCATATTTAAATGTTTTTCTTTTGTACTCTCAATCACCAACTAATCGATCGACTAAATAGAGTTAAAATTACCCATTTTTGTATTTAGTGATCAATCCTCATGAGAACGATACTCTACTCACTTCTATATTACTTGATTATGACAGTGTACACTTGCACTATTTAATTGATCATCTACACTCGTATCAATTACCATTGTGCCTTTTTATCCTATTTTCCTATGGTATTATGACTTGTTTCTCCTTCTCTCTCTTTATGTGATGTGGACGTGTGGTGCTCCAATCGCAATTAGACTTCACAACTTCTCACTTTATTAAGGAATATGTTAGAATAATAGAGTTGCTTTCCACAATGAGGATAATGTGTTGATTAAGTATTGGAGAGGGGAATACATTTTGAATCCCATTAATTGGTTATTTTTAAATGTGAAATGCCATAAACTAGAAAATTTTTCAAAAATTTTTCAAGAATGACTTGCTTTGATGTATGTCCTAAGTGGTAAATGGTCGCATTTGCCACTTTGAAAATGTGATTTGAAAGAAATTCTAAGCTTTTATAAGATCTAGTGTTTTGGCAACTTTTTGAAACCATGACTTGCTTTCAAGTAAATGGGGAGAGAAATAAACCCACAATTAGATTTTTGCTTACTCTTTGCTTTAGAAATATAGAGTTTCTACATCATTAGTGCATTTAAGAGTTGAGCATCATTATAATTTATTGCAATGTTTTAATTCATTGTGTTTCTAAGGTTAGCATTTGAATTAGTTAAGCAAATGCATTGTGGTTAGTTTGCTATGCAATTGATTATGTTGGAGTGAGTATTAGAGATAAACCTTGTTGGAAGATTATTTGGGCCTTGAATTATTTTCATGTGTGTATGTTCACTTAGCTTTTCACTTTCTAGAACTTATTTCAACTCTTTTTCAAAACAGCATTTGCATTAGTGTGATGGAAATGAAAGAGACATCAATTTTAAACCCTTTTAACCCAAACACAAACCTATATTCATCTACCCTTTTGTTTACCTCTTTGAGCCATTCCTATATTGTATGCATGTCATTTATTCATAGTGTTCATGGCATTCCAAAATCAAAGTGATTTGTCAATAAAAAATTGAACAATGTCCATATTGAAATGCCATGTATAGAAAGAAGGGAAAGAAAGTTAGTAAAAAAAATTATTGTTTGAAAAAAAAAGTAAAGAAGAAAAGCATTGGAAGAGAGAGAGAGAGAGTATAGTTTGAAAAAAAAGAATTGAAAAAAGAAAAGAATTGAATTGAATTGGAAAAAAAAAAGAGAGAGTATTAGAAAGAAAAGAAAAGAAAAGAAAATATATATACATAGAAAAATATTTTGTAGATAAAAAAAAGAAAAAGAAAAAGACCAAGAAGGCACTTGTTTATGAATTTGGAAAAGAATTGGTAAGACTTTTCAAGTTATTTAGATGTTATGACCTTATTCATAACTATGACATAACTTTGACTTACATATCAACTATTTCTTGTCTCTAAATAATTCATTCCATTTAGCCTTCATTCAACATTACAAGTCTTTTAAGTCCTCTTGATTAATTGTATTAAGTACTATTAGTAGTGGAGATACTAGAGTTGTTACAAGCCTATGGTAAGGTGTTAATTAAGTGAACTAGAGTGAAATGAACCCAATGAGGTGACATGAGTTAGACACTAATTCCTTGAGAGTTTTCTTGTACTTCATTCTATTATTTTGGATTGTGTAGTTAGCTAATTTCTTTGCATTACTTGACTATGACTAGTGCAGGCCTTAAAAACTTGATTAATAGATCCATTACTTTCCAATTATGAAATTACTCATATTTCAAGTGCATTAGTGGTTTAAATTTCGAAAATTGTACTTAATTGCCTTTGTTCAGGAGTACGAAGGCCTAAGTATGAGAGAATTGATTGAAACATACTTTTATATGATATTTCATTATTAAATTGGGATTTTGATGCATTTTTTGAGATATTAATGCATGATTAACCACTAATTTTAGTTAGGGACAGTTGTATTGAATTAATTATAATTAGGAGAAAAATGGTCATAAATTTGTTAATTATTCATACAAATATTTTCTTGGACTTTTGATGCTACCTTGTGCTTAATCTTGCATTGTAGGTGCTTAAAAAGAAAATTTGAGATTTTGGAAGGTTAAATTAATATTTTGAGGACTGGGGAAAATTACAGGAAAGGGCCCTATAAATTCTAAAAATTTCAACTTTATGAAGTAAAAGGGGCAGAAAAAATCACAAAAAAATTCCCAAAAGTTTTGATAATTACAATTATGCCGTACAAGAGTTTCAAACATTTACAATGGAGTCCTTATATAAGAACTTTTACAAGTTTTATTTAAGTCCCTGGGCCTAGGTCAGTATGTAGAATGGACTGGAGCTAAAACACGACCCGACACAGAGCTGTGAGGAACAGGGAGCTGGCTATGAAGGGATTGATAAATAGATTTGTCTAGAATTATATATTTAGATTGCCTAGTTTTAGGAATTATTTTATATGATTCTAGAACTGAGATTAATGTTAATTGTCTCTGTTGGTTTGATATTTATAGTTGAGATTGGAGAGTGTGAAGGTTATATGTGTTTTGAATTTCTTCGTGGTTGCAATGAGATTATGTTAATTAGTGTGTTATTGTCTAGTTAATGTGGTTGATTTGTATCCTTGAGGGGCTCTTTAGCACTCAAATTCAAGAAGACTCATGTTGCATTATTCCAATTTCAATTCCACATTAAGTGGTTTTAAACAATATCTTAAGAGGTAGTAGTTAGCTATGTTTGTAGGAGCTATTATTAATTGGGAATATTGGGCTCAAGTGTTATCTTGGGGTTTTTCTTAAGACTTAATGAATTTTAACTCCAGTAATCTTTTTAAGCAATAATAGTCATTTCTTCATTACCAAGAGCATTCATCATTCATATTTTCCACTCCATACCATTACATTCACTCTTATCTATCCCATTTTTTATAAAAAAACTAAAAACAATAGTTTAGCTTTCACTACAAAAAAAAGGGTATTCTGTAGCGGTGCAATTGTAACGGTTATATCAAACCGCTACAAATTATAGTATTTGTAGCGGTTTTAAACTAAACCGCTACAAAATTGTAGCGACAAGCTACGCGCTGAGTGGCGTGACAGATTAGCAGCGTTTTTTATAGCGGTTGGGTAGCCAAAATCGCTAGAAATTTGGCGTGAAAATCCCGCCAAAACTTGTAGCGGTTAATACACAGAAACTGCTACAATATTCCTGCCACTTGGCGCGACCAAGACCCCCCAACAGTGTAGCGGTTATTTGTAGCGGTTACAGCAACAAAACCGCTACAAAATACCAAACGTCAGCTATTTGTAGCGGTTATAGGGATATAACCGCTACAGAATTTCAGGAGTCTCCACTTTTATAGCAGTTCTGGGCCATAACCGCTACAGAATTTCAATGGTTCTTGTAATTTGTAGCGGTTATTATAAAACCACTATAAATTTAAGGCACCCTGGGTGCTTTGTAGCGGTTATGGTAGTGGTTATTGGAATAACCGCTACAAATGTTTGGCTAATTTAAGGTGGCACCTCCCTTATTTCTCCATTTGCTCATTTTGTTTCTTGGGGCTTCTCTGAGTGGTTTCTTCAAGATTTGAGCGTTCAGACGTCTGTGTAGGAGTTTTTGCTATAGTATTTCTCAGTATTTGTACTTGAGGTACGTATATAACACGTATTTTATTTGTATTTGTATTTTTATTAGATTTTTGCAAAATAATATGACTAATTTTTTTTTTATTTTTACAGTTGATATAGCTTCAAGAGAGGATAAGGGGAAGGCCCCTAAGGTCCCCGGACCAATTTTACAGGGTGGCAGCAGCCAAGCAGGGGGCAGAGGGAGGGGGTAGCGTGGAGGCAGGGTGACCGCGGCATTTCAGTCCATCCCTCCACAGGAGTCGGCCCTACCACAAGCACCGCAGACGATCCCACAAGAGACGACCGCACCAAAGGTTCCTGAGTTTGAGGGGCCAGATATCAGCGTCGAGGACTACGACGAGGAGAAGTTCGAGATCCCGATTGGGATCAGGGAGATGGAGCAGTCCTCGATGAGGAGGAGGCTCGGGAGCAGAACAACCCACGAGGGTCGTCTTCGTGGTCCACTGGGTTTAAGGTGCAGGTCTAAGGTAAATAAATTTTTTAATTTAGTAAATTATTTATTTAAATTCGAAATGTTAACTTTGAATTACAATTTATCTAACGTGCGGTAAACTGTGCAGATGAGCAGGGGAACGTTTCGACGAGGAGCTAGACGTGGCCGGTGTGAACAGCATGGACCGGACCCTGCAAGTTATAGTACCGTGGAATAAGGGCACTGACCAGCCCATCGACAATGGGGGTCACCTGTTCAACCGCTTCCTGAACGACCTGGGTGCGAATTAGATGCGGTTCCCCCTTCACTTCAAGACGTGGAGGCACGTTCCGAGGTGGCCGAAGGACCAGGCTTGGGAGGAGGTGGTTCAGGTAATTAAAATTATTTAATTAATATTTTTTGTAATTAATTCTATTTAATTAATATTTTTTAAATTATTTTTAAATTATTTTTTTAGCTGCGGTTTGCCGTCCGGGCCAACCGAAAGAGGTACACCCTCGTGAAGATAGGTGACAGCTGGAGGAACAGGAGGAACCATCTCTTCCATAAGGTGGATAAGGACGGGACATGCCTCTGGAGCAGCTGATCGAGAGTCTCCCGGACGGTGTGCCGCTGAACTACTGGGCGAGTTTCGTCTAGTTCAGGAGGAGCCCTGAGGGCCAGGTAATGTATTTATTAGATTCTTTATATATAATTTTGTAATTGTTAATTATTAAATTATAATTTCAATTTAATTGTATTTAATTTGAACTTTATTAATTTTAAATGTTTTTTATTGTTTTAATACATTTATATTGTTTTTTTATAGAAGCTTTCTCAGAGGAACACCAGGATCCGTGCACAGCAGACGATCCACCACACAGCAGGATCGAAGACCTTTGCTGTCACCTATAGCAAGCTGGTAACTTTTCAAAATATCACTGACTTTTAGCTGGTTATTTCATAATACTAATTGAATTTTGTAATTGTTTCAAGAGACGAAGGCACAGCAGGAGAACCGTCAGACAGACTATGGGGAGTTGTACGCCATCACACACAGACACCGTGACGGGACTGCGACCTCTCAGCAGGCAAAGGCGGCCATTGTAAGTAATTTTATTATTATAATTTTTATAAAACCAACTTAATAATGAAAAATGCTAATTAGTAATTTTTTCATAAAATGGCAGGAGCGGATGCAGCAGTCACAGGCTGAGCTGCGGCAGACCCTGGCCGAGGAGTCACAGGGGTCAGTGGACCCGACGGCTCCTTTAAAGGTGGGTCTGGCTCAGGCTGAGCACCCCGGACGCGTACGGGGGATGGGGATAGGCGCCACACCTAGCATGGTCTACGGCAGGAGCGCCGCCCCTGTGGCTAGCAGCTCTAGAAGGGTCAGACGTCCGAGGGACGAGTCTATTGACCAGCTGCGGTCAGATTTTGATTAGCAGATGGCACAGCAGCAGCAGATGCACCAGCTGCATTTGTAGCATATGCTGCAGATGCAGCTACAGGTTGATATCATCTATGCTCAGCAGACGCAGTGGTGTGATATCACAAACAACATGCTCGAGCGGTCATAGAGTCGCCTGTTCCTGGACGAGCAGCATCCATAGGTTCCCCCTGTCCCTCGGTACGTCGTCTAGACTACTACTCCTACTCCTGCTCCTACTCCTGCTGATGATGATGGTGCAGTTCACTCTACACAGCGGCCCGATCCAGCAGCACTTAAGGGAGCTCCACCTGAGGGAGCACCAGATGATTAGCCCCCAGCTACTTAGTTTAGGACATCTTTTTTTTTATTTGTTGTTGAAACATTTGGAAATATATATATATATGAGTTTGTATTTCAGAACTTAAATTCTTATTGTGTTTAATATAATTATATTTATATTATTAGATCGCGTTGTTTAATTTGTGAATTAATTGCAACAATATTATTTATATTTCTAAATTGAAAAAAAATAAAGCATATACATATTTGTAGCGGTTTTAAATAAAAACCGCTACAAATATATATAGTTGTAGCGGTTCTACAAGAAAGACCGCTACAAATATATATAGTTGTAGCGGTTCTGCAAGAAAAACCGCTACAACAATATATATATTTGTAGCGGTTCTACAATAGAAACCGCTACACATAAGTATATGGTTGTAGTGGTTTTACAATAAAAACCGCTACAAATACTCATTGCACATTTGTAGCGGTTATGTTATGTATAACCGCTACAATTTAAAAATTATTTTTAAATGTGTTGTCCAACAGCTTGAATGTTAGTAGTAGTTGTACACATATAACCGCTATAAATACTCAATGTGTATATTTTGAATTTCCCACTAATGTGTAACGGCTTGAAAATTAGTAGCGGTTTTATATTTGTAACCGCTACTAATATTTTATAACTGTAGCGGTTAGTGTAGCGGTTTGAGAACTGCTACAAAATTCTAAACGTTGGAATTTCAGAATATAAGGTTCTTGGCATTCGTCATTCTCTTCTCAGTCATCTTCTTCTCTATACTTTCTTCTTTCTTACTAGTAGCTATGGATAAATCATGGATCAGGTTGCCGCGCAATTCTCCTGAATATTTGTACGGATTAAACAGTTTCTTGGATTTCGCATTCACTCACGCCAGCTGTAACGGCAAGATCGTCTATCCGTGTCGGAAATGCAAGTTCAAGAAGTGGCATGCACGAAATGTTGTGAAGGAACATTTGCTTGTGAAGCCTTTCCCTGAGGACTATACGTTCTGGGCAGTTCATGGTGAGAAGGCCGGCATTAGATATGACGATGCTCTTTCTCAAAGTTCTCAAGTAGGCGTTCAAGTAGATGAAGATGATCCTGTGAATGATGCTGTGCATGATGCGTTTGGATTTTAAGGCGACAACTTCAACGAAGAAGTGCACGGTTCTGAGCCGGTTTTTATGAGGAATGAAGCAGCTCGGGATTTTTTCAGCTTGATGGATGAAGCAGATCGTCCTTTATATCAAGGTTGTCGCAAATATTCTAAATTATCTTTCTTGATCAAATCATATCATATCAAGTGCTTGTATGGGATCACAGATAAGGGAATGTCGATGTTGCTTGACTTATTACAAGATGCATTCCCCGACGCTGAGATTCCCATAACGTTCTACGAGGCCAAGAAGATTATCAACAGGTTGGGGTTGAATTATCAAAAGATTGATGCATGCCCAAATGATTGTATGCTGTATTGGGGAGACGATTCCAGCAGGGAGACTTGTAAGAGATGTCACACATCGAGGTACAAGACAATTCGGAAGGGAAAAAAGTAGAAGAAAAAACCTGCAAAGATTCTCAGGTACTTCCCTTTGAAACCTCGTCTACAAAGATTATTTATGTCATCTAAAACTGCGGAGCACATGAGGTGGCATGCCGTTGATAACAACGAAGATGGTAAATTAAGACATCCTCGGGATGTAGCTGCATGAAAAACGTTTAACAACGACTTTCCAGATTTTGTGACTGACCCCAGAAATGTTCGGCTTGCGTTGGCTACCGACGGTTTCAATCCTTTCAGGAATCTTAGCACAAGTTACAGTATTTGGCCGGTAGTCTTAGTTCCCTACAACTTACCCCCTGGATGTGTATGAAACAAAGCTCTTTCATTATGTCTATGATCATTCCAGGCAAAAAGGCAACGGGCAATGACATCGATGTGTATCTCCAACCGCTTATTGCGGAATTGCTTGACCTGTGGAATGTCGGCTTGGAGACGTACGACGCTTACGGTAAGACTTTGTTCAACTTGCGTGCAGCCTTGATGTGGACGATTAGTGACTTTCCTGGCCTTAGCACATTATCTGGTTGGAATGTGCATATTGGGTCGGCGTGTCCAGCTTGCAATTTTGACTCTGACGCAGTGCGCCTTCCCCACAGCCGAAAGTGGTGCTTTATGGGCCATCGGAGGTTTCTCGATGGAACGCATAAGTTCAGATTGCAACGGAATCACTTCAATGGGAAAACCAGAAAAAAGAGGACCTCCTCAGGCTTTGTCCAGTACAGATATCTCACAGCAGCTTGAGCATGTTGACTTCGAGTTTGGAAAAAATGATGATTCAGCACAAACTCGCCAAAAGACGCGCAGGACTTCGGCACCTCAGTAGTGGAAGAAGATAAGTATTTTATTTACTCTTTCATATTGGAGATCTAATTTACTTCGCCACAGTCTTGATGTAATGCACATTAAAAAGAATATTTGCGACAATGTGCTGTATACGCTGTTTAACGGACCCGATAAGACAAAAGATCACCTTCAAGCGAGGAAAGATTTACGCGATATGGGAGTTCGTGAAGACGCTTGGCCAGATGAGCATGACAGATTTCAACAGGCAAATTTTACCCTCACAAAACCGGACAAGGAAGTCTTCCTCGCAACGTTGAAGAAATTAAAAGTTCCTGATGGGTATTCAAGCAACATTTCTCGATGTGTTGACTTGCAGGCTCGAGAGGTTGCTGGCCTGAAGAGTCATGACTCACATGTTCTTATGTAGCAGTTACTCCCTCTGGCTATAAAGAATACACTTCCTCCCGATGTTTCCATCTTTTTGGTGGAACTTTGTTTTTTCTTTCGGAAGTTGTGTTCTAAGGTTTTGATCGTTGAGGAGCTCGATCAACTACAATCCAAAATTATTCTTACATTTTGTCATTTGAAGATGATCTTTCCTCTATCCTTTTTTACTGTGATGGTTCACCTTATAGTCCACCTCGTTCATGAAACAAAGCTCGCTGGACCAGTACAATATCGTTGGATGTATCCGATTGAGAGGTACTCATTTTAAATATGTGCTTTATTCTTTGTATTTAATGTTTGCTAGTCGTCCTTTTTAGCATTTTATATCAATTTTCTCATCTGTACTTTGTAGGTTCCTTGGGAAATTAAAATCTTACGTAAGGAATAAGGCGTGGCCATAAGGTTCTATAGCTGAAGGCTATATAGGGGATGAGGTGCTATATTTTTGCTCAAGGTACTTTGATGATCTTGAGACGGCTTTCAACCGCCCATCTCGTGTTGACGATTGTCCTGATCCTGCGTCGGCACCATGAGAATTTATCCCTCGTGTTGGTAAACCATTTGGAGCAACTGAGAACTTCAAACTAACGGCAACTGAGAAGTTCCAAGCACATAGACATGTCTTGATTAATTGCACTCAAGTTGAACCTTTCATACGGTAAGAATTGTACACTCACATGTTATTCGATCTATATCTTTCGTAACATTTCTCACTTTCATTTCACTATCGTCTTTCCATTATTAATTGTAGGGAATTCAGAAGTCATGTGAAGCGTCAACTCAGGATCCGTACACAGACATCCTCTGAAGTTGATAGGAGGGTCCACGGAGAATTCCTGAGCTAGTTTGCGCGCAGAATACTAGATGACCACAACCCACACTCACCAGATTTTAGAGCTCTCGCAATCGGCCCTCTTGATCATGCAAAATGGTTTACAACATACAATGTCAATGATTTTAAGTTTTGCACGGTTTCACGGGATCAAGGATTGCAAACTCAGAATTCAGGTGTTTATGGCACATTTGGGACAAGGATTTATGCGAGCAGCAGTGACACCAACATGCAGTTTGGAGCCGTCCCTTACTATGGCAAGCTTCTTGATGTGGTCGAACTTAATTATCAAGGCCGTTTCACTGTGACACTGTTCAAGTGTTTGTGGGCAAATACCACCACTTCTCGGGGACTGACAACTAACGACTTAAGGATCACATCAGTCAATTTCTCAGGGCCGATTCATATTGGTATTTCTCAAGATGATGAGCCGTATATTCTAGCTTCAGAGGCACATCAGGTTTCTTATGTCGAGGACGAGAGGCACAGGGATTGGCACATGGTTGTTCATCTAAAGCCACGAGACCTTTACGACATGGGTGAAGGTGTAACCCCCTTCCCACCTTTGGCCGGGATTTAGTTCTTAAACTCATAATTAAGTTGTAATTAGAGACCATAATGGAATTGGGACTTAATAAGATACTCATTTGCCCAAAAATCGGATTTGCAAAAACATTCTTCAAAACTTATTCACAATGGTCTCAAGTTCTCAATACAAAATAATACTGGCCTGAACAGGTGGATTCCATTTACAAATATCAGAGTGCAAATAAAATTCCCGACTCACTCGGGTTCCATTCATTAGATAAGGGATTTACAAAGGCACAAAGCCATAATTCAATACCCTTAACTTGGGGATTACACAAAATCCACTATATACAATTCCAAAATATACAATGATAACCATAAATTCCAAAATATACTCCTAAACAGGAGCTCTAACTACTCTTCGTCGCCCGCTTGCCTCTCGATCCATCGGCCCTGTCTAAAAGGTTTAATTTTGGGAGAGTGAGATTCTAAAGAATCCCCGTAGTAACAAGTCAATCATATAATGTACAATAATAATGCATGTAAGCAAATCATTATCAACAACAAGCAAATACAACGGCAGTTACAACGGCAATGGTTAGTATGACACATGTCATCCCTTACGATTGCTCACGTTGAATTGCTCACGCTGTATTGCATCACAACAATCAATACAGTATAATTCACCACAGCTAGGATCCATATAAAGCATATCATATTCACAAGCCACATAGGCAAGATACACACACAGCCCACGGCTGGTTTCACAAACGCCGCCCCCACGGGTCGGATTCACAAAGATCCATGTCGATTACGACGGCAGTCCAACGGCCGACCTAGAGATGACCACTGTCACTCCCTATACGGCTCACGCTGACCTGCTCGCGCCGTAATGGACCATGGCACACATTTCACAATTTCAACGATAAGTTATGCATGCCAAGACATCATACAAGATATGAGAGAAAAGTCACTACCTGAGTTCTTCCGGGCGTTCCTTGGCACCGGTCTCTCCCACGGAAGGCAAATATCAAATCCTATTTTCACAATTAGGGACGACGAGTTATTCTCTATTCCAAGACTTAACTCACTTTATAATGCTTAATTGGTTATCATTATTGCTCTTTTAGAGTCATTAAATACCCCTAACAAAACTCCTAAAGGGTAGGAAGAACTATCCCAAAGATCCCCTTTTGGAAGCACAAAACTGAGATTTTACACTGTTTCACTCGAGCACAGATGACAACGATGTACGGACACTCGAGTGAAAACGGCTTCACTTGAGTGATGGTACGGACATCACTCGGGCACAAGAGAGTGAGAGGCAGCGAGTGAACACCCGAGAGCACAAGGGAGTTTTTAGAAGCAGGCTCACTCGAGCACAAATGTCCTTACTCGAGCACACGTACGGAAATCACTTCAAGCACAAGGAAGTGAGACAGAAAGCACACGCCCGAGAGCACCATCCCACACTAGAAGCACAAGCTCACTCGAGCACACACGGCTCACTCGAGCACGATGCCCATACCCGCGAGTGAGAAGGCACACCCATGCACCTACTCGCGAGTAACAACCCGAGAAGCAAGCCCTTTGGTGTCAAATACACTCATCACTCGAGCACAAAATCCTCACTCGAGTGATGTTCATCCCTCACTCGCGAGTGAGGCTATGCTTGCTATGACCCAGAGAGTGCAATAAGAACACAGAATGCAAGAAACGAGAATTGCACTACCGCACTCGAGCAGACCCATCTCTGCTCGGGTGATATTCATCCCTCACTCGAGCAGACCCATCTCTGCTCGGGTGATGTTCATCCTTCACTCGAGCAGACCCCTCCCTGCTCGAGTGAATCCCTCAGATAGCAGAAAACGCATAACAGAGGCACTCTCCTTAACCCTTGCCCAATTGATTCCTATGGATACAAAACTTAACCCAAAGCCATTCCAACACAAAAACACCCAATAAACTCAATGGAATACTCAGAATCATCCAAATCCTACTCCATTATCATGCTTTGGGTTTTGGGCAACAATTTCATCAAAATTCCCATTTCATCCTAACATCATATTTCAATCTCAAATCAATCTATCTAACATAAACTCATTCCAAAATGTCATTCTCATGCCATAAACATACCAAATGAACAGTGGCACTCATTTTCATGATTAGGCCAAAATTCCCAGAATTTATAAACTATTCCAAATGGCATGAAACTTAGAAGATAGGTTAGTTTCACTTACCTTATCAACTTCTCCAAAGAGAGTTCTTGATCCACCACTTTCCAAATTTTCGTGTAGCACAAATCAACACCAAATGGCTACATTATACACACCAAAATGAAGCTCATTACTCAAGGATCAACATTTATAAATGGTGTTTGAGCAATGGAGATCATTTACTTACCCAAAGATCAAGCTTTTCCCTTCTTCCTTGCCTTCAACAATGGAGAGAGAGAGAGAAAAGAGAGAGAGCACGAGAGAGAAAAAGAAATGGAGAGGAGGAGCAAAAAGTGATCATTTGTCCTCATGTGCTCATATCCAACCACCCCCATATTGCCACTTGTCAGCATCTCCTTCATTCCCACAATGAGCTCACACAAGCTAAGTGCACTGGATTCCGACCCATGTACAATGAATCTCAACCCTTGATTTTAAATACCACTCACATACACCAATATTTCCAATTTCCACTAATTATGACATTAATTAATATAGTCATAAAACACTTAATAATTCCAATAAATTCATAATTATCATTAATAATCATGATTATCCCTTAATCAAAAATTGGGATATTACAATTCTCCCCCTGTTCAATAAATTTCGTCCTCGAAATTTGTTACACATCATGGGGCATAAAATCAGGAAATCTCTTTCTCATGTCCGCTTCCGCCTCCCAAGTGGCTTCTCTTGGAGACATTCCCTTCCAGACCACCTTCACAAATGGTAAGCTTCGATGCCTGAGCCTCCGCTCTTCTCGATCGATGATTTTCTCTGGCTCTACCGCATAAGTGAAGTTATCTTGCAATTCCACTTCTTCATACTCAATAATATGCTCAGGGTCGGGTTGGTACTTCTTGAGCTTCGAGACATGAAACACATCATGCAATCTACTCAAACTCGGGGGTAGGGCTATCCGATATGCCACTGGCCCGATTCTTGCCAGAATCTCAAATGGACCAATGTATCTCGGACTTAGCTTCTTCCGCTTGATCGCTCTCCCGATGCCTGTGACCGGAGACACTCTCAAGAAAACATGATCCCCCACTTCAAACTCAAGAAGTCTTCTCCTCTTATCAGCATAGCTCTTCTGACGACTCTGTGCTGTATGGAGCCTCTTCCTGATAACTCGGATTTGTTCAGCGGTTTGATCAACAAGATCCGGCCTATACAACTTCCTCTCAGACAACTCTGACCAACACAATGTTGACTGGCACTTTCTTCCATACAGTGCCTCATACGGAGCCATTTGAATGCTCGCATGGTAACTGTTGTTATAAGCAAACTCAGCCAATGGAAGATAATAGTCCCACTTTCCTTTGAAGTCAAGGACACATGCTCTTAGCATATCTTCAAGGGTCTGGATAGTCCTCTCTGACTGTCCATCTGTCTGAGGATGGTAGGCCGTGCTAAACCCCAACTGAGTACCCATAGCTTCGTGCAGAGCCCTCCAAAATCTAGAAGTAAACCGAGGATCTCTATCGGAGATAATATTCTTCGGTGTACCATGGAGTCTCACAATCTCTTTGATATAAATCTCAGCCAGCCTATCAGGAGAATAGCTAGCGTTGATAGGTATGAAGTGCGCAGACTTCGTGAGTCGATCAACAATCACCCAAATTGCATCGTAGTTCTTGATCTTGGGCAGACCCACCACTAGATCCATGGTCACACTCTCCCACTTCCATTCTGGAATTTCTGGACTCTGAAGTAAACCTGGCGGTCTCTGGTGTTCAATCTTCACCTTTTGATAGGTAAGACACCGCGCCACGTACTTTGTCACATCACTCTTCATCCCTGGCCACCAATACATTGACTTCAAGTTGTGGTACATCTTGGTCATACCGGGGTGAAGAGTATACTGACTCTTATGAGCCTCATCAAGAAGTTTCAATCTCAATTCCGCTTTCAGTGGTACATAGATTCTCTTCTGATAACGCACCAATCCACTTGGTGACAAGTCATAGTCCCGAGTCTCTCCTCGTTCAATCTTAGCTCGGATCGACTGGGCTAGCTCATCATGCATCTGAGCCTCTTCAATCTCAGTCCTCAGGTCATTCTCCCCTTGGACCACACCATAACTGGCACACAGGATTTCCTTCAAGAGATTTAAATCCCAAAAATCTTCTATCAATTTCCATTCATGGATCATCATTGTTGCCACCAGCACCGTCTTCCGACTCAAAGCATCCGCGACGACATTAGCCTTACCCGGATGGTATTTGATTTCTAGGTTATAGTCTTTCAGCAACTCCATCCACCGACGCTGTCTCATGTTCAACTCTTTCTGATCATACAGATATTTGAGACTTTTGTGGTCGCAGTACAATTCCACAGTCACACCGTACAGGTAATGATGCCAAATTTTCAATACAAACACTATTGCCGCAAGCTCCAGATCATGAGTGGGGTAGTTCATCTCATGCGGTTTCAGCTGTCGAGAGGCATAAGCCACCACACGTCCCTGCTGCATCAGGACACACCCTAACCCCTGCTTACTCGCATCACTGTACACGACGTAAGCCTCACTGGGATAAGGTATAATCAACACTGGTGTCGTAGTCAATCTCTCCTTCAGCTCAGTGAAACTCCGCTCACAACGTTCATCCCACAAAAATGGTTGATCCTTCCTCGTGAGCTTGGTCATCGGCAATGCAATACGCGAGAAGTTCTGAATGAACCTCCGGTAATAACCAGCAAGACCCAGAAAGCTGTGAATCTCAGAAACAGTTTCTGGCCTTTTCCATTCAAGTATTGCTTCCATCTTACTGGGATCCACTGATACCCCGTCTCGTGAGATCACATGGCCAAGGAACTTCACTTCCGTAAGCCAAAACTCACACTTACTCAGCTTCGCATAGAGTTGCTTTTCTCGCAAGATTCTCAACACAATTCTCAGATGTTCCTCATGTTCTTCTCTACTCTTAGAGTAGATCAAGATATCGTCAATAAACACAACCACGAATTGGTCAAGATACTGTCGGAAGATGCGATTCATATAATCCATGAATACCGCCGGTGTATTAGTCAAACCGAAGGGCATCACAAGGAATTCATAGTGCCCATATCTCGTTCTGAAAGCAGTCTTCGAAATGTCCGCTGCCTTCACACGCAACTGATGATATCCCAACCTTAGATCAATTTTGGAGAATACGCACGAGCCAGCCAATTGATCTAACATGTCGTCAATTCTTGGGAGAGGATATTTATTCTTAACAGTTACCTTGTTAAGTTCTCGATAATCGATACACAATCGCAAACTCCCATCTTTCTTTTTCACAAACAATACTGGAGCTCCCCACGGCGATACACTGGGTTGGATGAATCCTTTCTCAAGCAATTCTTCAATTTGCTTCTTCAACTCCGCCATTTCATTCAGGGCCATACGATATGGGGCTTTCGATATTGAACCCGCTCCAGGCACAATCTCAATTGGGAATTCTACTTCCCTTTCCGGAGGTAATCCACTAAGATCCTTTGGAAATACCTCTGGCAATTCATTCACAACAGGTATACTCTCTAGAGCTTCACCTGACTCCCCCTGAACGGAGATGAACACCATATACCCTTGGCATCCTTTCTCAAGATATCTTTCTACTTTAGCTGTTGAAAGTAAGTTCAAACTGGCATTTACATTGCTATCCCGCTGTGCACTACGGAAAGTAATCATCTTATTACCACAATCAAGCAGTACATCATTTGCTGTCAACCAGTCAAAGCCCAAAATAACTTCCAATTGTTGGAGTGGCAAACAGATTAAATCTACTGTAGACTCACGACCCTCAACAACTATCACACAATTTAAATAGGCTTCGGCCGTCACGGCCTTAACACCCATTGGCGTCGACACAACCAAATCAAATGGTAGTCTATGCACATGCAATCCCAGGCGCTTTACACAGTCATAGGCTATGAACGAATGACTTGCACCAGAATCAAACAAAACATTTAATTCATTATCACCGAGAAGAATTTTACCTTGGATCAACTCTGGTGACTTCCGGGCCTCCTCATGCGTCATGGCGAACACTCGACCCTGGTTCCTGGGCCTTTGCTCTGCCGGCTGTCGTGGGCACTTAAAAGATACATGACCCACTTGCTTGCAGTTGAAGCAAATCACCTCTCCAGCACAAGTTCTTCCCGGATGATACTTTGTGCACTGATTGCACACCGGTCCTGCTGGAGGTCTCTGATCACTACGACCCCCAGATTAATAGGGCTTCTTGTTACCACCCCCATATGAGGGTCCTTGCCCCTTCCGCTTCTGGGACATATTAGCCTTGCTAGGCTCACTCCGGCTGTCTTTACCCTTAGCTGGGTACCAATCCCTCAGATTGTTCTCAACAATCCGACACTGCTCCACCGCCTTGTTGAAGTCAGTAAATAGGTGAGAGGCTAATCTCTTCTTCAGTTCTCGCCTCAAGCCCCTGATAAGCATATCAGAGCTCCACTCCTCATCATCCTTTTCCCGGAGATGCGTAGAATACCGAGATAGTCGGACAAAACGGGAAAGATACTCATCAAAACTCTCTGTATCTCCCTGCCTGATAGCCAAGAACTCAGATTCTTTCTCCAATCTCACAGACTTGGGGAAATACTTCTCATTAAACTTTTCTTAGAACATTTCCCAAGTCAATGGCACATTCCGGCTTCGAAGTGTCATGGCGATATTCCGCCACTACCGGTCTGCATCCCCCTCTAGCTTATACACGGCTAGCTTCGCCTTTACCTCTGTAGAGCACTCGAGAACCTTAAAGATCTTCTCTAGACGGTTCAACTAGTCCTCAGCAACTTGGGGCTCAAACCTCCCCTTGAACACAGGAGGTAGATGCTTGCAAAACTCAGAGACCAGTATTGCAAGCCTCTTCCCTCACGAACCAGTACCCCTTGAGACTCTTGATTGGGCACTGTGTGAGGTGGGGATTCATGGGACCGATTGGACCCCTCAGCTGTCTCCTCATGATGAGTCCCTGCTTGAGTCTCCTCATGAGTTGACTGGGCCCTTTCCTCATTACGTTTGGCCCTTTCCTCCCGGAGCTCTTCTCTCAGCTCACGGATCATATCTCTTTGTTCCCGTACGAGATCCATCATCTCTCGCATTGGGTCAAGAGGATTGTCATCCAACTCCTCCAGCTCCGAATCCCCTTGCCTGACTCTAGGGCGAACCATGTTGTCCTTTACTCTACAATGATTCACCATGTCAGTCTCAAAGCAAGGGTATACACATAATCCATAAGACTTACATATATCTACAACTAGCAGAAATATCCATGTGTATACGCAACAAACACTTGTCAATCAATAAGCTACCCTAAACACAAAGGATTAAGGTCAACTAAGGAGCTATCCTAGCAAATGCTCACCTTGCCAGGAACTACAGCTCTGATACCACAAATGTAACCCCATTCCCACCTTTGGCCAGGATTTAATTCTTAAACTTATAATTAAGTTGTAATTAGAGACCATAATGGAATTGGGACTTAATAAGATACACATTTGCCCAAAAATCGGATTTACAAAAACATTCTTCAAAACTTATTCACAATGGTCTCAAGTTCTCAATACAAAATAATACTGGCCTGAACAGGTGGATTCCATTTACAAATATCAGAGTGCAAATAAAATTCCCAACTCACTCGGGTTCCATTCATTAGATAAGGGATTTACAAAGGCACAAAGCCATAATTCAATACCCTTAACTTGGGGATTACACAAAATCCACTATATACAATTTCAAAATATACAATGATAACCATAAATTCCAAAATATACTCCTAAACAGGAGCTCTAACTACTCTTCGTCGCCCGCTTGCCTCTCGATCCATCGGCCCTGTCTAAAAGGTTTAATTTTGGGAGAGTGAGAATCTAAAGAATCCTCGTAGTAACAAGTCAATCATATAATGTACAATAATAATGCATGTAAGGCCCCATACCGCATGGCCCCAAACGAAATGGCGGAGTTAAAGAAACAAATAGAAGATCTGCTAGAGAAAGGGTTCATCAGACCCAGTGTGTCACCTTGGGGAGCTCCAGTGTTGTTTGTAAAGAAAAAGGATGGGAGTCTTCGATTGTGTATCGACTACAGGGAGCTGAATAAAGTTACTATCAAGAACAAGTACCCTCTTCCCCGAATCGACGACCTTTTAGATCAGTTATCTGGATCGTGCATATTCTCAAAGATTGATCTAAGGTCAGGGTATCATCAGCTGCGAGTGAAAGCAGAGGACGTTCCAAAAACTGCTTTCAGGACCCGGTATGGTCATTATGAGTTTTTAGTGATGCCATTTGGGCTAACCAATGCACCTGCGGTTTTCATGGACTACATGAACCGTATCTTTTGACAGTATTTGGATCAGTTTGTTGTTGTGTTTATCGATGACATTCTGATATATTCCAAGAGTATGGAGGAGCATGAGCATCATCTGAGAGTTGTGCTGAATATTTTGCGTGAGAAGCAACTATATGCCAAATTGAGCAAGTACGAGTTTTGGCTACCGGAAGTGAGATTCCTAGGCCATGTTATCTCGCAAGAAGGGGTCTCTGTGGATCCCAGTAAAGTGGAAGCAGTACTAGATTGGAAGAGGCCAGAAACTGTGGCAGAGGTACGCAGTTTTCTGGGTCTTGCTGGGTACTACCGGAGATTCATCCAGAATTTCTCCCGTATAGCATTACCAATGACCAAGCTCACGAGAAAGGATCAGCCATTTGTGTGGGACGAGAAATGTGAAAAGTGTTTTGTGGAGCTGAGGGAGAGGTTGACGACGGCACCTGTGTTGATTTTGCCTGATCCCAGTACGACATATGTTGTGTACTCTGATGCCAAATGGCAGGGATTAGGGTGTGTCCTTATGCAGCAGGGACGTGTGGTGGCCTACGCCTCTCGACAGCTCAGACCTCATGAATTGAACTGTCCCACTCATGATCTGGAGCTTGCGGCCATTGTATTTGCTTTGAAGATTTGGCGTCATTACCTGTATGGTGTGACTGTGGAGTTGTAGTGCGACCACAAGAGTCTCAAATACATGTACGATCAGAAAGAGTTAAATATGAGACAGTGCCACTGGATGGAATTGCTCAAAGACTATAACCTGGAAATCAAATATCATCCGGGTAAGGCAAATGTAGTCGCTGATGCTCTTAGTCGAAAGACTGTGCTCGTTGCAGCTATGATGATACAAGAGAAGAAATTAATTGAAGATTTTCGTGATTTGAATTTGACAAACCAGATCATCTGTGCCAATTACACTGTTTCCCGAGAGGAAAGTGATCTAAGAGCTGAGATCGAAGAAGCTCAGAGGCAAGATGCCTGGATACAACGTAATCTGACTCGGATCGAGCGGGGAGAAGTCCCAGGCTATGATCTATCGCCTCGTGGATTAGTTCGTTATCAAAAGAGAGTCTGTATTCCACTTAAGGCGGAGCTGAGGCAGAAGATTCTGGATGAGGCGCATAAGAGCCGGTACACCCTTCATCCTGGTATGACCAAGATGTATCATAACTTGAAATCTGTGTATTGGTGGCCGGGATTGAAGAGTGATGTGACCAAGTATGTGGCAAGGTGTCTCACTTGCCAGAAGGTAAAGATTGAGCACCAGAGACCACCTGGTTTACTCCAAAGTCCCGAGATTCCGGAATGGAAATGGGAAAGTGTGACCATGGATCTTGTTGTGGGTTTGCCCAAGATCAGAAACTATGATGCGATCTGGGTTATTGTAGATCGGCTAACGAAGTTAGCCCACTTCATACCAATCAATGCTGGTTATTCTCCTGACAAACTAGCAGAGATTTATGTCAGTGAGATCGTGAAACTCCATGGCGTTCCGAAGAACATCATTTCCGACCGAGATCCACGATTTACTTCGAGATTCTGGAAAGCGTTGCATGAAGCTTTGGGAACTCAATTGAAGTTCAGCACGGCTTATCATCCACAGACGGATGGACAGTCAGAGAGAACAATCCAGACACTGGAAGATATGTTGCGAGCCTGTGTTCTCGACTTTAAAGGAAGTTGGGATCGTTTTCTTCCACTGGCTGAGTTCGCCTACAACAATAGCTATCATACGAGTATTCAAATGGCTTCGTATGAAGCGTTGTATGGAAGACGGTGTCAATCACCATTATGTTGGAATGAATTATCCGAAAGGAAGCTATATGGACCAGATTTGGTTGATCAAACCTCAGCACAAATTCAGATTATTCACAAGAGGTTGCTTACAGCGCAAAGTCGACAGAAAAGCTACGCTGACAAAAGAAGACAGCCTCTTGAGTTTGAGGTTGGAGATCATATTTTTCTGAGAGTATCTCCTGTCACGGGCATTGGGCGAGCGATCAAGAGGAAGAAGCTAAGCCCAAGATACATAGGTCCTTTTGAAATCCTTGAGAGGATTGGGCCTGTTGCTTACCGGGTAGCTCTACCTCCGAGCTTGAGCAGACTCCATGATGTATTCCATGTTTCTCAATTGAAGAAGTACCAACCGGATCCATCTCATATCATTGAGTATGAGGATGTCGAGCTTCAAGACAATTTCACATATGCAGTGGAGCCAGAGCAAGTTATTGATTGAGAGGAGCGACGGCTCAGGCACAGGAGCATTCCATATGTGAAGGTGATCTAGAAGGGAATGACTCAAAGAGAGGCAACTTGGGAAGCGGAGGAAGATATGCGAAGACGATACCCGGAGTTTATGGCTCAGGTTGTGTAGCAATTTCGAGGACGAAATTAAATTTTCGGGGGGAGAATTGTAATATCCTGGATTGTAATCAAGGGATAATAACTTCAAATGATGTAATTAATGATAAATAAGCATTTTTGAAGTATGTGTTGTGCAATGTGAAATGAAGGCAATTATTCATAATTTAATGGGTAATGAATTAATCAGGGGTAAAACGGTAAATTTACCAATCGTCTAGTTAGCTAATGATGAGGAAAACCCCTTAGTAATCAAGATCAATGGTTGAGATTGAAAGATCAAGGGGTGGAATTTTGTGCATGTGGATTTAGGTGAGATTATGGTGGGAAGAATGGGATGGTGCCAAGTGGCAAAATAATGACCATTGGATGAGTCAAAGTTTTCAAACTTTCCCTCTCTCCCTCTCAAGTCGGTTTGTGCATGGGGAAGAAGGAAATGATGTGATCATCAATATCTCATTTTTCTCTCTCATCTTCCTCCATTTTCGCTGCACAAGCTAAGGAAAGAGAAAGAGAAAAGCTTAAGTCTTGGTAAGTGGAGGTCTTCATATGCTTATGTACCCTTCATTAATGTTGATCAAGAGGTTGAGAGCTTGACTTCTATGATTTCAGAATTTCCATTGGTGGTGTTTGATTGTTGGACAAATCTGAAAGTTGGTGGAATCAAGGTGTTGATTTCGGCAAGTTTAAGAGGTTGGTTTGTGAAGAATTTTAGTATATATGTTATAAGGTTTGCTTAATAGTTATTCACAATGGTCTCATAATCACGATACGAAACAATAATGGCCCTAACAGGTGAATTCCATTTACAAATATCAGAGTGCAAATAAGTTCCCGACTCACTCGGGTTCCATTCATTAGATAAGGGATTTACAAAGGCACAAAGCCATAATTCAATACCCTTAACTTGGGGATTACACAAAATCCACTATATACAATTCCAAAATATACAATGATAACCATAAATTCCAAAATATACTCCTAAACAGGAGCTCTAACTACTCTTCGTCGCCCGCTTGCCTCTCGATCCATCGGCCCTGTCTAAAAGGTTTAATTTTGGGAGAGTGAGAATCTAAAGAATCCCCGTAGTAACAAGTCAATCATATAATGTACAATAATAATGCATGTAAGGCCCCATACCGCATGGCCCCAAACGAAATGGCGGAGTTAAAGAAACAAATAGAAGATCTGCTAGAGAAAGGGTTCATCAGACCCAGTGTGTCACCTTGGGGAGCTCCAGTGTTGTTTGTAAAGAAAAAGGATGGGAGTCTTCGATTGTGTATCGACTACAGGGAGCTGAATAAAGTTACTATCAAGAACAAGTACCCTCTTCCCCGAATCGACGACCTTTTAGATCAGTTATCTGGATCGTGCATATTCTCAAAGATTGATCTAAGGTCAGGGTATCATCAGCTGCGAGTGAAAGCAGAGGACGTTCCAAAAACTGCTTTCAGGACCCGGTATGGTCATTATGAGTTTTTAGTGATGCCATTTGGGCTAACCAATGCACCTGCGATTTTCATGGACTACATGAACCGTATCTTTCGACAGTATTTGGATCAGTTTGTTGTTGTGTTTATCGATGACATTCTGATATATTCCAAGAGTATGGAGGAGCATGAGCATCATCTGAGAGTTGTGCTGAATATTTTGCGTGAGAAGCAACTATATGCCAGATTGAGCAAGTACGAGTTTTGGCTACCGGAAGTGAGATTCCTAGGCCATGTTATCTCGCAAGAAGGGGTCTCTGTGGATCCCAGTAAAGTGGAAGCAGTACTAGATTGGAAGAGGCCAGAAACTGTGGCAGAGGTACGCAGTTTTCTGGGTCTTGCCGGGTACTACCGGAGATTCATCCAGAATTTCTCCCGTATAGCATTACCAATGACCAAGCTCACGAGAAAGGATCAGCCATTTGTGTGGGATGAGAAATGTGAAAAGTGTTTTGTGGAGCTGAAGGAGAGGTTGACGACGGCACCTGTGTTGATTTTGCCTGATCCCAGTACGACATATATTGTGTACTCTGATGCCAGTGGGCAGGGATTAGGGTGTGTCCTTATGTAGCAGGGACGTGTGGTGGCCTACGCCTCTCGACAGCTCAGACCTCATGAATTGAACTGTCCCACTCATGATCTGGAGCTTGCGGCCATTGTATTTGCTTTGAAGATTTGGCGTCATTACCTGTATGGTGTGACTGTGGAGTTGTAGTGCGACCACAAGAGTCTCAAATACATGTACGATCAGAAAGAGTTAAATATGAGACAGTGCCACTGGATGGAATTGCTCAAAGACTATAACCTGGAAATCAAATATCATCCGGGTAAGGCAAATGTAGTCGCTGATGCTCTTAGTCGAAAGACTGTGCTCGTTGCAGCTATGATGATACAAGAGAAGAAATTAATTGAAGATTTTCGTGATTTGAATTTGACAAACCAGATCATCTGTGCCAATTACACTGTTTCCCGAGAGGAAAGTGATCTAAGAGCTGAGATCGAAGAAGCTCAGAGGCAAGATGCCTGGATACAACGTAATCTGACTCGGATCGAGCGGGGAGAAGTCCCAGGCTATGATCTATCGCCTCGTGGATTAGTTCGTTATCAAAAGAGAGTCTGTATTCCACTTAAGGCAGAGCTGAGGCAGAAGATTCTGGATGAGGCGCATAAGAGCCGGTACACCCTTCATCCTGGTATGACCAAGATGTATCATAACTTGAAATCTGTGTATTGGTGGCCGGGATTGAAGAGTGATGTGACCAAGTATGTGGCAAGGTGTCTCACTTGCCAGAAGGTAAAGATTGAGCACCAGAGACCACCTGGTTTACTCCAAAGTCCCGAGATTCCGGAATGGAAATGGGAAAGTGTGACCATGGATCTTGTTGTGGGTTTGCCCAAGATCAGAAACTATGATGCGATCTGGGTTATTGTAGATCGGCTAACGAAGTTAGCCCACTTCATACCAATCAATGCTGGTTATTCTCCTGAAAAACTAGCAGAGATTTATGTCAGTGAGATCGTGAAACTCCATGGCGTTCCGAAGAACATCATTTCCGACCGAGATCCACGATTCACTTCGAGATTCTGGAAAGCGTTGCATGAAGCTTTGGGAACTCAATTGAAGTTCAGCACGGCTTATCATCCACAGACGGATGGACAGTCAGAGAGAACAATCCAGACACTGGAAGATATGTTGCGAGCCTGTGTTCTCGACTTTAAAGGAAGTTGGGATCGTTTTCTTCCACTGGCTGAGTTCGCCTACAACAATAGCTATCATACGAGTATTCAAATGGCTCCGTATGAAGCGTTGTATGGAAGACGGTGTCAATCACCATTATGTTGGAATGAATTATCCGAAAGGAAGCTATATGGACCAGATTTGGTTGATCAAACCTCAGCACAAATTCAGATTATTCACAAGAGGTTGCTTACAGCGCAAAGTCGACAGAAAAGCTACGCTGACAAAAGAAGACAGCCTCTTGAGTTTGAGGTTGGAGATCATATTTTTCTGAGAGTATCTCCTGTCACGGGCGTTGGGCGAGCGATCAAGAGGAAGAAGCTAAGCCCAAGATACATAGGTCCTTTTGAAATCCTTGAGAGGATTGAGCCTGTTGCTTACCGGGTAGCTCTACCTCCGAGCTTGAGCAGACTCCATGATGTATTCCATGTTTCTCAATTGAAGAAGTACCAACCGGATCCATCTCATATCATTGAGTATGAGGATGTCGAGCTTCAAGACAATTTCACATATGCAGTGGAGCCAGAGCAAGTTATTGATTGAGAGGAGCGACGGCTCAGGCACAGGAGCATTCCATATGTGAAGGTGATCTAGAAGGGAATGACTCAAAGAGAGGCAACTTGGGAAGCGGAGGAAGATATGCGAAGACGATACCCGGAGTTTATGGCTCAGGTTGTGTAGCAATTTCGAGGACGAAATTAAATTTTCGGGGGGAGAATTGTAATATCCTGGATTGTAATCAAGGGATAATAACTTCAAATGATGTAATTAATGATAAATAAGCATTTTTGAAGTATGTGTTGTGCAATGTGAAATGAAGGCAATTATTCATAATTTAATGGGTAATGAATTAATCAGGGGTAAAACGGTAAATTTACCAATCGTCTAGTTAGCTAATGATGAGGAAAACCCCTTAGTAATCAAGATCAATGGTTGAGATTGAAAGATCAAGGGGTGGAATTTTGTGCATGTGGATTTAGGTGAGATTATGGTGGGAAGAATGGGATGGTGCCAAGTGGCAAAATAATGACCATTGGATGAGTCAAAGTTTTCAAACTTTCCCTCTCTCCCTCTCAAGTCGGTTTGTGCATGGGGAAGAAGGAAATGATGTGATCATCAATATCTCATTTTTCTCTCTCATCTTCCTCCATTTTCGCTGCACAAGCTAAGGAAAGAGAAAGAGAAAAGCTTAAGTCTTGGTAAGTGGAGGTCTTCATATGCTTATGTACCCTTCATTAATGTTGATCAAGAGGTTGAGAGCTTGACTTCTATGATTTCAGAATTTCCATTGGTGGTGTTTGATTGTTGGACAAATCTGAAAGTTGGTGGAATCAAGGTGTTGATTTCGGCAAGTTTAAGAGGTTGGTTTGTGAAGAATTTTAGTATATATGTTATAAGGTTTGCTTAATAGTTATTCACAATGGTCTCATAATCACGATACGAAACAATAATGGCCCTAACAGGTGAATTCCATTTACAAATATCAGAGTGCAAATAAGTTCCCGACTCACTCGGGTTCCATTCATTAGATAAGGGATTTACAAAGGCACAAAGCCATAATTCAATACCCTTAACTTGGGGATTACACAAAATCCACTATATACAATTCCAAAATATACAATGATAACCATAAATTCCAAAATATACTCCTAAACAGGAGCTCTAACTACTCTTCGTCGCCCGCTTGCCTCTCGATCCATCGGCCCTGTCTAAAAGGTTTAATTTTGGGAGAGTGAGATTCTAAAGAATCCCCGTAGTAACAAGTCAATCATATAATGTACAATAATAATGCATGTAAGCAAATCATTATCAACAACAAGCAAATACAACGGCAGTTACAACGGCAATGGTTAGTATGACACATGTCATCCCTTACGATTGCTCACGCTGTATTGCATCACAACAATCAACACAGTATAATTCACCACAGCTGGGATCCATATAAAGCATATCATATTCACAAGCCACATAGGCAAGATACACACACAACCCACGACTGGTTTCACAAACGCCGCTCCCACGGGTCGGATTCACAAAGATCCATGTCGATTACGACGGCAGTCCAACGGCCGACCTAGAGATGACCACTGTCACTCCCTATACGGCTCACGCTGACCTGCTCGCACCGTAATGGACCATGGCACACATTTCACAATTTCAATGATAAGTTATGCATGCCAAGACATCATACAAGATATGAGAGAAAAGTCACTACCTGAGTTCTTCCGGGCGTTCTTTGGCACCGGTCTCTCCCGCGGAAGGCAAATATCAAATCCTATTTTCACAATTAGGGACGAAGAGTTATTCTCTATTCCAAGACTTAACTCACTTTATAATGCTTAATTGGTTATCATTATTGCTCTTTTAGAGTCATTAAATACCCCTAACAAAACTCCTAAAGGGTAGGAAGAACTATCCCAAAGATCCCCTTTTGGAAGCATAAAACTGAGATTTTACACTGTTTCACTTGAGCACAGATGACCATGCTCGAGCACGATGTACGGACACTCGAGTGAAAACGGCTTCACTCGAGTGATGGTACGGACATCACTCGGGCACAAGAGAGTGAGAGGCAGCGAGTAAACACCCGAGAGCACAAGGGAGTTTTCAGAAGCAGGCTCACTCGAGCACAAATGCCCTCACTCGAGCACATGTACGGAAATCACTTCAAGCACAAGGAAGTGAGACAGAAAGCACACGCCCGAGAGCACCATCCCACACTAGAAGCACAAGCTCACTCGAGCACACACGGCTCACTCGAGCATGGTGCCCATACCCGCGAGTGAGAAGGCACACCCGTGCACCTACTCGCGAGTAACAACCCGAGAAGCAAGCCCTTTGGTGTCAAATACACTCATCACTCGAGCACAAAATCCTCACTCGAGTGATGTTCATCCCTCACTCGCGAGTGAGGCTATGCTTGCTATGACCCAGAGAGTGCAATAAGAACACAGAAAGCAAGAAACGAGAATTGCACTACCGCACTCGAGCAGACCCATCTCTGCTCGGGTGATATTCATCCCTCACTCGAGCAGACCCATCTCTGCTCGGGTGATGTTCATCCTTCACTCGAGCAGACCCCTCCCTGCTCGAGTGAATCCCTCAGATAGCAGAAAACGCATAACAGAGGCACTCTCCTTAACCCTTGCCCAATTGATTCCTATGGATACAAAACTTAACCCAAAGCCATTCCCACACAAAAACACCCAATAAACTCAATGGAATACTCAGAATCATCCAAATCCTACTCCATTATCATGCTTTGGGTTTTGGGCAACAATTTCATCAAAATTCCCATTTCATCCTAACATCATATTTCAATCTCAAATCAATCTATCTAACATAAACTCATTCCAAAATGTCATTCTCATGCCATAAACATACCAAATGAACAGTGGCACTCATTTTCATGATTAGGCCAAAATTCCCAGAATTTATAAACTATTCCAAATGGCATGAAACTTAGATAGATAGGTTAGTTTCACTTACCTTATCAACTTCTCCAAAGAGAGTTCTTGATCCACCACTTTCCAAATTTTCGTGTAGCACAAATCAACACCAAATGGCTACATTATACACACCAAAATGAAGCTCATTACTCAAGGATCAACATTTATAAATGGTGTTTGAGCAATGGAGATCATTTACTTACCCAAAGATCAAGCTTTTCCCTTCTTCCTTGCCTTCAACAATGGAGAGAGAGAGAAAAGAGAGAGAGCACGAGAGAGAAAAAGAAATGGAGAGGAGGAGCAAAAAGTGATCATTTGTCCTCATGTGCTCATATCCAACCACCCCCATATTGCCACTTGTCAGCATCTCCTTCCTTCCCACAATGAGCTCACACAAGCTAAATGCACTGGATTCCGACCCATGTACAATGAATCTCAACCCTTGATTTTAAATACCACTCACATGCACCAATATTTCCAATTTCCACTAATTATGACATTAATTAATATAGTCATAAAACACTTAATAATTCCAATAAATTCATAATTATCATTAATAATCATGATTATCCCTTAATCAAAAATTGGGATATTACAGAAGGCGATAACATCGCCTACGAGAGTGAGCCATTTCAGCCAGCCGATTTTGAAAACTACTTCCCTGAAGGTGATGACAATTTACCTCTACTGCGGTGAGTTTTTTTAAGTCCACGTCATTTAAATTAAATTTTTTAAATTTAATAAAACATCCATAACAATAATTTTTCTACATAATTTCTATAGGGATGGCGACAATGAGTGATCAAATTCAAATTTTGATTTTCTCTTTAAAAAACTGGAAAAAAAACTTTAAAATAAAATTTAAAAAACAAAATTTTAAAAAAAAATAAAATAATATTTGTAGCGGTTATTAAACCGCTATAAAAGTAACAATAACCGCTACTAAATAAAAACCGCTACAAAATCGACACATTAACCGCTACAAATAGTACGTAGATCCCTATAAATACCCTTACCACAACTCATTTCAAACACTCTCCAATTTCTTTTCACCTTACCTTTCTTTCATTTTCTCTCATTTACAACTTCTTTTGTATGAGTAGAGGAGCTGAATAATATGATCACATATGGTAACAAATTTTTTTATTTTTTTTACAATACTTCTTTCCTTTATATAAAATTTATTCCCACCATTTTTTTCCAGATATATTAGAACTGTATCTCATTTTCATCTATTTTTCATACACAATTACATTATATTAGACAACATAATAATTCCTTATTACCTACGTTTCCTTAATAATATTATTAATATAAATTTTATACTAATCCAATTAAATTAAATTTATCCTTTCAATTTATTAATAAGCTAATTAAATTAGATAAACTAATAAAAAAATAAACTAATTAATTTAATATTAAAAGAACAGAAACAAATGATTGTATATTTTTAAAAAAAATTTTAAATATTTGTAGCGGTTATTAAACCGCTACTAACAAACGCGCATTTTTAAACTCAAATTAAATTTTTTTGCTCTAAATTTGAATTTCATGAAATTAGTAGCGGTTTTATAACCACTACAAATTTTATAAAAATTCAAAATTAGTAGCGGTTTCTTAACCGCTACGAAATTGAAAAAAATGTCATTTTTCTTTTCCCGCCTTGAAAATTTCAATTTTTTATATTTGTAGCGGTTATATAACCGCTACAAATATCTCTGAAAAACAATTTCGTTCATGGGGATGTTGTAGCGGTTTTTTGTAACCGCTACAAAGTATGTAGCGGTTATGTTCCTTGCGTAGCGGTTTTGTATAACCACTACAAAATCACTTGAAACATACGATTTAGTAGCGGTTTACCTAACCGCTACTAATGTTGTTTGTAGCGGTTAAAACCACTACTAATACCCATTTTTAACCGCTACTAAATCACATTTTTTTGGTAGTGTTTTAATTTAATTGCATTAGTCCTTAGTTTATTAATTTGAAAAAACCCACAACAAATTTCCCCTTGCTTTCATTGCATGACATTTAGATTACTTAGGATTCAATAAAAGGCTTCTCGAGAAGAGAGAATGATCCTAGGTTTGCCTATACGCAATCCTTGGTTAATTTTTGATTGTGGACCCCAAGGCTAAAAGACAAAAAAGGCCCTAATCAAGGTTTCTAGATAGAAAGCATAAGTTTAGATTGCAACTAAATCGTTTCAATAAGAAACCAGAAAAAAGAGGACCACCTCAGACTTTATCTGGTGTAGATATCTTATAGTAGATTGAGGATGTTGAATTCGAGTTCGGAAAAAGCGGCGATGTAGCAAAGCAGGGTGAAAGAGGGGTAGGACTTCTGCTTATGTGGCTCAGTAATAAAGGAAGATAAGCATTTTCTTCACTCTTCCATATTGAAAATCTAATTTACTTCACGACAGTCACTAGTGGAAAAATCACTTTTAAGACCGGTTAAAAAAGATATTTTAGACCGGTTTTGGATCCGGTCTTGATACAGCCGGTCTTAAAAGTCTGCAACATTTTAGACCGGTTATGGAACCGGCCTTAAAAATAAGTTTTAAGACCAGTTATTTATAAAACCGGTCTAAAAATAAATATTTTTAGACGGTTATCAGAGAAACCGGTGTAAAATGTTGTAATTTTTAGACGGTTTCTACAAAACTAGTCTTAAAAGTAATATTTTAAGACTAGTTTTGTAGAAAACCGGTCTTAAATGTACTTTTTAGATCGATTTTGGAGAGAACCAGTCTAAAAAGTAGTGTTTTTTTTTAAAAAAAAATCGTTTAAAATATTTACCCAGTAAGCCATTTCTCCTGTTAAAACATTTCACTCAGCAAGCAGCAGCCATTTCAACGACATTCAAATAAATTCTTCTCTTACAGGTTATAATTAACATCTCATGCACATGTGAGAGACTCAAAACTCATTGGAACAAATTAAAACTCAACTCCCTTATGCTTAAACACTGCTGGCCGAAATAAAAGCAAGGAAAACAACCATGAATAAACTTACAATCATAGACAGAATCATAATGTAAGGAAACCATACATGACAATGCTGTTTTGACCAAGTTCCTTGTCTTTTCACTTACATACATACATCAAAGATTAAATTACATTAATGACAATGCTGTTATTCATTATGCCAAAATACTTTATACACACTCTTTTCTGGCTGATGATCACTAGCTGGCTTCGGAGAATCTACACTAAGACGTACATCTCATATCCTTCATTTTCCTGTGACGACAAAAAAAGATAGCTTCTGCAACGTCAGAGCTCAGAACCAAAACCGGAGTAAGCTTAAACTACCAACAACACCACCACCCATTACCTCCGGTGACATTTTGCTGACTCCAGTGGCTCATTCCCAGATTCCGGAGCAGCCTCCTCTGTTTCTTCGTCCTTAACATCACTCTTTGCCTCTCTTTGAGCTTGCTGAAGCTTATCTCCATTTTCTAGCGATTGTTCTGAATTTTCAGGCAAGATTTTCCAGATTCCGGCGAGCTTACAAATTTTCCGGCGAGCACTCAGATTAAAAGCTGAAATTATTTTGAGACAATGAGGGGCTGATTCTTTGCTTCTTGGTGATGATGAATTGTGCTTGAGCTTATTGGACTACAAAGGGGAGTTTTATTATCATTCCATTAATCTAGAATTATATATATTTAGATTGCCTAGTTTTAGGAATTTTCATATGTGTGATTCTGGAATTGAGATTAATGTTAATTATCTCTTTTGGTTTGATAATTGTAGTTGAGATTGAATTTTGCAATGTGAACATTATATATGTTTGAATTTCTTTGTGGTTGCAATGAGATTATGTTAATTAGCGTGCTATTGTCTAGTTAATGTGGTTGATTTGTATCCTTGAGGGGCTGTTTAGCACTCAAATCCAAGAAGATTTATGTTGCATTATTCCAATTTCAATTGCACATTAAATGGTTTTAAACAATATTTCAAGAGGTAGTAGTTAGCTATGTTTGTAGGAGCTACTATTAATTGGGAATATTGGACTCAAGTGTTATCTTGAGGTTATTCTTAAGACTTAATGAATTCTTAATTCCCATAATATTTTTGAGCAAGGATTGACATTTTCTTCATTACCAAGAGCATTCTTTATTCATATTTTCCACTCCATACCATTCCATTCACTTTTACTCATTCTCCATTTTTATAAGAAAAATACCAAAAATATTAGATTAGCTTTTAATTAACAATTGCATTTTATTTTAATTATTAATTTCGGAAACCAAAAATCATTTCCCCTTGTTTTAATTGCATTTGCATGATAATTAGTTTACTTAGGTAGTTCAATAAAGGCTCCTCACGTGAGACGACCCAAGTGTTGCATTATGCTGCAATTCTTGGATTAAAAATATTTTTGCATTTGACCCCAAGGCGCAAAGACACGGTCAAATCAGCCATCCTCCCACAACTTCTTTAAGTCATCTATCAAAGGTGTCAAGTAGACATCGATATCGTTCCCCGGCTGCTTTGGCCCCAAAATTATCATAGAAAGCATCATGTACTTGTGTTACATACACAACCAGGGAGGTAAGTTGTAAATCACCAACAGAACCGGCCATGCACTATGTGTACTACTAAAAGTACCATAAGGATTGATTCTGTCTGTGCAAAGCCCAAGCTGAAGGTTTCTTGTTTTGCTTCCAAATCCGGGATACATTTAATCTATTTTCTTCCATTGTGGAGAGTCAGCCAGGTGCCTAAGGTATTTTCCATCACATATTCTGTCATCACAATGCCATCTCAACTTTTTTGCTTCTTTCGCATTAGCAAACATTCGTTTAAACCGCGGAATGATTGGAAGATACCATAAAACCTTTAAAGGTTGCTTCTTACTTGTCTCATCACCATACCCATCACCTTTCTTCACTTTGTATCTCGAAGTTTTACATTTTGGACACTCACTCAATCCTTCATACTCATTTCTGTACAATACACAATCATTAGGGCAAGCATGTATCTTTTTATACTCCATACCCATCGCAGACAAGATTTTCTTAGCCTCATACATACGATTTGGAAGTACATTATCCTCTGGAAACATATCACACAACAGTTCAAGTAATAATGTGAAACTACTGTCGGTCCACCCACAAGTTGCCTTTAAGTTGACCAAGTGCAAAATGCCTGACAAGCGTGTATACTTAGTACACCCAGGGTACAAAGGTGTCTCCGCATCACTTCTCACGCTATCATATACAGGGGATTGCGCAAAACATTCTACCTCCACATCATGAATCATTTTCTCCATTCTATCGTCATCTCCAACCTCCAAGACTTCCTTCTCGTGGGACGCACAAGCGGTTACTTCCTCACCATGCCATATCCACCTTGTGTACCGAAGATTTATTCCATCACAAACTAAGTGATCTCTTATATCATCAATATCCCGTCGACTCTCATTTAAACACTTCACACATGGATAAAAATACTTTCCATTTTTACTAGGTGCATTCATTTTAGCAAATTCAATAAACTCTTCCACCCCTTTCTCATATTCTTCACTAGTTCTCAATGCATTCATCCAACTGTGATCCATTTTACTACTCCAGACCTATTCCATTTTCAACAGTACTCACTTTTAGACCCATTGTCATTATAATATGAATATAGGTCAAGACAGGGCATGGCTTAGTCATTTTTTAAAAATTTTAGCAGCATTTCTCCTTAAATGTAAGACATCCAAAACTTTGAAGAATAACCCAAATAACAATAACAGAAATTTGACATACCATAGAGGATTTCAACATTGGTTATATACAAAAAAAATTCATTAACAGACAATCACAACCATTCTAAATATATAAGAAGCTATCATGGGGATTTGTCATTTACCTGGAAAATGCAGGAAGAACGTTGATTGCTAGGGTTACTAGGATTGCTTGAAAAGGGGATGTAGTAGATTGGGTTTATTAGTAAGTTAAGTAGAGCATCAGGAGTTGGAAAAGCCATTTAACAATTGAAGATACTGTGGAGTGAAAAAGAATAACAATACACTGTTATATGATTGTCCCTTGCTATTAACGAATATTAATTACTTTGTACTAACGTTTAAATTCCAACCTAATCCACGTTCATTCCACACTCTCACTATTACTTACACTTATGACTTAGGAGTAAATTAACTATGTTTTTTTTAATTGTGGTGAAATCGTTGCAGATGCATGGAATTCCCTCGGTTCCTTATTACAAATTCACTTTTAACTAAATCACATGTACAAATAAATAGTTAAAAACATTAAATTTGTTTATCAAATTTAATTGATTTCTAATGTTATCATTGTTAACTACATTAACTGTAAAACTTTGCTTCATTAATTTGGAAATGATAAATAAATGAAAATGTTTTATCTAACTTCTATATTTGGAAATGAGGTAATATTTAATTTTCCAAACATATACTATGGATGGTTGAAATCTACTAATTTCTAATGTTATCCTTGTTAACTACATTAACTCTAAAACTTTTCTTCATTAATTTGGAAATGATAAATAAATGAAAACGTTTTATCTAACTTCTATATTTGGAAATGAGGTAATATTTAACTTTCCAAACATATACTATGGATGGTTGAAATCTACTGCTTTTACCTACAGTGACGTAGAAGTCCTTCTAACCTTGAAAGCAAATTCAAAATTTCTCCCAAGATTGAGTTATTAACCGTGCATGTAATATAACAAAATGAAGCTTTTGAAAGAGAGGAATAAAACACCCTAATAATCTCATTTCCAGTCAGTATAATGCAATAAGCTCAAATAAATTGCTTTAATTAACAGGGAGCAAGTTTTGATCCATGGAAGCTCAGATCGCATGCAGATTTTGGAGAGATTAAGGTAGCATTATATGGTAATGTTAAGAGGGTAGAGGTTGACAGAGTAATATGGGTCCAAACACAACTAATCTCAGAGAATCATCTTGGTAGTCGTAAATTGAACCTCAACAATATATAGTCACAGAGAAACTAGGAAAACGAAGAAATAATAGCTACCCAAAGATTGAAAAACAAAGGGATTTGTCTTTTACCTGGAAAATGCAGGAAGCACGTTGAAGAGCTACAGGTCGACGCCACATCGTAGCTGAGAGGCGGATGGGCGGATGGACAAGTGAGGGACAAAGAAGAGTGACACTGTCGCGACTTGAGAAGAACAAGTGAGGGACGAAGAAGAGTGGGCAACAGGGAGAAGGACGCGCGAATGAAGAGCAAAAGCAAACTAAAAATGAAGAACAAAGACCAGCGGGAGAATGAGGCGCGAAACGAAAGCAAAAGGTAAAGTAACGGGAGAGATACAACGACCGTTCTTAAGGAACGATCATTGAATCATGCATTACAACGACCGTTAATAGGTAACGGTCGTTGTAAGTGGTTACAACGACCGTTATGAAGAACGGTCATTGTATCTTATATATTCAACGATCGTTTTCATATAAACGGTCGTTGAAAAGCTGCCCAGATTCGCGCCTTTGCCCCTCTCTTCTTTCTACTATTGTTTTCTTGGAAACGGACGTTGTTTGGTGTCGTGGAATCTTCTTCCTGTAGTAGTGTTACATGCTGTGTGCTTATGTGTGGTATAAATGTTTTGTTACTACTGGGATTCTTTTGAATCTCATTCTTTCCTTTGACTAACCTTTCAGACAGGGCGAGTGGCTCTAAGGAGAAACGAACAACCCGGAGCAGTTAGAACCCTGTAGGGACATTTGTTTCGGGCCATGTTGGTCATTCATTTTGGATAGGGATTACTGTATGACATTTTTTAGTTGTAAATAGTTTTAAACATATGGTATTGTAATCCCCTAATCAGGATCTGAAACCCTGTAGTATATGCATAGATGAACTCGGGAGTTGCCGGGGTTTAAGTTATAAACTCTGATATGTTTAAATGTGATATAACTGAATAGGTAATTATATTCGATATTTAAACTTGAGACCGAGAAAGGAAAGAAGTTTTCAAAATGTTGTGAAAACCCTACCTTAGGGAGGGTGTTTAAAATGAGTTTCAAACTATCCGTCGGTCTCTAATCCATTTTATTATGTATTATCGAATCTTAATTACACTAATTAAGGTAGGGGGTTACAAGAACAGAGTCCAAAGCCTGGTCTAAATGTTTTTGAATGTTGATCCAACTATAAATATTACTTAGAGGAATTGAGCCTCTAAACAATGAATAAGATAGGGATTTGCTCATTTAAATATGAGAAAATAAAATAAATTATTGAAAATATTTTCATAATTTTTTTAAACACACAAAAAACACTATAATAGCACTGAAAACATTCAACACATTGCCAAACATATTTTATAATAGTCAAATTATATCTCAAAATATAGATTATGAATTTATGAATTTTTAGACATAAACCGTGCCTCAATTGGAGTCCAAACACTCATACATGCGCCCCTAGAAGGAGGGCAAAGTCAAAAATTTTGGAGAAAACGGAAACTTTTATGCCTTTTTTTTTTAGTAATAGAAAATGGCCCAAAAAACGGTCAAGCTTAAAACCATATGCCTTGTATCTTCTTCTTTTTTCAATCTCCCAGCCCAGTTCACACAGAGCCCAACATCATACTCTGCAGAATTTTTTTTTTTTTGTTAACTTGAAACACACTGTTTCACTAAAATGAAACTGAGGCAAAGGGGTGTTTGGCGAAATGATGCCGTTTCACGGGGTGTCACCAAAACGCACGTTTTGGTCATTCCCTACTTCTAGCCGCATCACAACAGAACCGGCCAGAGGGTGGGTCGGGTCTGTCGGACCCGGCTCACTTTCTCCCCCTCTTTCGGTGATTCTGGCGGCATTTTCCGACGTTCTTGTGTCTTTGTGATCTTCGTTTTATCCTCTACATGTCTATGGTAATTTCCCATCCCAAAACGTGATTTTATGCGTGACCCAACTTGAAAACTTTCAAAACCTTCAGGTACATTTCACCAATGGAAGGTTTTTCACTGTTTCCTATTTGTTTCAACAAGAGACTTGCGTTTTCTTTACTTCACTGAACTCTCTTTCATTTTTTCTACCCATTCATACCAATTTCTTACCCCTAAACACCAGTGTTTGAGGAACCCAATTTTCCAGAGATTTAAGAGATGACTATTCCCTCTCTAAGTTTTGTTTCTAAGAACCAGAGATGGCCGAATATATGATGGAGTTCATGGCGTTGCCTTTCTGGTTTAGGGTTCTTGATAGTTATATGATGTGCTTCTACAAACAATTAAGCAATATATATATAGCACAATAAATATAACCGAAAACGTAGAAGGGCAGAGACATGTTCAATAAATTATATATTCTAGGGACAAATTATATACCAGACACGATGCAGTGGAAAAACGAAATTTCATGCTATAGTCAATAACTGATAACTATAATTACCGGAGAGTTATCAACATATATGTGCTATACGGATGCTATAATCATGTGAATATTCACTATTTGCAAACTAATATCATAAAAAAAAAAAAAACACATACGTTGTCATATTTAATCATAAGCATTAGAGAAACCCATGGGCAGGAGAAACTGAATAAAATAATATCATGCCTTTTTTTTTTTTTTTTTTTTTGCATATTCATTTCGGAAGCAAAACACATCTTGGGAGAAGGAAAGTATTAAAGTCATAACACCATAATATCATGATATGGAAATTAAATATCATAATATTGTGATTATAATATTTTATATATTATCATAATCTTAAAGTAATCTAGCTCTGATATCATGTAAGAATTTTGGGCATACATGGAATCCGATAGACTTGCTGAAGTACCCACACAAAACCAGAGCACTGATGTGGACCCCGATTATGTCACACAGCAAATACACTAAGGAGAGGATGAGAAGAGAATATTCTTATAAGAAAATCTTTAAGAGGAAGAATTGTGTATTATATCATCATTAGCATTCTCCCTTATTCCCATACCTTATATATATAGTGTATGTACAGTTATATAGGAATAGATATAACCCTTAAACGTACGGTTATATAGGAATAGATGTGACATTGAAACCACAAAGGGTATCACTCTTTATAACTCGTGTCTCTCCATGGAGCCCCTTTTGAATTGGGCTTGGACCTTAATCCACCAAGGATGGATTAGTATATTCCAACATTATATAAATAGGAGAATGAGATTGTAACTTAACGCAAACCAAATCTTTAAGAAGCAGAGATCAGATTAGTGTGGAGAAGAGGGAATAACAAAGGGGCATTATATAGAAAACAAGTAGACCATACGTATCCTCCTCATAAATTAATCTTTCTTCTTCCTGTCAGTGAAATCCCAAACGAACCGTCAACAATGCAGCAAAACGTGCAAGAAAAACATGAGAAAAAAGGAGAAAAACTTGCTTTTGGGTCATTGGACTTGTTTGGCTCAGACGCATACTATCTACAGTCAGCAGATGATAGAAGCTCATATTACCTGAACACAAACCATTGAAATTTTAATCCAATGGTAGTAAAGGGAAATGGAGGGAAAGAGTAGAGGAGAGAAGTCAGATTTGTTGAAGCAGATGATAAATCCCATAAAGCCTACATGGATAAGTGTATTCAAATCTGGTCACAGTCAGCTGCAGCTCATTAATATTTCAACCAACTTACTAAAATAATAGCTTATCACTGATGAAATTAGCAACGGAAAATTATCCTGCAACTACTAATTTCAAACAGAAATTTCAATTCATCGCTGAATTTATAGACGGATTTGTAAGGGCATTTTTTGTCACTAATTCCGTTGCAAAGTTTATAGCAATGGAAATTCTATTGCAAAAAAGGAATTAGTGGGGGATTTTTTGTGACTAATTATACCATTAATCTGTCCTTAATTTTTGTCCTTAATTCGTCGTTAATTTAGAATTTTATTATTTTTTATTGTAATTCTACAACTATTTATATAATAAATTACAGGGTTGATGCATGTATGGGGTTGATGTTAGCTACAGCATCATTATCATTGATCTCATCATTAGACAATTGTTAAGACAGAAAGATGAATTCTTGGAAAAACTCATTTCCTGATTTATTAAAATCATTTTCTCTTAAAGATTCTGTATTTGCTTGGATCTGCATTTTCATCCCAAAACGTGCGGTTAAAAGTTCAAATTGTGCCATAGTAAATTTGTATTAAAATAAGTTGCTTCAATGCTTCTACTGTCATTGTTGGGGAAAAAAAAGGCCACTAATTTCTACTGTCATCGTGCATCACGTTGGAATGAAATGGGTCCCGCTCCCTTAATGTCCCTAACAATCCATGTACGTCCCCTCCCACTTTTGCCTTGTTCATTTTTGGTGAAGCAAATGGATTCTTTAAGCTGATTAACAAAAAAAAGAGATATAATATTGAGGTTTAGATTGGTAAAAAAAAATTTAACTTTAATTTTAGTTATACAATATTATTTATTTTAAAATTTGAGATTCTTATGATTTATGATCTATATATATTTTTATCTATTAAATGTATCTAATTAAATATATTTTTAGTATTTACAAATTTTCTCAATTATACATTAATTTTATCAATAAAAGGTAAAAAAAATAAAAAGATGCATAAGAAATTAGCTTCATCAACTAGAAACATATACACTACGCAACCTGGAAGAAGCAGAAAACCATAAACAACAAGAACAAACCATGACATGAAAGGAAAAGCATACTAACCAATAACGAAACTAAAAAGTCTTGCAATTGGAAGAATAAAAGGAAACAACAACCAATTCTAACGTAACCACATGAGTAAGTAGAAAATCTTTTGACGACAGAGGATTACGTACTTATCAACCCTATGTAGAAGATATAACAGGTGAACAAGTTATGATAAACAAAAAAATCATGGAAATTAATATAATGTGTTGGTGTTTAATAATTGATGGCCGGTAAATAAAGAGAAGCATTAAAATCTTATCCAGGAAATCAAGAGGTGAGATATGAACCACCTGGGGTTGGACCCCGGAAGATAGTGGGCGCTAATCAAAAGCTACTTGTGTGAGAAGCAGTGTATGCCATCTTTTCAAGTTGATCCATCTCTTGCATTAAATGGGTAGAGATGAGTCAAAGAAGGGGTTCAGAAAGATTGTCATATGACTTGACGACTCAATGGATTAGATTTCTAATTATTTTTAAATTTTAGAGGCTATTTTAATTTGGGTAGCTTTTAAAGATAATCTCATGGGCTTGACAGTGAATATCACAAATATTAAGTTGAATATAAATTTTTATATCAAAATATACATGAAAATATTTTGATATATAAAACCCAATGCAAACATAATGTCAAGAATACATATTAGTAGCACTGAAAGAGATGACAATGGCGTACATAGTAGAGTAAAGCAGGAAGGAACTCCAAAATTTAATAGATTGAGAACGAGAAGCAACTACATATGGACAAGAAGAAGATGGTGGAAATGAGGGAACAGAAAAAAATGCCCGGAGTCATGGGCGTGCAAAACCATTGAACATGCTTGTGAGGTTAGACTCAACCAAATTAGGGGACATTATTCTTTATTTTCACATGCACAGTATTTTGAATAAATCTTTGACGTCAAGTCAGTTTAAATCGTGTTCGATTTATTGTTTTACTGAAAAATTTGGAGCAAATAGATATACACATCAAACCATTTCATTCATGGTAATTGCTTGCACGAGATGAAGTTGCAAAATATACTTTTGTTAAGGGATTTTCTTTCTACACAAACACTAATATAGCTTGGTTTGCCTCTTTTCTGATTCTAGTAGAGAATTATGTCTTTGCCTCCATTAACATCTTTAACCATGGATGGAAATAATTCAGAATTCTCCTCACCATTTCTATCACACCATGTTTTGCAACAATCATTCAGGTTGTCTCAACTATTATTGACCCTAACCCTATCCAATAATTCAAATCCAAATAATAAAATCAGTTTAGTATATTATTCCAATTTAAATTAAGAAATTCATCCAAACTAGCTGAAATTCACTCTCAAAAAATCCCTACAGAAGGAGAAATAGGGACAGTCCCACGTTTGAGCTTCAAACATGTGCGTAGTTATAGATCTCGAACAACATTCTTTCACACAAGTTCTGGGGAACCTTATTCTTATGCCATTCATTGCCCATTTACTATTCTGATACCATGTAAGGCACAAAAAATTTCTTATGTCGCCAGAAGTGGAGGAGTGTGTAGGAAAGTGTGAAATAGCACAACGGTAAGGGCTGCTATGGACACATGGAGGAGATAGAAATTAGGAGGAATGGACTTTTATTGCAAACAAATAATGTAATACTCCTTTTACACAAAATATAAGTTTGTTCTCACACATAGGTAAAAAATACTTAAAAAGAAGTTATATCATTAAATATTTTTAAAAAATGTAAAACTTTTCAATTATACCCTTATCAAAAGTACGTCAATATTATATTACTTATAGTAAATTAATTATTACAAAGTTTTTTTTTAATAATCATAGGTATCTCATACTACCAAAATTTGAATAGGCAACACCACAAGTATACGGGCTGCAAAAGCAGTAAGTGGTGAATCAAGGTCATTTCCATAGACTCAATAGAACTAGTGATTATACATCAAGTTTCCTTATTTCATTTAAGTTGAACAAATCAAAATTAAATTTAATATGAGTGAAGAGACAATAAATTAAAATCTAACATAAACAAAGGCTTTTCACAACGAATAAATTTAAATGTCAAAAATAACAACCTAGAGTCACTAATCCTTTATTTGATTGTTAGATTTTAACTCTACTAAATTAATTAAGGTTTAACTTAATCAGTTAATCTAAAGTCTTAGTGTCTATAAATGCCTATACAATCAAATAAGGTGCAATTTAGATTGGAATCTCTCCAATTTAAGGGTTAATGAGCAAAACTGCCCATTATCTTTTTTTGGAAAAGCTACAAGCATAGTAAACAATTTTTGGGTGCAAAAATACCAATTAGCATTAAACAATAGCCCAAAATGCTATTTCCATTAATTTAGAGTAACTGCCATTAAGTTTGGATTTTTTGTCAAACCCCTTAACATTTCGATATACGCAGAGTGATAAAGGCACAGTTCCACAGGTATATAAAAATAGCACAAATATACTTATAAGAAGTACTTGTTTACATACAAAAGTCTCCCCGCAGGGTTTGATAATATATACAATTTGCCCAAAAAATATCAAAATAAACTAATTATAACCAACAGCTCTGTTCTCTTGACCCGCATACCTCAGCTGCAAGTATTTACCGTTTTGCCCTTGGAGCTGCTAGCTTCTGCTGGAATATTTTTAGTTTTGAAAAAGGGTGAGATTCAAACGAATCTCAGAAATAACATATAACCATTCATATAAAATGTGAAAATTAAATATATCATGCTCCATGTTATGCAACAAATTAATAATAATACCACAGCATGTATACATGAGTTAGGGGCTCAATCCTCTACTATCCGTAAAACCTTGGTTTGGACCTTACTCAACAACCAGGTAACTGTGCCTCCACACACAAATTGCCCTCCTCGCAAAACCATGATCATTAACTATGTCACAGAAGATGGCACACACAAACATATAAAACATTCTCATAGTTTATGAAAGATAGAGTTGCTATCTTGTGTCCCTTTTTGAAACAGAAAACAGTTTCTAATTTGATCCGGCTTGGGCGTAACAGACTGGTCCTAAAAATCCAAGTCAACAAGAATTAAGTTAAAACCCATTCATGTACTACCTTAGACTCTTTCAATTCACTTTTGTTCGTTATATTAGTCTAAGACTGCAAAATTACCGAAATGCCCCTGGGAACCTGGTCTAAGCCCCTTTGTACCCGGTTCGACCGTACTTTTTCAGAAATTTTGACCCAGGCTATTCCTACATAGTTTTGTGTGCAGAATCCATTTTTAACCTCGGTTTTCAAAAAAATCACTACCAAATGACAATTTCATAGTTTTCCAGAAACTGACAGATTTTCAGTCAACTTTGAAAATTCATAACTAATTTTAGAAAATTCCAAATTGACTGATTCCAAAGCCTAAATGAAGCTATTTAAATGTACTTTTATAAAAAAAATACCAAACATAGTCACTGTTTACAGATTTTGCCAAAAAATTCAGCCAACCCCCACTGTTTCATATTGCATTCCAGAAACAGAGCTCTGTTAGTTCAAGCATTTTACCCAAGAGGGGGGTGAATTAGGTGAAACCAAAAATTTCATTGCGTAAAAGGAAATCTACGGAATATTAAAACAGTTAAGAGCAAGGAGAAATATCATCGTAGTGTACACCGGGAGTTATACTGGTTCGGCCACAATCACTTTGACCTACGTCTAGTCCTCATAGCGTCTCTGAGAGTTTCACTATATTCTCCAAGATTCAGTGGGTTCTTGGCACCTCAGTACACAGCAAGTTCCTACACCTGGACACTCGCTCCCCCTTACACGTTGCAATCAAATCCCCAACTCAAGGTTCCACTACCTTAAGTTGTCTCAATAACAAATATTGAGTTTGTAATGAAAAACTCTCTCACAGAGCAAATATATAATTTCTGAAGTACAAATGAATGAGTATATGAAAACAAGGCACTAAATGTATTGATTGATGTGTGTTCTCAGTTTGTATCTCCTTGTTTTCTTCTCTTTGAATGCTCCATATATATAGATGAGTTGTAGTGTCCGTTGGAAGCAATTTCAAACTTGTCGGTTAGAGTCGCACAGCAACGGTTGACTATTCTTCATATTTGAAAACTATCCGTTGGCGGTAGATAGCATTAGGTGAACATTTGGACTTTTATTTGAATTCTCAAATCTGTCATACTCTTTCATTGTTTCTCTGTAAATGTACTTAGAATACTAATACAATGAAGAGTTAATCATATAGATAACAAATCAAGAAATATTCGATGAAAATATAATTTCTGGACTGCCTTACTCGAGTGGCTACTCGAGTGATCAAGTTCGTTACTCGAGTGGTCCCTCGAGTAAACATGTCAAAAATATGGCAGTGAGCAAATCAACATTTTGCATCAAGAATTACTCGGGTAAGATATGGAGTGATATATTGCAAACCTTGAAAATACCTGATTACTCGAGTGGTTACTCGAGTGACAATGTCTTTACCTTCATTGGTTACTCGGGTGATCACTGTGGTAAACTGCTTACTTGAGACTCGAGTGGGCTTCATATTTCTTCACACCTTACTGGAGTGATCCCTCGAGTGGCTTTCAAATAGCTCGGCAGATTACTCGATTACTCCCTCGAGTAATGACCTCAAATTCTTGGCAGAGAGATTACTATCTAGTTACTCGAGTGGCTACTCGAGTGGCACTTCATATAACTCTGCAGATTACTCAGGTTATCCCTGGAGTAATGCTATTTTCTCATTGGTTACTCGAGTAATGGACTGCATTTCTTGGCCGAGAGTCACTGGAAGATTTTGGACCTGGTTACTCGAGTGATGCTTGTGAAAATCTTGTTACTCGAGTGGCTACTCGAGTAATGGTCTATATAACTTTGCAGATTACCCGAGTGGTCCCTCGAGTAACGTCATTCAAAATTTGGCAGTGCCTCACTGGATGAAATTCTGTTTGCTAACTCGAGTGGCTACTCGAGTAATGGCTTTGTTACCTGAGTGGCTACTAGAGTAAGCCTTCTTAAAATTTGCTGATTACTTCCAGTGCTGACTCCAAGTGATGTTGATTACTTCCAGTGCTGACTCCAAGTGATGCTTTACTACTTTGTTCAAATCCATTTGTTTGTTATCAAATCCTTTCATATTATTGATCCAATCTTTGTTATCATCAAAACATATGGGATCTAACATTCTCCCCCTTTTTGATGATGACAAAACTTGGTGATTTTGAACAAAGTTTTTGAAGTTGAGTTTTCAACCATATGCTTCTCAAATTCTTTTCATATGAAATCATTTGTTGAATTTAACCTTGAAAACTCTTTTTGAAATAACTTATTAGAGATCTTTTCAAAGTTTTGTTCTTATGATTAATTGTTCACCTTGCATACATAATCAAAAACTTATTAGTACCAAAATGTAATATAATTTCAATGAAATGTCATAAAGGAACACATTGCATAATGAGGAATTCAATACATAATCAAACTTTAAACTTAAAATCGTTCAAGAACAAAAAGAAACAAAGCACCCTAAAACCCCATACACCCAAATCCCAATCTATAGATTCAACCATTCTTCACAAAATCACTCAAGTTCTTCTCCCCCTTTTTGCCTTCATCAGAAAGGTGGAATCAATCATGAGGAGGAGTAGATGGCTTGGCGGCTGAGATGGGATTGACAGGAAAAACCAATGACTCATATGAACTATCTAAACTAGAAGATTGTGAGGATGATGGTTCAGGGTCAGGAAGGTGCACCGGAGGTGTCTGAAGATCCTCTGGAGGATATATTGGATGCAGAGAAGTAATTTCTACTTCCTCTATACCAACAGGTGAAGTAACTAGAATCTCCTCAGTGCGAGTAGGTGAGGCTACTGGAGTATGTACTGACTCAGGTTGGATAGGTTGAGCTGGCTGAACTGGATCATCAAGGGTGACATGAACCAACTGAAGTGTTTCTGTGTCAAGCAAGGAAAACAAAAGGTTCCTAGAGATAGTGATAGGTAATGTAGGAGGAGGAATAGAAGAAGGACCGGCCTCAAAAAGTTTAGGCTCAAAGGATATTGGCTGAGCAGGCCCAGGCTGAGAAGTTGAGACAAACTCAGGAGGTCTTAACTCAGAATGTGGTGCCTCAAATGGTCTGGGTTCAGGAGGTGACTTTGGCTCAGAAGGTTTAGAGGTACCAGAGGTAGAGGGGCCAGATGCCATAGCATCAAGTCTGGCTACAATCGACCTCAGAAGCTCACCCTGGGCACGTTGTTCTGCTAACAACTCTTCGTGCCTCTTATCCATCCTTTCCACAAGTTGTCCCATCTTGTCATTCGTGTGAGTGATCAACTCGGCATTGGTATTTGCAATGTCGATATGGAATCCCTTTAGCATATTCTCCATAAAATGTTGTAGTGTGGCATTGAGGAATGAAGGTGAGGATGTAGTGCCGGTTGGAGCAGAAGATTGTGTGTCATCTATTCTACTTGTCTCAGTCTCAGTCTTCTTCTTCTTCTTTCTGGGGCCTGACTCCAGAGGACCCTTGAGAGGTATTTCAATGTTCAGCTTCCCAATTTGGTTCCTCCCAACTGGAGTTATCCTCTCAACCAGTTCCTTACTCTCCAGATACCAAATCTTGTTCTTCTTCAGAATCAGAGATATGAGCTGAGGATATGGCATAGGAGTGGATGGCTTCCCTTCAGTCTTGTACTTTTGTATCTCCTCAAAGATATATTCTCCCAAGTCTTTTTTCTCTTAGAAAAGGAAAGAAGCAAATAACCTATAGTCCCTTTCAGTGAAATGTGTATAATTGTTGGATTTGTTTACTAAGGCTCTAGAGTAGATGTACCATAGAACCCTGTGGTGGTCACACATATCACTCGGATTGAAGTTTAGAGGTCCTACTAACTCACCAGGTCTAAGAACAGAGAAGATCTAGTTAGGCTCAAGTTTAGAATAGATATGATTAGGGGGATTTTCTATTCCTAACCAAATATTAATCCTAGAGGGTGAGATGAGGATTTTCTGACCTCTAACTTGTGTTGTCATTTCTTCCTCTACTGATCTTCTAACAGGGTCATTTAGTATTTCAAGATTCCAGTAGAAATGACTAACTACCTTGGTGCAAAAGGGTAATTTAATAGATAACCAAGGCATAAAGGGTTCAAGGTAGGGACTAAGGTCATACTTCAATACCTCCCGAAGAACTTGGAGATCAATGCAGTGAGTCTTGCATACCTTCCTCCTAGAGAAGTGAGTCAGGAACTTCTGAGACTCCTCCAATTTGCTAACATTGAAACCTTTAGGAGGGAGAGTAATTCCTCTTCTGGTACTTTTGGCATCTTAGAGGATTCCCCTTTCTTCGATCCCTTAGACTGAAAGGCTTGATCAAGCATGCCTATCATGACATTGGTAAGCCTCTCATCAATCTTTGGCTTTTTCAGAGGTTTTTGAGAGAAAGTGGGAGTATCGGTTAAATGAGAAGGAGGAGGAGATGATACTTCTGTGCCTTTGCCTCTTTCAGTTGAGACACTCTTCTTGGATTGAGCTCTTGTGACAATGAGCTCTTTGATCACAACCCCTTTCTCTTTCAGCTTAGACTGAGGATTAGAATGAGATTTGGCTTTGGATTTCACTGTAAGCTTGCGTTTCTTGGTGGGTGGCTTAGAAGAGAATGGGTTAGATGATTGTTTAGGTTCAGAAGACTCTAAAGGGGTGAGATTTTTAGTTCTAACCATTGTTATTTGGAGAAAATGGGATTTTCAGGAAAAGAAAAAGAAATAGAGTGACTGTCGAAGGTATAGGGCAGGAAAATCTGAGAAATGTAAGAGGTTTTTGGAGTAATAAATTGCTGGGTTTTGATGGAAATGAAACAAGGAAATGATTGTGAAAAACTTTTGTGAGAGCACTTGGTAAATCACTCGAGGTGATTTTGTGAGAAATGACCGAGTTTCAACTGATAAAGACCTAGGGCACGATATCACTCGAGGCATTACTCGGGTGATTATCAGCTTCACTCGAGTAGCTACTTGAGTGATCATACCAGAAATTCTTAAAATATAGTGATATTGAGCGCGTACCTGGCATGAATAATATTGTAATTACCCATGTGTATTCCCTCGATCATTTGATTGCTCTTTAGAACAGATTTGAGTTGAAATTCAGTCGATTTGAAATTTTCTCCCAGGTTCACTCTAGGCCTTACTCGAGTAACATTGAATATCACTCGAGGCCTCCCTCGGGTAAGCTGTCTCTTCACCTTCTAACTATTTATTTTAAACCGTTGTGCTGTTTTATTTGAAATTAATACTTCACTGGCACATTTCCAAGTTCATTACTCGAGTGGCTACTCGAGTAATGCATCCATTACTTCAAGTTGTCACTCCAGTGATACATCTATTACTTGAAGTTGTCACTCCAGTGATGCTCATTACTTGAAGTTGACACTCCAGTAATGTTGTCCTCTATTAACCTCTGTTATTCATGCCTCAAAATAGAATATTATGATCCTGCAAAACCAAATTGCTAGAATCTTCGATGCTTAAGTTAGTAATCATCAAAACATCAATAAATAATATCATCTAACATTTTGTAAGCACTAAATAACTTACAACTCATTGGGATTTACCATTCCCAATTCTCGTCTAATATATAAAAATTGATCTTTTGCAAGAGGTTTTGTAAAGATATCAGCTAGTTGAAGATGAGTTAGAATGAATATGACTTTGATATCTTTCTTTTGGACATGATCTCTGATGAAGTGATGTCTAACATCAATATGTTTGGTTCTAGAATGTTGAACAGGATTCTTTGCCAAACTTATCGTGCTAGTGTTGTCACAGTATATTGGTATTTCTTTCAAATAAATACCAAGATCCTAGAGTTATTGCTTTAGCCAAATTACTTGTGCACAACAACTTGATACTGCAACATACTCAGCTTCTGTTGATGAAAGAGACACTGTAGTTTGTTTCTTGCTAAACCAAGATACAAGCGAGCCTCCAAGAAATTGGCCTTGTCCACTTGTGCTCTTTCTGTCCGTCTTGTATCCTCCATGATTAGAGTCTAGTAAGCAACTAGATATTCACTTCTTCCTTTGGGATACCATAGACCCAATTCTTGTGTGTCAGCAAGATATCAAAAGATACGTTTGACGGTTTCAGCATGTGACTCTTTTGGTGCTGATTGATATCTTGCACACATACCCATACTGAATTGAATGTCAGGTCTGCTTGCAGTGAGATAGAGTAATGATCTAATCATTCCCCTATATTTTATGATATTGTAATCTTTTCCCTTGACATCCGCATCAAGCAATGTGGTTGAGCTCATGGGTGTGTCCATTCCATTTACTTCATCCAATCCATACTTCTTCAATAGCTCTTTCAAATATTTTGCTTGAGATATGAAGATTCTATTCTTTCTTTGTTTAATTTGCAAACCGAGAAAGAAATTTAATTCTTCCATCATTGACATCTCAAACTCCCCCTGTATTATCTCAGAAAATTCTTTGCACATAGTGTCATTAGTAGCACCGAAAACTATATCATCAACATATATTTGCATAATTAATATATCATCACGTTTTCGTTTTGTAAAAAGTGTTGTATCAACTTTTCCTCGTACAAAACCTTGATGAATAAGAAATTTGCTGAGCCTCTCATACCATGCTCTAGGAGCTTGTTTTAAACCATATAAAGCCTTTTTGAGTTTGAAAACATGGTCAGGTTCAGTTACATCTTCAAAACCTGGAGGTTGCTCTACATATACTTCTTCCATAATGTAGCCATTTAGAAATGCACTCTTTTTATCCATTTGATAGACTTTGAATCCTTTGATGCATGCAAAGGCTAAGAGTACACGTATAGCTTCCAATCTAGCCACTAGAGCATACGTTTCCTCATAATCAATTCCTTCTTCCTGATTATATCCTTTGGCCACCAATCTTGCCTTATTTCTGACAATAATTGTGGATTCATCAAGTTTGTTCTTGAATACCCATCTAGTGCCAATGATCGGATGATCCTTGGGTCAGGGTACCAAATCCCAAACTTGATTTCTTTCAAATTGATTTAGTTCTTCTTACATTGCTAGAACCCAATCATTGTCTGATAGAGCTTCGTCAATGTTAGAAGGTTCAATCTCAGAGATGAATGCAGAAAAGCTTACTTCATTGAAAATTCTATTTCTAGTTTTGACTCCTTCATTCACATCTCCTATGACTTGATCTAGGGGATGACTCCTATTGTATTTCCAGGCTTTAGGTTGACCTTGTGACTGATCTTCTTCCTTGGTTTGATCAACTTATGGAATAAGAGATTTAGAAATAGATTGACCATTTTCTTGATTTAAAACAACTTCCTGCTCATCATTAATGGTTTTGTCAGAGGATTCAAATTCGTCAAATACAACGTGAATTGATTCCTCAACAACACATGTTCATTTATTGAAAATTCTATATGCTTTACTTCGGTTAGAATATCCTAGGAAAACTCCTTCATCTGTTCTTAAATCAATTTTTCCTAAGTTATCTTTACCATTATTATGAATGAAACACTTACAACCGAAGATGTGTAAATGAGCAAGATTCGGCTTCCTTCCTTTGTATAGCTCGTATGGTGTCTTTCCAAGTTTTGTTCTAATGTAGGCTCTGTTTGAAACATAGCATGCTGTGCTCATTGCATCGGCCCAGAAAACTTGAGACACGTTCTTTTCATTTAGCATTGCTCTAGCCATTTCAGTGAGCACTCTATTCTTACGTTCCACAACTCCGTTTTGTTGTGGTGTCCTTGGAGCAGAGAAATTGTGATCAATGCCATTAGAATCACAATATTCTTCAAAGGCTTGATTTTCAAATTCTCCACCGTGATCTGTCCTGATACCTGTAATGGACATACCTTTCTCATTTTGCACTTTCATGGCAAAAACAATGAATTCTGCAAAGGTTTCATCCTTTGATGACAGAAAAATAGTCCATGTAAATCTAGAGAAATCATCAATAATGGCCAATGAATATAAGTTGCCACCAAGGCTTTTAACTCTCACTGGACCAACTAAATCCATATGTATCAGTTGAAGTGGTCGATTTGTTGTAATCTCATTTTTTGATTTGAAAGATGATTTAGTTTGTTTACCCTTTTGACATGCGTCACAAATCAAATCGTTTTTAAAACTTACTTTAGGTAAACCAAGAACTAAATCCTTTTTGAGTAATTTTCCTAGTTGGTGCATGTTGACATGAGCTAGTCTCTTATGCCATAACCAACTTTCATCCGCAATGGTCAGAAAACAATTTTCAGAACCATTTCTATTTATATCAATTGTATAGCAATTACCTTCCGTTTTTGCTTTGAGCTTTGCCTTGATATTTTTCTTATCAAGTTGTAAGTCTTTCTTGTTGACAATCAGACATTCTTCTGAATCAAATATTATCCAGTTGTCTTTATCTGCACTTTGACTTATGCTTAGCAAATTATGACACAAGCCTTCAATGTAGTATACATCTTTGACTTGTATTCCTTTGTCATTTTTTATTTCACCAATTCCTGCTATTCTTCCAGATTGATTTCCTCCAAATTTCACCTTTCCACCTTCCTTAGGTTGCAATGTGGTAAAACTTTCAAAATCTCCGGTCATATGTCTAGAGCATCCACTGTCTATGTACCACTTGTTGTTTTTGGATGCTTTGAGACATATATGCAATTAAATATGATTAAGTCTTAGGTACCCACTTTTTTTTGGGTCCTTTTGGGTTAGTACAAGAAATTTTCAAAATATATGAACCTTTAGGTACCCACTTGTAGGTTCCTATCGTTCCTTTCTTCTTATGAATGCATGATGAAGTATAATGACCTTTTCTATTACAATAATTACAATAAGCAAAAGGATTTGATGTATGCACAGAATGCTGAAAATAATTCAAGTATGATTTACCTCCTGCTTTCTTTCTTCCTTTCCTTTTGTCTGATTTTGGATCATATCCACTTCCAGATCGATCATTTACAAATCGTTGAGCTTTTAGAATCACATTTAGCATTTCACTTCCTTTAGTGAATTTTTCAAGAGATTTAGTAAGATCAGTGTTTTTCTTTTTCAAAGAAGTGCAATTTTCACAATCTTTTTCAAAATTCTCTTTAAGCTCTATTTCAAGAATTTTGTTTTTCTTTTTGAAAACAACTAGTTCTTTAACTACTGAAGAACTATCTCCTCATATGGTAGATACAAAAGCTTTCTTCTTGTTATAGAATTTGCCTTTTCTCTTTTCTTTATTCTTCTGAATCAGCTCTTGACATTCTGATTTGAAGTCTCCTGGCTTACCACATTCATAGCAGATGATGTGTTCTTTATTGCTTGTTCTTCCTTTCTGAAAGTTTTTGAATCCTTGGCCTTTCTTGTAGAACTTTCTGAATCGTTTCATGATTAGGCCCATTTCATCATCATCAAGCTCTTCATCTTCATCTTGTTCTTCTTCTTTAACTTTCAGTGCTAGACCTCTTTTCTTCTTGTCACCAATATCATATAGTTATTGTTTGAACTTTAATTTGCTTTCATATTCAGAAAGACTTCTAAATAGAGAAGCAACTGATCGCATTGATTCACCTTTTGCTTCCTCAATTGCAGTGACCTTTGCCTCCCAGTCTTTAGAAAGAATATTTAAAATCTTTCGTACTTGGGTATGTTGATCATAGACTTTTCCAAGTGCTGCAAGTTGATTAACAAGGTGAGTATATCTAAGTTCAAATTCAGCTATCGACTCACCTGACTTCATTCGAAGTAAATCAAACTCAGTAACTAGAGTATTGATCCGGTTTTCTTTTATTCCAAAAGTTCCTTCATGAGCTATTTCTAACGCTTCCCACATTTCTTTAGCTGTTGGGAGTGTGCAGATTCTGAAGTACTCATTTTGACTCAAGGCACTTTGAATAATTAAAATTGCTTTGCTGTTGAGTGTGATGAGTTTCTTGTCATTCTCATCATATTCTGCTGGTGTCTTGGGAACTCTTTGTGAGTCTACAATCTTTCAGGTTTGTAGTTTCCACTCTCAAACACATCCCATAGCCCATATTCAGTAGCCATTACAAAGACTCTAAACTTCACTTTCCAGAATGAGAAATGTTCGCCATTGAAACTTGGAGGTCTTGTGATAGAAGCTCTGTCGGGAAGAATGCCTTCACCCATGCTTGCCATTGGATCCTTCTTAGGCTGTTAAACCTTAACAAGAAGACCTATGCTCTGATACCAAATGTTAGTTCAAGCGTTTCATCCAAGAGGGGGGTGAATTGGGTGAAACCAAAAATTTCGTTGCGTAAAAGGAAATCTACGGAATATTAAAACAGTTAAGAGTAAGGAGAAAATCATCGTAGTGTACACCGGGAGTTATACTGGTTCGGCCACAATCACTTTGACCTACGTCTAGTCCTCATAGCGTCTCTGAGAGTTTCACTATATTCTCCAAGATTCAGTGGGTTCTTGGCACCTCAGTACACAGCAAGTTCCTACACCTGGACACTCGCTCCCCCTTACACGTTGCAATCAAATCCCTAACTCAAGGTTCCACTACCTTAAGTTGTCTCAATAACAAATATTGAGTTTGTAATGAAAAACTCTCTCACATAGCAAATATATAATTTCTGAAGTACAAATGAATGAGTATATGAAAACAAGGCACTAAATGTATTGATTGATGTGTGTTCTTAGTTTGTATCTCCTTGTTTTCTTCTCTTTGAATGCTCCATATATATAGATGAGTTGTAGTGTCCGTTGGAAGCAATTTCAAACTTGTCCGTTAGAGTAGCGTAGCAACGGTTGACTATTCTTCGTATTTGAAAACTATCCGTTTGCGGTAGGTAGCGTTAGGTGAACGTTCAGACTTTTATTTGAATTCACAAATTTGTCATACTCTTTCATTATTTCTCTGTAAATGTACTTAGAATACTAATACAATGAAGAGTGAATCATATAAATAACAAATCAAGAGATATTCGATGAAAATATAATTTCTGGATTGCCTTACTCGAGTGGCTACTCGAGTGATCAAGTTCGTTACTCGAGTGGTCCCTCGAGTAAACATGTCAAAAATATGGCAGTGAGCAAATGAACATTTTTCATCAAGAATTACTCGGGTAAGACATGGAGTGATATATTACAAACCTTGAAAATACTGTCTTTACCTTCATTGGTTACTCGGGTGATCACTGTGGTAAACTGGTTACTCGAGTGGGCTTCATATTTCTTCACACCTTACTGGAGTGATCCCTCGAGTGGCTTTCAAATAGCCTGGTAGATTACTCGATTACTCCCTTGAGTAATGACCTCAAATTCTTGGCAGAGTTTACTATCTGGTTACTCGAGTGGCACTTCATATAACTCTGCAGATTACTCGGGTTGTCCCTCTAGTAATGCTATTTTCTTATTGGTTACTGGAGTGGCTACTCGAGTGATGGACTGCATTTCTTGTCTGAGAGTCACTGGAAGATTTTGGACCTGGTTGCTAGAGTGGCTACTCGAGTGATGCTTGTGAAAATCTTGTTACTAGAGTGGCTACTCGAGTAATGGTCTATATAACTTTGCAGATTACCTGAGTGGTCCCTTGAGTAACATCGTTCAAAATTTGGAAGTGCCTCACTGGATGAAATTCTGTTTGCTTACTCAAGTGGCTACTCGAGTAATGGCTTTTGTTACCCGAGTGGCTACTCGAGTAAGCCTTCTTAAAATTTGTTGATTACTTCCAGTGCTGACTCCAAGAGATGCTTTGCTACTTTGTTCAAATCCATTTGTTTGTTATCAAATCCTTTCATATTATTGATCCAATCTTTGTTATCATCAAAACATATGGGATCTAACAAGCTCAACTTCAAAAATTCATATCTCATAATCTACAAACTTAAATAACACATATTATATATAAAATTAAAGCTTATCATGTATACTTTTGTTCTGGAAATTTTCATAGTTTTTGAACAAGATCACATTAATTAAAAAGGTCACACAACCAAACTGCCAGAACCTGAATGTCCAGAATTTCCCCTGTATCTGACTTAAATTTCAAAAATCATAACTCTCTCTTCATATTTCAAAATAATTCCTTCTTGGACTCATATTAAAGCTATGAATGTCTACTATATCCCTATAACATTTCATAAATTGTAGATAAGATTTGTCTAGTCAAAACGCAACATGAAGTTGACTGTCTTCCAAAAATGTGAGTTTTGACAGTCTGACTTCAAAAATCAAGAACTGATTCATTTGCACACCAAATCGTACTGTTCTTGATTCTATCATCAACTAAACAAACTAAACTATCTACACAAAAAGACCCAGTCAAAAACTCCATCTATAGCCTCTATTTAAGCTTCTACAACTTTCAGGTAGATACTCTGTTTTTTGGACAGCAAAATAGGTTGAAGAAAACTAACATGTAACCATGAATTTATACTCTAAATCTCACAATTTTTAACTCTATACTCTCTTACACATATGTACTGAGGTTAGTGAACAAAATTCAGAAACAAAGAACACTAAAATTGGCCCCAAAATCATCACACAATCACTGGTTTAAAACGTTTCAGTGGTCAGAATTTTTCTGGCAATGTTTCTCACTCCCAACAAAGAAACAACCCAGAAAAAAAGCCTCAAATCCAATGGAAAAATGAAGATAAATGTGTAGCAGGCTCACCTATACAAGAATATGGGTTGAACGTGTGATTTGGAGCTTCCTTCTTCCTCTTCTCTAATGTCAACTTCCTCCAGTTCACCTCCTTCACTCACGTCTCTCTCTCTTTCTCAATTTTGTTTTCTCTCTTGTCTAATTACAGAACATGAATGGGAGTTGGAGCAGGCTGATATGGTTTTATTTAATAGGTGTGTATGTGTGTGTAAGAAGTTGATTGAAGGTGTATGTAGTGTTGAGTGCTTCTACGAGAATGTGTGTGAGTGTGTGTGTGTGTGTGTGTGTAACAAGTGTATAGTAAATGATGGGAGAGGAGTTGAGATGTTAACTTATGGTAGTTCTAAAATAAAAGTGAAGATGTAGGATGTGTGTGTGTGTCGGTGTGTTTTATTATATATATATATAGGTATATATTTATCCTATTAATTACACACACTAGGTCCTAATTTTTCCCCTTTGTCTAATTTAAAATTCCTTAAATTTCGTAGGTTCTATAATTTGACTTCTTATTTAATTCCCATTTAAAATTTCCTTTTGGAAAATTTAACCTTTTACTAAATTTTGGGATATTAAAATTATCCCTCCTTAAAAATAAATTGAGTTTTATTTATTATTCTTAATACTTTTGATTGACTGGTTATCTTTTGAATGATTTCAATATGCATGTTGAGACCGGAAGGAGATGCATGTGTATAGATCTTATAATTAAAACCATGACTTGCATATGAAATAGGAATATATTCATATGAGTTGTATAGTCTTACTGAATTCCATAAATCTTAATGCATAATTAATTGCTTAAATTCATATAGGAATATATTGGATTTGTAATTAATTATAGAATTGCTTGACCTTGGAAGAGGCTAGTAATTAAATTAGGTAAACTCGACTGTCAATCATGTGGAATAAATCGGGCTAGAATAGATAAGTGATTCAATCCGGAATTTGTTAAGTGAAATATGACCCCTAGGACTTTTTCTCATAATTGTTTCATATCATTTGCATTCATATTTAATCATATTTTATTTTGTACTTTCAATCACCAACTAATCGATCGACTTAAAAGAGTTAAAATTATTCATTTTGGTACTTAGTGATCAATCCTCGTGGGAACGATACTCTACTTACTTCTATATTACTTGATTACGACAGTGTACACTTGTACTATTTAATTGATCATCTGCACTCGTATCAGCACCCTTACTATTGATGTTTTTCACCGCATACAAGTTCAACAAGTTATTTTCTATGATACAACATTCTTCCACTGCTTTTTTAAACTCGGTAAAATGCCTCGAAACCAGTTTCTCCTTCAGCTTTGGTTTCAGCCTTGCTATCATCATATATGAACTCCATTCTTCGTCATCCCAATATTTGAGGTACATAGAGTAACAGGACAAATGAATGTAATGGGCAAAATAGTCATTGAAGCTTTCCCGATCTAGCTGTTTTATGTTGAGGAATTCTCTTTCTTTTTCCCGTTGAATAGAAGGGGGAAAATATTTCTCATAAAATTTTTCCTGAAAGAGTTCCCAGGTCACTGGAATATTTCTGCCTCATAAAACCAATTATGTATTCCTCCACCACCTATCTGCATCACCCTTGAATTTATAGATGGCCAGCAGGACCTTGAATTTATAGCTGGCCACGGAAGATAGGAGGTTGTTACTTATTAAACCTCCCTACCTACGTCTGAACATCAGCCTCAGGCTCAAGCAAAAGATCCTCTGGTTGAGGTTCCTCAGGCGAATCTTCTTCACTTCCAGCCCTTACCAGGTCCTCAAGGCGATCTTGCCTCCATAGCACCTTTCACAGCTCCTCCCGGATTAGTTTATAGTAGCCTGCTATTGGGTTAATATACCCAGAATCTGCTAATGGATTGGGTCTGGTCTAGCACCTGGTTCTTTAACATTATTTCTATATCGACCCCCAGCTTTACCTCCATCTCGGCCTCTACCTCTTGGTCCACCTCTTAGTCTTGCCATCTTTATGATTCACTATAAAATTTCACATAGTCATATATTATTGTACTATTATGATATTATTAGAACCTCATGCTCTGATACCAAAAATGTCAAACCCTTTATTATTTCGATACAAGTAGAGTGATAAAGGCACAGTTCCATAGGCATACAAAAATAGCACAAATATACTGATAAGAAGTACTTGTTTACATATAGAAGTCTCCCCGCAGGGTTTGATAATATATACAATTAGTCCAAAAATATCAAAATAAACTAATTATAACCAACAACTCCTTTCTCTTGACCCGCATACCTCAGTTACCAGTATTTACAATTTTGCCCTTGGAGCCGCTAGCTCCTGCTGGAATATTTTTTATTTTGAAAAAGGGTGAGATTCAAACGAATCTTAGTAGTAACATACAACCATTCATATAAAATATAAAAATTAAATATGTCATGCTCTATCTTATGCAACAAATTAATAATATTACCACGACATGTATACCTGAGTTAGGGGCTTAATCCCCCACTATCCGTAAAACCTTGGTTGGGACCTTACTCAACAACTAGGTAAGTGTGCCTTCACACAAAAATTGCCCTCCTCGGCAAAACAATGATCATTAATTATATCACAGAAGATGGCATATACAAACATATAAAATATTCACATAGTTTATGAAAGATAGAGTTACTACCTTGTGACCCTTTTTGCAACAGAAAATAGTTCCTAATTTGATCTGGCTCGGGCATAAAAGATTGGTCCTAAAAGTCCAAGTTTACAAGAATTAGGTTAATACCCATTCATGTACTACCTTAGACTCTTCCAATTCACCTTTGTCAGTTATATTAGTCTAAGACTACAAAATTACCAAAATACCCCTAGGGACCCTATCTAAGCCCCTTTGTACCGGTCCAACTGTACTTTTTTAGAAATTTTGACCTAGGATATTCCTACATAGTTTTGCATGTAGAATCCATTTTTAACATCAGTTTTCACAAAATCACTACCAAATGACAGTTTCATTTTTCCAGAAATTGACAGATTTTCAGTCAACTTTGAAAATTCATAACTAATTCTAGAAAATTCCAAATTGACTGATTCCAAAGCCTAAATGAAGCTCTTTAAATGTACTTTGATGGAAAAATACCCAAACATAGTCACTGATTACAGATTTTGCCCAAAAATTCAGCCAACTACTACTATTCCTGATTGCATTCCAGAAATAGAGCTCAACTTCAAAAATTCATATCTCATAATCTACAAACTTAAATGACACATATTATATATCAAATTAAAGCTTATCATGTAAACTTTTGTTTTGGAAAGTTGCATGATTTTTGAACAAGTTTACTTTAATCAAAAACGTCACACAACCAAGCTGCCATAACCTGAATGTCCAGAATTTCCCCTGTTTCTGACTTGAATTTCAAAATTCATAACTCATCTTCAGATATCAAAATAATTCATTCTTGGACTCATATTATAGCTATGAATGTCTACTATATCCCTGTAAAATTTCATAAATTCTAGATAAGATTTGGCAGTTAAAAGTAAACATGAACCTGACTGTCTTAAAAATATGTTAGTTTTGATAGTCTGACTTCAAAAATCAAGAACTTATTCATTTTCATACCAAATTGTACTCTTCTTGATTCTATCATCAACTACACACAATAAACTATCTATACAAAAAGACCTAGTGAAAAACTCCATCTATAGCCTCTGTTTAAGCTTCTACAAGTTTCAGGTAGTTACTCTATTTTTTGGACAGTAAAACAGTAGGGTGAAGAAAACTAACATGTAACCATGAATTTATACTCTAAACCATATAAATTTTAACTCTATACTCTCTTACACATATTTTCTGAGGTTCATGAGAAAATTTCAGAACCACAGAACTCCAAAATTCGCCCCAAAATTGTCACACAATCACAGGTTTAAACTTTTCGATTGACAAAATTTTTCCCGCAACGTTTCTCACTTCCAGCAATGAAACAAACCAGAAAACAGCCTCAAATCCAATGAGAAAATGAAGATAAATGTGTAGGAGACTCAACTATACAAGAATATGGGGTTGCATGTGTTATTTGGAGCTTCCTTCTTCTTCTTCTCGGATGTCAACTTCCTCCGGTTCACCTCCTTCAATCATTTCTCTCTCTCTTTCTCAATTCTGTTTTCTCTGTTGTCTAGTTATAGAACGTGAATGGGAGTTGGAGGAGGCTGATATGGTTTTATTTAATAGGTGTGTACGTGTAAGTAAGGAGTTGATTGAAGGTGTGTGTAGTGTTGAGTGCTTGTTCGTGAATGTGTATGTGTGAGTGTGTGTGTATGTAGCAAGTGTCTAGTAAATGATGGGAGAGGCGTTGAGGTGTTAACTTACGGTGGTTCCAAAATAAAAGTGAAGATGTAGAATGTGTGTGTGTGTCGGTTTGTTTTAATATATATATATGGGTATATTTTTATTATATTCATTACACACGCTAGGTCCTAATTTTTCCCCTTTGTCTAATTTAAGATTTGTTAAATTTCGTAGGTTCCATAATTTGACTTATTATCTAATTCCCATTTAAATTTTCCTTTTGGAAAATTTAACCTTTTACTAAATTTTGGGATATTACATTTTTGACCTTACATGTTCTTATAATGCCTAGTCAGTATGAGGACGTGGAGGATAAAGGAGCAAAAATACTCTCTATCTTTTTCAAAAAGAGTTACTTGTACCATAAGCAAATATTTAGTGTAAAAATACCTATGATGATTACAAAACAACCCTAAAATGCCACTTCCGTTAAATTCCTCTATGTTGACCATTTGATCAAACGAAAATCCAAGTGTTTTAATCCTTTAACGCAAATTATTATCTTAAGATTATTTTTATGAATGTCATTAAATGTAGAGATTCAAATATGCTCGAAGACGACGACGATGCTTACACGGAGCACCAAGCCTCTTCTATTTTATCTAGTATTAACATTACACAACGACGCTTATGGGGAGTTAACCTTAATGGCTACTTGACAGTTGACTGTGAGGTTCGTTGGCACCCGCCTTCGAAGGATTGGGTTAAGATCAACGTCGATGGTGCATTTTCTGAGATTAGTAGAGTCAGGTGTGGAGGTGTTTTCAGGAATGATGTGGGTACCTATATTGGGGGTCTCATGTTTCATGCTCCTCATGGTGATTTCTTATAAGCAGAATTATGACGTCGGTTCTAGGTTGAAGCTGGCCTGGGATAGAGGCTTTCGCAAAGTAGTTTTAGAAGCCGACGCCACTGAAGTATTACACCTGCTACGGTAAGGATGTAAAAGCAATCACCCTAACTTTAATCTCATCACGGAAGCTAGAGTGATGCTTACTCGAGATTCGGAAGTGGAGTTTTGCCATACTCCTCAGAATGCTAATAAGGCTGCGGACCTGTTAGCACACTAAGCGTTAACGACCATGCATGGGTTGCACCACGTGCCAAATCCCCCCGAAGAGTTAGCTAGTATTGTTCACTTGGAGTGCAGAAATAGCCTTGATCCATGCTAGGTTTGCATGTGGATACCTCTTTGTTATCAAAAAAAAAAAACAGAGAGAAAGATTCAAATACGATTTTCTATTTCATTGATTTGGCAAGGAGATGTAAAAAAGACTTTTCCATAGCTTGAGGTGTTAACTATTAGTTAGACTCTAGACTCTAAAATGAATGGACTATTAGTTAAGACTTGATATATTTATTGCCAAAGGCAAATAACGGGAGCAACCTCTTGTCCTTTTTTAATCATAGACATTTCAGGCCCTAAAGAAAACACACCGCAATACTTTCTCTCTTCAAGTTGTTTATAAATTTTTTTTATATATCTTAATTATATTATATTATTTTAATCATGACTGGATTGACCTACCTAGTTCGATAAGGCCTTGTTGTTATTGATTGGGCTGACCGTGTTTAGCTACAGGCAGACCATTGACTCTTACTCTTTCTTTGAATGGAGGGAAAGGCCAGAGAAAACAGGGATGAAAAAGTTTAGTAAGCAGCTTTCAGATACCCTTACCCTCACTTTATTTGATCAAAAGTTTAATGTCATTTTGGAATCATCATGGATCCAAATGGTCAATGTAGAATAATTTAACAGAAGTGGCATTTTAGGGCCATTTCAGAATTATCATAGGTATTTTTGAACCCAAAATTTGTTTATGATGCTAGTAGCTCTTCTTGAAAAGATTAAAGGATATTTTTCCTCATTTACCCTCAACGTCCTCGTGTTTGACTAGGTATTACAAGCCATGTGTTAGGTTCCAAAATTCAAACTTAAGTCCTTATTTGGTTGAGGGGTTTTAAGAGGATGTGAGGGGTGGGGAGGGTTGGACAGAAAAAAAAAGTGTTTGGTCAAACGGAGGGAAGGTGACGGTTGGAAATTTTTTTTGTCATATATTGCATGCTCACCTCCCCTCCTCTCTCAACCCTCCAAAGTTGGGGATTTTTAGAGGGTGAGAAACGTTGTGTTATATCCTAAGTTACCCATGCCTATTTTTCAATATTCCAGAATTACCCCCTCTGACTTTTCGTTCTCTTCCTGCGTTGTTCTCCACTGTGTTGCCGTAACCCAGTCTTTGCTTCACCTATCCTCCCAAGTCGCTCCCATCTCCATCTGCTATCGTCGCCACTTGCTCATCCAGCCACCATGTCGCCTTCATTTTGGTAGGTTTCTAAGGTTGTTCTTCATTATTATTTTTCATCTCATGCCTTCATTCAATACTTCCTCTGTGTGCAGAGAAAAGAGAAATTATATAATCAGATGCGAAAACTTGTATATGTAAAGTATCCTGTCGCCTTCGTCGCCACTTGTTCGTCCAACCTCTGTGGTCCTCATTCAAGTAAAAATTAATATATATATATATATATATATATAAGAACAAAGGGGTAAGGAGTACAGCGGCGAATACGAAGTCAAAGGATGAGAAAGGTCATTGGAGGGAGGGGTTCTCTCGTGCGAGTGATTGAACCATATTTTCTATATGATTTTTAATAATCAAATTTGGATTTTAATACATTTTTTGAGACATTATTGTCTGACTAAGCACAAATTTTAATTAGGGATAATTGTTTTAAATTAATTGCAATTAGGGACAAAATGATCATAATTTATTAATTATTTTGTGCAATTGTTTCATAGACTTTTGATGCTACCTTATGCTTAATTTTGCATTGTAGGTGTTTTGGAAGAAACGAAAAAATTTTGGAGGTTCATAATTAATTATTTTGAGGATTTGGGAAAAGTACAGAAAATGCCCCAGAAATTCTGAAAATTTCATAGTTGTGAAGAAGAAAAGGGTTAGGAAAAATCACATAAAAGAACCCAAAATTTCAGGAAATGTGATTTAACCCCAGAAAATTTCAAAATGTTTAAGTCCCATATCAAAGGTTTTAAACCCTTCATTAAAGTCCCTGGTCAAAACGCAAGTTTTGACCAGGGAATTAGGTTACTGTTGGATCAGAGAAAGGGCAGATCCAAAAAAGAAAAGCTGAGACCCGAGAACAAGAAGGGAGGGAGCCAAGAGTTTGAGGGAGGTGGACAGAAGCAGTGTGGGAGCTTGGGGAAGAGGAGAGAAACGAGACCACCGTCTCTCATGCTCACCACCATGCGCTGTCACCATTTCTGGGCAGAGGAGAGCTTCGCCTCACTCCACCACCGACATTGCGATTTGAAGCTGAACCAGAGGAGGAGCACCATAAGGAACAGAGACGAAGGAGTTGATTCTCTGTCATCTCCATCACCACCGTCACATTCCACTCACTCCACCATCGGTGACCTTCATTTTGAGTTCTCCGACAGAATATCCAGTTTCCAGTGAAGAAACCCAGTTTCCGGCGTGATTTTACCCAGTTTCCGATGGGACTCCCAGATTCTAATGGCTCTTATCTTTCTCTCCACCGTTTCCTCCACTATTCTCCACACCATTTGACCTTCATATTCCTTTCACGTCCCTTTCTTCCACCACCACAGTCACCACCATCCAACATCATCATCTTCCTCTGTTTCTTTCTTCTTCCTCTCACTACACCAAACTTCACCGCCACTGCTCTCCATTTTTCACACCGTCTTCATCATTCCTCACTCCGTCCTTCACCACCATTAGCAGCATCATCACCATCATACTTCATCATCACATCACTTTCTTCTGTCATTTCACTACCGGTTCCACCATTCACCGTCACTGTTACGTCTTCCTCTCTACCATTCCACTACCTCCTCTGTTCCTTTTCGATTTTCACCACCAGATACTCCTTTGTCTTTCAATTCATTACTATTGGACAACCTAGATCATCTGTTCTTCTATTTCCAACTTGACCGACAGTACACATAGAAATTTCTCTTTGAAATTCAGCCTTGTACTAATCTTAAATGGCTTTGCTGAGGTTTAGAAATTCTGTGGTTACTATTCATGCAATGATTGGCTAAATTGCTTGGGTCTTGGTGGTAGAGAAAGTGGCTAGAGCCTCAAGGTTCTATAAGGAGAGTTCAATAATTTCCATTAGCTCAATTTATGCACAATGTTCTCTTTTGGATTAATTTTGCATTGATATATGTGTATTTTGAGACTTAGATGAGTGATTATTTGTCTATGATGGATTATATTGTGTTGAATTTGGTATTGGTGCACTTGAATTTTATTGAACTTATTTTCCTTTTGGATTAATAAAGTTATGCATTCTATGTGATATCTAGATTGTGTAATGAATTTGATTTAATTTAAATGTCGTGATTATGCTTTCAATTAAGAGGAAGCAAGTGCATTAAGAAAATTTTCAACACACATTAAGTGGGTTTTAACAATTTGTCAAAGAGGTGACTATGAATGCGATTGTAGGACTAGTCATTAATTAGGTAGATTGGACCTAATGTGATTGCTTAGGGTTTTTAATTTGACTTGATGTGAAAATAACTCCCAAAAATATTTTAGGAAGCTAGGAAAGCCACCAAATTTTCCACCAAGGTTAATTTTATCATATAATCCCTTTTAATCCAAATCGTTTCTTTATTATTTTTCAAAAATACCAAAAAGATTAGAGTTAGCACTACTACAAAAAAGGGATTTAGTGGCGTAATTTTTATGGCAGTTTTTTCAAAAAGCGCCAAAGATAATTATTTATTTTTTAAAATAAAGGTTATTTTAAAGCTTCGGCGCTTACAATTATAAGCGTCATAATAGACGTTAACTTTATATGACGCTTTCCTGAATAAGCGCCAAACATTGTCATCAATATTTAAAAAAAAAAAAAAAACAATAAGAAGCTTTGGCGTTTTATGTGGAAGCGCCAAAGCTTCTTATATTTTTCAAAAACCAAAAAAGGAAAATATAATAGGAAGCTTTGGCGTTTCCTAAGGAAGCACTAAAGCTTCTTATGTATTTTTAATTTTTTTTAAAAGGCCGCATACAAAAAAAAAACTAAAATAAAAAAAGAAATATTATAATAGGAAGCTTTGGCGCTTCCTAAGGAAACGCCAAAGCTTCTTATAGGAAGCTTTGGCCCTTCCTAAAGAAGCGCCAAAGCTTCCTATGCATTTTTTTTTAAAAAAAAGGTTCAGTCAGCTTCTTCGATTGTGTGTGTGTCTAGCTATAAAGTAAATTTAAATTAAGTGTTTTTTTTTTTTCATTTGGGTCATTATATTATTATACATTTATCATTATTAAAGGTTTAATAGTTACAATCAACGTAAAGTTATATGATATGTTTGTCATACTTTTTGCTCTTTCTTTTTATAGATCCAAATTATCTGCTTGAATATATTGTTGTCACTAGTATTAACTTACACTTATAATAAAGCGTAAAACTGAGTGAGCTCCATGAAGTTCATCAAATTTTTTTATAATGAAGCGTAAAAGTAGTATATACTTGACCATTGTTAGAAAAAGAATCAACACATAAAATATAGTTAAACTAACCAATTACATAAACACAGTGCCAAAACTTCATATTGAAAAAATAAAAAATAAAAAACACAATAGAAGCTTTGGCGCTTCCTAAAGAAGGGCCAAAGCTTCCATTTTTTAATTTTATTTTGAAAATGGGAAGCAATGACATTCTTTTATGAAGCGCCAAAGCTTCCCCTGTTTACAAAATTTAAAAACCCCGCCATTGACATCCCGCCATTATCGCTCTCCCGCTTGTCACTTCCCATAACTTTGATCCATTACTCTCTCACTTTATTGGTCTACTAGCTTTGCTTATTCGTTATCCCCACTCCTTCCTCTCTTTGATGGCAGCAAGTAGAAGTAGGAGATCCCTAGCTTGTAAGCATTGTTTTTTAAATATTTGATCCATGTTTTCTTTTTTTTTTTCTTTTTGGTTAAAATTTGCAATGACTCTTATATGTTTGCTCATATTTTTTATTTTTTAAGTATTGATTTGAAGTTTCAACTTTGTCAGCTTAAACTTCCTATATATTATTAGTTTTTTAATTTTTAAACTTACAAATTAATAATATTGTAGTAATTTTGTTGTAATACAAATCATTGTAGTTAATGTTTTGTATTTTTTACCATTGTATTGTGATTTGTTTGTTTTATCAAGAAAATAAAATAATTAAAAAAATGATCATCATCGTTTTATATTGTAATTTACCTACTCGATGAAATGTATAGTCATTTACCTGCTAAAAAATTATATATGATTATCAGGCATTTATTTTTACATTACACCGTATTGTAGTTATTTAAGACAATCATCGTTTTGTATTGTAATTTTGTCTACTAGACAAAATATATGATCATTTTGCTTACTATAAAAAATATACATGGTCATCAGGCATTTTGTTAAAGCATTACACTGTATAGGAAAAGAAATATTTTAAAAAATTATTAAAAAAATTAAACCCTCATTTAGCGTTTGTAGAAATAAACGCCAAAAGAGGTCCAAACCTCCTTTGACGTGTAGTCATCAAACGCCAAAGGAGGGGCACCCTCCTTTGGCGTTTAAATAAAAAACGCCAAAGGAGGGTGTTCACCCTCCTTTGGCGTTTTTTAATTAAAGGCCAAAGGAGGGACACCCTCCTTTGGCGTTTAATTATCAAACGCCAAAGGAGGGCACACCCTCCTTTGGCACTATCCCAATAAACGCCATATGTAATTTATTTATTTATTTAATTTGATAAAGTAATGTATGGCGTTTTTGTAAATTGAAAAGTGCCAAAGGTATTTTTAATGGCGTCAAAAATTTTGGCGTTTCTTAAACGCCAAAGTACTTTTTAAAATAAGCGCCATTATATTGGTTTTTTTGTAGTAGTGTAGCTTTATTTTTATAAGTTTTTAATTTAGAGAAAACCAATTTCAAAACCGTTTTTCTAGCTATGTTTACAGCACTTAGTTTTCTTTCCTAAGGAAGTCAAAATAAAATGCTCCTTGATAAGAGAACGATCCCGAGTTGTTTGCACTATATTGCATTTAATTCGTGGTAAATTGTGATTTGATCCCGAGACGGCTAAGGTTTTGTCAAATCAGGGAGCTTGCGAATTGTGAATTGCATACCAGATGGAGGCCTAAACTAACTCCCTGTGCGCATATCAATGATTAAAGAGTAAGTGTGTGTTTGGGATCAAGTTTAGAGGCACAAAAGCGCATCTCAATAGCCAAAAGTAACTTTTTTGGCTTTTTGTGATATTTGGATAAGTGTTTTTTCAATTGGGCTTATGAAAAGAAAGCTATTTAAGCCATAAGCCAAAATTTTATACTTTTGGCTTTTCCACCCTAGAGTGAGAAAAAGGCTTTATCATGGAGAGAGAAGAAATTAAATATCTCATGAAGAAAAAAATGGGTCCCACCTCCTTCTATTACAATAACATTTTGGTCCTTATTATAAGTTTACTTCTTGATAAAAATTTTGGTCCTAACTATATAAATCTACTTAAAGGTTAATAATGATTATTTTCTAATTTTATTCATATTTATGAAAGTATCCAAAAAAAAGTAAATAATAAAATTTAATGGAAATAGGGAAGAACTCCTCCATTAGAAATTCGATTGGTGTGAATAATCTGACAAGTTTATAAATATAAAGAATGATAGCACTCTGATTGAGATCATTCTAAGCAATTAAATTTTTAAAAGGGATTTTTCTCCAATTTCCACTAAAATTTAAGTAATTTAGTATCTTCAAATTTTTCCTAATAATACATTAACTACTTTTATTTTTATTATCACTATTACAAAAAATACAAGCTATGACGCTTAATTTAGAGAATACTATGACGCTTAGGAAGCGCCGTAGCTTCCAGCACCATTACAAAAAGCTACGGCGCTTCTTGAATATACGGAAGCGCCATAGCTTGAGTATTTCATTTTTTTTTTTAATAAAAAGCTATGGCTCTTGTTGAGGGAAGCGCTGGAGGAAGTATACTACTCTAACAGCGCTTCACAGGGAAAGCGGCATAGGAGGTATATAACCTCCAATGGCGCTTCCTAGAGAAAGTGCCATTGGAGGTATTATACCTGGGGAAGCGCCATTGGAGGTACGTTTTTTTTTTTAAAAAATGCGTTCAACCCGCATTTAATCCACAGCAATTTACATTTTATAAATCCACAATAGTAAAAACCCAAGCCAGAATCACACTAAATCAGAATGAAAAAATAAATCGAATCAAAATAATTAATTCATAAAACCAATACTAACGTAATTTGATTACAACGTAACAAACAAGAACAACTAATTGTAAGTACCTATGTATGTAGAATATAGGCAAGAAATAATTTTAATATATAACTAATTCAAATACAACTAAGATGAATATGCAAGAAATAACCTACGTATGTACCTAAACATTAGCTAATTCCTTGACCATATATTCACACCATTCTTCAATGATTTCATCTATTTGTTGCTCAGTCAATTGGTCACAACGTTGATCTTCATAATACTACATAAAAAGTATGTACAGAAAAAATTAAAATTACTAAAAATCAATTAACTTAGACACTTATCAATTAAATTTAAAATACAATAACTGCAAGTAAAAAAGAACTTACTTGTGTAGGAACAGAAATGTTATCATGAGTAACTACATCTTTCATAAATTTCATAATATAATAACTGCAATCATTGTTGTTTGGTTGGAATGGGCACTGACAATACAATGAAATAGTTAAGTAAACATTTGAAGAAACATTTTTGAATAACAAAATTGGAGTAATGAAATTTATATATATAATTAAGTACTGCAATCTTCTTCCAGGGATAGCTACTGGCTGGGTCTTTGTGTGTAGAATAGGCCAATCCAATATTGCTTCGGTAAGCGGTCAATGCACTAACAAAACAAGCAGTGACTGATTAATTTTGGTAATTCAATAATGACAAATATTTACACATACACCCATGCATTTACTTATTGATTATAATCTTCAAATCACGTCAGTTGTCTGGAGAACCGGTCTTTATAGGATCCAAATATAAATCCTGAGGACTCCAGGTGTCGCTAGACGGACAACAATCAAAATCCAATGTCCCCTAAAATATTTTAAAGATTTTACTTCGACAATCATGTTATAGTAAAAGTGGAAGAATAAAAAAACATACATTAAAATACTGTCGCAAACAACTTACCTCGGATTGTATGGCATGATAAAAGCATATTAGGGGTTGCTCATCACGTAAAGATGTCCCTAACATCATTTGATAGTGCTTCCATATTAATCTATGCTGGGAACGCACAACATCATTTACTCTTAATCTTAATTAAGCACAAAGAACTCATTTTAAGCTCAGTTATCATGACAAAATCCCTAAATAAATATGAAAATATATAATAAAATAGGAATTTGTTAGTATATCTTAGACCGGTTGTTTGCCAATGGGTCTAAAAGCCTATAAATATTTTTTTATAAAAACTATTTTGATACTTTATATATTGGTTGTAAAAGCATCCAGTTTAGACATTATAATTTAGATTGGCTGTATGCAGAATCAGTCTAAAATTTTACATATATTTATAAAAATATCACTGGTTACATTTTTTAAATCGTCTTCCAATGTAAATGGTCTAGATAGAGCGGTTTAAAAGACCTTTTTCTACTAAGAAGCTTGTTCTATTACTTTGGTATTGAAGTTGATTTTGCTTAATGGCTGTTGTATATATTTATTTAATGTTTTTGTAAGTTAATTATATATTTTGGTATGTATTTATCGTCCATAACGAGGAGCATGAGAGCCAAGAAGAAATATATAGAGGTGGATCACTGTGTTGTTTTATTCGCATCACAGATCCCATGCATGTGATATAAGCTTGGATTATGCATATATTGACTCATTACACTGAATGCATATGCTATGTTTGGTCGAGTGTGTGATATATACCGTACCTTATTCATTGGCACTTGATCTGGGCTACATATCTTGATAATCATGAATTATCCCAATAAATAATTAATATTTGCTTAGTAATTACAAACGATAATTATCCCAACAAAAGAAGTTATATAAATGAGGTGCAAGGAATAATTATCACAAACCTCGAAGTAGAGTACTGCGATATTGAAATAGTATACTTATTAGACACATATTGCAAATAAAAGTATCAAATCACATGAACAAGAGGTTTTTAAATGAAAGTGATGATGGATTCTATTGTTCGACTAGTAAGACATCATGAACATAATTCCACAGTTTCAAATCTGTTCTAGTTTTCCTTTTTCTGGGACCTTCGGTAACTTATGGCACTTGTGGTGGTGCGGCTAGGGGCTGGAAAAGTAAAAATATCAATCAACATAGGATAAATGAATATGAATAGTGTGACAAGGAAAAGCTAGGCAATCGGGAAGGCAAGAGGTTTGCAAATTGTTGAAGAGTTTGCAAAACGCTCGGGAGAGGACCACAAAGAAACAATGGAACAGAACATGAGTATAATAGCAATTTGATGTCTGAGATATGACCAAAACATAGGAGATTGTGAACGAAAAGAAAGTATGACCAGAAAAGAGGTGATGGTGGAAGTGAGGGAGAAGAAAAGGGCCAGAAGTGCATAGATGTCATCAGAAATGCTTGCCAAATTGGAAAAGGCGATAGACGTAATTAGGGTTGACACCACAGAACATGCTCCTAAGGTCTGATCCATCCAGTTCCTGTCCCTTGTCATTTGTGGCTCGTAACTGTCTCTGAAGACTTCGTCCACGGTTCATTATTTATTCTACATTTTGTATAAATCTTTGACTCCAAGCCAAAGAAATTTTAATAGCAAAAAGATACGCACCTCAACCCAAACGTATTCCTGTATCATGTGAGTTGTCTGCTGTTTTAAGTTGAACCCAGGCTTGGCTGCCAAGTGAAATGCAGTGTTTCCATTTTTATCTACTTGCCTAAATGCATCAATGTCAAGGTTTTCATTTACACGCAAAACTGATACAGCTTGGCCTGTCTCTTTTCTGCCGCTAACAAAACTATATTTTTTCCCTCACCGTTCACGAATGTCCTTGTAGATGGAAACTTTTTTAGGATCTTCTCCACCATTTCTATCACACCATTCTTCGCAGCAATCGTTAGGGGTGTCGCAATTATTTTATACCCTGCTTTCATTCAATCATTCACAGTCCAAATCGCAAGATTAGATTGTTGTTGTTTCAGCAATTTGAATTGAGAAAAATCACGCTAAATAAAAACTCACTCTTAAGGAAAAATCTACAATTGACTGAATTAATATTTCTAATTATTTAACGAAAGATGATCGATCACAAATCATAATGTCGATATAATGTGATCTATTGAAGCAATCCACTTCTAAGTCGACATTGATGATACAATAAAAGCTTGTGTCCTCTCAAGTGTCATGTAAAATAACACTATTTTTCATTTGAGAAAAAAAAAATAAAAAGACGCACGGACTTCCGCACAGATAAATTCAGAAAAAACTTTGAAGAGTAAATGATACTATTCTGATTTTAGATTGATAAAAGTAGATCGATAATAAAATGTTTCATCTCATGTATCGAAAAATAAAATGTTTCATATCGATATTGTTTTTTGTTATAATTACGTAAGTATCTCCCCTATGTTTTTAAAATAAATATTGGATTAGACAAATTTCTCTTAAATATATAAAAATGTTATACATATGCACGCACGCACGCACGCACGCACGTGCTTTTAGTGAAAATAGAAAAAAGGACCATGTAGAATTTGTGTAATTTAATAAAAATATTCAAGAATGATTTGTATAATTTACATTTTTAATTTTAAGCGAAGTTTGTATAATTTTTTTTCCCTAAAGTATGTATAATTTGAACAAAACTCAGGAAGATATTGAGGTAATTTACTCAGTATTTTATCATTAGCTGATCCAACAAAGTGAAGATGAAGAATGATTAATTGCTCTTCCTAAAATGTCACATTCTATATTTTACTGGCAAAGAAAATAGATGTCACATTCTATATATTTATAATAAACTAATAATGCTTTATGAATTAACGGTTGGAGTTTTCATGAATGTTTACCGTTACCCTCTTTTGTTTCAGAGACCATGTATTCATTGGAAGCATGCTCAAGAAGTTCGTCCATTATTTGAAGAGACCATATGTCCTTCTCCTTTATTTTTCGTATCCCATGAAACCATTGTCCTAGGAATCAGAACTCCGAGTCAATAGCAGCAAAATGTTTTTAGAAATTAATATTAACAAATAATTTATTATTATGTGCAATTAAAATAAAATATGTTCATCTAAACTTTTGTATTTTGCCATTGAGTTTAACCCATTAATATTATTAGGATTTTTCTTAAAATTAAATTTCAATAGAGGAGCATATGACTATAATTACTTTTATTCGACTCACGTAATACAGGATACATTTAAAATAAAAATATATTATGGCATGCGTAATCACTCATAACAGCTTTATAATATTTTGAAGAAAATAATTTATATAATAACAAGAAATGTGTAAAGTGTGATGAGAGAAAAGTGATTAATTTCTACACGAGCCAGTGCGCAACCCCCAAACCCCACCCCCACCCCACCAAAAAAAAAAAAAAAGGAAAAAAGAAAAGAAAAGAAAATACACACACTCATGCAAGTATCAGTGTATTTATGTATGTATAACGTTAATAACTTCAACTTAAAATATCAAATCAGCAATTGAGTGTGAATTCAGCCAATCGAGTGGCGTAAAATTGTTAAATACATTTGGGCAATATTTTCCATTTAACATATAAATACATGCTTTTTTTCTTTTTTTGGAAAAAAGAAGTTACTTGGGGCAGATAAATCTATAGGTCCATCGATGCTGGGTGAAAAGAAAAGCGAATTTCCAAGGTCAACAACGTATTTGGCTCCATCAGAGTTTTGTTTATGCCAATGGCCTTATATTCGCTTGGTAAATAAGAGGTCACGGGTTCGATTCCATTTGTAACTTTAAGCTATTAGTGTCTATCTATCTAATTAAAAAAAAAAAAAAAGAGTTTTGTTTATTGGTAGTTTCCCTCGTAGATGAGTCTAGGTGTCTATATTAAGTGTCAGACAACTCAGAACTCTGACTCTAGTTCAATGAAGTATGACCTTGTAGTTTCGTTTTCAATGGGTTGGAAGGAACTAGTGGATTTAAAACTGTGGTATAGCACATCTTGGGAAAAATTTTGGAGAATTAAAAGGATAAGCCAAGTTACTTGTGGTATACGGGGATTTCAAACTTGTGATATACGGGTATTCCAAACTGTGATCAAAGTCAAAAGGATCGTAGACAAAATCTCGTCCTTAAGAATGATTGTTGGACATGATACTATCAATATTATTAACGCTTGTGCACCTCAGGGGGTAGAAGCACTTCTTAAGAAACAAATTTTGGAAAGATTTAGAGGCTTTGGTTCAAACATAAAAGAGAGTGTTCTAAAGCCACATATTTATGCTATAATGCTGTAAATTGAGGAAAGCATAGTATGAAAAAAAGAAGACTAATAAAGTAGCGAGTGAATCACATTCTAAAGTGTTTGAATATTTAATAAAGAATGGGGAACAAAAGATTTAAGAGATTGCAAAGAATATGTTCGCCGTTTAGCTTCCGCAAGCGTACGGGTCGCAAGTAATAAAGTGATAAGTCAAGATCGTTCCCACGAGGACTATGACTAAAACGAGTTAACTAATTTAACCATGTTCTTAATTAGGTTGAATGGAATCATTTGAAATTAATCAAGTTAAATAAAGAAGTTTCAAAAGATATTTTGATAAAAACTAAAAATTACTAAACAATAATCTGTTTCTTGTGAATTCAATCAATTGTAATAAACCTAGGATTGTTCATCCCCTTTGTATTTCATAAACTTAATTCCTTTCCTCATCAAGAATACTTTCATGGGATATATATATGTCAGTCTAAGGTTCACCACCAATTGGTTAAGCTCTCTCAAGTCATAACCAAATTTATATCCTCCTTTAACATACACAATCTCTTGCTTCAATTAAGGGAAAATAACCATTAAGTAACCACCTTAATTTGACAATGCTAGGTTAATAACTATATCTCTATGTTATTAACAAACCCTCCGTTTAGTTCTTAAACTTCAAGTCTAACATAATTCTACCAAAATTCTACAATTAAATTAACTCTCTCAAGCTTAATTTAATTGAACAAATTATCCACAGTGATGGCCAGTCACGAATATCAGAAAAATAGGGGAGAATCAACATATATATGCCATTATATACTAAAAGAGAGAAAGGAATTAAATTTAATCCATACAAAGGTTCAAAAACAATCCTAGAATGAAAACCATAGCTACTCATGTTCAAAAACGAATCACAGATATCAACATTCAGTGCAGCCAAATCAGAATTACAATGGAGAAAGGGAATGAGTACAGAAAAATCAAGAGAAATGGAGTTGGAATCTCTTTCAATCTTCAATCCCACTTGATTTCCTTGAGAAAACCCCTCTTCTTTGCTTGGAAATGCTCCTTAGCCGCCTCGCAAAACCTCTGAATGTCGAACTCCCCCCCTTGTTTCAGCATTTTTGTCTTTTAAATGACCTAGAAACAAAACGCACAGCTGCTAATTTCGCATTTTGGCTGCAGCCAGAAATTCTTGGCTGCAGCTAGAAAACGTTGTCTTGCCTTTGTATGTCGTCTGGCTGCAGCCAGAAATGGCTTGGCTGCAGCCCAAAACTTTCTGGAGGTTTTCTGGCTGCAGCCAGCCAATTTCTTGGCTGCAGCCACGCATTTGTCTTCAATTCTTTTAGCTTTTTCAATGATGCAATGGTGTTTAGATCTTCTTCCCAACTTATTAATCAATGCACTAGTACAAAAAGGGTGTTTTAGACCGGCACATTTAGACCGGTTGCAGCGGATGAGGTCTAAAAGAAATGCGCGGTGGCATTTTTGTAATTATAAACAAATTGGGAGACCGGTTATTCTCTGAACCGGTCTAAAACATATTATTTAGACCGGTTCTACATTAACCGGTCTAAAATATTAAACCTTTTACACCTGCTTGGATTTTAAACCGGTCTAAAAGGATCAGAGGAAAAAATTTTAAAAAATTAAAAATGTTTTTAGACCGGTTATAGATATAACCGGTCTAAAAAGTATTTTATTTAAGACCGGTTATTATAATAACCGGTCTTAAATAAAGGTTTTTAAGACCGGTTGTTCTAACAACCGGTCTTAAAGATATATTTTAGACCGGTTGTTCCGAACAACCGGTCTTAAAAATGTTTTTAAGACCGGTTATTTTTATAACCGGTCTTAAAACTCTTTCCCCAAATCCCTGTCGCGGTTCACGCTCCGCGCCTTTCTTCATTCTGAATTCTTCAAAGCTAAACAGCAACGGTCAAGGTCGACGAACAGCAACTCCAAATTCTTCAAATCAAGAGCAGAATTAGTGTCTCACCTTGTTGTCGTTTTGCATTTGCGCTATGAAAATGGGATCTTGGAGCTAGCATCCCCGTTGCTCAGTGTTAGGCGCGCGTACTGGTGCTCTGACTCTTCGTTGAGTGTCGACGTTTGACGGCGCTGAACACACCCTGTTCTCGTTTTTATTCACCCTCAATCTACGAAAGTTGGATAATCAACTTGCTGAAGCCTAATTCTCTTCCAGGTAGTTTTTTACTTCGTCTATTAATATTTTTTTGTGTGATTGCCGACGAAGAAGGTTGTGGCCTAGCTCAAAAAAAATATAGGGATTCATTATGCTTCTGTTGAAGAATTAGGTTAGATGACAAACATGCATCTTTATTGTGTCATATATGAAGTCTCCTCCAAAAACAATGGTTTAGGCATACTATTGATGTGTTGGCTAGTAAAACGGATGAGTGGTTTTGATGTTAAGTTCATAGCTGGTTCAATAGAATACATATGATTCACAACCTATAATGTTCCAAAAATAAGGCTGATGTTTATAAGAAGTGGTGTTTAGTCTGATAATGACAGTCTTGCAGCATTTAGAAAGCTCCCCTTCTGTTATGATGCTGTCAAAGCACCTTGTTGAGAAATTGATCTGATAATGAAGTGGTTTTGTCATTTGGTTTGAACAAGAGAGTGATTCCCAGGGCATCTGTTTATCAAGTTCCTTTTTATCAAAGGGATAGGTGAATAAGGAAATCTTGCCCTCAATATTTGCCTAAGCTGAAAGGGAATTCAAAAATCGATTTATCTTGCGTCATGAGCGAGAAGCTATTGAACACCTAAAGCTGGATTAGTCTAAACTGGATGGATGTTGCAAGTTGAATGAATAATGGAAATTTATGGATATGGACTGAGATGAAACAAGTCCCTTTTCTGTGCATTTCTCTTGTCTTTTGCTGTTCACTTTGTTGAACACCCCCCCAAAAAAAACAACAAACAATTTGGCTTGAATACAAGGAATCAAATATGCCAAGGGTTATTTGTGAAATGGAATTTCTCCATCATTTGAATTTGATCCTAATTCCTGAGTTTAAAACATGGTAATCTATGATGCTATGCGATATTTCTGTCATTTTGTTTCTTAGAGGAAGGTATTCTGAATTAGAAGGATAGTTTAGAAACTACTGAAGCTTTCTTTGCTTGTGTAGCTTCCAGATTCCATGTAAATTACATCATTGTTGAGAGAAAAATTGTAGAGACCTGGGTATGATTTAGGATATTAGAAATGTGGGGGCATTCTGGTTCTGATTTCTGAAACATTACTAGTCTTTCTTTTGTATGAGACATTGGTTTTCATTATGATAGCTTATATGTTCCTTATTCTGTTCCTGCGTTATGGTAGCTTCTCTGATCCTTATTCTGTTGCTACGTTATGAAATACATACAGAAATGCTGCTCTAGTTATTTAGTGAAATCTTAAAAAATAAACAGAATTTTATTTTTTTGGGTAAAATTCGCAAACATCACACTCTTATCCATTAGATTTTTCTTGGATGTGTTAACAATGATGGACGTAAGTACTCCATCTTGTTTGGTGGTTACATTCTATGACTGATACTAATTTGAATGTTTTCAACCCTCTAGTGGCCTATTATTAATAAACTGTATTTTCAATATAAACATGATATGAAATTCGCACAGATGAATTATGAAATTTTATTTTGTTCTGTTCAATGGGCTCTCAGAACGCCACAAAACATTAGTTGTCCTTGAAAGGACTACGAGCAGAAATATTCTCTCACTAAGAAATTTCTCTCCCCTTACGACAAGTCTTACGTGCAGAAAAACAACCTATGACCTTTCTCACTTGCTTATGTATACAAGGCTTATGAACAGCAACGTTCTCTCCTGCTTACACCACTGTAAGTCTTACGAGAAGCAACGTTCTCTTCTGCTTGTATCTTATAAGACTTATGAATGGAAGTTTCAACAAGGAATTCTCTCAACTACGCCTCTCGTAAGGAAAACTACCCTCTCAAGGTCCCAATACCTTGAGATCACATAAACATATAATTTGAAATGTATGAAGACTCTCTTACAGAGCAAATGAATAAACACTGAAGATCAATGTGTATACAGAGAAAATGATGAATAGTAGAGACTCGTGTATAAGCTTATGAATTCTTGTGCTTCGTTCTTTTTGATGATCTCTGAATCTCTGTATTTATAGGTGTTCAGAATTTGCCCATTTGAGTAATCATCATTTGAGGAGCGTGGCTATTCAACTGTAGAATGGCATGCGTACGTTTGAAAATTTCTTCTGTAGTAGGTGTGTGTTTGTCATAACGTTGTCTGCCGTTGTTTGACTTTCTCCGTAACAATTAATTTCAAACGTTCAACTTCCTGTTTCACACTTATAAAACAGTCAAAATAATATTAGACAATGATAATAAGTAATGATGATATGAATAATTAACAATAAACCATATTCGGAATGAACGTTGTGAGACTTAGCATTTTTGGTGGTCAAACAGGGCATCACTCGAGCATGAAAGGCTCACTTCGAGTGATCTCCTATTTTCCTTCATATACCTCTGTTATCGGGTTGTGCTTGCATAGAATATCAGAGAGACAAAATCTTTACTCGCGGGTGAAGAGGGGTCTCACTCGAGCACAAAACCTCTGCTCGAGTGATCTTGCAATTTTTACAGGGAATGTCTTCTCGGGTCATCACTCGCATACCATTTTAACAAGAGTGAGAATTTGTACTCGCGAGTGAAATGGACCCTCACTCGAGCACACTTACCACTGCTCGAGTGAGACGCATATTCTCAAGGAATATGCTCTCAATATCATCACTCGCATCAGGATTTCAGAGGGATAGAATTTTTACTCGCGAGTGATGTGGGCCCTCACTCGAGCACAAAGACTCATGCTCGAGTGAGAAGAATATTCTCAAGAGTTATACCTTTTGAACAAGTACTCGCAACAGATCTGGAGAGGGATAGAATTTTCACTCGCATGCATTGACGTGTCACTCGAGCATATATGGGTGTGCTCGAGCACACTTGCACTTCTCTGAACTTCATGACTCTCGGCCAAGTACTCGCAGTACCTTGCTCGAGCACAGAATGCTCTTGCTCGAGCATTGATGTCTCTGCTCGAGTGAATGATGAAAGCATGCTATTACTTACTCTCGGCCAAGCACTCGCAGACCCTCACTCGCATGTGTGCTCGAGTGAGAATGACTTCTCTGCTCGAGTGCATACCTTAGTGCTCGAGTGATCTCATGAACACAAAGGGGGAATGCCTCTCGGGTACTCACTTCCTGGCATTCTCTCGCATCTGCTCGAGCACAGAGGAGATCTATGCTCGAGTGCAAACTTCATGCTCGAGCACTCCAGTGCATTTTCACAGCAGATATCAGAAAACTTCAAATATGCATTTGGTAACTTGGAATCTTTTCTTAACCTTCTAAAAACATGTTTTACACATAATTGACTTATTGTTATCATCAAAACTTGGGATCTAACATTCTCCCCCTTTTTGATGATGACAAAACTCTTTGTGATGAAGGTTTAAAAGAAATTGAATGAAATTGAAAAGTTTTGAAAATTTCTTCAAGGTTTCCAAAATGCATATCAAGTTTAAGTTTCAAATTCAAGTTTTCCTGCAATGTTTCCTCTGGACACTTAACAACCAAGATAAGCATAGTATGAGGTATGTAACTTAATAAGAACTTAATAACATCACACATTGAAATTTTAAAGCTTGAACCATATCAGTAACTTTGGAAAAACTTGAACAACATAACATAATAACTTGAAATTCAAAATGACATACATATCAAATCCTACCCAATACAGAAGTCTACCCAAACACCCATATACACCCTACAGAAGCTCAGAAAACATCACACATCCTTTTCCCCCGTTTTGTCAACATCAGAAGGGGGGTCTGGAGGTAGAACAAAGGAAATCATGGCAGTGAGAGGGTCAATTGGCTGATCAGAAGGAGATGGTGGTTGTGGTACAGATGATGAGGGAGGTAGTGAAGGCGACCGATCAAATGTAATATCTACATTAGACTCAGGATTAGTGAAGAGTACATGAGTTTGTGGATGAAGTGGTGAGGTATGAGTGGTCTCTGGAGGCACCCCGGAAGATGAGGAGGGAAAATGTGAGTGCAGGAAAGTCTCCATATTGGTGATCCTCTGTGACATTTCATCCTGAGTTTTGAACATAAGTTCAAAGTTAAGATTGGCCTTGTCTACCAAATTAATGACTTGTGCTTCCATTTTCTCCACAAGCTTCTCATATTCATTCACTAACTCCTTCTTCAAACTTGATACAACTTGATTAATTACCTCAGTCAGATGATTGGACAAAGAGGCATTGAGAAAGGAAGGAGGAGGAATAGGACCTTGTGCTGATGATTGTGCCTCATCTCCTCTGGATGGAGTGGCTTCCCTATTTGATGTGGCTTTGGTCCGACTCACCGGAAGATTGATACCCATGTGAGATAACTGAGTCTTACCAAACCTTGAGATGAGAATCCTTTCTTTTCCTTCCAGATACCAAATTTTGTTTTTCATCAAGATGAAGGAAACAAGTTGAGGATAAGGAATGGTTGTGGATCTTGTTGAAGAGAATCTAAACCTTCTCATCTAATTAAAAATGATCTCCCCTACATTCCTTTGTTGCCCAGCAACCAAAGAAGCCAAGAAATAGTAATCCTTTTGAGCAAAGTGGGTAAAGTTCTTGGATTTATTGACTATGCTCCGGGAATAAATGTAATGAAGGATTTTGTGATTATCAGGCATATCAATAGGCTTGAAAATGAGGAGGCCAATTGGGTCTTTTGGTCTTAAAATTTTAAAGGTTTCATTGGCAGAGAAGGAGGGTGGATCAGTAGGAGGTGCAACATAACCAAGTAAATCATTTATGATTTTGGCAGAAATCATAATGAATTTCCCTCTAATGGTTGTAGATACAGCTTCTTCAATCAACTCACCAGATCTAGACATAATATTATGAGTTTCATATTGGAATAAAATGTTTTCACAACAGTAGGGGAATATGGCAAATGGATTTCTAACCAGGGAGCATAGTATTGAAGGTAAGGATACAAGTCCAAATGACAGTTCTTTTTCAAGTAATCTAAATCCACATACACTACAGGGCAGAAATGTCTATGCTTAAATTCATCATCATATACCTTCTGAGATAATGCCTTAAGTTCTGTTACATTGAATCCCTCAGGAGGACTAGTGAGATGGTCATCCACTGGTGCTTGAGAGGCAGAAGGTGCTCCTGAAGCAGAGGCACTTGGTTGATGTGAACTTGAAACACCAGCTTGAGAAGCAATTTTCCCAACTATCTTGTGCAGTTTGGATTTCTCTATCGCTTCCCGGAGTTGTCTACTGAAAGTATCCCCAGAGGAAGAAGAAGATTGGGGTTGTTCTGATTCCTTCTTCTTTCCCTTTCCTTGAACCTCTTTGGATTGAGACCGGGTGATTATAGGTTCCTTGAAGACCACACCCTTTGGTTTCTTTTGAGGAGGTTGGTCTTTCTTTGAAACTTAAGGCTTTGGATGAGGTTTCTTAGCCGGAGTCCTCTTTTTGGTTTTTGGTTTAGGAGGGGGTGATGGTGAGGAAGAAATTTTGGGAGATGGAGGAGTAAGTTCAAGGGTTCCAGATTCACTGGCAGCAGAGTGAGTAGGAGAAGGGGAATGAGATTTTTGAGGAATAGAGGGTAGCTTTGTTCTTGCCATTGAAGAGAAAGTGAAAGAAGAGCAAAAACTCTTAGTTTTTGAAAGAAAGATAAGTGGAGATTAGGGCACAAGTGAGAAATGCAGAGAGTAAGAATCACCTCTTATAGAAGATTGAGAGGTTGTAACGGCGATTTGAAGCAGAAAGACGTGATTGAATGATGAGAAAACGGTTGAAGGTGAAGAGTTGTGTCTTTCGAGTGAGAAAGCACTTCGAGTGAGAGGAGGAAGTGCGACGTTCTGAGCTCCCCAGTAACTGATATAAGTGACAGTGCTCGAGCATAAACCCTAGTGCTCGAGTGATGTTCATACTGTGCTCGAGTGTGTTCTATCTGTGCTCGAGTGATCTTCTGGAAAAATAAAGAAACAAATAAAACGTACCTAGATTGTGGATTCCGTGATATATTTTGCATCTTTGTACTCAAATCCTCCAAGATCATTTGAGTAACCATGAGTTTGATAACTTTTGCAAAGAAATTCCTCTTCTTCACTCGAGTAAGCATTCCTCACCTCAAGCATGTTCATATTATGCTCGAGTGAGAGTTCCTCACTCGTGAGTGAGTTCAATTCTCACTGTTGTTTCTGATATATTCCCTTGGTATTCTTTACTCCTCTGTTAACCTCTGTTTTAACTATCAAAGAACAGAGTATCCTAAATAGTGCTGTGCTCGAGCAGAGCTGCTTGTGCTCGAGTGACACAGCTCCTCACTCGAGCAGCACCTTCAGTGCTCGAGTGAGAATCCTGCAAAAACAAATTTTGGCCACTCCGATGCTAAAGTCAGTATAGTTATCATCAAAGGAAATATTTAATTAAATTTTTAACAAGAAAACTTACAACTCATTGGGATTAACCATTCCCAATTCTCTTCGAATATAAAGAAATTGATCTTTTGCAATTGGTTTTGTGAAAATATCCGCAAGTTGAAGATGAGTTGGTATGAATTCCACTTTGACATCCTTCTTTTGAACATGATCTCGAATGAAGTGATGTCGAATGTCTATGTGTTTGGTCCTTGAGTGTTGTACAGGATTTTTGGCCAAACTGATCGTGCTAGTGTTATCACAATAAATTGGAATTTCATTTAAATAAATTCCCAAATCTTGAAGTTGTTGTTTCAACCATAACACTTGAGAACAACAACTTGCTACAGCTATATATTCAGCTTCAATTGAGGATAATGAAACTGTGTTCTGTTTCTTGCTGAACCATGATACCATAGATCCTCCGAGAAATTGACATTGGCCACTGGTACTTTTTCTGTCAGTTTTATATCCTCCATGATCTGAGTCTGAATATGCTGTTAGATACTCGTTCCCTCTTTTCGGATACCAAAGACCAAGCTCTGGAGTATCTCCTAGATATTTGAATATTCTTTTTACTGTCTCTGCATGAGATACCTTAGGAGCGGATTGATACCTTGCACACATTCCTATGCTGAATTGAATATCTGGCCTGCTTGCTGTGAGATAGAGTAATGAGCCAATCATTCCTCTATACTTAGTGATATTGAAACTAGGGCCTTTTACATCAGCATCCAACAATGTTGTAGAACTCATTGGAGTATCAGCACCATTAGCATTATCAAATCCATATTTCTTTAACAACTCTTTCAAATACTTTGACTGAGATACAAATATACCATTCCTCTTTTGTTTGATTTGAAGTCCAAGAAAGAAGTTCAACTCTCCCATCATGGACATTTCAAACTCTCCCTGCATAATCTTGGAGAATTCTTGACACATGGATTCGTTAGTAGCACCAAAAATAATATCATCAACATAGATTTGAACAATTAAAATATCATTTTTATTATGTTTGATGAATAGAGTTGTATCAACTTTACCTCTGACAAAACTTTGATCAAGAAGAAATTTGCTTAGTCTTTCATACCAAGCTCTAGGTGCTTGTTTCAAACCATATAGTGCTTTCTTAAGTTTAAAGACATGGTCAGGTTTTGTTTCATCTTCAAAACCAGGAGGTTGTTCTACATATACTTCCTCCATAATATAACCATTTAGAAAAGCACTTTTCACATCCATGTGATAAAGTTTAAAATCTTTAATACAAGCAAAGGCTAGGAGTACTCGTATTGCTTCCAATCTTGCCACTGGAGCATATGTTTCCTCATAATCAATACCTTCTTCTTGATTATAGCCTTTGGCAACCAATCTTGCTTTGTTTCTCACAATGATTGCTGATTCATCAAGTTTGTTTTTGAAAACCCATTTGGTCCCTATAACCGTATGATCTTTAGGTCGAGGAACCAAATCCCAAACTTGATTTCTTTGAAATTGATTTAGTTCTTCTTGTATAGCAATCACCCAATCATTGTCAGATAAAGCTTCTTCTATATTAGAAGGTTCAATTTCAGAAATAAAGGTAGAAAAAGTTACCTCATTGAGGATTCTATTTCTGATTTTGACACCTTCATGAATATCTCCTATAACTTGATCAATTGGATGATCCTTTATATGTCTCCATGCTTTTGGTTGAGCATGATCATCGACATCTTCTAAATTTTGAAAATCATTTGTTTCAAAATCATCTTGCTTTGAAATAGATTTGTTTTTCTTGATTGAATCCATTTCTTCTTCATCAATAAGTTTTGTCTGAGATTCAATTTCATCAAACACAACATGAATAGATTCTTCAACAGTACATGTTCTTTTATTGAAAACTCTATAAGCTTTACTTCTATTAGAATATCCTAGAAATATACCTTCATCAGACTTTGAATCAAATTTACCTAAGTTTTCTTTATCATTGTTGTGAACGAAACACTTACACCCGAAAACATGTAGATGAGCAATGTTTGGCTTTCTTCCTTTGTAAAGTTCATATGGCGTCTTTCCAAGTGATTTGCGAATATATGCTCGGTTTGAAATATAGCATGCAGTACTCATTGCATCTGCCCAGAACACTTGTGACATTTCTTTTTTATTAAGTAATGCTCTCGCCATTTCTGTAAGGACTCTGTTCTTTCTTTCCACTACTCCATTTTGTTGAGGTGTTCTAGGAGCAGAGAAGTTATGATCTATTCCTTCGTTGTTGTAGTAGTTTTCAAATAGTTGTTTATCAAATTCTCCTCCATGGTCTGTTCTAATAGAAACAATAGAGATACCTTTCTCATTTTGGACCTTTTTGGCAAACATAATGAATTCAGCAAAGGTTTCATCTTTTGAGCCAATAAATATAGTCCATGTAAATCTTGTAAAATCATCGACAATTACTAAAGTATATAAATTTCCTCCAAAACTTTTTACTCTTGCAGGTCCTACCAAATCCATATGAAGTAATTGTAAAGGTTTTGAAGTAGAAATCTCATACTTTGTTTTAAAAGAGGATTTAGTTTGTTTGCCTTTTTGACATGCTTCACAAATCATATTATCTTTGAATTTGAGTTTGGGAAGACCAACAACTAAATCTTTTCTAATCAGTTTGTCAAGTTGATTCATATTGACATGAGCTAAACGCTTATGCCATAACCAACTTTCCTCTGATCGACTAAGAAAACAATTTTCAGAAGAATTTGAATTTAAATCAATAGTATAACAATTACCGTCCCTTTGAGCTCGGATCTTTGCTTTGATAGATTCTTTGTTCAGCGGCAGATCTTTCTTGCTTACTATCAAGCATTCTTTTGAGTCAAAGATTACCCAGTTATCTTTGTCAGTGCTTTGACTCACACTCAGGAGGTTGTGGCATAATCCCTCAACATAATATACTCCATTGATTTGAACACCATCGGATTTTCCTACTTCACCAATTCCAGCAATACGTCCAGATTGATTACCTCCAAATGTCACCTTTCCTCCTTCTTTAGTTTCCAGTACGGTGAACTTATTTTTGTCACCAGTCATGTGTCTCGAACATCCACTATCAATATACCATTTGTTTGCTCGAGATGCTTTGAGACATACCTAGAATAAGTGATCAAGTTTTAGGTACCCACACTTTCTTGGGTCCTTTGTGGTTAGTATGTGATGTATGTGTCCCTTTCGGAACCCATTTATATGTTCCAATAACTTGTCCTCTTTTGAAATAACATGATGAAGTATAATGTCCTTTCCTGTTACAATAACTACATGATGCAAAGGGATTTGATATATGCACAGAATTCCTGAAATATTTAAGATACGTTCTACTGCTATTCTTCTTATATTCTTTATTCTTATCATGAACAGAATTATATCCAATCCCAGATTTATCAAATGAGACTTTCTGAGAATTTAAAATAACCTTAAGAGTTTCACTTCCTTTAGTAAATTTTTCAACAAGTTTTGTTAAATCATCTATTTTCTTATCTTTCTCTTTACACATTTCATATGATGATATAACAGTACTTTCTAATTCTTTTACTTTCTTCTTATAACTAACTATTCCTTTAGCTACTTTGATATACTCTGTATGCAATGCATTATATTCAGATAACAATTCATCATAGGAAGGTTCAGAATCACTTACCTCAGAGTCTGATTCTTCTTCCTTGGCTACCAAGCATAGATTTGCTACTTCGTCGTTGTCACTTTCTTCGTCTGATGAACTATCACCCCATATAGATGATATATATGCTTTCTTTTTCAGCTTCTTTTTGTCTTTGTTTCTGAAGCATTCAGATTTGATGTGTCCAGGTTTCCCACATTCATAGCATATTATCTGTTGTTCTTTATTTTCTTTCTTGCTTGGTCCACCTTGATAATTCTTGAAATTCCTTTGACCTCTTTTGTAGAATTTCTTGAATTTTCTCACGATCATTCCCATTTCATCGTCATTAGGGACATCTTCATTCTCAGAAGATTCTTCTTCTTCTTTGATAACTTTGAGTGCAACTCCCTTTTTCTTTTTATCATCGAATTCTTCAAGTTCCTTTTTGAATCTCAACTTACCTTCATATTCAGAAAGACTTCCAAAGAGAGCAGCTACGGACCTCATGATTTCTCCTTTAGCTTCTTCAATAGCTGTCACTTTTACTTCCCATTCTTTCGTAAGAATATTAAGAATCTTTCTTACCTGGGAATTTTGATCAAACGACTTTCCAAGAGCAGATAATTGATTAACAAGATGAGTGTATCTGAGTTCGAATTCTGATATACTTTCTCCGGATTTCATACGAAATAAATCATATTCTGTAATTAGAGTATTGATTCTATTTTCTTTAATTCCAGATGTTCCTTCATGAGCAATTTCAAGAGCATCCCACATATCTTTGGCAGTTGGTAGAGTACATATATGAAAATATTCTTTTTGATTAAGAGCACTTTGTATCAATAAAATAGCTTTACAGTTGGCCCAACTGACCTAGCTGTGGCGCCTGGTCCACCAGGCGCCACAGCTGGTCTCTACCCAAGGGTGGCGCCTGCCTTGGCAGGGGCCACCCTTGGTCCCCAAAATTTAAAAAAAATAGAAAAAGAAAAAAAAAGGCAGCTGTGGCACTTCTTTAAAGAAGTGCCACAATTGGCTGGATGTGAATTTTCAACTCTCCCGCCAATCAAATTTTCCTCATTTAACTTTACTTTTTATCTTTTCCCTCCCTTTTTTTCCTTTTTATTCCCTCTTCCTCAGCTCGCGTTGACGCCCCTCCCCTGTAAAAGATATCACTTTCTCTTGCACAACAAAAACACACACTCATCTTCTTTATTAAATTGTCTTGTCCCTTTTTCCATTTTTTTTTCGTTCGTCCCCACTCCTCTCCCTAGTTGTTTCCTTTTCTTCATACTCTCTGTCTCTCTTCCTCTTTTGAACCCCACTCCATTTGATCCCCACTCCACTCTACAGCTCACATTTGCTCATCCTCGTCACTCAAGATAGCGTCACCAACGTGGTCCCCCACTCCCTGCGCTGGTCAATTAATAGATTTGTAAGAAGAAGAATGTTTCATTCTAGCTTGCTTTGTTTAAATTTTTTTTAGTCAAGATAAACTGTCATATAACGTTTGCCTTTCTGTTCCTAATTTAATAGGAAAGAGTGAAAACCTAGCTTGTTTCATTTGCCTTTTTGCTTTGTTTAAATTTTTTGGCTGACAAGCTTGCGTTTTTTAGTAATCTTTTAATTTACTTAATTAGTTGTTGATGTACTGTGTTCACATATCAAGTTCTTGTATTGTGATATTTTTTATGTTAGCTTTGGAGAGTATTAATGTAAGAACATTATTGTTGGGGAAATGACAATAAATATATTGTTTTGTAAGAACATTTTTGTTGGGGAACTTGAATTTTAAATGTGAAAATTATATATATATATAATAGGTTGAAATATAAAATAGAAAGATTGACAATTTGTGGAGATGATAAACACGCGCGAAAGCCACTCATTTTATATAAGGCTTCACAATCAGGAAGCATAAAAAAGGGCCACAGGAAAGAAAGTGCCACAATAGGTCCCCCTCCTGTGGCCCTTGTTAGAGGAAGTGCCACAGGAGGGGGGGTCCCCTGTGGCGCTTGCTGACGTAAGCGCCACAATAGGTCCCCCCTCCTGTGGCCCTTGCTGACGTAAGCGCCACAGGAGACCCCCCTCCTGTGGCACTTCCTCCACCAAGCGCCACAGGAGGGTATTTTTTTTAAAAAAATTTTAAAAATGTTGTGGCGCTTCCAAGGGCCACAGCTTTTTTTAGTGGCGTCTAGATATGTGGCACTTCTCTAGCGCCACAGCTAATGCAATTATAAGCGCCACAACTTTACTTTTTTGTAGTAGTGTATATAAGGTTACATGTAGTGCCTTGAATATTTTTGCATGTGTTTGGTGTTTTTAAAAAAAATTATGAAGCTACGGCGCTTTGACAAAAAGCGTCGTAGCTTCTATTCAAGCTGCTATTTAATTTTCACCCCCCGTCGTTTTTATTTTCATTTTCATCTTTCCGCTTTCCTCTAGCTCCCCCATTTCCCAGAACTCCGTTGCAGTATAAAGCTTCCTCTCCCATATGTTTTTTTTCTTGTCTCAGCCTCCTTCAGAATCTCCCTAGCGTGTAAGTGTTTTTTTCCTCAATATTTGGCTCAGGTTTTCTTTTTTAGTTAAAATCTTTCATGATCTTATATGTGTGCTCATAATTTTTTTTCAGATATTTATTTGAAGTGTCAACTTTGTCTTCTTGAACTTCCTATACATTGTAAGTTTTTTAATTTTTGAGCTTACAAATATAATAATACTTAGTTTAATTTGTTTTGTGTATGATTTTTATGTAGTATTTTGAAGATCAATGTTGTGGCCAATTGACCGACGAACAAGTGGATGAAATCATTGAAGAATAGTGTAAATATATGGTCAGGCAATTAGTTAATATTTAGGTACATACGTTAGGTTGTTTCTTTGCCTATTCTCGTGTTGTTTATTCTCTTAAAATTAGTTGTACAATTACATTAATTGTAATTACTTACATCGAGTACTGATTTTATGAATTAGTTAATCTCTATAACTTGTCTAGGTTCTTTTTCAAAGCTACATTAATGCCTTGAATTTGTAGTATGATAGGGGCATTCATTTCTAAACTCATTAACCCCAATCAAAAACCATTCATCACTTACCTCTGTTTACCCCCTTGAGCCTTCACTTTCATTTCTAATTCATTATACAAATGCTATGTTCGCATCTTCTATCAAGTTTTTCCTAGCACTATGATTTTTGTTTTTTTAAAATAGTTACTATTGGTATATGTGAAAATAAAAGTGACATGTGAATAGTAAAAAAAAAATAAAATCAAAAGAAAAATAGAAAAAGAAAAGAGAAAAAGAAAAGAAAAAAAAGTGAATAGTGAAAAAAAAGAGAAGAAAAAGGGAAATTCAAAGAAAGAAAGAAACAAATAAGGCACTAAGATAAAATGTGTGAATTAAGTTTAGTTGAATGGTGCTAATTGATCTATCAAATTATTTGCTGTGAGCATAGTGTTTGTTACATTTTCTATCCATTTAGCCATTTCAACATTACAACCTTAAAAAGTCCCCTTGACTATGAATCCATGGCAAACTAGTAGTAGAGATAGTAAAACCTTTACAAACTTATGGTAGATGCTAGAATAGGTGAATTCAGTGAAATTCCCTATGATTTGAGAGATGAGAGAAACACTTATTCCTTTGAGAGCTCTATCATATCTATCTTTCTTGGTTTTGTTATGTGTTCAAGTTGGTTTCTTTGCATAAAAAATTCCATGAGCTTTGATTGATTTGGGATTGTGGTTATTCAATCTTTATGTAATTGTATTATTGAATTACTTGATGATTAAAATATTGGGCATATTTTTTGAAACATTGGGTTTTATTTTGCCAAGGAGTGCAAAAAGCTAAGTGTGGAGAATTGAAAAATCCCTAGTTTTATTATATATTTTTCGTATTTTAATTGGGGTTTTGTCATAGTAATTGCGCTTAAAATGTCTCTTTTGTGATTAACTGTGATTAAATGTGTTTATATGAAATTAGGATTAAAAAGGGAAAAATTATCAAAATAATTGCCATTACACTTAATCATTAATTTTTCTAATAATATTTGATATTAGTTGAATTGTTTTAATGGTAGGTATTTGAAAAAGTGCATTAAAATTGAAAATGGCAATTTGGAGTATGAATTTCCAAAATGACAATTTGGTACCACAAAATAAAAAGCAGGATGATAAATTTTCTTAAAAGAGACTCAATATACATATTCGCTAATTGTGGCATTAAATTAAATATATTATTTATTGAAGGGTTAAGGTGTAAAAATACTCATGAACTTATGCCCAATGTATGCCCAACACCATGACCTTTTCCCAGCATACCTGATGTTGTTATCTAGTTATATCTAACAACGTAATCTTATTTTTCCAAATTCGTAAAAATAACATTAGAATGTTAGATGTACCATAAATAAGATTAGGATGTTAAATGCAAGATACCGGTTGAAAGTATCAAAAAAAGATTCTATTATTCTCTCTCTATGTGTCACTGTTACGAGTGTAAATAATCCATTAAATTGTGCAAGTGTACACTGTCGTAAGCAAGTAATACAGAAGTGAGTAAAGTATCATTCCCATGAGGATTGATCACTAAGTAGCAAAATGGGTAATTTTAATTCTATTTAGTCGATCGAATGGTGATTGAGAAAACAAAATAAAATGATTAAATATGAGTGCAAATAATATGACAGAAAATATAAGAAAAAGTCGTAGGGGTCAGATTTCACTTAACAAATTTCAAATTGAATCACTTATCTATTCTAGCCAAATTTATTCCACATAATTGATAGCCGAGTTTCACTAATTCAATTACTAGCCTCTTCCAAGGTCAAACAATTCTATAATTAATTTCTAATCAAATATATTCCTATATGAATTCAAGCAATTAATCATGTATTAAGATTTATGGAACTCATTAAGACTACAAAACTCGTATGAATATATTCCTATTTCATATGCAAGTTATGGTTTTAACATGCATCTCCTTCCGGTCTCAGCATGCATATTGAAATCATTCAAAAGATGGCAATCAATCAAAAGCATTAAGAATAATAATTAAACTCAATCATGAAGGAAAAAATTTAAACTAAATTTAATAAGTTAAGATTCAATCCGTCGTAAGTAAGCTACATCATCACCCTAGAAAAATGGAAATTTAGCTCATAATGAAATTAAAAACAAAACTAAAATAAATTGAAAACTTCATAAACACTGTATAAAACTTGAATATTAAATTCTAAAACAATAATATACAACAACTAGATGCAAGAAAATGGAGAAAATTTTTTTTTTCAAAAAAAAAAAAATTAAGTTTCACATTATTAGTCATTTAATAATTTAAATTTGTTAATCTCTACAAATATTTATAGAGAAAGCAGACCAAAGATGACAATAATAATAATAACAATAAGAGAAAATGAATTTTTTAGTCTTTAAAACTTTCATTCACTTATAACTTAATTTTAATTTTATATTTTGACCCAGCATAACATAGTCTTCAATTTTTGACTAGCCAGCAACTCAATCGATAATCTTTATATCATTTCTAGTTTTACGCCTATAATCCATAACCCATCATGAGTCAGCATTAAGTCATCCTATGTGGTAAAAATTTAATTAAAAATTGCTTAGGTGGCATGCCAGTAACTCAACTTCATGTGTTTTAAAAATTTTGATATGGCCATTCACTACAAAACACATAGAATTAGTGACGGAAATTAGCAACGGAATTAATCCCGTCGCTATTCCATCTCAAAGCCGTCAATAAATCTGTCACTAACTTTAGAGATGGAATTAGAGACGGATTAACGATGGAAATTAGAGACGGAATTATTCCGTCACTAATTTCATTTAGGGACGGATTAGCAATGGAATTTTTTCCGTCTCTAATTTCTGTCGCTAATCCGTCTCAAATCTGTCACTAACTTTCGTCACTAACTTCCGTCTCAAAACCGTCACTCATGTCCGTAACTAAATGTAGAGACGGAATTAGAGACGGAGTAGTGACGGAAGTTAGAGACGAAATTATTTCGTCGTTAATTTCCGTTGCTAAAATCATTTAGGGATGGATTAGCGACGGAATATTTTTCTGTCTCTAATTTCTGTCGCTAATCCGTCTCAAAGCCATCACTAAGTTCCATCACTAAATTCCGTCACTAATACCGTCGCTATTCAGTCTCAAAACCGTCACTAAAGTCCGTCACTAATTTCTTGAAAATTTAATGTTTTATAAAAATATTTTTATAAAATATTTTTTATTACATTTTTAAATACTCATGGCTAAGATTTATCTTTTTGAATTTATTTGTTTAATATTTTGTTAGTAAATTTATAAAGTATTACATCTGGACTGCCTAAATTTCAATCTAAGGGCGGAAATGAGTAATGGGGTGGAAGTGGATGATAAGGGCAGAGGATGAAAACCAAATCCAATTTTAAATCTCATTAATTTTATTTGCAAATTTAATATTTTTTCGAGTACAAAGTCTGTATAATAATAAAAAAACGGGGAAATCATATATTTAAATGAAAATTTTAGTGTTTTAACTTATAAATATAAATAACATTCTCTCTGTTTTTTTATTTAAAACCAGAGGAGTATCTGCTTATCCTCATAATGCTCTTCTTCATAGGATGAGTTGACAATAAGGATAAGCTCCGTTTCCCTCCGTTACAACTTGACCACAAAAAATGCAGCTAAGCATGTTAACATTGTATCTCATTATTTCAACTCCATATGTAAATCTCACACATCCCTTATTCTCTCTCTCCATTTCATATCCAATACATTTTAATAAATACACATTTTAAAATAAGAACCTTCTTATTTTATATCATAAACTTTTCTTGCTACTATAGAGACCAACATAGAAGACTTCACATTCTTTCTAGTTGATTAAAATGTTATTGTCTCTATTTTATCTCCCATGAATTTTATTTCTAAATCAATTTGACGACGCCATTAAATCCCCCCCCCAACACACACACACTAAAATGATGAAATGCACTTGATAATATATTTGGTGGATTGATATAACTTAATTTATTTGGGTCCAGTGTCATTGAGATTGCTAATATAATCAAAACTAGAGACAAATTTAATGTAGAGATTTTACTCGGACCTGGAAGGTGTCTTCCAAAAAATATTTTATTTACGCCTGAGGTTTGTTTTGACGTCTACACTGCTTTCTTTTATTTTAATGACTCAACTTCATTATTATATGGATAGCTTGTGTGTGAGTGGATGCCACGTACTCGTATTTTGAAGTATTGAAAATTGATTCATAATCTTACACGAATTACCTCTTTGATTTTGATAGTGACCTTTCCGTATGATCAATAGTACTTATTAGATATCATACATCTTTATGTACGCAGAAAATAAAACGCCAATTTAATCTATTACGGATTCTTAAATGGACAAAAGAATAAGTTGCGCTTATATATATATATATATATATTAAGTTATTTTTTTTAATTATACTTGTTATTTTGCTATAGTTCTTAAAATGTATATGTGCACTTGTAAATTCACCCATATAATACTTATAAATAGAATTTCCCACTGCACCTATAGTATGAACAAAATAATATCAATTTACAACATCAAAATCATGATTCCTTTTATCTCCTGTGCCTAATAAATTGATTTGAACTTTTCTTTTGTTCTATTACATTTTCTTCTATATATGCACAATTTGTAGTTAAAAGTAAGTGAAAAGAGAAGAAAATGTGATAGAACAAAAGAAGTAATTTTGCTCACTGTGTAATGTGCTTCGGCACACAGGGTGTAGGCTGAAGCCAAATTGTGCCTTTCGCCAATGTTTGCTCTCTGTGTTCAAAGCTTCAGCACATGAGATTTGGCTAAAGCCAATGTTCCCTGTGCCAAGGAAGCACTCTCTGTGTCATTGGCTTCAGCACCATAGAGTTGGCTGAAGCCAAGTGTCCATTCAAAAATAGTTGGTCTCTGTGTCATTGGCTTCAACACGCGATATGAATGCTGAAGTCATTATGTGTTTGCTTGTGGGTGTCCTTCCTTGTGTCTGACTAAAAAAAATTTAATTAATATTATTTTGTGTTTAAAAAAAATCATAAATAAATAAAAATTAGTCTTCTCATTTTGCCCTTCATTGTTTCACTCTATTCCTATTTTGCCTAGTTGAACTTGGTCCACTTTGGGGACCACATTCAATCCCAATTTCAAATACAAAAAGCCAATTTGTAATCTCGGCTTCACTCAAGCCCTAATCTTCTCTATTCTGCGCTTTTCGTCGTCATCTTCCAAATCATCAATAGCCTCCCTCTCAACTCTCTACTTCCAAAACCCTAGATTTACCACCTTTGTTAGATCTCATGTTTTGATGATAACAAAAGAATGGTATGAAAAAGAATTGATTAATAAATAAGTTTGAACAAAGTAATAACAGGGATAAGCATTACTTGAAGTAAGCATTGGAGTAATGAAGAAAGGTCAAGAGAAAAAGCTGAGAAACTTGATCTGGAGCAATTTTTCTAAGGCATTACTCGAGTAATGAGACAAAACTTAAAGTTACCAGGGATACCTTCCAGTAACCTGCCAACGTTACTCGAGTAAGTACTCGAGTAATAGTGTAAATGTTTTCAAGTTGCTCTCGGCCTGCCAATGTTACTCGAATAGCTACTCGAGTAACCAGGTAAAAACTTGGAGTTGCTCTCGGCCTGCCAACGTTACTCGAGGAGCTACTCGAGTAACCATGTAAAAGTCTTCCAGTTGCTCTCGGCCTGCCAACGTTACTCGAGGAGCTACTCGAGTAACCATGTAAAAGTCTTCCAGTTGCTCTCGGCCTGCCAATGATACCTGAGTATGTACTCGAGTAACTCTGTTTCTGAAAATGTGTTGCTCTCGGCACTTTGTACCACTGCCAATGTTACTCGAGTAGCTACTCGAGTAACGCACTGAGGTAAGTAAAAACTTGAAGTTAGTACTCGAAAAACTTGAACTGATTTTATCATACTTTCCTCGAGTCATTACTCTAGTATGGAAATATTTAATGTTTTATTTTAAGTGGATTACTCGAGTATGTACTCGAGTATGCAATGTTATGTTTGAAAGAAAACCTCAAGTCATTACCCGAGTAACTAATGCACAAAAAGTAAGTTTACTCGAGTATGTACTCGAGTAACAAGGTAATGAAACTTAAAGTGTTCTAGGCCTTGAAATCCTGCCAACATTACTGGAGTAAAGCATCGAGTAACCAAAAGTTTATGTGAAGGTTTACTCGAGTTGGTACCCGAGTAACCTATGAAGAAAAGAGTGAATTACTCGAGTAAGTACCCGAGTAAACAACTATTTCCAAAGGTTTGAAATTTAGTTTATTCCATGCACTACCTGATTAATATTATATTTGTTTGTAACTTGAAGTTCATCAAAGTTTTCCCGATGATACTCGAGTAGGTACTCGAGTAAACTTCAAGGGATACTCGAGTAGCTACTCGAGTAAGCAAACCCAGAAATTCAGAAATCATTCCAACGTTCATTATTTTGCTTCCTATATGATTAACCTTTCATTGTATTAGTATTCTTAGTTTATTTACAGATAAACAATGAAGAAATCTTTTCAAATAAGGGAAGTCAAATGTAATGTTCAAATGACACCCATCGCCAACGGATATTTTTCAAATACTGGAAAAGTCAATAGTGGCTGCACACTCTCCAACGGACGAGAAGAAAATGTTCCAACGGTCATCACCAACATATCTATATATATGGGAACATCCAAACAGAGAAGGATATACAAGAACAACAAGAACACACACAAACGAATTATCAAGTTCACTACTCTGTTTTACGTGAGTTTTGTAAATCTGTACTTCAGTGATTCTTATTCACTCTTTAGAGAGATATTTCATTCAAACTCAATATTTGATATTGAGATAACTTAAGGTTGTGGAACCTTGAGTTGGGATTGAATTACAACTTGTAAGGGGGAGCGAGTGTCCAGGTGAAGGAACTTGCTTGTACTGAGGTACCAAGAACCCACTGAATCTTGGAAGTTATAGTGAAACTCTCAGAGAAGCTCTGAGGACTGGACGTAGGTCAAAGTGGTTGTGGCCGAACCAGTATAAGTCCCAGTGTACACTTTGGTGATATTTCTCCTTACTCTTTACTGTTTCAATTTCATCGTTAAGTTTTATATTTGCAACGAAATTTTTAGTATCACCCAATTCACCCCCCTCTTGGGTGAAACGCTTGCTCTAACATTTGGTATCAGAGCGTAGGTCTTCTTGTTAAGGTATAACAACCTAAGAAGGATCCAATGGCAAGCATGGGTGAAGGAATTCTTCCTGACGGAGCATCCATCACTAGACCTCCCGGTTTCAGTGGAGAACACTTTTCTTTCTGGAAAGCAAAGTTTAGAGTATTCGTAATGGCTACTGAATATGGGCTATGGGATGTAATTGAGAGTGGAAACTATCGACCTACAAAGATTGTAGATTCTCAGAAAATTCCAAAGACGCCAGCGGAATATGATGAGAATGACAAGAAACTTATCACTCTCAACAGTAAGGCAATTTTGATGTTACAAAGTGCCTTGAGTCAAAGTGAATACTTCAAAATTTGCACACTTCCAACAACAAAGGAAATGTAGGAAGCTCTGGAAATAGCTCATGAAGGAACTTCAGGAATAAAGGAGAATCGGATCAACACCTTGGTCACTGAATTCGATTTACTTCGAATGAAATCAGGTGAATCAATATCTGAATTTGAACTTAGATATACTCATCTTGTTAATCAACTTGCAGCTCTTGGGAAAGTCTATGATCAGCATACCCAAGTACGAAATATTTTAAATATTCTTTCTAAAGAATGGGAGGCCAAAGTCACTGCGATAGAAGAAGCAAAAGGAGAATCAATGAGATCAGTTGCTTCTCTATTTGGAAGTCTTTCTGAATATGAAAGCAAACTAAAGTTCAAACGAGAACTAGATGACATTAGTGACAAGAAAAAGAAAGGTCTAGCACTAAAAGCAAAAGAAGAGAATCAAGATGAGGATGAGGAATTTGACGATGATGAAATGGGCCTAATCATAAAACGATTCAGAAAGTTCTACAAGAGAGGTCAAGGATTCAAACACTTTCATAAAGGAGGAAATAGCAACAAAGATCATATCATTTGCTATGAATGTGGAAAACCAGGACATATCAAATCAGAATGTCCAGAACTGAATCAAAAGAACAAGGAAAAGAGAAAAGGCAAATTCTTCAATAAAAAGAAGGCCTTCGTATCTGCTATATGGGGTGACAGCTCCTCAGACAAAGAAAGTGATGAGGAAGAAGTAGCTAATATATGTCTTGTTGCTCAAGAAGAAACAGAAGAAGGGGTAAATGATTCTGAACCTACCTATGATGAATTACTTTCTGAATACAATACTTTACATTCTGAGTTCATCAAAGTAGTGAAAGAGTTGATTGTTTTCAAAAAGAAAAACAAAGCTCTTGAAATTGAAATTAAAGAAAGTTCAGAAAAGGATTGTGAAAATTGTTCCTCTTTGAAAAAGAAAAACATTGATCTCACAAAAACTTTAGAAAAATTTACACAAGGAAGTGAGATGTTAAATGTTATTTTAAAAGCTCAACGATTTGTAAATGACCGATCTGGAATTGGATATGATCCAAAATCAGATAGAAGGAAAGGTAGGAAGAAAGCAGGAGGTAAGTCATATTTGAATTATTTCCAACATTCTGTACATACATCGAATCCTTTTGCATTTTGTAATTACTGTAATAGAAAAGGTCATTATACCTCTTCATGCATTCACAAGAAGAAAGGAACGATAGGAACCTACAAATGGGTACCTAAAGGCTCATACGTTCAAAAAGTTATTTGTACTAACCCAAAAGGACCCAAAAAGATGTGGGTACCTAAGACTTAGTCATTTGATTGCAGGTATGTCTCAAAGCATCCAAAAATAGCATGTGGTACATTGATAGTGGATGCTCTAGACATATGACCGGTGATTTCGAAAGTTTTACCAAATTGCAACCTAAAGAAGGTGGAGAGGTAAAATTTGGAGGAAATCAAACCGGAAGAATAGCAGGAATTGGTGAAATCAAAAATGACAAAGGAATTCAAGTCAAAGATGTATATTATGTTGAAGGCTTATGTCACAATCTGCTGAGCGTAAGCCAAAGTGCAAATAAAGACAACTGGATAATATTTGACTCAGAGGAATGTCTAATTATCAACAAAAATGACTTACCACTTGATAAAAAGAATATCAAGGCTAAGCTCAGAGCAAAAAGGGAAGGTAACTGCTATACTCTAGATATTAGTAAAAATGAATCTGAAAATTGTTTTCTGAGGAATACTGATGAAAGTTGGCTATGGCATAAGAGATTGGCTCATGTCAATATGCATCAATTAGGGAAACTACTCAAAAAGGATTTAGTTCTTAGATTACCCAAAGTAATCTTCAAAAATGACTTGATTTGTGACGCATGTCAAAAGGGTAAACAAACTAAATCATCTTTCAAATTGAAAAATGAGATTTCAACAAATAGACCACTACAATTATTGCATATGGATTTAGTTGGCCCAGCAAGAGTAAAGAGTCTTGGTGGCAACTTATATTCATTAGTCATTGTTGATGATTTCTCCAGATTTACATGGGTTATTTTTCTATCATCAAAAGATGAAACCTTTGAAGAATTTATTGTTTTTGCCAAGAAAGTGTAAAATGAGAAAGGTATGTCCATTGCAGGTATTAGGACTGATCATGGTGGAGAATTTGAAAATCAAGCCTTTGAAGAATACTGTGATACTAATGGCATTGATCACAATTTCTCTGCTCCAAGGACGCCTCAACAAAATGTAGTTGTGGAACGCAAGAATAGAGTGCTCACTGAAATGGCTAGAGCAATGTTGAATGAAAAGAACGTGTCTCAAGTTTTCTGGGCAGATGTTATGAGTACAACATGTTATATTTCAAATAGAGCCTATATCAGAACAAAACTTGGAAAGACACCGTATGAGCTGTACAAAGGAAGAAAGCCAAACATTGCTCATCTACACATCTTCGGTTGTAAGTGTTTCATTCATAATATTGGTAAAGATAACTTATGAAAATTTGATTCTAAAACAGATGAAGGAATTTTCCTAGGATATTCTAACCGAAGTAAAGCATATAGAGTTTTTAATAAAAGAACATGTGTTGTTGAAGAATCAATTCATATTGTATTTGATGAATTTGAATCCTCTGACAAAACCATTGATGAAGAACAGGAAGTTGTTTTCAATCAAGAAAATGGTCAATCTATTTCTGAGTCTCTAATTCCAGAAGTTGATGAAACCAAGGAAGAAGAGCAATCACTAGGTCAACCTAGAGCCTGGAAATATAATAAAAGTCATCCCTTAGATCAAGTCATAGGAGATGTGAATGAAGGGATCAAAACTAGAAATAGAATTTTCAATGAAGTAAGCTTTTCTGCATTCATTTCTGAATTTGAACCTTCCATCATTGATGAAGCCCTATCAGACAATGATTGGGTTATAGCAATGCAAGAAGAATTAAATCAATTTGAGAGAAATCAAGTTTGGGATTTGGTACCCCGACCCAAGGATCATCCGATCATTGGAACTAAATGGATATTTAAGAACAAACTCGATGAATCCACAATTATTGTCAGAAACAAGGCAAGATTGGTGGCCAAAGGCTATAATCAGGAAGAAGGGATTGATTATGAGGAAACTTATGCTCCAGTGGCTAGGTTGGAAGCTATACGTGTACTCTTAGCCTTTTCATGCATCAAAGGATTCAAACTCTATCAAATGGATGTAAAGAGTGCATTTCTAAATGGTTACATCATGGAAGAAGTGTATGTAGAACAACCTCCAGGTTTTGAGGATGTTACTAAACCTGACCATGTTTTCAAACTCAAAAAGGCTTTATATGGTTTAAAACAAGCTCCTAGAGCCTGGTATGAAAGGCTCAACAAGTTTCTTATTGATCAAGGTTTTGTTCGGGGAAAGGTTGATACAATACTCTTTATAAAACGAAAACACAATGATATTTTGATTGTCCAAATATATGTTGATGACATTGTTTTCGGTGCTACTAATGAATCTATGTGTAAGGAATTTTCTGAGATAATGCAGGGAGAATTTGAGATGTCAATGATGGGAGAGTTGAATTTCTTTCTTGGTTTGCAAATCAAACAAAGGAAGAATGGAATCTTTATATCTCAAACAAAGTATTTGAAGGAGCTATTGAAGAAGTATGGAATGGATGAAGCAAATGGCACGGACACACCTATGAGCTCAACTACATTGCTTGGTGCTGATGTCAAAGGGAAAGACTACAACATCACAAAATATAGAGGAATGATTGGATCGTTACTCTATCTCACGGCAAGTAGACCAGACATCCAATTTAGTGTTGGCATATGTGCAAGATATCAATCGGCACCAAAAGAATCACATGCTGAAATGGTCAAACGAATTTTTAGATACCTTGCTGACACACCCGAATTGGGTCTGTGGTATCCCAAAGGAAGAAGTGAATATCTAGTTGCATATTCAGATTCTGATCATGGAGGATACAAAACAGACAGAAAGAGTACCAACAGACAAGGACAATTTCTTGGAGGATCACTTGTATCATAGTTTAGCAAGAAAAAAAATACAGTGTCTCTTTCGTCAACGGAAGCCGAATATGTTGCAGTCTCAAGTTGTTGTGCACAAGTGATATGGTTAAAACAACAACTACAAGATCTTGGTATTTATTTCAAAGAAATACCAATCTATTGTGACAATACCAGTACGATAAGCTTGGCAAAGAATCCAGTTCAACACTCTAGAACCAAGCATATCGATGTCAGACATCACTTCATCAGAGATCATGTTCAAAAGAAAGATGTGAAAGTCATATTCATTCCTACTCATCTTCAACTAGTTAATATTTTCACAAAACCCCTTGCAAAAGAACAATTTCTATACATTAGAAGAGAATTGGGAATGGTAAATCCCAATGAGTTGTAAGTTATTTCAGTTTCTCATAATATTAGATGAAGTCATTTGATAATGTTTTGATGATTATTAATTTAAGCATCGGAGTGTATAGAAAATTGTTTTGCAGGAAGGTAGAAATTCTGTTTTGAGAAACAAAAACAGAGGTTAATAGAGGACACCTTTACTGGAGTACCAACTTGAAGTTATGACTAACAGAGAAACATTACCCGAGGAACAACTTGAAGTAAAGAAGCACCTTACTCGAGTACCTACTCGAGTAATCGCCTTCAAAACTGGAAGTAATGGATCAAGTTACTTGGAATTTGAATAAAACGGTTGAGTTACTAAGAAATGAACGGTCAGAAGTGAAAAGACAGGTTACCCGAGGCGAGCCTCGAGTAAACTTGAAGCTTACTCGAGGAAGGCCTCGAGTAACTGCAAGTCCAGATTTCTAATTTGATGAAAAACGATCCAAATCTACTTCAAATTGGTTATAAATGATCGAGGAAACAATCATGGATAATTACAATATTATTCATGCCAGGTACGCAATTTAAATGAATGATTTTAGAGATTTTCTGTATGATCACTCGAGTAAGGCCTCAAGTAACGTCGGGTTTTAGGTCTTTATCTGTCGCAAACTCGGTCATTTTCACAAAATCTCCTCGAGTAAATCACTATACACTCTCACAAAAATTTTTCAGAATCGATTCCTCACATCATTTCCGTCAAAATCCAACAGATTTCAACCCCAAAAACTTCCTATTCTTCTCAGATCCTCTGTGCCCTAACTCGCGACTGTGACTCTCTTTTCTCTGAGATTTTCAGATTTTCTGTGTTTCAAGATGGTTAGAACCAAGAATCTCCATTTCACATATTCCTCTGAATCAAAACAACACTCTGATCCTCTTTCTTCTCCTCCCAAAAAGAGAAGAAAACTTACCCCGAGATCAAAAGCCAAAATCCAACCTCAACCTCAACCTCAACTGAAACCAAAAGGGGTTGTGATCAAAGAGCCTATAGCTATAAGGGCTCAATCAAAAAAGAGTACATCCACCGGAAGAGGGAAGAGTACCAAATCTCCCTCACCTCCTCCCTCTGATTCCTCTACCCTTTCTTTCACACCTAAGCCTTCCAAAAAGCCCAAGTATGACAAGAATGTGGCTAAGGCAATGGCAAACATCTTAGATCAAATGGAGAAGGGGCAATCTTCCAAGAAATCCAAATTGCCAGAAGAGGAGATCACCGACCCTCCAAAAGGGTTCAATGTCAACAAATTGGTGGAGTCTCCAAAGTACCTCACTCAGTTCTCCAGGAGGAAAGTGTGTAAGACACACTATGTCGACCTCAAGTTACTTCAGGAGGTATTGAAGCATGACCTTAGTCTTTATTTAGAACCCTTTATGCCTTGGCTTTCGATTAGATTACCTTTCTGTACAAAAGTGATCACACACTTTTACTGTAATCTAGAGATCATAGATGAGCCAAACAGAACCTCAGCTGAGGAAGAGATGACCACCACAGTGAGAGGCCAAAAGATTCTCATATCACCCTCTATGATTAACTTATGGTTAGGGATAGAAAACCCCCCAGATGATATTTACTCCCAACTTGAACCAAACCAAATTTTTTCTATCCTTAAACCTGGTGAGTTAATTGGCCCTCTAAATTTCAAACCAAGTGATATGTGTGATCATCACAGGGTCCTATGGTACATCTATTCTAGGTCCCTAGTGAACAAAGCCAACAACTATACCCACTTCTCTGATAGGGACTTTAGGTGGTTTGCTTCACTTCTCCTGAAAGAACAGAAGGACTTAGGGGAGTATATCTTCTTTGAAATGAAGAGGTATAGGGTGGATGGGAAGGCTACCACACCAATGCCATATCCTCAAATAGTGTCACTTATTCTGAAAGAGAATAAGATATGGTATTTGGATAGCAAAGAACCTATTGAGAGGATGACTCCAGTTGGGAGAAACCAGATTGGGAAGCTGAATATTGACATCCCTCTCAAAGGTCCTCTGGAGTCTGGGTCAAAGAAAAAGAAGAAGACTACTGAGACCGAGACTAGCAAGTTGGATGACACTCAGTCATCGGCTCCAGCTGCCACCACATCATCACCATCCTTTCTCAATGCCACACTACAACATTTTATGGAGAACATGCTTAAAGGATTCCATGTGGATATCGCTAACACAAATGCTGAACTCATAACCCACATGAATCACAAGATGGGAGAGTTGGTTGAGAAAATGGAGAAGAGACACGAGGAGTTGCTTGCTGAGCAACGTGCCCAAGGTGAGACTCTGAGATTAATCCTGGCACGATTGGATTCATTAGGTCCCGGACCTTCTGCCGGTCCATCTTCTTCTACACCACCACCACCTCTAGAGAACCCTCCTTCTGATACTCCTATTACTGAGGCTGAACCATCTATTCCTCCGGTCTCTATTCCACCTGATACACAAGCCAAAGACATCCTTTATTCAGTGGACAACCTAGATACCAATGAGACCATTCATATCATTATTGATGATTCACCTCCCAAGCCACAGCCTGAACCCGCTCCTGAACCTCTTCCATCTCCTGCCCAAACTGAGGAACTATCTCCCTCTTCATCCTCTGATCATCATACTCCAGAGGTTGAGATTACTCCAGAGGTTGAGACCACTTCAGAGGTTACCACTATGATTGTCTACCAACCTTCTCCTATTCCTCCCAGAGATGACATCCATATCCCTCCACTGAATCTACCTGAACCAGTCTCTTCTAGTTCATTTGACTCCTCTAGTTCAGATAGTCCTTTAGTTCTTCCAGTAAAGCCTATCTCTGTAGTCAGGCCTCCTAGCCCTCCACTTGATTGATGAAGACAAAAAGGGGGAGAAGAACTTGAGAATGATTTTGTGGAGTGACTGTGTTTACTATTGGGTATTTGGGTGTATATGGGTTTTAGGGAGTCTTTTGAACTTATTATGCTTATATCTTGTAATATATTTTTAAAGTTTAATGCAAGTTATTTAAGTTATGATTTGATTTAAAATTCATTTAAATTATGATTACATTGTTGAACTAATGAATTTGTTGTGTATGCAAGGTGTATATTATGATTTCATTCACTTTACACTTTGAATTTAAACTTAATAAGTTTTTCAAAATAATCCTTGAATACAAGAAGTATTTAATTGAGAACTTACTTTCAAAATTTTGTTCAAAATCACCAAGTTTTGTATCATCAAAAAGGGGGAGAATGTTAGATCTCATGTTTTGATGATAACAAAAGAATGGTATGAAAAAGAATTGATTAATAAATAAGTTTGAACAAAGTAATAACAGGGATAAGCATTACTTGAAGTAAGCATTGGAGTAATGAAGAAGCGTCAAGAGAAAAAGCTGAGAAACTTGATCTGGAGCAATTTTTCTAAGGCATTACTCGAGTACGTACTCGAGTAATGAGACAAAACTTGAAGTTACCAGGGATACCTTCCAGTAACCTGCCAACGTTACTCGAGTAAGTACTCGAGTAATAGTGTAAATGTTTTCAAGTTGCTCTCGGCCTGCCAATGTTACTCGAATAGCTACTCGAGTAACCAGGAAAAAACTTGGAGTTGCTCTCGGCCTGCCAATGATACCCGAGTATGTACTCGAGTAACTCTGTTTCTGAAAATGTGTTGCTCTCGGCACTTTGTACCATTGCCAATGTTACTCGAGTAGCTACTCGAGTAACGCACTGAGGTAAGTAAAAACTTGAAGTTAGTACTCGAAAAACTTGAACTGATTTTATCATACTTTCCTTTAGTCATTACTCTAGTATGGAAATATTTAATGTTTTATTTTAAGTGGATTACTCGAGTATGTACTCGAGTATGCAGTGTTATGTTTGAAAGAAAACCTCAAGTCATTACCCGAGTAACTAATGCACAAAAAGTAAGTTTACTCGAGTATGTACTCGAGTAACAAGGTAATGAAACTTAAAGTGCTCTAGGCCTTGAAATCCTGCCAACATTACTGGAGTAAAGCATCGAGTAACAAAAAGTTTATGTGAAGGTTTACTTGAGTTGGTACCCGAGTAACCTATGAAGAAAAGAGTGAATTACTCGAGTAAGTACCCGAGTAAACAACTATTTCCAAAGGTTTGAAATTTAGTTTATTCCATGCACTACCCGAGTAATATTATATTTGTTTGTAACTTGAAGTTCATCAAAGTTTTCCCGATGATACTCGAGTAGGTACTCGAGTAAACTTCAAGGGATACTCGAGTAGCTACTCGAGTAAGCAAACCCAGAAATTCAGAAATCATTCCAACGTTCATTATTTTGCTTCCTATATGATTAACCTTTCATTGTATTAGTATTCTTAGTTTATTTACAGATAAACAATGAAGAAATCTTTTCAAATAAGGGAAGTCAAATGTAATGTTCAAATGACACCCATCGCCAACGGATATTTTTCAAATACTGGAAAAGTCAATAGTGGCTGCACACTCTCCAACGGACGAGAAGAAAATGTTCCAACGGTCATCACCAACATATCTATATATATGGGAACATCCAAACAGAGAAGGATATACAAGAACAACAAGAACACACACAAACGAATTATCAAGTTCACTACTCTGTTTTACGTGAGTTTTGTAAATCTGTACTTCAGTGATTCTTATTCACTCTTTAGAGAGATATTTCATTCAAACTCAATATTTGATATTGAGATAACTTAAGGTTGTGGAACCTTGAGTTGGGATTGAATTACAACTTGTAAGGGGGATCGAGTGTCCAGGTGAAGGAACTTGCTTGTACTGAGGTACCAAGAACCCACTGAATCTTGGAAGTTATAGTGAAACTCTCAGAGAAGCTCTGAGGACTGGACGTAGGTCAAAGTGGTTGTGGCCGAACCAGTATAAGTCCCAGTGTACACTTTGGTGATATTTCTCCTTACTCTTTACTGTTTCAATTTCATCGTTAAGTTTTATATTTGCAACGAAATTTTTAGTATCACCCAATTCACCCCCCTCTTGGGTGAAACGCTTGCTCTAACATTTGGTATCAGAGCGTAGGTCTTCTTGTTAAGGTATAACAACCTAAGAAGGATCCAATGGCAAGCATGGGTGAAGGAATTCTTCCTGACGGAGCATCCATCACTAGACCTCCCGGTTTCAGTGGAGAACACTTTTCTTTCTGGAAAGCAAAGTTTAGAGTATTCGTAATGGCTACTGAATATGGGCTATGGGATGTAATTGAGAGTGGAAACTATCGACCTACAAAGATTGTAGATTCTCAGAAAATTCCAAAGACGCCAGCGGAATATGATGAGAATGACAAGAAACTTATCACTCTCAACAGTAAGGCAATTTTGATGTTACAAAGTGCCTTGAGTCAAAGTGAATACTTCAAAATTTGCACACTTCCAACAACAAAGGAAATGTAGGAAGCTCTGGAAATAGCTCATGAAGGAACTTCAGGAATAAAGGAGAATCGGATCAACACCTTGGTCACTGAATTCGATTTACTTCGAATGAAATCAGGTGAATCAATATCTGAATTTGAACTTAGATATACTCATCTTGTTAATCAACTTGCAGCTCTTGGGAAAGTCTATGATCAGCATACCCAAGTACGAAATATTTTAAATATTCTTTCTAAAGAATGGGAGGCCAAAGTCACTGCGATAGAAGAAGCAAAAGGAGAATCAATGAGATCAGTTGCTTCTCTATTTGGAAGTCTTTCTGAATATGAAAGCAAACTAAAGTTCAAACGAGAACTAGATGACATTAGTGACAAGAAAAAGAAAGGTCTAGCACTAAAAGCAAAAGAAGAGAATCAAGATGAGGATGAGGAATTTGACGATGATGAAATGGGCCTAATCATAAAACGATTCAGAAAGTTCTACAAGAGAGGTCAAGGATTCAAACACTTTCATAAAGGAGGAAATAGCAACAAAGATCATATCATTTGCTATGAATGTGGAAAACCAGGACATATCAAATCAGAATATCCAGAACTGAATCAAAAGAACAAGGAAAAGAGAAAAGGCAAATTCTTCAATAAAAAGAAGGCCTTCGTATCTGCTATATGGGGTGACAGCTCCTCAGACAAAGAAAGTGATGAGGAAGAAGTAGCTAATATATGTCTTGTTGCTCAAGAAGAAACAGAAGAAGGGGTAAATGATTCTGAACCTACCTATGATGAATTACTTTCTGAATACAATACTTTACATTCTGAGTTCATCAAAGTAGTGAAAGAGTTGATTGTTTTCAAAAAGAAAAACAAAGCTCTTGAAATTGAAATTAAAGAAAGTTCAGAAAAGGATTGTGAAAATTGTTCCTCTTTGAAAAAGAAAAACATTGATCTCACAAAAACTTTAGAAAAATTTACACAAGGAAGTGAGATGTTAAATGTTATTTTAAAAGCTCAACGATTTGTAAATGACCGATCTGGAATTGGATATGATCCAAAATCAGATAGAAGGAAAGGTAGGAAGAAAGCAGGAGGTAAGTCATATTTGAATTATTTCCAACATTCTGTACATACATCGAATCCTTTTGCATTTTGTAATTACTGTAATAGAAAAGGTCATTATACCTCTTCATGCATTCACAAGAAGAAAGGAATGATAGGAACCTACAAATGGGTACCTAAAGGCTCATACGTTCAAAAAGTTATTTGTACTAACCCAAAAGGACCCAAAAAGATGTGGGTACCTAAGACTTAGTCATTTGATTGCAGGTATGTCTCAAAGCATCCAAAAATAGCAAGTGGTACATTGATAGTGGATGCTCTAGACATATGACCGGTGATTTCGAAAGTTTTACCAAATTGCAACCTAAAGAAGGTGGAGAGGTAAAATTTGGAGGAAATCAAACCGGAAGAATAGCAGGAATTGGTGAAATCAAAAATGACAAAGGAATTCAAGTCAAAGATGTATATTATGTTGAAGGCTTATGTCACAATCTGCTGAGCGTAAGCCAAAGTGCAAATAAAGACAACTGGATAATATTTGACTCAGAGGAATGTCTAATTATCAACAAAAATGACTTACCACTTGATAAAAAGAATATCAAGGCTAAGCTCAGAGCAAAAAGGGAAGGTAACTGCTATACTCTAGATATTAGTAAAAATGAATCTGAAAATTGTTTTCTGAGTAATACTGATGAAAGTTGGCTATGGCATAAGAGATTGGCTCATGTCAATATGCATCAATTAGGGAAACTACTCAAAAAGGATTTAGTTCTTAGATTACCCAAAGTAATCTTCAAAAATGACTTGATTTGTGACGCATGTCAAAAGGGTAAACAAACTAAATCATCTTTCAAATTGAAAAATGAGATTTCAACAAATAGACCACTACAATTATTGCATATGGATTTAGTTGGCCCAGCAAGAGTAAAGAGTCTTGGTGGCAACTTATATTCATTAGTCATTGTTGATGATTTCTCCAGATTTACATGGGTTATTTTTCTATCATCAAAAGATGAAACCTTTGAAGAATTTATTGTTTTTGCCAAGAAAGTGTAAAATGAGAAAGGTATGTCCATTGCAGGTATTAGGACTGATCATGGTGGAGAATTTGAAAATCAAGCCTTTAAAGAATACTGTGATACTAATGGCATTGATCACAATTTCTCTGCTCCAAGGACGCCTCAACAAAATGTAGTTGTGGAACGCAAGAATAGAGTGCTCACTGAAATGGCTAGAGCAATGTTGAATGAAAAGAACGTGTCTCAAGTTTTCTGGGCAGATGTTATGAGTACAACATGTTATATTTCAAATAGAGCCTATATCAGAACAAAACTTGGAAAGACACCGTATGAGCTGTACAAAGGAAGAAAGCCAAACATTGCTCATCTACACATCTTCGGTTGTAAGTGTTTCATTCATAATATTGGTAAAGATAACTTAGGAAAATTTGATTCTAAAACAGATGAAGGAATTTTCCTAGGATATTCTAACCGAAGTAAAGCATATAGAGTTTTTAATAAAAGAACATGTGTTGTTGAAGAATCAATTCATATTGTATTTGATGAATTTGAATCCTCTGACAAAACCATTGATGAAGAACAGGAAGTTGTTTTCAATCAAGAAAATGGTCAATCTATTTCTGAGTCTCTAATTCCAGAAGTTGATGAAACCAAGGAAGAAGAGCAATCACTAGGTCAACCTAGAGCCTGGAAATATAATAAAAGTCATCCCTTAGATCAAGTCATAGGAGATGTGAATGAAGGGATCAAAACTAGAAATAGAATTTTCAATGAAGTAAGCTTTTCTGCATTCATTTCTGAATTTGAACCTTCCATCATTGATGAAGCCCTATCAGACAATGATTGGGTTATAGCAATGCAAGAAGAATTAAATCAATTTGAGAGAAATCAAGTTTGGGATTTGGTACCCCGACCCAAGGATCATCCGATCATTGGAACTAAATGGATATTTAAGAACAAACTCGATGAATCCACAATTATTGTCAGAAACAAGGCAAGATTGGTGGCCAAAGGCTATAATCAGGAAGAAGGGATTGATTATGAGGAAACTTATGCTCCAGTGGCTAGGTTGGAAGCTATACGTGTACTCTTAGCCTTTGCATGCATCAAAGGATTCAAACTCTATCAAATGGATGTAAAGAGTGCATTTCTAAATGGTTACATCATGGAAGAAGTGTATGTAGAACAACCTCCAGGTTTTGAGGATGTTACTAAACCTGACCATGTTTTCAAACTCAAAAAGGCTTTATATGGTTTAAAACAAGCTCCTAGAGCCTGGTATGAAAGGCTCAACAAGTTTCTTATTGATCAAGGTTTTGTTCGGGGAAAGGTTGATACAATACTCTTTATAAAACGAAAACACAATGATATTTTGATTGTCCAAATATATGTTGATGACATTGTTTTCGGTGCTACTAATGAATCTATGTGTAAGGAATTTTCTGAGATAATGCAGGGAGAATTTGAGATGTCAATGATGGGAGAGTTGAATTTCTTTCTTGGTTTGCAAATCAAACAAAGGAAGAATGGAATCTTTATATCTCAAACAAAGTATTTGAAGGAGCTATTGAAGAAGTATGGAATGGATGAAGCAAATGGCACGGACACACCTATGAGCTCAACTACATTGCTTGATGCTGATGTCAAAGGGAAAGACTACAACATCACAAAATATAGAGGAATGATTGGATCGTTACTCTATCTCACGGCAAGTAGACCAGACATCCAATTTAGTGTTGGCATATGTGCAAGATATCAATCGGCACCAAAAGAATCACATGCTGAAATGGTCAAACGAATTTTTAGATACCTTGCTGACACACCCGAATTGGGTCTGTGGTATCCCAAAGGAAGAAGTGAATATCTAGTTGCATATTCAGATTCTGATCATGGAGGATACAAAACAGACAGAAAGAGTACCAACAGACAAGGACAATTTCTTGGAGGATCACTTGTATCATAGTTTAGCAAGAAAAAAAATACAGTGTCTCTTTCGTCAACGGAAGCCGAATATGTTGCAGTCTCAAGTTGTTGTGCACAAGTGATATGGTTAAAACAACAACTACAAGATCTTGGTATTTATTTCAAAGAAATACCAATCTATTGTGACAATACCAGTACGATAAGCTTGGCAAAGAATCCAGTTCAACACTCTAGAACCAAGCATATCGATGTCAGACATCACTTCATCAGAGATCATGTTCAAAAGAAAGATGTGAAAGTCATATTCATTCCTACTCATCTTCAACTAGTTAATATTTTCACAAAACCCCTTGCAAAAGAACAATTTCTATACATTAGAAGAGAATTGGGAATGGTAAATCCCAATGAGTTGTAAGTTATTTCAGTTTCTCATAATATTAGATGAAGTCATTTGATAATGTTTTGATGATTATTAATTTAAGCATCGGAGTGTATAGAAAATTGTTTTGCAGGAAGGTAGAAATTCTGTTTTGAGAAACAAAAACAGAGGTTAATAGAGGACACCTTTACTGGAGTACCAACTTGAAGTTATGACTAACAGAGAAACATTACCCGAGGAACAACTTGAAGTAAAGAAGCACCTTACTCGAGTACCTACTCGAGTAATCGCCTTCAAAACTGGAAGTAATGGATCAAGTTACTTGGAATTTGAATAAAACGGTTGAGTTACTAAGAAATGAACGGTCAGAAGTGAAAAGACAGGTTACCCGAGGCGAGCCTCGAGTAAACTTGAAGCTTACTCGAGGAAGGCCTCGAGTAACTGCAAGTCCAGATTTCTAATTTGATGAAAAACGATCCAAATCTACTTCAAATTGGTTATAAATGATCGAGGAAACAATCATGGATAATTACAATATTATTCATGCCAGGTACGCAATTTAAATGAATGATTTTAGAGATTTTCTGTATGATCACTCGAGTAAGGCCTCAAGTAACGTCGGGTTTTAGGTCTTTATCTGTCGCAAACTCGGTCATTTTCACAAAATCTCCTCGAGTAAATCACTATACACTCTCACAAAAATTTTTCAGAATCGATTCCTCACATCATTTCCGTCAAAATCCAACAGATTTCAACCCCAAAAACTTCCTATTCTTCTCAGATCCTCTGTGCCCTAACTCGCGACTGTGACTCTCTTTTCTCTGAGATTTTCAGATTTTCTGTGTTTCAAGATGGTTAGAACCAAGAATCTCCATTTCACATATTCCTCTGAATCAAAACAACACTCTGATCCTCTTTCTTCTCCTCCCAAAAAGAGAAGAAAACTTACCCCGAGATCAAAAGCCAAAATCCAACCTCAACCTCAACCTCAACTGAAACCAAAAGGGGTTGTGATCAAAGAGCCTATAGCTATAAGGGCTCAATCCAAAAAGAGTACATCCACCGGAAGAGGGAAGAGTACCAAATCTCCCTCACCTCCTCCCTCTGATTCCTCTACCCTTTCTTTCACACCTAAGCCTTCCAAAAAGCCCAAGTATGACAAGAATGTGGCTAAGGCAATGGCAAACATCTTAGATCAAATGGAGAAGGGGCAATCTTCCAAGAAATCCAAATTGCCAGAAGAGGAGATCACCGACCCTCCAAAAGGGTTCAATGTCAACAAATTGGTGGAGTCTCCAAAGTACCTCACTCAGTTCTCCAGGAGGAAAGTGTGTAAGACACACTATGTCGACCTCAAGTTACTTCAGGAGGTATTGAAGCATGACCTTAGTCTTTATTTAGAACCCTTTATGCCTTGGCTTTCGATTAGATTACCTTTCTGTACAAAAGTGATCACACACTTTTACTGTAATCTAGAGATCATAGATGAGCCAAACAGAACCTCAGCTGAGGAAGAGATGACCACCACAGTGAGAGGCCAAAAGATTCTCATATCACCCTCTATGATTAACTTATGGTTAGGGATAGAAAACCCCCCAGATGATATTTACTCCCAACTTGAACCAAACCAAATTTTTTCTATCCTTAAACCTGGTAAGTTAATTGGCCCTCTAAATTTCAAACCAAGTGATATGTGTGATCATCACAGGGTCCTATGGTACATCTATTCTAGGTCCCTAGTGAACAAAGCCAACAACTATACCCACTTCTCTGATAGGGACTTTAGGTGGTTTGCTTCACTTCTCCTGAAAGAACAGAAGGACTTAGGGGAGTATATCTTCTTTGAAATGAAGAGGTATAGGGTGGATGGGAAGGCTACCACACCAATGCCATATCCTCAAATAGTGTCACTTATTCTGAAAGAGAATAAGATATGGTATTTGGATAGCAAAGAACCTATTGAGAGGATGACTCCAGTTGGGAGAAACCAGATTGGGAAGCTGAATATTGACATCCCTCTCAAAGGTCCTCTGGAGTCTGGGTCAAAGAAAAAGAAGAAGACTACTGAGACCGAGACTAGCAAGTTGGATGACACTCAGTCATCGGCTCCAGCTGCCACCACATCATCACCATCCTTTCTCAATGCCACACTACAACATTTTATGGAGAACATGCTTAAAGGATTCCATGTGGATATCGCTAACACAAATGCTGAACTCATAACCCACATGAATCACAAGATGGGAGAGTTGGTTGAGAAAATGGAGAAGAGACACGAGGAGTTGCTTGCTGAGCAACGTGCCCAAGGTGAGACTCTGAGATTAATCCTGGCACGATTGGATTCATTAGGTCCCGGACCTTCTGCCGGTCCATCTTCTTCTACACCACCACCACCTCTAGAGAACCCTCCTTCTGATACTCCTATTACTGAGGCTGAACCATCTATTCCTCCGGTCTCTATTCCACCTGATACACAAGCCAAAGACATCCTTTATTCAGTGGACAACCTAGATACCAATGAGACCATTCATATCATTATTGATGATTCACCTCCCAAGCCACAGCCTGAACCCGCTCCTGAACCTCTTCCATCTCCTGCCCAAACTGAGGAACTATCTCCCTCTTCATCCTCTGATCATCATACTCCAGAGGTTGAGATTACTCCAGAGGTTGAGACCACTTCAGAGGTTACCACTATGATTGTCTACCAACCTTCTCCTATTCCTCCCAGAGATGACATCCATATCCCTCCACTGAATCTACCTGAACCAGTCTCTTCTAGTTCATTTGACTCCTCTAGTTCAGATAGTCCTTTAGTTCTTCCAGTAAAGCCTATCTCTGTAGTCAGGCCTCCTAGCCCTCCACTTGATTGATGAAGACAAAAAGGGGGAGAAGAACTTGAGAATGATTTTGTGGAGTGACTGTGTTTACTATTGGGTATTTGGGTGTATATGGGTTTTAGGGAGTCTTTTGAACTTATTATGCTTATATCTTGTAATATATTTTTAAAGTTTAATGCAAGTTATTTAAGTTATGATTTGATTTAAAATTCATTTAAATTATGATTACATTGTTGAACTAATGAATTTGTTGTGTATGCAAGGTGTATATTATGATTTCATTCACTTTACACTTTGAATTTAAACTTAATAAGTTTTTCAAAATAATCCTTGAATACAAGAAGTATTTAATTGAGAACTTACTTTCAAAATTTTGTTCAAAATCACCAAGTTTTGTATCATCAAAAAGGGGGAGAATGTTAGATCTCATGTTTTGATGATAACAAAAGAATGGTATGAAAAAGAATTGATTAATAAATAAGTTTGAACAAAGTAATAATAGGGATAAGCATTACTTGAAGTAAGCATTGGAGTAATGAAGAAGCGTCAAGAGAAAAAGCTGAGAACTTGATCTGGAGCAATTTTTCTAAGGCATTACTCGAGTACGTACTCGAGTAATGAGACAAAACTTGAAGTTACCAGGGATACCTTCCAGTAACCTGCCAACGTTACTCGAGTAAGTACTCGAGTAATAGTGTAAATGTTTTCAAGTTGCTCTCGGCCTGCCAATGTTACTCGAATAGCTACTCGAGTAACCAGGAAAAAACTTGGAGTTGCTCTCGGCCTGCCAATGATACCCGAGTATGTACTCGAGTAACTCTGTTTCTGAAAATGTGTTGCTCTCGGCACTTTGTACCACTGCCAATGTTACTCGAGTAGCTACTCGAGTAACGCACTGAGGTAAGTAAAAACTTGAAGTTAGTACTCGAAAAACTTGAACTGATTTTATCATACTTTCCTTTAGTCATTACTCTAGTATGGAAATATTTAATGTTTTATTTTAAGTGGATTACTCGAGTATGTACTCGAGTATGCAGTGTTATGTTTGAAAGAAAACCTCAAGTCATTACCCGAGTAACTAATGCACAAAAAGTAAGTTTACTCGAGTATGTACTCGAGTAACAAGGTAATGAAACTTAAAGTGCTCTAGGCCTTGAAATCCTGCCAACATTACTGGAGTAAAGCATCGAGTAACAAAAAGTTTATGTGAAGGTTTACTTGAGTTGGTACCCGAGTAACCTATGAAGAAAAGAGTGCATTACTCGAGTAAGTACCCGAGTAAACAACTATTTCCAAAGGTTTGAAATTTAGTTTATTCCATGCACTACCCGAGTAATATTATATTTGTTTGTAACTTGAAGTTCATCAAAGTTTTCCCGATGATACTCGAGTAGGTACTCGAGTAAACTTCAAGGGATACTCGAGTAGCTACTCGAGTAAGCAAACCCAGAAATTCAGAAATCATTCCAACATTCATTATTTTGCTTCCTATATGATTAACCTTTCATTGTATTAGTATTCTTAGTTTATTTACAGATAAACAATGAAGAAATCTTTTCAAATAAGGGAAGTCAAATGTAACGTTCAAATGACACCCACCGCCAACGGATATTTTTCAAATACTGGAAAAGTCAATAGTGGCTATACACTCTCCAACGGACGATATCTATATATATGGGAACATCCAAATAGAGAAGGATATACAAGAACAACAAGAACACACACAAACGAATTATCAAGTTCACTACTCTGTTTTACGTGAGTTTTGTAAATCTGTACTTCAGTGATTCTTATTCACTCTTTAGAGAGATATTTCATTCAAACTCAATATTTGATATTGAGATAACTTAAGGTTGTGGAACCTTGAGTTGGGATTGAATTACAACTTGTAAGGGGGAGCGAGTGTCCAGGTGAAGGAACTTGCTTGTACTGAGGTACCAAGAACCCACTGAATCTTGGAAGTTATAGTGAAACTCTCAGAGAAGCTCTGAGGATTGGACGTAGGTCAAAGTGGTTATGGCCGAACCAGTATAACTCCCGGTGTACACTTCGGTGATATTTCTCCTTACTCTTTACTGTTTCAATTTCATCGTTAAGTTTTATATTTGCAACGAAATTTTTAGTAACACCCAATTCAGCCCCCCTCTTGGGTGAAACGCTTGCTCTAACAACCTTTACCTTCTACATCATTGCATCATCCATAATCTTTCACCCTCTTCCCTATTCCTCTTCAATGTAACCCCAGCCACCACCATTAATCTATGTTTCTTGTCCTTGCAGAGCCACACTTCGGTAACATTATCGTTGGAACTCCCTCCTCCTCCGTCATTCTCTCTCTCAGCCTTCGCCAGCCTTCACCATCAAACCCACTCCGCCGTTCTCTCTCTCACTCTTCCTCACTCTTGTCAGAGATTGCTCTGCTTCCCTCTCTCTATTCACGATCTGTCAAGCTTTAATTCTTGGTGGCTCTACGTCGATTCTTGGTCATCTCTACCATTTCAGTCAGTGAAACTTGGTGCTGTTGTCGTATTTCAGCTTGCCTTTGAGGTAATTTTTGTTCCTTTCTTGTTTGTCTTTGCTATTTATTATGGGTTTTGGTTAAAGTAGAGTTGAGATCATAGTGAGGGTTGATAAAGGCAGAATCTTTTACGTGAATCAAGGTTGAACTTAGGCTAGAACTGACAATGGATCGGTATGAGAATTACTGTGGTCTATTGTGTGCGGTGGTAGTCTCTGCAGTGCAAGGTTTCAAAGTCAAATTTTTGTTATGTCACTTCATTTTCCATTGCTTTCATTTTCCTTCTTAGTTAATTACTCTTGTTTTATCAGCAAGTCACAGTAGCTCTAGCAGAAACAAGTGAAAAAGAAAGTGAAATAATCCTAAGTGTGTGTGAGTACTATAAATTGATAGGGATAAGGCACTAAATGAAACAAAGAGAAACCAAAAGTTGGCGACAAAAATGATAGATATGTATATATGATAGCTTTCTCACAGGACTGAGGTTTTTCATCATTATTTTTTGATCTTTCTACAGTTTCATAATTTGCAACATTGATTCATCATACATTGTTCCTGTACGTCTGTAATTGTTAAATTGTGTATGTGAACTCTTGTATATAAATTCATCTACGAATCTGACCTAATAGATACAAGTGATTTAATCTAAGTTTTGTCTTATATATATACAAGAGGAGTTCACCATGCAAACTTAGATATGAGATGACTCTAACTTTTCTCTTTTAATTTAACTCAAGCCTTCTTGAAGAAACTTTCCATTCTTCCAAGCTAGAGAACAAAACCAGCAGAGAGATCCAATTAATTGTAAAGAAGCATTATTACTTAAAAGGACTGTTAATTATATATGTCATAATAAACACGCACGCATTTGCATAGCTTATGGCCTTCACAAATTACTCAAACCTAACCCGATAGCTAGAGAGCCTAGTTACTTATCCTACGCCACGATTGAGCTAAACCTAAAATATTATCACAATAACCATTTAAGTGTAAGAATTGATAATCTCCCAATATATATGTATATTTGATATATAAGCTTGTTTTTTTCTTTCATAGCTTTCTATGATAGCTAAATTTCCTGACACAATAAGAGTTAAAAGACAAACAGTAGCAAGTGAGCAAGGCGACAGAAATAAATAAAGAGAGCAGATTTCACCTTAAAATAGACAAAGCAAGAGAAAAATGCATGGTCACAACTAAATGTTTGGTTTTTATAGGAATTGAAAAAGTTATTTAATTTTGCAACTTGTGGTTGCTGTGGAGAAGTAAAAGAAAAAACAAAAAGAAATCACTTGTGAAAAATACATTTAGCTCTTGTTCTAAATTTAGAAATAAGGCTCTATGAAAATCACATTCTCATCCCAATCCTAAATGTTCAGAACTTGAATTTAACTCACAGGCTTTACACAGGAAATTTGAAAGTTGATGAATTTGTACATCTTTGAAAATGTTTTCTTGATAGCTTGCATAAACTGAGTAATGTTGGAATTGATGCTCTGTCATGTGATAAGCGTTGCTGAAAATTAGGCTTAAAGTGATACGGGATGTGTTGAGGTTTAATCTATTGCATTGCTTGCTAAGGGAGTCTTTGAAATGAAGGAGTATGAGTTCTTATGATTCTAGATTGTTCTGCATATGCTTGGTTATCTTGAGAACGTTCTGCATATGCTTGGTTATCTTGAGAACTAAACAACATTATTGAATTCTTGAACTTGTAGTTGCTCTGGGAAATGTTTCACAGGCAAAAGCCCATTGTAATTTTTAAAATCACAATAACTCTGGTTATATATTTAAAGATGCAGTCCTACAGACAACCATCTTTCCTTTTTATTGCAAGTTTCAGAATTGCAAGTTTCATAGGCACAAGGGGAAATTATGTTAAAGATTTATAGTGAGATCTAATCTATTGACTCCTTTCTACCTAAAAGAGGAATATATGTTTCCTAGAGACTGAATGATATTCAAGTGTGCATTACTGTCTTTAATAAAAAAAATCTAGACTTTAATTTTGTGAAGTAGTAAAACATAAACTAGTTTTATTTTTTAGATCTAGTGGCTAGTTGTAATTCATACCTCTGCAATATTGTACACATGAACTTATTCTTTAGTTCAATTCAATATTAAAATGTGAAATTTTTCAATGATTCTTTGGTAGCAGGCCTACTTGTTGCAATTTTTGTGAGACCATCATTACCGTAGTCAAGTTTGGAGCAAAGTGGTATCAATATAGGTAGCGAATTAACAAAAAAAGGTATGTGTGTATATGTTGTTGTGTTTTGCATTATGCAAAGTTTTAATTAAATTTTCAATAATATATGGAAGAGTAGAGTTAATTATAAGGAGGTTGGATACATGTAATATAATTAAGGGAATTAGGAACTAATACATCAGTTTGATTGTACTAACAAAAAATGGGTTAATATAGATTTTAGATGCTGATTTCATATATGTTATGTGTTAAAAAGTTTGAAAGTTCAAGCAATTGTGACAAACAGCCCATAATTTTAGATGCTAATTTCATTTATGTTATGTGTAATTTTTTTGTTTGCCTTATATGCAATCATGTATATATGTATCTTCTATTCTACAATGCTTAAATCATGCCATGCAATGTAGAATGGAAGTTCCAGAAAATCGAGCATAGATGTATAATAGAGTAGATTGAACAACAAAATGGTATACAAAAGACTTCATAGAAGGTGTCGAGGAGGTCGGCTGAAATATCTGTAAGTATATGTTTGTTATAGTATTGTCTACTCTATTTGAGTTGACAGCCGAAGGCCTGGCTAGTTGCACTATTAAAAGTCTTAATATTTATAGTTTTGTTTGAGGTGATATTTAAGGCTTTTGTTCATAGTCACTTGGCTCAAGGTAAATTAATTTGGTTCATTGGTTCATATAATTAAGTTTTTGTGCACTACAAAATAGGTTTTACATTCATTATGACCACAGGAGCATTTTCCACATATATCCTTTAACGGTAGGAGGTAGAGCTAGTTGTAAAACTGAGATAGAATAAAATTGTTTTCAAGTTATAAGAATGTGGGGCCTCTATTGCTGTTCCCTACTTAATTTGCCAAATAAAGTGATGGTTTGATAGATGAAGAGTGAAACATATTTAAGGGGCAACATTGGGACCAGGCTTGATTGACTCAATATTCAAGCAATGATCTTCTTCTTTTCATTTTTGAATGTGAGAGGCTTGTTTGGAAGGTAAAAGGAACAACCATTACTTTTGATCAATAAATTAAACATACCCTCTAAACTTTATTATTTCTACCACAACATCAACAAAATGTGATGCCTCTCTGAACTTAAATTTTATTCTCAATTTTAATCCATGAGAATGTTTCAAGGACAATGATATATGCTCAAGCGACTTCCATATGAAGTTTATCATCACATCTTCTTATCATTGCCGAGAAGAACATAGAGGACTTGGGGGGGGGAACTCAAGAGAGCATTATATGAAAAAAGAAAAAAAAATTAAACAGAAGCGATGTCAGATCTCTCTCCCTACTCTACTATCATGAAGTAGTTAGGTGTTAGACCTTCTCTTCTTGTACTTGGTTTTTGAGGAATGGCATGTTCATTACTTGTTATTGTTGTGTTAATTTGAGTGGTCAAATTCATCTTAGTGGTTGCATACCATCCTTTACTTTATATTTATTCATATCTTTTGACTTTTTTTACTCATTATTTTCTTTAATAGGATCATTACATGAGGATCAAGGCATCTAGAAGTTCTAATACAGATTCTCCAAGTGATGTTCAATCAAATCAGCTAGATGAAGAAGAAATGAACCTATATTTATAGGCTGTAGGTGGTAAGAACAAGAAGGGTCACATATTTGGCTTAGGATCTGAGGCCAAAAATGTTGATTCCTCAGCTTATTCTTATAGGTCTTCTCCTCCTTCCATCAATACAGTGCTCCAACATGATATTGAAAATGTTGTCACAGTGTTTAGACAGGAGAATCACAATCTTAAGCAACAGAATGAAATTATCTTAACTAGGCAGAAAGCAGTTAAGCAAAAACTTTCTGGAGCTGTCAACAATTCAAACTTTGAAGCTCATAACGCTGATGATAGCCCACCATAAGATAGTGGTCACTAGGTTGTTTGACTATATTAAATATTTGTGTGGTTTGTTTGATACATTATATACATTTTCACTTTAGTACTTTTGTTGCTTTGTAGTTTGTTAACTTGCTATCATTTTAGAATTTGGTTTGAACTTGATTTTATTTACAATCAATTTAATTCCACTTTCAGTTCTTTAACGATTATAAGTCAACGGTTAAATTCAAAGTAACAAAAAAAAATTATTGGAGAAAAATTAAAAAATAAATCTGGAAATTTATTCACAAAATTAAATTTAACTTTTAAAAAAATTTCACTTTGCAACGGATTAGCCATGGAATTTCCGTTCCTAATCCTGACAATTCCGTCACTAACTATAGCACATTAGCAACAGAACATCACAAATCCGTCTCAGCTTGAGTGACGGAATTTCCATCGCTAATACATGTCAAAAATTAGAGACGGAAATTTTGTCTCTACTCTGTGTCAAAAATTAGGGACGGAAATTCCGTCTCTAATCCGTATCAAAAATTAGTGACGGAAAGTCCGTCCCTAATCCGTCTCAAGAAATTAGCGACGGAATTTGTCAGTAGCAACCACTACTATAGAATATACATATTACTACGCTAAAGGACATCCCTTTTTTAAAAAGGGACGCCAAAAAGACCAAGACTTTAAATTTCTCTCCAAAACATTTGATTTTCGCGCCAGAAGGAAGCTTTAGGCGTCCCCAATTTGACTGGGGACGCCTAAAGCCAATTTAGGCGTCCCAAGTCAAACTAGGGACGCCTAAACCTACATAAGACGTCCCCAATATCAGTGGGGACGTGTAAATTTTTTTTTTTAAAAGTTGGTTTAGGCGTCCCCAACTTGGTTGAGGACGCCTAAACGTTCACATGCTCTGGTTGACATGACCAGTACATGTAACTTCTGTCAGAACAACTTGCGCAAAGGCACAAAATTAAAATAGCTAGGGAACATTCCAGTAAGTAGGCGGGTGTGTGTGTGAGAGAGAGATATATATGAGGCTCTTTTAACAGGTAAAATACTATGACTCGTGTGCCTTTCAGTGAATGTTTAAGGAAGCTAGAGTTTCCTTTGCTTGGCTGATGTGGTTAGAGAGGGAGAGTACTTCATTTACTAATCGATGTGGCAAGCCAAAAAAAATAAAAAAAAAGAAAACCTTTAGACGTCCCCAGAATAGTTGGGGACGCCTAAAGATCTGACTTTAGACGTCCCCAGATGTTCTGGGGATGTCTAATGGAAGCTTTAGACGTCCCCAGCACAGGTGGGGACGTCTAAAGGTAGGATTTAGACGTCCCCAGCTGTTCTGGGGAGTTTAAAGTAAGTTTAGACGTCCCCAGAAAAGTTGGGGACGTCTAAGCTTGATCTGATCATGTCAGAAAAGGTAGTTCCTCCCCTGCTGCATCATATCACTCCTCCCAACTTCACTCCGTCCCCATTTCGGTCTCCTCTCCCCTTCTTTGTTTTCTTCTTTCTCTAAAGCACTTCCATCCCCATCTTCGTGCTCTCCTCTCCTCTTCTTGTTTTTCTTCTTTCTCCAAAGCTATACTTCACTTCCATCCCCATCTTACCACTGTCTGTGCTCTGGGTTTGTAGCATTTTCTCCCATTCTCTCCACCGTCGGCCTCCCTCTTACCACCGTGGTTTATCTCCCTCTAAGGTTTCAGCTACAGGTTAGCATTTACCCACTGAACTTGTTAATGCTTAGAAAAATACGTCTGGTTTATCTCCCTCTCTGTTTGCAATTTTTTTTGCTTTACCTATCTTCTGCATCCATAACGTGACATTACTACAAAAAATTCAAAACGTAGCACTTATTTTTTGTGTTTTGTAGCACTTTTGAAGAGCTACAAAATCTAATGCTACAAATAGGTTTTTGTAGCGCTTGTAGAGTGCTACAATAGCTTGCCTATTTTGTAGCTCTTTTTTAAGACAGCGTTACAAAATATAATTTTTTTTACAAAAAAAATTCATCTTCTGAAGCACTTCCTTATAAAGCACAACAGAAGATGATTTTTTGCAAGAAAAATTAGGAGCTTTTTTTTTGGGTTAAATTGCAATCCAATCTTAAAAATATTAAATTAAATTGATTAATGAAAAGAAATCAGCCAATTTCAACTACAATATAAGAAAAAACAACTAATCAATATAATACTCTTGTTTAATACAAATACAATGCATTGGCATAAATAATAAGCATTTAAAATTAAAATGTCACTAAAGAGAACTGAGATCAAGAAAACCATAAATATAAAGGAGCTTAATTCTAAAAGCAAGAAAGCCTGGTCGTAGCAGCCGCTAAAAGGAGTCCCTTCAGATTTTGTTCCAAAGATTTACTTGGGCATCTCTGCAGTCTATAGCCAAATCAACATGATCTGAAACAACAATATCATCCAAAACTTTCATAGCACCTTAGTATATTATAGAAGTGCACTCTGAAATACCTATAGCTAATAAACTCTTCTCACAGGCTTTTAATTATCTTATTTCAAAATGGAGCAGACATAGCTGTATATTCTTTGTTATTATCTTGAAAAAAATATTGAAAAAAATACTGCATTGAGCTCTAAAGGAAAAGCTATGTAGATAAATACACAAATATACATCAGTATGAATATCAAGAACAACAATAAGCGGAAGAGTTTCAAGCCTTCACTAAATTATCAATTATAAGTCTGTTGTTTACAAGAACAAGCACTATTATACAAAGATTTAAAAGGCTACATGACCTTGCAATCAATTAATCAAGGCGTTATACATTCAAGGCTCCACTAGATCACTATACTTGTTAGAGGAAAAACATCAAATATTCTACAGTCACTTAAAGCAATTAAGAATGGTTCAGCTTGGGGTACAACTTCAAGCTTTTCGACATCCAAAACATTAATGTAAACAATAAAATCTATAATATTGGAAGCATAGAAGGGTGAGAAAATCATAATCAATTTTAATATTCGAGCTTGCAAAATCAATTCCCTTACAATTAGCATCTATATTCAAATGTGCATCTTGGATTTTTTCCATGTCGAGTGTGATAACTGTTGATGCTAATATTGACGTCATCACAATTTGTATGCCCTTTTCCTACAAGTTGTTATTGAGTTGTTGGCTCCATTCCTTTGGGTCTTGAAAGAGTTACGTAGCCTTAGCTTTTGATATATTTTAGGGCTCGAGTCTTGATAATATGGGTCTATTGATAAAGCTTTACTTACTAAAACAGAGTGTAAAAATAAATAAATAAATACAGTACATGCCCACACAATACTCCAAGCTAAGTTCATCTGTACAGCTAATAAGCAGACTAATATATTAGCTACCATACTCAATCAAAATGGACTGATTAAATACCTATTGTAATTCAAGAAGTTTCCTCTCAGCATCTCTAACTGCTTTATGTTGTTCTTGAATTTCTGCCAGGGTGTCTATTGTCTAAAATGATAACTAAAATGTAAGAAACAAGGGAAAAGTGCTTAAATCTCACAGTGTTAGCTATTGCATTCCAAGGAATATCAGCAACATATTTCACCTAGCCCCTAGATACTAATATGGGGAATGGGGGAAGTGTAGAATGGAATGATAACACTCAAACTGATAAGATTTAAAGATCATGAATAAGGATTTGATGAGGGAGTAAAGGAAAAGGCCACGCATAGTAGAATTGACACACCTGGCATCTTGTTCCTGAATAGCCATTTGGAAAATGTGCTCACTCTGTCCTGCCTCAATTAATCTATAAATCGTATGCACAATGTTAAACAATTATAAGAATAACTTCAAAAAAACATTTTCTTCAAGTAAAACAAAAACTTAGAATATATAAAGCACCTCCTCATCAGCCCTCGTGCGAGTTACATGACCAAACAAAAAAAACTATATCAAGGAAACTTGTGACTCAAATTGCAGATAGTTAAAATCAACAAGGAACAAGTAAAAATTCAAACTTGTATAGACCCGTCTCTCAACAACCTCACGATGGATGGCTTCTGCAAGACCTGCAAAGATTTTTGAAACACGTTAGATTAAAGAACACAATTTTTTATTTAACAAATCTCACAAAAATATTAAGATCAATCTACCTGAAATTTAGCTATCTTGTTCTTCAGCTTCTTTGCTTTCATTAGCCACAAAGGTAGATGTTGGTGTTAGGTGAGATTCAGAATCTCACTTGGACCAGATCCACTGACTTCATTGCAAGTTGAATCAGCCACCCTAATTCCAAGCCTAGAACAGTCCGATCCAATAGTGCCTTACCAATTAAAGTACAAAAAACTCTTTTTATCAATTCATTCATTGTTTATTCATAGAAACCCCATTTTTGGAGACACTTAAGTAAGAAACTATGGGTTTACAAGAATAGAGGTACCTTGAAGAGGGCGAAACGTGGTTTGATGGAGACCACGATATGAGATGACTAAATCCCAGCCGGTGACCTTCAATAATTGAACGAGGAAAATGGGGTTCATGGAGGGAAAAGGGTGAGTGGGCGATGACTGTGAATAGGGAAGGTGTGGAGTGTGACCGCGAAAAGGGAAAAGCAAAGGGGTGAGGTGGCCCATGGAGAAAGGAAGGGGGAGGGGAAAACGAAACTGGTGAAGGCCGGCATCGATAAACACAGCAGTGAAATGGTGCTAGAAGAGAAATTTTGAGAGGGAACTTGCGCGATTCACAAAAAATAGCGTGTTGCTGATGGGTGCTGAAGATGAAAAAGTCTAGGGTTGTGTCATTTTTCTTCCATTAATTAAGAACCTAATGGAGCGCTAACCAAATCGAGTGTTACAATAGGTGGAAATTTTATTTTATAAATAATTAATAATATCTTTATGTAGGAAAGCGCTACAGTATATGTTTAGTTTTTTTAATAAATCAACCTATTGTAACACTTTCTTAACAAAGCGACACAGAATGTTTTTCCACTTGAAGATGTAGCAGTTTTTAAAGTAAGCGCTATAAATTGAGTGCTATAAAAGCCTCTTTTTGTACTAGTGTGATGGGGTTGCCCAGTTATTGTTTTGGGTTTTCTTTCTTGATGATGTTACTTGAAACATCTATAATTGATGGGAGTTATCTAGTTATGGATTATGTTATACTATTTTGGAGTAATGAATGCATTTCCCTTTTGATTTGGTTGAGTTCAAGTTTTTCTTCTCTTGCATGACCGTTTGATATTCTAAACTTCTATATTGTTAGAAGTGGAATCTTTCATTGGAAGTGGACTTCATTATGATGTCACAATTTGCTTTCAAGTTTTGTTCAGTCATTCATATATGTCTGTTCCAACACCCCTAAACTTGTGGCTGTGGATTGGAGTGGAAATTTTTGAAATTTAGTTTTTCGAGCAGACATATTCATGCTAACTTTGTTGTCCTCAATTGCAAAATATTGATTTTAATTGGTGATTAAAAGAGTAAATTAAAGTATGACTGTAAATGGCTTGCAAGGTGTAGAATGGCTAAAGAATTTAGAATTTGCTATTGATGGTATTTAGAGCAAAACATTGCTTGTTGTAACTTAGTGCTAGAATTTGCTTGCTATCATTGACTCCTGGAGTTTGAATTAATATTGTTTGAGTTCCACTTTGTTGTCATATACCTATTCCATTGTGATTTTGGATTTTTGGAACTTCATTGCTGTCATCAATCTTGGAACACTTCTGAATCAAAAATTGTTGTGTGGAAGAAAAATATAATATTGCTGTTGAGATTTGCCATTCGCTAATTGAACTTGGGAAGAATTTTTTGATGTCACGTATCTCACTCATGGTATATATCTGATTTAATTTAGTTGCTAAAATATAAGTGTATTCTGTTGTTTTATTCTGTTGTTTCCATCCTATTTCTGCAGTTTACATTTTCCAGACAGTGAAATATATATTAAAAGGCCATTTAAAAAAAAAGCTTTCAACATCCTTAAAAATAAAAAGGCACGTCATAGAGGTGGGGGCAACACTTAAGATGTCCCCGGTTTGTACTGGGGACGTCTAAAGTGATTACTTTAGACGTCCCCAGTACAAACTAGGGACGTCTAAAGTGATACTTTAGACGTCCTCTGTTTGGAGTGGGGACGTCAAAAGTGCATCTCAGACTTTAAACGTCCCCAGTCCAAACTGGGGACGTCTAAAGTCCACCTTTTTAACTCCCCTATTTTACGGACATTATTGACGTTTTTTCCATGACCCTCAGATAGACGTCCCTTTCTTTTCAGACGTTAAAAGGCCAAAAAAAGGGACGTTAAAACCATTTTTTCTAGTAGTGAACCGAATTTCCGTCCCAGATTTAGAGACGGATTTTCCATCACTAATCCGTCTCTAAATTAGCGATGGAATTTAAATTTCCGTCACTAACAGAATTAGTAACGCCCTTTTTAGGGACAAAATATTTTCCGTCACTAACATATTAGAGACGGAAAGTCCATCGCTAATATTAGCGACGGAATTTCCGTTGCTAAATTCCATCTCTAATACCCTTTTTTTGTAGTGTTAATTTCAAAATCAGCAGTTGTCGAAATAGCTTGGGAATGAATTTGCCTGCCCAATTCGAGGTTTAGAGTATTTGCAGCTATGCTCAAATTGAGTATATTGCAATTCTTGAAAAAGATCAAGAGATTCTCTGAGTTGGCCATTCCAAGCATAACATGTAATGAGTAAGTTGTAAGAGACACCGTCATGTTCTGGCATCTTATCGAAGAGCTTCTTCACTTTACCAACACAATCATGCTTCGAATAGAAATCAAGTAATGCATTTGCCACAAGCACATTCCAGATAAAACTTGTCTTTACTACAAAGCCATTAACTTGCTGCCCAAATACTATATGATCCAATGCCACACTGGTGCATAAAATAGTCACAAAAGTAGAAGAGTCCATAAAGTACAAGTGAACTCTGTTTGCCCCTATTTTTTCATAATGTAACATAGCAATAGCCATAAGATACCCACCAATAGCTTGTAGTTATATATGAATGAATGAAAACAACTTTAACCATATGTGTATGGTAGGTGGCTCATGGTTACTAGCGACCATAGCAACTTTACTGCTAACCATTATATACACATCACCCGCATGTGGTCACATACTCACACCCACTTTGTGTGGTCTAATTTAACTACTGTGAACATCAAAGTTATGGGATGTATCAGTCTTTTGTACCCACAGCATACCCATGGCGTGCACATGGCGCATACACATCGTTGTCTTTTACATTTTGAAGTTAAATTCGTTCCTCGTAACCACTTAGTACCTATATGAAACCTATGGTTAAGATGATTTAAAATAAAAATGGTCACTGAGAAGCATCTAAACAACGCCATTATCAGAGTGAAAAGTAACGTCCTCCCACGTTTTCAATGAGATAGATTAAGGATGCTAAGTTGCTATTTTCTAACATGCAATCAAATTAAAATTAAAAGTCATTATTCTAAAATAAAAATGAAATAAATCATTGAAAAGAAACTATAAAAACTAGATGAGAGGCGCATTTAGGCAATGATATATATTAAAAGAATGAATCACATAGTTTACAAGAAGAATGAAGGATAGGTTTCTAAGAAACATTTGTTAAGAAATAAATTGTAGATAACAGTTTAAATAATCATATATATATCAATTTTGGTTATGAATTTTTTAGAATTCCTAGTTTATATCATGTATATTTTACTATATATCTGTAATGGCTCAGCCTCTAGTAAAGAAAGACGATGACTGAGATGATGAAGGTGATTCGAATTTCTAACTACCAAACTCTGGATTTATCCCTGACAAAATATGAATTATTTTATATTTCCCTTTATAATTCTATGTGCTTTCTATTCTGTTTGTTCTTAGTATTTATTTTCTCTAGTCGAAGTGGGTAAAGGTGGTGGTACGGGTGGTGAGAATGAAGCGAAAGGAGAAGAAAGTGAAGAAGAAGAGAAGGCGGAGACAAACAAAATTTTGATGAAATAGCCTATTTGGAACTTACTTTCTTCACTTCGATTTACAACTTTTGATCAAATAACCCTTTGTTTCGATCAAAAATTTAGTACTCTGTTTGCCCCTGTTTCTTAATATGGTAAAAAAGCAATAACCATGAGATACCCACCAGTCGCTCGTGGTTATACATGAATGAATGAACAAAATTAACCACATGTATATGATAGGTGGATCATTGTTATCTAAATTCACTCTAAACCATTGCGCACCTACCAACCGCATTTGGTCAAGACTGCTTACCTTATAGGGAATATCACATATTTAACCACATTCACCACATGGGTATTTCATTGTTAGGCTATAATCAATCAATATTTCTCCCACCAATAGAGTGTAAACCACCTCCACCTGCCCCGAATCAGCTCCGGTGAGCAAGGGCTTCTTCGCTTAGCTCAACACAAACAATTAGGGACCATGGGTGTATCACATTCAACACAAACAAGAATACAACAACCACATTGGCAGAGAGGAAGGAACCACAAACACACAAGTCAGCCCTTTATTTATGTATTATTCATATAACATGCAAAGTTGGGATAAGCTCCTATGACCCACAATTACATTTTCTGTGCAAAACCCGTTTGGCAAAGAAAATTAAAACAAACAGAAAAGGAAAGCCCAGATATTAATTAGATGACAATATGTATGAAACCAATAAAAAGGGATAAGCTCGGTTCATAGTCATATGGTGTGTGTTTGTGTTTGGAATATTTTGCTCATAATTCAATAAGGTAAGTGTTTATGCTTCGTTTTTATAAAGTAAATTAAATAGGTATTGATTGTGTACGCGAATGACTTTGAAAAGAAAACAAAACATGTTATGGTTTGTAGTCATCTTAGTTTTTTATCATATTTTTCCTTACCTGGTTGAGTAGTTTTGCAGTCAAACTCAAGGGATGCACATGCACTAGCCTTTTGAGTTAAAATGTATACAAAGTATTAAGAGCAAGCAGTTGCACAATTTTCTAATTGTTAATTAAAAGTACACCCAAATTCGAACATGGTATAGAGTTTTACTGTCAAAACCCAGGTTTTGGCATAAGTTGCTCTCTAGTTTTGGATAGAGTTTGCATCACCTCAGACACCATATATGTTGACGTAAGCATAAGAAAACCCAAAGACGTGAGAATAATTTGTAATGTATTTTATTCCATAAATGCTAAAGTAGTTTTGTAGTCATAGCTTAGTATTCAGGAGAGTTTAAGCGAACTAAGACCAAAATAAGAATAACCCAACTGATAAGAATATCATATGGTATGCCTTGCATGTGTGTAGAGTTTAAACTCTCCTAAATACACAAGTGTGTGGAGGAATTTTGACACAAATAATATAAATCGCTATGTGATTACACTACAAAAAAACGTGATTTAGTAGCGGTTAAAAATGGGTATTAGTAGCGGTTTTAACCACTACAAACAACATTAGTAGCGGTTAATAAAACCGCTACTAAATCATATGTTGCAAGCGGTTTTGTAGTGGTTATATAAAACCGCTACTCAAGGAAAATAACCACTACTTACTTTGTAACGATTGAACCCAATCGCTACAACATCCCCATAAGTCGTAAATTTTTTTGAGATATTTGTAGCGGTTTTATAACCGCCACATATATAAAAATTTGAAATTTTCAAGGTGGGAAAAGAAAAATGAATTTTTTTTCTATTTTGCAGCGGTTAATAAACCGCTACTAATTTGAAATTTTTTTGCACCATTTTTGAATTTTCATGAAATTAGTAGCGGTTATATAACCGCTACTAATTTCATGAAAATTCAAAAATGGTGCCAAAAAATTAATTTTAGTTTAAAAAGGCGCTTTAATTAGTAGCGGTTCAATAACCGCTACAAAAATTAAGAAAATTTTTAAAAAAATACGATCATTTGTTTTTTTCTTAATATTAAATTAAATAGTTTATTTTTTTAGTAGTTTATCTAATTTAATTAGCTTATTATTCATTAGTTTAACTCATTTATAAATTAAAAGGAATAATTTAATTTAGTTGGATAAGTATAAAAATTGTATTGATAATATTATTAAGGATACTTAGGTGATAAGGAACTATTATGTTGTTTACTACAATGTAATTGTGTATGAAGTTGGCAGAAAAAAAATTGTGTATGAAAAATAGATGAAAATGAGACAAAGCTCTGAAATATCTGGAAAAAAAATGGTGAGAATAAATTTATGCTAAGGAAAGAAGTATTGAACAAAAATTAAAAAATTTGTTACCATATTTGATTGTATTGTTCAGCTCCTCAACTCATACAAACAAATTTCTAAATGAGAGGAAATGAAAGAAGGGTAAGGTGGAAAGAAATGGAAGAGTGTTTGAAATAAGTTGTGGTAAGGGTATTTATAGGGATCCACGTACTATTTTGTAGCGGTTTTGATTTAGTTGCGGTTATTTTTTATTTTTGTAGCGGTTTTAGTTAGTAGCGGGTTTTTTTTATTTTTGTAGCGGTTTAATAACCCCTACAAATATTATTTTATTTTTTTAAAAAAAAATTCCTTTTTTTTTAAGACAAAAACATAATTTGAATTTTATCACTCATCCTCGCCATCCCTACAGAAATTATGTAGAAAAATTATTGTTAGGGATGTATTATTAAATTGTAAAAATTTAATTTAAATGATGTGGACGTAAAAAAACTCACCGCAGTAGAGGTAAATTGTCATCGCCTTCAAAATCGGCTGGCTGAAATGGCTCACTCTCGTAGGCGATGTTATAGCCTTCACCCATCTCGTAAAGGTCTCATGGCTTTAAATGAACGACCATGTTCCAATCCCTATGCCTCTCGTCCTCGACATAATAAACCTGATGTGCCTTTGAAGCAAGAATATATGGCTCATCATCTTGAGAAATACCAGTATGAATCGGCCATGAGAAATTGACTAATGTGATCCCTAAGTCATCAGTTGTCAGTCCCCGAGAAGAAGTAGTATTTGCCCACATACACTTGAACAGCGTCACGGTGAAACGGCCTTGATAATTAAGTTCGACCACATCAAGAAGCTTGCCATAGTAAGGGACGCCTCCGAACTGCATGTTGGCGTCACTGCTGCTCGCATAACTCCTTGTCCCAAATGTGCCATAAACACCCGAATTTTGAGTTTGCAATCCTTGATCCCATGAAACTGTGCAAAACTTAAAACCATTGACATTGTATGCTGTAAACCTTTTTGCATGATCAAGAGGGCCGATTGTGAGAGCTCTGAAATCTGGTGAGTGTGGGTTGTGGTCATTTAGTATTCTGTGAGCAAACTAACTCGGGAATTCTCTGTGGACCCTTTTGTCAACTTCTAAGGATGTTTGTGTACGGATCCTGAGTTGATGGTTAACATGACTTCTAAATTCCCTACAATTAATAATAGAAAGACGATAGTGAAATGAAAGTGAAAAATGTTACGAAAGATATAGAATAACATGTGAGTGTACAATTCTTACTGTATGAAAGGTTCAACTTGAGTGCAATTAATCAAGACATGTCTATGCGCTTGCAACTTCTCAGTTGCCGTTATTTTGAAGTTCTCAGTTCCTCCAACTGGTTTACCAACACGAGGGATAAATTCTCCTGATGTTGGCGCAGGTTCAGGACAATTGTCAACATGAGGTGGGCGGTTGAAAGTCGTCTCAAGGTCATCAAAGTACCTTGACCAAAAATACAACACCTCATCCCCTATATAGCCTTCAGCTATAGAACCTTCTGGCCACGCTTTATTCCTTACATAAGATTTTAATTTCCCAAGGAACCTACAAAGTAAAGAAGAGAAAATTGATACTAAATGCTGAAAAGGATGACTAGCAAACATTAAATACGGAGAATAAAGCACATATTTAAAATGAGTACCTCTCAATCGGATACATCCATCGATATTGTACTGGTCCAGCGAGCTTTGTTTCATGAACGAGGTAGACTGTAAGGTGAACCATCACAGTAAAAAAGGATGGAGGAAAGATCATCTCCAAATGACAAAGCGTAAGAATGATTTTGGACTGCAGCTGATCGAGCTCCTCAACGATCAAAACCTTAGAACACAACTTCAGAAAGAAAGAACAAAATTCCACCAAAACGATGGAAACATCGAGAGGAAGTGCATTCTTTATAGCCAGAGGGAGTAACTGCTGCATAAGAACATGTGAGTCATGACTCTTCAGGCTAGCAACCTTTCGAGCCTGCACGTCAACACATCGAGAAATATTGCTTGAATACCCATCAGGAACTTTTAATTTCTTCAACGTCGCCAGGAAGACTTCCTTGTTCGGTTTTGTGTAGGGTAAACTTTGCCGGCTGAAATTTGTCATGCTCGTCTGGCCAAGCGTCTTCACGAACTCCCATGTCGCGTAAATCTTTCCTTGCTTGAAGGTGATCTTTTGTCTTGCCGAGTTCGTTAAGCAGCGTATATAGCACATTATCGCAAACATTCTTTTCAATGAGCATGACATCAAGACTGTGGCAAAGTAAATTAGATCTTCAATATGGAAGAGTGAATAAAATACTTATCTTCTTCTACTGCTGAGGCGCCGAAGTCCTGCGCGTCTTTTGGCGAGTTTGTGCTGAATCGTCACTTTTTTCAAACTCAAAGTCAACACGCTCAAGCTGCTGTAAGATATCTATACCGGACATTGTCTGAGGTGGTCCTCTTTTTTCTAGTTTCCCATTGAAACAATTCCGTTGCAATATGAACTTATGCCTTCCATCGAGAAACATCCGATGCCCTATAAAGCACCACTTTTGGCTGTGGGGAAGGCGCACTGCGTCAGAGTTAAAATTGCAAGCTGGACACGCCAGCCCAGTATGCACATTCCAACCAGATAATGTGCCAAGGCCAGGAAAGTCACTAATCGTCTACATCAAGGCTGCACGCAAGTTGAACAAAGTCTTCCCATAAGCGTCGTATGTCTCCACGCCAACATTCCAAAGGTCAAGCAATTCCGCAATAAGCGGTTAGAGATACATATCGATGTCATTGCCCAGTGCCTTTTTGCCTGGAATCATCATAGACATAATTAAAGAACTTTGTTTCATACACATCCAGGGGGTAAGTTGTAGGGAACTAAGACTACCAGCCAAATACTGTAACTCGTGCTAAGATTCCCAAAAAGATTGAAACCGTCGGTTGCCAACCCAAGCCGAACATTTCTGGAGTCATTGTCGAACGTTTTCCAAGCGTCTGCATCCCGGGGATGTCTTAATTTACCGTCTTCATTCTTATCAACGGCATACCACCTCATGTGCTCCGTAGTTTTAGACGACATAAATAATCTTTATAGGCGAGGTTTCAAAGGGAAGTACCTGAGAATCTTTACAGGTTTCTTCTTCTACTTTTGCCCCTTCCAAATTGTCTTATACCTTGATATATGGCATCTCTTACAAGTCTCCCTGCTGGAATCGTCTCCCCAATACAGCATACAATCGTTGGGGCATGCATCAATCGTTTTATAGTTAAACCCCAACCTGTTGATAATCTTTTTGGCCTCGTAGAACGTTGTGGGAATCTCAGCGTCAGGGAATGCATCTTGTAATAATTCGAGCAACATCGACATTCCCTTATTTGTGATTCCACACAGGCACTTGATATGATACAATTTGATCAAGAAAGATAATTTAGAATATTTTCGAGAACCTTGATTTAAAGGACGATCTGCTTCATCCATCAAGCTGAAAAAATCCTGAGCTGCTTCATTCCTCATGAACACCGGCTCAGAACCGTGCACTTCTTCTTTGAAGTTGTCGACTTGAAATCCAAATGCATCACACACAACATCATTCACATGATCATCTTCATCTAGTTGAACGCCTACTTGAGAACTTCGAGGAAGAGTATCATCATATCTAATGCCGGCCTTCTCACCATGAACTGCCCAAAACGTATAGTCCTCAGAGAAAGGCTTCAGAAGCAAATGTTCCTTAACAACAATTCGTGCATGCCACTTCTTGAACTCGCATCTCTGATAGGGACAGACGATCTTGCCCTTACAGCCTGCATGAGTAAATGCGAAATCCAAGAAAATGTTTAATCCATACAAATATTCTGGAGAATTGCGTGGAAACCTGATCCATGACTTATCTATAGCTACTAGTGAGAGAGAAGAAAGAATAGTGAAGAGGATGAGTGAATAGAGAATGACGAATGCCTGGAACCTTATATTTTGACATTCCAACATTTAATATTTTTGAACCGCTACACTAACCGCTATGGTACTAGACATTTGTAGCGGTTATATGTATAAAACCGCTACTAATTTTGAAGCCGTTTGAAATCTGCACAAAGTGGAGGGAAATTCAAAAATGAACGGTTGAGTATTTGTAACGGTTATATGCATAAAACCGCTACTAATTTTCAAGCCGTTGGAAATTTGCACAAAGTGGGGGGAAATTCAAAAATGAACCGTTGAGTATTTGTAGTGGTTATATGTATAAAACCGCTACTACAATGAGCAACTGAGTATTTGTAGCAGTTATATGTATAAAACCGCTACTAATTTTAAAGCCGTTGGAAATTTGTACAAAGTGGGGGGAAATTCAAAAGTCAAATGTTGAGTATTTGTAGCGGTTATTTCTCTATAACCGCTACAAGTTTAAAACCAATTCTTCAATTTTTTTTCCAATGGCTTTAAGATTAGTAGTGGTTTTATATATAGAACAGCTACAAATACTCAAATGTTCATTTTTGTAGCGGTTATACAACAAAACCGCTACAAATATGTATATTTGTAGCGGTTTTGTTGTATAACCACTACAAATATATCTATAAGTTTTTTTTAAGGTTTAGAAATATATAAATTATATTGTTGCAATTAATTCAAAAATTCAACAATGCAGTCTAATAATATAAATATAACTATGGTAAATGCAATAAGAATTTAAGTTCTGAAATAAAAAATTATATATATTTATTTACAAATGTTTCAACAATAAATGAAAAAAAGATGTCCTAAACTAAGTAGCTGGGGGCTGATCATCTGGTGCTCCCTCAGGTGGGGCTCCCTCAGGTGCTGCTGCATCGAGCCGCTGGGCGTAGTTAACCGCACCATAATCATCAGCAAGAGGAGGAGTAGTCTGGACGACGAACCGAGGGACAGGTGGAACCTGCGGAACCTACGGATACTGCTCGTCCGGGAAAAAGCGACTCCATCCGCGCTCGAGCAATGTGTTCGTGATATCACGCCACTGCGTCTGTTGAGCGTAGATCAAATCAGCATGCTACTGCATCTGCTGCTGCTGCTGCTGAGCCATGGCAGCCTGTGTTCACTCTAAATCTGGCCGCAGCTACTCAACAGACTCGTCCCTCAAACGTAGACCATGCTTGGTCTGGCGCCTATCCCCATCCCCCGCACGTATCCGGGGTGCTCAGCCTGACCCAGACCCGCCTTCAAAGGAGCCATCGGGTCTACTGACCCCTGTGACTCCTTGGTGGGTCTCTCGTAGCTCAGTCTACGACTGCTACATCCGCTCCTGCCATTTTATGAAACAATTACTTATTAGAATTTTTAATTATTAAGTTGGTTTTAAAAAAATTATAATAATGAAATCACTTACAATGGCCGCCTCTTCCTGCTGAGAGGTCAGAGTCCCGTCACGGTGTCTGTGTGTGATCGCGTACAACTCCCCATAGTCCGTCTGATAGTTCTCCTGTTGTGCCTTTCTCTCCAAAAACAATTACAAAATTCAATTAGTATTATGAAATAACCATTTACAAGTCAATTATATTATGAAAAGTTACCAGCTCGCTGTACGTGACAGCAAAGGTGTTCGATCCTACTGTGTGGTGGATCGTCTGCTGCCCACGGCACCTGGTGTTCCTCTAAGAAAGCGCCTGAAAAAAAAACAATATTAAATGTATTAAAAAAAATATAAAAAATTTAAAATTAATAAATTTCAAATTAAAATTAATTAAATTTAAATTATAATTTAATAATTAACAGTTACAAAATTATATATAAATAATCTAATAAATACATTACCTGCCCCTCAGGGCTCCTCCTGAACTGGACGAAACTCGCAAAGTCGTTCGGCGGGACGCCGTCTGGGACCCTCTCGATCAGCTGCTCCAGAGGCATCGTCCCGTCCTTATTCACACTGTGGAAGAGACGGTTCCTCCTGTTCCTCCAGTCGTTACCCATCTTCACTAGGGTGTACCTCTTCCGGTTGGCCCGAACGGCAAACCGAAGCTGCAAAGAAATTATTTAAATATCAATAATTAGAAAAATCCTATTAAAAAATATTAATTAAATACTATTAATTACCTCCACCACATCCTCCCAAGCCAGGTCCTTTGACCCCTACGAAACGTGCCTCCACATCCTGAAGTGAAGGGGGAACCACATCCAATTCGAGCCCAGCTCATTCAGGAAGTGGTTGAACAGGTGACCCCCATTGTCAATGGGCTGGTCCGTGCCCTCATTCCATGGTACTATAACTCACAGTGTCCGGTCCATGCTGTTCAGGCCGACCACGTCTAGCCTCCTAGTCGACACGTTCCTCTGCTCATCTGCACAATTTACCGCACGTTAGATAAATTGTAATTTAAATTTAATATTTTGAATTTAAATAAATAATTTATTAAGTAAAAAAATTTATTTACCTTGGACCTGCACCTCAAACCCAGTGGACTGTGAAGATGACCCTCGTGGGTTGTTCTGCTCCCGAGCCTCCTCCTCATCGAGGAACTGCTCCATCTCCCTTAGCCCAATCGGGATGTCGAAGTCTTCCACCTCATAATCCTCAATGCTGATATCTGCCTCCCCTAAATCAGGCACCTCTGGTGCGGTCGTCTCCTGTGGGATCATCTGCGGTCTTGTGGTAGGGCCGATTCCTGTGGTGGGATGTGCTACAATGCCACGGTCACCCTTCCTCCACGCTGCCCCTTCTTTCTGCCCCCTGCTCTGCTACTGCCACCCCACAAAATCGGTCTCGGGACCTCAGGCGCCTTCCCCCTATCCTCTCTTGAAGCCATATCAACTGTAAAAATTCAAAAAAAAATATTTTAGTCACATTATTATGCAAAAATATAACAAAAATACAAATACAAAAAAATACTGAGAAATACTGCAGCAAAAACTCTTTCACAGCCATCTGAAGCTCAATCTAAAAGAAAACACTCAGAGAAACTTCAAGAAACAAAATGAGCAAATGGAAGACATGAAAGGCATCGTGTAATATATAGGCCATAAATTTGTAGCGGTTATTGTAATAACCGCTACATAGACCCCTACAAATCACCTAGGACGGCTAAAATTTGTAGTGGTTTTACAATAACCGCTACAAAGTAAAAAAGCCTTTAAACTTCTGTAGCGGTTATAGTACAGAGCCGCTACAAAATTGGAGACCTCTGAGATTCTGTAGCGGTTAGAACCTTATAACCGCCACAAATACGCAACGTTTGGCATTTTGCAGCAGGTTTGTTGTTCAAAACTGCTACAAATAACCGCTACATTGTTGCCACGTCTTGGTCGCGCCATGTGGCGGGAATATTCTAATGGTTTTTATTTATTAACCTCTACAAATGAACCGCTACAAGTTTTGGTGGGATATTCGCACCATATTTGTAGCATTTTTTTCTACCTAATCGCTACAAACAACGCTGCCAATTTTTTTTGACCCATTAGCTTATGCAATATAATCTATAAAGTGGTTACAAAGGTCATCTTAAATTGCCTCAAACCAATTATGCCTATGGTGGTGGCACCAAAACAGTGTAGCTTTGTGAAAGGGCGTCAGAGTACAGACAATATTTTCTTGGTTTAGGAGATCATTCATTCAATGAAGAATCTTAAGAAGAAAGAAGGTTATATGGCTATTAAAATTAATTTAGAAAAGGCTTATGACCATGTTCGTTGGAGTTTCATGTATGAGTGTTTGAAGGAACTTAATATTCCATATTATCTTCTTCAAGTGATCTGTTATTATGTTTCTACCCCTCAGATGCAATTGCTTTGAATGGTTCTGCAACTAATACTTTTTGTCCTTCACGTGGAGTGCGACAAGGGGACCCTATTTCACCCAACCTCTTTGTTCTTATGATTGAAAGATTGGGCCACTTAATTCAAACTGTAGTGGAGGATAAAGATTGGCATCAATTTAGGCTATCCAAAAAAGGTACTGCTATCTTTCATGTTTTCTTTGCCGATGACCTTATTTTATTTGTAAAGGCAGATACGGAATAGGCAAGCGTGGTGAAGGCCATTTTAGATGACTTTTGTGAAGTTTCTGGGCAGAAAGTAAATGCTACGAAATCAAGGATTTATTTCTCAAAGAATGTCAATCACAACAGAGGCAAGGAAATTAGTGATTTTCTGAATTTTGTTTTGACATCAAATCTGGGGAAATATCTTGGTATGCCTATCTTACATGAGCGTCTCTCGAAATCTAAATACAACTTTATTCTGGATAAGATGGATGCCCGTTTGGCTAGTTGGAAGTCGAATATGCTTTCTTTGGCTGCTAGACACACCTTGGTGTCTTCTGTAGCGTCTGTTATGCCCTCCTATGCAATACAGACGTGCTGTTACCAATCGAAACTTGTAATGAAATTGATAAGCGATGTCGGAGTTTCTTTTGGGGGAGTACATCTTCCCGTAAACCATATTTAGTATCTTGGGATACAGTATGTAACTGAAAAGAGGATGGTGGTTTAGGTCTCCGACAAGCACGCTACCAGAACCAGGCTTTCATGACTAAACTAGGTTGGGCTTTGATCAATAAATGAGAGCTGCTTTGGGTTAAGCTTCTCCGAGAGAAATAGAAAGCAGGAAATGACCTTATGCCAAAGGTTGAGAAACGACGGTCGGAGTTGTCTACTTGGCAAGGAATTCATAAATGTTGGGAGACGGTCAAAGAGAGTGTCTCATGGCGTGTGATAAATAGTTTGAGTGCGCCCTTTTAGAAAGTTGTATAGGTCCCGCATTTAGAGAAATTGGAGCAATTGAATTTATGTGATCTTCCGGTGGAGGTTACATAATGGAAAGTAGTTGATTGCATTACTTCCTCGAGGGAGTGGGATTGGTAGAAATTCCTGCAGTACTTACCTCTGTATGTTCTTGAATCAATTCGGCGTGTCTGAATTAACTTGTCTAGTAGAAACAATTTTCCTATATGGCGCTGGGCATCTATTGGGTCTTTCTCGTTAAGAACTACGTATAAATATGTAGTCAGTTCATCCCAGTTGTTTACTCGTTGCCGATAGAAACTCCTTTGGAAGCTAAAGGTTCCTCAACGTTACCGCCTATTTCTCTGGCTTTCCTATCATGGCAGATTGTTTACTGACATGGTGAGGTTTCAACATCGAATACATTCCATAGGAATTTGCGACATTTGTAAGAAAGGTAGTGAAACAATTCTTCATGTTCTTAAAGATTGTCCTGGAATGCATGTGCTTTGGAGGCGGTTCATACCAAGGGATTGGCCTATTTTCTTCTTTATAGTAACTGACCAAAATGAATGGTTTAATTGGTGCTTGAAGAGATGTGATCTTGTGGATGGACATGAGTTCAGGTTTTCATTTGCAGTATTATGCTGACACATTTGGTTGGAGCGTAATGATCATCTATATAATAATATGGCTGGAGTGAGGAGGCAACAGTTGCTCAATCTCATGCTTGCTTATCTTAGGGATACCCGAGTATGGTTAAGTCAAAGAGTTTTCAGCCATCTAACGCTATTTGGTTGCCACCGCCACCAGATATGGTGAAAATTAATGTTGACGGGTTGTAAAGGGAGTCATCTGGGTTTTGTTTCTATGGGGAACTATTGAGGGATAATGATGGTGAGTTTCTCTAAGGTTTGATGCACCGAGTTGGAAAAGAATCCATTATTACAGCTAAGGCTTGGGAAATCATTTGGGACCTCAAGCTTACATGGGATAGGCACATACATCATCTCATTATGGAGAGTGATTGTGCTGAGGTGATCCAACTGATCCAATCATGTGTTTCTTTAGAGCACCCATATTACACTGTGCTTACTGAAATCCAATAGATGCTGGAGAGAGAATGGGATGTGGAGTTGGTGCACTGTGATCGGGAGGCTAATTCAGTGGCGGATGCAATGGGTAATGAAGCTGGGAATATGGCAGTCGATTTGATCATTATGGATACACCTTCAGATCATATTAGGAAATTCTTATTGATGGATAATGAACGTTGGCATTCGCATGAAAGGACGACGATGTAGTACCTAAGTTTTCTCTATTACTATAAAAAAAATCAAAAGCAAACAAAATTAAATGGTGGTGATTTAAGTGAACAAACGTTGCCTCTTTTTGACAAAAAGAGGAGGAGACCTAAAGCTAAGAAAAGAGAAAAGGAGGCATGAAGAGGCAGAGAGAAGGCAACCATAGGATTCACTATTCAACCTCCTTTTCGTAAGAGCAGCGATCTACTTTTGAAGAATCTTTCCATTGAGCCAAACAAAGAGGAGAGCGAAGGAAAGGCTGAGAGGCGAGGTTCACTGGTTCTTCATCTTAGTCATCAGATTTGGAGATGCAGCATCATCTTCATCATCCACTGTACTGAAGCACAACAGCAAGGAGGAGAACGTTGACGGTGGCTGCAAGCACTAACTAGACCAGAGAACGCTACTGAATCTGAGAGGAGAGGGAGCGAGAGACTAATCTTCTTCTTCCTTGAAGAGAAAGTGATTTATGAGCAGCTAAACTAAAGGAGGGGAGTGAAATGAGTTGGAGATAGAGTGGATCGTCTTCTTCTTCACAAGCTAAATTAGAGTGAGGAAACCATAGGAGAACACCATTCACATTCAGTTTTCACTTCATCGATAATCTCAATTACTTTTTCCTGATCACTTTCAACTCTGAATTTATTGTCATTTTTTTAGATGATTGATTTGATTGTGTCTTTGCGCCTGGGGTCAAATGCAAAATATTTTTAGTCCAAGAATTGAAGTACAATGCAACACTCAGGTCGTCTCACTTGAGGAGCCTTTATTGAGCTACCTAAGTTAACTAAGTATCCAAAATGCAAGAAAACATAGGGTTGGCTTTAACTATATATAACTAATTGGATGAAATAAAATTAGATCCTAAGCTACTATTTTTTGTCTTTTCTTTATGAAATGGAATGGAGTATGAAGATAAATATGAAATGTATAATGAATGATCTTGGAAATAGGAGAATGTCCATCATAGTTCAATTTAGATGATAGAAGTTAATTTTCTCTATGTCTTGAAAGTAAAACCCCAAACGAACGCTTGGGTCTTGTGTTCTTAACTAATAGTTACTCCTGCGAACGCAGCTAGTAACTATCCCTTAAGGTACTATTGGGAACCACTTAGAGTGCAATTAAAATGGACAAATATAACTTGGTTCCTCTAAGGAAGAATGCTCAAACGAGACACTCTAAGGCATAACTTGATTATACTAACTAAACAATAACACGCTAGCTAATACAATCTCATTGCACCCAATAAAGGAAATATATTAATCTAAAGCACCAAATCACAAAATCCAATTCAATTACAGAGGTTTAATCCATAGAGAAAACCGAATCGCAACTCAGTCTCAAGTTATAGAATGACAATCCTAGAACTAGGAAATCATAAAACACAAATGAGAAAATGAATTAAACTAAAAACTCCCCTAATTGAATCTCTGAACTCCAACCACAATCCATCTCCAAGGAGCAAAATGAGCTCAACCACACATAATATCATATTCTACTCCAACCATCTTTGATCGTACGGTGATTGAACCATATTTTTACATGATTTTTCATGATTAAGTTGGGATTTTTAATGCATTTTCTAGAACAATATTGCATGATCAAGCACTAATTTGAGTTAGGGACATTTATATTGAATTAGTTGTAATTAAGGGTAAAATGGTCATAAATTTGTTAATTATTCATACAAATTTTTTCTTGGACTTTTGATGCTACAATTGTGCTTAATCTTACATTTCATGTGTTTTGGAAGAAAATTACAGATTTTGAAGGTCAAAATTAATATTTAGATGATTGGTTAGATGATTGGGGAAAATCACGGAAATGGGCCCCATAATTTGTGGAAATTGCAAATTTGTGAAGGAAAAGGACCAGAGAAAATTACATATAAAGTACCCACAATTTTTGAGAAATTACAGTTCAGGCTTGCCAACATTTCAACAATTTACACTTTAGTCCCTTTTCAAAACTTTTCAAGGTTTCAAGTAGGTCCCTAGTCAAAACTTGCATTTTGACCAAGGAACTAAGTCACTATGCATCTTCTTCAGCAAAAAGAGACAGATCCGAAAATCAAAGGGGGAGTGCCATAAATCATCAAGGGACCTACATCACTTCTTCCATTCATTCTTGCTTGGTCGCCGGCGATCTCTACTTCCCTCATCATCGCCGGTGACCCTCCTCAACACACCAACACCTCCATTGCCGGTGAGGGAGCTCAGATCTGAAGTAAAAAGGGTGGGAGATTGGGGTAGGAAAGGAGAGACCATCGATCCCTCACCATCACCTCTCTATTCTCTTTCACTAAGAGTACCATCCAGACCACCTCCATTGGCCCTCACTGATGGAACCACCACCAGTTTAGTTCCCATGATTCCCACCAAAGGAAGAACCTGAGATTAGTGTTAGAGGCTGTGAACTCAAGACACAAAACTGAGAAGCTCGGGAGAGTGGCGACCTTTACTATGCTTTCTCGAAACCACCGTCCTTTCCTCTGTTTCTCCTTTACACTTTACCACCACCGAACACCACCAATATCCACAATTTCCTCACTACCATAGCCATAAGCTTCAACACCACCATTATCGTCATCCTTTCTCTGTTCACCATTCATTTCTTCATTACCATTTTTCCACTTAAAAGTTCTTTTATCCATTCCTCTCTTCATCAACCGACAAACCCACTCACATACTCTTATCAGATTCGGTCTACACTCATTGTCTATGGATTTTCAATGTTTCAAGCAAGCTTTGGCTATGGTTAAGTTCATGAGAGGTTTATTCCTTGATTTTTGGTGACAAAGAAAGTGACTAGAGCTTTAATGTGCTACAAAGGGGAGTTTATTAGTTTTCCATTAGCTTATTATATGTATTAATTGTGAACTGTTTGGTTTAATTCTAAATTGGCACATATATATGAGACTTGGATGAGTGTTCATTTGTCCTTGTTGGTTAACATTTGTGTTGAATTTTTTGTTGATGCACTTGGACTATGCATTGAAATTATTTACTTATGTTTTAATGAGATTATGCATTATATGTGACTACTATGGTGTGTAGTTGAATTAATTCATATTGAGTGTTGCGATTGTGCTCTCATTTAAGAGGAAACAAGTGCATTGAAATAATTTTCAAACACACATTAAGTGGTTTTTAACAATTTATCTAAGAGATAACTATGAATGTGATCATAGGATTAGTTGTTAATTAGGTAAATTGGACTCAATGTGTTTGCTTGAGGTTTTCACTTTGACTTGATGCAAAAGTAACTCCTAAATTATTTTAAGGAGCTAGGAAAGCCACCAAATTTACCACCAAGGTTCATTTTTATTATTCATATTTCCAATTTCAATTCAATTCAATTCCATTCACTATTTTAAAAGACCAAAAATCGTAGCTTTAGGATTTTAATTAAATTTTGCATTTATCTATTTTCAACAAAATCCAAAACCAATTTTCCTGTTGTTTTCATTGCATTTGTATGGCATATATTAGATTACTTAGGATTCAATAAAAAGCACCTCGAAGAGAGAACGATTCTAGGTTTGCCTATACGTAATCCTTGGTTAATTTTTTATTGTAGACCCCAAGGCTAACGTATGAAAAAGTTTGTAATCAAATGGCGCCATTGTCGGGGAGCTAAGTAATTGGCTCTTTAGGTAATCTAATTGTCAAATTCATTTTTGACAAGGGTTCACTCAGGTGAAGCTTGTTAGTTTTGCATTTTTAGTTTTTCATTGCATAGAGTTTAGGATTTTTGCATTTAGGTAGTTTGAATAGCATTCATTGATTCTTGCATTTGTTTTGACTTGGTAGCTTTTGTGTGGTGTTATTTGCTTTCAATTTAATATGATTTTGAGCTCATTTGTATAAATTCACCATGTCTCTAAGTTAATTCATAGCATATTTGCATTGTGTTGTCAAGTTGATACTTTTCTTTATTTTTCACTAGCATTTGTATTATATTTTCTTAGATTCTTTTTCTTAGTTTTCATAGTTTTTAGTTAGATAGTTATCTTGTGATTCATTGGAAATTTATTGTATTGAATTCTTATGGCTTGGTCTAATGGTAATCAAGGTTTACCTTTTCAATCTCACTCTTCTATAGGAGATTCGATTGAAAGGAAAGAGTCTATCTCTGAAAGCGTCCATTCTATTCAACAAACATTGCAGCTTCTTCAAGCAAGTTGGGATGTCAAGATAGTCCAAATGGTGAAGAATGTCATGGTCCATTCCACTCTCCATATCATGAACCCTACAACAACCTTCATTCCAACCTCATTACCCACCACACCCACCCTATAGATCATACTACGAGCCATCTCCACCACCATACAACCCATATTATGAGCCTCATTCTAATCCTCCATCATATAACCGCATGTCAAATCATAAACCTCCTCCTTCATTCCACCCTACTTCCCGATCATGTCATCCACATCCTGAGTCTCTCTACCCACTATTTCAGCCATCTTATGGACCTCATTCTCAACCATGTGTGCCAAACCAAGAACCTACCATTAGTGAAGTCATTGGAGAATTCCAAAAACCAATTACTCGTACTTTAATAAGGAACGGTCACACAAGGATGCCTTTGCCCATTGCACGGCCTCTATAATGAAATCAATGGACCAACAAGATGAAGTGTGCGCAAGATTGTCTAAGGACTTTGAGTGCCTCACAAGAAGCAGAGCGATGGAAGAAAGAAAATGAGAAGTTGGAGAAAGCAATAGAGTGGTTTGCACATAAGTCTTCTAAGTGCAACACTCCACAAGTTACTCATCCTCTATTACCTCCATGTAATCTACCTATTCAAGTCAAAAAAGTCAAGAAGGTGCGATTCCAACTTCCAAAGGAGTCTTCCTCTCTTATAGAGGAGGAACAAGGAGTCCAAGCTCAAGAGTCACATGCCACTTCACAAGTGGAAGATTCCAATCCTCTGGAGCCTATTCCCATACAAGTACAAGAAGTGAAGCAAGTACAAAAGAGCATTGAAGAGTCTTCCTTACTATTCGATAATAATCCTATCCTTGTAGAAGTAGACTTTCCTACTACTTTAACTAATGAAGCAATTCATGATTTGAGTGATGATGAGGTGGATGAGGAAATCATTGTTGAATCCCCTCAAATGTTTAAAAATGTAATTGCTCTATCCATTGGTTCTAGTAGTAGTGATTCAATTGTACTTGTTTATTGACCCTGCTCCTACTTCTTTGTGTGATGCTTTAACTGTTAACAATGCTTCTCTTCATAGTAATAGGGATGATTGTGATCAATTGGATGATATATTTTCATGTTCTTGTGCGAAAGATCAAATATGTGTAGACTGTTATCATGAAAAATGCCACTTGCTTGTTGAGTTTTGAAAGAAAGCTTCTAGTGAAGTGGTTGATTCTACCATTAATCATAATGCATCCTCTTGTACTCTTGATTCTTATAAGCATGACACTTGTGAAAATGTTGAATCTTGTATGAATGCCACTATAGTTGATGTGAATGAGAAAGACCATAGCCTAGAAAAAGATCTTTTCTCTTGATTCCAATAAATTGCTTGATAGTTTAAAAATGGGAAATTCAAATGTTTTGATTGATGATTTTGCCAATGAAAATGAATCTTTCCATATTATTCTTTCTTGTAATTTTCCACTGGACATAGAAAAGGAAAATGATTCTTTTAACAATTCAAAAGTTTTAGGTAATGATTTGAACAATTCACTTCTTTCTTCTACTCTTTTTCCTTCTAGCTCTTGTTATTGCAAAGATGATGTGGTGTATCCCAACACTAAGGTGGATTCCGCATCTTCCACTTTGCAAAAACATGAGGATTCTCAAAACTTGACTGGTTGTCTCACTCCTACTGATAGGAGTGTCATTGATTTCTTTGGATGTGATAGTTACTTGGAGAGTTTGGAACTTTACATGCCTTTATTTCACTTGAAATCTCTCTATGTTTCTATTTTTGGATGGGATACTGCTATTTGCTTGGCTCCTTTGCAGGCACATTCTTGGAAAGGTCGTCGGAGGAACCAACATCCATCTTACATTCTTGGGCCTCTTCCAATTGATCCTGAGCCACCTCCACCAAGGAAATTTAATACGAGAGAAGTTGTTTTAAAAGACAAATGCATGATTCTTATCAGGGATGAGAACTTCTCCTTCAAGAGACTCAAGATACTCTAACACAGGTTGTCTCTTTCCTCACTTATTTTCTTCCTAAATCCTATGATTCTTTGAGCTTAATTATTGCATGAGGAAAGTAAGTGTGGGGGAGGGACACAATCCAGTAGAAAAAGGTAGAAGTAGTATAGTTTAGTATAAAGAATAAGAACACCCTTTGTATGCTTTACATTTTTTACCACTACCACTCTTAATTACCATTGTGCCTTTTTACCTTGATTTCCTCTGTTATTATGACTTGTTTCTCCTTCTTTCTCTTTATGTGATGTTGACGTGTTGTTGTCCAATTGCAATTGAACTTCACAACATCCCACTTCACTAATGAACAAGTTAGAATAATAGAGTTACTTTACACATTGAGGACAATGTGTTGATTAAGTGTGGGGGAGGGAAATACATTTTTAAATCCCATTATTTGGTTGTTTTTAAATGAGAAATGCCTTAAACTATAAAATTTTTCAAAAAAAAACAAAGAATGACTTGCTTTGATGCATGTTCTAAGTGGTAAAGGGTCGCATTTGCCACTTTGGAAATGTGATTTGTGAGCAATTCTTTGAGCTTTCATGTGATTTAGTGTTTTGGCAACTTTTTGAAATCATGTTTTGCTTTTCAAGTGAATGGGAAGAGAAATGAACCCACAATTAGATTTTTGCTTACTTCTTGTTTTGAGAAAAGTTTTTTATATCATTAATGCTTTTAAGAGTTTAGCATTTTATAATTGATTGCAATGTTTTGATTGATTGTGTTTGTAAAGCTAATATTAGAAATAGTTAAGAAGATGTTTTGTGGTTAGCTTGCTATGCAATTGATTGTGTTAGAAGGAGTATTGGAGAAAAACCTTGTTGGAAGGTTATTTGAGCCTTGAATTCTTTTCATGTGTGCATGTTCACTTAGTTTTTCACCTTCTAGAACTTGTTTCAACTCTTCTTTGAAACGACATTTGCATTAGTTCAATGGAAATGAAAGAGGCATTCAATTTTAAACCCTTTCACTCAAACACAAACCGACATTCATTTACTTTTGCTTACCCCTTTGAGCCATTCCTATGTTGTATGCATGTCATTTATTTATAGTGTTCATAGTATACTAAAATCAAAGTGGTTTGCCAATAGGAAGTTGAACATTGTATATAATGAAATGCCATGTATTAGAAAAGAGAAAGAAAGTCAAAAGAAAAAAAAATATATGAATATAGTCAAAGTAGGAAAAAAAAGAGTGATAGTATGGAAAAGTGAAAAAAAAATATATAGAAAAGTGATTTAAATAAAGAAAGAAAAGTATTTGAAAAAAATATGAGGAAAAAAAATAGAAAAGTGTTTTGTAGATAGAAAGAAAAGCAAAAGAAATATAGAGAAGGCATTTGTTCATAAATTTGGAAAAGAATTGACAAGACATTTCAAGTTATTTAGGTGCTATGAGCTTATTCATTAATTTTGACTTGCATATCAACTATTTCTTTTCTCTAAATAACTCATTTCATTTAGCCTTCATCCATCATTACAAGCTTTCAAGTCCTCTTGGTTCATTGTATTAAGTGCTATTAATAGTGGAGATATTAGAGTTGTTACAAGCCTATAGCAAGGTGTTGATTAAGTGAACTGGAGTGAAATTATCCTAATGAGGTGAGATGAGTGAAACACTATTTTCTTGAGAGTTCTCTTGTGCTTCATTCTAATATTTTGGATTGTGTGGTTAGCTAATTTCTTTGCATTGCTTGACTATGATTAATATTGGCTTGAAGAATTTAATTAATTGATCTATTGCTTTTTAATTATGAAATTGCTCATCTTTTAATTGCGTTGATGATTGGAATTTAACAAAAAATATACTTAATTGCCTTTGTTCAGGAGTACAAAGGTCTAATTGTGGGGGAATTGATTGAACCATATTTTTATATGATTTTTCATGATTAAGTTGGGATTTTTAATGCATTTTATGGAACAATATTGCATGATTAAGCACTAATTTGAGTTAGGGAAATTTGTATTGAATTAGTTGTAATTAAGGGCAAAATGGTCATAAATTTGTTAATTATTCATACAAATGTTTTCTTAGACTTTTGATTCTACAATTGTGCTTGAAATAACTGCATTTAAGAGGAAACAAGTTCATTGAAATAATTTTCAAACACACATTAAGTGGTTTTTAACAATTTATCTAAGATATGACTATGAATGTGATTGTATGATTAGTCGTTAATTAGGTAAATTGAACTCAATGCATTTGCTTGAGGTTTTCACTTTGACTTAATGCAAAAGTAACTCCCAAATTATTTTAAGGAGCTAGGAAAGCCACCAAATTTGCCACCAAGGTTTATTTTTATTATTTATATTTCCAATTTCAATTCAATTCCATTCACTATTTGAAAATACCAAAAATTGTAGCTTTAGGATTTTAATTAAATTTTGCATTTATCTATTTTCAACAAAATCCAAAACCAATTTTTCCATTGTTTTCATTGCATTTGCATGGCATATTAGATTACTTATGATTCAATAAAAGGCTCCTCGAGAGGAGAGAACGATCCTAGGTTTGTCTATACACAATCCTTGATTAATTTTTGATTGTGGACCCCAAGGCTAACGTACGAAAAGGTCCCTAATCATACGACCATGGTAGAAGATGACAATGGTTGTGATGCTGGACAAGAAGAAGGTAATTGACACTGGTGAAGAAGAGGCAGATGAAGTTGACATCAGCAGTCAGCAGTACTGAGAACAGAGGAAGACGATGATGATGGAGTGTGAGAGAGAGAATGACAGATTTGAGGAAGATGCTTATGACTATGGTGAAGGTCGTGGTTTCCGTCGGCCAAGATGGTGGTGTGAGAGAGGCCGAAGATGGTGAAGGTGGGGACGCTAGTAGTGAAGGTGGGAAGTCATCGACAGTGGTGGTAATTTCCATCTCGTTCCCTCCTACTCCTTCCTCCTCTCCTTCGAATTCACCTCTCCCTTCTAGGTTCAAGTCGCGGCACTCCTCCCTTCCCCGTCAATGATCGACCCTGAGTGTATACGGAGAAAGGAGGAAATCTGATTCTTACCTAAACCAAAACGCTACAGTTTCATAGGTCCTTAATTGTCATTATGAAAATTCGTGTACCAAATTGTCATTTCCACAATTCTGTACCAAACTGTCTTTTCCATATTTCATCCAATTTCTTCAAGCTCCTACAATTTAAACCAATCAAGCCTACATCAAATTTTCCTAGGAAACAATGATTAAGAGTAATTACAATAATTATGACAATTTTACCCTTTTTTTACAATTCTTTCATGTAATCACTCATTAATCCAAATTAATCATATATAAAGCATTTTTGGTCCAAATTTATTATATAAAGCATTTTTGGTCCAATTAACATGATTAAATCCCCAAATTAATCATGAAATAACACATCAAAATATGGTTCAATCAATGATTTTGTGTAGCTAGTTAATTTACATTAGGATTATTTCACACCAATGCAAGGATTGAGACATGTTATTACTCTATTTTAGTTGTTAATGATAATTATGTGTTAATTTTATCTTATCATATGCCTAATGCTTTCTATATGATTAACCACCACTTAGATTGCATTGTTCAATTAAATCAAGCTTGAGAAAGTTAATTTAATTGTAGAACTTAAGTAAAATTATGCTAGACTTGAAGTTTAGGATAAAATGGATGGTTTGTTAGTAACATAGAGATATGATTACAAACCTAGCATTGTCAAATTCAGGTTGTTGCTTAATAATTATTTTCTTTTAACTGTAGCAAGAGATTATTTGTTTAATTGTGGATATAAATTTGGTTTTGACTTGACAAAGCTTAATCAAATGCTTTTAAACCTTAGACATATAATGTCATTTAATCATTAATGAAGTGGTAATTATTTAAGTCTCATAAATTGCAATAGAGAGAAATAATACACTCCTGTTGCCTTGAAGTAAAGTTTCAATTTAGTTTTCTTCAAGTTATTTTCTTTTTCTTAATTTCAAGTAATTTTTATGATATAAACACTTTAAATGGTTTTACTCAACCTAATTGATAGTATAATTGTGACGATTACTCTTCTTTTGCCTTAGTCCTTATGGAAACGACAACTCTTTATACTACTTGTGACTCATACGCTTGCGGTAAGATAAACAGTGAAAAGTTAGATACCTTGACTGTTGCTTAGAATATAATATATCCATCTTGAATTCAAAATCTAAATCGATTATCTTTTTTTTTTTTTTTTTGCCAGTTAAATTGATTATCATATAATCATTAATTATCTCAACTTTTTCAAGGTAATAATGAATTATCCCAATAATTATGTAATATTTGCACAGTAATTAGTGATTGCAAACGATAATTATCCCAACAATTTCATTAAGTGATCCAATTTGATCATCGTGTGCATCCTTATCTTCATGTTGATTGAAACTCGTGACTTCATTGATGAAAATAATTATCAAGGTATTAAAAACCAGACCGGTCAATGAACCGGTCGGGGTAGTAGTTTAAGGGTCAGTGAGTTAGACAGGGGTCAACCCGGCGTCAAACCGGTGATAATTAAAAAATATAATTTAATTAAAATGTATAAAAATATTATTTTTTAATTAAAAATATTTTAATAAAATTAATAGTAACGAGATTTTTCCTTCTTCCACTTCATATTGTATTTTTTTTTTATTCCATCTACTTCATATAAGGTGAGCATGAACAACCGGACAAATGAGGTTATAGAAGCAGCGTTTGTGACCCTTATTAGTAAAAGATGAGGGACACTGTGCAACATTTTAATATAATGTTTTTTTTTAAAATGAGACTATTATGTCAAACAAACTTTAAAAGAATGAAAGTATGGCTCTTTGCTTTTCTTCTACGCCATTTCAACCACCCATCATGTCACAGAAGTCACTATTTCTTTTCTTGACATTTTGAATCTCTCCCTCGGTAGCCTCTTCATTTTCTATTGCTGTCTCGAACAACTTCTTCCATCCTCACACAGCTGCTTCTTCTTTCGGTAACCTCTTCCAGTCTCGCATAGCTGTTTCTTCCTCCACTATTTTCTTTCTTTTCCTCCTCTCCTTTCTTTTTCCCTGCAACTTTTTTCTTTTCCCAGAGTTCTTGCATTTTTCTCGGCAAGGAAAGAAGTGACCCGATTAAACTGCCTAACTTAGCGGGTTTACCGAGTTGCTCCCGGTTTACACCAGTTTGTACCGAGTTACCTGGGTCACGGTCCCACCGAGTTCTAACATCAACCAGACTGCGCAAGTGGTCAGGTCGCCAGTTTCCAGTCTAACCCGGCCAGTCCGGTCCGGTTTTTAATACCTTGGTAATTTGACGCTTTATGTTTCAGCCGAATTGGCATATCATTATAAGTACCCCAGAAAAGGAGTTACATAAGTGTGATCCAAGGAATAATTATCATCACAAGTATCCAAGTTCAGTATTTTGATATAAAAATTGAAATAGTATATTAATTATACACAGCGAACAAAAGAAAGTTATAAAAGTATCAAATCACACCCACAAGAGGTTTTTAAATGAAAAAGATGATGGATTTTGTTGTCTGAATAGTAAGACTTGCTCTTAACTTCGCGGGTTGAAACTCTTGGTCCTTCAGTAGAGGATGGCACTTGTGGCATTGCGGTTAGGGACAGGAACCTTGGTACGCATAGACAATGTAAACATAGACATCAACGTAGGACCAATGAATATGGGTAGTGAGACAATGGTAATGAGGGCGATCGGCGAGCCAAGAATTATGAAAGGTGTTATAGAGTGGTCATGGAGCATGAGAGAGAGAGATCCACAAGAAAAGAATGGAGCTCAACATGGTTAAAATAGCAATGTGAAGCATGAAAGGAACATTTCCAAAAGTGAAGAGATTGAGAACGAGAAGTAAGTATGGCCAAAAAGGAGATGGTGGAAGTGAGGGACAAGGAAAGGGCCACAAGTGATGAGCAGTTCTTTTCATCAAAATTGTTTGCCACATTGGATAAGGCTATCCCCGCCACTAGGGTTGACACCACAGAAAATGCTTGTGAACTCTTATTCAACCACTCTCTGTCACTTGACATTTTTTCCTTGTAATTGTCTCTAAAGACTTCTTCTGCGGTGTTCCCATCATAGTTCTGTATCTCCAATAATTCAGAAGGTACTGAACTTTTCACAAACTGCATCACAATTTATACACACACACCATGTTTATTTCTCCAACATAATGAATAAATCTTGGACTTAACGTGAATAAACAATAGGTCGAACTTTTGCATAAAAGACGTTGTCTTTCTATCAAAATGAACAAAGTCAACTAATAGTAGTTACCTCAACTTTATAAATGTTAAATTCAATGTCTAACTAATCAATAGCAGACTATCTTAATATATTTTAATGGGTAAAGTAGTATCTAGCAGCCTCATATTTTTTTCCAGCTGCATTAAACACTCTAATCTTATTTATGGTACATCCAACACCCTGGTGTTAGTTTTTAGGTGCTAATTTATTTATAGCACATCTAGCACCATAAACTATAAGATTATGGTGTTGGTTGTAACTGAATAATAATATTAAGAAGTACTTAATGCACAAAGAAAAAAAATATCAGGGTTCTGGTTGCTACTATACTTTAACCTATTCTACTACTCATGGCCAAGCCAAAAAAATTAAGAAATTTTAATAGGAAAGAAGTACGCACCTCAAACCACTTGAATTCCTCTGCCATGGTAATTGTCTGCATATTTAGGTTGAGCCCAAGCTTGGCTGCCAAATGCAATGCAGTGTTTCCATCTTTTTCCACTTGGCAAAATACACTTTTGTCAAAAGTTTTATTTTCACACAAAAACTGATACAGTTTGGTTTGCCTCTTTTCTGCCGCTAACAGAACTATGTTCTTTCCCTCATCATTCTCAACGTTCATAGCAGATGGAAATAATTCCAGGATCTTCTTCACCATTTCTATCACACCGTTCATCACAGCAATCATTAGGGGCGTGTCATCTATTTTATACTCAGGCTCTATCCAATTATTCACAGTCCAAATCGCAAAGTTAGATTATTGTTGTTGCAGCAGTTTGAATTGAGAAACATCAAGCTAACTAAATACTCACTTTTACGAAAAGTCTAAAATTAACTGAATTCATATTTCCTATTTTTCAACGAACTTTATGGATAATAATTCTTTGATGAAATATAGGTAACTCCGATGAAATCAATCAAAATGTAGGTAGGATGTGATTCGTTAAAAAGAATATCAGTTCATTCCTCGGCATAAGAAATAAGGGAAAACTATTTTGCATGCGTCTGTATTTTACTTGCATTTTTAATTTGGTACATATGCATTTTTCACTCTTAATTAAATCATTTAACTTTGCTTTATTAGCGCCGCTTGCTCCTATTCAAGGCCATATGGTGCTAATGAAGCACAGTTACAAAGACTAACACCGTTAACATATCAAAATTGAAGAATTTAATTACAAAATATCAACACATTGTTACTAAATTAAAAATTCAGAAAAAGTATAGTTACTTGTTGAATAGCTTTCCTAGGAAACATTTTCAATTTCTAAATCGACATTGTTGGTACAATAAAGCTTGTGTCCTCTCAGGTGTCATACATGTAAATTAACGCCATTTTTATCTAGAAAAAAGGAGAATATTATTTAGGTCCCAACTAAGGGAAATAATATATTGACAAGTCTCATAGCTTGTTAATAGTAGCTCTTTCACTTGTCAATGATCGCTCTTCACTTGTCAATTGGAACTTTTCTGATATTATTTCTCTTGGTTGGGACCTAAATGATATTCTCCCAAAAAGACCCCATGGGCTTCCTCAAAAATTAATTAATCTTGAAAATTTATACATTACTCATTCTGATATTATATATAAGATACAATCACTGTGCAGAAAGGCCTATTTACACCGGTTAATAGGCACTTTAACATCGGTTCGCAACTGGTGTAAACTTTCTACACTAGTTAGTGAACTGATTTAGAAAAGAAATATTCTACATCAGTTATTGTGAACCAGTGTAGAAATTGTAACCAAAGAAGAAAAAAGAAAATCCTATCAATTCTTACACCACTTTCAGAGTGACAATTGGTCTAGAAAGTCACTTTTTTAGCCCACTCTCTAATGCTCTCTAATGTTTGTTGAAATACCCCAACTTCTCAAATATTTCTTTTCTTTTTCCTATTGATCTTTATTGGGTTTTACATAAAAAAAAAAGTTATATTTTGATTTAAATATTGTAGTTTTGCATTTTTTTTTTATAATTTATCAAAGAAATATACTCTTAAATTGGGCATTTGTAATATTTGTAAATCATAAAAAAATTAAAAAAGACGAACGAAAATAACAGGGAAATTCAATTTCAACAACCCGTCAGCAAAACGCGTAAGCAGTAGAAGCAAAGGAGAAAGACTTGCTTTTAGGTCAATAGACATGGCACAATAATAACCAAAAAAGAAAAAAGACAAAAAAGATATTGGGGGGTGGTGGGTGGTACTGATTAGTGTGAGGAATGTTTGAGAAAAAAAGAAAAAAAGATTAGTGTGGGAATAGTCTCAAGCCCCCAAGCCAAAAGTTTTGCAAGGGAGGAGACATATATATACTTTAATATGTGAATTGATAAAGGAAACTAATTTAAATATGCACTTGAAAATAAAGTGAGGGATGAGAAGAATATTGACAGGTAATGATCTAAGATGTTTTTACAAGAAGACTTACCTAGCTGGTCTATTAATATGACTTAAAAATATCAATGACTAGGAAGAGGTTGTGAGTTCGATCCTTTGAGTATGGGTGTGTGAGTTCCTTGACTTCCTTATGCAGGAAAATGATTATCATATTTCTTATTATCTCATATCAAGATTGCTATAGAAAACCTTCCATCCACAGAATAAAATAATACAAGAACCCTATAAATTGCCTGCACAAAGTATTGGTTTTTATTTTTCTTACGTATCCACAAACGGTAAACTATTGAAGTCGACTCAATTATCTTTGTTGTAAAGAATATTTATTCAAACAATCACTTGCACACATAAATTAGCAACTAGAAAGTACTTATACAGTTTTACTGTGTGTTGGATTTGGGGATATTAGGATTTGAGCCAAATCCGGCCACTATTTGGGTAGATAAAAATTTGACTTTGTAGTTGATCCAAATTCGAGTAAATTTTATTATTATAATTAAAAAAATCTCAAATACTCAGTCTAAAAATTTTAGAGGAGTTTTGATTGTACGAACCTTCTAAACTTTAGTCAAAAGTTTCCTCCAAACTTTAGCCACGGTAGAAAATATTGGAACGGTCATGTATATTTTTATTAATATTGCCATACATTCAAATTAATATATCTTTAACCTATATTTTTTTAAAAAAAGAAAAGACTAATAAATTTAAACTTTTCAAGTTAAATTGAAATGGTGTGATTGCAAAATATAGAATATAGTTCATAGATATGATTTATGAAAATCAGCCCAGACCAAGACAAGAACCTCAAATGGAAAATATATCTACCCCTTATTCTCATTTCCAAAAAGGAAAAACGTGATGAAGTAAAGGAAGAAGTTAATGATTTCCATGTACTATGCAATTCTTTATTAGATTGTGCACCGTTCAAGTGGAATTGTAAAAGTTACATTTTTAAGATTTTTCTCTAAAATTTCATTTTTATTTCAAGGATTTTCCCTTCGAGACTTAGATTGCAAGGAGTTTTTTTACTCTACCATCAAGCATGCTTCATGGGATTTGAACTTATGTTCTTCTTACGGAGTGAGTCCGTTAACCACCTTAACCAACAGCTTCTTAGTATATATTTCATATTAGTTAGAACAATTTTTCTCTATGTTTTTCTAAACAAGCCACCCCTAACTAATAAGAATTGCATTAACAAAGATACGGTAGATTATGTAAATCTTCTTGTGAAATGGATTTTCAATAATAGCATGGTATCATTTGTGCGCTTCTGAGAAGGCTGTGTGTGTGGCTTTAGCTGTTTTCCAACTTTTTTAAGAAAATTACTAGGCAGTGTCACATAAGTAATATGATAATTAATTTTTTTTTTAGTTCTCAATATATACCAGTTTATGACTTATTGTCATCTCCTACAATGAATCATGTCATTGTCATGCTGGCTCGTTTTCTTATGTGAATTGCGCAATAATTTTTCCTTTTAAAAAAGTTTCCAATGGTATTATAAACTTTTGGTCAGTCCTTTTCCTGCAATCCAGTTATCATGTTTTTTTTTTATTATTTTAGTTTTATTAGACATAGGAAGAAGATTATCTATTTTTAAAATTATTATTGATGTTTATTTTAATGTTAATGCTTCTTACTTTTTTGTTTATGGCCGACGTTTCTTCTTTAATGAAAGGTCAGCGGTCTTCTATTAGTTTACTCTCTACAGGCAAATGATGTATTAAATATAGATAAAAGTTAAGTTTAACATTATTTTATTTTGCCAACAAACATGAAAAATTAATTTGGCACCTTTAGTTTTGTCCGATTATGAAATCAGTCTCTAGACTTTAATTTAATAAGAGAAAAAAATGTAAAATCTTACGTTAGGAAACCTCATCCTACGGCAGCCAACTTAGATTTCATGAAGAGTTGTTAGGGACTGCTGGCAAAAAAAAAAAAAAAAAGAGTTGTTAGATTTATGTTCTTCCCTATGACCACAACCAAACAAAATAATATTTTAGGACACGAGATATACCTAAAAAAATACTTCTGGGTGAAAGAATAAAAAATTCTGCTTTTCCATGGTAATTTATAGATTTATGTTCTTCCCTATGAAAATTCATATCTTGGGACACCGTTATCCTAATGAGATGTTCTTGGCCTTATTTCAAAGCTGCAGAATTAATAAATTGTTAAAGGAAGTCAACAAGAAACTCATGAAATATAAAAAAAAAAAAAACAAGAAACTCACGATTAATTAAATTCCAACACATCTAAAGAAAACGAGAGGAAAGAGAGAAATTGAGATAAAATCCATCTAAAGAAATTGTAATTATTTTAGGCAATTGTTTTTTGGACTTTTGATATTACCTTGTGCTTAATCTTGCATTTTAGGTGTTTTAGAAGAAAATTGGAGATTTTGGAGGGACAGAATTAATATTTTGAGTATTGGGAAGAATTGCAGAGAAGGGCCCAGAAATTCTGGAAATTACATATTTGTGGAGCAGAAAAGGATCTAGGAAAAATCACGGAAAAACCCATATTTTCAGGAAATTATGATAAAACCCCAAAATATTTCAAATATTTTCACTTAACTCCCTCCAGAAAACGTTTTGAAAATTTTCATTTTAGGTCTCTCGTCAAAAGGTTACTATTTCTGGAAGCAAAAAAGAAACACACAGACGCAAGCTGAGAGTGGAGGAGACCTGACCGAAGCTGAGAGTTTAGTTGTGTGAGGGCTGAGAGCTTAGTAAACTAGGAGACCGATCTTCATCGGATCAACACCTTCTTGCTCTTTTGTCTAAGGTCGCCGGCGACATCATCTCTTCCGCCATTGTCACCGGTGACGTCCCTTCTTTCCTTCACGGTCCACCATCACCGAGAAGACAGAGCAGAGTGGAGGAGAGCCGCTAGCTGCAGATCCGAAGCTTGAGAGATGCGAGAGGGAGGTCCACCGTCGTCACACCATCTTCTCCTCCTTGCCAGCGGCACCATCAGACACCACCACACTGCACCATAATCGGCTGAAGGAGGGAGATGGGCACCGTCGAGCTTCGAAACAGAGATAACCCGAGAAACTTGAATCCAGTACCACAGATCCGGCAGCCTCCCTCTGTTGTCCACCAAGCCACCGCTGGAGAGCTTGAGAGATAGAGCACCACGGGATGTGAGCACCAAGAAGAGCTGAGAAGCAGAGCGTCGTTCCTCCGTCTCCACCAAGTCTTCTCTCTCCACCGTCCCTCTCTCAAGCCACATCGTTCACCACCTCCCTCCGCCACTCCCTCCATTGTCACGACCTTCTCTAGAGTTCACCATCGTCATCATCTTCTCCCATCGTCAACTCCTTCACTTCAGGCGCCCTCCATCCCTTGTTTCTCACACTACTCTCATTGTTCTCACCCGCCAAGCACCATCAACTCAGTCCCGTTGGCCACTTTTGTGTTATTCCAGCAAGCTTGTAATTTTCTGGTGAAGTTACCTAGTTTCCAGCGAGCTAATTTCCAGATTCCGGCGAGTGCTCAAATTACAAGCTGTGAATATTGTGAAGCTCCAATGAATGGTCAAAAGGATTGGGGATTTGTCTTTGAGGGGAGTTTTTCTTAGTTCCTTTATGAATTTCCTATTGTTATTGTAATTCCTAGCTATGTTTTAAAGCAGTTACAATAGGATTTTGTTATGAGCTATTTGAACTCTATATTGTTAAACTAAAATTGCTTATTTTCTGCTTGGATTGGAATTATTGCCATTGGATGATTTTTAGTTAACTATCTTCTATTAATTCAATAAGATTATGGTTCCTTTGTGTTTACTAGTTTTTGTAATTGATTTGAGTGGCGCATTTGTGCATTCATATTAAAGGAAACAATTGCATTAATTTAATCCATTTCACACATCAAGTGGCTTTTAACAATTTATCTAAGAGATGACTATGAATGCGATCATAGGATTAGTCATTAATTAGATAAATTGGACTCAATGTGTTTACTTAAGGTTTTAGATTAAGGCTTGATGAATTTCAACTTCCATAGCATTTAATGAGTTAGGATAGTCATTGAATCAATTTCTCAAGAGAATTCACTTCATTCATATTTCATTAACCATCCCCTTTTTATAAAAATACCAAAAAGAAATAGCTTAGTATTTAATTAAATTGCATTTTTTTTACCTATTAATTTGAAAAATCTAAGAGCAATTTTCCCTTTGATTTCATTGCATTTACATGGCATTTAGATTACTTAGGAATCAATAAAAGGCTACTCGAGAAGAGAGAACAATCATAAGTTTACCTATATACAATTTTTTGTTAATTTTTTATTGGGATACGAATGAAAAAAGCCCTAATCATTTATTTTCTTTGCATATTATTTTAGAGAAAATTACAAAAAGGGACCCAAAACTTCTGAAAACTGCAGACTTAATGCTGCTAAGGACCAGAGAAGATTACAGAAAAGGGCCAAGAACATATGAAATTGTAAAAAGCACCCCAAAATTCGAAAACAGCGTTTTCTAGCCTCTAAAATCTGATTTTAGGGCTCGTTGATGGGGGAAGAAAAAGGGAGCTGACATTTTGAGCACCCCTTTCACCATAGGACGTCAAATTTGAGGGCTAAGGTAGAGATTTTTGAAGAAAGGGAAGGAGACGGATAATGCTACCGACGTCGATGATTTCCTTCCTCAATACTGTCGGTTTCTCCCGTCGTCTACCCTCAGTCCGTCATCCTCACCACTGTTGGAGTTGCAAGCTCGCTCCCTTCATCAACTCACTCCACCACCGTCTCCGTCCAACCTCCATTCTGTCAACCCTTTCTTCACACCACACAGTGGACTCCGTTGCACCATCACCACCGTTAATTTTCTCAGCCCTCATCAACACCACAAATTCGTCCTTTCCTCCTTCAATTTCCATGGCAGCAGCAGAGTTTCGGTTGGTGACAGTTGCTGAAGCTTCAATGCATGGCTGAGCTTGTTTTTCTTCTTGGGAATGGACAGTAGCTTGAGTTCTAAAGCTTAAGTAGGAGAGTTTATTTTGTTCAATCTATTTTCTCTATTGTATTTGGATTTCCTAGTTTTAGAAATGTTGTTTTGTATTATTGAGACTTAGTTTGCCTATTTGGATAATTTTGTGGATTGAACCTATGTAATTGGATTAGATTTTTGCAGCTTGTTGAACTTATATATGTGTATTTTCCTTATTGATTCAATGATATTATATGTTGTACGTATTATTGTTAGAGGGTATGATTGAATTGGATCAATTGGGTGTCATATTATCGCAATGATCATGCTTTGTCGAGTTACCAATATTGTCATTTCATTGAATCATGTCATTATCATGCTGGCTCGTTTTCTTATGTCAATTGCGCAATGATTTTTCGTTTTAAAAGTGTCCAATGGTATTAAAAACTTTTGGTCAGTCCTTTTCCTGGAATCCAGCTAACATGTTTTTTATTATTTTAGTTTAATTAGACATGGGAAGATGATTATCTATTTTTAAAATTACTATTGATGTTATTTTAATGTTAATGCTTCTTAATGGTCTTCTATTAGTTTACACTTTACAGACAAATGATGTATTAAATATAGATAAAAGTTAAGTTTAACATTATTTTATTTTGCCAACAATCATTAAAAATTAATTTGGCACCTATAGTTTTGTCCGATTATGAATTCAGTCTCTTGACTTTAATTTAATAAGGAAAAAAAAATGTAACATCCTACTGTAGGAAACCTCATCCCACGGGAGCTAACTTAGATTTCATGAAGAGTTGTTAGAGACTGCTAGGGGGGGAAAAGAAAGAAAGAAAAGAAGGGTTGTTAGAGACCAGAAAGGCTTACACTAGTTGAAGCTCAATCTCATTTACTCCAACTTGGTATTCTCCAGAATTTTGGGCTAAGTTTAAGATTCCTAATTAATACGAAAAATATAGTATTGAACTTATTCTTGTCTCATTTCAAAGGTTACTGTGTCCTCTAAGTGGGAAAAATCATCAAATAGACTTTGGGAGCCAACTAATACAAATTTATTCAAAGGTTAAGGTTGATCAGCACCTAAAGTATTTTTCTAGATGAGTTTAGTACCTTAAAGTATTTTGTAGTTCATCTAGTATCCTAAAGCATTTTTCTAGGTATGTTCAACACCCTAAAGTATTTTGTGGTTTATCTGGCATCCTAAAGTATTTTCTCACATATGTCTAATACCCTAAAGTATTTTATATTGAAATTTTAGGATGTTTAGTGCCACTGAAAAAATACTTAGGGGAGCCAGATGTGCCTTTATTTAACAGACTTTTTGAATGTTAACAAAGATGTCAAAATCACTTCAAAAACATACTTTAAGGACAAAATTGCACCAGAAAATACTTCAAAATACTAGATGTACTTGGAAAAATATTTTAAGTTGCTGGATGAACTACAAAATACTTTAGGGTGTTGGCCACACCTAAGAAAATACTTTATGGTGCTATATGTACCTGAAAATAAAATACTTCTGGGTGAAAGAATAAAAAACTATGCTTTTCTATGGTAATTTACAGATTTATTGCCTTCCCTATGAAAATTCATATCTTGGGACACAGTTATCCTGATGAGAAGTTCTTGGGCTTATTTTAAAGTGAAGAATTAATAAATTGTTAAAGGAAATCAACAAGAAACTCATGATTAATTAAATTCCATCACATGTAAAGAAAACGAGAGCAAAGAGAGAAATTCAGATAAAATCCATATATAGAATGTTAATCTTCATAAAAACTTTTTGCAACTCTACCCTAACCCAAGTATTTAAAAAATGCCTCAAATGTTACTTTCTTAGTCTCCTAGAGGTAACTTGGCTTCTATACAATAGACAATGGAAACGCAGATATTTTCTCCTTTAATGAGCCTAATAGCCCGAAACCGTGCAAATGAACATAGATTATTTTAAACAAAAAAAAGTACTGGATTATGAACTATTATGCCAAAAAAAAAAAAAAAAGGTATTCGACTCCACCACTTCAGATACAATCTCAAAACCCCAAAAAAATTAGTTGAAGCTTCTTCAAATCAAGGGGGAGGAAGAGGTTTAAGACCTAGAGAAGAGGAAATAATGAATTTGGAGAAGCCCTCATTGTTGATTAGATATCAGCTTAATTATAGCAATTCTGACAAAATCTATCATTATCACTATCATATTTTAAAGCCGAAAACTGATGAACCAGTCACATAGCCAGTCCTGTCCTGCTAGATGAATGGTTAAATCGGTTCAATATTTTTTTATTAAAAAAAATAATGTAGTTCAATTTTTCGTAAATTTTGTTTAGAATATTATGCTAATAACCTTGGAATCTTCACTTTCTAACTGGTTTTGCCCCAAGTTAATTCTGATTTGACTCCAATTTAACCTACTGACCCTTGACCCAGTACCCCGACCAGTTAGTGTGCGGTTCGGGTTTAATAACCTTTCATTTCATCACCTTGATTGCACCATATTTTGATAAGCCATTTGATTGAACCATATTTTTATATGATATTTCATAATTAAATTGGAATATTTAATGTATTTTCTGGGATATTATTACATTATTAAGCACTAATTTAAGTTAGAGATATTTGTAATAAATTAAGTATAATTAGGGGCAAATTGTCATATCTTGTCAATTATTCATACAAATGATTTCTTAGACTTTTTATGCTACCTTGTGCTTAATCTTACATTATAGGTGTTTTGGAAGAAAATTAGAAATGTTGGAGGTCAGAATTAATGTTTTGAAGAGAGGGGAAAATTACAAAAAAAACCCAAAAGTTCCTGAAAATTACAAATATGTGAAGAAAGAGTTTCAGAGAAGATTACAGAAAAGTAGCCATAATTTTTGAAATCACAGTTATGCCCCACAATCATTTTGAAAATTAGCAATTTATTCCCTACTTCACAAACTTCTATAGTTTGCAAGTAAATCCCTAGTCAAATAGGTTTTGACCAACCTCACATCCTCTTGCATTAGACATTGTAGACCTGAGAGAGAGGGACCATGAGGGAGTTGCGTTGCAACTTCAGACCAGGGAGCTTGAGAGAAGAGGGGAAGAGATTGAGAGCTACTACCACCGTCAAGGACCTCCCTCCTCACCAAACTTCCATTGCCGGCAACCATGTACATAGATTAGAGTAAGGCACGACTTGGATCTGAGTTTCAGAGGAAGGGAGATACCTTCACCATAGCCACCACCGTCGACCTTTTCTCCAGACCACCGCCAGAGTTGTGCTTCTCACCACACCGTCTCTCATTCTCCCTCTCTACCACCATCACACCACCTCCGCCGTCATTCTTCAACTCCATCGTCGGAGAAAGGGAAAGGAGAGGCCACATACTGTTCTACCACCGTCTCTTCTTCCCTCAACCATCATCGACCTTCTTCTGTATTTCCCGCGTGTGTCTGTGTTTCCCTGTGTGATTCTGTGTTTTCCGGCAAGCTCCTATAACAGAGTGACACTGTTCCGACGCGCATTTGCAGCTCCCGGCAACTCTGTTATCCAGATTTTGGCGAGATTCTAGCTGTGATTATTTTAAGCTTCAATGCGTGGCTGAGCTTGCCTTGCTTCTTGGGATGGACAGTAGCTTGAGTTTCAAAGCTTAACAAGGGAGTTTACTTTGTTCCATCTATTTTCTCTATTTTTATTTGGATTTACTAGTTTTAGGGATGTTGATTTGAATTGTCGAGACTTAGTTTACCCGTTTGGATAACTTTGTGGATTGAACTTATGTGATTGAATTAGATTTTTGCATCTTGTTGAATTTATATACGTGTATTTTCCTTATTGATTCAATGATATTGTGCTTTCTACATGTTATTGTTAGAAAATATGATTGAATTGGATCAATTAAGTGTCGTGTTATCGCATTCATATCAAGAGAAAGCAAATTGCATCAATCTAATCCTAATCACACACTAAGTGCACTTCAATAGTGCCTTAAGAGGTAATTGCTAGCTATGTTAGTACGAGTAATCACTAATTAAGAACACTAGACTCAAGCTTTTGCTTGGGGTTTTTCATCAAGACTTAGTGAAAATTTACTCCTATATCTAAGTGAACTATGATAGCCACTACTCCATTTTCAAGAACATTCATTATACATTTCATATCTATTTTTATACTCCATTTCATTTTATAAAGAAAACACCAAAAATAGTAGCTTAGGATTTAATTTTATTTCATCTAATTAGTTGTAGTTAAAAAAAAACAAGATTTTTAAAATCAACCCCTTGTTTTCTTACATTTTAGATATTTAGTTAACTTGGATGGCTCAATAAAGGCTCCTCAAGCAAACGACCCAAGTGTTGCATTGTACTATAATTCTTGATTATAAATATTTTGCATTTAACCCCAAGGCGCAAAGACAAGGTCAAATCAATGGCGCCATTGTCAGGGAGTCATTTTTGACTCCTTCGTTAGCTAAGTGTCAATTTTATTATTGACTGGGGTTATTGAACCTTTTAGTGTGCATTTAGTCTTTGCATGTTTAGGTAGTTTTGCACTCTTTAATAGTTTTAGTTTTTTTTTAGCATCATAGTTTTCATATCCTTTTAATTGTATTTAGATATAGAAAAATTTTCTGGAAAACAAGCAAAGATTTTAGTGTTTTAGAAAGCCATTGCTCTTTTGACTGAGATTGAGTGTGTTAGCTGATCCGTGAAGGTTTTGTAGCATCAATTTGAGTAAGTTTGTGGTTGGTTGATACTCTGGAAACTGCTGAACTTTGTTTTGTGAAATTGTTGGAAGTTATTTGTTGTTTTCAAGACTCAAGAGGTTAAAATGGAATTTATCTAAAATCTGATTGCATTTTTTTGTTGACATTGCCTACATAGTGAATATGCATTGAAATTTGCTGCTTGAGTGATTGGAATTCATGTTGAGACTCTGTGATACCCTTAACTGAAATCTAGGTTCAATATGAATTAGCTTGCTGGGAACTTTTGTGTCTAGTGTTAAAGGTTTGATCATCAAAAGAGACTCCATTCACTCTTATTTGCTGCTATCGTAGTTGAGCTGTCAAATTGTGGAAAGTTCTCATTTTTGCTGGTCTGGTATTCTGAAGTTTCGCCACAAAATCTGATATTCTGAGGCCCTTTGAAGTGGATTTTATTCTGAATTGATTTTGCATTTCAAATTGCCATTTGGAGTGAATACTTGAAATATGATTGAGCATCTCACATTTTATCTTGGTGAAGTGTCAATTGCTCACTTGTTGTCTTGTTCGCTGTCATTACCCTTGGAAGCTTGGAACTAAAATTGTCCCACTGTGAAAAGGACTTGTTGTGCTAACAAAAAAAAAAAATCAATTGATGTCCTGTTCTGCACTTGAGAGTTTATTACTTGTGCCTTTTATTGTGGCCACATAACACTTGTGCGGATAAAGTTACTGTGCGTTACCTCTATTATGAGTGATTGAATTTTCGAGATTTTGATCAAGTTCTTCTGATATGATGATCTAGTTGTGAGGGAGTTTTTACTGTTGTGAGATTTTGATCAACTCTTTGTTTTGTAAACTTGGTACTAATGCATGAGACATAGATTTGGTATTTAGTCTCCAATTTTTGAAACTCTGATTGGTGTCCTTCATTTCAAGTTTTTGGACTGAACTACTTCTGTGCAGCTGAATGGGCCATTAACTTTTGCCATACTAGATTTGAACATTGCCGCCCTTTCGCGCATATTCACTGTTGCATTGGTAAAGTCTACAATTTTGCACTTAATCACCCAGTACATCAATAGAAAATTATGCTCTTTCTATGGTTCCTTACTTTGCAACTTAATCTATCGGGTGCATCTGAACTTTTTGGGGAGATTTACTAGTTGGGTACTTGAGTTTCAAACTTGTTGCATTTTAGCTGAGTTTAATCTTGCCTTGTCATATTCTTCTGCATTTCTGCAACTGTGATAAGGACCATATTGTGTGCTTTGATTTGGCTTTGAGTCCTGAAACTGCTTGAAGTTAATTCATTGGATTCATTGAATTTGGTTAGCTTGCTAAGTGTGAAATTGTTCAAGTTCTATCAAATCTCTGCTGTGATTGTTCTTCTGACTGCTACTAGTCCTTATGACTATTCCCAAAAATTGAATCTGCATCACTTTTGCTGTAATATGTTTAAACCCCTTTCATATCAAGCTATGAAATTGATGTAATACGTTCTTCTAAATCTCTGGATCTGGGCTGAATTTTTGTGGCTAGCCACTTGATTTCATATTGCATACTCTGCTTGGATTTTGCTGGTTTATCACTTTGAATCTGTGCATATCACTCTGATGTTACTTGACTGGAAATTGATAATGTCATTTTGGTCATCAGATCTGATTTCTATTTGCAATCATTGGTGTGCACCTGTTGCTAAGCTAAATTCTTGGTGGAATTGGATCTTGATCATTATTGTTACTAGGCTGAAAGATTATTTTTGGCATGACGAGTGCATGTTTTTCATTGCTATCATGGTTTTTGTGCTCTCATAATTGGCTGAACTGATGTTGTGGTGTGTTGGAATTTCATTACTGTCAAGTTGAGTTATTCTTGCTGAAATTAAAGAGCTAATTCTGTTTTGCATCTCTGCATTACCCTCTGAAACTCTCGGTTATTGTGGAATTGATAACTCAGATTTGTCAATAGCCCTGGAAATCATATCAGTCATTTAGAGTGTTGTTGCTGATTTATAAATCTTGAAACTCTTTGTAAAGTTGTTTAACAAGTGAAATTCAATTTACTAAGCTTGAACCTGCTAAAACTGAGAGCTCAGTACTTTGAATTCTGTCTGTTATTGCTGAGACGTTGAGGCTTCTTTAGCAAGGATAAGTCTGCTGTGAACTTGCTACTGATTTTAAGAAGAATTGCTGCCATTTGCGTGGGTTTGAACATAACCTTTAGATGGAGGAGACATCTTCTCAAAGACTTCAAATATTGGAACAAAAATGGAATCTTATTCATTCCCAAGTGGAAAATGTCAGAAGGATTTTAGATTCTCATATGCACAATGCTACAGTGCAACCTTCTAAGAGTAAAAGTTGAAGAACTAAAGAAAGAACCTAAGGAGAAGCAATAGGTGAGTATTAGCATCAATTTGAGCTATTGGTTGTATTGGTTGAACGAGTATTTTAGAATGTGTAAATCTGCCCTTATTTTGGCCAAACAAGGGTTTGGGTAATTCATGATGTTTTGGTTATGTTATTGGTGGTTTATGATTATTAGGAACCATTTGACATAAGTTTGATGCTGAAATTGGAAGTTGGTAATTGTTGGAATTTATTTTGAATTTTCTGCCAAAACAGGACATTGGGAATGAGTGGGAATTTGTTAATTTTGATGTCACCATTGTGTTCTACACGAAAAATTGTGTGGGAATAGGGTTGGTTATTGATTTTGGAGCCATTGGACACATTGGTTGAAAATTTGAAAAACAGTCAAGTGTAACTCTGTGCAGGACAGCCAGTTTGTAGAGACATTTTGAATAGGCAATTGGTGTCCAAAAATTCTGAAACTTTTCAATCTTAAATTTCACATGCCAAGCTTCAAAATGGACATATAATTTGTGTCATTTCGTTTTGTGTGCTTGGAGTAATGACTGTCCAGAATTTGGGATTAAAACTGGAATCTGTTTTGGAGCAGTGTTGGATTTTGTGTGATTCTGTAATTTTGTTGTGATTTCTGGTAATTATCCATATTTTTCCTATGAAGAGGACTTAAATAGATTTCAATAGGCTTTGGGATCACCTCATTTCGATTTTTCTAGAGTTAGTTATCATTTTTCAAAGATGCTGAAAAATTCTGGCAGATTGGTCACCTATGCGAAAATTGAAGATTTTATGGCATAATGTAATATTGTGGAACTTTAAGGTTAGAAATTGGCCTTTTAGGTTAATTGACCACTTTAGCTCCTTAGTTGACTTGATTAAATGACCATTGTGATAACCAACTCAAGTATCATGAGTTATTAAAGAAATTGGAATAAAGCTTTAATCTACCGTTCTTGGCATTGGTTATAAGATTTGACATTTGCTATACTCGTGAGCCCACTGTGCCGAGGAACGTCAGGAAAGAACAAGGTAGTGACTCTTTCTCTTATACTATGTGTAAAGCATTGTATGTATGTTTGTCATGCATTGTGATACATTGTGACACTTTGTGATGCTTTGACATCGCAGCGAAAGCTAACGCATAGTGTTTATAGCCATCAGTGTTGTCGTATGTAGCGTGAGCCATATATCATTGTGATGCTGCTTAACATGATCATATATGCTATGTGTTTATACATGGTATGAGTGATTTGTTACTACTGGGATTCTCTTGAATCTCATTCTTTCCATTGACTAACATTTCAGATAGGGCAAGTGGCTCCAAAGAGAAACAAACCACCAGGAGCGGCTAGGACTTAGTAGAGATGTATAGTTGAACTGTTGGTTATCACTTTTGGATGAGATTACTGTATATTATTTTTGAGATGTAAATAATATTGTGAATATGGTTGTGTAATCCCCTATTTAGGAAACTTTAAATCCTTTAGTATATAAATGAAACCCAGGGGTTGCCGAGGATTTTTACTGTATACTTTGATATGTATAAATGTGATATAACTGCACAGGTAATTATATTCGATATTTGAATGTGAGACCAGGATAAGGAAACGTTTTGGAAAGATTTTTGAAAACCCTACCGTAAGGAAGGGAGTTTAAATGAGTTTTGTTTATCCATTGGTCTCTAATTCATTTTAATTATGCGTTATCGAATCATAATTACGCTTATTAAGGCAGGGGGTTACAGATTACCTCCCATATGAACCATCCTATGAGCCTTCATTTTCTTCTCCACTATACAAACATGAACCATACCACCAACCTCCATTTCAACGATATCATCAACTCTCTCCCCTCCCATACTATCCTTTATTCCAATCGAGTCACCCACCCTATAGATCATATCATAAGCCTTCTCTTCCACCATATAACCCATATTTTGAGCATCATTCTAATCCTCCACCATACAACCACATGTCGTATCATAAACCTCCTCCTTCATGCCATCCCACTTCCCAATCTTGTCATCCACCTCATGGATCATTTGAGCCACCGTATGGACCTTCTTCCCAACCATGTGTGCCAAACCATGAACTTTCCATTTTTGAAGTCATTAGAGAGCTCCAAAATCAAATGACTCAGGCTATAAATGAGGAGCGATCTCACAAGGACACCTTTGCTCATCAAATGACAATGATTCAAGAGTTTCAAACTCAAATAGATGATCTTACCAAAGAGCGACGGTTACAAATGGACTCTATTATCAGAAAAAGAACACACCAAGAGAAAGAGAATGAGAGACTAGAAAAGGAAATTGAGCGTCTCACGCAACAATAACAAGTGTTGAATAATTCCCAAGAAAATCCTCCTCCCATGTTCTTACATATACAAGAAGCAAAGTGAGTGCAGATAGCAAATGAGAAGTTGGATAACTCAATGGAGTGACTTGCACAAAAGTCTTCTAAGTGCAATACTCCACAAGAGACTCACCCTCCATTTCCTACATGTGCACCAACTACTCAACCCAAGAAAGTCAAGAAGGTCCGCTTTCAACTTCTAGAGGAGTCTTCCTCTCCTATGGAGGAGGAACAAGAAGATCAAGCTTAAGAGTCACATGCCACTTCACAAGTAGAAGATTTTGAACCTCCGGTGCCTATTCCCACACAAGCACAAGAAGTGAAGCAAGTACAAAAGAGCATTGAAGAGTCTTTCCTACTATTTGTAATGAGCCTATCCTTATAGAAGTAGACTCTCCCACTACTTTAACTGATGAAGCAATTCATGATTTGAGTGATGAGGAGGTGGTTGAGGACATAATTGTTGAATCCCCTCAAATGTTTGAAAATGTAATTGCTCAACTCATTGGTTCTAGTAGTAGTAATACGATTGTACTTGTTGGTGAGTGTGTTGCTATTTCTTTGCATGATGTTTTTGTTAGATCTCACATGTTTTGATGATAACAAATAATGGGTGTGAAAAAGACTTGATAAACAAATAAGTTTGAACAAAGTAATGATAGAGCAAATCATCACTTGAAGTAAGCACTGGAGTAATGAAGAAAGGCCAAGAGAAAAAGCTGAGAAACTTCATCATTGGCAAAATTTCTAAAGGGTTACTCGAGTAAGAACTCGAGTAATGAGACAGAAACTTGAAGTAACCAGAGTCAACCCTCAAGTAACCTGCCACAAGGAAATATGTTGCTCTCGGCCCACCAACGTTACTCGAGTAAGTACTCGACTAATCAGGGAAATTAGTTCCAGTTGCTCTCGGCCTGCCAACGTTACTCGAGTCTGTACTCGAGACCCCTGCTTCAAGAAATATGTTGCTCTCGGCATTCCAATCCTGCCAATGTTACTCGAGGAGCAACTAGAGTAAATCATTATGGTAAACAAAACTTGAAGGTTACACTCGATTAATCTAAAATATTCTAATCACTCTTCACTCGAGGCAATACTCAAGTATGCAGGTATTCTATGTTAAAGACTTGAACGAGATTACTCGAGTTAGTAATCGAGTAGTCTGTAGAATTATATACAAAGCACTTGAAGTACCTACCCGAGTAAGTTATGCAGAAAATAGATGGTTACTCGAGGCGATACTCGAGTAAATATGTAAGCAAACTTGAAGTGCTCTCGACCTGAAATCCTGCCAACATTACTGAAGTAAAGCATCTAATAACCTGTGAAGAAAATTGTAGTATACTCGAGTAAGTACTCAAGTAAATAGGTATTTCCAAGGTTTGTAAACTTGTTTACTCCATGCACTACCCGAGTAATGTGATGTTCATTTATTGACTTGCTGTCTATCAATATTTTCACAAAGATACTCAAGTAGCTACTCGAGTAATCAAACCCAGAAATTCAGAAATCATTCCAACGTTCATTGATTTGTTTCCTATGTGATTAACCCTTCATTGTATTAGTGTTCTTAGCATGTTCGCAGATAAAAGAGATCTTACCAAATAAGGAAAGTCAAATGCAACGTTTAAACGCTACCTACCGCAAACGGATATTTTTCAAAATATGGAAAAGTCAACAGTGGCTGCGCACACTCTAACGGGTGAGAAGAAAATGTTCCAACGGTCATTATCAACACATCTATATATATAGGAACATCCAAACAGAGATTACAACAACAACACACACGAACGCATTATCAAGATCAATACTCTGTTTTTACACATACTTGTAATTCTGTACTTCAGTGATTCTTATTCACTCCGTAAGAGAGATATTTCATTCAAACTCAATATTTGTTATTGAGGTAACTTAAGGTTGTGGAACCTTGAGTTGGGATTGGATTACAACTTGTAAGGGGGAGCGAGTGTCCAAGCGAAGGAACTTGCTTGTACCGAGGTGCCAAGAACCCACTGAATCTTGGAAATTATAGTGAAACTCTCAGAGAAGCTCTGAGGACTGGACGTAGGTCAAAGTGGTTGTGGCCGAACCAATATAACTCCGGGTGTAAACTTCGGTGATATTTTTCCTTACTCTTTACTGCTTTATATTCACCGTCAAGATTTATATTTGCAACGAAATTTTTAGTATCACCCAATTCACCCCCCTCTTAGGTGAAACGCTTGCTCTAACATTTGGTATCAGAGAGTAGGTCTTCTTGTTAAGGTATAACAACCTAAGAAGGAATTCTTCTCGACGGAGCATCCATCACTAGACCTCCAGGTTTAAATGGCGAACACTTTTCATTCTAGAAAGCAAAGTTCAAAGTATTCGTGATGGCTATTGAATATGGGCTATGGGATGCGATTGAGAGTAGAAACTATCAAGCTACAAAGATTGTAGATTCTCAGAAAATTCCCAAGACGCCAGCGAAATATGATGAGAATGACAAGAAACTTATCACTCTCAACAGCAAGGCAATTCTGATGGTACAAAGTGCTTTGAGTCAAAGTGAATACTTCAGAATTTGCACACTCCCAACAGCAACGGAAATGTGGGAAGCTTGGAAATAGCTCATGAAGGAACTTCAGGAATAAAGGAGAATCGGATCAACACCTTGGTCACTGAATTCGATCAACACCTTGACGATGATGAAATGGGCCTAATCATAAAATGATTCAGAAAGTTTTACAGGAAATGTCAAGGATTCAAACACTTTCAGAAAGGAGGAACTAGCAGCAAAATTCATATCATCTGCTACGAATGTGAAAAACCAGGACATATCAAATCAGAATGTCCAGAGCTAAACCAAAAGAGCAAAGAAAAGAGAAAAGGCAAATTCTTCAACAAAAAGAAGGCCTTCGTATCTGCTATATGGGGTGATAGTTCCTCTGACGAAGAAAGTGATGAAGAAGAAGTAGCCAATATATGTCTTGTTGCTCAAGAAGAAACAGAAGAAGAGGTAAATGATTCTGATCCTACCTATGATGAATTACTTTCTGAATATAATGCTTTACATTCTGAATTCATCAAAGTAGTTAAAGAACTAGTTGTTTTAAAAAAGAAAAACAAAATTCTTGAAGTAGAGATTAAAGAGAATTTTGAAAAGGATTGTGAAAATTGCACTTCTTTAAAAAGGAAAAACACTGATCTTACTAAATCTCTTGAAAAATTCACTAAAGGAAGTAAAATGCTAAGCTCAACGATTTGTAAATGATCGATCTGGAATTGGATATGATCCAAAATCAGACAAAAGGAAAGGAAGAAAGAAAGCAGGAGGTAAGTCATATTTGAATTATTTCCAGCATTATGTGCATACATCAAATCCTTTTGCATTTTGTAATTACTGTAATAGAAAAGGTCCTTATACCTCTTCATGCATTCATAAGAAGAAAGGAACGATAGGAACCTACAAATGGGTACCTAAAGGGTCATATGTGTCGAAAATTTCTTGTACTAACCCAAAAGGACCCAAAAAGAAGTAGGTACCTAAGACTTAATCGTATTTAATTGCATATATGTCTCAAAGCATCCAAAAACAACAAGTGGTACATAGACAGTGGATGCTCTAGACATATGTTCGGTGATTTCGAAAGTTTTACCAAATTACAACCTAAAGAAGGTGGAAAAGTAATATTTGGAGGAAATCAAACTGGAAGGATAGCAGGAATTGATGAAATAAAAAATGACAAATGCATACAAGTCAAAGACGTATACTATGTCGAAGGATTGTGCCATAACTTGCTGAGTGTAAGCCAAAGTGCAGACAAAAACAGCTGGGTAATATTTGACTCAGCGGAATGTCTAATTGTCAACAAGAAAGACTTACTACTTGATAAAAAGAATATCAAGGCTAAACTCAGAGCAAAAAGGGAACGTAACTGCTATACTCTAGATATTAGTAGAAATGAATCTGAAAACTGTTTTCTGAGTAATGCCGATGAAAGTTGGCTATGGCATAAGAGATTGGCACATGTCAACATGCATCAACTAGGCAAACTACTCAAAAAGGATTTAGTTCTTGGATTACCCAAAGTAAATTTCAAAAATGATTTGATTTGTGACGCATGTCAAAAGGGTAAACAAACTAAATCATCTTTCAAATTGAAAAATGAGATTTCAACAAATAGACCACTACAATTATTGCATATGGATTTAGATGGCCCAGCAAGAGTAAAGAGTCTTGGTGGCAACTTATATTTATTGGTCATTGTTGATGACTTCTCCAGATTTACATGGGTTATTTTTCTATCATCAAATGATGAAACCTTTGAAGAATTTATTATTTTTGCCAAGAAAGTGCAAAATAAGAAAGGTATGTCCATTGCAGGTATTAGGACAGATCATGGTGGAGAATTTGAAAATCAAGCCTTTGAAGAATATTGTGATACTAATGGCATTGATTACAATTTCTTTGCTCCAAGGACACCTCAACAAAATAGAGTCGTGGATTGTAAGAATAGAGTGCTCACTAAAATGGCTAGAGCAATGTTAAATGAAAAGAATGTGTCTCAAGTTTTCTGGGCTGATACTATGAGCACAGCATGCTATATTTCAAATAGAGCCTATATTAGAACAAAACTCGGAAAGACGCCATACGAGCTGTACAGAAGGAAGCCAAACATTGCTCATCTACACATCTTCGGTTGTAAGTGTGTCATTCATAATAATGGTAAAGATAACTTAGGAAAATTTGATTCTAAAACTGATGAAGGAATTTTCCTAGGATATTTTAACCGAAGTAAAGCATATAGAGTTTTCAATAAAAGAACATGTGTTGTTGAAGAATCAATTCATATTGTATTTGATGAATTTGAATCCTCCGACAAAACCATTGATGAAGAGCAGGAAGTTGTTTTAAATCAAGAAAATGATCAATCTATCTCTAAATCTCTTATTCCAGAAGTTGATGAAACCAAGGAAGAAGAGCAGTCACTAGGACAACCTAGAGCCTGGAAATACAATAAAAGTCATCCCTTAGATCAAGTCATAGGGGATGTGAATGAAGGGATCAAAACTAGAAATGGAATCTTTAATGAAGTTAGTTTTTCTGCATTCATTTTTGAGATTGAACCTTCTAACATTGATGAAGCCCTATCAGACAATGATTGGGTTATAGCAATGCAAGAAGAACTAAATCAATTTGAAAGAAATCAAGTTTGGGATTTGGTACCTCGACCCAAGGATCATCCGATCATTGGCACTAAATTGGTATTCAAGAACAAACTCGATGAATCCGCAATTATTGTCAGAAACAAGGCAAGATTGGTGGCCAAAGGCTATAATCAGGAAGAAGGAATTGATTATGAGGAAACGTATGCTCCAGTGGCTAGATTGGAAGCTATACGAGTACTCTTAGCCTTTGCATGCATCAAAGGATTCAAACTCTATCAAATGGATGTGAAGAGTGCATTCGTAAATGGCTATATCATGAAGAAGTGTATGTAGATCAACCTCCTGGTTTTGAAGATATAACCAAACCTAACCATGTTTTTAAACTTAGAAAAGCTTTGTATGGTTTAAAACAAGCTCCTAGAGCATGGTACGAAAGGCTCAGTAAATTTCTCATTGATCAAGGTTTTGTACGAGGAAAAGTTTATACAATACTTTTTACAAAACGAAAACATGATGATATTTTAATTGTTCAAATATATGTTGATGACATTGTTTTCGGTGCTACTAATGAATCTCTATGTAAGGAATTTTCTGAGATAATGCAGGGAGAGTTTGAGATGTCAATGATGGGAGAATTGAATTTCTTTCTCAGTTTGCAAATCAAACAAAGAAAGAATGGAATCTTCATATCTCAAACAAAGTACTTGAAAGAGCTATTGAAGAAGTATGGAATGGATGAAGCAAATGGAACGGACACACCTATGAGCTCAACTACATTGCTTGATGCTGATGTCAAAGGGAAAGACTACAACATCACAAAATACAGAGGAATGATTGGATCATTACTCTATCTCACGGCAAGCAGACTGGACATCCAATTCAGTGTTGGCATATGTGCAAGATATCAATCAGCACCAATGGAATCACATGCCGAAACTGTCAAACGAATCTTTAGATACCTTGCTGACACACCAGAATTGGGTCTGTGGTATCCCAAAGAAAGAAGTGAATATCTTGTTACATATTCAGATTTTGATCATGGAGGATACAAGACAGATAGAAAGAGCACCAGTGGACAAGGTCAATTTCTTGGAGGATCTCTTGTATCATGGTTTAGCAAGAAACAAAATGCAGTGTCTCTTTCGTCAACGGAAGCCAAATATGTTGCAGTCTCAAGTTGTTGTGCACAAGTGATATGGCTAAAACAACAACTACAAGATCTTGGTATTTATCTCAAAGAAATACCAATCTATTGTGACAATACTAGTACGATAAGCTTGGCAAAGAATCCAGTTCAACATTCTAGAACCAAGCATATCGATATTAGACATCACTTCATCAGAGATCATGTATAAAAGAAAGATGTGAAAGTGATATTCATTCCTACTCATCTTCAACTAGCTGATATCTTCACAAAGCCTCTTGCAAAAGATCAATTTCTATACATTAGAAGAGAATTGGGAATAGTAAATCCCAATGAATTGTAAGTTATTTTGGTTTTTCATAATGTTAGATAATGTTATTTGATAATGTTTTGATGATTACTAACTTAAGCATCGGAGTATGTAGAAACTTGTTTTGTAGGAAAATTGAAACTTTTTTTTAAGAAATAAAAATAGAGGTTATCAGAGGACACCATCACTGGAGTGCCAACTTTGAGTAATGTCTGACAGTGCAACATTACCCGAGGGACAACTTGAAGTAAAAGGGCACATTACTCGAGTGGGCACTCGAGTAATGGACTTCAAAGCTGGCAGTGAAGTCTTAAGTCATATGGAATTTAAATCAAACGGCTCATTTGGTAGGAAATGAAAAGTCAAGAGGAGAAAAGACAGGTTACTCGAGGGAAGCCTCGAGTAAACTTGAAGTTTACTCGAGTAAGGCCTCGAGTGACTGCAGGTCCAGATCACAAATTCGATGAGAATCAATTCAAATCTATTCTAAAATGGTTATTAAATGATCGAGGGAACATACATGGATAATTACAATATTATTCATCCCAGGTACACAATTTAACTGAATTATTTTAGAATTTTCTATATGATCACTCGAGTAGGGACTCGAGTAAACTTGATATTTACCCGAGTAGGGCCTCGACTAATGTCGGGTTCTAAGTCTTTATCTGTCACAAACTCGGTCATTTCCACAAAATCTCCTCAAATGAATCACCCAGTCCTCTCACAAAAAGTTTTCACAATCTCTTCCTTGCTTGATTTCCGTTAAAACCCATCAAATCTTAGCTTTTGCTCAGATTCTCTTTGCCCTAACTCGCGACTTCTCACTCTGTTTTTCTAAGATTTCAATTTTCTCTAAGTCAAGATGGTTAGAACCAAGAATCTTACTCCTACAGACTCTTCTGGATCTCCACAACTCTCTGACCCTCTTTCTTCTCCTCCTAGAAAGAGACGAAAGCTCACTCCTAGATCAAAGGCCAAAGTTCAACCGAAACCTCAACCTAAACTAAAGGAGAGAGGTGTTGTGATCAAAGAGCCAGTGGTCACAAGGGCTCAATCAAAGAAGAGCACCTCAACTGGGAGAGGCAAAAGCACTAAGTCTCCTTCTCCTTTACCTTCTGATTCTTCCACTCCCGCTTTTACTCCGAAACCCTCCAAAAAGCCAAAGTATGATGTGAATGTTGCCAAAGCTATGGCTGGGATCCTTGAACAATTAGAGAAGGGCCAATCCTCCAAAAAGCCAGAATTTCCAGAAGAAGAAATCACTAAACCTCCAAAAGGGTTCAGTGTCAAAAAATTGGAGGAATCTCAGAAGTACTTGACACAGTTCTCAAGAAGGAAAGTCTGCAAAGCTCACAATGTGGATCTCAAGATTCTTCAAGAGGTATTAAAGTATGACCTAAGTCCCTTCCTTGAACCTTTTATGCCTTGGTTGTCAATTAAACTTCCTTTTTGCACTAAAATAGTCATACATTTCTACTACAACCTAGAAATCCTAGATGAATCTAATAGGACATCTGCTGAGGAAGAAATGACCACAACAGTTAGAGGCCAGAAAATCCTTATCTCACCCTTTAGGATCAATATTTGGTTAGGAATAGAAAATCCCCTTGATGATATCTATTCCAAGCTTGAACCTAACTAGATTTTCACTATCCTTAGACCTGGTGAGCTAGTGGGTCCTCTTAACTTTAAACTGAGTAACATGTGTGACCATCATAGGTTTCTTTGGTATATTTACTCTAGATCCCTTGTGAACAAAGCCAATAACTACACCCATTTCTCTGATCGGGACTATAGGTGGTTTGCTTCTCTACTCCTGAAGGAACAAAAGGACTTGGGAGAATACATCTTCTCTGAGATGCAGAGGTACAAAATAGAAGGGAAATCAACTACTCCTATGCCATATCCTCATATCATTTCTCTTATTCTGAAGAAAAACAAGATATGGTATTTGGAGAATAAGGAGCCCATTGAGAGGATCACTCCAATTAGAAGAAACCAGATTGGGAAACTTAATGTTGAGATTCCCCTCAAGAGCCCTATGGAGTCTGGCCCCAGGAAGAAGAAGAAGACTGAGACTGAGACAAGCGGAATGGATGATACTCAGTCTTCTGCTCCAGCTGCCACTACCTCATCACCCTCTTTCCTCAATGCCACACTTTAACACTTCATGGAGAATATGCTAAAGGGATTTCATATCGATATTGCAAATACCAATGCCGAGTTGATCACTCACATGAATAACAAGATGGCTGAATTGGTTGAGAGGATGACAAGAGGCACGAGGAGATATTAGCAGAGCAGCGTGCCCAGGGTGAGACTCTAAGGTTGATTTTGGCAAGATTGGATTCTATGGGTCCTGGACCTTCAGCTGGTCCATTATTTGTTCCTGAGGCATTCTCACCTCCAGAGAACATCCCCTCAGAGCATCATCATCATATTGAGGTTGAGCCAAATGTCCCTGAGATCTCCTTTCCTAAACCTTCAGAGTTTAGCCCACTTGAACCTAGACCCTCTGCACTCAAAATCCCCATTATTCTTCTTAGAGATATCCTATGCTCAGTGGATGATCCTGAAACTAATGAGACTATCCATATCACCATTAAGGATTCACCACCCAGAGCTCAGCCTGAACCCACACCTACTCTTATTCCTTCCCCTACTCATACAGAGGAAATCTCTCCCTCATCCTCTGGTCATCATTCTGCAAATGCCACAGAAGAGGTTGAGACCACCACTGTTGTTGTCTATCAGCCCCCTCCAGTTCCTCCAAGAAATGACATTCATATCCCTCCACTTAATCTTCCTGAACAAGAATCTTCCAGCACCTCTTCTGATTCTTCTAGTTTAGATGGCTTCTTGGTCCTTCCTGTCAAGCCTATATCTGCAGTCAAGCCTTCCAGTCCTCCACTTGATTGATGAAGACAAAAAGGGGGAGAAGAGCTTGAGTGTTTTTGCTTGAGTGATTTTGTGGTTGACTGAGCTTCTTTCATTTTGGATAAATGGATGTACATGGGATTTAGGAAGCTTTTCATATTCAGTAATGCAATTCTAGTTCAATTTCAATTAAAGTGCATTTAAGTTTTTAAGTTATATTACATTGTGGGACTAATGAGTTTATTATGTATGCAGGGTGAATATGTTATATTTTCAAAACTTTCCAAAACACTTTGAATTGACACTTAAAAAGTTATTTCAAAAAGGATTTCAAAGTTACAATTGATTTCAATAAGTGGTTATTTGAAAACTCAATTTCAAAAACTTTGTTCAAAATCACCAAGTTTTGTCATCATCAAAAAGGGGGAGAATGTTAGATCTCACATGTTTTGATGATAACAAAGAATGGGTGTGAAAAAGACTTGATAAACAAATAAGTTTGAACAAAGTAATGATAGAGCAAATCATCACTTGAAGTAAGCACTAGAGTAATGAAGAAAGGCAAGAGAAAAAGCTGAGAAACTTCATCATTGGCAAAATTTCTAAAGGGTTACTCAAGTAAGAACTCGAGTAATGAGACAGAAACTTGAAGTAACCAGAGTCAACCCTCAAGTAACCTTCGACATGAAAATATGTTGCTCTCGGCCTGCCAACGTTACTCAAGTAAGTACTCAACTAATCAGGGAAATTACTTCTAGTTGCTCTCGGCCTGCCAACGTTACTCGAGTCTGTACTCGAGACCCCTGCTTCAAGAAATATGTTGCTCTCGGCATTCCAATCCTGCCAATATTACTTGAGGAGCAACTAGAGTAAATCATTATGGTAAACAAAACTTGAGGGTTACACTCGATTAATCTGAAATATTCTAATCACTCTTCACTCGAGGCAATACTCAAGTATGCAGGTATTCTATGTCAAAGACTTGAACGAGATTACTCAAGTTAGTAATCGAGTAGTCTGTAGAATTATATACAAAGCACTTGAAGTACCTACCAGAGTAAGTTATGCAGAAAATAGATGGTTACTCGAGGCGGTACTCGAGCAAATAGGTAAGCAAACTTGAAGTGCTCTCGGCCTGAAATCCTGCCAACATTACTGGAGTGAAGCATCGAGTAACCTGTGAAGAAAATTGTAGTATACTCGAGTAAGTACTCAAGTAAACAGGTATTTCTAAGGTTTGTAAACTTGTTTACTCCATGCACTACCCGAGTAATGTGATGTTCATTTATTGACTTGCTGTCTATCAATATTTTCACAAAGATACTCGAGTAGCTACTCGAGTAATCAAACCTAGAAATTCAGAAATCATTCCAACGTTCATTGATTTGTTTCCTATGTGATTAACCCTTCATTGTATTAGTGTTCTTAGCATGTTCCCAGATAAAAGAGATCTTACCAAATAAGGAGAGTCAAATGCAACATTCAAACGCTACCTACCGCCACCTACCGCAAACGGATATTTTTCAAAATATGGAAAAGTCAACAGTGGCTGCGCACACTCTAACGGGCGAGAAGAAAATGTTCCAACGGTCATTATCAACACATCTATATATATGGGAACATCCAAACAGAGATTACAACAACAACACACACGAACGCATTATCAAGTTCAATACTCTGTTTTTACACATACTTGTAATTCTGTACTTCAGTGATTCTTATTCACTCCGTAAGAGAGATATTTCATTCAAACTCAATATTTGTTATTGAGGTAACTTAAGGTTGTGGAACCTTGAGTTAGGATTGGATTACAACTTGTAAGGGGGAGCGAGTGTCCAGGCGAAGGAACTTGCTTGTACCGAGGTGCCAAGAACCCACTGAATCTTGGAAATTATAGTGAAACTCTCAGAGAAGCTCTGAGGACTGGACGTAGGTCAAAGTGGTTGTAGCCGAACCAGTATAACTCCCGGTGTACACTTCGGTGATATTTCTCCTTACTCTTTACTACTTTATATTCATTGTCATGGTTTATATATTTGCAACGAAATTTTTAGTATCACCCAATTCACCCCCACTTCTTGGGTGAAAAACTTGCTCTAACAGCTTTAACTATTAAAAATACTTCTCTTCATAGTACTAGGGTTGATTGTGATAAATTGACTGAAATATTTTCATGTTCTTATGCAGGAGATCAAATATGTGTAGACTGTTATCATGAAAAATGTCACTTGCTTGTTGAGTTTCGAAATAAAGCATTTAATGAAGTGATTGATTCTACCATTCATCTTGATGTACCTCTTTATACTATTGATGATTTTAAGCATGACAATTGTGAAATTGTTAAATCTTGCATGGAGGCATTGATCATAGCCTGAATGCCATATGCACAAAATTCTCATTGGATTACTTCCTTGAACTCTTGTTGGTGACAAATATTCTGAAATTTTGATTGCTAAAATCCTGCATGTTGAATCTTTCTAACAAGTGTTCTCTTGTGATTTGTCGCTCGATTTAACAAGAAAAATAATTGTTTTGAATCTTTAAAAGTCTCTAGTGGTAATGATTTGAAAAATTATTTTCCTTCTTCCACTCTTTTTCCTTCCACCTTTTGTGACTGCAATGATGATGTGGTGTACCCCAATACTAAGTTGCATTCTGCACCTTGCACTTTGCAACAACAAGAGGATTTTCAAAAATTAACTGATTTCCTAACTCCTACTGATGGGAGTACCATTGATTTTCTTGGTTAAGACCTATTTGGAGAGTTTTGCTCCCACAATGTGTGCCTATTCCTCTAAATCTCTCCATTTATATACCTCTAGATTGGATACTGTTGTTTGCTTGTTTTCTTTGCAGGCCCACAATTGGAAGAATTCTCTATGGTATCAACCTCCACCTTACATTCTTGGATCTTTTTCGATTGATCTCGAGCACCTCCACCAAGGAAATTCAATACGGGAGAAGATGTTTTCAATGCCAAATGAATGATTCTCATCAGCGATGAGAACTTCTCCTTCAAGCGACTCAAGATCCTCTAACATAGGTTGTCTATTTCCTTACTTATTTTCTTCCTAAATTCTATGATTCTTTAAGCTTAATTGTTGCATGAGGAAGATAAGTGTGGGGGAGGGACACAATGCAGTACAAAAAGTAGTACTGTAGCTTAATAATTAGAATAAGAACCCCCTTTATATACTTTACATTTTTTGTCAGTACCCTTCTTAATTACTATTGTGCCTTTCACCTTTTTTTCCTTTATTATTATGATTTGTTTCTCCTTCTCTATATTTCTGTGATGTTGACGTGTTGCACTCCAATTGCAATTGGACTTCACAACTTCCCACTTCACTAAGGAACAAGTTAGAATAATAGAGTTGCTTTACTTATTAAGGACAATATGTTGATTAAGTGTGGGGGAGGGAAATACATTTTTTAATCCCATTGGTTATTTTAAAATTTAAAAAAATGCCTTAAAATAGAAAATTTTTCAAAAAATTTTCAAGAATGACTTTCTTTGATGCATGTCCTAAGTGGTAAAGGATCACATTTGCCACTTTAGAAAAATGATTTGTGAGAAATTCTTTGAGCTTTCATGAGATTTAGTGTTTTGACAACTTTTTTAAAACCATGTTTGTTTTACAAGTAAATGGGAAAAGAAATGAATCCACAATTAGATTTTTGAATACTTCTTGTTTTTAAAACCATGTTTGTTTTTTCAAGTTTCCATATGACTAGTGCTTTTGAGAGTTGAGCATTTTTATAATTGATTGCAATGTTTTGAATAATTGTGTTTTTAAAGTTAACATTAGGAATAATTAAGAAGATGTTTGTGGTTAGCTTGCTATGCAATTGATGGTGTTGGAGTGAGTATTAGAAAAAAAAAAACCTTGTTGGAAGGTTATTTGGGCCTTGAATTCTGTCTATGTATGTATGTTCACTTAGTTTTTCACCTTCTAAAACTTGTTTCCTCTCTTTTTCAAAAAGACATTAGCATTAGTGTGATGGAAATGAAAGAGACATTCAATTTTAAACCCTTTTAACTCAAACACAAACCCTTATTGACTTACCCTTTGTTACCCATTTTGAGCCTTTCCTATGTTGTATGCATGTCATTTATTAAGTGTTCATGGTATTCTAAAATCAAAGTGATTTGCCAAAAAAAAAAAAGTTGAATAATGTATATATTGAAATGCCATGTATATAGAAAAGAGAAAGTAATCCAAAAGGAAAAAAATGTATATAGTTTGAAAAAAAAAAGGGAAAAGTAAAAAAGAATTGAAAAAGAGAGAGAAAGTATTGCAAAAGAAAAAAAAAACAAATAGAAAAGTGATTTGAATAAAGAAAGAAAAGCAAAGGAAATATAAAGAAGGCATTTATTCATGAATTTGGAAAAGAATTGGCAAAAGTATGCAAAGTTATTTAGATGCTATGAACTCATTCATTAACTTTGACTTGCATATCAACAATTCCTTTTTCTAATTAATTCATTCAATCTAGCTTTCATTCAACATTACAAGTCTTTTAAGTCCTTTTGATTTATTGCATTAATTGCTATTAGTAGTAGAGATGTTAGAGTTGTTACAAGCCTATGGTAAGGTGTTAATTAAGTGAGATAGAGTGAAATTATCCAAATGAGGTGAGATGAGTGAAACACTAATACCTTGAGAGTCTCTTGTGCTTCATTCTAATATTTTGGATTGTGTAGTTAGTTAATTTCTTTGCATTGTTTGACTATGACTAGTGTTGACATGAAGAATTTGGTTAATTGATCCATTGCTTTCTAATTATGAAATTACTCATATTTCAAATACATTAATGTTTTGAATTTGAAAAATTGTACTTAATTGCCTTTGTTCAAGAGTACATATTTTTATATGATATTATAATTAAATTTTGATTTTAAATATATTTTCTGGGACATTATTGCATTATTAAACACTAATTTAAGTTAAGGACATTTGTAATAAATTAAGTATACTTAGAGGCAAATTGTCATATTTTGTTAATTATTCATACAAATGATTTGTTGGACTTTTTATGCTACCTTATGTTTAATCTTGCATTATAGGTGTTTTGGAAGAAAATTGGAAATGTTGGAGGTCAGAATTAATATTTTGAAGATTGGGGAAAATTACAGAAAATACCCAAAAGTGTGAAGAGTTCCAGAGAAAATTACAGAAAAGTAGCCATAATTTTTGAAATCATAGTTCGGCCCCACCAACATTTTGAAATTAGAACTTTGATCCCTCCTTCACAAACTTTTATAGTTTGCCAATAAGTCCCTAGTCAAATAGGTACGACCAACCTCACCTCCTCCTTCATCAGACATTGCAGACCCGAGAGAGAGGGAGCACGAGGGAGTTGCGCCATAGCTTTAGACTAGGGAGCTTGAGAGAAGAGGGGAAGAGACGAAGAGCTACTACCACCGTCAAGGACCTCCCTCCTCACCATACCTCCATTGTCGGCGACCACGTACACAGATGAGAGTAAGCCACGACTTGGATCTGAGTTTCAGAGGAAGGGAGATACCTTCACCATAGCCACCACCGTCGACCTTCTCTCCAGACCATCGCCGGAGTTGTCCTCACCACACCGTCTCTCATTCTCCCTCTCTACCATCATCATTCTTCAACGCCACCATCGGAGAAAGGGAAAGGAGAGGCCACATACCGTTCTACCACCGTCTCTTCTTCCCTCAACCACCATCAACCTTATTATGTACTTTTGGTGTGTGTCTGTGTTTCCCTGTGTGATTGTGTGTTTTCCAGCGAGCTCCTATAACAGAGTGACATTGTTCCGGTAAGTATTTGCAGCTTCCAGCAACTCTATTCTCCAAATTTTGGCAAGATTCTAGCTGTGATTATTTTATGATTCAATGTGTGGCTGAGCTTGCCTTGCTTCTTGGGATGGATAGTAGCTTGAGTTTCAGAGCTTAATAGGGGAGTTTACTTTGTTCAATCTATTTTCTCTATTTTTATTTGGATTTCCTAGTTTTAGGAATGTTGATTTGAATTGTTGAGACTTAGTTTACCCATTTAGATACCTTTGTGGATTGAACCTATGTGATTGGATTAGATTTTTGTAGCTTGTTGAATTTATATATATGTATTTTCTTTATTGATTCAATGATATTGTGCTTTCTACATGTTATTGTTACAAAATATGATTGAATTGGATCAATTGAGTATCGTGTTATCGCACTCTTATCAAGAGAAAGCAAGTTGCATTAATCTAATCCTAATCACACACTAAGTGCACTTCAATAGTGCCCTAAGAGATGATTGCTAGCTTTGTTAGTAGGAGTAATCACTAATTAAGAACGCTAGACTCAAGCTTTTGCTTGGAGTTTTTCATCAAGACTTGGTGAAAATTTACTCCTACATCTAAGTGAACTATCATAGCCACAACTCCATTTTCAAGAGCATTCATTATATATTTCATATCCATTTTTATACTCCATTTCATTTTATAAAGAAAGCACCAAAAATAGTAGCTTAGGATTTAATTTTATTTCATCTAATTAGTTGTAGTTAAAAAAAAAATGAGTTTTAAAACCAACCCCTTGTTTTCTTACAATTTAGATACTTAGTTATTTTGGGTAGCTCAATTAAGGCTCCTCAAGCAAACAACCTGAGTGTTGCATTATTTTGCAATTCTTGGTTATAAATATTTTGTATTTGACCCCAAGGCACAAAGGCATGGTCAAATCACCATTTTCATGGTGTATTTGGGGATTTTATCACTATTTTTTGGACTTAAATTGCAGTAATTATGATTAATTGGGATTAAAGTTGTTTACATATAAGGTTGAAAAGGGGCAAAAATGTCATATATTTTATTATTTACCTTAGTTGATTGATTTTTGAAATATAAGATATTACATTTTGGGTTTTTTTTCTTTGTAGATTATTTTAGAGAATATTACAGAAAACGACCTAAAACTTCTGAAAACTACAAAATTACTGTTGTTGAGGATCAGAGAAATTACAGAAAAAGGCCCAGAACATCTGAAATTGAAAAAGCCCCCAAAATTCAAAAACAGCGTTTTCTGCCCTCCAAAATATGATTTTACGGCTCGTTGTTGGGGAAGAAAAAAAAGGAGCCGACACTTTGAGCACCCCCTTCACCATGGGACATCGAATTTGAGGGCTAAGGTGGAGATTTTTGAAGAGAGGGAAGGAGACGGATAATACTACCACCATCGATGATTTCCTTCCTCAGTACCATCAGCTTTTTCTCGCTGCCATCCTCAATCCATCATCCTCACCACTGTCGAAGCTGCAACCTCTCTCCCTCCGTCAACTCACATCACCACCGTCGCCATTCCATCGACCCTCTCTTCACACCACAAAGTGGATTCCATTGCACCATCTCACACCATCACCACCGTTAACTTTCTTTGCCCTCACCAACACCACATATAAGTCCTTTCCTCCTTCAATTTCCATGGCAGCAGCAGAGTTTTAGTTGGTGATAGTTGCTGAAGCTTTAATGCTTGGCTGAGCTCGTTTTGCTTCTTGGGGATGGACCGTAGCTTGAGTTTCGGAGCTTAAATAGCGGAGTTTATTTTGTTCAATCTATTTTCTCTATTAGTATTTGGATTTCCTAGTTTTAGGGATGCTGTTTTGTATTGTTGAGACTTAGTTTACCTGTTTGGATAACTTTGTGGATTGAACCTATGTGATTGCATTGGATTTTTGTAGCTTGTTGAATATATATATATATATATATTTTTTTTCCTTATTGATTCAATGATATTGTGCTTTATATATGTTATTGTTAGATAGTATAATTGAATTGGATCAATTGAGTGTCATGTTATAGCATTCATATCAAGAGGAAGCAAGTTGCATTAATCTAGTCCTAATCACACACTAAGTGCACTTCAATAGTGCCTTAAGAGGTGATTGCTAGATATGTTAGTAGGAGTAAGCACTAATTAAGTACACTAGACTCAAGCATTTGCTTGGGGTTTTGCATCAAGACTTAGTGAAAATTTACTCCTACATCTAATTGAACTATGATAGCCACTACTCCATTTCCAAGATCATTCATTATACATTTCATATCCATTTTCATACTCCATTCCATTATAAATAAAATACCAAAAAAATAAAAGAAGTTCGGAATTTAATTTTGCAGAACCCAATTAGTTGTAGTTAAAACAAATGCTTTTTAAAACCAACCCTATGTTTTGTTGTATTTTAGATACTTACTTAGCTTAGATAGCTCAATAAAGGCTTCTTAAGTAATACGACCTGAGTGTTACACTTTATTGCAATTCTTGGATAAAAAATATTTTAGATTTGACCCACAACACGGTCAAATCACACCTGACCATGATAAAATTAAACCCATCAAAGGTTTTTTTTAAAAAAAAAAAAAAGTCACAAGTTTCCTCCAAACTTAGCCACACCTTATGCCTAGCCTAGGGATTTAGAAACACAAAATAGAAATAAACAATAAAATGACAATGTTCAAAATCCGAAACATCAAGAAACAATTAGAAGATAGAAGAACAAAGAAAAAAAATATTCTTCCCATCAAGACAAAAATTTCTCTAAAATAATCTCCAAGTTCCGCTCTAATCTTCTCTCCTTGCTTCTCTAAACTATGCCTCGAACTTGCCTCTTTTTCTTCCTCCGCCTTATATATATTTATATATTCATAAATACATAAAATCGAATTATCATCAATCAATATAATTAACTGCCAAAATTAATGTTTTTTAATAGCACGATTTTCAATTTTTTCTACAATTAAGTTATGATTATAATTTCATATATAATTATCACAAAAGGTTAAATAAACACACAAGTAATGCTTATTATTTATAATAATTGATTGAATAAATTCATGAATTTAAATAGATATGATGCATATATTTTCTCGCTACCATTGTTTTATATGAGAAAAGGTATTCATTTCCTCGTTCATGTTACTGATTGTTTCGTAATCTTATAAAGGAAATCAATCGAACTACAGGGGTATGACGAAGCGAGAGTATGCTCACAGATATTATTACAAACAAAAAAGAAATAAAAACATCAAATCACACACAAAAGGTTTTAAAATAAAAGTGACTCAGGTTGGTGTTGTATGGAGAATATATATTATATAAGACATACACTTAATTTTGTTGGCTCAAATCTGTACCACAATGGGACGAGTGGCCTTGCGTCTAGGGATGGGAGTCCGCAAACTGCAAGAAATGTCGGGAGCTGAGCAACAACCAGAAGGATGATCCCCGACGAGAACACAATATAAGGCAGAAGAGGATTGTCCGCATTTTTACTTTCGTCATCGAGCGTGAAGAAATGACCAGCACGAAAAGAGATCCACAAGCAAACAATGAAGTCAAACATGAAGTACATGCCAAAGTAAAGTTTGACAGGAACGTATCTCCAAGAGTGAACGGATTGGGAAGGAGATGAAACTATGTATAGACAGGAAGAAGGTGGTGGAAATGATGGAGAAGAAGAGGGCCACAAAAGAAGATACTGCAAAACTTTTGAACACAGGTGGCTTGTTTCTATGGATTGCATAGCCTTTGTCATCATAATCGCCTGGCACATAGGTACATGTGGCGTAGGCCACCGACGCAACTAGGGTTGACACCATAGAACATGCTTGTGGGGTCTTAGCCACCCACTCGCCTTCGATTTTCATAAGTTCCTTGTGGCTTTCTTTGAATATGTCTTCTGGGGTCTCCATTTCCCTTGGCATTGACTTCTTCACAAACTGCGTCACCATATATACATACATCTGCTTTAAATGGAGATATGCTTTAGTTTAATAAGAATTTCTTGCTGAGTATTTTAATTTTCATGTTGACCTCATCGGTAACAAACACTGGTCCTTAATGTAAGATCTAATTGAGGAGTTTATGTTAATCTTAAATGTAAGGCATATTTCACATGTTTATCAATTTTTCCAAATTAACTCTATTATTATTTCCTCAACAATAATAAAGTAGGAGAAAGAGGTGGAGAGGGCATTAAGGAAGATGATTAGGGTGTTTTAGAAAAAAAAACATATTATATTAATTAACTTAACTAAGATCCTTAATCTACTCAAATTGGTTAATTAGGTCTTAAATTAAAGACTTGAGTAGAAAATATGCACCTTAGACCATTTGATTTCCGTTACAATGAGAGTGCTCCTCCAGGATTAAGCCAATCGGGCTCCATTCCAAGCCTAGCTGCCAAGTGTAATGCCTTGTTTCCATCTTTATCTGCTTCCCCAAACAAACTTTCACTTAGCCATTTCTGTTTGCACAAAATCCTGTACACCTTAGTTTGTCTATATTCTACTGTTAGTAGAAGTATGTTCTTTCATTTAGCATTCACATCTTTAATCGTTGGCGGTAATAATTCCAGAATTTTCTCCACCATCTCTGTTACACCATTCTTGGCAGGAATCATTAGGGGTGTCTCAATTGTTATTGCACCAGACTCCGACTCTATCCACCAAAGTCATTCACAGTCCAAATCACAACATTAGTTTATAATTGCAAGATTTTTTTTGTCAGAAAAATATAGTCATAATATTTACCATAATATACACACACTCTTATGGTAAATATAGGACTATCACTGCAAGAGTATATATATTAGGAACAATGAGTATAAAAGATTACAATGGATATATATATATATATTATGGATAAGAATGGAATGAATGAAAGTGTAGCAGCTGAAAGTCTTGAGTCTTATCCTCGTAGAGTTACAACATGTTCCTTTTTTTTTTTTTTTTTTTTGGCCCGGGAGTCACAACATGTTGATAAGTAAACATCCCGGAAAACTATACAAGTGAGACTGGTCTAACCTTATATATATGTGCATTCATGAAATGCAACTTGAGGGTCCCCAGCTAGATATAATTTACTTATTAGTATTTCATCTTTTGGTGATGTTTGTCGAAAAAAAATTATGTGAAGATCATTGCAGGTGAAGAATGATTTATTAATTTTAAAATGTCAAGTTCTACATATGAATAATAATGTTTTACAAACTAACATCTTAAAATTTTCATGAATCTTTTTTACCTTTATCCTCTTGTGTTGGCAGGGAAATTGAAAGATGCTCAGAGATGTTTCTAGATATTATTTGTGACACATCTTCATCAGTAGCATGCTGAAGAAGTTCGTTCATTATTTGAAGCGACCATGTGTGCTTCTCCTTCATTTTTAATATCTCATAGAGCCAACTCCCTGAAAGTATTCAGGACCCATGCGCAAGTCGGTAGAGACAAAATGTTTTCAAAAGTTGTTATTTAAAAACAATTCAAAAGTTATATAATAAACTGTGTTCATTTTACACCTTTTTCCCCAAAACAATTTGTTTTCAAATATAGATCTAAATTCAACCAAACACGTAAAGAGAAAAACTAAAATATACTTCGGTGGGTCTCACGTGAGGTGAGACACACTATTCGCAATCGTTTATCTTTCTTAGTCTATCTGTACTCTTAAGTTTATTTGGAGAAAAGCTTAGTCCTTAAAATTTTGTCTTTAGTCAAATAACACGTGGGAAATAAGAAAAAGTAAGGCAAAATAAAAGAAAATCGTAAATTATATACACAAATGTATGCATGCATATACAATTTTAATTAATAAGTTCATATTAAAATAATAAATAAAATATAAAGAAAAATTAATCTGCAAGTCCTTTTAATTTGATGGTAGCTGATTTTATTTTTAATGATAATTTCAGGTTTACAGATGTACGCTATTGCTTGACATGACCTACCAGTTTCAAAAAAGGATAACAACAGGCATGGCAGGAGGAATCGCAGCAACCTATATATAAATTTGACCAAAATGTTTTCTTGATTTTTTACCAATATTAAGTCTCAAACTTTGTGAGTGTCTTAACATATTACTCCCCCAGTCCTATATGCAAGTTTATATAAATAAATTACGTATATCAAAGATTCTGTTAAAAACAACAAATGTGTAAGAAAAATGTAATTTTCAAATATGCTTTTATTCATGGAGAGGATGAGCCGAAACATAGACGAGAGAGATACGTAATTAAATGGAGCAGGTAAAAATGAAAAAGTGAATTAAATTTTCAGAGACAAGTACAAAATGTAACTTATAGAAAAGAATTGACCCTATAATTGAGAGAAATGACGCTTACACTTCTCTGTTAGTTCGTCTTGAAGTTGTTTGTTGCTCTCCGTTAAAAACCCGGGGGGGGGGGGGGGGGGAATAGCAAAAAAGGACTGACCCTATCCTAAAAATTATAACTTCAGTTTAAGATCTGAGGGAGTAAACTATATCCCACACGATCCGCAGACATTATTTGTTAACATTAATTTTCCCACTAAAATTTTTGTTGAATTAAAAAGAGATATAAAGAGTGAAGATAATCTTCTTAATTATATATGTTGGAATCAAAATTTTAGAGATTAAATGATCAATTAGCCCTATATCTTATCTCTTCCTAATATTATAGTTTTATATAGTTAAAGCCAATGCCATTAAGCTAATGCTAATTAAAATAAATGCACGTTAGTTATGGGCAAAATAAAATAATTAAGGGATAACATGTAAAGCATACTTATTTTTTGAATAAGCTTGACCTTTTGCTTCCATGGGGACCCTGAGGCTTTGTTGCAATTCTTTTTCCGTCGTGGCCTGATTGTTCTCCTCAACTTTCAAAAACCCTCACAGCTCCAAACAAGCCACACATATATTATATACTATATATATATAATAATATCTTCAATTCTTAATATAAGAGATAGATAACTAATATATATATTATTAAATAATTTTAATAATATATATATATATATATTATTGGGCTTTCATTAAGTGTAGTTTCAATACAAATGATAAAAGCCGTTCAAAACAAATATACATGATTAAATATTGTATTTTTGGGGAATGTGGCAATCGAAATAGTTCACCTTCATAAAGATCAACTGAAAGAGATGATGAAGCGCAACAAGAAAGGCTTGTCTCCACTTCATCTCTTGGCACCAACGCGTTTAGCTTTCAAAAGTAGTGGCCTCCTTGAATTATCAATCCTTGGCCTTGGCCGTCCAATATATTGTAAGTTATGTTGTTTGTGAAGAGAATGAAATGTGTATACTCCCTCCAGTACTTAATATAAGATCCAGTTAACTTTTTTGGAAAGATTAAGGAAGTTAAATAAGTTGGCTAATGACAAATCCCTATTTTTATTCTTTAATTAGGGATTTTGTCATAATTATTGAGCTTAAAATGCCTTTCTTGAGATAAATTGAGATTAAGACTAAATATATTAAATTAGAACTAAAAAGGGCAAAATTGTCAATAATTGTAATTACTCTTGATCATTGATTTTTCTGAGAATATTTGATATTGGTTTAATTGTTTTAATTATAGGTGCTTGAAAAATTGGATTAAAATTGAAAATGGCAGTTTTGGGCTCGAATTTCAGAAATAACAGTTTAGCCCATGAATTTACAAAATGACATTTTGATCCACACCAGAATCTACAACGTTTTTGTCTGTTCATTAGGTCTGATTCAGAGGAGCAGCTCGAAATATACAGAGCCAGAGCAGCCACGCATCTTCTTCATTCACCTTGGTCTTCAATCACCTTCGCCATCTTCGTCCACCATCGTCGCCAGCACCGTCCCTTCCTCCATTGTCACCGGGGACCTCCTTCCTTCACAAATTGCACCGTTGCTTTCTTCAACTCAAGACAGAGCTACAGCCACACCCTCCATAACCTTCACCTTCATCGTCTTCTCGCCATACTCACCAGTGAGTTTCACTGTCGCTCACCACACCTCCAACTTTATCCTCCACTTCGAACTCGCATCCACCTTCATCATTGTCTCTTTCATCCTTTCCAAGACTGACGGCAAGCTCTTTGTTTCAATTTAGCCGTCACTTTTCTCCATTTTTCCCCACTATCAACCACCAATATCTCATTCTTCATCATCCATTTGTCATTTAGTCAGTGCTTATCCATGGCTGGACTGTTGATGAAGAAGATAGCTTCTCCTTACAAGGCTGTTCTTGGCTAAATTCCATTAATCCTCTATAGCAGTGGCTATGGCATAAGCTTGGAGCTTCAACTGGGGAGTTTTTACACTTCTATTTCTCTATTTCTATATTGTATTTGGGATTCCTAGGTCTTAGGTCTTAGGATGAATTTTATAATGTTAAACTGATTTATTTAGATGTATTTGGATATTGGATGTTGCTTGAACCTTTGTTAGATACTTGACATTGTATTTAATTAACGTAATTATCTCTTCGTGCTGGTTAGTCATTGAATTGATGACTTTGTGAACATTTTGTGCTAATTTCAATTTGGCTTGGTTAGTGGATCAATGGTGTCTTGCGTTTGCATGGATTTATTGAATATAAATTTATTAATCATGTTTAGCATTGTGTTTTAGCATTATTAATCTTGATTTTTCATATGGGTGACCATTGTTAAATTAAGATTAATGAGAAAATCATGTGGTAATACGAGGTGGCTCGGTTAGTGGATTAAAAGCTAAATACGATTTTTAAGTTTATTTAATTGTTAGAGTGTTTAATTGATTTAATTTAGAGAGATTAATATGTAAGGTGGCTTGGTATTAATCAATTTAAGTTAGGCCTAGTCTAAAAGGTGGCCCTTAGAGTCTTTTGAAGCTAGCATTATTAATCTCCTATAATTATTTGAAGTGAGAATTGCTTGCGTTATTTGTCAAACTTCTTAACATTTCGATATGCATAGAGTAATAAAGGCATAGTTCCATAGGCATACAGAAATAGCACAAATATACTGATATTAAGTGTAAGTTTACATGCAAGAGTCTTCCCCCGCAGAGTTTGATAATATTTACAAACTTTGTCCAAAATATTAAAATTAAACTAATATAATCGAATAATTCTAATCTTGGGACATGCACACCTCAATTGCCCATGTCTACCACTTTGCCTTTGGAGCCACTGGTTCCCGCTGGAACATTTATTATTTATGAAAAAGGGTGAGATTCTAAGGAATTCCAGTAGTAACACACAATCCATTATATAAGATACGAAAATTAAATATGCAATGCACCATATAATGTAAAATGAAAATTCAAACTATAATGTGTGTGCACACAATACTCAAGGCCAAATGACTGTTTGGATCCCCTACATGTTCATGTACCACAGCCGAGTCCCCCGACCACAGCTGGGTACGTAGTGTGCCACAGGCACGTGTTCATATCACAAAATACAGCTACATAGAATATATCAACAATCACATAGTGTATGAGAGATAAAGTTACTACATTTTGTCCTTTTGCTACTCTATAATAGTTCTTCAAACTACGTGCAACGGCTCGGGCTACCAATCAGGTTCTAAAATTCCAAATGTACAAGAATTAGGTTAAAACCCATTCATATACCACTTTAGAGACTTCCATAGTGTTTTTGGTGGTTATATTAGTCTATATTGAAAAATTACCAAAATGCCTTTGGGGACTCAGTCCCGACCCCGCCGTATCCGGTCCGACCATACTTTTCTAGAAATTTTGACCCCAACTATTCTTACATATTTTCGCTCAAGGATTCCATTTTTTACCTCAGTTTTTGCAAAATCACTGCCAAATGACAGTTTCACAATTTTTCAGAAATTGACAGATTTTCAGTCAACTTTGAAATTGCATATCTAATTCTAGAAAATTCCAAAATTGATTTATTCCAAAGCCTAAACTAAGCTCTTTAAATGTACTTTCATGGAAAAATACCCAAAGATAATCACTTATTACAGAGTTTTCCCAGAATTTCGGATAACCACTATTGTTCCAGATTGCATTCCAGAAATAGAGCTCAACTTCCAAAAATCATAACTAAATCTAGAAAAATTGAATTGCAGTGATTCCAAGTCCTATATGACTCTCATTAAGTCTAATTTAATCCAAAAATATTAGTCACTTCCAATTGCAGGGATAAATTTCCCAAAATTATCAAACAACATAACTGGTCTGCCTAACTTTAAAAATTTATATCTCACAATCTACAAACTCAAATGACACTTATTATATATCAAATTAAAGCTTATCATGTATACTTTTATTCTGGAAAGTTTTATGATTTTTGAACAAGATTGTATCACTCAAAAACGTCACACAACCAACTACTAAAACCTGAACGTCCAGAATTTTTCCTGTTTTTGACTTAATTTTGAAAAATCATAACCCTCTCTACAGGTATTCAAATGATGCATTCTTGGACTCATTTTAAATCTATGAATGTCTACTATATTCTTGTAAAATTTCATAATTTTTCAATAAGGTTTGTTAGCTCAAAACGAAACATGAATCTTACTGTCTTCAAAAAACGTCAGTTTTGATAGTCTGACTTCAAAAATCAAGAACTCATTTATTTTCACTCGAAATTGTTCTCTTCTTGATTCTATCATCAACTACACATCCTAAACCATCTATACAAAAAGACCCATATGAAAAATCCATCTATAGCCTCTGTTTAAGCTTCTGCAAATTTCAGGTAGGTACTCTGTTTTTCGGACAGCAAAACAGGATGAAAAAATCTAACATGTAACCATGAATTTATACTCTAAACCTCATGAATTTTAACTCTATACTCTCCTACACATATGTACTGAGGTTAATGAGCTAATTTCATAACCAAAGAACCCCAAAACTCACCTCAAAATCGTCACACAATCATTGGTTTAAGACTTTTCAGTTGACAGAATTTTTCTGACAACATTTCTCACTTCCAACAATGAAACAACCCAGAAAACAGCCTCAAATCCAATGGGAAAATGAAGATAAATGTGTAGGAGACTCTCCTATACCAGAATATGGGGTTGCATGTGAAGTTTGGAGCTTCCTTCTTCCTCTTCTCCAACATCAACTTCCTCCCTCTCTCTCTTTCTCAATTCAGTTCTTTTCTTTTGCTCTCTCTTCTCTGAACAACTTGGTAAAATGAAAGAGTGAGGGAATGATTTAATTAATAGGTATATGGTTGAGAGTGAATTGAGGTGTCGGCAATGGAATATGTGTGCTATCCTTACACTATTTACATGTGAACCTAAAGATAGGTGTGTTGGCCAAATGAAATTGGAAATATGTGAAGTGCGCGCGCGCTGTCGCATGTTTGAGAGAGTGGGAGGGTGTTGTGGGGTCCTTGTGACTCCGTCCAAATGAAGAAAAGGATGAGTGATTTAATTGTTTGTTAATGTGTGTGAAACAAGTGTCTGGAGCCTTAATTACTTCATGACAAGTGTAACCCCCTTCCGTAATCATATCCGAAATACAACATTAGAGTGAAATAGAGACCAATAATAATCAAAACTCATTTACATTCCCCATCCTTAAGATAAGGTTTTCACAAATTTCTTTCACAAACACTTTAACCTGGTCTCACATTCACATTTCGAATACAATTACATTGCGAAGATAATTAGCATTCATAATATATCAGAGTGCACAATAATAATCGCGGCAATCCCGGGTTCATATGTTCACTAAAGGTTCATGGGCACATACGCCTTTTACAATTTCTCAAATGGGGATTACACAAATTTCAATCCAAATACATATCCAAATACACCTCTACAACATATACAACCATATATCCATCCTAACATATACAACTCTAAATACATCCAAATCAACTACCATTATCCCAAATAGCAATGATAACCAACTATCAAATCCAAATGCCCATAAGGGATTCTCGCCGCCCCTAGTCATTTGCTCCTTCCTCGAGCCACTTGTCCTGTCTAAAATGTTGGTAGGGGAGGGTGAGATTCTAGAGAATCCCAGCAGGAAACAGATACCGATATGCATGCAAGATAAGTGTTTAATGCATGACATGCTTGCATTACAATAACTCGTGCTCACATAATGATATATCTGCATGTTCAATGTTTTAACAACATACTCATGGCCATAGCATAAATAGAAACAGAGCTTCAATCATTCATATATGTTTCACATAATCAAGCAAAGCAATAACATGCATCAATACACAAACGCAAATATCAATACATGTAGGAGAGGTAAGTTCCCTACCCTTTTTCTTTCCACGTATGCTCCAGCATCGGCTACTCACGATCCGAACGGATATCAAACCATGATCAAGGCGAATACCCAACCCTATAACCAAATCAAGGACATAGGATCATTCTCTTTTTCAAATTCTCATTTTCATAACACTTAAGGTTGGTTACCATTCATGACCTTTAAGTGGCTAATCAAAGCCTAAACACATGCCTAAAGGCTTGGGAAACACTTGACCAAAGGTCATCTTTTAAAAGTCCAAAATGCTGATTTTTGGGGGTTGGCCACGGCCAGCCTACCCATGGGCCGTGGCCAATGGATGCACAGAAGGTCTTGGGCCGCGGTTCATAACCTTTGGCCGTGGCCAAGAAAATTCTGTTTCCTGGCTGAACTTCCAAAAATCATAACTAATTCTAGAAATATCGAAATGGGGTGATTCTAAAGCCAAATGAAAGGTATCTAAGTCCTATTTATAGGAAAAATATGGACTATTACTGGAAATCATCACAAAATTCCATAATTACATAAAACTTAACACTGCCCCAAAACAGAGTTCAGTTTTGATCCCAAACTTTGGCAAAGCATAACTCTCAGTTCACAAAATGACATGACACAAACTATATGTCCATTTTGAAGCTTGGGATGTGAATTTTAAGACTGGAAAGTTTCAGAATTGTTCAATACCATTTGGTCATTCAAAACGTCCACACAAATAAACTGCTCAGAACAGAGTTCCAAGGGACAGATTTTCCAATTTTCTACCAAAGTGTCCCATGGCTCCCAAATTAACAATCAAGCCTATTCCCACATAAATTTTCACAAGGAACACAATGGCAACGTCAAAATGACCAAAATCACAACCCAATTACATGCCCTGTTTTTGCCCAATGCACAAAACCAACACAAAGGTGCCAAACTTCACATTTAAGCTTCAATGCAATTCTATCAATTCAAAACACTAAACAAGGCACCATTTCCATAACAATAACATATCATACTCCCCCATAACCCTAAATCATGAAAATTAGGGCAAAATTTCCAGAAATTCAAGGCCCAACAAATGGCCACAAAACTTATATGAAAATGAAGATTTCACTCACCTCAACAACTTTCCCAAAGAAGTTCTTCGGTTCTCCAACTTCTAGATTTCCTTGTGTGCTTAAAACACCACCAATGGAAAATCTAAAACAATAGGATGAAAGCTCTTAACAAGAGGAACAACTTTATAGAAGAGCATTTTTCCATTAGAAGCCATTTAGAGGGTCAAATACTCACCTTTTACACAAAGTTCTTCCTCTCCCTTGGGCTGCCATGGCTGAACGAAAGAGAGAGAAGGAAGAGAGATGAAGATGATGATGAAGCATGATGGGATCAGATTTTTGCCTCCCAAGCCCATGCCTAAATGCACAAAGAGAGAGCGAGGGAGGGAGAAATGGATTTAAAATGATTTATTGACTTTTCCAACCATTCTCTCACCATACCCACTTGCCAAGTGTCCCAATATCATTGGTTCTCATAAAGCAAGTAACCCAACTGGTTACTCTAACCACACCATTAGTCATTTAGTTATACATCTCATTTCTCTTAGTTAGTAATTAATTTCTCCCATTAATCACTAATTTATGGCTATGCTTTCAATTTCTCAATAATTATGGCATATTAATTAATATTGTCACATAATGCATAATCAAATTCTTTTCCTTCTTTCATGCGCCATTTACCCCTATATTTAGCCCAATAATTATTTTATCACATAATTATGCTAAAATACAAGGTGTTGGGCATTCCCAATACTTAATCCGGATCTCAAATCCACATTAATCGACATAATCATTCACAAGAATTGTAATTAGCCCTTAATCAAAATTTGGGGCGTTACAACAAGTGTGGGTGTGAGTTTGTGAATGAGTTGTGTGTGTCGGCGAGAATGCTTATATGTGTGTTTTTAATATATATAGATATAATTTTATCCTATTAATTACACACACTATGCCCTAATTTTTCCCTTCGTCTAATTTAAGATTCCTTAAATTTCATTGGTTCTATAATTTGACTTATTATCTAATTATTGTTCCTCATATTTTCTTTTTTGGGAAAATAGGCTTTTACTAAATTTTGGGATATTACACTATTGTTATGAGGGATTATTCATTCCATTGTTGATCTCCTTGCTTCTCTTATTTCATTAATTCCTTCTTCATTCCATTTCCATCTTTATAAATTAAAATCCCAAAAAAAAGTAATGAAGGACCATTTTAATTCCATTTGCAAAAGTAGTTTTTCATAGATTAAAGGCCAAACCATTTTCTCCATATTTTTAAAAACAATTTTGAGACTTAGTTTACTTAGGAATCATTTTCATTTTTGGCTCCATAAGTGAACATGACCCGGATCATGCTGCTATATTGCATTATTATTCAGTATTAAGGAAGCTAATTAAATAAGTTAACTAATCATAACATATGTCGTGTATCATTTAATTATATGTCAGTTCATAACTAAGACAAATTAGTTTGGCATAAAAATAATAAATATCAATATTTTAAAGTATTTTATTTGGCTTCCTGAAGCTCTCCAAAAAAAGTCAATGAATCTTATATTAAGAATCGGAGGTAGTATTAACAATGTATATGAAAGAATGAATGTCAGTTTAGATTTACCAAAATGCCCTTCTGCAATTGCACAATGAAGAATGGTACTTTCGTTGTCCCTTAGACAGTGAGCAAAGTGAGTTGGAGAAATTTGAGGATTTTCCATATACATATAATGAAGCCAAAGAAAGGCTTCTTTCCTATCATTGAGAGCCGCCAGGAAAAGAGGTGTCTCACCGGCGATGTTGCGTCTAGCAACTAAGGAGCGGTCTCTGCCACACATCTTGCAAATTTCAACATTCCCCATTACTGCTGCTAAGTCCGGAGGAGTGTTCTTTCTATCATTTTCAGCCACAAGAACGATGTTCACGTTCCCGCTCTCATCATCATCTCCGCCCACTGCAACCACCACATTATTACGGGCAAGACTTTTCTCTTCAAGAACTAAGAAGTCCACCATATTTGCCACAACCTTCTCTTGCCCATTAGACACAGACATGTGTAACACTACTGTGTCTCCTGTGCCTATTATCTTCGCCGTGCAAAGCGCCCTTTCTTGCTTGTACGTCTCAAATCCTTCTGGCCACTTGTCTCTCATAGCATCACTTCGTAGCTTCTTCAGGATTTCTCCCTGTGCGCCAACTCATTGTCTCTTGCAAATAAAATTCAAATGGTGAAAATTAGATATATATATATATAGAGAGAGAGAGAGAGAGAGAGAGAGAGAGAATGAAGAAAGTTCAGAGTTATGTTTTATACATGAAAATGGAACCAGACCAAAACAATAATCTCAAAAACAAAAATCGTGATGAAGAAAAGGAAGAAGATAATGATTCTGAAGTACCAAAGCCTTCGCCTAATCCAAATACAGGGAACCGGAGATGAGTTGAAAGACCAGGGCAAGTACAGTTCCTATGTATGCAAAACCTTATTAGACTGCAGGATACAAGTACAGTTGTCATAATGACACTTTTTTGTGATATTTATATATTTCATTTTAGTTAGAATAGATTTATCTTTTTTTCTTATTAAGTTATAAGTGGGCATTGCATTAAAAAAAGACACTGTTGACTATCTAAATCTTCTCGTGAGCTGGATTTTTTAATAACATGACCATGCGCTCTTTGTGGCTGGTGTGAGCGTGTGAATTTTACTACATTCAAAATTTAAAAAAATAATAATAATAACAAGTGGTGTTAAAAAAATTTTGGCCAGCCTTTTCCTGAAACCCAGCTATCATGTTTTTTTTTTTTTTAGTTTAATTAAACATAGGAAGATGATTTTCCATTTTGAAATTATCATAAAAGTTTATTTTATTGTAGCGCTACCCTTTTCTGGCCAACATTCCTTCTTTGCTGAATGCACGGTCCACGGTCAATCGTCTTTTATTAGTTTACAGACCCATGGTGTTTCAGTTAAATAGAGGTAAAAGGTAAAACATTATTTTATTTGCCGACAAAAATTAAACATTGTATTGGGAACTATAATTTCAATAAATATATAAACATGAATAAATATTTTTTAAAATAATATATGATAATGTAATAAAGAATTTACACATGTAACATATTGATGGAAAATTAGAATGGATTAAAGCATTTCAGGCTCAGGAAAAAAAGAAAGAAAAACTGTTTTGGGGCATATTGCTTTGGCTTAATGATAAGATTAATTAGGCTTGTAGTTACGTTTTTGAACCATTGTAATTAAAAGGTAGAAATTGTTTGTTTTTCAAAATTAGGCTTTGGGCTAATTAGATTATAAATAATCAATCAATCAAACATTATCATCAACTTTATTCTTAAAAACTTTTAATGATCATTTCATAAGAAAATGAGTTGGTTTGAATCTATTAATTGAAAAAGACAATTTATTATTGATTATTTCATAATTTCATTTTTTATAAAATTTTTTCATAATTCACTGATTAAGTAATTATATTTCCTTCCAGCAACAAATCCCTCAATTTTAAGAGATGTATTTTACTTCTATCTTTGACTATATACACTACTTTCTTTATGTGATTTTTCTTTAGGTAGGGAGAGTGTTACAGAATATTCTTCCAATTTTATCATTATTGAATTATATTTATCTTGCGCAACATGCAGAGAATAAATACTTGTTTGTACAAAAACATCACGCAACTGATCCCTATGGTTTTGTCACAGATACTACTCAATCCTTGAATTTTTAACTTATGCAACTCAATCGTTATAGTTGTTAACTATTCAAAATATTGATTCTTATATCTTAGAAAATAAAATTATACATTTTATAGAACTCAAAGTTTTAAAATATTAATTAAGTCATATATTTGAATAAGATAACTTGACCATTATGTGAACCCAAAATCCATGAATGAAGTTATGTACAAGGGAGGTTGAAATACTATAATAATTATAAAACTGAAACTACAATATATATGAAGGAGCGAGAGCATGTGTACGCATGTTATTGCAAACAGAAGAGAAATAAAGAAAAAACATGGATCAAAACGCACACAAAAGCCTTTAAAATATAAGTGATGAAGGGTTGGTGTTGTTTCAATAATACAAGACATACACTTAACTTCAATGGTTCAAATCTGTACTGTCTTCGTTGTTCTTGGTCTTTCGATACTCAATGGGACGAATGACCTTACGTCTATGGGCAGGAATCGGGAAAATACTTGACAGGATGGGACCAAAGAATGTGGGGAGCTGTGTGACAACCAAAAGGATGATCAAGAATGAGAAGAAAATATAAATTGGAAGACCATAGCCGGATTTTCGACTGTCGTCATTGTATGTGAAGGAATCAGCAGCACAGAAAGAGATCCACAGACAAACAATGAAGAAGAACATGAAGTTCATGCCAACCAAAGTTTTAAAGTAACAAATCTGTTGACTTCAAGCAATGAACACGTAGAATATTTTATATTATTGAACCTCTCAGATATCATCATCATCATCACAATAATACAAACTGCTCCTATTTATAGAAGTAGAATTAATTTTTTGTCCTAGGATATAAGTTGGGCCTCATAATACAAGTTGGGCATCATACTAGTTATTACACTTATTTCAACACCCCCCTTCAAGTTGGGGGCTAAACAAATCAACAGCACCTAACTTGCTAAGCATACGGTCTAGAATTTCCTTGCCAACGGCCTTCGTCAACATATCCGCCTCTTGATTGAAAGAACGAATATGTTGCAAAGCAATTAGCTTCTCCAACACTTTCTCCCTTACAAAGTGAAGATCAATCTCAATATGTTTGGTTCTCTCATGGAAAGCCGGATTAGATGCTATGTGCAAGGCTACATTGTTATCACAAATTACATTAACCGGAGTTAACTAGTAAATCCTAGCTCCTTGAGCACTCCAACAGCCCACACAACTTATGAAACAGCAAATCCTAAAGCTCGGTATTCTGCTTCAGCTGACGATTTTGAGACCGTCTGCTATTTCTTAGTTTTCCCGAAAACAAGTGAGCCAACAAACTTCAAAAGATAACCCGTAACAAACCTATGAGTAGTTTTGCATACTCCCCAATCCGCATCACAAAAACAATCCAGAGTTGTAGTCCCTTCGTGACTAATCAACACTCCAACTCCGGGGCTCTGCTTCAGGTAACGCAACACATTCAGAGCCGCTGTCATGTGACACTTCATTGGTAGGTTCATAAACTGACTAAGGACCTGCACAGAGAAACAAATATCAGGCCTCGTTACTGTCAAGTAAATCAATTTACCGACCAATCTACGATATTGCTCTTGATCTTGACAAAGATCCTCTTTCTTGTGTTTGACTTCATCATAGGCCGACAATTTCAAGTTGGTCGCCATTGGTATAGAAAGTGGCTTACATCCACTCATCCTTGTATCTGCAAGCAAGTCTAAGATATATTTTTATTGAGAAAGAACTATGCCTTTCATTGTCCTAGCAATTTCAATACCAAGGAAATATTGTAGGATTCCCAAATCCTTGATCTTAAAATTGCTATGCAACAAATCCTTTACCTCTTGAGCTCGGGTATCGGAACTACCTGTGACAATAATATCATCCACATACACTAATACTATCACAATTCCATCAGCAAAAGTTCTGAAGAAAAGAGAATAGTCATGCTTGCTATGTTTAAAACCTCCACAAATCAATGCCTCACATAACTTGTCGTTCCATTGTCTGGAGGCTTGTTTCAAGCCATATAGAGACTTTTTAAGCTTACATACCATCCCCCCTTGACCATGGAAGCCTTGGGGAATGGTCATGTATACTTCTTCATGTAAATCTCCCTGCAAAAAAGCATTGTCAACATCCATGTGATACAAATGCCAATGATACATAACCGCTAATTTAAGAACAATTCGAACGGTTATCATTTTTACAACTGGTGAGAAGGTTTCATGGTAGTCTATCCCTTCTCGTTGTGTGTAGCCTTTAGCAACAAGGCGTGCCTTATACCTATTGATGCTTCCATCAAACTTGTATTTAACCTTGTAGACCCATTTACACCCAATAGATTGTTGCCCTTTTGGTAAGGATACTATGTCCCAAGTATGGTTTCTTTCCAAAGCTGCAATTTCCAATTTCATGGCATTGATCCAGTTTACATCTTTTATAGCTTCATAATAAGATCGAGGTTCAACTACAGAATCTATGTTACATAAGAAACACATATGTGAACTTGAAATACTACCATAAGACATGTATGATTCAATTGGATATAAACATCTTTGCCTATGAAGAGGTGCCCCTGTTTCAGAAAGAATAAGACCACAAATATAATCATGTGCCCAAATAGGAGGGCAACGATCCCTAGTTGTTCTGGTTGCAGTAGGTGGCATAGGTAGAGGCGCAGAAGTGAGGTGTAGCAGTAAGGTGAGTACTCTCTAGCACATTTTGGTGCACAGAATCATGAGGTGTAGTAGGCAAAATAGGAGTATGAGGTAATGAGGGATCATCATCAAATAGAAATATTTGCTTTAACTCTAAATGTTCATCAAGTGGAGTAATTGGCGTGTCATTATGAAATGGAAATGTATCCTCAATAAACACAACATGCCTACTAACAAAGATAGTGTTAGTGCTCAAATTAAGAAGTAGAAATCCCTTTTGATGACTTGGGTAACCAAGGAAAACACTAGGAATTGCACGAGATTGGAATTTATCGGAATTAGTTAAATCCGTTACATATGCCAAACAACCAAAAGTTTTCAAAATAGAATAATTAGGTTGTTTCTTATATACCTTTTCATACGGGATTTGAAAACCAAGAACTCTAGTAGGCACCCGATTGACCAAATAAGCAGCGGTTTTAACACACTCCCCCCAAAACCGAATGGGAATGTTGGATTGAAGCATGAAACTCTTAGATATTTGCATGATAGTTCTATGCTTCCTTTCAACATTCCCATTTTGTTCTGGGGTATATGGACAGGATGTTTCATGGATGATACCCTTCTCAAGAAAATATTTCTGGAGAGCATTATTAATAAATTCAATTCCGTTATCACTACGCACCTATTTAACATGTATAGAAAATTGGGTAAACACATATGCAATAAAATTCCGTATATGACTAGCAGTCTCAGATTTATGCTTCATCAAAAATATCCATGTTCCCCAAGAATAGTTATCAACAATGGTAAGAAAGTAGTGATGACCTTGATGAGTAGGTGTCTTATATGGACCCCACACATCCATATGTAGTAATTCAAAACAATGAAGGGATTTGATACAACTAGAATCAAAAGGCAGTTTAGTCTGTTTGGACTGAATACAAACTACACATTGCTTATTCATGTCAATGCTTTTATCCTTCACAAAATTCAAATGCTTTAAAACAGAAGGAGGTGCATGACCTAGTCTACCATGCAATGTCCAAAATTCAATTGAAACATATTGGCTGAAACAACTATGAGAATCATCATCAGCAAAACTTATGACATTCATATCAAATTTTTGTTCATGTTGCAGAATATCATGTTGCAGAATGTAAAGGCCCTGAATTAATCTACCAGTCGCCCTCAATTTCCCAGCTTGAAGGCCCTGCATAACACAATGGTTAGGAAAGAAAGTAATCGTACATTGTGCATCATGTGTGAGTCTAGAGACCAATATAAGATTGAATTTTAACTTGGGGGCGTATAGAACATCATGCAACTCAAAATGATTAGAGAACTTAACATGTCCAATGTGTGTTACCGGTACTTTGTCACCTTTAGGTATTGTAATTGTTTTAATTGGTCCTATGTAATTGGCATATGAATTTAATAACTACAAATCACAAACAAAGTGTGTAGTTGCACCAGAATCAATAACCCAATTAGTATGTGAAAAATTCTGATGAGAAAAATTGATCAAACCTGTACCGGCAAGTGCATGAATGCCAGTAGTTGCTTCAGTGTCCTTGTTTAGCAGATCCATAAGCTTGTCATATTGTTCTCTAGTGAGTTTAGGGGCAATTGTATCTTCTGGAGCACCTGATGTTGTTTGTTTAGATATGTCTGATTTTGCTTTAGTGGATTTCCCTTTAAGTCAGGAGGAAAGCCAACTAGATGCCAACAATTGTCTTTAATGTGTCCTTTCTTATGACAGTAGGAACACTCAGGCAGAGACACACCTCTTCCTCTACCTCTGCCACGTCCTCTCCCACATACAGACATGGCAATTCCTTTAAGGGATTGTGACTTAGTGTTGCTACCCAAATTACGGTGTGCCTCATCTTCCATAATCATAGCAAAGGCCTGATTTACTGAAGGAAGGGGACTCATCATAAGGATTTTGCTTCTTGCTGTACTATATGAATCATTGAGCCCTAACAGGAATTGCAGTAGCTTCTGTTGCTGAACACGTTGAGAATAGAGTTGTGAAGTAGCACACTTACAAGAGGGAATTGGCAACAAAACAGACTCTTCTTCCCAAAGTTCCTTCATCTTTGAGTGATACTGAGAGACTGTTAATGATCCTTGCCACAAGGAAGAGAGATCTCGATGAAGGGAGAATATTTGTGAGCCAGTGACCTTGTCAAAACGTTCTTGGAGATCAGACCAAACCAAATATGCATCAGAGAAGAAAATGACACTATTAGCCAATTCTTTCAAAATAGAGTGCAACAACCAGGAAAGGACCACAGTGTTACAACACTCCCAGTAGTCATGAAATCCGCTATCCAGAGAGCTCTTGGTGCAGGAACCATCAACAAAACCGAGTTTCTGTTTGCCTCAGAGGGCTATTCTCATCGCTCGACTCCAAACAGTATAGTTCTCACAGCCAGTCAGAATTTGAGGAATTAGAGGTGAGCTCTATGTATCAGACGGATGAAGATAAATTGGATGATGAAAGGGAATTGACTCACTAGCGAGCTCATCCTTCTTTTCTGCCATGTCAGATCTTATGTACACTGTGAATTTAAAAAAGTCAAGTTGAGGAGAATGAATTCTCAAGATAGCAGCGAAGGTGCAAGGTCTTAGTGGTCTGAATCTTGGATTCCGATGGTTGCAATGAGATCGAAAGAGCGAAAGACGGTGGCAACTATTCACAAATTGGAGAATACGTGGTTGGAGATTTGGACACGGTTCCGACGGTTTCAACGGGGAACCAACGAAGCGGACTGTGGCGACTAAGATTCAAGATTCGAGTTTGACGGAGCGGTGGTGTTGAATTTTTGATATCGCAGCTATGGTGGAACCGCTCGGCTCGATTAGTGAAGAGGAATTGCAGGTGCGTTGGGCAGGATTCGGATTCCATTTGGGACGATGATGCACATTTCACCGAAACTGGCTCGATCCGCTTGTCTTGTTCAATTGTCAAGGATCAGTGTTTTTTCTTGGGTGAAATCGGTGGTATCACTACTACAAAAAATTAGTATAATGGCGCTTATTTTATAAAATACTTTGGCGTTTAAGAAACGCCAAAGCTTTTGACACCATTAAAAATCCCTGTGGCGCTTTTCAATTTACAGAAACGCCATACGTTACTTTATGAAATTAAATAAATATATTAATTATAAATAGCGTTTCGGGGGGAAGTGCCAAAGGAGAGGTACCCCTCCTTTGGCGGTTTTAGCATAAACGCCAAAGGAGGGGTATACCCCTCCTTTGGCGTTTTAATTACAAACGCTAAAGGAGGGGTATACCCCTCCTTTGGCGTTTGTGCTAAAAAAATAGGTTTAATTTTTTTTTAATAATTTTTTAAAATATTTTTTTTTTCCTGTGCAGTGTGTAATAATACCTGATGACCATATATATAGTAAGCAAATGACCATAACGATGATGTTCAATACAAAACAAAATATTACAATACAAAACGATGATGGTCATTTGTTCAAATAACTACAATGAATAAACAGCTACATGCCTAAATTAACTAATTCCTTGACCAAATGGTGCCGAATGATAATGTTTAACAACTACAAAATATATTGATTGTATTAACAATGATTATATAGTGTACAACTAAATAGGAATAAGCAAGAAAGAAGCTACATGCCTAAATTAACTAATTCCTTGACCATATATTCACACCATTCTTCAATGATTTCATCCATTTGATGGTCAGACAGCTCAGCACAACGTGCATCTTCATAATACTACATAAACAATCATGTATACAAAGAATGAAAATCACTAAATTTAGACACTTTGTCAATTAAAATTAAAACACAATATCAATTGCAACTAAAGGGAACTTACTTTCACAGGAATTACAAGGTGGCGATGAGTAACTACATCTTTCATAAATTTCATAACATAATAACCACAATCATTATCATTCGGCTGGAATGGACACTGCAACAATACAATGAAATAGTTATGTCAATTTTTGAATAATTTTTTTTTACTAACAAGAATGGAGTAAATTCATATATAAGTACCATAATCTTCCTCCACGCATAGTTATTGGCCGGGTCATTGCGTCTAGAGTAGGCCAATCCAACTTTTCCTCTATATGCGGTTAATGCACTAATAAAACAAAGAAGTTCCTGATTAATGTTAGTTATTCAATAATAACACACGAAAAGATTTACACATACACCCATACACTTACTTATTGAAGATAATCAGCATATCAGGGCGATTATCTGGATAAGCAGTTTCTATAGGATCTAGATAGTAAATGTGAGGGTTATCTGCTGCTACTGGATGGACAACAATTAATATCCAATGTTCCCTAAAAACACATTTTGAAAATTTTATTTGGACAATCATTTAATGGTAAAAGTGAAAAAATAAAAAACATACATTCAAATAGTGTCACAAATCACTTACCCTACATTGTATGGCACAAGAAAGAGCTTGTTAGGGGTTGCTCTAAGCATAAAGCAGTCTCTAAGTTGGTTAGACTGTGCTTCCAAATCTCTCCCCCTATGCGGGCCAAAGAGGTGTGGGCTAACAAAGATGAATCTCTGCATCCTATCCGTGCCTACTATGTCATCGTGGTATAAATGCCTTTATATCAAACAAACAATGTCATTTCCACCAAAAAAAATTGAATGAAGAATAATAATAACAATGATAGACGAATACCTTATCCATAAGTTGATAGCTGTTCCACCTATCCTTCCACAAGTAATCACATCATTCAGCACAGCACCATCGACTTGATCAATTACACCGTCTGCATTATAGATGTCCGGATGAAATTGTATTTCCTGACCTCGTTGGAGGATTAATGGTTGTACCATTGATGCCAACTGTTGGCGACACGAGACCATTGGTTTGTTGTTTCGTTTGCTAGCAGAAGGTTGGGACTTCTGTTGGGTTGCTGAACCATGTGAGTTCTTCCTATGGCCTTCAATTCTTTTTCCTTTATGACTAGTAGGAACCTACAAAAATCATTAAAATTTAATCATGTAGTTTTTTAGATAGAAGTGCATATAGAATAAGTAGAAGGAATTGTAAATTAAATCACCTTTTGATATGGCTCAATCAGACCTATTGGCCATGCAACATAACCACCAACAACATCTTTTACCATTCTCTATTCATCTAGAGAAGGGATTGGTAGGAGGGCATCTGCATCTGTGCATACGTCAACCTTGACTCTAAGTGTGTTCTCAGGCAATGGTGAACCATGAAGGATATCAGTGTCGGTGTTGTAGACAACTCCTACAGCAACTGCATGCTTGAAAGATTCATCGACATGCAGCTTGCACGCCGATTCGCCCTATGAAAGATGGAGTCAATATTAAGGTACACTAACTTAAAATATAACAAAAAGTTAACTAGAGATTTGCAACTGTTCTCATGGCCTATTCTGTTGGTAATTTACAACTTATCTCCTTTGTTATGTATGAAACAAAAGTACATTATGTTGTCTATGTTGATTTCAGGACCAAAGCAACCCGGAAATGACATAGATGTTTACCTATAACCCTTGATCGAAGACTTGAAAGAGTTCTGGGATAAAGGTGTGGATGTTTTTTATGCTAACAAGAAGGAGACTTTTAATATGCGAGCAATGATCTTTTGTACTATAAATGACTTCCCTGCATATGGGAACTTGTCAGGATATAGCGTTAAAGGCCACAAAGCTTGTCCAATATGTGAAGAAGGCACATGCTACCATCAACTTCAACATGGAAGAAAGATGGTTTACCTTGGCCATAGGCGATTTCTAAGATGAAGCCACCCTTATCGTAGATTAAAAAAAGCTTTTTTCGGTGGCCAAGAGTTTGAAGATGCCCCAGAGGCATTGACTGGGGATCAAATTTATGAAAAGGTGAAAAATATCAATACTATGTTTGGTAAGTCATCAAAGAGTAGAAATGAGAAAAATATATGGAAAAAAAGGTCCGTCTTCTTCGATCTTCCATATTGGCGCAATCTTGACGTCAGACACTGTATTGATTTCATGCATGTGGAGAAGAACATATGTGATAGTATTGTTGGGACACTGCTCAACATACAAGGAAGTTCTAAGGATGGCGTGAAGGCAAGATTAGACTTGCAAGAAATGGGAATACGAGAAGATTTACATCCAAGGCCATACGGTAATAGAACTTTTTGTCCTCCAGCTGCTCATACTTTGTCTAAGGTTGAGAAAAGAAGCTTTTGTGAGTGTTTATATGGCGCTAAAGTTCCTTCAGGGTATTGTTCAAATTTTAAAAAGCTTGTATCGATGAAAGACTTGAAGTTAATAGGGCTAAAGTCTCATGATTGTCATGTCTTAATGCAACAACTACTCCCAGTAGCTATTCGAGGTATTGCCAAATATGATCTTCAACACATATTGACTAGACTTTGTTTCTTCTTCAATGCCATTTGTTGTAAAGTCATTGACACGGAAAGATTGGAGGAATTGGAAAATGAACGATATATGATCTTATGCCATCTTGAGAAGCTTTTTCTTCCTTCCTTTTTTGATATCATGGTACACCTAGTTGTTCATCTAGTGAAGGAGATAAAGTTGTGTGGCCCTATCTATTTCCGGTGGATGTACCCGATCGAAAGAACTATGAAAATACTAAAAGGGTATGTGAAGAACCCCAATCGGCCTGAAGCATCTATTGTTTAAAAATATGTTTCTGAAGAAGCTATGGCATTTTGTCAACATTATTTGTCAAATGTACGACATATTGGCCTTCCTAAACGTCATGATCAAGAAGGGGGTAGACGCGGGGCAACAGTAAAGAGCATAGATGCTGATGAATTGCAACAAGTCCACTTGTACATCTTGAACAATGTTGATGAAGTTCAATATTACATGAATGCCCATAAAGAAATTGTACGGAAACAAAATAGTCGAATGACTGAACAAAGGTTAATCAGGGAGCATAATAGAGCTTTCGTACATTGGTTCAAACAAAAGGTTGACGGAGAAGAATGTGTTTCTGATACAATAAATTGGTTAGCACGTGGTCCTGAAATTGAGGTCATAAGTTGGACTTCATTTGTGATCAATGGTTATACCTTTTACACGAAGTCCCTAGATGATAAGAGCACCGTCCAGAACAGTGGTATTGTATTAGTGGCTGAATCTATGCACTTCTCTAGTTTGAAAGATAAGAACCCTACATTGGCTGCCATACCTTATTGTGGGGTGATTGAAGATGTTAAAATTAGATTTCCCATTTTTAAATACAAGTGGGTTGATGTCAATAATGGTGTGAAGATCGATAGGTTAGGATTTACATTAGTAGATCCGAATAGTAGAAGTTTTGGAGATGAACCTTTCATTATGGCAGATCAGGCGCAACAAGTGTTCTATATCACTGATCAGGCAAATAAAATGTGGTCTGTAGCTCTCCAAGGAAAAAGGGTCATTGATATTGACGAGAAAAGTCACTCAAATTATGATCTTCTTGAGACTCCTTCTTTTTCCAGGGGTCTACCAGAACTGAACGAAGAAGATGAAGCAGATAATGCGCACGGCACAAGAAATGATCATCATGAGGGAATATGGGAGGATATCTCTTTATGATACTACTTTGACCTTAACTAACTAAAGTAATTATGATTATGATTATTATCCGAAGAATATGTTTAGTTATTTTATCGATATAGTCTTCACATGTCATAGCTTAGGATTTATCTTTCTTTGTTGTCGTTACAGGCAAATGACGGATCCCCAGCGTCCTAGTGCAGAGGATCAGCCACCTCCTCCACCTCTGAGTCAGCCACCTAGTGCTCAGGAGAGTCAGCCACCTAGTGCTCAGCAGAGTCAACCAGCTAGTGTTAACCAGGGCGAGCCTAGCAATGCTCCGAGCCAGGGTCATAGTGAGCGCAGTCACCAGTCTGTACGGAGGGGTAGATGTGGCACACGGTTGACAGATGTTTCCCTCAGTCGGAGTGTAGGCCAAAAGATACCGATTGAGTTTGATAGACATTGGAAACCAATCGGGCCTAATGCATAACAATATAGGAGTTTCGTCGGCCTCCTTGCTCGTAACAAGCCGAGCATCTTGATAGAGGAGTGGAGAAATGTTGATGCAAAGGTGAAGCAGCATATTTGGGACACTATTCAGGTATACAATTCTCTTCTGCATGTAATTAATTATTATCAAATGTCACAAATTTGTCACTTACTCCTTCAATGCATGCATTTCAGCTCACCTACGACGTTCCTCCGAGTGAGATCTTGTACAACAAGACGATGACGTATTGTTATGAGCGCTGGAGCAAGTTTAAGACAAGTCTGACCAACAATTACATTCATATTGAGGTGAAAGATGGTCAGCCTTGTCCTAATCTGTGCAACCAGTATACATTTCTTGATCAAGCGACTTGGCAAGAATTTGTTAGGCTTCGGACTACTCCAGAATCTTTGGTTAGTTGACTTATTTTTCATTTTATTTACTTAGCAATTATCTTAATTGATTATAACACTTTCCTTTTGTATCATTTCTTATTCGTAGGCAAAAAGGGAAAAAGCACAAGAGAGTGGTAGAAAGAATGATTGCCCTCATACAATGTCTCGTGGGGGTTATGTAAAGGCTGAAAGAGACTTATTAGCGGCCAAACGGAAGAGATTGGAAGAAGCATCTCAATCCGATCCTTCTGTTCTTCTTTCTCCGCCATCTCCGATTCGTCGAGAAGAAAAATGGCAATTTGCCCACCAAAAGAGGAGTGGGACTTATACGAGTGAACAATCTCGTATAGTTGGTGAAAGAATTGTAAGTATATATCGTTATTGTAATTAATTACATAAGAAACGTACATTATTACTTATGTTTGTTATTTTGTATTATGTTACAGGATGAACTTAGAAAACAACAAGTTGAGGGCTCTTTTAAGTAGGAGGGCAGGAATGACATCCTAACAGTTGCTACTGGCAAACATGAGTATCCAGGCCGTGTCAGGGGAGTTGGAGGAGGGGTAGGGATACGGGATTACTTTGGAGCCCCAGTACGCCATTCCTCAAACATCGTGACTAGGGAGGAATTGGAGACTATGTTGGCCATTGCAAGAGCAGAAGTAAAGGCCGAGGCTGAAGCATCATTTGATGCACTATTAGAGACCCGGTTGAGCAAGATGAAAGAGGAAATGATAGTGTTTATGATCTCAAGACAAGATACCAGTGCTCCCCAGCCACAATCGATTGATCCTAATAAGCAGAGCACTAAAGGTAGTTGTTGCAACATAGGGCAGTCATCAGAGGGTCCTAACCCGAAAATTACTGAGCTTTGTGATCTTTTTGTCGAGGATCCTCTAAGACGGTTAGTTGCACGGGGTAGTGTGCATAACCTGGGATCAACTGTCCACCACCGACAAATGGAAGGTGATCAAGTTCGAGTGTCAGTTGACGAGGTGATTATTGCAGATGCACCTGTCCCTATCCCTTCTGATGAATTCAAGATCGTTAACGATGTCTTGGGCACATTCATCTTGTGGCCAACGAACCTTGTTTCTGGTCGAGCTGAGGAAAGTCCGATTAAAGCCCCACCAAGTCCAGCTCCCTTCACTCAGCAAGAAGTTTCACAGCCTCCATTGAATAACATGCAGCAAGTGATTCGGATGGCATATGATACATCATTCAAAACAAGAGAGTGGCCTACGGATTCAGTTGTTGGACAGTCAGGAGTGACATGCTATCTTGAGAGGGATGATTTGATGTCCCTGGTAGCTCCTGGACAAAATCTTACGATTGGGATTGTCCAACTATTCTTAATGTAAGTAGCTTCTGCAATTCAAAGTAAATATTTTAAAAGTTTCACCGTTTACCTTTTATTTATGTGCTTCCGTTATTGTAGGTACATGCATCGTAGGTTGGTCTCGTCTGGCAAAAGCGAAAAATTTGGATTCTTATGCCCCCATCACATCCAAGAGAAAGGGACCACTGCTGCTAGTAGACATAGATACTTGTCAGAGAGGCTTAGTGAAACTGGAATTGAGTGTTTCTTGGCTCCATATATGCATAGGTAAGAAACAAACTGATATTTTATAATTTATATAATTTTTTATGTTTGCTTAATATTCTTCTGTTTTTTTCAGTGATCATTGGCAGTTGCTTCTTCTATGCAAGAGTAGTTACAATGTCATCCTCTTATGTTCCCTCCACTTCAAACCAGGGAATGATTTGAAAAAGACCATGAATTCGTTAGTTTTCTTGCATTATTACCTTTTGTATGCAAAGTTTATGGAATTTGTGTAAAACCAATAACCTTTATCATTGTGATGATCATAGGGCTATGCGGACATTCCTACACAGTGCTTGTGGTAAGCATGTTCGTGACTTAAAGGACCCTACATGGATCATTCCAAAGGTTAGTACATATGGATTTGTTTAAAGAATGTAATAAGACATACCTTTATATTTGTTTTAATGATATCATGTTTTTTCTCAGAGCCGTCGGCAACCAAAGGGGTCCAACTTATGTGGTTTTTATGTTTTGAGACACATTTACAATATTATCACTCTAGGCACGACTGATTTTACTCAAGAGGTAAATTTATATTTCAGAACTTTTGTTTTACTTTATTGTTTTTAAGTTACTAAGTCAATGTTTCGTCTGGTTTTGGTGTTACAGATGTTTGATCTTGCTGATCCCTTTCCTGAAGAAGATATTGATTTCATTCGCACATGTTGTGCTGAATTCATCCATGAGCTATTACAAAAATAGTGAGTTTTTTAATCCAATGTTACATTGTACATTATTTTATTTCATTCTGCATGTATTTGGCTCTGATTTGTATGTTTTATTTTATTTTTGTGATTGCTTGGTTTCATTTATTTGAAGCAATTTTTGTTATATGATCTTGTCTTCTATGATGTGAAAATGTTTGTTTCTTCTCACGGACTGTTTCATTCCTTATCTATTATCTCTCTCTCTCTCACCCTTTGTTCCACAAAATTGCATTCTGTGTGCATCACAATGCTTCAATAGTTGTATTGATGATATAAGCGATTTCTTTCCTTCACAAAGCACTCATTTCCAAATATTATTTTCTAGCATAGAGAAATTAACATGTTCTAATTTTGATGAGTAATGAATGAAGTGAGTGAATTGGTGATATATGCAGGGATTATGGATTCTTCATATTCGTCAAAGGGAAAGAAGAAGGGCTTGGCAGATCAAGCAGGAGGTTATGCAATGCAATATGGTTCTGATGACAATAACAATGGACCAAAGGGCATGTTCATTTCTTTGCATGTTCATTGCTTTTGTTTTACTGCTGTCATTTGGTCATTCTTACTGTCTAATTGCAAATGAATCATCAATGTATGACTGTACTGGCTTATATGAACATTAATTTGTTGCTGCTATAGACTGGTACTTTTGAATTTTGAAGTTGAAATCAGTGATTGTTATGTACTGCTGTTTAAAATTGTAGCATTCTGTGCGTGTACATATAATAAAAGGGACCTTTTTTAAAAAAAAAAGAAGTTTTAAGACCGGTTGTCGTCACAACCGGTCTTAAAAAGTACTTTAAGACCTGTTGTGGGAACAACAGGTCTTAAAGGTGAGACTTTTAAGACCGGTTGTGGGAACAACCGGTCTTAAAGTACTTTTTAAGACCGGTTGTGACTACAACCGGTCTTAAAACTTCTTTTTTTTAAAAAAAAAACGTCCCTTTTATTAAGCCAGGTTGTTATAACCGGTCTTAAAAGTCACACTTTTAAGACCGGTTGTGACCACAACCGGTCTTAAATGTCTAACCTTTAAGACCAGTTGTTCCCACAACCGGTCTTAAATGTGTGACTTTTAAGACCGGTTGTAACAACCGGTCTTAAAAATAACAGACTTTTTAGACGTACTGTATCAAGACCTAATACAGAACCGGTCTAAAAAGTCATTATTAACCGGTCTAAAAAGTCATTTTTCTACTAGTGAGACTTTTCAATACATTATACATTTTACGATTGGGTTGAATCTTGGGTGATGCAAATAATCATTTTACAATGGTAAAGAATTAACTAATACCTACTCTGCATTTGGAATATTTCTGATTTCTATGAGATATTTAACAAGCACAACCAATCTCAATGACATACTAATTAAGCCTAGATTCAGTCATAACCGAAGTTCAAAATGCCAACTTTATTTCTAGAACAGCACAAATTGACATCCAAATGAACAAAACAACTAGAAACAGAAAAGGGAAACTTACACGCACACCGGAATAGACCAAGAACCACCAATGTTGTCTTCTTCACAACAGTATGCGAAGACCCAGTATGAACTACAGGAGCCAAAAATAAAGGCTAAGAAGAGAAAACCAAAAGCATAAAAACCAAAGCAAGGAAACAGGGCTACCTACTTGCGTTGCTTGCTGCTCGGACTGAGAAGAGGGAAAGCGAAGATCAGACCTGCATGCGACCGAGGGAATGGAGGGACTGTGAAGACGGTGGATATCGGAGAGGGACAGAGGACAGAATGCAGGAGAAAGAGATAGGCCAAGAAATTTGCCCTATGCAGCTCACGGGAGACACGAAATTGAGGGTTCAATTAGCGCGGGAAAGACAATGACAGAAACGCTCGCTGATTTGGGGAAAATATGATCAGTTTCAACGACTGGTTTTAAAACCAGTCGTTGAAAACAAGGTTTCAATGACTGTTTTCCTTGAAAATAGTCGTTGAAACTTCAGTTCAGTGCCACCGGTTCACAGAGTTGCTTTTTTACTATTGGTTTCTCAAAATGGTCGTTGTTTGGTGTCGTGGAATCATGTTCTTGTAATAGTGCTTCTCACACTCTAGCACCGAGAGAACCTTCCATCCTCTATTTGGATGACCCACTACTATGTCCCGTTGCAGATGCTCTCGTTCACAAACAAGCTACCACCCACCATCATCAGCAAATTCCACAGCATTTACATAGGGTGACTGTGACTTGTGTTCGAGAGGGGGAAGAAGGTACAGCCATCCCTATTCCTGATGACGAGGTTGCCACGATAGCTCAGGCGAGAGGATCTTTCATCCTTTGGCCTATAAATCTTATTGCCTCAGCGACAACACCTCCAATGGTAGGAACTACCTCACTTTTACTTGAGATCTGTTGGCATCTTACTAACAATATGTTTTTTTTATGTTCTAAAAGAACGAGCAGGAAGCAGGAAAATGGCCCTTCTTAGCACGACTATAGCAGATCTATAAAGGCATTAAGAAAATTGATTTGCATATGCCTACAAGGATTGTGGGCCAGGAATTAGAGTATCCCTTCACAATTGATAAAGAAGACCTTAAACAGTTCATTAAGTTGGAGAAGATAGATGTAGGATGGGTGAAATTTGCAATCCTGTAAGTTTTTTATTTCCCATTTTTTCCTTCATTTAGTGAAGTGGTTTTTTGGTTTCATATATTCACTAGCTAATACATTCATCATTTTAATTCTATTATAGCTCCTTCCGTCATATATGCATTGACATGCAAAGAGTTGATTTATATGGATTCTTGTGTCCTGCAAATATGACAAGGGATAGGAATACAATGCAAAAAAAGACTCACTATGCGGGGCTTCACAATGGGAGAGAACAACTATCGTTGTTATCTAGCACCGATTGTTCAAGGGTACGCATTTTACTTTTGTCTATTTAAGATTTTTAATAAATAATTGCCTTGCTATATAGCTTCATTTTAATCTGTATATGTTGTTATAGTTACCACTGAAGTTTGTGTGTTCTCTGTGCTGAGTTCAACGTAGTTTACTGGTTTTATTCCTTGCGTAAAAGGCCAGACAAAGAAACAAAAAACGTCTTCAACACATAAGTTATTTTGTTTGTATTTCATTGATTCTTGATTCTTGACTTAAATGAATTGTTCTAATTTTTGTTGATTTTCATTTTAATGATAGGGCAACCCAGACATATCGAATCCTTGGCGTGCCCCGTGATTGTAAAGGCGGCAAAGACCCGAAATGGTTGTATCCAAAGGTACGTAGTTTCAAATCAAGTTCTTTTGATTGACGGTCATTTTAGATTTGCCTTTATTGATTTTAACCATTTGCTTTTGATTTATAGTGCCCTCAACAACCTGGCGGCTAGGAATGTGGATACTATGTCTTACTTTATATGTTTAACATCATTCAGAGTGGTATTACGACAGATTTTGAACAAGTAATCGCTTCTTCATTCTCAAAGGATAATACTTTTGGTGTTGTAATTCAATTGCAAATTAATTCACTCACTTGATACATTATTTCATCTAAGCTTATTTTCTGATTTGCAGATTTTCGACAATGAAGATGCCTACTTATATGAAGATATTAATTTGATCAGAGACTTTTTGGCTGGATATCTTTTTCAACTTATACCAAAGTAAATTTTTTATTTATATTAGTTAATTAATTAGTAGTTTGTGTAGGACACACTTTGTGGTGGCTGCCTTTCTCTTTTTTTATTTGATTGGTTAGTTGTTAAAGGGGATCCAAAAGTTTCTATATTCCAAGGTGCGAATTAGAGTTGTTGTTGTACATACTATTAGATTGTTGGATAACATTTTTATTAGATAGTGCTGAACTGCTGTTGTTTCCATTCTAGTTTATGAAATATTTCTTATATCCAATTTCTGCAGTTTAAATTTGTCGGATAGTGATGTATATATAAAAGGCCATTAAAAAAAAACTTTAGACGTCCCCAGTCCAAACTGGGGTCGTCTAAAGTCCAGACTTTAGACATCCCCACTTCAAAGTGGGGACGTCTAAAGTGTTTCTGACCCACTTTAGACGTCCCCAGTTTACACTGGGGACATCTAAAGTCTGACTATGGACGTCCCTTGTTTTGGGGACATCATTGACAGTTTTTTTCTACGTCGCTCAGATAGACGTCCTACTATTTTTAGACGTTAAATGGTCCAAAAAATGTACGTTAAAAGCGTTTTTTATAGTTGTGGATCATATCGCTTTCACACTGTAAGCATAAGGTGTAATATCACACATTTTTAAGCTTTAAGTTAATGATTTATAGAATATTAGGGAGGCTAGAAATGGTTAATTAAGGCCACAAGAAAATAAATTTATTTAAATAAGCTTATTTTTGGATAGAAGAATCCAAACAAATAAGGAAAGGAATAATTATTACATATATAAAGGCCTAGAATAATTAAGAAAAAGTTGAGGTTTTAAAAGCTTATCCAAATTTTAACTAGGAATTACTAGCTCATCACTACAAAAAAAAAAAAAAAAAAAAAAAATTTGTCGCCGCTGAAAGGCTAAAAGTCACCACTAAAAGACAAAAAAGTCACCGCTGTTGCGACTATCGCTAAATTAGCGACGACAATTTTTGTCGCCACTAAAAGTATACATACTTTCAGTGGTGACTTTTGTCGCCGCTAAAGGTGACTTTCAGTGGCGATGAAAGTGTCAATTTTTTTTTAAATTACAAATTTTGTTGCAATTTGTTTTTTAAAAAAAATTACAAATTCCATGTGTCTCTCTCCTCCACTCACTGCCACCTGTCGGCTCCTCATGCTGCCATATGTCAGCTTCACATAATTCTTGAAAGTGCTTCTCCTCTAGTTCGAACCCGCGAGCTCATGGTGCCAACGCCTTCAAGTGCGTGCGTTTGCCAGTTGCGCTAAAATGAACCTGTGTTAAATTATTACATATTGTTATATATATAATATTATCATACACACACACACAATTAATTAATTAATTAATCAGTTATATATATATATGATAATTAATTATTAATTATATATAGTATTATTAAAAATAATGATAAATTAAATAAATATTAATATACTTAATTAAATAATTTTTTAATTAAAATTACTTATTAAATAATGATTTAATATTATAAATATTATTTTTAATATAAAATGATACATATAATATTACTAACATATAATGTATTTTTAAATAAAATAAAATAATAAATAATATAATAATATAATAAATATTATTTTAGTAGAAAATTTTAAATATAATATTAATAAATAATAATATAATTATAATAATTAAGATTAAATAGAATTATTTATTAATTAATATTTTATTATTATAAATATTATTTTAAAAGTAAAATTAATAAATTTTAATTTGGGAAAATTCCAAAAAACTACATTGGAAATAGCAAAAGGACAATTCAGTACATTGAAATTGCAAAAGGACAGATCAGGCTATGTCAGACAGGCAGATGAATCTGACATTTTGAAATTTCGGCCAAATGACGAAAATGCCCTTCAGCCCTCAGTCGGAATAACAACATAGGAGTTGTTAATGGCGAATCCGGAGTTGTTAATGGCGAGATCGATGGTGTTATTGGCCCTGAAATTTGTTAAGTGCGAAAGAAGAAAATTGAGTTGTTAATATCAAATTTGGAGTTGTTAATGGCGAGATCGGTGGTGTTATTAGCCCTGAAACTTGTAAATTGTAAAAGAAGAAAAGTTGTTAATAACGAATCCAGAGGTGTTAATTCCGAGGATCATGTTGTTATTCTAAAGTGGGCCTGAAATACTGAAGGGCATTTTCGTAATTTGGCCGAAATTTCAAAATGCCAGATTCCTCCTTTTTCTGACACCCGCCTGATTCGTCTTTTCTGAATTTCGATGTACTGATTTGTCCTTTTTATATTTTGAGTGTAGTTTTTTGGAATTTTCCCTTTTAATTTTTTCCACTGAATTTCCAATGGAAAAATTCGGTCGCAGCAAAAAAAATTGAATCAAATTGCTTTTCATCCATTCATCTTAATATGCAAGTGTGCAAGAGAAGGAAACTTGTGTAGAGAGATCCCACACACATGCAAATTTATAATTATCTTATTTTTCTTTATAATAAATAACATATTTAGTGTCTTCAATTGTTAAATATTAAATTTAAACAAAAATAAAAAAAAAACATTTATTGATGATAAAAAAAATCAATAAAAAAATAAGCTGAAATTGTCTTTCAGTGACGACAATTAGAGTCGCCGCTGAAAATGATCGCTGAAAGTCAAGTTTTTTATAGTGTCATGAGGCTTATTGAGCAAGCTTGGGAAAAAAAATATAGCATCTACCTATTTTATTTTTAGAAACACATGTTCTCTCTCTCTTCTCCCTCAAGCTTAAAACCTCTCTTATGCGACACATACTCAACCACCACCTCTTCTCCATTTCAACCGCGGCCACCTCTGCTCTCCATCTTCTTCGACAAGTCTTAGAGGAGGCTTGTGTGGCACAATTTCCTCCCGCTTCTTCGACACGCACGTTGCTAAGGAAGCAAGGAAGTATTATATATAGAGGGAGAGGCTGTGGAGGAAGAGATCAGAGCAGGTGTTCACACAATAATCTGAGGAAGGATCAAAGGAGAGTGTCGCTGGAGAGGAAAGAGGAAGTCGGATCCCATATGCAGCCATAGATTCGGATCAAGGTGAGTTTCTCAAATCCCTATTTTATCTTAAGTATTTTTTATTGCTGCTGTTCGGGAATTGGGGAAGGATCAGATTTTGATTTTAGGCCACTGGGAGATAGTGTCGATTAAAAAAGAAATTATTGTTCTAAGTGATTGCTTGTAACTAAATATGTTGAAATTGGGGTGAGTCTTGAACCCTTGCCTCTGTTATGATATAATGTTGGGTTCTAAATAGATAATTAAAGGAGAAGCTTAATTGATAAAATAACCAATAGTTATGTTAGCAAATGTTGATTGTGTTGTGATAGTGGTGATATTGAATCGGTGACCCCTATTCTGTCATGTATGTTATCGGGTCTCAAAGTAAAAAGGTTAAAGATAGTAGAAATATTGAAAATATATTATAAGTGGAGTGTGGTTGATTTTTTTCTTTTTGCCTGCAAGAGTGTGGTTGAGTTAATAATTATAACAGGGTTGTTTGTTGAAGCTTGAAATTTAATTATGAGTTTCTATTTTTGAGGTTTCTAAATGTTAAAACCGGTGCCTCAAAACATCAAAGTCATTAAGGATTCCAAAGTGATTATTAAAATGATGTATATCTATCAGTTGCTGTAGTTTCTAGTTAAAAATATGTGCTATCCAATTTTAAGGATTTTTAAAAAAATTGAAACATTTTCCCGCTTAAGAATGTGTGCTTATATGTGAAGTGATAAAGTCAAGGAAGACAAAAAGAATGATAGTCCTTACTGTGATATTCCACTTTACATGCTGGAGATTCATTGGGTATGAAAAACTTAAGTAACTACAAGTTAAGACTTGTACACTAGATGTATGTATTCATATGGGGGCCTGAAATTTATGAGATTGGTTCAATTTCTTAATGCCGCAAGAATGTTCAAATAGTCTTAAATAAGTCAAGGGAATGTTTGTTGCTGCTGCTGTTTGACCCAGATGAGTGAAGCTTAATTAAATTGATGTAAATTTCGAGTTATATTATATCAAATCTATAAATATCTTATATTTATGTAATTTATTTTAGATACTATTTTCCCTAAATTTGAGTATAAAAAGTAATATTTCTACAAAATCTATTCAAATATCTTTTATTCAGCAGATAACATAATACTTGAAGGTATAGGGTCATGAACCGTGATTTTCTCTAAAATACCAAGAGAAGATTAAGGCACATGGCGGAAGATACATGCAGAGGAGGGGCGCTGAAGCATAATTTCTGCTAAAGCCTGAGAGAGCCGAAAAGATGGGGTCCAAAGCCGTAATTGTTGCCAGAATCCAAAAACTTAAACAAAACATATAACGTGGAGAATAAATCAAAGCATATATAATATAGTATTATATAGATATATCAAAGAGCCTCACGTCAAGAAATAACTTTAGTTATAATAATAGAGGCTCAATAGGCCACTCTTGACATAGAACTGCTAGTATAAGAATTAGGAGCAATATTCTCTCTGAAGTCTTTAAACTCCTTAGTTGGGATAGGGATGTCACCCAACAGATAAGCTAGTTTCTATTTATTTTTGTTTGACTCTTTTTGAATTTCTATTATGAATTTCTATTTATGGATATATTTTAGTTTTTCTTTTCATCAATCAATTATCCATCAATCAATTATATACTACTAAAACTTGTGGCTCAACATTGGATCCTAATCACCACCTAACATGACAGTTTAAACCAATAAACATCAACTAATTTTTCATCCATCTACAAAACTATCCACGTCAATTTACAATTATTCTTTCAACACAAAAGTCATTCAACGAGCCGTATGGCGTTTAAACTCTATTGGGCTTACCCATGCGAATCATGCACCAACATTTATTGCTCTACACATTATATTCCTTGCGTCCCCCTCTTTTTTCCAATACTCTAGTCAACATTTGCATAATTCATGTCAGTGAGAATAGGAATGGCTATCCCTGATTGGTTCTCAATGGCAGTCAGAGTTTGTCAATGGAACCCTTCCATTCCCAGGAATGAAGCCCTAGTCCTATATAAATCACCTGGAGAAATATTCCTCTCACACTCATTCTTCATCAAAATTCCCTTTCTTCCGGATAATCACTTCCTCATGTAATAATGGCGTCATGGGAGGTGTCAGCTTTCACCAAAGTAGATAATTCTCACAACAACTGGGTCATTTTCGCCAATGTCATTGAGTCTTTTTGGGACATCCCTCATGCTAGAAGTCAATTATCAAGTTACGTACAATGATGTGCTGGCTGATTCCAAGGTTTTCTGTCATTTTTTGGTACACTAGGTGGTTCGTTTTTACATCATGACTTTTAAAACTACTTATGATTACCCAAATGTGGTACTTTTATATACTCAAGGGATACATCGTGCTGGCAGATGTGCGTCGTCGAGACATGAACAGGAGGTTCTATGGTGTGCTGGTGATGCTACTAAATTTTAAATAAGAACCGTAAGTGTACGAGTCGTTGGAATAGTATAATAGCAAATCAATATCGTCCCACAGATATTCAAGATAATTGATAATTAGGAATTAAAATTCTTATTTTCATTTAAGTTGAGCAAATCAAATAAGGATATTCAAAGACAATTTAAACAAATGCAAAAGAAAAAAATCTAATGATTTAAAGATTTCAATTAATAAAAACAACCTAGAGTGGCTAATCCCTTCTTTAAGTTTTAGAGCATGTATTTACCCAATTAAAAACACCTAATGTTAAATTGTTAATCTAGAGTTTAAATGGATACAAGTATCTTCCAATTACTTATACCCCTCTTTTAAGTTAAAATTGTTAACCCTAACTAATTTACTCAAGAAGAAATAATTGTCCAGTTTCACTCTAATATGATTATATGGGTCCAATAGGTATATTCCTATCCTATCGGCAAATTAGAATAAATTCTAATACCACATTACTTAATCTTATGATCTAATTAAGATCCATCTCCCAAGGATAATCTAAATTCCCTAAATTCATACTCAGTGGTGATCAAGCATTAAGTAGATAGAATAGATAAGATTAAGTCAACAAGAATAACAATAACCACAAATTAATGAGTTCATACATGCTCAAATTCTCGAATTAGTTCATAGCTACATAGGTTCAAAAGAAATTAGTCACACATGGCTTTAATCAACATCACAGCCAAACCAAATTCAGAGTTTGAATTCACGAGAGTAGAAAATAAAATTAGAGAGGCAAACAAAATTACAATTGAAATAGTTAAAACAAGACTCCCCTGCCTCTCACAATCTGGAACAACAGTAGAGAAAAGAAGAGACTGGCTACAATGGTTGCTGATGATGACGGATGAACAGTCAACTTTTGGCCCTCTTCGATCTCTCAAGCTTCGGATTCGAGAGCTCTTGTGACTGCCGCCGGGGACAGCGATGGTGTTCTCTGGTTCAGCTCACGATTCAGAATAATCTCTCCCTTTTCTTCGGCACTCTGGTTCTCGTCGGACCTGGGGAAGAAGACGATGAACAGTAGCTATGGTCACTTTCCCAAGTCCAGCCTTCAACCTCTCTCGCTGCTGCTTCTCTCTGGTTCGCTCTGAATGTCCGCTGCTCTGTTTCTTTTCTTCTCCCTTTTACTGTGCGGCTGCCTCCCTTCGGTCCTTAGCTCCCTCGCTTTTTCCTGCTGATCTTTCAGTGAATATTGCGGCTCCCCCTGAAGCCCGGCCCGTAGCTTCCTTTTATAATCCCTTAGGTCATCCAATTTCAGCTCCATTGCCAAAACGCTGAGTCTCCAAATTGATTTCCATTTTGTCAAAAACGGTGTCGCCCTTCTTCCTTGATCATTTGTATCAGCATTTTTCCAATTAGTTATGTCGTCCCCAAATGCCAAAAGTACCGTACTGACTAGAAATGAGGAACAATTAACAAAAGCTAAAATATAATAGTAATAACAATATCTTAACTCTTTTATTTATTTTTCTTAACTTAAAACTATTAATATTAATTATCTAAAACTATATCTATTTTTATTTAAGATTATAATATTTCAAATATTTTTATAAAATCTCAAGATAATCATCTTAAATTAGCATTGATATTTTTACCCAGCTTGAGTTGTTGCGTGATGTTATCAAGACACTCCTTCTTTAATTTTCCGCACTTGATTAGTATGCTTTAATAACCATTATTTGTGTCATTTTTCATTACAGTTCTCAACGGACTCTTCCGTATTCTAATCGTTTGTTTTATATGTCATAAATGTTGTAGGACTTGTGTTTGGGGTTTTTGGAATGAGTGATGTACGTCTCGATGGGGAGACGTTGTTTCAGTTCAACTTTGAGATAAAGGATGTGTGGTATAAATGAGTAAGGAAGTTCACCGCATATGTTAAAACAATGCATTAACATGAAGGCAACAACAGATTAATAAATGTTTAATTTCTTTATTCTTTTCCAGCAGGAATCCATTTCACTATTGCTTCAGAGGTACCCAGCATTTTGGGCGTCCATTAACTATGCAAGAGTGCCAGACAAGGACGATGTGTATGTTGCGCTGCTCTGGGTTAAGATGGAGAGCCTTCAAGGTTAATGTTAACCAATCTATCAATTCTGCCTTGTCATGATTATAGTTTCTGGACGTTAACTTATTTCTAATCTTGCAGGTGGAAACACCATGTTCATAAGTCATTGTGACATGTCTGAGGCCATTTTGAACTACAATCATCAAGCGGTTAAACCTCACCATTGCGGACCAGAATTAAGCTTCATTATATATGATATTCGACAAGGATGACATTCTTTTCTACTTCCTTTTACTCTTTTCAGTTAAGCAAATATCAATGGGAACATTGCTTGCATTCGTGATCTAATTTTAGTGAAAACTTCATTAACATAACCCTATGGGGTACATGTGCTGAGGAGACTCATGACAAAAAGCATGAGGACATGGAACCACCGATTACTGTAATTCAGGTTTGCTAGGGTTAACAGGAACACACGTTGGTGATTATATACGATCAAACATCTCATTAAATGAAATCACACATCATGTACAAATTAAAACTGAAGTCCATTTCATAGGAATTATTCATAAAACTAACACAGCAACTTGAGCAATGCTTTCAACGCAACCCAAGCTACTTTTAATCCCGATATTCCTAAAGCATATAGATTGAGGGAAAGGTATAAATAACTCTGTTCAACACTACCAAGCCAATCAAGAACATTAAGAAGGAGAAATGATGCTGCGACCCATCATGCATTAACTGTGATCAGACGCAATGCTAAACTCGGTTGCCCTTAACTTTTTTGTTTCCATGAAGTGAGTTTATTCTCAAATACTGTCATTTTCTGAATCCTTAATGTTTCAAGTATGACATAACATTGACCGAATCTTATTTCCTTCCTGTATGTCGTTTATGAATTTCAAATTAAAGTTCCATCAGTATATTGGTTTCTTCTTCAATTACGCTACGATTACATGTTTGATACGGAAGGTCAACATACTTTTTGATATATTATTAGGAAACACAGGTGGACGAATGCATCCCGATCTAATACCTTAAATAAGCATTATCCGTTGGGAGTTTTGTAAATACATATCAAAATTGGAATTTTAACAATTAGGTTCAAAAAACATATCAAAATGAAAAAAAAAAAAAAAAAAAAGCAAGTGAGGAAAGAGACAACCTTATAATTAAATTTCCAAAGACTCTTGTAAGAGAAGTTCTCATCCTGGATGAGAAACATGTATTTCTACTTTGTAATCACTTCTCCTAGAATGTATCCTCTTGGTAGTGTAAGTTCCTGTAAAAGAAACACCAGACAAACAGTAATATCTAGTCCAGAATAAATACTTGGAGAGATCTAAAATAAAACATTGGCATTATAGGAACTAGATTCTCCAAGTAAACTTCACAACCAATAAATTTGATCCCCTTTAGAAGGAACTGAACAAGTAGTCACATTTTTTAAAATTCTCTTGTATTTACAATAGGGAAAATGCGGAATCCAACTTAGTTTTAGGGCACATTACATCACTTTTGCATTCACAAAAGGTGGAAAGTAAAACAGTGAAAGAAGAAAAAGAATTGATCAAGCTATCACCATCTAAAATTTCAAAATAAGTATTTTCATTTTCTATATCAGGTGGTAAATCACAAAAAAGAACTAAATGGAAAGATTCATTTTCATCCACAATTTTATCATTCAAAACTATCACTACTACAAAAAAGGGGTTTAGTGGCGCAGCTCTTGTGGCCCTTTTTTTAAAAAACGCCAAAGATAATTATTTATTTTTTAAAATCAAGGTAATTTGAAAGCTTTGGCGCTTACAATTATAAACGTCATAGTAGACGTTATCCTTGTATGACGCTTTCCTAAACAAGCGCCAAACAATATCTTCAATTATTTTTTAAAAAAACAACAATAAGAAGCTTTGGCGCTTCTTGTGGAAGCGCCAAAGCTTCTTATATTTTTCAAAAAAAAAATTAAAGAAAATATAATAGGAAGCTTTGGTGCTTCCTAAAGAAGCGTCAAAGCATCCTATATTTTTTTAAAAAATATATAATATATTATTTCTTCTTTTTTTTAATCTTCCTACGGCCCTGCACATATGCTTGACAAAAGAAGTTTAATTTCTTTCTAACTAGTCATAAGTCCTTATAATATGCCTATTGTATTTGCATTAGGCTTTTTTTTTAAAATTTAAATTAATTTTTTTTTTTTTAAATTTGGGTCATCATACTGTTATACATTTATTATTGGTAAAGGTTAAATAGTTACAATAATACTATATGATATGTTTGCCATACTTTTTGCTCTTTCTTTCTATATATCCAATATTATCTTCTTGAATATATTATTATCATTAGTATTAACTTGCACTTATAATGAAACATAAAACTGAGTGAGCTTCGTGAAGTTCATTAATTTTTTTTAAAAAGGCCACATTTTAAAAAAAAAAACTAAAAAAAAAATAGGAAGCTTTGGCACTTCCTAATGAAGCGCCAAAGCTTCCATGTAGTAAATAAATTATAATAGGAAGCTTTGGCCCTTCCTAAGGAAGCGCCAAAGCTTCCCATGTAATTTTTTTTTTAAACAAAAAAGATCAGTTAGCTTCGAATGTGTGTCTATAAATTAAAGTAGAAACCTACCCAACTACAAAACATAAAGAAAGGACAAATTAAAGGAGGGTCACATGCAATGAAAATTGGTTTAGAAATAGAGTTTCTGCAGTTAATTAATTAATGTACATAAGTTCATTATCTCATATATACTTCATACTAAAATGATGATTCTATTTATAGATTTTTGTAGTAACTAGTCGCTATAAACTATTTCTTGTCATTATTTGTTATGTAAACTAGCCATTATGTAAAAGCATTTAATGTACTTATATAAAAAAAAGTAACTTTAGCAATCGAATAAATTAAACAGAGACAGGCACCAACGTTAACAGAAGCTATTTTTTGACTCTGAATTTTTATTTTACTTTATTATTTGAGTATGCCCAATCCGAACTTTTATTTTACTTTATTATTTGAGTATGTCCAAGATCGATCTCAAGGTTTTTTATTAATTATCTGAATATTTTTATTAATTATTTCCTTAAAAAGATATAATTCATATATATGCTAGAACAAACAATGTTTCCAGTGATTCTTTCCTTTTTTTTTCAAATAGGAAGCTAAATATGGCCAAGGTTTTTTTTTTTTTTTTTTATAGTGGAAGCTTTGGCGCTTCCACAATTAAGTGCCAAAGCTTCAACCAACGTGCCACGCCACCCAAAAAAAAATTAATTTGGTTTTTTTTAAAAAAAAAATTTAAAGGAAGTTTTGGCGCTTTTTAAGGAAGCGTTAAAGCTTCCCTTTCTCATACCTTCTTTGGCACTTTTTATATAAGCGCCATAAAAGGTTATATAAATTTTTGAAATTTTTACCACCCGCCATTGTCATCCCGCCATTATCTCTTTCCTTCTTTTCTTTTCTATCGTCTCCACCCCTTCCTCTCTTTGACTGGTAATAAGTAGAAGCTTCTTTGGTCCCCCACTTTCTTTTTTTTTTTTTTTTTTGTCTCCTCCTCGTGCACATATTTTTAAATATTTGTTCGCCACTTTCATTGTAGTACAAAGCTTCCTCCCTTACATGTTCTTTTTCTTCTTGGCTGGTTGCAGTACATAACTTCCTCTCCCCACGTGTTTTTCTTCTTCTTGTGTCGGCCTCCTACAAAAGCTCTTGTAAGTGTGTTTTTTAAACATCTGATTCACGTTTTTTTTAGTTAAAATATGTATGACTCTTATACATTTGCCTATACTTTTCCATAGAAGTACATGTTGTCAACAGTGAAAAGGTTATTGTGAATGGCACTGATGAAATGGTTAAATTGGGTGGAAGTGTTATAAATGCCACTGGTAGTTTAATAAATGATTATTTTGGAACCAATTAATTTAATAAACACAGGGTTGTATTTTTGCCGGCTTGTTATGGACCCAATTATTTTAACTATGATATGTAGTAGTGTTGGCAAATATGATTTATTTGGTTGTGAGTTGTGAAAAATTATGTAGATGCTGTGGGATTAATTGATTGATTATTTGTGATTCAAGGAGTGTTTAATATTTTGGAAAACTTTAAATTTTGGGATGTTATGCTGCTGAATTTATTTTTTTAAAAAATAAATAACAATAGATAATTGCAAGAGGCAAGCAATTGACCACTTATAAAAATATATTTAAGGTATAGATGGATCGAAAATGGATGTCATTTAATCGGTGCTCAAGAGAATATATAGATGAGGTGAAAGAGTTTATTAGATTTGCAAGCGAGCATATAAATGATCCTAACAAAATCCTATGTCCTTACTTATCTTGTTGTTATGAAAAACATATTAGTTAATTTAGGCATGTAGCTTCTTTCTTGCCTATTCTTGGTCATTGTGATACAATACATTTTGTAGTTGTTAAACATTATAATTATTCATTGTAGTTAATCATTTGTTTAGCATTACACCATCGTATTGTAATTTGCCTACTTGAAATATATGTTCAGGCAATTAGTTTATTTGCTTTTTTACATTACACCATCTTATAGGAAAAGAAATAATTACAAAAATTATTTTTAAAAAAAATTAGAGACCTCCTTTGGCGCTTGGTTAAAAAGTGCCAAAGGAGGGGTCCTCACCCTCCTTTGGCGTTTGTTAAGCAAGTGCCAAAGAGGTCCCCTCCTTTGGCACTTTTTAACCAAGCGCCAAAGACCCTCCTTTGGCGCTTAATAATCAAATGCCATAGATATTGAATTTACATATTTAATTCAAAAAACTAATGTATGGCGTTTCTATAAATTCAAAAGCGCCATAGGTATTTTTAATGGCATTGAAAGCTTTGGCATTTCTTAAGCGCCAAAGTATTCTTTAAAATAAGAGCCAATAGACCCCTTTTTTGTAGTAGTGTATTGAATCTCTCTTTATTAAAGGATCTAAAACAAACAATTAAGCGGGATCAAAAGTTTGACAATTTTCAAGGCTTTTATCAAGTGTAGCATGTATATTGATGTTAGCATTTGAACTAGATGAAGAATTAAAGTCATGTGAATCATATCAAGCTTTTGAGAATATTTATTAGAAGGTGTTTTATCTCTCCAAGTGCTATAAGATCCATCCAAGAATTGAGAGTTTGAGGTTCCATCATTCCCTAAAAAGGAATGCATAAGAGGATTAATATTGAACCTAAACTCAAAATCATCATTAAACCAATTCATTCAAATTGCAATTAATTAAGTTCCAATGAATTGTAGGTCCTAAAAAGTCTTATATATGCAAATAAATCCTAAAAATTGGAAGAAATCAAAGAAAACTCAACAACTAACCTAATGAAAAATCTGAAAAACTTCCAGAAAATAAAGAAAAAATTGAAAAGTGGCCACAATGATGGAATTTGGCTAAAATCCACCACACCCAATAGCAAAGCTATTGTACTTGCTCAAAATGGCCCAATCCGTTAGGCAACTGAAGCTTGTAATTTTCTGGGCAAAAAATTTCAAAAGTTCCAGCAAGCTCAAATGGAGATGTCCAAGTGAATTTTAGCTAACTTCCAGCGAATGTGGAACGGTGTAACACCTAAAATTCAAGCCAAAAACTAGTGGAAAGTGCTCAAAATTGATGAATTCCGTGAGAGGATGTGTTTTGATGTAACTTTGGACAATGCAGCACAATTTCTAGCAAAAACAAATGAGCTCAGAAATGGCAATTCACACCAAATTCAAGCACAATTCACTGTATAAATGTATCAAGAAATCAGTCACGTACAGTATAAGCAAGCTGCAGCAAATATCAGAATAGAAGTCAATTAATTTCAGAATTTATGCTCACACTTCATGTTTTATTAGCCCAAATTTCGCCAATGAATCTCAACAAAATTAAATCAGGTCATGCATCAAAACAGAGCCAGAGGTGCTCTTAACAAGATCAAAAACAGCTTGAGTTAACTTCCAAGTATAATATGAATCAGACTTGGTGATGACATTTCAAACCAAATATATTTCTCAAGAATGGATTTAGAAATTTGAGAAATAGTGGCAGCTCAGACTCGTGTGAATTCCAGATTTCAGTAACAAATTTCAAGCAGAACTTCAATGTGCAATATGAAGGAATTTCAAAACAGAAACATTCACGCAGAAATGGAAGCAGAACTTTGAATGGCAATGGCAGCAATCCAAATTCAAAGACTAATACAAGTGACAGCAGCAGTTTGGCAGATTGCAGTCAAAAGAACAAGAAGGCATATCTGGTTCGAGTCAATATGGCATTGAAATCCTCTTGAACAAATAAACCTCAACAACACGCATACTATAACTTGTAAACAGCTGCTGATTTACTCAAATCAACTAGCTTCACAAATGAAATTTGCAAGCCCAATGATCAAACCAAGAATAACAGCAACCAAGTTAGAAATTTTAAATCAGATTCAATTCAACTTGCTGCACAGTAGCAGAAAAACGCACGAACCAGTGTTAACAAATATGTAAATCAGCAGCGAACAGTGCTTGTACAATTACTTTAGCAATCCACAATATTTAATCACAAAGCCATCTCAAAGAGAATTTTGAACTCAAACCACTCAGCAATGGCACCAAGGAAAGTGTCAAGATTCAGCAAACACAAACACCAATGGTATGGTGTAATCAACGCAGCAATGACAGACCAAAGAAAGGGGGAGAAACTATTTATTTTGTTTTTTTTTTATGGTGCTAAAACTCCTATTCCAGCCAGCAAACACAAAATATTCAATGCCAAACAGTAAACGACCACCAAATTACAGATTTAATCACATTTATATCCAAAGTATCACTCACTGTCTAACAATTATAATGAGGTTCAGGTGCGGAATTAAGCAAAAACACACTTTAACATAAGAGCAATTTAAAAATTTGACACCTAACTAACTAGATCCTAAACAAATGAAAAACAAATTCCTTGTGAGGCATTTCCAGAAAATTTTCTTAAGCGAATGCAAGAAATATGGTATGGAGAACTAGTAGGCACATGCCCAAAACTTAAACCTAAACTAGAGAAATCAATAATAAAGAAAAATCAAGATATTTGTTGGTATTTCTTTAAAAGTTTCTATGCAACATGCAAAATGCCATGAAAAAAATGTAAAACTATCTAAAATGCAACCTAAAGGCTCAAAATTTTAATCAATCAAAGATGGATACTTAGTAATTAGGGACCAATTACTTGGCTCCCCGACAATGGTGCCACTTGAAGGAGCATGTCAGCTTATGCCTTAATAACTTCTTCAAAAACTAACTAAGGATTGCAATATAGGGTGCAATCCTTGATAATCTTTTGAGGAGTATTTTATTAATTACCTAGAAACTAAGTGCAATGATTGACATAAAACAATTAAAAAATTTTTGAGGCTTTTATATAACAACTGGGTTGCAATTAAACTAAAATTCTCTTAAAACAAATATTTTTGGATTTTTGTAATGAAAATAGATTGAAATAGAAAATGGTTTTGAAAATATGATGAAAACCTTCTAGAACAATGAATTTTATATATCCTTGTTTTAAAAGATAATGTGAGTGTACTAGTTTAATAAATTTGGCCAAAAGACCCTTTAAACTAGCTTGAGTTACGTGAATTGTTCCTCCACACAGGTAAAAATTAATCTCTCTAACCGAAACGCAATGTAAACACTAGTAATTCAAATCAAGGAAATACAATGACACAAATAACTAAGAGCCCTTGCATTAGAATGACAATTATATATTCATAACGCCTTCTAGCAAGAGCTATATTAAGTCAATTACAAAAAATTGCTACTAATGAAGCACAAGTGTCAAATACATAACATTAAAATCCAAATAGACATAATTTCAACAAATATACATGGAACCCAATACAAAACTTCATTCCAATATACTAATTAAACTCTAAGCCTAAAATTAATCAATACAAAGGATTAAAGATAAAAATTAGATGGTAAAGCAAACCGCTATAAAGCTCCAAGTTCAAGAATCAACTCATTACTGTTATTCTAGGAGAAGAGAACTTTAGCTGCTGCCAGACATCAACACAGCCCCTACACACATGCAAAGCTCCAACCATGGAAATCACTATTAAAATGAAAGATTAATGACGAAGGAAAAAAACTGATGAGAGACGGTGCTGATGGTGGATGGTGAACGATGTGGTGGTGAAGGATGGAGGAACAATTCCGGCGACAATGAGAACAGAGGACGCCGGTGATGGGGAAGACGGCGGTGGTTCCAATGGTCTCCCTCCTCTGCTTAAAGTTCTCGATTCTCAGCCTCTCAGGTTTTCAGCGTCGCTCGTCGTGACTCCTCCCAAGCTCCCCTCACTCCCGCGGCACTGATGGTGGTTGACAGGAATCACCGGCGAAGGTGGCTCGGCGGAGGAGGAAGGTCGGCGGTGAAGGTCCGGTTCTGTACCCCCTCTTCCTTTCTGAATTTCGCCGCTGCTTTGTTCTCTCTGTTTCGATGTGTTCTCTGAAGCTCGCTTGAGGTGGAGAAGGTCGGATGGTTGGTGATGGTGGACGACGGTCGCCAGCGACGAAGGAGTGTGGATGAAGGTCACAAAGATAGAAGAACGAAGAAGATGGTCTCTGGTTCGCAGAAGAGTTCGCGGGTGCGTCTCTGCCCAAGCTCGATGAAGCTCTCAGAAATCTGACCTAATTCTTTGGTGCAAAACGCTGCAGTTGCTATCAGGGACTAAACTGCAAAATTAAAAAGTTTATGGTGCAAACTATAATTTCGGTAATTTGAGCCCAAACTTCCATTTTTATATTTGATCCAATTTCTTCCCTCACCTACAATTAAAAACAATTAAACAATATCAAATATTCTTAAGAATCAATGATCAACAGTAATTATAATTTTTATGACAATTTTATGTTTTTAATTCTAATTCAACGTATCCACTTCCCCAAACAAACTTTCAGTTAGCCATTTCTGTTTGCACAAAATCCTGTACACCTTAGTTTGTCTATATTTTACTGTTAGTAGAAGTAAGCTCTTTCCTTCAACATTCACATCTGTAATCGTTGACGGAAATAATTGCAGAAATTTCTCCACCATCTCTGTTACACCGTACCATTCTTGGCAGCAATCATTAGGGGTGTCTCAATTGTTCTTTTACCAGACACCGACTCTATCCACCAAAGCCATTCACAGTCCAAATCACAACATTAGTTTATACTTGCAAGATTTTTTTTTTCTGTCAGAAGAATATAGTCATAATATTTACCATAATATACACACACTCTTATGGTAAATATATGACTATCACTGCAAGAGTATATATATTAGGAACAATGAGTATAAAAGATTTACAATATATGTATATTTATGTTATGGATAAGAATGGAATGAATGAATGAAAGTGTAGCAGCTGAGAGTGCTGAGTCTTGTACTCGTAGAGTCACAACATGTTCATAAGTAAGAAAAGTATACATGTGAGATTGGTCTAACCTTATATATGTGCATTCATTAAAAGGAACTAGAGGGTCCCCAGCTAAATATAATTTACTTATTAGTATTTCTTCTTTTGGTGAAGTTTGTCGAAAAAATTATGTGAACATCATTTCAGGTGAAGAATGATTTATGATTTTTAAAATGTCAAATTCTACATAGGAAAGTTATAATAATAATGTTTTATAAACTAACATCTTAAAATTTTCATGAATCTTTTTTACCTTTATCCTCTTGCGTTGGCAAGGAAATGGAAAGATGCTCAGAGATGTTTCTAGATATTATTTGTGACACATCTTCATTGGTATCATGCTGAAGAAGTTCATTCATTATTTGAAGTGACCATGTGTGTAATTTGACTATGTCTCGGAGAATATAGTCAATTGATTTTTTTTTATAACTAAAAGAAAATAATGCAATTTAATTAACTGCATAAACAAACACGCCACTCAAACTAATTTAAATCATAACAATAACATATATATATATATATATATCCAACAAGCAAAATAAAATCCAATCACACAAATTTAATTCACAAATTATCCATAGAATAATCAAGTCTCCAACAAAATGAAATAAAATAAAAACAACTCTCCTGTGTTGTACACAAGCACAAGTCGTCGATGCTAAGAAGCAAAGCAAATTGACATTCATTTAATCTTAGCTGCCACTTCTGTCAAGTTTGGTGAGGAAATGAGAGCAAGGAATCTGTGATGACAAAGGGCAAGAGCGTGTTTGTCGTGAGAGAAGAGAGAAAGCACAGCTGACACCGGAATATGGAAATATGCTGCCGGAAACAGGATTTAGCTTCGCCAGAAATTGTAAAAACTCGCCGGAAAACTGCAGGAGCTAGCTGGAAAGATCAAGGGAAGGACGAAACAATGATTTGAAAGGATTTCAAACTCTTCCAGGTGGCTTGAAAAAGCTCAGAAGAAAGAAGAAGCATTCGCCGGTAAATTCAATGCTTTTGCCAGAATGGGGGCCGGAAAAACAGAGTAACAAGCCGAAAAGAGACAGGACTGAGCCTCTACAGCGGTGTAGGTGAATTACAAGCAATGGCAGACGTTGGTATCGTGCTGCATGAGGAGAGATGGTGTTAAGATGATGGTGACGGTGAAGCAAGGAGGTACGGTGCTCGGAAGTTGCAGAACTCGCCGGCGATGGAAGGGTGATGGTGGTTGAGGGTGGCGGACTGGCAGTGAGGAGGCTGGTGGTGATGAATCTCGAAGAAGACGATGGTGTGGTGTGGTGAGATGATGACGGAGATGAAAATCCTCCCTCCCTTCTCGGTTCTGTCTAATGTTCTCTTCGGTATGAATCACAAGGACACTGCCGGAAGTTACAGAAACGTCGGAGGACGATGGAGATGATGGTGATGCTATGGTGAAGAGGGTATTCTGCTTCTGAACTCTTGTGGCTCTCACCTAAACTCCGATCAATGGTAAGAAGAAGGAGAGGGTGGTGGTATCCTCTACATGTTGTGGTTTTTGGTGATATAAAAATGTTACAGAAATGAGAGAGAGCTGGAACGTTGCTCTTGATGAAGGAAATGGAAGAAGGTCGAACATATTTATGCCCAAAGTTTATCATGTCTTCTTCTTCTTTCCAACAACCCCACTACTAGCTGTAGTAGTAGGTGCTGTCCAACTGGGTCCTTCTTCACTCATAGCCAGCCAAAGAAATATTGCTAGTTTCTCTTTTCATCATTGCTCACCCAAAGAAGAAAGCGTGCTCTGTGCTTTTTGACGAGGGATTACTTTGAAAAGTTTAAAACTTTTGAAGAAGGACTTCACTGTAAATATTTAAAATTTCTGCACTGTACCATCATAATTTCTGAAACCGTGGGTAATTTCTTGTAATTTAACTTTGTCCATTTTCTTCATTGACATGAAAATTTCAGAAATGCTATGGATCTTTTCGGTAATTTGCCCGGTCCTATGAAATATTAATTCAACCTCCAAGAATTACCAATTTCTTCCCAAAACACCTGCAATGCAAGATTAAGCACAAGCACAAGGTATTATTAAAAGTTTAAAAGATCATCTGTATAAATATTTAATAATTTGTGACCAATTTACCATTTAATTACAATTAATTTAATATAAATGTCTCTTATTAGAATGAGTGCTTAATCATGCGATAATGTCCTGAAAAATACATTAAAAATTTTAATTTAATTATATAAAATTATGGTTATATCAGTGTGGTTCTCCTTCATTTTTAATATCTCAGAGCCATTTCCCTGAAAGTATTCAGGACCCATGCACAAGTCAATAGAGACAAAATTATTATTTCAAAACAAATCTAAAGTTACATAATAAACTGTGTTCATTTTACACCTTTTTCCCCACAACAATTTATTTTCAAATCTAGATTTAAATTCAACGAATCATGTAAAGAGAAAAACTAAAATATACTTCGGTGGGCCTCACGTGAGGTGCGACCCACTATTCGCGATCGTTTATCTTTCTTTGTTTATTTGTTCTCTTTAGTTTATTTAGAGAAAAACTTAGTCCTTAAAATTGTGTCTTTAGTCAAATAACACATGGGAAATAAGAAAAAGTGAGGTAAAATAAAAGAAAAGCATAAATTACATGCACAAATGCATGCATGTACAATTTTAATTAGTAAGTTAATATTAAAATATTAAATAAAATATAAAGAAAAATTAATCTGCAAGTCCTTATATTTTAATAATATCTGATTTTTTTTTTTAAATGAAAAGTTCTGGAGAGTTGAGTCCTGAATATGTCCCAGTACTTTTTTTTATTTTTATTAAATCTTTATAGTTGCACCTGATTTTAATTAGGCCGTTATAATTTTTTACCATGTTTGTATAATTTTGCCTAATTTTCAACCAATTGAGAGTAGGTTCAAAATCGTAATAGATGGGGGCATTATCATCATCTTTAATTTAACATATACACACATGCACACAAAAAATTGAGTGAGGACACAAATATATATAGATGTCGGGCAAGGCTGGGAGAATGCAGCAGATATATATAGAGATAGATATATAGGTGTACGCTCTTGCTTGACATGACTTACATGTTTCACTCTATGCACACTGCATTCTCTTCACAAACAACATAACTTACAATATATTGGACGGCCAAGGCCAAGGATTGATAGTTCAAGGAGGCCACTACTTTCGAAAGCTAAACGCTTTGCTGCCAAGAGATGAGGTGGAGACAAGCCTTCCTTGTTGCGCTTCATCATCTATTTCAGTTGATCTTTATAAAGGTGAACTATTTCGATTGCCACATCTGTATTTAATTAGTAGTAGTTAATCATAAGTATATACTCTCTCCGGTCCTTAATATAAGATTTAATTGATTTTTTTAGAGAGATTAATGATGCTTAATAAGTTAAATGATCATAGTATATGTCGTATATCATTTAAATATATATTAGTTCAAAAGTCAGATAAATTAGTTTAGTATAAAAAAATATAAATATCAATATTTTAAAATATTTTATTTGACTTCCTTAATCTTTCAAAAAAAAAATCAACAATGTATATGAAAGAATGAATGTTAGTTTAGATTCACCAAAATGCCCTTCTGCAATTGCACAATGAAGAATGGTATCATCGTTGTCCCTTATACAGAGAGCAAAGTGACTTGGAGAAACTTGAGGATTTGCCACATACATATAATGAAGCCAAAGAAAGGCTTCTTTCCTACCATTGAGAGCCGCCAGGAAAAGAAGTGTCTCACCGGCGATGTTGCGTCTAGCAACTAAGGAGCGGTCTCCGCCACACATCTTCTTGCAAATTTCAACATTCCCCGTTATTGATGCTAAGTGCAGTGTTCTTTCTATCATGTTAAGCTGCAAGAACGATGTTCACATTCCCGCTCTCATCATCATGTCCGCCATTGCAACCACCACATTATTATGGGCGAAACTTTTCTCTTCAAGAACTAAGAAGTCCAAAAACGAGTTAAATATAAATAAGAAATATTACTTTTGAAGATAGTTCAAAGTTATGTTTTATACATGAAAATCGAACCAGACCAAAACAATAATTTCAAAAACAAAAATCGTGATAAAAAAAAAAAAGAAGAAGATAATGATTCAGAAGTACCAAAAAAAAAAAAAAAAAAAAAGGTACCAAAGCCTTCGCTTAATCCAAATACAGGGAACCAGAGATGAGTTGAAAGACCAGGACAAGTACAGTTCCTATATATGAAAAACCTTATTAGACTGCAGGATACAAGTACAGTTGTAATAATGACACTTTTTTATGATATTTATATATTTCATTTTAGTTAGAATAAAGGGAAAATCCCAAATAAATACCATTTGAAATAGCAAAACCCACAAAAGTCTTTTATAACATCAAAAAGATAGAAAAGTGATCAGGTATGTTTTAGGAATATTGAAGTGTTGTCTAAAATACCAAAATACCCTTTTTTACATTTGTTTCACATATGAGGTGGCTGCTATGGACAAAAGCTAAAGAAAAAAAAACACAGTCGAAGGGTGTGTGTAGAGCAACGTTGAAGGTGAAGAACGAGGAGTCAATCAAGGTTGAATCGGACAAGTGTAAGTAATTTTCTGAGAAACATAATCTTTTTTTAGATGAATCGGACTATATCCATTTTATCGTCATTGTTCATGTTGGTGGTTATTGGGTGTGGTTCGGTGGGTCAGAGGGTGCATAAACAATAAATAGATGAGCAATCACGTGGTGTAAGGAAGCTAACTTATTTGGGGTTGTCAATGAGGGGTATGGAATGACAATGGTGCTGCGATTGTAGATTATTTATGGCAGTTTTGGTTGTGGGTAAGTGGGTTTATAGGTTGAGTGGGATTAAAGGTTCGGACTTGACATACCTACGACGGCATCGACGGTGTGGTGTGAGTTATTTATGTCTTGGGTCTTGTTAGCTGTGAGAGGGAGCATAATGAAGAGGTTATTGATTTGAAATAGGTAGCATTGAATTGATGTAATGACTGACCGTTGAGTAGGTGTAAGTGGAATGAATGATATGTAATGAAGATGTCATAAGCATATCTGTAAGTGCATGGTAGTTGCTGTCATTACCTTATCTGGTTTGTTGTCAATGCCATTACAGGATTTGTCATTACCATTACTAAATTTGTCATTAGCGTTAACAATAATAGTGAAGGCAATAACTCATTTTGTCAGGCAATAACTCGCATAACTTAATTGATGACAAGAAAATAGTGTTGCTCAATCGTTTGGCACATGTTGTTATAAGTTAGTGATTCTTGTCAAATCCATTACAGACTTTGTCAACACCTTTACCATTGTTGTGAATCCCAAAACGAATTCTGTTAAGAGCAGCAGTAAGTTAGTGAATGCCATATATATTGAGAAATGTATGATGTCATGACATGGGTGTGGAGTTGGAGGTTAAATAGTTAGTAAAGGCTTAACATTGTTATTAATTGGGAATAAAGTGATATTATCAAGCATATAGATGAAGTAGTCAATGGTCGAAGAAGGTGTGTTGTGGGGAATTTTTTAGTGATGAATTTTCGTTGGTATGAGACTAACAATGTCATGAAATCTGAAATCTGAATTTTTTCTTGTAGGTTATCATGCAAGATGACATCAAATATTTAAGCAACACCTTCCTCAAAGTCACTTATATGTTTTTTCCACGTTGGGGGGGAGTTTGTAAGTAATGTTGAAGGTAAAGTTAAATATAGTGGTGGGAGAGTGAGGGTAAAATCAATGAAGGAGGGGATGAGAATTGAAGAACTGAGGGTAATGATAGGAGAATGGTTTGGTGTAAATGGGCATAGATGCGACATTAAATACACTTTGAGCTTTGATGAAAAGATATTAGTAGATCTCATTCGACAACGTATATGGTAGTTGCTGTCATGAAGAATCTGATATTTTGTAAATTCCATTACTGCACTTGTAATTCCCATTACTACTCTTGTTAATGATGACAGCTTATTGTAATTAAAGTATACATGAAGGGACACCTTATTTTTGGTTAATGACTTCTATGCATTGGGTGTAGGTGGAATTAGTAATGTTAGAATTTTTTTTCACAATGCATATGGTACTTGCTGTCAGTAAAAATCTGGTGTTTTGTAAATTCCATTACTGTACTTGTCATTTCCATTGAAACAGTTGTTAATGATGACAGCTTATTGTAATTACATTTTACATGAAGGGACACCTTCTTATTTGGTTAATGACTTATATGTATAGGGTGTACGTGTAATGCGTAATGTTAAATTGTCATTTGGACCCTTTACTTGCGAGTTGTTGTCATAAACATTTGTGGTTTTTGTCAATGTCAGAACAAAACTTGTCATTCCCATTACCATTCTCGTCAAAACCATTAAAACACTTGTCATTCCCATTATTAAACTTGTCAACGTCCTCCCCTTTTGGGGAAAAGTCAGTGACAAAGTTTTTAAGCCTAACTTGTCATTCCCATCACCATTCTTGTTAATTCCATTATAAAACTTGTTATTCCCATTATGAAACTTGTCAGCGACCTCCCCTTTTGGGGAAATACTCAGTGACAAAGTTTTTAAGCCTAACTTGTCATTCACATTACCATTCTCGTCAAAACCATTATAAAACTTGTTATTCCCATTATGAAACTTGTCAGCGGCCTCCCCTTTTGGGGAAAATTCAGTGACAGTTTTTAAGCCTAACTTATCATTCCCATTACCATTCTCGTCAAAACCATTATAAAACTTATCATTCCCATTATTAAACTTGTCAGCAGCCTCCCCTTTTGGGGAAACACTATAACACACAATATTTCTTCATTTACCTGTTTCCTGTATAAGAGAAGTGCATATTGCCATAGTGTCGGAATAAAGGGACTTGCACTTTAGTGAATTGAAAGACACAGTAACATTACATGGAAAAGGACACTGCTATGAAGAGGTAGACAAGATCAGTTACAAAAATATCAACTTTACAATGTCACCCCAAAATGCAATGCTTGGTGACTAAGTTAAACAAATTTTCTATCTCAACTATAAAAAAAACGAACACACGCGTATCCCCTTAATAGATCTCCCACATAAAAGAAAATTCCATCTTGATTATTCTTGCCCTCCTACCTGATTTTACCTCGCATAATAAGATTCTCTAGAATATAAAACCCATCAAGCGTAATTCGAATTCCTAATCAAGATTTAATATCTTCCGCCGTACAAGGAGAATTAAAAAACATGAGGATCCAAAAGATTTGTTGCTGATGTGAGTTCCACCTTTTGATAACAGAACTGGATCAGCAGCAGCCTCCAATAACGCGGAGAAGGAAGCTCGGTTTCGAAGATTCCCTTTTTTGCTCACAGCAACATCTGCAGATAACCACGAGGAGGAGGAGAAATCAAACACAAAGCTTAAACGGACAAAGCAACAACTGAACATTCCCTCACCCACATCCACATCGCAGGCAGCAGAAGAGAATGGCACCCACAACCGATTCCGATTTGGGGACGACGACAGGCTAGGGCTCGATCTAGTGTGTTTCTAGTAGAACTGAAAAAACTCTCTGCAAGTGTTGTCTTGACCGAGTGTGTGGAAAGAGTAAAAGGGGGCATTTTGGTATTTTACACAACACTTCAACATCCCTGAAACGTCCCTGATCACTTTTCTGTCTTTTTTATGTTATAAAAGACTTTTGGGGGTTTTGCTATTTCAAATGGTATTTATATGGGATTTTCCCTAGAATAAATTCATCTTTTCTTTAATTAAGTTATACGTGGGCATTGCATTAAAAAAAGATACTGTAGACTATCTAAATCTTCTCGTGAGCTAGATTTTTTAATAGTAGGACCATGCGCTCTTTGTGGCTGGTGTGAGCGTGTGACTTTTGCTACATTCAAAAGTTAAACGTGGGCATTGCCAACGTTCCTTGTTCACTGAATGCATGGTCCACGGACCACGGTCAATCGTCTTTTATTAGTTTACAGACACATGTTGTTTTAATAATTAAGGGAAAATCCCTGAAAAATATCACCAAAATAGGAAAATCCCAATTCAATGCAGCGAAATTGCGAAATCGCGAAATCCCGGTTCAGTGTTGTGTCAGTACGGATAAACAGTGCGGGTATGCGAAAAGACAATTTTGCCATTCAGCCCTCCCTCTCGCCACTTCAGAATAACAACATAAGACTCTTAATTAACAACTCCTGATTCTTGATTAACAACTCTAGTTTCTTCTTTTTCCTTTCACAATAATAACACAGGTTTTGTTATTTACAACATCATATTCTATATTAACAACTCCCATTTCTTGTTTCACAACTTCGTAATTTAAGTTTCAGGGCCAATAACAACACATTTTTCTCTATTAACAACACCGTATTTTGCATTAACAACACTATATTTTTTAGATACGAATATGTGAAAGAATAAAGCGGAGTTGTTAATCAAGAATCAGGAGTTGTTAATTAAGAGTCTCGTGTTGTTATTCTAAACTGGCGAGAAGGAGGGCTAAAGGGCAAAATCGTCTTTTCGCATACCCGCACTATTCATCCATACTGACACAGTACTGAATCGGGATTTTGGAATTTCGCTGAACTGAATCGGGATTTCGGTGGTATTTTTAAGGGATTTTCCCTTTAATTAAATAGAGGTAAAAGTTAAAACATTATTTTATTTGCCGACAAAAATTAAACACTGTATTGGCAACTATAATTTCAATAAATATATAAACATGAATAAATAATTTTTTAAAATAATATATGATTATGTAATAAAGAATTTACACATGTGACATATTGATGGAAAATTAGAATGAATTAAAGCATTTCAGGCTCAGGAAAAAAACGAAAGAAAAAGTGTTTTGGGGCATATTGCTTTGGGTTAATGATAAGATTAATTAGGCTTGTAGTTACGTTTTTGAACCATTGTAATTAAAGGGTAGAAATTGTTTTTTCTTTTAAATTAGGCTTTGGGCTAATTAGATTATTAATCATCAATCAATCAAACACCACCATCAACTTTATTCTTAAGAACTTTTAATAACAGTTGGTTTGAATCTATTAATCAATAAAGAAAATTTATTATTGATTATTTCATAATTTCATTTTTTTAATAGCATTTTTTTCATAATTCACTGATTAAGTAATTATATTATCTGCAACATATCCCTAAATTTTAAGAGATGTAATTTATTTTTATCTTTAACTATTTTAAGAAAATATTAATTGGAAGAGCGTCGCGGGATTTTCGACTGTTGTCTTTCAAGGAATCAGCAGCACAAAAAGATCCACAGACCAACAATGGAGAAGAACATGAAGTACATGCCAAAGAAGAGTTTTAAAGTAACGGATCTCCAATAGGGAACAGATAGAGAACGAGAAACAACAATAGACAGACTATGGAACGACATTGCCACTTTTTGGAATTAAATAAAAATCATATAAGAAAATAACTGATCATTTCCCTGAAACGCTGGTAAAATTCCATCCTCTGTAATCTCAATTGGTGATTGAAGGTCTTGATGAAAGCTTCTGCTCTCTTGTACAGTTCTTCTGGGCTCATCGATCGGAGGGAGCTTAGAGTTTCTGGATGAGTGTTTTGATTTCCATGTTGACCTCATCAGTATCGACTCCTAACCTTGCTGACAAGTGTAGGGCATTGTTTCCCTCTTTGTATACTTGCATAATATAATATAATATACAATATTCGCAGCATTGATAGAGCTGTGGAGTTTGCTTTCTAGGGAAGGGCTTGTAAGGGATGCAATTGAGCCATTTATTCGAGCAGAAGATGCCAGGCAATTTATGAAAGAACCCAAGGTAGACAGTGACCTTATTTATGCATATGCAAAGATTGATAGGCTCACTGATATAAACAAGCTTATCCTCATATGATGATGAGGCCTTCTATGAGCCTGCAAAACAAAAGGTAAAGTGTATATATATATTTGGTCCTCTAAATTTATATTAAATTTAACTAAATAAAACTTTCTTTAGAATAAAAAAAGATAGGAAAATAGGCAGGGAAGGAGCATATAAAATGTAATTACCATTTTTAATCCACTTACAGTCCGCTGTATCCTTGAGAACCATGACCCATGACTTGCGTTCGCTTTCCTTCAATTCTTCCTCCTTCGTGACCTTCTCCATCTTCGTATCGCCCAAAAAAAATTCATATTTCCAAACAAACCCCGCATATTATTTATATTTATATATAACAAAGAAATTTGTTTTTTTAAAAAGTAGAAAATATAGCAGAGCACCATTAATTTCCTTCATTAATGGACAAGAGTACTTGCGATAATAGCGAGATATCCAATTGATCGCCAAGAAGGGCGCCACTCCTGAAAGCTGAAGGCTTTTCTGCCAGTATAATGATAGGAAACACCCTCTCGTCATTTATATGTGAGATATTTTAATTATTAATATAATATATTTATTAGTTATTAATTAGGTTAATTAAAATATCCTGAGTGTGGCCCGTTAGTCAAATCTAGGCCCAACTACAGGATTAGGGTAAGAGCGGACTGGCTATTTATTTATTTCTGATGGTGAAATAAAGAATTAAGGATTACAGCCGTCTAAACTGAGCGTACGAGTGAAAACCCTAGCTGCTCTTTGAAGTTCCCTGACTGGCGACAGCTCTCACACCAGTTGCCATCACTGTGCCTTACGGTCAGTCAGAAGAGTTACCTGTCAATTCTTTCTTCTGACTCTTTCTGTTTTGCAGTCTCATTTCCCAGTGCTCGTGAACTCCTTCTGACCAGAGAAAAGCTATGGCAAGAGGTATTTATTAAGTCTTCCGCTGTAACTTGTAGAATATGTTGTGCTATGATTATCGTGATGTAATTGACAATAAGCATGATATATTCCAACATGTGGTATCAGAGCCTCGCTCTCTGACCCTCTGCCTGTTTTTCTTTGATCCGGGATAATTTAAATATGGAATTTGATTGATTCTACCGTTGTAATTTCTACACTGGTTACATATCTTAAATTAGAGATCACGTCTTTGTTAATAAATTTGGGATTATGTTTTTCGATATGGTTCTTGATTTTCGGATTTGCTGTGACTAAATCACATTTTCGGTCCTATGGGTTTCGTGGTTGTACCTTCTAGTTTTGTGATTTATTATAGCTTCTTGTTTCTGTTACTGCAATTATCGAGAGCGAGCCGTCGGAATCTCCATTTCTGTAAAATCCTTTTTGCTTTCTTCGAATTTGGATATATTTTGGTTTGATTACTGCTTTTAATCGATGATTTGCAATGTATTTGGTTTTCAAAATCTCTATATGTGTTTCTTGGATGAGCATCACTGCAAAATCCATCAGAGTGAGAGCATTGGACCTGCGTTTTTCCATTTTCGAATCTAAGACAAATTTTGAACGATATCTTTGTGTTTAATCGCTGTATTATGGGATATATATATATATATATATATATATATATATATATATATATATGTTTCGTTGCATTTTATTGGATTTTCTGGCAAGATCCGACATTAAAATATAGCAGAGCACCATTAATTTCCTTCATTAATGGAAAAGAGTACTTGCGATAATACGCGAGATATCCAATTGATCGACCAAGAAGGGCGCCACTCCTGAAAGCTGAAGGCTTTTCTGCCAGTATAATGATGGGAAACACCCTCTCGTCATTGATATACTCACCCAGGGTAGTATGGAGTGGGAAGGAGAAGGGCGTCTCCTTGATCGTGGAGGCAAAAGTAAGACCCTCGTTGGCGGAAGTGGAGCCGGCGTTGAGGACTATGTGGTTGGGATCAAAGGTGACCTTGTTGCCTCTAATCTCCGCCATGAAATCCACCAATGCCTTCTTGAAGGCAGGGAGACCATGGTAGTCTTGGAACAAGGCCAGCTCTCTGAATATGGAGTTGCCGTCTTTCTTGAATGCTGATACCTCCGAATTCTTAGCCAGCCATGACTCCAGGAGATCAAATGAAAGCTGAAAGATGTCGTATTCATCAGTACAAATTTATAAGCACAGAACAATAATGCTGTCATGGGAAAACGGAATGAATCTTATTCCCTGATTCTCTGCGAGACCCATCTGAATAATTCCTTTGGGACTGAGAACCTCGTGGTATGGGTTCTTCTCGTATTCCTGCCATCCTAGGTAGTATGACGAATCTTGGCCGTGAGAGTTGCATGTGGCTTTTCTGGACAAAAGACCCATTCTTTTTCTGAGGGGGGAATGAGGTGTTTTATGTACTACGTGGCTTGCTCGGAATACTTTGTCCGAAGAATTTAGGTAGTAGACGCAAGGGTGTGGTTGAAGGATGAGGAGAAAGATGGAGAGATATTTTTGGGAGCAAGAGGAAGGGGTGGATAGATATGGAAGCTCAGAACACAAATGTTGAAAGGATTTAATAGGCAGTGCGGTTGGTATGGGTGATGGGGTATTAATACAAATGGCAAAGAGGGCCACGTGGAGTGAGAAAAACACTCTTGACCCAACTTAGAGAGAGAGAGATGTTTTAGTTTTAATACTAATTATAATGAAAAAAAATGAATGAACGAAGGAATTAAAATGATGATTGGCAAGAGGGAATTAAAATGAGAAAAATGTAGCCATCAACAACAAAGAATGAATGACTATGAAGTTAATGATGTCAAAGAAGCAGCAGAGCCTTACTAAGGAAATAGGAGAATTGATTGTAACCTCACCCAAACCAAACCTTAAAGAAGCACGTAGATGAGTGTGGAGGAGAGAAAAACAAAGAGGGATTTATATAGAAAACAAGTAGACCATACTAACAGACTTTATGTATTTTATTTAGTTAATAGTTTGTTATTTCTGACTAAGTTTGTTAGTAGTTTGTTATTTCTAACTAAGTTTGTTAGTGCATAAGCAATGACTGACAGCTGTACTTGGATCCTCTTATATATAGCCAAGTGTTGTATACCGTGAAATAACACAGACTTTATTTTTCTCAGTTTCACAGATTCCCGATCACATCTTTTCTTCTGTTCTTGCTCTCTTCTTCATTTCGAGAGCTTCTCTTTTCCTCAATTAACCAGATTTGGTATTACATACTTCCTCCATCTTTCGTCTTCCCGGCAGTGAAATCCCAAACGAAAATTAAAGGCAATTTCAATTTCAACAAGCCCTCAGCAAAACGCGTAATCGAAGGCCAAAGTAAAAGAATTTGTTTTGGGTCAATAGACCGGTCAATAACTCCAAAAAGAGATGTCGGGCGTGCGTATTGATTAGCGTGAGGAACGGGAATAGCCTCAAAGTCAAAAGTCTTTGAAGATTCCACTTTTCTTTTCTTCTTCTCCCACTTATTTTTCACGAGCATTTCCTCTCCCACGCGTTGCGCGGGGTGCAATACTTCCATCTACATTTTTCCTTCATTAATCAATTACACATTCATTAACATGATTAGTTTAATTTGACTATCAACACATGCAACCAACATCAATAAATACGTTTCAGATACAGTTTCATCATGTGGAACATATATGTAATTGTACAACACACAAAAATCAAACATGGGGGTTTCTAAAAATCTCCTTGTATACTATATTTGTTGTAGTTCTTTGACCATCATTTCCATTGCTTGGCACATATAACTTCAACCCATCAATGCTTCTAACTCTAGATAGTGCACGTGGCCTTGTACTAATTTGAGTTCTAGGAGACAACAAAATTAGCAATGAAGTCTTCCCTTCAACTAAATCTTGGCGGAGTGTTTCATTGGAATTCTTGGTCATGATATTTGCTTGGATCTTAGTTCTGTGCTAAACAATGAAAAAGCATAATACCTTGTGATGAACAGAAATACAATAATTAACCATTGACTTACCTCTATATCAAGTAAGATCATGGTAGTACAGAATAATTCTGAAGGGGAAGCCCTTTTGAAATGAGCGAAGTTTCATTGTGTTATCTCACACTGAAACAGAGAAGGTAAAACTGGAAGATGATAGCTGTTTGGTGGACATGATGAGTCTGACCAGTAGTATTATAGAGGGGTAGAAATTTTGAATTTGGATGTTGGCGGTTAAAAATTCATTACTTTCATATTGATACTCATAACTGAATCTCCTCTTTCTTTGATCAAGAAGCAGTGGGATAATAATTGTCATGAGATCATTAAATAATGGTAATAGTACTAATATTAGTATTAGTATTAGGATAACTTTCCCATATTGTGGTTATTGTAATGCCCCAAATTTCAATGAAAGGCTAATTGCATTTGTTGAGAATGATTTTGTGAATTAAAATTGATTTGAGCCCCGAATTAATTATTGGAAATGCCCAACACCCTGTATTATAGCATAATTATGAGACAAAATAATTTTTGAGCTAAAATAAGAGGGAAATGGCGTATGGAGAAAGCAAAAAGAATTAGAATATGGTGTATATGGCAATTCTTGTGAATGTGCCATAATCAAGGGAAAATTTGAAAGAATGGAAAAATTATCGGCTAATTAGTCGGTGATTAATGGAGAAATTAATAACTAACTAAGAGAAATGAGAAGGGTAATTAAATGGCTAATGGAGTGGTTAGAGTAACTAATTAGTTACTTATTTTATGAGAAGTCATGAGATTGAGACAAGTGGCACCATTAGATGAAGAGGGAATTGTTGGAAAGTCAAACAAATCATTTTTTTATTCATTTCTCTCTCTCCCTCTCTCTTTGTGTGAATGAGTATAGGCATGGGGGCAGAAATTCTGCCATTCTTCATCATCATCTCAAAACTCTCTCTCTCTCTCTCTCTCTCTCTCTCTCTCTCTCTCTCTCTCTCCCCAAGATCTCTCATTTCGCCATTTTTGAAGGAAGAAAGAGAAAAGGAAAGCTCAAGATTTAGGTAAGATCTTGACCTTGAATGCAAAAATCGTCTTCTTTAAAGTTGTTCCTCTTGTTAAGAGCTTTCATCCTATGGTTTTAGATTCTCAAGAGGAGGTGTTTTTGTGCTTGAGAAAAGTTGAAAGTGGGTGAAGCAAGAAACAAGTTTGGGAAAGTTGTAGAGGTGTGTAAGATGAACATTTCTACTTATGTTTTGTGGCATTTGGTTGAGCCTTGAATTTCTGGAATTTTTGACCTATTTTTCAAAAATTAGGATCATTGAGAGTTTGGTATGATGAGGTCATAGAAATGGTACTTTGTATTGTAATTTGGAAAGATAGAAGTGAATTGAACCTTGATTATAAAGTTTGGCAATTTTGGATTTTGTGTTGAATATATGCCAAAAATAGAACATGTCAAAGGAATGAGAATTTAGTTGTTTTGATGTTTCCATTGGATTCCTTGCGGAAAATTGTGTGGGAGTAGTGTTGGATGTGAATTTTGAACCATTGGAAACTTAGGTTTAAAAGTTGTAAGTTTTGGTTAGTGAAAACTCTGTGTTGGCAGTTGTTTTGCATGGACGTTTTGAAATAGCAAATGGTGGCTAAAAATTCTGAAACTTTCTAGTCTAATAGTAGACATTTCAAGCTCTAATTTGGTAAATTATGGAGGTCATTTTAATGTGTGTGCTGGGAGTTATGAATTTCCAAAGTTTAATGTCAAAACTGGGATCAATTCTGGAACAGCAAGGAGAATTGTTGAATCCTGTATTTTTGTGGTTATAGACAGTAATGATTCATATTTTTCCTACAAAGGGGACTTAAATAGCTTTCCATTGGCTTTGGAATCTTTGGAATCACCCCATTTCAATTTTCTTAGAATTAGTTATGATTTTTGGAAGTTCAGCCGAGAAAGTGAAAGTTTCTTGGCCGCAGCCCAAAAGCTTCTGACATGCTTTTGGCCGCAGCCAGAAGACTCTTGGCTATAGCCAAAAACTCTCTGACCTAATTTTGGCCGCAGCCAACACCCAAAAATCAGAACTTTTCACTATCGTAAAGTGGTCTTTGAGATAGTACTTCCCAACCCTTTAGGTATTTGTTTGGGTTTCTAGTAGCCACCTAAGGGACTTTAATGATAACCCAATCTAAGTGTTTTGAAGTCATGTGAGTATTGGGATAAGTGATAACCTGTAGTCCTTAATTATAATTATAGGATTTGATATTTTCCCAGAACATAGAAGGCCTACGCCTGAACAAGAATGAAAAGAACAAGGTAATGACACTTTCTCCTATATCATGTTTAATGCATTGCTTGTTTATATTTATCATTGAATGATCGATTGGGTAGTGGCAGGTAGCCCAACCTTGAATCCTTGTGAGTTATGACCTGTGGCCACATAGGGGGATCAACCCATGGTGGACGATCGTGCCTGCAGGGTGGTGGGATTACGGGGTATGACAATAAACCTTGAATGCTGTTGTTACTGATTGGGTTTATGGCGGGTAGCCCAACCATGAATCCTTGTGAGCTGTGAGCTGTAGCCACATGGGGGGATCAACCTATGGTGGAGGACCGTGCCTACGGGGCGGTGGGATTACGGGGCATGACAATGAACTTTGAATGCTACTGTTACTGATTGGGTTTATGGCGGGTAGCCACCCCATGAATCCTTATGAGTTGTGACCTGCGGCCACATGGAGGGATCAACCCATGGTGGAGGATCGTGCCTGCGGGGATATGGAATTACAGGGCATGACAATAAACCATGAATATTACTGATTGGGTAAGTGGCGGTTAGCCCGGCCTTGAGTACTGTGTTGCTGAATTATGATATATGCTTACATACTTTGTCTAATTATGCATCATATACGTGAAATGTTACTACTAGGATTCTTTTGAATCTCACTCTTTCCAATTAACAATTTTAGCCAGGGCAAGTGGTTCGAGAGGCAAGCAGGTGAACAAGGACGACTAGGATTGTCGGTGGTAGTCTTAGTTTTCTTTTGGTTTTTGGTTATCATTTTGGACAATTGTATATATTGGATTGACCATAGATTTGTAGTTATTGTGTAATCCCCGGTATGGGAAATTGAGATGGGCAATGATGCTCTGTAAAACTCTTGGATTAATGATATTATCTCGGGTGAATGTCGGGAATTTTTCTAGCACTCTGATATTGTATATGTGACAAACCGAACAAGCCAAATGTTTTTATTTCAAAATGAATGGAGATCTTATTTTACTAGTTTTGTAAATAGTTTTTAATTATCCTTGATCTCTCATTTATTTATTAAACGTGTTTAAACACTAATCACGGCCTTGATGACATTGGGGTTACAGTTATCATTAAGACATAGAAGTATAAAGCATGTATGTTTTGACACACATTGTATGAGGTATCAGATGTGGTTAAAATTATCCATTGTACTTGCAATTTAACCTTTACACTCCAAAAGGAGGCAGAGTCCAAGTAATGAGGAATAGGGTAAGTAGTGTGTAAAGCAAAAAGTGGTGGAAATTTGACAGTATATCGAGCCTCACAATAGCAGCATACATTGGGGCATTTTAGGTATGAAAAGCAACAATACTATACAGGAATGCATATTGCATAGTAGTGACGAAGAAGTAGCACCAAATAAGTAAAATTCAGCGCTGCTAGAAGAACAGGAAAATGCAAGAACTGCTTTGAACAAAGAGAATGATGAACTTGATGAATATAAACATTGTGCAATGTTTCAATAGGTATAGTCCTTTTCACTTAACAATTACCTTTGACAGCTTTTTAGAAGGACATATTTGTTTGGAAGCTATAACATGAACGATGTTTGAAATGAAGGAGGAAAGCTTAAAGCATGAAAGAATATCCTGCTATTTCAAATCATACCAAAAAGTAAGTATGACAGCCTACTAATCCTCTAGACTGAGCTTACAAAACATGTTCAATAACAGTGAATGACAATTGAAACTCATTGAAAATAATGCAATAAATTAAGAAAAGGGCTGATGCATTAGAAACCATAGATATATTATTAAAAGTTTACTGATGCAAGAGGAAGGGCATTGATGAGTGTACAGATTCTTAATGAGTCCCCATAAATATTGTTAATCTGCATCAGAGTCAAAAAGCTATTTAAGACAACCTACATGCAAGCAATGCACTGTGGGTCAAGCATGTGTACAGGTTGAGGCATAGGTAATGTATCAACTATATAAAATCAATCACCATTTGAGTGTGAATTTGATAGCAACCAGATGATGAGTAAAAAAATAGAGCTTCCCAATGTACATTCTTTATTTATTATTGCGCTAAGAGCCAAGGCTAGGTTACATCTTTGGACCAAAAAAAGTAGAGCTTCCCAATGTACACTCTCGTCCTTTGGTTTGAAAGCTGAATTAGATTGATTAATTATCTGTGATAGTAAGTGCATGTTCCAATGATAGAATGGATGCTTGGATTTTAATTTTTTTTATAGGAAATGATGGTTAATATGCTTGAATGCTTGATTTATATCTTAAAGCATTATTTCCTGACAATTTTTAGAATGAACACTTTGTACAGGAGTTGGGAATGACTTAATTGTTTTGTTAAGGGATTTTGTAGCAATTTAGTGTGTATATTCTTTCTTTATTGAAGGACTTTAGAACCTACATTGGAATCTCTTGAAATAAGTAAATGAACTCACACATTTTTGAAAAAATGATTTGGGCATTCTTTTAATTACGTTTGTGCCTTTCAAGCCTACCAATGACAATTACTCCATTTGCACCCCATTTGAGCCTTATACAAAAAAACCATGTCAATTATCTCTTATAAATTCCTGCTCAATCTTTTATATTCGATAGGAAATTTTGTTTAATGTGCATTGATGGATGCATTGTAGGGATAAAGCATGTTATTCAGGAATTTTTAAGATAAGAAAGCACTATGGGAGTTAACTTTATTTTAGAAGCTCTTGTTGAAGGGCTATGTGGCAAATTAAGTTATATACTTTTGTTTCAAACGGTTAATTGCAAAATAATCTTTTGACATCTTTAAAGCTTTTGATTTGTTTTATACGATTTAAAGAAATGATTAGTGCACTTCATAAAATGTGATTGAGCCTTTTAAGCTTACCTAATTGATTTGATTCCCCTGTTGAACCCTTATTTTGAGCCTAATTGAAAAACCAATTAGAGATTCTTTTTGAAAACCTAACATCTACCTACCTTAGTCAATGTGAAAAACCATGATTCCCTTGATTTGAGATAGATGATAATTGATTAGGGTGTTGAATGTGGTGATGTGTAGAGTTTTATATGATTGGAAAAAGGAGCGTACAAAAAAAAAAGGCCGGGGGGGGGGGCACAAGGTATAGACATCAAGCCAAAAATGTGTAAAAAAAATAAAAGAGAAAAATGATATGTAAAAAAAATGTACAATAAGGCTTGATATGGAAAAGATCAATTTGGTTTACGTTTAGGGGAGTATGTTTAATGAGAAAAGAAAGAAACCCCTTGAGTGATTATCATCTATTTTGAGGTATTTGTTAATTATCCTTTACATTTTCTTTTAAACACCTTAGCCCCTAACCCTATTACAAGCCGAAAAGTCCCTTTGATTATTAAGTCAACTTGAGTAAATTAGAAGAAGAGGGGAAGAAATTAGTGAATGATGTAATTGATTGTTTGAATATTGGTATATGACTTGAAGTGTTGCTTATAACTTTGGCAAGTTCAAAAGGAGTACATGCTGACTCCGTTCACACTCTCACAGTTAGAAATTCTTGAAAAGCATGTTTTAAATCTATAAGATGTTCATCTCTGCATATTCTCTGAGTTTTTTGTTTTATATAATTCTTTGAGCAGTTACTGAGGTGAAGTGTGGGTAAGTGCTTTGTTTCTTGAGAGAGAATCTTGTGTAAAACAAAGAGAGGAATTGTGCATTGTCATTATTCTCTAGAGACATGAGTCCTCTTTGTTTCCCCATTCTTTCAATGAGCATACCCAATGGCTAAATCACAAGCTTATAAAGTCCCATTGATTTTGAAATGGTGTGGAATTGTTCCCCTCCTAGCCGATGTGGGATATAACACTTTATAACATTTCCAAAACTACCGCTAATTTAACTATTTTTGAGCTTGTTTCAAAGAATATCTTTCATAAACTAATAATGATGAAAAAGGAAATCATGCAATTCAATACCATGGTTATAAAAATGACCTTACACTATTAATCAAACAATCACAATATTATTTAATTAAAATAAGTCACTCTGAAAATTTAGTTGTTCACAAGTAATACTTCATAGTACTCAAATATTAATGTTAAAGAACTTAAAATCCACTACTACAAAAAGGGGCTATAACCTCCCAAATTTGGCACCTTTAACGTCCCAAAACGGGGGGACGTATATACTGGGGGCGTAGTAAGTTGTAACAAAAGACGTCCCAAATGATAGGGACGTGTAAAGTCCCCCAGGGTGGGGCTTTAGGCGTCCCAATTCTTAATTTGGGACGTCTAAAAGTTAGGTTTTTTTTATACCATAATTTACATTCTGTATTACTCAACGAATTCGAACTGCAGAAACAGAATAGAAGATGGATTCATAAACCACACTATCCGTTACAAACTGGTAAGGACATCCAGCACTACAATCTTTACTATATATACATACAATAACCTTTCATACAACCTACTACTATATATATCAACAAAAAACAACCAGAAAGTGTCAAAACGCTGTCATCACACAACTACAAACTGATATAAAATAAAAAGTTTACTGCTCTATATGTTGAAGAAGATGTCCAGCCAAAAGATCTCTAATCAAATCAAGGTCTTCACGTAGGTAGGCATCTTCATTATCAAAAATCTGAAAATTAGAAAGTAAGCTTTGATGAAATGAATCTAAAGCAAATGAATTAATTAGCATTTCGATTAGAACACCAAAAATATTATAATTTGAGAATGAAGAAGCGATTACCTTTTCAAAATCGCTAGTAATTCCACTTTGAGTTATGTTATACATATAAAGTATAACATAATATCCGCATTCAGTGTTGCCAGGTTGCCGAGGGCACTTTAAATCAAAGGGATGCAATTGGTTGTTAAAATCAATAAAGGTATGTCTAAAAGAACCGTCAATGAAACAATTAGCTAGGATCGAATGTAATTACTATCGGATAAAACCACTTTGGCTTTTTAACAACTGTACCCTCGCGTGACCCACCTAGGACTCTATATGTTTTACAAGCACTATCATGAAAATCAAAATAAATAGAAATTAGAACTATTCATTTTTGTAAAGAATCAATGAAATACAAACAGAATAACTTACGTGTCGAAGACGGATTTTGTATCTCTGTCTGGCTTTTTACTCAAGGGATCAAACCAATAGACTACGTTGCGACGGGGACATATAACACACAAACTCCAGTGGTAACTTTAACAACATGTACACATTAAAATGAAGTTAGATGAGTGAGAAGACAATTATTTATTAAACTTCTTATATTGACAAAATGTAAATACGAACCGTTGGACAATGGGTGCTAGATAACAACGAAGTTTGGTTTGTGACATTGCGTAGCCGACATAGTGAGTCCTATGCGCCACAGTACAAGTATCCCCTGTTGTATTCGCAGGACATAAGAATCCATACTAATCACGTCTTTCCATGTTTGTGCAGAGATCGTGGAAGGTGCTATAATAGAATTAAAATAAGGAATCAATTATTGAATGTATGAAAACAAAAAACTACTAAATGAATTCTATGGGAAAATTGAAAAAAAAAACTTATCGGACTGCAAATTTCACCCAGCCTGCATCTATCTCCTCCAACCTGATAAACTGCTTGAGATCTGTATTGTCAATCGTGTAGGGATACTCCACTTGGCCCACAATCCCTGGAGGCATCTTCAAGTCAATCTGTTTAATGCCCTTGTAGATCTGTTGCAGCCGTGCTAAGTAGGGCCATTTCCTCACAGCTTTGTCATCCTTTTAGAACATCAAAAAATAAATTGTTATTAGGATGCCAACAGATTTTCAGTAACAGTAAGGTAATTCCTACCATTGGAGGTGTTGCGTCTGAACTAATAAGATTGCGAGGCCAAAGGATGAAAGATCCTATCGCTTGACCTAACGTGCCAACCTCTGGATCAGGAACAGGGATGTTTGTACCTTCTTCCCCCTTTCTAACACTCGTCACATTCACCCTACGAAAATCCTCCGGAATTTGCTGATGATGGTGGGTGGTAGCACGTGTGTGAACAAGAGCATCAGCAACAACACGCAACAGTGGATCATCCAAATAGAGGGTGCAAGGGTCTCCCGACACTGGAGTGGGAGAAGGGTCGCCAAGTGGTCCCTCCAGAGGGTTGTAACTTCCTCTGGTGCTATTGAAGGCAGGGGATTCCTGAGTTCTATGCTCGTCCCTTGCCCTTTGCGCTTCGAACATCTTTGCCATTTCAAGTTGAAGCTCTGGCAACAGCTCTTGTCGGAGCTTGTCGCGAAGGTTGGCCTCGATCTCTCATTCGAGGTCCTGTCGAATCTTGGCCACAACGTCCTTACTAGGTCCAGCTTGTGACGAATAACGTGGGTCTCGTCCAAAATACCTCGCGACACTAACTCCCCATGTCTCTCCTCGAACACGACCAAGGTCATCTGCCTTCCCAATAGCCGTTGACAAGATGTCCATCCGTCTACTTGGATTGAATGAACCTTGGCTACTCTGCTCGTCCAGTTCATCCTGTAGCATACAGTTTATGGTAAATGTATCGAAACCACTCGCGATATGTAAAAAATTAGGTACTTATGGTATAACTACTTACAATCCTCGCAGCAACCTCAGCAACAGTCGGATTTATGTACTTCCCAGCCTTAATCCTCCCTGCTTTCCATTTTTTGTGACGTGGAGGAGGTGCAGGGGCCTGGATAACAACGCTAGGATCAGATTCCGCTGCTTCCTTCATTTTATCTAACTCTTCTTGCATCAATTGCCGCTCAACCTTTCGATATCCACCGCGAGACATGAAATGTCGATATTTATTTTCTGCTTGCCTCTGTGCATTTGCTGCACTTAATTTCTATGAATGAAAAATAACAAAAAATAAATCAACGATATAAAGTATATCAAAATTACAAGTTCTTTATCATGATGACAGAAATCTTACCAAAAACTTAGGATCTGCTCGTGATGCCGCAAACAACCTCTAGTCCTCTGGAGACAAATATGTATACTGTGCACATGGATCCTTATCCCTAAGGGCCCCTCGAATGTACCGTACTGTTAGCTTGTTCTTGAAACCTTTCCATCGTACACGAACCTCATCCATCCAGTGCTTATACATCTCCTTGGTGTCGAGGACATCGTATGTTTGCTGCAAGGTAAAACATAAGATTATTATATTTGAAACAATAAGAACAAAGCTACAATGCATCAAAACTTACATACCAAAAGTTGCTGCCAAATCATGTCTTTCGTTTTTGGGGGTACCAATCTCCAATTATCGTAGGTAATACGCACTTTGCTTCGAGCCAAAAGCCCTACGTAGCTAATGAAGTGGTCTTCCTCAGGACCAACTAGATTCAGATTGTCATCGAAGTCTATATGCAGCCTCTCCTGTTGATGTTGATGACGTGCAACAAATGCTCCCATCTTTGTACAGCCTCTAACCCTCCTTCTTGCAGGGGGTTCATCTCTAGGCCTTTCGTCATTGCAAAAGCTTTCGTCATCTCTACGCCTCTCGTCATCACTAGAGTTGTCCATATTCCTGTTAACACAAAAAGCATCATCAGAAACGTAAATAAATTGCAATAAAATCGAAATAAACTAAGCGGGAAGTAAAACAGAAAAAACACAGTTCTCGTTTATAAATTAAGGTCTTACTCTATATTGTTTCCCATAGTCCTTCACCATGGTCATTTCTTACAGCATATTCGTCATCATCTACCAATTCTACTTCATTTGTTCGAGGTAGAGTTGTTGTGAAATGTGGTGTGTCATCAAGGTTGAAGGTCGGATCACCATACTTCTGTTTTTTACTTTTAAGGACAATGGACATGTTCTTGCTCGCAGGATCGGTGACATAAAACACTTGTTTCGCCTGGCTTGCTAAAATGAAGGGCTCGTCTCTATAGCCAACTCTTCAAAGATCGACTGAGACAAATCCAAATTGTTTATCTATTACCACGGCATTATTGCTAACCCACTTACATTTGAATAAAGCAACTTTGAACTTGTTGTATGTCATCTCCCATATTTCTTCTATAACTCCATAATAGGCCATAGACGCTAATATGGGGTTTTTGTCTCTCGAACTGGAAAAGTGCATAGATTCAGCTTCTACCATGACCCCACTATTTTGCATGGTACTTCTGTCATCTTGCTCTTTGGTATAGAAAGAATAGCCATTTATATCATAACCGGTCCAAGTAATGACCTGAAACGAAGGCCCCCAAGCTAGCCACTCGATTGCATGAATGTCTTGTTTTGCTCAATAGTAATCTGCATGTCATTCTTCCTTGGATTCTTGTTCTTCAAAGTCTTTCTGTGTTCATTTATGTAAGGTTGAACTTCTTCCATATTATTCAGGATATACAAGTGGGCTTGCAACACCTCTTCACGAGGAACATTCTTCACTTTCAGTCCTCGTGTTCCCTTGCTTCTCCCTTCTTCATGCTAAGATTGTTCCTTCTTCCCTGACATATAATCTTTGCAAAACTCCATAGCCTCCTCAACTACATATCTTTCTACTATTGAGGCTTCTGGTTGATAAGGATTTTTAGAATACCCTTTTAAGATCTTCATGTATCGCTCGAAAGGGTACATCCACCTCAGGTAAACTGGACCGGATAGCCTTACCTCCCTCACCAAATGAACTACCAAATGCACCATTATATCAAAAAATGAAGGAGGAAAGTGTATCTCTAGTTGTGACAAAATAATGTAACCCTCATTTTCTAGTTCATCCAACTTTTCAGTGTCAATGACTTTGTTACAGATAGCATTGAAGAAAACGCACAATCTTGTCTCTGTGGTTCGTACTTCATCTTTCATTATGCCTCTAATAGCTACTGGTAATAGTTGTTGCATCAACACATGATAATCATAGGACTTTATTCCCACTAACTTCAAATCGTCCATTGAGACACATCTTCTCACATTCGAGGAATACCCTTGCGGCACCTTCATTTCATGCAAACACCCACACAAACTTCTTTTCTCTGCTTTTGATAGTGTATGCGCTGCTGGCTCCATGTATGCCCTCCTACCATCATCTCTTAGTTGTGGATGTAACTATTCTCTTATTCACATATCGACAAGGTCTAATCTCGCATTAATCCCATCCTTAGTCTTCCCTGGTATGTGCAAAAGTGTACTGATAAGGCTATCACAAACATTCTTCTCCACATGCATCATATCAATACTGTGTCTCACGTCAAGCGAACGCCAATATGAAAGATCAAAGAAAATGGATCTCTTCTTCCATATGTTCTTCTCACCCGCAACCCTCTGATTCTTACCAAAAGTGACATGGATACGTTCTACTCGACTGTAGACTTCCTCTTCGGTTAATGACTTTGGAGCCATTCCATGCTCCGGTAAGCCGTTAAACCGCTTTCTTAGCCTACGATACGGGTGGAACCGATGAAGAAACCTCCTGTGGCCAAGGTAGACAGTTTTTCTTCCATGCTTTAGTTGTTGGAAGTGTGTATCTGCTTCACATATTGGGCATGCTTTGTGACCCTTCACGCTGTACCCTGACAAGTTTCCGTACGCAGGGAAGTCGTTTATCATTGTGAAAATCATTGCACGTAGCTTGAAAGACTCCTTCTTATAAGCATCAAACACATCTACGCCTTCCTCCCACAACTTCTTTAAGTCCTCAATCAAAGGCGCCAAATAGACATCAATATCGTTCCCTGGCTGTTTTGGTCCAGAAATCATCATAGATAGCATCATATACTTACGTTTCATACATAGCCAGGGAGAAAAGTTGTATATTACAAGGAGAACCGGCCACGCACTATGTGCTTGTTTGTTTGAGCATTCTACTGGGAAATCGGGCTTGAATAGTGTCAAAATCGGGCTTGAACAGTGATTCGTTTTTTTTTGCTTGTTTGGTTCACCATTCGGACATAAGCTGAAAAAAGCCCAAAGTTCTTAAAAGTTGAAAAAAGGCATAAGGAGACTACCGAAGCTTATTGTGACTTATCCCTGCTTCTGACCATTAGGGAAAATTAATTATCTTTTAAAAAATTCACCCACCCCACTGACACAATTCTCTCTCTCTCTCTCTCTCATAATAATTCGGTCTGATTCTCTCATTTCTCATCCTGCAAAGACTCGCTCCTGTTTATCTTCTTCGGGTCTCCAGATCGGCCGCCTGTCTGAGCTCGTCTGTCTCGGCCGTGAAGCATCACACTTCAGACTCAAGCATCTACCTTTTGAAGTTTTGCTCAGACGGCGTTGAAGATCTATTGGCGGTGAAGGCTGCAACTCTGGTTGAAGCTCGTTTTGGAAGAGGTTGAGCAATTGCAACGGTGGCAACCACACTTGTGGTCCGTGAGTGGAGAAAATGCCGATGAGAATGGCAACCACAAGAGATTGAGACAGGCGGAGGAGAGATCTCGAAGGAGAGCTCAGGGAGGATGAGTAGTTGATTCAAATATGCAAAGTGGAAATAAAAAAAAAAGCAATAGAGGATGTTGGAAGAGAATTAGCAATACCGTTAGCAGAAGATGCCGCCGTCGCCACCTCTCCACCTCCGTCCCTTAAGAAGAAAGAAGGGAAACGAAAGGAGAAAGGAGAGAGCAAGAGATTGGATCGAGAGGAGGGAATCATTTTTAGTTTTTTAATAGTGTGGGGCTCACCATTAAAAGAGTACCCGCTAATGCAAAAGGGAATTTTCCTCTTATTTTGAAAGTCTAAAGGTAATACTTCTGTGGATTTTTTGTATCAAAAAAAATATAGATACTTTTTGAAGTTTAGAAATATCGGACCTAATTATGTCCCCGGAGAAAAGAAAGATTTGTGAGTGAAGAGTGTGTAAAGAACTGTTATCTAGATGGGTTAACGTCATCAAACTTTTGAGAATGTGCCTTGTGGTAACATTGTCGCTATTAGATGGTTTGGATCAATTTATTACCAAGAATGCCACCTTAATAAATACAGATATCTTCTCAGGTCCCATTTGGCATTTAAGTTGTCAATTAGTTTTTTTTCCCACAATTAGTCCTTCATTTTTTCAATTTTTATAATTTTTTCATTTTTTTTCTCTTAATTAATACATAAGTCATTTATGCAAAAGTCAGACCAAACATCCTAACTTTTACATAAGTTACTTTAAGTTACTTATCCAATCGCTAATCCAAACACTCATCATTTTACCCAATCTAACTTTTTTCCCATCTTAAGATTCCATAAGTTTAAGTAAAAATAAGTTACTTATCCAATCACCAAAACAAACACACCCTATGTGTGCTAGTAAGAGTTCTATACGGATTGATGCCGTCTGTACAAAGCCCAAGCCGTAGGTTTCTTGGCTCGCTGCCAAATTGAGGGAACATTTCATCTATTTTTTTGCCATTGTGGAGAGTCAGCTGGGTGCCGAAGATATTTCCCATCAGATATTCTCTCATCAGAGTGCCATCTCAACTTCTTCGCTTTTGTTGCACTCGCAAACAAACGTTTAAAACGTGGTATTATTGGAAGATACCACATAACCTTTAAAGGTTGCCTTTTACTTGTCACATCACCACAACCACCATCTTTTTTCACTTTGTATCATGCAGTTTTACACTTAGGACACTCACTAAGACCTCCGTACTCATTTCTGTACAGTACGCAATCATTAGGGCAAGCATGTATCTTTTTATACTCCATACCCATTGTAGATAGGATTTTCTTGGCCTCATACATACGATTTGGAAGTACATTATCCTCCGGAAACATATCACACAATAGTTCAAGTAGCAATGTGAAACTACTATCGGTCCACCCACAAGTTGCCTTTAAGTTAACCAAATGTAATGTTCCTGTCAGCTGCGTGTACTTACTACCACTGTACAATGATGTCTCTGCATCACTCCGCAGGCTGTCATACTCCTGCGACTGCGCAAAGGATTCTGCCTCAACTTCGTTAATCATTCTCTCCATTCTATCTTCATCTATGACATCCACAGCTTCCTTCTTGTGTGACGGACAATCAGTTACTTCCTCACCATGCCATATCCACCTTGTGTATCGCAGATTTATTCCATCACAAAGTAGGTGATCCTTTATGACATCAACATCCCGTCGACTCTCATTCAAACAATTGACACAAGGACAAAAATACTTCCCATTTCTTGCAGGAGCATTCTTTTTAGCGAATTCAATAAATCCGTCCACCCCTTTCTCATATTCTCCACCAGTTCTCAAAGTATTCATCCAACTATGATCCATTTTGTTACCACCTAAGGCATTACCAATAACATTCACACGTTTAGTACAATTCTCAACGACATATGATGGGATTGCCTAATTAAGTTATCAACCCAATTTAGGATTTTAAAATATGGGCTTAATAACTTTATTGCCCCCTCCTAGCCTCCTCTCTCCTCTTAAAAGGGTTTCAGTGCTATGTAACTTATTTGTTTAATAAGTATATGTATATAAAATTAATGTATAATAAAATAAATACAATAAGATTAAATTAAAGAATTTTTTTGAGGTTTGGAAGAATTAAAAAAACGAGTTTCATATTAAAAAAACAATTTTAAGTTGAGTTCTTCCAAAAATAAAATTGTTTTATTGAAAATATTTAGATAAAAATCATTTAATGAATATTGGGGTTATGGTTTTCTTTTTTAGTTTTGGCTTGAATTATTCTTCATAATTCGTTTGGAATACAAGAATTTCTTTAATTTAAATAAATCATATTTTATTTTATTATATATACTAATTAATGGTGCAGGAACAAGACCAATGAAATGGGGTGGTGCCACTACGTGTGTATGGATAAATCTCCATTGGCTTATAAAAGCTAGATTTCCCTAAAACTGAACAACAGGGATTTCTATTATACACAAGTAAATTTATATTTAAACAAGAAAATAAACCATTCCCGAATACATGCAATTTAAGCAATATAACCACACCAAACACATCAGGCTAATCTCAACCATCTCAATATAAGCAATATATAAGCACAATCTCAACCATTTCAAGTAAATTTATATTTCAAAAACAAAATATACCATTCTGTTACAAAAAGAACAAGAAGAAAATAAACCAACCTGATCAGGGGCACCCACTAGCTAGTATGTTGGAGAGGTAGAGAAGACGTTGGAGATCCACGGTGGTGTGCACAACAATGGAAGGAAGGAGGTGGAGGAGAGAGCAAAAATCTACACACTGTGGAGGAGGTGAAGTTGCAGCAGGGTCGACTGGTTACGTGCGTTGAAGAAACAAAGAAACAAAGAGGAAGAAGAAGGGAGGAGGGAGGAGTTGAAGAAACAAAGAGCTTGAACAAGGGAGGAGGGAGGAGTTGAAGAAAAAACCAAAGAGGAGGGCCGATGGTGGGTGGGGAGAGGAGGAAGAAGAGTAAAGTTATTGTTGAGAGGATGTGAGGAGGGGTGTGATAGATGAGAAGAAGCATGTCAGACAAGTGTCTGACATGCTGGTGTAGGGGACGCCTAAAGGTAGGTGTCCCAAATGCCATTTGGGATGCCTAAAGTAGGGACTTTAGGCGTCCCAAATTCCATTTGGGACGCCTAAACCCAACTCCAGGCGCTAAAAAAAATTTATGAAATTTATATTTCGCGCCAGGAAGCACTTTAGACGTCCCAAATTCAAATTTGGGACGCCTAAAGGTTCCCCTACATATATATAATTACGAAAATGCCACCGCCTCCCTTTTTAACCACCCAATTTTCAATTTGGGATGTCCTTGGGGGTGGTTATATCTCAATTCTGTAGTAGTGATCATAACACCCAATTCTCACCAAGAGTCCATAAATTTACAATAATTAAATCATAAGAATAAATGCACAAAATGTCCTAAAGGTAGTAACATGCAGAAAGCAATATATACTCAACGGTAGCGGTAGCTCACCGTCTCTCTCTCACTCTCTCTCGCCCAAAGAAACTCCCCGATCTGTGTATTTTCTGCTCTCTCCGTGGCATCTATGTATCGAGGAAGAAGGAGTCTTGGTCAAAACCTATTTTGTGTAGGGACCAATTTGTGAATTTTAAAAGTTCGTGGGGACAATGCAAATTGTTGAAACATTTGTGTATTGACTATAATTTTCAGAACTTCTGGTCATTTTCTATAATTTCTCTGGCCTTTTTCTTCACAGATTTCTAATTTTTAGAAATTTTGTGGCCTTTTTCTATAATTTTCCACTGTGCTAAAAAATATTAATTTTGACTCTAAGGTTTTGTTTGGTTGGAGGCTAGGTTAAGTTGGGGTGGGGTTGACTTTGTTTGGTTGGAGGTTAGGTTAGGTTGGGGTGGGTTGGAGGTAAAAAAATAATGTTTGGTTGGAAGGAGGTTAGGTTAGGTGTTGGATGTTTTTTTGTCTTCTAGTGGTAACCTAACCTAGATTGTGAACCCTCCAAAATTGGGGTTTTTCCTAGGTGAGATAATATTTGTCTTCAATTGTGACTAAATTGCCCATGACAATTTTTTAAAATTCCAACACCGCCCTCCCCTTTAAAACTTGACCTCCTGATTCAACGAACTTTCCAAATAATAATAATTTTATAAATAATTATTTATATGCTTACACGAATAATTATTTTATAAATAATAATTTTATATAAATAATTATTATTAATAAATACATTATAAAAGAAGAAGGAAAATATGTAGAAGGGCATTTTAACCTCCTCTAACCTAACTTAACTTAAATAAACCTCACTTAACCTAACATTCGTTGAACCAAACAACATTATAACCTCTTCTAACCTAACTTAAGTAAACCTCACTTAACGTAACCTTCGTTGAACCAAACAAAGCCTAAGTGACATTTTCCAAGAATCTTCAATTTTCTTCTTAACACCTATAATGTAAGATTAAGCAAAAGGTAGCATCAAAGTTCAAAAAATCATTTGCATGAATAATTAACAAATTATAATAATTTTGCCCCTAATTAAACTTAATTCAATACAAATATCCGAAATTTAAATTAGTACTTAATCATGTAATAATAGCCGAAGTACATCAAATTCCCCTATTTAATAATAAAAAAACCTATAAAAATATAGTTCACCCAATTGTATTAAAAAAAATACTTTAGACCATCTAAATCTTTTTCTGAGCTTGATTTTTTAATAATATGACCATGCGCTCTTTGCGGCTGGTGTGAGCGTGTGACTTTTGCTACATTCAAAATTTAAAAACAAAATTTTAAAAAAAAAATTATCACGTGGTGTTAAAAAATTTTGGCCAGCCTTTTCCTGGAACCCAGCTATCATGTTTTTTTTTTAGTTTAATTAAACATAGCAAGATGATTTTCCATTTAGAAATTATCATAAAAGGTTATTTTATTGTAGTGCTCTGTTTTTTTTTTTTTGGCCAACATTCCTTCTTTACTGAATGCATGGTCCACGGTCAATCGTCTTTTATTAGTTTACAGACACATGGTGTTTTAATTAAATAAAGGTACAAGTTAAACCATTATTTTATTTGCGGACAAAAATCAAACATTGTATTGGCAACTATAATTTCAATAATATATAAACATGAAAAATATTTTTTTAAAAATAATATATGGTAATGTAATAAAGAATTTACACATGTAACATATTGATGGAAAATTAGAATGGCTTAAAGCATTTCAGGCTCAGTAAAAAAACAAAGAAAAAGTGCTTTGGGGCATATTGCTTTGGGTTAATGATAAGATTAATTACTCAGACAAAATAATTTGACCAATATATTTCTGAAAGAGAAACTGAGTACGTGACCGTTGCAGCTGCAACGGTCTCATGTTCCGACGAGTACTGGTCTCCGATCCGACACTCAGCTCTGCTTCCGGTGATCTATTCTATTTCTCTGTCTAGCCGCTGGTGTCCGTTTCCGATCTGCTCTGGTTCAGGTGAGCTGTTCTGCTTCTCTGACGAGATGCTGGTATCCGTTTTCCAAGATCTGCTCTGGTTCCGGTGATCAGTTCTGCTTTTCCGTCGAGCTGATCTACTCTGGCGTGTTGCTGATCTGGATCTGTGAATCTATTTCAGTCTTGTTGCTTCTCTAAACCGTCAAGCTGCTTCCGTAGTGTTGCCAGCTGGAGAGAAGAGAAGAGATCTGAGTTGATAGAGTGTCTGTGCTTCTGTCGATTGGCTAGTAGCTCCCAGGTTTGTCTTCATTGATTCTGTGTTCTGTTTGCTCCATTGTTCTTGCTATAGTGCTGTTGTTCTGGTTTTGAAAAGGATAAAAGAGGTAGTTTCTGAAGTGTTCTCTCGCCGCAGCCTCCGTTTTGACGGCTTGGGGCTGCGGCTGAGTAAAGTGTACGTGGTTTACTGCCTATTACGCTTGAGGTCCTTTAGACAGAGTGCAAGTGATAAGTGAAAGGGAGAGAGATCGAAGCCATGAGAGAATGAATCTACCACTGAGAGTAGAGGAGATTGAGGTCTTGGAGCGTAATACGAAAAAAATTCGTGATGATGATGTAGAATTCACAAATAAACAATCTTTAGCCCCACAGGTAAAGGATTGGATGAATGATGACACTATTGGAGAGGACACCAATACACCAAAGATGACCAAAATGTCATATAAGGATGCATGCATTGAGGATCAGACGTTAAAGGATGTTTCAGATGAAGAAGATGATTGGTGGAAAAGGGATGGTTGGAAGTCAAGGATTGAGGTAGAAATGACGCAAAAGGGACCAAACATTATTGTGTCTTTGGAGTTTAAGAAGAAGCTTGCACGGAAATAGTCAACATCGTTGTTCGTTAGACTTATTGGAAGGATGGTGCGGGACGATCAATTGGGTCGCAAGCTACAACAACTGTGGGGACGTAGAGGGGAAGTCGAAACTATTGAGATAGGCTCCGGGTATTTTCTGGTATGTATGAGTAATAAGGAGGATTATGAATTTGCATTGACAGGTGACCCTTGGTTATACATGGATCATTATCTGGCAGTACAACCATGGAAATCAGAGTTCGATCCTGATGCTGGTGAGATCTCTAAAATAGCAGCATGGGTAAGAATTCCTAAGTTTCCTGTTGATTTCTATGACAAGGGTATTTTATATGTGGTGGGTAACCAAATTGGACGGGTTCTGAAAGTGGATACAAATACTCTTCAGCAAACCAAAGGGCATTTTTCCCGTATATGTGTCGAGGCCGATTTGAGTGCTCCTTTACTCCTATCCTTGTTAATAAATGGGAAAGAAACGAAGATTGTTTATGAGGGCTTGCACTTGATTTGCTTGTCATGTGGGCGATATGGTCATGACAATGAGCATTGCAATAAACACGTCAAAGTCGTCATGTATGGCAAATCCGTCGGTTTCTACAGATATAACAACAGAGCATATAGCCCCTGAGACAGTTGATGGAATGTATGATGAGTGGATGGTGGCGCAGCGCAGGAGAAGGGGGCAATGGATCTCGAATGCAGGTAACAACAATTATGGGCGTGAGTCTAGGCGTGATTTACATTCTCAGAATATGGGAGGAGGATCACGTTTTGAGGCTCTTAATGCTGAGGATATGGGAACTAATGATGGAGGTCATAGTGATAGCATAAATCAGGGGAATATTCGTGTTAGTTCAAAGCCAGGAGAGAGATCGCGTGAAACAAAGGTTAAATCAGGTCACCTATCTGAATCAAATAAAGGGAATAAAGGGAATAATGGATCGGATATTTTAAATGTAGAGAGAAAGGAGAGCCTCTTAAAAAAGTTGAATAAACCACGTGGGTACCAGGAAGATAAGAAGAAGGGGATTGAAGGAGCGTCCCAAGGATCTTATATGTTGAATTCTCATCTATCATCCCAAGAAGCTGGACAGTCGAGTAATTCGAGTGGGGAGGTGGGGTCAAAAATTAAAAAAAAATGCTATAAAAATAAATTCCATTTCCCCTACTATTCGTATACAAGCATCCAACCCTCATGACCCAGGGGCAGAAGGAAGGAAATCTCTTGAAACTCAAATTAATCCACTTGGAGTTATTGATGATGTGGTGATGCAGGGTGTTGATTCTATGCAGGAGGGTCATATGGCTCAATAATGCCTGATTTGGTTGTGTTCTTATTCTTTTGCATTAATTTTTAATGATTATTATGACTTAGAATACCCGGGGTGCCGGTGGTGCCTCTTTTCGCAGGTTAATTAGCGATGTTGTGGCCAGGCATGGTGATAATTTTTTTGCTTTGCTAGAACCTAGACAGGTTGGGATAAAAGCGAAGCTCATTGCTAGGAAATTGGGTTGGACGAATATGCACGTGGTTGAAGCACGAGGATTCAGTAGAGGTATATGGTTGTTCTGGGACTCTACGGTATCTTTCTCTGTGACTTATTCAGGGAAACAATTTATTCATGGAATGGTAAATAAAGGCACAAGTGATGAGTGGTCACTTACTGTGGTTTATGGGCATCCAAATATGGTTATTAGCCGCCAGCTTTGGCAAACTCTTGAGGATATTCAACAGTTGGTTGTTGGAAGATGGGTAGTCATTGGAGACTTTAATGCTGTTTCCTGTCCTAAAAAACGCTGGAGTAAAAATCATAGGGAGAATACTGGTATTGATAGGTCCTTCCGAAATTGGCTATTGGGTAGCAATTTAATTGATATTGGTTTTAATAGACCTAAATTTACTTAGGGCAATCTGAATAGCCAGAGCAGAATTGACAAAGCATTGGTGAATAACTGTTGGGTTATAAATAACCCTAATGCCACAGTTACGCATCTGCCAAAATATAGATCCGATCATTGTCCGGTGTTAGTTGATACCGAATCCCATGTTCTTACGGCTAAGATTCGAAGGCCTTTTAGATTTTTTGCCCCTTGGTTTATGCATGATGATTTCAATAAATTTGTAAAATCTCATTGGGGGGTGGAAGATGACTGGTGCGGATCTGTTAAACAGTTTACTGAGGATTTGAGGTTATGGAATAAGGAGGTCTTCGGTAACATCTCTTATATGAAAGAAAAATTATATAAAAGATTATATGGGATTAACGCAAAGATGGCTTTAGGAGGTATTTCGAAGTACCTTGAGAAGTTACGAGGGGAGCTATGGGGCGATCTAGAGAAGCTCTTGGCACGGGAAGAAGTCATGTGGATTCAATACTCTCGGGCTAACTGGTATGTGGATGGGGATAGAAATACTAAATATTTCCATTATGTGGCTAATGGGAGACGGAGAAGAAATAATATAGAGGCCTTGAGGCTTGACTCTAGGGAGTAGACATATAATGCAGCGGAAATTATGAGAATGGGAAGCCAGTTTTTTGAAAATTTGTATAAGGAGTCCTACAAATATAATGGATCCTTGGTATTCAGATGCACTTATCCTGATATTGATGATATGAATTTGCGTAGTCTGGGGGGATCGGTTGCAGATCACGAGATTAAACAAGCTTTGTTTGATATGGGACCTCTAAAAGCGCCAGGACCTGATGGTTTCAATCCGTTATTTTACCAAAGCCAATGGGAAACCTTGGGACAGTCAATTATTAGCTTAGTTAAAAGAGTTTTTGATGATCCAATGTGGATTCAGCAAATCAATGGTACTCAAATAGTACTCATACCTAAAGTGGACCATCTAGAGACAATTCGTGATTTTCGCCCCATAAGTCTTTGTAATGTGGTGTACAAGATAATTACGAAGGTTATATCAAATAGACTCAAGGCCATCATGCCTTTAGTAATAGCCCCGAACCAGTGCAGTTTTGTTAGAGGGCGTCATAGCTCGGACAATATTATCCTAACACATGAGATCATTCACTCTATGAAGTCCTTAAGGAGGAAGAAGGGCTTTATGGCCATTAAGATTGATCTGGAGAAGGCTTATGACCGTGTTAGATGGAGTTTTATAACCGACTGTTTAAGAGAACTCAAGATCCCTGATTATCTTCTTAAAGTTATCCATGCTTGTATGTCGACGGCTAAAATGCAACTGCTTTGGAATGGAAAGGCTACTAATACGTTTCATCCTTCCCTTGGTGTTCGACAGGGTGATCCAATATCACCGTACCTTTTTGTCATCATGATGGAAAGGTTGGGGCATCTTATCCAAACGGCAGTAGAAGAGGGTGACTGGCAGCCGTTTAGGCTCTCCAAACGAGGTACTCCTGTCTCTCATCTCTTTTTTGCTGATGATCTCTTTTTGTTTACAGAAGCAGATCTAGATCACGCAGGGGTTGTAAGGGCCATCTTGGATGACTTCTGTGATATTTCAGGACAGAAAGTGAATACTGAAAAGTCAAGAATTTACTTCTCAAGGAATGTTAATCACATCAGGTGTAAAGAAATCAGTGAGTTCTTGAATTTTACTCCGACGTCGGATCTTAGGAAATATTTAGGAATGCCTTTATTACATAAAAGAAACTCAAAGGCAACATATAATTTCATCCTGAAAAAAATGGATGCTCGCTTGGCCAATTGGAAATCCAACATGTTATCGATGGCAGCCAGACATACTCTAGTGTCTTCTGTAATGTCGGCTATGCCTTCTTATGCTATGTAGACGGTGCCTCTTCCTTTGGGGACATGTGATGAAATTGATAAACGATGTCGTAACTTTCTCTGGGGAAGTAGCTCAGCCAACAGAAAGCCTCATCTAGTTTCCTGGGATTTGGTGTGTGCTCGAAAAGAGGATAGAGGCTTGGGACTTAGGAAGGCTCGTTACAAAAATCAGCCGTTCATGATGAAGCTTGGATGGAGTATGATTAATAGACGTGACTCGTTATGGGTCAGGTTTTTGTGAGAAAAGTATAAATCTGGTGATGATCTTATTTCTAAAGTTAAGAAGCGTCGGTCAGAGTCTAGTACGTGGAGGGGTGTCCGTAATAGTTGGGAGAAGGTCAAAGATAGCGTAGTATGGAGAGTCACCGATGGCCAGAACATTTCTTTCGGGAATGATATTTGGGTGCCACACTTGGACAAGCTTCACAGTTTGGCAACCTGAGCATTACCACGAGATGTTACTGAATGGAGAATAGCTGACTGTATCACTCCCTCCGGACAGTGGGATATGAGCAAGTTTGATTATCTACTTCCAGGACATGTATGTACAGCTATCAGACATGTCAATATCTGTCAGTTAAATGGGGATGATTTCCCGGTGTGGAGATGGTCTTTTGATGGAATATTCTCCCTAAGCTTTGCTTACAAATATCTAATGGGTACCCCGCGGCCACAAGCTAAATACCGGTGGAGATGTGTTTGGAAAATGAAGGTCCCTCAAAGGTATCATACTTTTTTGTGGCTGTGTTTTCACGGACGGTTAATGACAAACATGGTACGATTCCAGCGTGGTAGTCATCCCACGAGTATTTGTGAAATTTGTCATAATTCTCGTGAGTCAATTCTCCATGTTCTTCGGGATTGCCCGAACACTTCTGAGTTCTGGTATGGTTTTTTACCTCCGAGTTGGCATGAGCTGTTTTTTGGTATATTGGATAGGAACGATTGGCTTGCATGGTGTATAGGGAGAAAGGACACAGTTCAGGAATTTGAGTTTCGTCTTTGGTTTACGGTTCTATGCCGGTTTATCTGGTTGGCTCGTAATGAACGTTGCTTTAACAACAATTCTTGGAGTAGTAAGACCATTTTAGCCCATGCTCGTGCCTGTTTAGCATGGGGCAATATAAGCCTGCTTCATAACTATAATGAGGAAGAAAGTCACCCCTATTGGAAGCCACCACCTCTTGGGTGGGTGAAGATTAATACTGATGGATCTAGGAGTGACAACTTAGGGAAGTGCACTTGTGGAGGTGTATTGCGAGATCATAATGGGAAGTGCACTTGTGGAGGTGTATCAGATTGGCCAGGGGACAGTGGTCTCTGCTGAAGCTTGGGGTGTATTGTGGGGAGTTAAACTTGCATGGGATAGAGGATACAAAAAAATTCTTATTGAGTGTGATTGCAGTGAAATCAAAGAACTGATACAAGTCACGGTGTCTCGGAACACCCAGATTTTCACCTTATCATGGAAGTTCGCACGTTGATGGACAGAGAATGGGAAGTAGAGATGCTTCATTCTACTCGAGATGTTAACACAGTTGCAGATGTTATGGCAAAGGAAGCTTGGAAGATGACGATGGATCTCCATATGACCGATTCACCCCCTTTAGCTATTGTGAGCTTGTTACTTACTGATAATAATAGATTTAGACTGTTTGTTGACTCAGGAGGATAATCCCTGAGGTGATTGATGTATTTCATGTACTATCAAAAAAAAATGATAAGATTAATTAGGCTTGTAGTTACATTTTTTGAACCATTGTAATTAAAGGGTAGAAATTGTTTTTTTTTAAATTAGGCTTTGGGCTAATTAGATTATTAATCATCAATCAATCAATTATCATCATCAACTTTACTCTTAAAACTTTTAATGCCCAGTTCATAAGAAAACGAGTCGGTTTGAATCCATTAATCAATAAAGACAATTTATTATTGATTATTTCATAATTTCATTTTTTATAACATTTTTTCATAATTCACAGATCAAGTAATCATATTTCCTTCTAATAGCATATCCCTCAATTTTTATAACACTTTGACCACGTACGTTACTTTCCTTATGTGATTTTTCTTTAGGTAGGGGGGAGAGGGGTATCTCATGGTAAATTTTTATTATAATGATATTATTTATATATTATTAAATCTCAACTATTGAAAGTTGATTTAATGGTAGATAATCTCAATTGAAAGTAAATGGAGAGGGAAATTAATGGAGACACTCCTTTTCCGGTGGGGGGAGGGTTACAAAATATTCTTTCAATTTTATCATTATTGAATTATATATATCTAATGTAACGTACGGAGAATAAATACTTGTTTGTACAAACACCATGCATCTCATCCTTACGGTTTTGTCTCAGATACTGCTCAATCATTGAACTAACTTGATACAACTCATTCGTTATAGTTTTTAACTATTCAAAATATTGATCCTTATATTTTAGATTATATATTTCATATTAATTAAGTCATATATTTGAATAAGATAACTTGATCATTATGTGAACCCAAAATCAATGAATGTAGTTATGTACAAGGGACGATGAAATACTATAATAATTATACAACTCAAACTACAATGTATATGACGGAGCGAGAGTATGTGTAGACATATTATTGCATACACACAGAAATAAAAAACATGGATCAAATCGCACACAAAAGCCTTTAAAATAAAAGTGGTGAAGGGTTGGTGTTGTTTCAATAATACAAGACACACTTAATTTCAGTGGTTCAAATCTGTACTGTCTTCGCTGTTCTCGGTCTTTCGATACTCAGTGGGACAAGTGACTTTGTGTCTACGGGAAGGAATTTGCCAAATACAAGACAAGATGGGACCAAAGAATGGGGGAGCTGTATGACAATCAAAAGGAAGATCCAGAATGAGAAGAAAATATAATATGGAAGATCATCGCCGGATTTTTTATCGGGGTAGTCATATTCTGTGAACGCATCAGCAGTACAGAAAGAGATCCACAGACAAACAATGGAGGAGAACATGAAGTACATGCCAAAGCAAAGTTTTAAAGTAACGAATCTCCAAGAGGGAACAGATTGGGAACGAGAAACAACTATAGACAGGAAGCTGATGGTGGACATGAGGGACAAGAAGAGGGCCCAAAATGAAAAGTCTGCAAAATTTTGGAATACAAACTTATTTCCAAGGATTGCATAGCCGCCATTGACATCATAACCGCCCGGCACACTGGTACGTGTGGCGAAGGCCACCGACAGAACAAGGGTCGACACCACAGAACATGCTTGTGATGTTTTAGCAACCCACTCAGCCTCTCTTTTCACAAGTTCCTTGTAACTCTCTCTGAATATGTCTTCTGGAGTCTTCATCTTCCTGTTGTATCTCTCCGACAAACCACGAGGCATTGAATTCTTCACATACTGCGTCACCATATATGCATACATACATCTACTTTATTACCATGTTCATATATTTTAATATCAAATGCATCTTTGAAATGGTGACATGTATGGTTTAATTTATGCATTCATAAGATAGATAGATAGATACGCACCTCAAACCAATTGATTTCCCCGGGACTGAGCCAATCGGTATCGACTCCTAGACTTGCTGCCAAGTGCAAGGCATTGTTTCCCTCTTTATCTACTTGCCCAAACAGACTTTGACTTGGCCATTTTTGTTTGCACAGAAAGCTGAATACCTCTGTTTGCCTGTATTCTACAGCTAGCAGAACTATGTTCTTTCCCTCAGCATTCACATCTTTAATCCTCGACGGAAATAATTCCAGAATTCTCTCCACCATTTCTACCACTCCATTCTTCGCAGCAATCATTAGTGGTGTATCAATTGTTATTCCACCAGATAGTGGTGTTGCCATTGACTCTGACTCTATCCACCAACAGTCCAAATCATAAACTTAGTTTATAATTGCAATATTATTTGGCACAAAAGTTTTCTCATAGTATTTACTCAATATTTTATCTTTTGGTGTTAGAAAATTTACAAATGCGCCATACATCATTACAGGTGAAGAAAGATTTATGATTCCTAAATTGTCAAGTTCTAATATGAAATGTTGGCCAAAAAAAAAAAGTTATATATATGAAATGTATAGTAATAATGCTTTGTAAGTTAATGTCTTGAAATTTTCATGAATCCTTTTACCGTTGAACTCTTCTCTTCGCAGTGAAATTGAAAGTTGCTCAGAGGGAGTTCTCCTGATTATTTGTAGCATATCTTCATCGGAACAATGATAAAGAAGCTCGTTCATTATTTGAAGCGACCATGTGTGCTTCTCCTTCATTTTTCGTATCTTATGGAGCCATGTCCCTGGGTCTATTCAAGGCCCGAACGTGAGTCAGTTGTGACAAAATGTTTTAAAAAACTATTATTTAAAATTAATTTATAATTATACATATGTACATGCTTGCATGACTTGGCCTACCTGATTGAGACATTAGCAACAGCACTACTGTTACGCCGAATAACATCGCAAAAATATATCCTGCAAATAATAAGTCACAAAATTTCTTATATTAATATATTATATATAAGAATAACTTATACCCCACTGGATTTCCAAACATTGTTTGATCAATTAAGAAGGGGTTAAGGTGAAATTATAATAATAAACTTTTTTTTTATGAGTATCTAGTATCGTTAGATGTTCTAAATGGCCATTACATTTTTGTAGATCTCACCTATTATCCAAGTTTCCGTAACGTGCCAACTCATCCATACTCTAACAAGTAGAAAAATGACAAGAACCGTCATCTTTTGGGTCCCACCACCCTCTTAACTTTCTAAGATTCTGCCATTACCCTCTCCCCCTTCTTTCTTGTTCTTCCTCCCTCCAACTCAAGCCCTCCCTCTTTGACGTGTGACCACCACCAATGCTATCCTCTCTACCGCAAGATCATCTCCTTCCTTCCTCCACAGCTCATCACTCACAACCAAAGCATAAGCTCAAATGTTAAAATTAGACCTTTACCCATTAAAGAGTGAAGATAATTTTGATATGTTGGAAATGTAACTCAAATAATGAAATGATCGATAAGATTTAGAGTATTGTCATCTTTACTCCTCCTCAATTATGCATTGGCGTACTCTCAAATACTTAGAAGTGTGTTGATCATTCTGGTTTGGTTCCAATATTGGCTTACACACTCGGGTCTTCCTATTAAACAACTTATTGGTCCTTCACTATTTTCTTTAGTTAAATAACCGATGAAAATAAGAGAAAAGCTGAGTGAGAGAAAAGAAAAGAGTAAACAGTACATGTACCTGGAAGAAATACGAACAGCATGAATAGCAGGGCGAAAGGCAGCAAACCAAGTATAAACTCGATATTCTTGACCAAACTGTTTTCTTGATTTTCTGCAAATATTAAGTCACAAAATTTGTTAGCGTCTTAAATATATCAAATAAGTATAAACCATATATGTTGAAATGTAACTCAAATAATGAAATGATGGATAAGTTAAAGTCAACAATGGTTCTTGTCATCTTGACTTCTCCTTAGTCCTTGCTCGATCTCTCAAATTCCTTGAAGAAGGACATTGATCATTCTACTTCCAATTTAGGATCCATGCATAACTAGGGACGTTTTAAAAAGAGTTTATTATTTAGAATACACTTATAATTATACAAAATTAAAATTATATATGTTCATTTTAGACTTTTTCCAAAATGATTTATATCTAGATCTAGATCTGAAAAACATTAAATGTAAAGATAGAAAGAAAAAATGTACTTTAATGGGTCTCACCACTATACTTTCTTTCTATTTTTACTTGTAATCCAAGTAATAATATTTTTATAGAAAAAGTTAGTCCTGATTAACTTTTATGTTTAGTTAAATAATTGGTGAAAAATTAAAAAAAATGGAAATTAAGATAAATGAAAAATGTAAATTACACTAACAGACAGGTATGAATGCATGCATATACAACTTTCACCAGCTTATATAGATTAAAATGTTAAATAAAAAATATTTATTTAACCAATTTGGTCAAAAAATATTTTTTTTATATGAGTGCGCATTCAACCAATTATCTTTTATCACTTTGGTCCAAAAAAAAAAGGGGAAATCCCTATAAAATACTTTTGAAATAGGGAAATCCCAAATCAGTGGACCAAAATTGCAAAATTCCAAGAGTAGAAAGCGAAGTTGTTAATGTAGAATACGGTGTTGTTAATCAAGAGAAGTGTTGTTATTCCGTACTTGCACAGTACTGATCTAGGATTTTGCAATTTCGACGCACTGATTTGGGATTTCCCTATTTCCAAGGTATTTTTTTAAGATTTTCCCAAAAAAAAAAAAATTTATCATTCACATCCCTAAAAAGAACGCTCACCAACCACATCGACTTTTGGGACTTGGTAACATATGCGCACATGTATCAAAAATTTGGGTGGGGGCAGATACATATATAGGGAAAGTAATTACAGCAAATATATATATATATATATATATAACTTGATATGCTCCTACTCTGGGAAATGCCAAATGATTTAGAAAATATCATGCCATTTTATGGCTTTTTTGGCGGGAAAAAAAATCACGTACAGGAACTGAGATGCGCACAGATATAGGTGTGGAAAAAGAGAAGATGGTCAATGCATTTTGAATTAACATACTAGGGCCCATTTAGTACACTGGAATTGATTTTGATGGAAATGGAGATGGATATGGAAATGGAGATGAGGTTTAAAAGTGTGTTTGGTATGTCATGGAAATGAGATTTAATTTTCATATGAAAAGACTAAAATATCCTTCTAATTAAAAAAATAAAAAACTGCACCGTTTTCTCCGACCTCTTAAACGCACAGATTTTTTTTTTGGGCAGATCTAAGAGCACAGATCTAAACCCATAACAAAAAAAACACAGATTTTTTTTCCAAATCTAAAGCTTGCTGTTCAACGGAGAGGGTGGATGAATGCGCAAGAAGAAGTGCTACAAAGGTTATCTTCCTCACCAGTCATCGTTGTGTTCCTCGCCGACGCCGACGCCGACGCCCTCGAAGCTTGCAATTTTCTGCATAAGTAGAGTTTTGCGAAGCTCCTTTTTATCTTAGAGCAGCGTTGTCACGTCGTCCTTGCCCGGCCATAATCACCAGGGAGTGAGCAAACGGTGAAGATGGGTGGAGTTAAGAGGTCACCGTTGTCTCTGGTGAGGGGAGGAGGTCATCGTCTTCGGCGGTGAGCTTAGAATCTTTCTGATTTTGGTGAGGGGCAAAGATGAAATCGCATAGATGGAATTGCAAATCTTAGGGGGTGAGGATGGAAATCAATTCCAACCATATTGGTGGATATGGAATTGGAAATCAATTCCAATTCCATGGTACACTACTACAGAATTGAGATATAACCACCCCCAAGGACGTCCCAAATTGAAAATTGGGTGGTTAAAAAGGGAGGCGGTGGCATTTTCGTAATTATACATATGTAGGGGAACCTTTAGGCGTCCCAAATTTTTCGTAAATTTTTTTTAGCGCCTGGAGCTGGGATTAGACGTCCCAAAAGAATTTTGGGACGCCTAAAGTCAGACTTTAGGCGTCCCAAATCCATTTGGGACGCCTAAAGTCTGGGTTTAGGCGTCCCAAAATCATTTGGGACGCCTAAAGGCATCCCCAAGGCGCATGTCAGACACTTGTCTGACATGCGTCTTCTCATCAACCACCTCCTCACATGTCTCTCAACTTCACTTTACTCTTTTACTCCTCCCTACCCACCGTCGGCTCCCTCCTCCCTTCTTCTTCCTCTTTGTTTTTCTTCAACTCCTCCTCCCTCCTCCGTTCTTCTTCCTCTTTGTTTTTTCTTCAACTCCTCCCTCCTCCCTTCTTCTTCCTCTTTGTTTCTTCAACTCCTTTGTTTCTTTGTTTCTTCAACGCACGCAACCAGTCGACCCTGCTGCAACTTCACCTCCTCCACAGTGTGTAGATTTTTGCTCTCCTCCACCTCCTTCCTTCCATTGTTGTGCACACCACCGTGGATCTCCAACATCCTCTCCAGCAAACTAGTGGGCGCCCCTGATCAGGTTAGTTTATTTTCTTCTTGTTTTTTTTGTAACAGAATGGTATGTATATTTTGTTTTTGAAATATAAATTTACTTGAAATAGTTGAGATTGTGCTTATATATTGCTTATATTGAGATGGTTGAGATTAGCCTGGTGTGTTTGGTGTCTTATATTGCTTAAATTGCATGTATTCGGAAACTCCAGTGTAATGGTTTATTTTCTTGTTTAAATATAAATTTACTTGTGTATACCATTAATTAGTATATATAATAAATTAAAATATGATTTGTTTAAATTAAAGAAATTCTTGTATTCCAAATGAATTATGAAGAATAATTCAAGCCAAAACTAAAAAAAAGAAAACCATAACCCCAATATTCATTAAATGATTTTTATCTAAATATTTTCAATAAAACAATTTTATTTTTGGAAGAACTCAACTTAAAATTGTTTTGTTAATATGAAACTCGTTTTTTTTAAATCTTCCAAACCTCAAAAAAATTCTTTAATTTAATCTTATTATATTTATTTTATTATACATTAATGTTTATATATATATACTTATTAAAAAAAAGTTACATAGCACTGAAGCCCTTTTAAGAGGAGAGAGGAGGCTAGAAGGGCAATAAAGTTATTAAGCCCATATTTTAAAATCCTAAATTGGGTTGATAATTTAATTAGGCAATCCCATCATATGTCGTTGACAATTGTACTAAACGTGTGAATGTTATTGGGAATGCCTTAGGTGGTAACAAAATGGATCATAGTTGGATGAATGCTTTGAGAACTAGTGAAGAATATGAGAAAGGGGTGGAAGAATTTATTGAATTCGCTAAAAAGAATGCTCCTGCAAAAAATGGAAAGTATTTTTGTCCTTGTGTCAATTGTTTGAATGAGAGTCGACGGGATGTTGATGTTATAAAGGATCACCTACTTTGTGATGGAATAAATCTGCGATACACAAGGTGGATATGGCATGGTGAGGAAGTAACGAATTGTCCGTCGCACAGGATGGAAGATGTGGATATCATAGGTGAAGATAGAATGGAGAAAATGATTAACGATGTTGAGGTAGAATCCTTTGCGCAGTCGCAGGAGTATGACAGCCTGCGGAGTGATGCAGAGACACCATTGTATAATGGTAGTAAGTACACGCGGCTGACGGGAACATTACATTTGGTTAACTTAAAGGCAACTTGTGGGTGGACCGATAGTAGTTTCACATTGCTGCTTGAACTATTGTGTGATATGTTTCCAGAGGATAATGTACTTCCAAATCGTATGTATGAGGCCAAGAAAATCCTGTCTACGATGGGTATGGAGTATAAAAAGATACATGATTGCCCTAATGACTGCGTACTGTACAGAAATGAGTATGGAGGTCTTAGTGAGTGTCCTAAGTGTAAAACTGCACGATACAAAGTGAAAAAAGATGGTGGTTGTGGTGATGTGACAAGTAAAAGGCAACCTTTAAAGGTTATGTGGTATCTTCCAATAATACCACGTTTTAAACGTTTGTTTGCGAGTGCAACAAAAGCGAAGAAGTTGAGATGGCACTCTGATGAGAGAATATCTGATGGGAAATATCTTCGGCACCCAGCTGACTCTCCACAATGGCAAAAAATAGATGAAATGTTCCCTCAATTTGGCAGCGAGCCGAGAAACCTACGGCTTGGGCTTTGTACAGACGGCATCAATCCGTATAGAACTCTTAGTAGCACACATAATGCGTGGCCGGTTCTCATTGTAATATACAACTTGTCTCCCTGGCTATGTGTGAAACGTAAGAATATGATGCTATCTACGATGATTTCTGGACCAAAACAGCCAGGGAACGATATTGATGTCTATTTGGCGCCTTTGATTGAGGACTTGAAGAAGTTGTGGGAGGAAGGCGTAGATGTGTTTGATGCTTATAAGAAGGAGTCTTTCAAGCTACGTGTAATGATTTTCATAACGATAAACGACTTCCCTGCGTACGGAAACTTGTCAGGGTACAGCGTGAAGGGTCACAAAGCATGCCCAATATGTGAAGTAGACACACACTTCCAACAACTAAAGCATGGAAGAAAAACTGTCTACCTTGGCCACAGGAGGTTTCTTCATCGGTTCCACCCGTATCATAGGCTAAGAAAGTGGTTTAATGGCTTACCGGAGCATGGAATGGCTCCAAAGTCATTAACTGGAGAGGAAGTCTACAGTCGAGTAGAACGTATCAATGTCACTTTTAGTAAGAATCAGAGGGTTGCGGGTGAGAAGAACATATGGAAGAAGAGATCCATTTTCTTTGATCTTCCATATTGGCGTTCGCTTGACGTGAGACACAGTATTGATGTGATGCATGTGGAGAAGAATGTTTGTGATAGCCTTATCAGTACACTTTTGCACATACCAAGGAAGACTAAGGATGGAATTAATGCGAGATTAGACCTTGTCGAAATGGGAATAAGAGAACGGTTACATCCACAACTAAGAGATGATGGTAGGAGGGCATACATGGAGCCAGCAGCGCATACACTATCAAAAGCAGAGAAAAGAAGTTTGTGTGGGTGTTTGCATGAAATTAAGGTGCCGCAAGGGTATTCCTCGAATGTGAGAAGATGTGTCTCAATGGACGATTTGAAGTTAGTGGGAATGAAGTCCCATGATTATCATGTGTTGATGCAACAATTATTACCAGTAGCTATTAGAGGCATAATGAAAGATGAAGTACGAACCACCGTGACAAGATTGTGCGTTTTCTTCAATGCTATCTGTAACAAAGTCATTGACACTGAAAAGTTGGATGAACTAGAAAATGAGGGTTACATTATTTTGTCACAACTAGAGATGCATTTTCCTCCTTCATTTTTTGATATAATGGTGCATTTGGTAGTTCATTTGGTGAGGGAGGTAAGGCTATGCGGTCCAGTTTACCTGAGGTGGATGTACCCTTTCGAGCAATACATGAAGATCTTAAAAGGGTATTCTAAAAATCCTTATCGACCAGAAGCCTCAATAGTAGAAAGATATGTAGTTGAGGAGGCTATGGAGTTTTGCAAAGATTATATGTCAGGGAAGAAGGAACAATCTCGGCATGAAGAAGGGAGAAGCAAGGGAACACGAGGACTGAAAGTGAAGAATGTTCCTCGTGAAGAGGTGTTGCAAGCCCACTTGTATATCCTGAATAATATAGAAGAAGTTTAACCTTACATAGATGAACACAGAAAGACTTTGAAGAACAAGAACCCAAGGAAGAATGACATGCAGATTGCTATTGAGAAAAACAAGACATTCATGCAGTGGTTCGAGGAAAAGGTTTTGCACGAGACCGGTGTGTCTGAGATAATCGAGTGGCTAGCTTGGGGGGCCTTCGTTTCAGGTCATTACTTGGACCGGTTATGATATAAATGGTTATTCTTTCTATACGAAAGAGCAAGATGACAGAAGTACCATGCAAAATAGTGGGGTCATGGTAGAAGCTGAATCTATGCACTTTTCCAGTTCGAGAGACAAAAACCCCATATTAGCGTCTATGGCCTATTATGGAGTTATAGAAGAAATGTGGGAGATGACATACAACAAGTTCAAAGTTGCTTTATTTAAATGTAAGTGGGTTAGCAATAATGCCGTGGTAATAGATAAACAATTTGGATTTGTCTCAGTCGATCTTCGAAGAGTTGGCTATAGAGACGAGCCCTTCATTTTAGCAAGCCAGGCGAAACAAGTGTTTTATGTCAGCGATCCTGCAAGCAAAAACATGTCCATTGTCCTTAAAAGTAAAAAACAGAAGTATGGTGATCCGACCTTCAACCTTGATGACACACCACCTTTCACAACAACTACACCTCGAACAAATGAAGTAGAATTGGTAGATGACGACGAATATGCTGTAAGAAATGACCATGGTGAAGGACTATGGGAAACAATATAGAGTAAGACCTTAATTTATAAACGAGAACTGTGTTTTTTCTGTTTTACTTCCCGCTTAGTATATTTCGTTTTTATTGCAATTTATTTACGTTTCTGATGTCGCTTTTTGTGTCAACAGGAGAGGCTGCATATAGACTTCGATGACAATCTGAATCCAGTTGGTCCTGAGGAAGACCACTTCATTAGCTACGTGGGGTTTTTGGCTAGAAGCAAAGTGCGCATTACCTACGATAATTGGAGATTGGTTCCCCCAAAAACAAAAAACATGATTTGGCAGCAACTTTTGGTATATAAGTTTTGATGTATTGTAGCTTTGTTCTTATTGTTTGAAATATAATAATCTTATGTTTTACCTTGTAGCAAACATACGATGTCCCAGACACCACGGAGATATATAGGCACTGGATGGATGAGGTTCGTGTAAGATGGAAAGGTTTTAAGAACAAGCTAACAGCACGGTACATTCGAGGGGACCTTAGGGGTAAGGATCCATGTGCACAGTATACATATTTGTCTCCAAAGGACTGGAGGTTGTTTGCGGCATCACGAGCAGATCCTGAGTTTTTAGTAAGATTTTTCTGTCATCATGATATAGAACTTGTAATTTTCATATACTTTATATCGTTGATTTATTTTTTGTTGTTTTTCATTCATAGAAATTAAGTGCAGCAAATGCACAGAGGCAAGCAGAAAATAAATATCAACATTACATGTCTCGTGTTGGATATCGGAAGCTTGAACGGCAAATGATGCAAGAAGAGTTAGAGAAAATGAAGGAAGCAGCGGAATCTGATCCTAGCGTCGTTATCCAGCCACCGGCACCTCCTCCACGTCACAAAAAATGGAAAGCAGGGAGGATTAAGGCTGGGAAGTACATAAATCCGACTGTTGCTGAGGTTGCTGCGAGGATTGTAAGTAGTTATACCATAAGTACCTAATTTTTTACATATCGCGAGTGGTTTCGATACATTTACGATAAACTGTATGTTACAGGATGAACTGCACGAGCAGAGTAGCCAAGGTTCATTCAATCCAAGTAGACGGATGGACATCTTGTCGACGGCTATTGGGAAGGCAGATGACCTTGGTCGTGTTCGAGGAGAGACACGGGGAGTTAGTGCCGCGAGGTATTTTGGACGAGACTCACGTTATTCGTCACAAGCTGGACCTAGTAAGGACGTTGTGGCCAAGATTCGAGAGGAGCTCGAACGAGAGATCGAGGCCAACCTTCGCGACAAGCTCCGACAAGAGCTGTTGCCAGAGCTTCAACTTGAAATGGCAAAGATGTTCGAAGCGCAAAGGGCAAGTTTCGAGCATAGAACTCAGGAATCCCCGGCCTTCAATAGCACCAGAGGAAGTTACAACCCTCTGGAGGAACCACTTAGCGACCCTTCTCCCACTCCAGTGTCGGGAGGCCCTTGCACCCTCTATTTGGATGATCCACTGTTGCGTGTTGTTGCTGATGCTCTCGTTCACACACGTGCTACCACCCACCATCATCAGCAAATTCCAGAGGATTTTCGAAGGGTGAATGTGACGAGTGTTAGAAAGGGGGAAGAAGGTACAACCATCCCTGTTCCTGATCCAGAGGTTGGCACATTAGGTCAAGCGATAGGATCTTTCATCCTTTGGCCTCACAATCTTATTGGTTCAGACGCAACACCTCCAATGGTAGGAATTACCTTACTATTACTGAAAATCTGTTGGCATCCTAATAACAATTTGTTTTTTGATGTTCTAAAAGGATGACAAAGCTGCGAGGAAATGGCCCTACTTAGCACGGCTGCAACAGATCTACAAGGGCATTAAACAGATTGACTTGAAGATGCCTCCAGGGATTGTGGGCCAAGTGGAGTATCCCTACACGATTGACCATACAGATCTCAAGCAGTTTATCAGGTTGGAGGAGATAGATGCAGGCTGCGTGAAATTTGCAGTCCGGTAAGTTTTTTTTCAATTTTCCCATAGAATTCATTTAGTGGTTTTTTGATTTCATACATTCAATAATTCATTCCTTATTTTAATTCTATTATAGCACCTTGCACGGTCTCTGCACAAACATGGAAAGACGTGATTGGTATGGATTCTTATGTCCTGCGAATATGACAGGGGATACTTGTACTGTGGCGCATAGGACTCACTATGTCGGCTACACAATGGGACAGACCAAACTTCGTTGTTATCTAGCACCCATTGTTCAACGGTTCGTATTTACATTTTGTCAATTTAAGAAGTTTAATAAATAATTGTCTTCTCATCTAACTTCATTTTAATGTGTACATGTTGTTAAAGTTACCACTGGAGTTTGTGTGTTATATGTCCCCACCGCCACGTAGTCTATTGGTTTGATCCCTTGGGTAAAAAGCCAGACAAAGATACAAAATCCGTCTTCGACACGTAAGTTATTCTGTTTGTATTTCATTGATTCTTTACAAAAATGAATAGTTCTAATTTCTGTTTATTTTGATTTTCATGATAGTGCTTGTAAAACATATAGAGTCCTAGGTGGGTCACGCGAGGGTACAGTTGTTAAAAAGCCAAAGTGGTTTTATCCGATAGTAAGTACATTCGATCCTAGCTAATTGTTTCATTGACGGTTCTTTTAGACATACCTTTATTGATTTTAACAACCAATTGCATCCCTTTGATTTAAAGTGCCCTCGGCAACCTGGCAACACTGAATGCGGATATTATGTTATACTTTATATGTATAACATAACTCAAAGTGGAATTACTAGCGATTTTGAAAAGGTAATCGCTTCTTCATTCTCAAATTATAATATTTTTGGTGTTCTAATCGAAATGCTAATTAATTCATTTGCTTTAGATTCATTTCATCAAAGCTTACTTTCTAATTTTCAGATTTTTGATAATGAAGATGCCTACCTACGTGAAGACCTTGATTTGATCAGAGATCTTTTGGCTGGACATCTTCTTCAACATATAGAGCAGTAAACTTTTTATTTTATATCAGCTGTTGTAGTTGTGTGATGACAGCGTTTTGACACTTTCTGGTTGTTATTATATAGTAGTAGGTTGTATGAGTTGTTATTGTATGTATATATAGTAAAGATTGTAGTGCTGGATGTCCTTACCAGGTTGTAATGGACAGTGTGGTTTATGAATCCATCTTCTATTCTGTTTCTGCAGTTTGAATTCGCTGGGTAATACAGAATGTAAATCATGGTATAAAAAAAATATAAGTTTTAGACGTCCCAAATTAAGAATTGGGAGGTCTAAAGTCCCACCCTGGGGGACTTTAGACGTCCCAAATTTCATTTGGGACGTCTAAGGTCTCACCTTAGACGTCCCTAATATTTGGGACGTCTTTTCTTACAACTTACTACGCCCCCAGTTTATACGTCCCCCCGTTTTGGGACGTTAAAGGTGCCAAATTTGGGACGTTATAGCCCCTTTTTGTAGTAGTGGTACCAAACAAACTTATACATGGAATTGAGTCACAATTCCATTTCCATACCTCCATTTCCATCATACCAAACGAGCCCTAGGAGATGAAAACAGGGACAAGTATGTTGAATCACACAAATTTGAGTTATATAACTTAATCAAAACTTCAAAAATTAAATGATTTTTAATATCTTATCCCTTCCTAATATTAAAGTTTCATATTAATTGTTAGAGGGAATGGCTTTTTGTTATTTCATATTAAGAGGGACGGTCTTTAAGCGTACTTACTTTTTTGTAATTCTTCATACGTTGTGGCCTGATTCTTCTCCTTAACTTTCAAACACCCTTCAAAGTTCAAAACAAACAAGCAACATTCATGTCATTAATATAAAGTACAATATCCTCCGTCCTGACTTTATTATAAGGCACATGCTAAAAGTTTTTTTTGGTCCTTGATGCGAGAAGCATTATTAAATTTAGTTAAGTATTTATGATTCATCTCCAAAAATATTTATATGTCTAATTAATTCATTTGTGTGGCTTTATACATATTTGTAATCTTTACGAGCGCATTGTTTTTAGTTTTGAAAGGAAGCAATATAATGGAGAATTTTCAATCTTATTTGGTGTTATATAATCGTATTCTCAAAATGAATCAGAACAAAGCCAAGCATGAAATCAGAGGCACATACATACATGAGCTTACCATAAATTGGATGAATAAGGACTGATCGTTCACGGAGTGCAGTAGTTTTGAAAGCTGAAGGCTTTGCTGCAAGGAGATGAAGTGGAGACAAGCCTTCGTTGTTGCGCCTCATTATCTCTTTCAGATGATCTTTATAAAGGTGAACTGTTGCGATTGCTACATCTGCGAAATCAAAGAAAACCGTATGAACTTCAAAAAATAAATAGTTTGAAACATGGCAATATATTAAAAAATGAATAGTTTTTTACCAAAATGCCCTTCTGCAATTGCGCAGTGAAGAATGGTATCATTGTCGTCCCTTATACAATGAGCCAAATCGGTTGATGAAACTCCAGGGCCTTCCATATACAGATAATGAAGCCAAAGAAAAGCTTCTTTCCTACCATAGAGAGCCGCAAGGAAGAGCGGTGTCTCACCAGCTTTGTTGCGTCTAGCAATCAAAGAGGGGTCTCTTCGACCAATCTTCTTACACATTTCAACATTTCCGTTTACCACTGCTAAGTGTAAAGGAGTGTTTTTCCTATCATTCTCCGCCCCAAGAACGATATTCACACTCCAGCTTTCAACTTCATTCTGAGCGAGATTATTCTCTTCAAGAACTAAGAAATCCAACATGTTTGCCACAACCTTCTCCTGCCCATTAGACACAGCCAAGTGTAACACTGTGTCTCCTGTCCCCGTTATCTTTGATTTGAAAAGCGCCTTGTTTTGCTTGCACGTTTTAAATACTTCTGACCACTTCCCTTTCATGGCATCACTGCGCAATTTCTCCAAGTTCATATCCGGGGCGCCAACTGATGAATTCATTGTCCCTTGCAAATTAAATTCAAATGGTTTAAATTAGAGATGTATATAAGCTTATGGATATTGGAACATAACAAAACAACAAACACGCGCGCGCGCATGACATCCAAAAAGAAGTTAAATATAAATACGAAATATTATATTTTGTATTAATAATTTGCAAATTGCTAATCAATTTGATTATTGATTAATGCTAATACGCACATATATAATATTAAAATTATTCTAACATCCACCACATTCAACATTGTCCTCAAGATAATTGACCCACGTAGATGTGGGTGTATAGGCATATTGGATCATGTCTTACACATATGGATAGTTCAGTCTAGTGATCATCTTCTTATGGATTTATAAATAATATCAGACTTTTTTATCAAAAAGAACTTATAAATAGGATCAGAATGATATATGAATAAGTGTATTCAAATATGTGCATAGTCAGCTGCAACTCATTAATATTTCAGCCACCTTACTACACAACTTGGAAGCCCGAGAGGCAGAAAACCATAAACAACAAAAAGAAACGACGTAGCCATGGCCTGAAAGTAAAACCAAACTAACCAATGACAAAATTAAAACCACTTACAATTGAAAGAATAAAAGGATACAATAACTAATTCCAACATCAGCACGAGTAAGTAGAAAATCTTTTGAAGACAGAGGAGTATGTACCTATCAACCCAATGTAGAAGACATGACGAGGGAACGAGTTATCGTTCCGATTCTATTTATAAATCTATTTGAAATAATTTTCATATGTTAAGAAGAGTTAGTTAACTTATTAATTATGGGTTAAATTTTCAATTTCGCCCTTATCTATGATTGATTCTAAAAGTCAACATGAATAAATTCCTTTTGTTTATTGTAATTAATGGGGGTAAAGAAATACAAAATGCATTTACTATCCTGAAATTGGACTAATAAATAGGACCAAATTTTTTTGTCAAAAAGAACTTATAAATAGAAGCAGAGTGATATGATAAAAAAAATCATAGAAATTAATATATAGTGTGTGTTTGGTATCACTTATTTTTAAGTAATAAATCCTTATTATATAAGTCGAGATAAAACTCCTCTCACATACTTACCTCGTATACCGTAAATCACGATTTATAAACACTTATAATTTAAAAATAAATTATCCCAAACAAATATATAATTGATACCGCGGGTAATAAACACAAGCATTAAAGTCAAAAGGTTTGTTGTGGACCACATGGGGATGGATAGCGGACAGCAGCTTTGTGTGGGAAGCAGTGATGCCATCTGTTCAAGTGGATCCATCATTCGTCGGCTTGCATTAATTTGTCAAAGAAGTGGTTCCGCAGGATTGTCATATGACTTGACGACTCAATGGATTTGGGTGGTCGAGAATCTTCATTACCATGCTGAAAGATTGACGATTGTTTGGGGTAAAGACTAAAAAGGCCCTTACTCTTATTCCATGTTGGATTAATGAGAGAAAGGATCGCATATACTCGATCCGTTTTTTTATAAGACACTAATAATTAAATTAGGAAGAGAAAATCGTTAATTAAACCTGGTTAAAGAAAATAAATATATAAAAAATATAACTCATTTTTTAAAAATATCCTTATTTATAAAGAAGGTGGTTAGGAGAGAGAATGAGAAGAGAAAGTGGCGAGAGAGAATAACTAGGGGAAAATGAGGTAAAAGATCTTTAGCGGTTTTGTTATTTCAAATGGTATTTATATGAGATTTTCCCTAAATTTTAAGATAAACTTAATAAAGTTTAAAATTTATTTTTGATTCCGTTGAAACATATTGAAAATGACCTATTTAATATTTTTTTTTTTTTTTTGCCAGAAACCAAGTGTCATTCACTTGGTGGTGGCTGCTGTTGTGCCTCTCCTCCACCTTGAAGCATGTGATTGTGATCCTTCAATAGATTCTCGCGGGGTCCAGGCTGCTTTTCCTCCCTGTCTTGTTTTAATTTTTTATTTATTTGTTCTTCATTTAAAAGGGATATTCCAAGATTTACTGAAAGATTCCTTTTAATTCTATAATTGTCCTTTCTATTCTATAATTGATTAGAGAGAAAGAAATAAATACTCCTATACAAATGATAATTAAATATGTAATGAAGATAGTCCTAAATTTAACTAAATATATCTAAAAATCTACACTTATTTAATTATAAAATACTCCTTTGATTCTATTATTTATAAAGGATAAACATGGCTTTTTTTATTATTTATAAATAATGTCATTAAATTTTTCATATGAATATATAATTTTACTCTTCAAATATTATGTGTAGACTTTTTTAAAGTAAATTGTTAAATTTTAAGATAGAATTAATGAAGTTTAAGGATTTTTTTGATTATACTAAAATATATTAAAAATGACTTATAAATAGGATAATGGAGCATATACTTTTTTTTTCCGACAAAAAGACAATTTCATTCCAATACAAAGGGGAAAAAAACCACACAACTTGGAAGCCCGCGAGGCATAAAAACCACAAACAAAAAGAAGAAACTGTTATAAAAGTATATGTGGTAAGAGAAAAGATTGATAGAATTCAAAGAAAAGATTATAGAATTTCTAGAGAGAAGTTAGAGAGAAGTTCTCATTCAGTTCAATTGAAACAATCGATTACAGCCCTTTATATAGAGGCAGAAATCTAACCCTGGTTGTATTACCATGGTTATATGTAAATGACCATAGTTACTTTATATCGTCTTTATATCCTTGTCTTCTTTTGCTGTCTTTATATCCTTGTCTTCTTTTGCTTTTGCTTTGTGTCAAGTCATCTTTGTGTCAAGTCATCTTTATGTCAAGTTGACTGGAAGAGTAATATGAGTCAATGGACATCCACATATTTAATATTCATAACACTCCCCCTTGGATGTCCATTATGAATGTGCCTCATTAAAAACTTTAACTAGGAAAAACCCAGTGGGATAAAAACCTAGCCAAAGAAAAGAGTACATCATTCATTGATACACCATCGAGTGCTGCCTCATTAAAAACCTTTCTAGGAAAACCCAGTGGGACAAAACCTAGATAAGGGAAAAAGAGTACAGCGTGTATCGACTCCCCCTCTTGATAATATCAATTGAAATCTTTGAATCTCCGAAGACCAATATCATGAACAAGTTTTTCAAAGATTGTACCTGGGAGTGACTTGGTGAATAAATCTGCTAGATTTTCACTTGAACTGATTTGCTGGATATCTATTTCACCATCCTTTTGAAGGTCGCGAGTGAAGAAGAATTTTGGTGAAATATGCTTCGTTCTATCGCCCTTGATATAGCCTTCTTTAAGTTGAGCGATACATGCAGCATTATCCTCATAGAGGATTGTTGGGATCATTTTGCCAGAAGATAAATGACAAGTTGTACGTATATGATGTATTACTGACCTCAACCACATACATTCTCGACTTGCTTCATGTATTGCTAGAATTTCTGCATGATTAGATGATGTGGCTGATATAGTCTGTTTCATAGATCGCCATGAAATAGCTGCACCTCCACATGTAAATAGATAGCCCGTTTGTGATTTACCATTATGTGGATCAGACAAAAATCCGGCATCTGCATACCCAACCAGTTCATGTTTGGATACATTTGAGTAGTATAACCCCATGTCTGTTGTACCTCTGAGATAACGAAAAATGTGCTTTATTCCATTCCAATGCCTTCGTGTTGGTGAAGAACTGTATCTTGCTAGTAAATTAACAGCAAATGATATATCAGGACGTGTGTGATTAGCAAGATACATTAGTGCTCCAATAGCACTAAGATATGGTACTTCCGGACCAAGTAGTTCTTCATCACCTTCTTCACTAATTTCTCGGGGTCGGAATGGGTCTTTATCCACCTTCAAAGATCTTACAATCATTGGGGTACATAATGGATGAGATTTATCCATGTAAAATCGCTCTAGGATCTTCTTTGTATAAGTTTCTTGATATACAAAGATCCCTTTCTTGAAGTACTCGATCTGTAATCCAAGACAAAATTTTGTTCTTCCCAAGTCCTTCATTTCAAATTCTTTCTTCAAACAATTAATTGCCTTTTGAAGCTCTTCAGGAGTTCCAATGATGTTGATATCATCAACATAAACAGCAATTATAGCAAACTCATTATTAGATCTTTTCATAAAGATGCATGGGCATATCGGATCATTTTTGTATCCTTCTTTCAACAAATATTCATTAAGGCGATTATACCACATGCGCCCTGATTGCTTCAGGCCATACAGGGACTTATTTAACTTAACTGAGTATTGTTCTCGAGAACTTGAATTAGATGCTTCTGGCATCTTAAGTCCTTCAGGGACTTTCATATAAATATCACTATCAAGTGATCCATATAAATAGGCAGTCACAACATCCATGAGATGTAAATCAAGTCCTGCATCTACTGCTAGACTGATTAAATAACGAAAAGTAGTCGCATCCACTACTGGTGAATACGTTTCTTCAAAATCAATGCCAGGTCTTTGCGTAAAACCTTGGGCTACTAGACGTGCTTTATATCTAGTTATTTTGCCCTTTTCATTTCTTTTTCGTACAAAAACCCATTTGCATCCAACTGGTTTTACATCTTCAGGTGTAAGGACTACAGGTCCAAATACTTTTCGCTTTGCTAATGATTTTAATTCTGCATTAATGGCATCTTTCCATAGGGGCCAGTCTTTTCTTTGTTGGCTCTCACTAATGGATTTTGGCTCATGATCCTCATTATCATTCATTACATCATATGCTATATGATAAGCAAAGATGTCATCAACGTTGACTTCATTTCTATCCCATCGGATTCCATTCATAACATAATTTATTGAGATCTCATTATTTTCACATATATCAGGTACCTGGGTCTCTTCTGGGACTACAACATTCTCTTCTGGAGATAATATCTCTTCAGGAGATGGCTCTTCTGGAGCTACTAATGTTTCTTCATTATCCTCGACTTGACCATCTATATTCTTTGCTCCTTTTCTTTTTCGAGGATTTTTATCTTTGGAACCGATGGGTCTGCCACGCTTCAGGCGTGCTTTATATTCATTCATAGCAGGTTGTCCTTCAGGGACATCAATTGTAATAGGAGCATTAGCAGCTGGGATATGTGACTTTGTCACTTTCTTTGGGTCAGTAAATGCTTCTGGCATTTGATTAGCTAAATTCTGTAAATGAATTATCTTTTGAACTTCAAGTTCACATTGTTTTGTACGAGGATCAAAATGAGCCAATGATAATTCATTCCAACTAATTTCATTACCCAGCTGCTTGTTTTCTCCCCCTAATGTTGGGAAAAATGATTCATCAAAATGACAATCGGCAAATCGTGCCGTAAATAAATCTCCTGTAGATGATTCTAAATATTTTATAATTGATGGAGATTCATACCCAACATATATTCCCATCTTTCTTTGTGGGCCCATCTTAGTGCGTTGTGGTAGTGCTACAGGCACATATACCGCACACCCGAAAGTTCTTATGTGGGAAATATTAGGTTCCTGACCAAAAACCATTTGTAAGGGGGAAACCTTTAAATAACTTGTTGGCCTAATGCGAATTAACATTGCTGCATGCAAAATGGCATGGCCCCAAGCAGAAATTGGTAGATTAGATTTCATAAGTAAAGGTCTTGCAATTAATTGCAACCTTTTAACCAATGATTCTGCAAGTCCATTTTGCGTGTGAACATAAGCTACAGGATGTTCAACATCAATTCCAAGGGACATACAATATTCATTAAAAGCTTGTGATGTAAATTCACCAGCATTATCAAGACGTATTTTCTTGATAGGATAATCAGGGTAATGTGCTCTTAATCTGATCAATTGAGCAAGTAATCTCGCAAACGCCAGGTTGCGAGAAGATAATAAGCAAACATGCGACCATTTAGTTGATGCATCAATTAAAACCATATAGTACCTAAATGGTCCGCATGGTGGGTGTATTGGCCCACAAATATCTCCCTGTATCCGTTCTAGAAATGTGAGAGACTCACTTTCTACTTTGCTTGGTGAGGGGCGAATAATTAATTTTCCCTTGGAACATGCAGCACATGAGAAATCATGGGATTGTGGTATTTGTTTACACTTCAGGGTATGTCCACATGAATTCCCAATTATTTGTCGCATCATTATTGAACCGGGATGGCCTAACCGGTCATGCCAAACATTAAATTCATTAGTAAACTTCTGGTTTACATTATAAAACTGCTGGTTTATATTAGCAAACTTCTGGTCTGCATTATTGAACTTCTGGTTCACAATAGTATGTGTTTCAATTGTGCTTATACATGTGTAATACAAACCAGAAGAAAAAATAGGAAAACTTTCTAATATGCATTTTCTACCAGCAACTATATTTGTAATGACAAGATATTCCTTATTATCTTTAGTTGTTGTTTCTAAATGATATCCATTTCTGCGGATATCTTTGAAACTCAGTAAGTTTCTTTTAGACTTGGTAGAATAAAATGCATTATCAATGCATAATTTTGTTCCTTCAGGTAACAAAATATTAGCTCTTCCGGAGCCTTCAATTAAATTTATACTACCAGATATAGTCTGAACATTGGCTTCTCGTATTACCAAGGAAGAAAAATATTTATCATGTCTGAGTATGGTGTGGGTTGTTGCACTATCAACGAGACATAAATCTTCAGGATTGATGCCAATAGAATTCATTCTTCATAAAAACATAAATAAAATTAATACATATGATAGAAATAAAATATAACAGTTCAAATTATATTAAGAAATCTGCAACATCCAAATAGTTATTATCTATATCGCCATACTCAGAATTCTCGCCCTGATCAACATGATTAACTTCAACATTTGATCTTTTACCAGTATTTTTAATTGATTCTTGGTAAAGATCAACTAGGTGCCTTGGTGTACGACAGGTACGAGACCAATGGCCCTTTCCACCACATCGATAGCATGGATTATCAGCATATTTATTATGCCTACTGCTTTCCTCTTTTTGGTTCTTATCAGTCTTTTCCCACTTCTGGTAGGAATTTGAACCTCCATGATATCGACCACGACCACGCCCACGGCTGTAGCCACGCCCACGTCCACGTCCATGTCCACGTCCACGGCCACGGCCACGATAAAATTCATTAGTTACTACATTCACTTCAGGGAATGGAGTTGAGCCTGTTGGACGGGATTCATGATTTTTCAACAAAAGCTCATTATTTTGTTCAGCCACAAGGAGACAAGAAATTAACTCAGAATATTTCTTGAAACCTTTTTCACGATATTGCTGCTGCAGGAGCAAATTGGATGCATGAAATGTGGAGAATGTCTTTTCTAACATATCATCATCAGTAACATTTTCTCCACATAATTTCAATTTAGAAGTAATTCTGAACATAGCTGAGTTATATTCGCTTATAGATTTAAAATCTTGCAAGCGTAAATGCATCCAATCAAAATGAGCTTTTGGAAGAATGACCAACTTCTGGTGATCATATCTTTCTTTCAAATTGTTCCACAGGACAAGTGGGTCCATCACTGTCAAATATTCAGTTTTTAGATCCTCATGTAAATGGTGGCGAAGAAAAATCATGGATCTGGCTTTATCTTTGTTGGATGCCTTATTCCCTTCTTTAATCGTGTCTTCCAGACTTTTGGCATTTAGGTGAATTTCCGCATCCAACTTCCAAGATAAATAATTTTTCCCAGTAATATCAAGAGCCACAATTTCAAGTTTTGCCATGTTTGCCATTGTTCAAACTAATTAAAGAAATAAATGAAAATAATTAAAATATGAACTGTAAATATAATAACTGTAAATTCATAAAGATAATAAATAAATCATAAGGCAAAATAAGAAAATTAAAACGTGTATGGCTTCGGGCCATTTAATCTCATGACTTCAGGCCATGTATGGCTTCGGGCCATTTAATCTCAAGATGAGAAATTAACTATTATCTTCAGGATAAAAATTGTACATGACTTCTGGCCATACAATAAAATAAAAGATAAAAATATATATAGCTTCTGGCCATATAATAAAATGAAAAATGTATATAGCTTCTGGCTATATAATAAGATGAAAAATGTATATAGCTTCTGGCTATATAATAAGAATGGATATGGCTTCTGGCCATATTATAAGAAATTAAAACATTATGACTTCTGGTCATAATTTCAAGAATCAGATGTGTATATGGCTTCTGGCCATAATAACAATAACAATAATAATAATAATAATATAAAAGAACTTGTATATAAAACAATAACGATCTCCAATCTTAACCATGGAACCCGATGTTATATAACAATCGGTAAAAGTATCTCTCTAATTCCATATAATGGCTCAGATTATCCCAGATCTATAAATAAAACAGGATATATATAATCATTAAAGAAACCATAAGAAGATCATACCTTCTATTAGAGCTTCGTGCTGATAACGTGTTATAAAAGTATATGTGGTAAGAGAAAAGATTGATAGAATTCAAAGAAAAGATTATAGAATTTCTAGAGAGAAGTTAGAGAGAAGTTCTCATTCAGTTCAATTGAAACAATCGATTACAGCCCTTTATATAGAGGCAGAAATCTAACCCTGGTTGTATTACCATGGTTATATGTAAATGACCATAGTTACTTTATATCGTCTTTATATCCTTGTCTTCTTTTGCTGTCTTTATATCCTTGTCTTCTTTTGCTTTTGCTTTGTGTCAAGTCATCTTTGTGTCAAGTCATCTTTATGTCAAGTTGACTGGAAGAGTAATATGAGTCAATGGACATCCACATATTTAATATTCATAACAGAAACGGCATAATCATGACGTGAAAGAAAAACCAAACTAATTAAAAGCAGAAAAGGATACAACAACCAATTCCAAACAAGGAAGTAGAAACCATTTTGAAAGAGGAGTATGTGTTGCCTCTTGTTTAAAATATAAGAGTAAAATTTGCGGAGGGATAGTTTTTTATATAATATCTATTTTGTTTTTGACTCAATATCATTTAATGCTCCCTCTCTAATTTTACCTCCAAATTAATTATATGTATTTTTTTTTTCACTCCTCCTTTCTCATCTCTTTTCCCATTCACCTTCTCCCACTAAACCTCTCTATAAATAAGGATTTGTTACAAAAATAAATTATATTTATTACATATTTATTATCTTTAACTAATTTTAATTAACCTTTTGAATTGCGTAATTTAATTATTTGATTTTTATATTTTAAATTGGAGGTAGTACTTATCAACCCTACAGAGAAGGTTTAACGAGTGAATGAGTTATGATAAAAAAAAAATCATGGAAGTTAATTGATGCGTGCTTCGTCACTAAAGCAATCAATTAAACTAGGTCCTAAATTATTATGCAGTTTAAGGTCAACCTAGGTCATTCTCCCAAGGAGTAAGCTATGGGTTTTCTTTAGGATTGATTTTTAAGTAACAAAAGATGCAATAAAATGGACCTAAACTAAAATGCAAGATTCTACTACCTAAATGCAAATGACTCTAAAATCTATATGAGAATGAAACTAACCTAAATGAATTGGAATGCAATCTTTAGGGTTTTATAGTGAAAAAGGAATTAAGATGCTAAGCAAAGAAAATAATCAAAAGCAAAACAATTAACAAGGATTTCGTTCAGTTATGATGATGAAGGGGACAACTTAGGATTCACATGGATTTAGCTTTCTTAGCCATTTAATTTATTAGACCAAAGGGAGATTCATGAAAAGTTGGAATTAATAGATTTAATCACTTAATTAAGACATGGGAAACCCTCAAGCTTAATAACACCTAATCCACTAGAAAACTCATAATGGAAAAAGCGGTGGTTAATTAAATCCATTAAAAACCAATCACAACTGTTTAAGATAATTTTGGAAATTATGTTCACAATTGTCTAATTAAACAATTCGACAATTAATCACCTAATTAAACAATCAAGAGATTAAACCCAAATTGATAATTAAATTAATAATGAAAACTCAATTAATAATTTAATCGACAATCAAAAGTTTACAAACAAAAATCCCAATAATCATTTAAGAACAAAGCAAATCCAAAATAACAATTTAATCCAAATCAAAAATAAGTCTACAATCTAAAACTAGATTGTTCTCAATTATTACAACTCAAAATCATTTAAAACTAAATAATCTCAAGTCTTGAATTAAAAAGATAAAAGAAAGACACTCCCTTATAGTCTTCAAATGTAAGCTCCTAGACTCTAATTTTCTCCCTATTCCTCCCAAGTTACCTCCTAAAATAGCTTAAGCTGCCCTTAAATTCCTCTCGCCTTCACACTCCGACCAAACCGTGACAGCCATCAAAAGGATTATGAAATATTGGTTGATGATTTCTAATGGCTGTGGGACCCGAGTGGAGAAGCAAAACTTGAATGAATTTAATTTCTCAATACCTTCTCAGCGTCTATGTGTGGATGGAAAAGGGTGGGCCCGTGAAGAGACTAGAGATTGGAAATTGATGAGTATGATTCCAGCACCAATTCAAGTGGTCATGTGGTCAGCATCCTCTCGCGTCAGTGCGTGCGTCTCCCGCCTCTCTTCACCGTCTGCGAGTGCCGTGTTTCAGCGTCTCTGCGTATATCCGTGTCAGCCTCCTCCCCTTCTGTGGCGGTTAGGTTATTTTTAAGAAGGGAGGAGAGAGTTTTGGGTATTAATTTGGGTCTATTAAAATTTCAAAAGCCCAATAAAATTCCACCATTTGATTCTTTTTTAGTTTCTCAGAAAAGTTCTGCACCGTAGGATCTTTTAATCTGCTTTTCCTTACTCTGCAAAAATTAAATAAAATTGTGATATATCATATATTTAAAAATATTATCCAATCACAAGATATCAATCGAAATAATAATAATTTAAGCTCAATAATATCATAATCAATTCAGATTTATATTATTTCCCAAAATCGGCTAATTATTCAAATATTATCTAATAAATCCAAATTAGCCTAAAATAATCTCCAAAATAAATGACTAAGGTGGGATAAAATATATCAAAATTGTGATTTATCAACTCCCCCACACTTATCATTTGCACTCTTGGACAAAACAAATCAAGACCAAGGGAGTATAATAAGACAAAATAAAACAAAACTTTAAAAGTGAATGTTCCAATCACAAGTAAAAAGTAAACAAAAGCATTTCAACACCTCTTTTATCCAAGTGATTTTCTCATGACTCAAGAAAACAAACTTTATGGCAATTTACTTGACCAAGGAATATCTAAGCTAGAAATCCCTCACCAAGGATATGTGTATGTCTCTCATCACTCACAAGTGTATAGGCTTGTGTTTACACTCAAATCCACCCTATCCAGTACTCTTTCCATAGGCTTGACAAGGATCTAAGTTCTCCACCACTAGCAAAACAAATGCAAACATAAATCCAAAGGACTTTTATTAGGTTGTAATGGGGCTAAGGCTAAGAAAGAAAGGGTATAGTGTTTGGAGAAACAAAGTTGAATATCCTAGAAGATGAAGAGAATGATGCAATAGGATGAAACAGGATGAAAGAAACCAAATCACACTTTAACTGAGTCATTATTTTTCCTTTCTTTTTTTTTCTTTCTTTGTTTTTTTTTTTTTTTGCAATTCTTTTGTTCTGTTATATATATGTTCTTTTGACGCGAACCTGTGTATTGGTGATACAGAGGCCCGGTTACTCAAACATTTATAACTCAATAGCACCAAAATGCTACTAGCACGCTCATAGCTCTTACTAGCCGTTTGACGCGAAGATCAACATTGGTGATGAAGACCCCCGGTTACTAAGCACAGCTTAAACCAGCGGAGCGGAATTTTATTGCCTTTTTTTTTCTTCAAGATAACATATCATACTTTTCACAATGACTCAATTCCTAATTTTATACATGTTCTTCCATCCAAAATAAATATAATGCAATGCTATTCAACTCCTAAGACATTCAAAAGGGTAGGATTTTTTTTTTGTTATGAGGTGAGAAAAAAATAAAATATAGGCTCAAAGGGGCTAAACAAAGGGTATATGTATGGAAAGGATAGGTTGTTTGGCTTATCTGGCTAAAAGGAAATGAATGCCTTTATCATCTTTATGAATACACATGCATAAAATGTGGCCTCAAATAAGATTCAAGTCAAGTTCTAGATCAAGTAAAGAGATAGGGAGTGCACACTAAAAAAATGCATCAAGCTCAAAATCTCACTAGGTCTATATGATTACTAGCCTAAATTCACCTAAGTTAAATTCATTGCCACTTAGTCTATTGACTCAAAGCATGATCAATTACTTTTCAAATCAAGAATGCATAATACTGAAGTTACTTAAAACTTGCAATTTTCACATTCAAAATAGTTTATCCCTCCCCTACACTTAAACAATGCATTGTCCTCAATGCAAAACAGTCATAGCAAAGCACAAAGACAAGTAATATGCAGTACTACTCAACTTAATAATATGACAATGCAAAATAAAAGAGTGAAGGAAGGAATACAACCGGGGTCTACGTGGTGTCTTGTAGTGCGGTAACCTCCACTGCTTAAGTGGAGAATCCATCATAGAACGGCTTCAAGCGGTGTCCATTGACGGTGAAGCATTTTCCATTCGGCTCCCTTTGGATCTTCACAGCGCCATATGGAAGAACATCAATGACAATGAAGGGCCCCTCCCATCTAGAGCGGAGCTTTCCAGGCATGAGTTTCAATCTGGAGACGTAGAGTAGAACTTTTTGGCCCACTTGGAATTCTCTCTTCAGAATGAGTTTGTCATGGGCTACTTTAGTTCTTTCCTTATAAATCCTCGCATTCTCATAAGCTTCCCTTCTTAACTCTTCAAGCTCTTGCAATTGCAACTTTCTTTCAGCACGCACCGGCACTAGCAAGATCGAGGTTGCACCTTTTTATTGCCCAATACGCCTTGTGCTCCACTTCTACTGGTAAATGACATGCTTTGCCATAGACAATCCTGTATGGAGACATGCCAATGGGACTTTTATATGCTGTGCGATACGCCCAAAGTGCATCATCGAGCCTTTTACTCCAGTCCTTCCGGTTGGGTTGCACTGTCTTTTCTAAAATGAGCTTGATTTCTCTATTAGAGAGTTCTGCTTGACCATTCGTCTGAGGATGGTATGGGGTGGCTACCTTGTGCATCACACCATACTTGCTAAGCAAGTTCTGCAAACTCCGATTGCAAAAATGAGTTCCTTGATCACTAATGATAGCTCTAGGAATGCCAAACCTGTAAAGAATGTGAGACCGAACAAAAGAAATCACTACAGAAGAGTCATTAGTACGAGTGGGGATAGCCTCAACCCACTTGGACACATAATCCACAGCCATCAAGATATACAGATAACCGAATGAAGTGGGAAAAGGTCCCATGAAATCAATTCCCCAAACATCAAAAACTTCACAGAATAATAAGGGTTGTTGAGGCATCTCATGTTTCCTAGAAATAGTACCCACAAATTGACACCTGGAACAATTCTTACAAAATTCATGGGCATCACGAAATAGACTAGGCCAAAACAATCCACTTTCCAAAACTTTCCTAGCAGTACGCTTAGCACTAAAATGTCTCTCACATGCAAGAGTATGGCAAAAAGTTAAGACAGACTCAAATTCATCATCAGGAATGCATCGCCTAATAATTTGATCACTACAAATGTGCCACAAGTAAGGATCATCCCATATATAGAATTTAACGTCTTTCTTAAACTTATTCAATTGATGTGTATTCATGTCAGCTGGCAAAACAGACGCAACAAGATAATTTGCAATATTAGCATACCAAGGGATAGAAACAACAACCTCACAGAGCCTTTGATCAGGAAAATCATCTAAGGGTAAAGATGTTACCGGAGGTGATTCAATCCTACTCAAGTGATCGGCTACCATATTCTCTGCACTACTCTTATCACGAATCTCCACATCGAACTCTTGTATCAGCATCACCCACATAATGAGGTGGGGTTTGGACTCCGGTTTTTTGAACAAGTATTTGATAGCTGAGTGATCTGTAAAGACAGTCACCTTGGTGTGAAGGACGTAAGATCGAAACTTCTCTAACCCAAAGACGATTGCAAATAGCTCTTTCTCTGTGGTAGTGTAGTTAACCTGAGCAGTATCTAGTGTTCGAGAGGCATATGCTATGATATGTTGTCTCTTCTCTACCCTCTGGGCAAGAACAGCACCTAATGCATAATCTGAAGCATCACACAAGAGCTCAAATGGAAGGCTCCAATTAGGTGGCTGAATGATGGGGGGTGTAGTGAGTTTCTTCTTTAACTCATCCCATGCATACCTGCAAGAAACATCAAAAACAAAACCCACATCTTTCTGCAATAAACAAGATAATGGCAGTGCTATCTTACTAAAATCCTGGATGAACCTTCTATAAAATCCAGCATGCCCAAGAAAAGAACGTACATCTTTCACACAAGAAGGATATGGAAGGGATGAAATAATATCAACTTTAGCTTTATCAACCTCAATACCATCATGTGAAACTACATGGCCCAAAACAATTCCTTTCGTAACCATGAAATGACATTTTTCAAAATTCAACACAAGATTATATTGAATGCATCTTTCCAAAACATTGTCCAAACTAGCTAAGCATGCATCAAAAGAATCACCGTAAATAGTGAAATCATCCATGAAAACTTCCATGCAATGCTCAAGAAAATCAGAGAATATGGAAACCATGCAACGTTGAAAAGTGCCTGGTGCATTACATAAGCCAAATGGCATGCGTCTATATGCAAAGGTTCCAAATGGACATGTGAATGTGGTTTTATCCTGATCCTCAGGGGCAATAGAAATCTGAAAATATCCAGAAAAACCATCCAAAAAATAGTAATGTGATCTACCAGCCAGTCTTTCTGAAAGTGGATACAAATACTCTTCAGCAAACCAAAGGGCATTTTTCCCGTATATGTGTCGAGGCCGATTTGAGTGCTCCTTTACTCCTGTCCTTGTTAATAAATGGGAAAGAAACGAAGATTGTTTATGAGGGCTTGCACTTGATTTGCTTGTCATGTGGGCGATATGGTCATGACAATGAGCATTGCAATAAACACGTCAAAGTCGTCATGTATGGCAAATCCGTCGGTTTCTACAGATATAACAACAGAGCATATAGCCCCTGAGACAGTTAATGGAATGTATGATGAGTGGATGGTGGCGTAGCGCAGGAGAAGGGGGCAATGGATCTCGAATGCAGGTAACAACAATTATGGGCGTGAGTCTAGGCGTGATTTACGTTCTCAGAATATGGGAGGAGGATCACGTTTTGAGGCTCTTAATGCTGAGGATATGGGAACTAATGATGGAGGTCATAGTGATAGCATAAATCAGGGGAAGATTCGTGTTAGTTCAAAGCCAGGAGAGAGATCGCGTGAAACAAAGGTTAAATCTGGTCACCTATCTGAATCAAATAAAGGGAATAAAGGGAATAATGGATCGGATATTTTAAATGTAGAGAGAAAGGAGAGCCTCTTAAAAAAGTTGAATAAACCACGTGGGTACCAGGAAGATAAGAAGAAGGGGATTGAAGGAGCGTCCCAAGGATCTTATATGTTGAATTCTCATCTATCATCCCAAGAAGCTGGACAGTCGAGTAATTCGAGTGGGGAGGTGGGGTCAAAAATTAAAAAAAAATGCTATAAAAATAAATTCCATTTCCCCTACTATTCGTATACAAGCATCCAACCCTCTTGACCCAGGGGCAGAAGGAAGGAAATCTCTTGAAACTCAAATTAATCCACTTGGAGTTATTGATGATGTGGTGATGCAGGGTGTTGATGCTATGCAGGAGGGTCATATGGCTCAATAATGCCTGATTTGGTTGTGTTCTTATTCTTTTGCATTAATTTTTAATGATTATTATGACTTAGAATACTCGGGGTGCCGGTGGTGCCTCTTTTCGCAGGTTAATTAGCGATGTTGTGGCCAGGCATGGTGATAATTTTTTTGCTTTGCTAGAACCTAGACAGGTTGGGATGAAAGCGAAGCTCATTGCTAGGAAATTGGGTTGGACGAATATGCACGTGGTTGAAGCACGAGGATTCAGTGGAGGTATATGGTTGTTCTGGGACTCTACGGTATCTTTCTCTGTGACTTATTCAGGGAATCAATTTATTCATGGAATGGTAAATAAAGGCACAAGTGATGAGTGGTCACTTACTGTGGTTTATGGGCATCCAAATATGGTTATTAGACGCCAGCTTTGGCAAACTCTTGAGGATATTCAACAGTTGGTTGTTGGAAGATGGGTAGTCATTGGAGACTTTAATGCTGTTTCCTGTCCTGAAAAACGCTGGAGTAAAAATCATAGGGAGAATACTGGTATTGATAGGTCCTTCCGAAATTGGCTATTGGGTAGCAATTTAATTGATATTGGTTTTAATAGACCTAAATTTACTTAGGGCAATCTGAATAGCCAGAGCAGAATTGACAGAGCATTGGTGAATAACTGTTGGGTTATAAATAACCCTAATGCCACAGTTACGCATCTGCCAAAATATAGATCCGATCATTGTCCGGTGTTAGTTGATACCGAATCCCATGTTCTTACGGCTAAGATTCGAAGGCCTTTTAGATTTTTTGCCCCTTGGTTTATGCATGATGATTTCAATAAATTTGTAAAATCTCATTGGGGGGGTGGAAGATGACTGGTGCGGATCTGTTAAACAGTTTACTGAGGATTTGAGGTTATGGAATAAGGAGGTCTTCGGTAACATCTCTTATATGAAAGAAAAATTATATAAAAGATTATATGGGATTAACGCAAAGATGGCTTTAGGAGGTATTTCGAAGTACCTTGAGAAGTTACAAGGGGAGCTATGGGGCGATCTAGAGAAGCTCTTGGCACGGGAAGAAGTCATGTGGATTCAATACTCTCGGGCTAACTGGTATGTGGATGGGGATAGAAATACTAAATATTTCCATTCTGTGGCTAATGGGAGACGGAGAAGAAATAATATAGAGGCCTTGAGGCTTGACTCTGGGGAGTAGACATATAATGCAGCGGAAATTATGAGAATGGGAAGCCAGTTTTTTGAAAATTTGTATAAGGAGTCCTACAAATATAATGGATCCTTGGTATTCAGATGCACTTATCCTGATATTGACGATGTGAATTTGCGTAGTCTGGGGGGATCGGTTGCAGATCACGAGATTAAACAAGCTTTGTTTGATATGGGACCTCTAAAAGCGCCAGGACCTGATGGTTTCAATCCGTTATTTTACCAAAGCCAATGGGAAACCTTGGGACAGTCAATTATTAGCTTAGTTAAAAGAGTTTTTGATGATCCAATGTGGATTCAGCAAATCAATGGTACTCAAATAGTACTCATACCTAAAGTGGACCATCTAGAGACAATTCGTGATTTTCGCCCCATAAGTCTTTGTAATGTGGTGTACAAGATAATTACGAAGGTTATATCAAATAGACTCAAGGCCGTCATGCCTTTAGTAATAGCCCCGAACTAGTGCAGTTTTGTTAGAGGGCGTCATAGCTCGGACAATATTATCCTAACACATGAGATCATTCACTCTATGAAGTCCTTAAGGAGGAAGAAGGGCTTTATGGCCATTAAGATTGATCTGGAGAAGGCTTATGACCGTGTTAGATGGAGTTTTATAACCGACTGTTTAAGAGAACTCAAGATCCCTGATTATCTTCTTAAAGTTATCCATGCTTGTATGTCGACGGCTAAAATGCAACTGCTTTGGAATGGAAAGGCTACTAATACGTTTCATCCTTCCCTTGGTGTTCGACAGGGTGATCCAATATCACCGTACCTTTTTGTCATCATGATGGAAAGGTTGGGGCATCTTATCCAAACGGCAGTAGAAGAGGGTGACTGGCAGCCGTTTAGGCTCTCCAAACGAGGTACTCCTGTCTCTCATCTCTTTTTTGCTGATGATCTCTTTTTGTTTACAGAAGCAGATCTAGATCACGCAGGGGTTGTAAGGGCCATCTTGGATGACTTCTGTGATATTTCAGGACAGAAAGTGAATACTGAAAAGTCAAGAATTTACTTCTCAAGGAATGTTAATCACATCAGGTGTAAAGAAATCAGTGAGTTCTTGAATTTTACTCCGACGTCGGATCTTAGGAAATATTTAGGAATGCCTTTATTACATAAAAGAAACTCAAAGGCAACATATAATTTCATCCTGAAAAAAATGGATGCTCGCTTGGCCAATTGGAAATCCAACATGTTATCGATGGCAGCCAGACATACTCTAGTGTCTTCTGTAATGTCGGCTATGCCTTCTTATGCTATGTAGACGGTGCCTCTTCCTTTGGGGACATGTGATGAAATTGATAAACGATGTCGTAACTTTCTCTGGGGAAGTAGCTCAGCCAACAGAAAGCCTCATCTAGTTTCCTGGGATTTGGTGTGTGCTCGAAAAGAGGATAGAGGCTTGGGACTTAGGAAGGCTCGTTACAAAAATCAGCCGTTCATGATGAAGCTTGGATGGAGTATGATTAATAGACGTGACTCGTTATGGGTCAGGTTTTTGTGAGAAAAGTATAAATCTGGTGATGATCTTATTTCTAAAGTTAAGAAGCGTCGGTCAGAGTCTAGTACGTGGAGGGGTGTCCGTAATAGTTGGGAGAAGGTCAAAGATAGCGTAGCATGGAGAGTCACCGATGGCCAGAACATTTCTTTCGGGAATGATATTTGGGTGCCACACTTGGACAAGCTTCACAGTTTGGCAACCTGAGCATTACCACGAGATGTTACTGAATGGAGAATAGCTGACTGTATCACTCCCTCCGGACAGTGGGATATGAGCAAGTTTGATTATCTACTTCCAGGACATGTATGTACAGCTATCAGACATGTCAATATCTGTCAGTTAAATGGGGATGATTTCCCGGTGTGGAGATGGTCTTTTGATGGAATATTCTCCCTAAGCTTTGCTTACAAATATCTAATGGGTACCCCGCGGCCACAAGCTAAATACCGGTGGAGATGTGTTTGGAAAATGAAGGTCCCTCAAAGGTATCATACTTTTTTGTGGCTGTGTTTTCACGGACGGTTAATGACAAACATGGTACGATTCCAGCGTGGTAGTCATCCCACGAGTATTTGTGAAATTTGTCATAATTCTCGTGAGTCAATTCTCCATGTTCTTCGGGATTGCCCGAACACTTCTGAGTTCTGGTATGGTTTTTTACCTCCGAGTTGGCATGAGCTGTTTTTTGGTATATTGGATAGGAACGATTGGCTTGCATGGTGTATAGGGAGAAAGGACACAGTTCAGGAATTTGAGTTTCGTCTTTGGTTTACGGTTCTATGCCGGTTTATCTGGTTGGCTCGTAATGAACGTTGCTTTAACAACAATTCTTGGAGTATTAAGACCATTTTAGCCCATGCTCGTGCCTGTTTAGCATGGGGCAATATAAGCCTGCTTCATAACTATAATGAGGAAGAAAGTCACCCCTATTGGAAGCCACCACCTCTTGGGTGGGTGAAGATTAATACTGATGGATCCAGGAGTGACAACTTAGGGAAGTGCACTTGTGGAGGTGTATTGCGAGATCATAATGGGAAGTGCACTTGTGGAGGTGTATCAGATTGGCCAGGGGACAGTGGTCTCTGCTGAAGCTTGGGGTGTATTGTGGGGACTTAAACTTGCATGGGATAGAGGATACAAAAAAATTCTTATTGAGTGTGATTGCAGTGAAATCAAAGAACTGATACAAGCCACGGTGTCTCAGGAACACCCAGATTTTCACCTTATCATGGAAGTTCGCACGTTGATGGACAGAGAATGGGAAGTAGAGATGCTTCATTGTACTCGAGATGTTAACACAGTTGCAGATGTTATGGCAAAGGAAGCTTGGAAGATGACGATGGATCTCCATATGACCGATTCACCCCCTTTAGCTATTGTGAGCTTGTTACTTACTGATAATAATAGATTTAGACTGTTTGTTGACTCAGGAGGATAATCCCTGAGGTGATTGATGTATTTCATGTACTATCAAAAAAAAAATGATAAGATTAATTAGGCTTGTAGTTACATTTTTTGAACCATTGTAATTAAAGGGTAGAAATTGTTTTTTTTTTTTAAATCAGGCTTTGGGCTAATTAGATTATTAATCATCAATCAATCAATCAATCAATTATCATCATCAACTTTACTCTTAAAACTTTTAATGCCCAGTTCATAAGAAAACGAGTCGGTTTGAATCCATTAATCAATAAAGACAATTTATTATTGATTATTTCATAATTTCATTTTTTATAACATTTTTTCATAATTCACCGATCAAGTAATCATATTTCCTTCTAATAGCATATCCCTCAATTTTTATAACACTTTGACCACGTACGTTACTTTCCTTATGTGATTTTTCTTTAGGTAGGGGGGAGAGGGGTATCTCATGGTAAATTTTTATTATAATGATATTATTTATATATTATTAAATCTCAACTATTGAAAGTTGATTTAATGGTAGATAATCTCAATTGAAAGTAAATGGAGAGGGAAATTAATGGAGACACTCCTTTTCCGGTGGGGGGAGGGTTACAAAATATTCTTTCAATTTTATCATTATTGAATTATATATATCTAATGTAACGTACGGAGAATAAATACTTGTTTGTACAAACACCATGCATCTCATCCTTACGGTTTTGTCTCAGATACTGCTCAATCATTGAACTAACTTGATACAACTCATTCGTTATAGTTTTTAACTATTCAAAATATTGATCCTTATATTTTAGATTATATATTTCATATTAATTAAGTCATATATTTGAATAAGATAACTTGATCATTATGTGAACCCAAAATCAATGAATGTAGTTATGTACAAGGGACGATGAAATACTATAATAATTATACAACTCAAACTACAATGTATATGACGGAGCGAGAGTATGTGTAGACATATTATTGCATACACACAGAAATAAAAAACATGGATCAAATCGCACACAAAAGCCTTTAAAATAAAAGTGGTGAAGGGTTGGTGTTGTTTCAATAATACAAGACACACTTAATTTCAGTGGTTCAAATCTGTACTGTCTTCGCTGTTCTCGGTCTTTCGATACTCAGTGGGACAAGTGACTTTGTGTCTACGGGAAGGAATTTGCCAAATACAAGACAAGATGGGACCAAAGAATGGGGGAGCTGTATGACAATCAAAAGGAAGATCCAGAATGAGAAGAAAATATAATATGGAAGATCATCGCCGGATTTTTTATCGGGGTAGTCATATTCTGTGAACGCATCAGCAGTACAGAAAGAGATCCACAGACAAACAATGGAGGAGAACATGAAGTACATGCCAAAGCAAAGTTTTAAAGTAACGAATCTCCAAGAGGGAACAGATTGGGAACGAGAAACAACTATAGACAGGAAGCTGATGGTGGACATGAGGGACAAGAAGAGGGCCCAAAATGAAAAGTCTGCAAAATTTTGGAATACAAACTTATTTCCAAGGATTGCATAGCCGCCATTGACATCATAACCGCCCGGCACACTGGTACGTGTGGCGAAGGCCACCGACAGAACAAGGGTCGACACCACAGAACATGCTTGTGATGTTTTAGCAACCCACTCAGCCTCTCTTTTCACAAGTTCCTTGTAACTCTCTCTGAATATGTCTTCTGGAGTCTTCATCTTCCTGTTGTATCTCTCCGACAAACCACGAGGCATTGAATTCTTCACATACTGCGTCACCATATATGCATACATACATCTACTTTATTACCATGTTCATATATTTTAATATCAAATGCATCTTTGAAATGGTGACATGTATGGTTTAATTTATGCATTCATAAGATAGATAGATAGATACGCACCTCAAACCAATTGATTTCCCCGGGACTGAGCCAATCGGTATCGACTCCTAGACTTGCTGCCAAGTGCAAGGCATTGTTTCCCTCTTTATCTACTTGCCCAAACAGACTTTGACTTGGCCATTTTTGTTTGCACAGAAAGCTGAATACCTCTGTTTGCCTGTATTCTACAGCTAGCAGAACTATGTTCTTTCCCTCAGCATTCACATCTTTAATCCTCGACGGAAATAATTCCAGAATTCTCTCCACCATTTCTACCACTCCATTCTTCGCAGCAATCATTAGTGGTGTATCAATTGTTATTCCACCAGATAGTGGTGTTGCCATTGACTCTGACTCTATCCACCAACAGTCCAAATCATAAACTTAGTTTATAATTGCAATATTATTTGGCACAAAAGTTTTCTCATAGTATTTACTCAATATTTTATCTTTTGGTGTTAGAAAATTTACAAATGCGCCATACATCATTACAGGTGAAGAAAGATTTATGATTCCTAAATTGTCAAGTTCTAATATGAAATGTTGGCCAAAAAAAAAAAGTTATATATATGAAATGTATAGTAATAATGCTTTGTAAGTTAATGTCTTGAAATTTTCATGAATCCTTTTACCGTTGAACTCTTCTCTTCGCAGTGAAATTGAAAGTTTCTCAGAGGGAGTTCTCCTGATTATTTGTAGCATATCTTCATCGGAACAATGATAAAGAAGCTCGTTCATTATTTGAAGCGACCATGTGTGCTTCTCCTTCATTTTTCGTATCTTATGGAGCCATGTCCCTGGGTCTATTCAAGGCCCGAACGTGAGTCAGTTGTGACAAAATGTTTTAAAAAACTATTATTTAAAATTAATTTATAATTATACATATGTACATGCTTGCATGACTTGGCCTACCTGATTGAGACATTAGCAACAGCACTACTGTTACGCCGAATAACATCGCAAAAATATATCCTGCAAATAATAAGTCACAAAATTTCTTATATTAATATATTATATATAAGAATAACTTATACCCCACTGGATTTCCAAACATTGTTTGATCAATTAAGAAGGGGTTAAGGTGAAATTATAATAATAAACTTTTTTTTTATGAGTATCTAGTATCGTTAGATGTTCTAAATGGCCATTACATTTTTGTAGATCTCACCTATTATCCAAGTTTCCGTAACGTGCCAACTCATCCATACTCTAACAAGTAGAAAAATGACAAGAACCGTCATCTTTTGGGTCCCACCACCCTCTTAACTTTCTAAGATTCTGCCATTACCCTCTCCCCCTTCTTTCTTGTTCTTCCTCCCTCCAACTCAAGCCCTCCCTCTTTGACGTGTGACCACCACCAATGCTATCCTCTCTACCGCAAGATCATCTCCTTCCTTCCTCCACAGCTCATCACTCACAACCAAAGCATAAGCTCAAATGTTAAAATTAGACCTTTACCCATTAAAGAGTGAAGATAATTTTGATATGTTGGAAATGTAACTCAAATAATGAAATGATCGATAAGATTTAGAGTATTGTCATCTTTACTCCTCCTCAATTATGCATTGGCGTACTCTCAAATACTTAGAAGTGTGTTGATCATTCTGGTTTGGTTCCAATATTGGCTTACACACTCGGGTCTTCCTATTAAACAACTTATTGGTCCTTCACTGTTTTCTTTAGTTAAATAACCGATGAAAATAAGAGAAAAGCTGAGTGAGAGAAAAGAAAAGAGTAAACAGTACATGTACCTGGAAGAAATACGAACAGCATGAATAGCAGGGCGAAAGGCAGCAAACCAAGTATAAACTCGATATTCTTGACCAAACTGTTTTCTTGATTTTCTGCAAATATTAAGTCACAAAATTTGTTAGCGTCTTAAATATATTAAATAAGTATAAACCATATATGTTGAAATGTAACTCAAATAATGAAATGATGGATAAGTTAAAGTCAACAATGGTTCTTGTCATCTTGACTTCTCCTTAGTCCTTGCTCGATCTCTCAAATTCCTTGAAGAAGGACATTGATCATTCTACTTCCAATTTAGGATCCATGCATAACTAGGGACGTTTTAAAAAGAGTTTATTATTTAGAATACACTTATAATTATACAAAATTAAAATTATATATGTTCATTTTAGACTTTTTCCAAAATGATTTATATCTAGATCTAGATCTGAAAAACATTAAATGTAAAGATAGAAAGAAAAAATGTACTTTAATGGGTCTCACCACTATACTTTCTTTCTATTTTTACTTGTAATCCAAGTAATAATATTTTTATAGAAAAAGTTAGTCCTGATTAACTTTTATGTTTAGTTAAATAATTGGTGAAAAATTAAAAAAAATGGAAATTAAGATAAATGAAAAATGTAAATTACACTAACAGACAGGTATGAATGCATGCATATACAACTTTCACCAGCTTATATAGATTAAAATGTTAAATAAAAAATATTTATTTAACCAATTTGGTCAAAAAATATTTTTTTTATATGAGTGCGCATTCAACCAATTATCTTTTATCACTTTGGTCCAAAAAAAAAAAAGGGGAAATCCCTATAAAATACTTTTGAAATAGGGAAATCCCAAATCAGTGGACCAAAATTGCAAAATTCCAAGAGTAGAAAGCGAAGTTGTTAATGTAGAATACAGTGTTGTTAATCAAGAGAAGTGTTGTTATTCCGTACTTGCACAGTACTGATCTAGGATTTTGCAATTTCGACGCACTGATTTGGGATTTCCCTATTTCCAAGGTATTTTTTTAAGATTTTCCCAAAAAAAAAAATTTTATCATTCACATCCCTAAAAAGAACGCTCACCAACCACATCGACTTTTGGGACTTGGTAACATATGCGCACATGTATCAAAAATTTGGGTGGGGGCAGATACATATATAGGGAAAGTAATTACAGCAAATATATATATATATATATATATATAACTTGATATGCTCCTACTCTGGGAAATGCCAAATGATTTAGAAAATATCATGCCATTTTATGGCTTTTTTGGCGGGAAAAAAAATCACGTACAGGAACTGAGATGCGCACAGATATAGGTGTGGAAAAAGAGAAGATGGTCAATGCATTTTGAATTAACATACTAGGGCCCATTTAGTACACTGGAATTGATTTTGATGGAAATGGAGATGGATATGGAAATGGAGATGAGGTTTAAAAGTGTGTTTGGTATGTCATGGAAATGAGATTTAATTTTCATATGAAAAGACTAAAATATCCTTCTAATTAAAAAAATAAAAAACTGCACCGTTTTCTCCTACCTCTTAAACGCACAGATTTTTTTTTTTGGGCAGATCTAAGAGCACAGATCTAAACCCATAACAAAAAAAACACAGATTTTTTTTCCAAATCTAAAGCTTGCTGTTCAACGGAGAGGGTGGATGAATGCGCAAGAAGAAGTGCTACAAAGGTTATCTTCCTCACCAGTCATCGTTGTGTTCCTCGCCGACGCCGACGCCGACGCCCTCGAAGCTTGCAATTTTCTGCATAAGTAGAGTTTTGCGAAGCTCCTTTTTATCCTAGAGCAGCGTTGTCACGTCGTCCTTGCCCGGCCATAATCACCAGGGAGTGAGCAAACGGTGAAGATGGGTGGAGTTAAGAGGTCACCGTTGTCTCTGGTGAGGGGAGGAGGTCATCGTCTTCGGCGGTGAGCTTAGAATCTTTCTGATTTTGGTGAGGGGCAAAGATGAAATCGCATAGATGGAATTGCAAATCTTAGGGGGTGAGGATGGAAATCAATTCCAACCATATTGGTGGATATGGAATTGGAAATCAATTCCAATTCCATGGTACACTACTACAGAATTGAGATATAACCACCCCCAAGGACGTCCCAAATTGAAAATTGGGTGGTTAAAAAGGGAGGCGGTGGCATTTTCGTAATTATACATATGTAGGGGAACCTTTAGGCGTCCCAAATTTTTCGTAAATTTTTTTTAGCGCCTGGAGCTGGGATTAGACGTCCCAAAAGAATTTTGGGACGCCTAAAGGCATCCCCAAGGCGCATGTCAGACACTTGTCTGACATGCGTCTTCTCATCAACCACCTCCTCACATGTCTCTCAACTTCACTTTACTCTTTTACTCCTCCCCACCCACCGTCGGCTCCCTCCTCCCTTCTTCTTCCTCTTTGTTTTTCTTCAACTCCTCCTCCCTCCTCCGTTCTTCTTCCTCTTTGTTTTTTCTTCAACTCCTCCCTCCTCCCTTCTTCTTCCTCTTTGTTTCTTCAACTCCTTTGTTTCTTTGTTTCTTCAACGCACGCAACCAGTCGACCCTGCTGCAACTTCACCTCCTCCACAGTGTGTAGATTTTTGCTCTCCTCCACCTCCTTCCTTCCATTGTTGTGCACACCACCGTGGATCTCCAACATCCTCTCCAGCAAACTAGTGGGCGCCCCTGATCAGGTTAGTTTATTTTCTTCTTGTTTTTTTTGTAACAGAATGGTATGTATATTTTGTTTTTGAAATATAAATTTACTTGAAATAGTTGAGATTGTGCTTATATATTGCTTATATTGAGATGGTTGAGATTAGCCTGGTGTGTTTGGTGTCTTATATTGCTTAAATTGCATGTATTCGGAAACTCCAGTGTAATGGTTTATTTTCTTGTTTAAATATAAATTTACTTGTGTATACCATTAATTAGTATATATAATAAATTAAAATATGATTTGTTTAAATTAAAGAAATTCTTGAATTCCAAATGAATTATGAAGAATAATTCAAGCCAAAACTAAAAAAAAGAAAACCATAACCCCAATATTCATTAAATGATTTTTATCTAAATATTTTCAATAAAACAATTTTATTTTTGGAAGAACTCAACTTAAAATTGTTTTGTTAATATGAAACTCGTTTTTTTTAAATCTTCCAAACCTCAAAAAAATTCTTTAATTTAATCTTATTATATTTATTTTATTATACATTAATGTTTATATATATATACTTATTAAAAAAAAAGTTACATAGCACTGAAGCCCTTTTAAGAGGAGAGAGGAGGCTAGAAGGGCAATAAAGTTATTAAGCCCATATTTTAAAATCCTAAATTGGGTTGATAATTTAATTAGGCAATCCCATCATATGTCGTTGACAATTGTACTAAACGTGTGAATGTTATTGGGAATGCCTTAGGTGGTAACAAAATGGATCATAGTTGGATGAATGCTTTGAGAACTAGTAAAGAATATGAGAAAGGGGTGGAAGAATTTATTGAATTCGCTAAAAAGAATGCTCCTGCAAAAAATGGAAAGTATTTTTGTCCTTGTGTCAATTGTTTGAATGAGAGTCGACGGGATGTTGATGTTATAAAGGATCACCTACTTTGTGATGGAATAAATCTGCGATACACAAGGTGGATATGGCATGGTGAGGAAGTAACGAATTGTCCGTCGCACAGGATGGAAGATGTGGATATCATAGGTGAAGATAGAATGGAGAAAATGATTAACGATGTTGAGGTAGAATCCTTTGCGCAGTCGCAGGAGTATGACAGCCTGCGGAGTGATGCAGAGACACCATTGTATAATGGTAGTAAGTACACGCGGCTGACGGGAACATTACATTTGGTTAACTTAAAGGCAACTTGTGGGTGGACCGATAGTAGTTTCACATTGCTGCTTGAACTATTGTGTGATATGTTTCCAGAGGATAATGTACTTCCAAATCGTATGTATGAGGCCAAGAAAATCCTGTCTACGATGGGTATGGAGTATAAAAAGATACATGATTGCCCTAATGACTGCGTACTGTACAGAAATGAGTATGGAGGTCTTAGTGAGTGTCCTAAGTGTAAAACTGCACGATACAAAGTGAAAAAAGATGGTGGTTGTGGTGATGTGACAAGTAAAAGGCAACCTTTAAAGGTTATGTGGTATCTTCCAATAATACCACGTTTTAAACGTTTGTTTGCGAGTGCAACAAAAGCGAAGAAGTTGAGATGGCACTCTGATGAGAGAATATCTGATGGGAAATATCTTCGGCACCCAGCTGACTCTCCACAATGGCAAAAAATAGATGAAATGTTCCCTCAATTTGGCAGCGAGCCGAGAAACCTACGGCTTGGGCTTTGTACAGACGGCATCAATCCGTATAGAACTCTTAGTAGCACACATAATGCGTGGCCGGTTCTCATTGTAATATACAACTTGTCTCCCTGGCTATGTGTGAAACGTAAGAATATGATGCTATCTACGATGATTTCTGGACCAAAACAGCCAGGGAACGATATTGATGTCTATTTGGCGCCTTTGATTGAGGACTTGAAGAAGTTGTGGGAGGAAGGCGTAGATGTGTTTGATGCTTATAAGAAGGAGTCTTTCAAGCTACGTGTAATGATTTTCATAACGATAAACGACTTCCCTGCGTACGGAAACTTGTCAGGGTACAGCGTGAAGGGTCACAAAGCATGCCCAATATGTGAAGTAGACACACACTTCCAACAACTAAAGCATGGAAGAAAAACTGTCTACCTTGGCCACAGGAGGTTTCTTCATCGGTTCCACCCGTATCATAGGCTAAGAAAGTGGTTTAATGGCTTACCGGAGCATGGAATGGCTCCAAAGTCATTAACTGGAGAGGAAGTCTACAGTCGAGTAGAACGTATCAATGTCACTTTTGGTAAGAATCAGAGGGTTGCGGGTGGGAAGAACATATGGAAGAAGAGATCCATTTTCTTTGATCTTCCATATTGGCGTTCGCTTGACGTGAGACACAGTATTGATGTGATGCATGTGGAGAAGAATGTTTGTGATAGCCTTATCAGTACACTTTTGCACATACCAAGGAAGACTAAGGATGGAATTAATGCGAGATTAGACCTTGTCGAAATGGGAATAAGAGAACGGTTACATCCACAACTAAGAGATGATGGTAGGAGGGCATACATGGAGCCAGCAGCGCATACACTATCAAAAGCAGAGAAAAGAAGTTTGTGTGGGTGTTTGCATGAAATTAAGGTGCCGCAAGGGTATTCCTCGAATGTGAGAAGATGTGTCTCAATGGACGATTTGAAGTTAGTGGGAATGAAGTCCCATGATTATCATGTGTTGATGCAACAATTATTACCAGTAGCTATTAGAGGCATAATGAAAGATGAAGTACGAACCACCGTGACAAGATTGTGCGTTTTCTTCAATGCTATCTGTAACAAAGTCATTGACACTGAAAAGTTGGATGAACTAGAAAATGAGGGTTACATTATTTTGTCACAACTAGAGATGCATTTTCCTCCTTCATTTTTTGATATAATGGTGCATTTGGTAGTTCATTTGGTAAGGGAGGTAAGGCTATGCGGTCCAGTTTACCTGAGGTGGATGTACCCTTTCGAGCAATACATGAAGATCTTAAAAGGGTATTCTAAAAATCCTTATCGACCAGAAGCCTCAATAGTAGAAAGATATGTAGTTGAGGAGGCTATGGAGTTTTGCAAAGATTATATGTCAGGGAAGAAGGAACAATCTCGGCATGAAGAAGGGAGAAGCAAGGGAACACGAGGACTGAAAGTGAAGAATGTTCCTCGTGAAGAGGTGTTGCAAGCCCACTTGTATATCCTGAATAATATAGAAGAAGTTCAACCTTACATAGATGAACACAGAAAGACTTTGAAGAACAAGAACCCAAGGAAGAATGACATGCAGATTGCTATTGAGAAAAACAAGACATTCATGCAGTGGTTCGAGGAAAAGGTTTTGCACGAGACCGGTGTGTCTGAGATAATCGAGTGGCTAGCTTGGGGGGCCTTCGTTTCAGGTCATTACTTGGACCGGTTATGATATAAATGGTTATTCTTTCTATACGAAAGAGCAAGATGACAGAAGTACCATGCAAAATAGTGGGGTCATGGTAGAAGCTGAATCTATGCACTTTTCCAGTTCGAGAGACAAAAACCCCATATTAGCGTCTATGGCCTATTATGGAGTTATAGAAGAAATGTGGGAGATGACATACAACAAGTTCAAAGTTGCTTTATTTAAATGTAAGTGGGTTAGCAATAATGTCGTGGTAATAGATAAACAATTTGGATTTGTCTCAGTCGATCTTCGAAGAGTTGGCTATAGAGACGAGCCCTTCATTTTAGCAAGCCAGGCGAAACAAGTGTTTTATGTCAGCGATCCTGCAAGCAAAAACATGTCCATTGTCCTTAAAAGTAAAAAACAGAAGTATGGTGATCCGACCTTCAACCTTGATGACACACCACCTTTCACAACAACTACACCTCGAACAAATGAAGTAGAATTGGTAGATGATGACGAATATGCTGTAAGAAATGACCATGGTGAAGGACTATGGGAAACAATATAGAGTAAGACCTTAATTTATAAACGAGAACTGTGTTTTTTCTGTTTTACTTCCCGCTTAGTATATTTCGTTTTTATTGCAATTTATTTACGTTTCTGATGTCGCTTTTTGTGTCAACAGGAGAGGCTGCATATAGACTTCGATGACAATCTGAATCCAGTTGGTCCTGAGGAAGACCACTTCATTAGCTACGTAGGGTTTTTGGCTAGAAGCAAAGTGCGCATTACCTACGATAATTGGAGATTGGTTCCCCCAAAAACAAAAAACATGATTTGGCAGCAACTTTTGGTATATAAGTTTTGATGTATTGTAGCTTTGTTCTTATTGTTTGAAATATAATAATCTTATGTTTTACCTTGCAGCAAACATACGATGTCCCAGACACCACGGAGATATATAGGCACTGGATGGATGAGGTTCGTGTAAGATGGAAAGGTTTTAAGAACAAGCTAACAGCACGGTACATTCGAGGGGACCTTAGGGGTAAGGATCCATGTGCACAGTATACATATTTGTCTCCAAAGGACTGGAGGTTGTTTGCGGCATCACGAGCAGATCCTGAGTTTTTAGTAAGATTTTTCTGTCATCATGATATAGAACTTGTAATTTTCATATACTTTATATCGTTGATTTATTTTTTGTTGTTTTTCATTCATAGAAATTAAGTGCAGCAAATGCACAGAGGCAAGCAGAAAATAAATATCAACATTACATGTCTCGTGTTGGATATCGGAAGCTTGAACGGCAAATGATGCAAGAAGAGTTAGAGAAAATGAAGGAAGCAGCGGAATCTGATCCTAGCGTCGTTATCCAGCCACCGGCACCTCCTCCACGTCACAAAAAATGGAAAGCAGGGAGGATTAAGGCTGGGAAGTACATAAATCCGACTGTTGCTGAGGTTGCTGCGAGGATTGTAAGTAGTTATACCATAAGTACCTAATTTTTTACATATCGCGAGTGGTTTCGATACATTTACGATAAACTGTATGTTACAGGATGAACTGCACGAGCAGAGTAGCCAAGGTTCATTCAATCCAAGTAGACGGATGGACATCTTGTCGACGGCTATTGGGAAGGCAGATGACCTTGGTCGTGTTCGAGGAGAGACACGGGGAGTTAGTGCCGCGAGGTATTTTGGACGAGACCCACATTATTCGTCACAAGCTGGACCTAGTAAGGACGTTGTGGCCAAGATTCGAGAGGAGCTCGAACGAGAGATCGAGGCCAACCTTCGCGACAAGCTCCGACAAGAGCTGTTGCCAGAGCTTCAACTTGAAATGGCAAAGATGTTCGAAGCGCAAAGGGCAAGTTTCGAGCATAGAACTCAGGAATCCCCGGCCTTCAATAGCACCAGAGGAAGTTACAACCCTCTGGAGGAACCACTTAGCGACCCTTCTCCCGCTCCAGTGTCGGGAGGCCCTTGCACCCTCTATTTGGATGATCCACTGTTGCGTGTTGTTGCTGATGCTCTCGTTCACACACATGCTACCACCCACCATCATCAGCAAATTCCAGAGGATTTTCGAAGGGTGAATGTGACAAGTGTTAGAAAGGGGGAAGAAGGTACAACCATCCCTGTTCCTGATCCAGAGGTTGGCACATTAGGTCAAGCGATAGGATCTTTCATCCTTTGGCCTCACAATCTTATTGGTTCAGACGCAACACCTCCAATGGTAGGAATTACCTTACTATTACTGAAAATCTGTTGGCATCCTAATAACAATTTGTTTTTTGATGTTCTAAAAGGATGACGAAGCTGCGAGGAAATAGCCCTACTTAGCACGGCTGCAACAGATCTACAAGGGCATTAAACAGATTGACTTGAAGATGCCTCCAGGGATTGTGGGCCAAGTGGAGTATCCCTACACGATTGACCATACAGATCTCAAGCAGTTTATCAGGTTGGAGGAGATAGATGCAGACTGGGTGAAATTTGCAGTCCGGTAAGTTTTTTTTTCAATTTTCCCATAGAATTCATTTAGTGGTTTTTTGATTTCATACATTCAATAATTCATTCCTTATTTTAATTCTATTATAGCACCTTGTACGGTCTCTGCACAAACATGGAAAGACGTGATTGGTATGGATTCTTATGTCCTGCGAATATGACAGGGGATACTTGTACTGTGGCGCATAGGACTCACTATGTCGGCTACGCAATGGGACAGACCAAACTTCGTTGTTATCTAGCACCCATTGTTCAACGGTTCGTATTTACATTTTGTCAATTTAAGAAGTTTAATAAATAATTGTCTTCTCATCTAACTTCATTTTAATGTGTACATGTTGTTAAAGTTACCACTGGAGTTTGTGTGTTATATGTCCCCACCGCCACGTAGTCTATTGGTTTGATCCCTTGGGTAAAAAGCCAGACAAAGATACAAAATCCGTCTTCGACACGTAAGTTATTATGTTTGTATTTCATTGATTCTTTACAAAAATGAATAGTTCTAATTTCTGTTCATTTTGATTTTCATGATAGTGCTTGTAAAACATATAGAGTCCTAGGTGGGTCACGCGAGGGTACAGGTGTTAAAAAGCCAAAGTGGTTTTATCCGATAGTAAGTACATTCAATCCTAGCTAATTGTTTCATTGACGGTTCTTTTAGACATACCTTTATTGATTTTAACAACCAATTGCATCCCTTTGATTTAAAGTGCCCTCGGCAACCTGGCAACACTGAATACGGATATTATGTTATACTTTATATGTATAACATAACTCAAAGTGGAATTACTAGCGATTTTGAAAAGGTAATCGCTTCTTCATTCTCAAATTATAATATTTTTGGTGTTCTAATCGAAATGCTAATTAATTCATTTGCTTTAGATTCATTTCATCAAAGCTTACTTTCTAATTTTCAGATTTTTGATAATGAAGATGCCTACCTACGTGAAGACCTTGATTTGATCAGAGATCTTTTGGCTGGACATCTTCTTCAACATATAGAGCAGTAAACTTTTTATTTTATATCAGCTGTTGTAGTTGTGTGATGACAGCGTTTTGACACTTTCTGGTTGTTATTATATAGTAGTAGGTTGTATGAGTTGTTATTGTATGTATATATAGTAAAGATTGTAGTGCTGGATGTCCTTACCAGTTTGTAATGGACAGTGTGGTTTATGAATCCATCTTCTATTCTGTTTCTGCAGTTTGAATTCGCTGGGTAATACAGAATGTAAATCATGGTATAAAAAAAATATAAGTTTTAGACGTCCCAAATTAAGAATTGGGAGGTCTAAAGTCCCACCCTGGGGGACTTTAGACGTCCCAAATTTCATTTGGGACATCTAAGGTCTCACCTTAGACGTCCCTAATATTTGGGACGTCTTTTCTTACAACTTACTACGCCCCCAGTTTATACGTCCCCCCGTTTTGGGACATTAAAGGTGCCAAATTTGGGACGTTATAGCCCCTTTTTGTAGTAGTGGTACCAAACAAACTTATACATGGAATTGAGTCACAATTCCATTTCCATACCTCCATTTCCATCATACCAAACGAGCCTAGGAGATGAAAACAGGGACAAGTATGTTGAATCACACAAATTTGAGTTATATAACTTAATCAAAACTTCAAAAATTAAATGATTTTTAATATCTTATCCCTTCCTAATATTAAAGTTTCATATTAATTGTTAGAGGGAATGGCTTTTTGTTATTTCATATTAAGAGGGACGGTCTTTAAGCGTACTTACTTTTTTGTAATTCTTCATACGTTGTGGCCTGATTCTTCTCCTTAACTTTCAAACACCCTTCAAAGTTCAAAACAAACAAGCAACATTCATGTCATTAATATAAAGTACAATATCCTCCGTCCTGACTTTATTATAAGGCACATGCTAAAAGTTTTTTTTGGTCCTTGATGCGAGAAGCATTATTAAATTTAGTTAAGTATTTATGATTCATCTCCAAAAATATTTATATGTCTAATTAATTCATTTGTGTGGCTTTATACATATTTGTAATCTTTACGAGCGCATTGTTTTTAGTTTTGAAAGGAAGCAATATAATGGAGAATTTTCAATCTTATTTGGTGTTATATAATCGTATTCTCAAAATGAATCAGAACAAAGCCAAGCATGAAATCAGAGGCACATACATACATGAGCTTACCATAAATTGGATGAATAAGGACTGATCGTTCACGGAGTGCAGTAGTTTTGAAAGCTGAAGGCTTTGCTGCAAGGAGATGAAGTGGAGACAAGCCTTCGTTGTTGCGCCTCATTATCTCTTTCAGATGATCTTTATAAAGGTGAACTGTTGCGATTGCTACATCTGCGAAATCAAAGAAAACCGTATGAACTTCAAAAAATAAATAGTTTGAAACATGGCAATATATTAAAAAATGAATAGTTTTTTACCAAAATGCCCTTCTGCAATTGCGCAGTGAAGAATGGTATCATTGTCGTCCCTTATACAATGAGCCAAATCGGTTGATGAAACTCCAGGGCCTTCCATATACAGATAATGAAGCCAAAGAAAAGCTTCTTTCCTACCATAGAGAGCCGCAAGGAAGAGCGGTGTCTCACCAGCTTTGTTGCGTCTAGCAATCAAAGAGGGGTCTCTTCGACCAATCTTCTTACACATTTCAACATTTCCGTTTACCACTGCTAAGTGTAAAGGAGTGTTTTTCCTATCATTCTCCGCCCCAAGAACGATATTCACACTCCAGCTTTCAACTTCATTCTGAGCGAGATTATTCTCTTCAAGAACTAAGAAATCCAACATGTTTGCCACAACCTTCTCCTGCCCATTAGACACAGCCAAGTGTAACACTGTGTCTCCTGTCCCCGTTATCTTTGATTTGAAAAGCGCCTTGTTTTGCTTGCACGTTTTAAATACTTCTGACCACTTCCCTTTCATGGCATCACTGCGCAATTTCTCCAAGTTCATATCCGGGGCGCCAACTGATGAATTCATTGTCCCTTGCAAATTAAATTCAAATGGTTTAAATTAGAGATGTATATAAGCTTATGGATATTGGAACATAACAAAACAACAAACACGCGCGCGCGCATGACATCCAAAAAGAAGTTAAATATAAATACGAAATATTATATTTTGTATTAATAATTTGCAAATTGCTAATCAATTTGATTATTGATTAATGCTAATACGCACATATATAATATTAAAATTATTCTAACATCCACCACATTCAACATTGTCCTCAAGATAATTGACCCACGTAGATGTGGGTGTATACACTACAAAAAAAAATCACTTTCAGTGGCGACATAGTGAGACTTTCAGCGGCGACTTTTAAGGTCGCCGCTGAAGGTGTCACTTTCAGCGGCGACATTATTTTGTCGCCGCTGAAAGTGTTTTTTGAAAATTAAAAAAAAAATTTAAAACACTTTCAGCGGCGACTATTAAAAGTCGCCGCTAAAAGTGAGTTTCAGCGGCGACTTTAGTGTCGCCGCTGAAAGTCTTTTCTGAAAAATTAAAAAAAAAAATTTTAAAACACTTTCAGCGGCGACTTTAATGTCGCCGCTGAAAGTCTTTTCCGAAAATTTAAAAAAAAAAAAAAAATTTTAAACACTTTCAGCGGCGACTATTAAAAGTCGCCGCTGAAAGTGAGTTTCAGCGGCGACTTTAGTGTCGCCGCTGAAAGTCTTTTCTGAAAAATTTAAAAAAAAAAAAATTTTAAAACACTTTCAGCGGCGACTATTAAAAGTCGCCGCTGAAAGTGAGTTTCAGCGGCGACTTTAATGTCGCCGCTGAAAGTCTTTTCCGAAAATTTTTAAAAAAAAAATTTTTTTAAACACTTTCAGCGGCGACTATTAAAAGTCGCCACTGAAAGTGAGTTTCAGTGGCGACTTTAGTGTCGCCGCTGAAAGTCTTTTCTGAAAAATTAAAAAAAAGAAAATTTTTAAAACACTTTCAGCGGCGACTATTAAAAGTCACCGCTGAAAGTGAGTTTCAGCGGCGACTTTAGTGTCGCCGCTGAAAGTATTTTTTGAAAATTTAAAAAAAAAAAATTTTTAAAACACTTTCAGCGGCGACTATTAAAAGTCGCCGCTGAAAGTCTTTTTCATATTTTTTTATTAATATTTTTTAAAAATAATATTTATAAAATTAAAATAATATTTATAAAATTTAAATATTAATTATTAAATAATTCTATTTAAACTTAATTATTAAAATTATATTAATATTTATTAATATTATATTTATAATTTTTTATTAAAAATAATATTTATCATATTAAATTATTATTTATTAAGTAATTTTAATTAAAAAATTTTTAAATTTAAATATATCAATATTTTTTTCGTTTTTATTTAATTTTCCATTACTTTTAATAATATTATATTTAATTAATAATTAATTATATGTATATAATTAATTAATTATATGTATGTATGTTTATATATATGATAATATTATATATATAATAATATGTAATAATATGACATAGGTTCATTTCGACACAACTGGTAGAGACTCGCGCGCGAAGGCATCGGCTCTCTGAGGTCGCGGGTTCGAACTGGAGGAGAGTCACATGGAGGAATTATGAGGAGGTGACACGTGGCAGCACAACGAGGCAACACGTGGCAGCACGAGGAGGTAACACATGGCAGCACGGGGAAACGACATGTGGTAGCACGGGAAGGAGACACGTGGCAATTATAAATTAAATTTTTAAAAAAAAATCGAATTTTTTTAATAAAAAAATTAATTTTTTGAATTTTTTTAAAAGAAAAATTAACACCTTCAGCGGCGACAAAAGTCGCCGCTGAAAGTCACCTTCAGCGGCGACACAAATGTCGCCGCTGAAAGTCACCTTCAGCGGCGACACAAATGTCGCCGCTGAAAGTCACCTTTAGCGGCGACAAAAATTGTCGCCGCTGAAAGTCTTTCAGCGGCGACTTTTAGACTTTCAGCGGTGACTTTTGTCGCCGCTGAAAGTCTTTTTTTTTGGTAGTGATAGGCATATTGGATCATGTCTTACACATATGGATAGTTCAGTCTAGTGATCATCTTCTTATGGATTTATAAATAATATCAGACTTTTTTATCAAAAAGAACTTATAAATAGGATCAGAATGATATATGAATAAGTGTATTCAAATATGTGCATAGTCAGCTGCAACTCATTAATATTTCAGCCACCTTACTACACAACTTGGAAGCCCGAGAGGCAGAAAACCATAAACAACAAAAAGAAACGACGTAGCCATGGCCTGAAAGTAAAACCAAACTAACCAATGACAAAATTAAAACCACTTACAATTGAAAGAATAAAAGGATACAATAACTAATTCCAACATCAGCACGAGTAAGTAGAAAATCTTTTGAAGACAGAGGAGTATGTACCTATCAACCCAATGTACAAGACATGACGAAGGAACGAGTTATCGTTCCGATTCTATTTATAAATCTATTTTAAATAATTCTCATATGTTAAGAAGAGTTAGTTAACTCATTAATTATGGGTTAAATTTTCAATTTCGCCCTTATCTATGATTGATTCTAAAAGTCAACATGAATAAATTCCTTTTGTTTATTGTAATTAATGGGGGTAAAGAAATACAAAATGTATTTACTTTCCTGAAATTGGACTAATAAATAGGACCAAATTTTTTTATCAAAAAGAACTTATAAATAGAAGCAGAGTGATATGATAAAAAAAAAATCATAGAAATTAATATATAGTATGTGTTTGGTATCACTTATTTTTAGGTAATAAATCCTTATTATATAAGTTGAGATAAAACTCCTCTCACATACTTATCTCGTATACCGTAAATCACGATTTATAAACACTTATAATTTAAAAATAAATTATCCCAAACAAATATATAATTGATACCGCGGGTAATAAACACAAGCATTAAAGTCAAAAGGTTTGTTGTGGACCACATGGGGATGGATAGCGGACAGCAGCTTTGTGTGGGAAGCAGTGATGCCATCTGTTCAAGTGGATCCATCATTCGTCGGCTTGCATTAATTTGTCAAAGAAGTGGTTCCGCAGGATTGTCATATGACTTGACGACTCAATGGATTTGGGTGGTCGAGAATCTTCATTACCATGCTGAAAGATTGACGATTGTTTGGGGTAAAGACTAAAAAGGTCCTTACTCTTATTCCATGTTGGATTAATGAGAGAAAGGATCGCATATACTCGATCCGTTTTTTTATAAGACACTAATAATTAAATTAGGAAGAGAAAATCGTTAATTAAACCTGGTTAAAGAAAATAAATATATAAAAAATATAACTCATTTTTTAAAAATATCCTTATTTATAAAGAAGGTGGTTAGGAGAGAGAATGAGAAGAGAAAGTGGCGAGAGAGAATAACTAGGGGAAAATGAGGTAAAAGATCTTTAGCGGTTTTGTTATTTTAAATGGTATTTATATGAGATTTTCCCTAAATTTTAAGATAAACTTAATAAAGTTTAAAATTTATTTTTGATTCCGTTGAAACATATTGAAAATGACCTATTTAATATTTTTTTTTTTTTTTTTTTTGCCAGAAACCAAGTGTCATTCACTTGGTGGTGGCTGCTGTTGTGCCTCTCCTCCACCTTGAAGCATGTGATTGTGATCCTTCAATAGATTCTCGCGGGGTCCAGGCTGCTTTTCCTCCCTGTCTTGTTTTAATTTTTTATTTATTTGTTCTTCATTTAAAAGGGATATTCCAAGATTTACTGAAAGATTCCTTTTAATTCTATAATTGTCCTTTCTATTCTATAATTGATTAGAGAGAAAGAAATAAATACTCCTATACAAATGATAATTAAATATGTAATGAAGATAGTCCTAAATTTAACTAAATATATCTAAAAATCTACACTTATTTAATTATAAAATACTCCTTTGATTCTATTATTTATAAAGGATAAACATGGCTTTTTTTATTATTTATAAATAATGTCATTAAATTTTTCATATGAATATATAATTTTACTCTTCAAATATTATGTGTAGACTTTTTTAAAGTAAATTGTTAAATTTTAAGATAGAATTAATGAAGTTTAAGGATTTTTTTGATTATACTAAAATATATTAAAAATGACTTATAAATAGGATAATGGAGCATATATTTTTTTTTCCGACAAAAAGACAATTTCATTCCAATACAAAGGGGAAAAAAACCACACAACTTGGAAGCCCGCGAGGCATAAAAACCACAAACAAAAAGAAGAAACGGCATAATCATGACGTGAAAGAAAAACCAAACTAATTAAAAGCAGAAAAGGATACAACAACCAATTCCAAACAAGGAAGTAGAAACCATTTTGAAAGAGGAGTATGTGTTGCCTCTTGTTTAAAATATAAGAGTAAAATTTGCGGAGGGATAGTTTTTTATATAATATCTATTTTGTTTTTGACTCAATATCATTTAATGCTCCCTCTCTAATTTTACCTCCAAATTAATTATATGTATTTTTTTTTCACTCCTCCTTTCTCATCTCTTTTCCCATTCACCTTCTCCCACTAAACCTCTCTATAAATAAGGATTTGTTACAAAAATAAATTATATTTATTACATATTTATTATCTTTAACTAATTTTAATTAACCTTTTGAATTGTGTAATTTAATTATTTGATTTTTATATTTTAAATTGGAGGTAGTACTTATCAACCCTACAGAGAAGGTTTAACGAGTGAATGAGTTATGATAAAAAAAAAAATCATGGAAGTTAATTGATGCGTGCTTCGTCACTAAAGCAATCAATTAAACTAGGTCCTAAATTATTATGCAGTTTAAGGTCAACCTAGGTCATTCTCCCAAGGAGTAAGCTATGGGTTTTCTTTAGGATTGATTTTTAAGTAACAAAAGATGCAATAAAATGGACCTAAACTAAAATGCAAGATTCTACTACCTAAATGCAAATGACTCTAAAATCTATATGAGAATGAAACTAACCTAAATGAATTGGAATGCAATCTTTGGGGTTTTATAGTGAAAAAGGAATTAAGATGCTAAGCAAAGAAAATAATCAAAAGCAAAACAATTAACAAGGATTTCGTTCAGTTATGATGATGAAGGGGACAACTTAGTATTCACATGGATTTAGCTTTCTTAGCCATTTAATTTATTAGACCAAAGGGAGATTCATGAAAAGTTGGAATTAATAGATTTAATCACCTAATTAAGACATGGGAAACCCTCAAGCTTAATAACACCTAATCCACTAGAAAACTCATAATGGAAAAAGCGGTGGTTAATTAAATCCATTAAAAACCAATCACAACTGTTTAAGATAATTTTGGAAATTATGTTCACAATTGTCTAATTAAACAATTCGACAATTAATCACCTAATTAAACAATCAAGAGATTAAACCCAAATTGACAATTAAATTAATAATGAAAACTCAATTAATAATTTAATCGACAATCAAAAGTTTACAAACAAAAATCCCAATAATCATTTAAGAACAAAGCAAATCCAAAATAACAATTTAATCCAAATCAAAAATAAGTCTACAATCTAAAACTAGATTGTTCTCAATTATTACAACTCAAAATCATTTAAAACTAAATAATCTCAAGTCTTGAATTAAAAAGATAAAAGAAAGACACTCCCTTATAGTCTTCAAATGTAAGCTCCTAGACTCTAGTTTTCTCCATATTCCTCCCAAGTTACCTCCTAAAATAGCTTAAGCTGCCCTTAAATTCCTCTCGCCTTCACACTCCGACCAAACCGTGACAGCCATCAAAAGGATTATGAAATATTGGTTGATGATTTCTAATGGCCGTGGGACCCGCGTGGAGAAGCAAAACTTGAATGAATTAATTTCTCAATACCTTCTCAGCGTCTATGTGTGGATGGAAAAAGGGTGGGCCCGTGAAGAGACTAGAGAATGGAAATTGATGAGTATGATTCCAGCACCAATTCAAGTGGTCATGTGGTCAGCATCCTCTCGCGTCAGTGCGTGCGTCTCCCGCCTCTCTTCACCGTCTGCGAGTGCCGTGTTTCAGCGTCTCTGCGTATATCCGTGTCAGCCTCCTCCCCTTCTGTGGCGGTTAGGTTATTTTTAAGAAGGGAGGAGAGAGTTTTGGGTATTAATTTGGGTCTATTAAAATTTCAAAAGCCCAATAAAATTCCACCATTTGATTCTTTTTTAGTTTCTCAGAAAAGTTCTGCATCGTAGGATCTTTTAATCTGCTTTTCCTTACTCTGCAAAAATTAAATAAAATTGTGATATATCATATATTTAAAAATATTATCCAATCACAAGATATCAATCGAAATAATAATAATTTAAGCTCAATAATATCATAATCAATTCAGATTTATATTATTTCCCAAAATCGGCTAATTATTCAAATATTATCTAATAAATCTAAATTAGCCTAAAATAATCTCCAAAATAAATGACTAAGGTGGGATAAAATATATCAAAATTGTGATTTATCAACTCCCCCACACTTATCATTTGCACTCTTGGGCAAAACAAATCAAGACCAAGGGAGTATAATAAGACAAAATAAAACAAAACTTTAAAAGTGAATGTTCCAATCACAAGTAAAAAGTAAACAAAAGCATTTCAACACCTCTTTTATCCAAGTGATTTTCTCATGACTCAAGAAAACAAACTTTATGGCAATTTACTTGACCAAGGAATATCTAAGCTAGAAATCCCTCACCAAGGATATGTGTATGTCTCTCATCACTCACAAGTGTATAGGCTTGTGTTTACACTCAAATCCACCCTATCCAGTACTCTTTCCATAGGCTTGACAAGGATCTAAGTTCTCCACCACTAGCAAAACAAATGCAAACATAAATCCAAAGGACTTTTATTAGGTTGTAATGGGGCTAAGGCTAAGAAAGAAAGGGTATAGTGTTTGGAGAAACAAAGTTGAATATCCTAGAAGATGAAGAGAATGATGCAATAGGATGAAACAGGATGAAAGAATCCAAATCACACTTTAACTGAGTCATTATTTTTCCTTTCTTTTTTTTTCTTTCTTTGTTTTTTTTTTTTTGCAATTCTTTTGGGCTGTTATATATATGTTCTTTTGACGCGAACCTGTGTATTGGTGATACAGAGGCCCGGTTACTCAAACATTTATAACTCAATAGCACCAAAATGCTACTAGCACGCTCATAGCTCTTACTAGCCGTTTGACGCGAAGATCAACATTGGTGATGAAGACCCCCGGTTACTAAGCACAGCTTAAACCAGCGGAGCGGAATTTTATTGCCTTTTTTTTTCTTCAAGATAACATATCATACTTTTCACAATGACTCAATTCCTAATTTTATACATGTTCTTCCATCCAAAATAAATATAATGCAATGCTATTCAACTCCTAAGACATTCAAAAGGGTAGGATTTTTTTTTTGTTATGAGGTGAGAAAAAAATAAAATATAGGCTCAAAGGGGCTAAACAAAGGGTATATGTATGGAAAGGATAGGTTGTTTGGCTTATCTGGCTAAAAGGAAATGAATGCCTTTATCATCTTTATGAATACACATGCATAAAATGTGGCCTCAAATAAGATTCAAGTCAAGTTCTAGATCAAGTAAAGAGATAGGGAGTGCACACTAAAAAAATGCATCAAGCTCAAAATCTCACTAGGTCTATATGATTACTAGCCTAAATTCACCTAAGTCAAATTCATTGCCACTTAGTCTATTGACTCAAAGCATGATCAATTACTTTTCAAATCAAGAATGCATAATACTGAAGTTACTTAAAACTTGCAATTTTCACATTCAAAATAGTTGATCCCTCCCCTACACTTAAACAATGCATTGACCTCAATGCAAAACAGTCATAGCAAAGCACAAAGACAAGTAATATGCAGCACTACTCAACTTAATAATATGACAATGCAAAATAAAAGAGTGAAGGAAGGAATACAACCGGGGTCTACGTGGTGTCTTGTAGTGCGGTAACCTCCACTGCTTGAGTGGAGAATCCATCATAGAACGGCTTCAAGCGGTGTCCATTGACGGTGAAGCATTTTCCATTCGGCTCCCTTTGGATCTTCACAGCGCCATATGGAAGAACATCAATGACAATGAAGGGCCCCTCCCATCTAGAGCGGAGCTTTCCAGGCATGAGTTTCAATCTGGAGACGTAGAGTAGAACTTTTTGGCCCACTTGGAATTCTCTCTTCAGAATGAGTTTGTCATGGGCTACTTTAGTTCTTTCCTTATAAATCCTCGCATTCTCATAAGCTTCCCTTCTTAACTCTTCAAGCTCTTGCAATTGCAACTTTCTTTCAGCACGCACCGGCACTAGCAAGATCGAGGTTGCACCTTTTTATTGCCCAATACGTCTTGTGCTCCACTTCTACTGGTAAATGACATGCTTTGCCATAGACAATCCTGTATGGAGACATGCCAATGGGACTTTTATATGCTGTGCGATACGCCCAAAGTGCATCATCGAGCCTTTTACTCCAGTCCTTCCGGTTGGGTTGCACTGTCTTTTCTAAAATGAGCTTGATTTCTCTATTAGAGAGTTTTGCTTGACCATTCGTCTGAGGATGGTATGGGGTGGCTACCTTGTGCATCACACCATACTTGCTAAGCAAGTTCTGCAAACTCCAATTGCAAAAATGAGTTCCTTGATCACTAATGATAGCTCTAGGAATGCCAAACCTGTAAAGAATGTGAGACCGAACAAAAGAAATCACTACAGAAGAGTCATTAGTACGAGTGGGGATAGCCTCAACCCACTTGGACACATAATCCACAGCCATCAAGATATACAGATAACCAAATGAAGTGGGAAAAGGTCCCATGAAATCAATTCCCCAAACATAAAAAACTTCACAGAATAATAAGGGTTGTTGAGGCATCTCATGTTTCCTAGAAATAGTACCCACAAATTGACACCTGGAACAATTCTTACAAAATTCATGGGCATCACGAAATAGACTAGGCCAAAACAATCCACTTTCCAAAACTTTCCTAGCAGTACGCTTAGCACTAAAATGTCCCTCACATGCAAGAGTATGGCAAAAAGTTAAGACAGACTCAAATTCATCATCAGGAATGCATCGCCTAATAATTTGATCACTACAAATGTGCCACAAGTAAGGATCATCCCATATATAGAATTTAACGTCTTTCTTAAACTTATTCAATTGATGTGTATTCATGTCAGCTGGCAAAACAGACGCAACAAGATAATTTGCAATATTAGCATACCAAGGGATAGAAACAACAACCTCACAGAGCCTTTGATCAGGAAAATCATCTAAGGGTAAAGATGTTACCGGAGGTGATTCAATCCTACTCAAGTGATCGGCTACCATATTCTCTGCACCACTCTTATCACGAATCTCCACATCGAACTCTTGTATCAGCATCACCCACCTAATGAGGTGGGGTTTGGACTCCGGTTTTTTGAACAAGTATTTGATAGCTGAGTGATCTGTAAAGACAGTCACCTTGGTGTGAAGGACGTAAGATCGAAACTTCTCTAACCCAAAGACGATTGCAAATAGCTCTTTCTCTGTGGTAGTGTAGTTAACCTGAGCAGTATCTAGTGTTCGAGAGGCATAGGCTATGATATGTTGTCTCTTCTCTACCCTCTGGGCAAGAACAGCACCTAATGCATAATCTGAAGCATCACACAAGAGCTCAAATGGAAGGCTCCAATTAGGTGGCTGAATGATGGGGGGTGTAGTGAGTTTCTTCTTTAACTCATCCCATGCATACCTGCAAGAAACATCAAAAACAAAACCCACATCTTTCTGCAATAAACAAGATAATGGCAGTGCTATCTTACTAAAATCCTGGATGAACCTTCTATAAAATCCAGCATGCCCAAGAAAAGAACGTACATCTTTCACACAAGAAGGATATGGAAGGGATGAAATAATATCAACTTTAGCTTTATCAACCTCAATACCATCATGTGAAACTACATGGCCCAAAACAATTCCTTTCGTAACCATGAAATGACATTTTTCAAAATTCAACACAAGATTATATTGAATGCATCTTTCCAAAACATTGTCCAAACTAGCTAAGCATGCATCAAAAGAATCACCGTAAATAGTGAAATCATCCATGAAAACTTCCATGCAATGCTTAAGAAAATCAGAGAATATGGAAACCATGCAACGTTGAAAAGTGCCTGGTGCATTACATAAGCCAAATGGCATGCGTCTATATGTAAAGGTTCCAAATGGACATGTGAATGTGGTTTTATCCTGATCCTCAGGGGCAATAGAAATCTGAAAATATCCAGAAAAACCATCCAAAAAATAGTAATGTGATCTACCAGCCAGTCTTTCTAACATCTGATCTATAAAGGGAAGGGGGTAGTGATCCTTTCTAGTCACAGAATTCAATTTTCTATAGTCAATACATACTCTCCAACTATTCTGGACTCTAGTCGGAACTAGCTCACCTTCGTCATTACGCACAACTGTAATACCAGTTTTCTTAGGTACTACCTGAACTGGACTTACCCACTGGCTATCAGAAATAGGGTAGATTATACCTACAGAAAGAAGTTTAGAGACCTCTTTCTTTACCACATCAAGAATCAATGGATTGAGTCACCTCTGTGGCTGTCGCACAGTTTTGACACCATCTTCTAGCAGGATCCGATGCATGCACACATTTGGGCTGATTCCAGGGATATCAGCAAGAGTCCATCCAATAGCTTTCATCCGTCTCCTAAGTACCTCTACGAGGCGGGTTTCCTCATCAGCAGTTATGTCATTAGCTATAATCACAGGAAGTGTCTCATTCTTCCCCAAATAGACATATTTCAATGAGTCAGGAAGTGGCTTTAACTCCAAAAATGGAGCTTGCTCAATTGAAGTTATGAGCGGCTTCAAATCTATATCAGTCAAACTAGAAACCTGCACAACTGATTCACAAACAGAAGAGCAAACTTTCCCATCTTGGGGAGTATTAGTAGAAACTGCAAGTGCAGTAAAGTCAAGCAACACATCACAATCATCAGCAATAGTGCCGTCAGTAGCACTCATGTCAGAGAAAGAATCATAATCAGAAATCTCACTATTAGAAACATGATCAATGTCAATCAATAATTCAGAGTCAGGTGGTGAAGATAAATCAATTCTATTCATGGCATCTATCACACTAAGTAACTGAGAAAGTCCATCAGAATCAATAGAGGTAGTAGATGTGTGATCACTAGAATTGTGACTGTTACAATTAGGCACAGAAGGATCATGTCCAGAATGTCTCATAATCTCAATAGCATCAGTGAAAATATCAATATCAGCACTATCAAGATTAGCACACGTGTCACAACTACCAATTTCAGCACATGAACAAGAGATAGTATCATCTAAACAGGTAATATCACCGAATCTATTAAGCATGCTATCTCTAAGATCTACAACAGAATCATCCATAATGGCATCAATAGCATTAACATCTATCTCAGCACAATCATCAAGGGGATGTCTCATGGATTCAAGCACATTAAATCTAATAGTTTCACCAGCAAATTCCAGAGTAAGGCTACCAGCATGCACATCTATCATAGCTCTAGCAGTTTTAAGGAAAGGCCTACCTAGAATCAAAGATGAATGTCCTTTCTGCCTAAACCTACCATCATCCATATCAAGAACATAAAAGTCTGCAGGAAATATGAAATCTTTTACCTTGACCAAAATGTCCTCCAAGACGCCTTCTGGGACTATGCAACGTCTATCAGCAAGGGATGCAATGAGATTTGTGGGTTTGAGCTCTACACCCTTAAGTTGATTGAAGACTGATTTTGGCATAACATTGATAGCTGCTCCCAAGTCTGCTAAGGCATCTGAGAAGTCAATGTCACCAATAGTACAAGGGATGAGAAAGCTACCAGGATCCTTGTACTTTACTGGCATTGGCATTTGATAAAGAGAGGAGACCACTGCTCCTAAGTCAACCTTGCCTTCATGCTTAAACTTTCTCTTTGTAGTACATAACTCCTTCAAGAATTTTGCATATTTAGGCACTTGTGCGACTAAGTCAACTAGTGGAACATTAATCACCACTTTCTTGAAGATATCATAGACTTCATTAAACATCTCAGCTTCCTTCTTTCTCCTTTCAGCCTTAGCTACTGCAGTAGGAAATGGTAGGGCTGGTTTGATCACTTGCTTTCCTTCCTCATCCTTTTCTTGTTCTTCATGAGGTGCCACTTGTGTTTTTGATGAAGTGGACTGATCCTGTGATGTGGAAGTGGAAGTAGAAGGAAGAGTAGAAGGAGAGTCATCAACAACTTCCTTGTCATTTAAAGTATTGATGGTAACAGGATCTGCAGAAGGGATTATCTTTCCACGTCGAAGAGATATAGCATTAACTCCACCAATATTAGGATTTTGCTGAGGTCCAACATTCGGATTGGTTACCACTTGAGATGGAAGCTTTCCTGAACCTTGATTCTGTACATTACTGAGTGCATTAGAAAATTGACCCATTTGAGTATGAATAGCTTGAAATTCCTGCATCTGTTGTTGCTGTTGTTGTTGTTGTATCTGTTGTTGTTGTTGCATCAGGATTTTCATCATAGCGTCCATCTTGCTTTCTAACCTTGAATCTTCATCTTGGACTGGCGTTGATTGTCTAACTTGTTGAAACATCTTACCACTAGAATTCCCACTTTGATTGAATTGTGCTTGCAGGGCTTGGCCATTTCCATATCGAAGATTTGGATGATCACGCCATCCAGGATTATATGTATTGGAGTAAGGATCATATTTTTGGCCACCTTGAGTCATAGGTTTAGAAGGGTATATTACATTACAAGATTCAACTCCATCATTCATATAGGGGCAAGAGTCAGTACCATGAGTAGCTAGAGAGCAATAGAGCAAAATGGCCCTACTAAAGCAGAAGAGTTAGCCTGTGGGGCAACAGAAGTAGAGGACCTCATAGGAGTGGCCATATTAGAAGAATTTTGCATCTGAGACATAACCATTTTTTCCATAACAGATGCAAGTCTATCAATTTTGCTCTCTAGGCGAGATTCAGAATTAGAAGAAATTCGTCCCACTTCATTAACTTTGACCTGTTGTCTAGTACCAAATTGTTGGCTATTTTCAGCTTTCCTTTCAATCAATTCCCAAGCATGATCCACAGTCAAGTGTAGAAGTGCACCACCAGCAGCTGAGTCTAATAAATCTCTCTCTAGAGGTAAGAGACCTTCATGGAAGTATTGGATCAGTAATGTATCCGGAATCTGATGGTGGGGACAGTTAGAACATAGCATTTTAAAATGCTCTAGATATTCATATAAGGATTCTCCAACCACTTGTCGACATCCACATATGTCCTTCCTGATAGAAGAAGTGCGAGAAGCTGGGAAATACTTTTCCAAGAACAGTTTCTTCAATTGGTTCCATGAAGTAATGAATCCAGGAGGTAATCGAAGCAACCAATTTTTAGCAGATCCTTCTAAAGAGAATGGGAAGGCACGCATCTTAATATGATCTTCAGTCACACCAACAGGTTTCATAGCAGTGCAAACCATGTGAAACATCTTCAAGTGATTGTACGCTTCCTCACCTGAAAAGCCATTAAATTTTGGAAGTAAGTGAATCAATCCAGATTTCAATTCAAAATTTGCATTAATATCAGGATAATTGATACACCAATTTTGAAAATGCAAATCAGGTGAAACCAATTCTCTAATAGTCATAGCAGGATCAACAATATTAGCATTTGCATTTGCATTTGCATTTGCGTTTGCATTTACAATTGCATTTGCATTTGCATTAACATTAACATTCCCATCAGCATTAACAACAATATTATTAGCATCCATATTGACCTTAGAATCAGAAGAATCAACAATGGGCTCAACAGAGGAACTATTGCCTACAAAAGTACTAGCTCTAGTCCTTCTTCGTTGGTGAAGTGTCCTCTCAATCTCAGGATCAAATTCAAACAATTTTTCAGAAGAGGATCAGGTCATGCAATAAACAACTACCTAAGAAGTTGCCTAAAAACTCAAACCTAAAGCCTAACCGCTGCTCCCCGACAACGGCGCCAAAATTGATGCGTGCTTCGTCGTTAAAGCAATCAATTAAACTAGGTCCTAAATTATTATGCAGTTTAGGGTCAACCTAGGTCATTCTCCCAATGAGCAAGCTATGGGTTTTCTTTAGGATTGATTTTTAAGTAACAAAAGATGCAATAAAATGGACCTAAACTAAAATGCAAGATTCTACTACCTAAATGCAAATGACTCTAAAATCTATATGAGAATGAAACTAACCTAAATGAATTGGAATGCAATCTTTGGGGTTTTATAGTGAAAAAGGAATTAAGATGCTAAGCAAAGAAAATAATCAAAAGCAAAACAATTAACAAGGATTTCGTTCAGTTATGATAATGAAGGGGACAACTTAGGATTCACATGGATTTAGCTTTATTAGCCATTTAATTTATTAGACCAAAGGGAGATTCATGAAAAGTTGGAATTAATAGATTTAATCACCTAATTAAGACATGAGAAACCCTCAAGCTTAATAACACCTAATCCACTAGAAAACTCATAATGGAAAAAGCGGTGGTTAATTAAATCCATTAAAAACCAATCACAACTGTTTAAGATAATTTTGAAAATTATGTTCACAATTGTCTAATTAAACAATTCGACAATTAATCACCTAATTAAACAATCAAGAGATTAAACCCAAATTGACAATTAAATTAATAATGAAAACTCAATTAATAATTTAATCGACAATCAAAAGTTTGCAAACAAAAATCCTAATAATCATTTAAGAACAAAGCAAATCCAAAATAACAATTTAATCCAAATCAAAAATAAATCTACAATCTAAAACTAGATTGTTCTCAATTATTACAACTCAAAATCATTTAAAACTAAATAATCTCAAGTCTTGAATTAAAAAGATAAAAGAAAGACACTCCCTTATAGTCTTCAAGTGTAAGCTCCTAGGTTCTAACTTTCTCCATGTTCCTCCCAAATTACCTCTCAAAATAGCTTAAGCTGCCATTAAATTCCTCTCGCCTTCACACTCCGACCAAACCGTGACAGCCATCAAAAGGATTATGAAATATTGGTTGATGATTTCTAATGGCCGTGGGACCCACGTGGAGAAGCAAAACTTGAATGAATTAATTTCTTAATACCTTGTCAGCGTCTACGTGTGGATGGAAAAAGGGTGGGCCCGTGAAGAGACTAGAGAATGGAAATTGATGAGTATGATTCCAGCACCAATTCAAGTGGTCATGTGGTCAGCATCCTCTCACGTCAGTGCGTGCGTCTCCCGCCTCTCTTCACCGTCTGCGAGTGCCATGTTTCAGCGTCTCTGCGTATATCCGTGTCAGCCTCCTCCCCTTCTGTGGTGGCTAGGTTATTTTTAAGAAGGGAGGAGAGAGTTTTGGATATTAATTTGAGCCTATTAAAATTTCAAAAGCCCAATAAAATTTTATCATTGGATTCTTTTTAGTTTCTCAGAAAAGTTCTGCACCATAGGATCTTTTAATCTGCTTTTCCTTACTTTGCAAAAATTAAATAAAATTGTGATATATCATATATTTGAAAATATTATCCAATCACAAGATATCAATCAAAATAATAATAATTTAAGCTCAATAATATCATAATCAATTCAGATTTATATTATTTCCCAAAATCGGCTAATTATCCAAATATTATCTAATAAATCCAAATTAGCCTAAAATAATCTCCAAAATAAATGATTAAGGTGGGATAAAATATATCAAAATTGTGATTTATCATTAATATAAATAAAATGTAATCACTGTGTTAAAGTTCAATAAGTGATGGTCGGTAAATGCTAAAGAAAGACAAGCATCGAGTCTTGTCCAGGCAATCCAGGCTTGATAAATGGCTGCGAAAGAAAAGCCACTTGTGTGGGAAGCAGTGAATGCCATACAATTACGAAAGGACAAAACAGGATTGATAAGTGGCTGCGAATGAAAAGTCATTTGTGTGGGAAGCAGTGAATGCCATACAATTACAAAACGACAAAACAAATGACATTATAAGATGAAAGATCCATCTGTTCCCGCGGATCAGTCTCTTGCATTGATTGTGCAGAGATAAGTCCAAGAAGGGGTTCAGGAAGATTGTCATATGACCTGACAATTCAATGGACTTGGGTGGTCGAGAATCTTCATTACCATGTTGAATGATTGACGATTGATTTTACTAAAGATTGAAAAGCCTCTTAATTAGTGTTGTTTAAACTCACTCGTCCAACTCATGAAAATTTATTTTTACTGTTAAATAGATATTAGTAATATATAATTAAATAATTAAAATATAAAAATGAAACTAGTTTGATTTAAATGTATTTTAAATTTAAATAATTACAATTAAATCAATCAACATTCATAATTTATCATATTTAATAAATAAAATTTTTATAAAATTCATATATAAAATCGCTGAGTATAATCATATTGAAAAAGTTAACACGAATTTAAAGATGAGTTAATATAATTTTATAAGCTAAAAATATAAAAACAATAAAATCAGAGAGTAAACTCATGAGTCTGACAACAATATTCTTAGTATAATACTATGCTGGATTAACGAGAAGAAAAGCCCATATTGATAAAACACCTAGATGTTATTATTGAATAGATAGATTATGTTGGACCGGCGCTTCGGACCAATATAAGGTGTGTTTGGATTGATGATTGGATAAGTGACTTATTTTTACTTAGACTTATAGAATCTTAAAATTGGAAAAAAGTTAGATTGGGTAAAATGATGAGTGTTTGGATTGGCGATTAGATAAGTAACTTATGTAAAAGTGAATGATGTTTGATTTGGCTTTTGCATAAGTGGTTTTTGTATTATTTAAGAGAAAAAAATTGTAAAAATTATGAAAAATGAAAAAATGGAGGGATAATTGTGAAAAAAAACCTCATGGGCAACTTAATTACCAAATAGGACTTGGGAAGATATCTACATATGGAGGGATCTTTTCACAATTTTTTCAAAAATTAACTTTGAAAATTTGGCAATGGTACAATTTTAAATAAAATTATATCAAACTCTAATTTAAATTGGTACACTCTAAAAGTTTTTTCTATTGTGCACCTCAAGCTTAAATTTTATAAATTATATCAAACTCTAATTTAAATATTAAATCCTAACTCGTATTTTCACATAGCTCAAAATCTAACAAAATAAATCGATTAAAACCTCAATAATACCTCCAATAATCTAAATAAATTATTTAAACTAAACTTAATGGGTAAAAACACTATATAGAAACTAATTTATGACATGTTTATAAAAAAAATTGATTATAAAATCATAAAACAACTAAATAATAAATCTAAACTGATTAAAATTAATTATTAATTATTCTCTACATTTCTACGGTCATATATTAACAAAACTCAAAACTTGCCTAAACTCTTATCCCAAAGTATTCTCTAATTAGCAGAAGATTACTATCTAAAGAAGGAGAAAATTATTTAGAACATTTTTTATAAAAGAAGTTTTTTGGTTAGAAGTGATTTTGAATACCTCATTGATCCCTAAAAATATGAAAATACTCCTATCAATATTATTTTATACACACACGCACATAAGCTTCATTTTGAGGCTTATGACTTTTTCCAACTTTTACCTTTTTTTACCTTAAATCTAATCACTCAACCAAACATCCCTTTTGGCTAAAACACTATTCAAGTCCGTTTTATCCAACAAACGTCAAAACAAACACTCTAATAATCTCAATGACTTATTGTCACAATCATGTCTCACAAGCTAATCATATGTAAAGCCTATATCATTCTAAACACCTTTGATACCAAGCATTTCCAGGGTCATTTTTATCCATATGCTGCAGACAATAGAATAGTTTATCAAAATACTACACTTTCAAAAGTATTTATCTATATGCTACATTTAAAATTGTTCACTAGAAAAATGAGTTTTAATTTGTACACAAATTATTCACATCAAGAACAATTTTCACAATTTTCACTTTGTCGTAGAAGAGAGAGATAATTTTTTAATGAAAAAGTAAAATACTGCATAATTTTTAATGTGAGGGGGGGGGGGAGCGCAGGAGACAGGGGAGAGAGAATATCAACATCAGTTTCCATTTCGATAATCGAAGAGTAATAAAGACGAAATTCTATGAGCATACAGAAAAGTACATTTATACTGATAAAAGTATTCGTTTATAATCCTAACGTCGTTCGTAAACAAAATACAGAAATACAGCGGAATTCTATTATTTACAGAATTCCCAAAATATCTTGAGAATAGACTAATCATAACCACCATATTTAACCTTGCCTCGTGACACGTGCCAATCACTTCTCTGTATTTGCACCTTTGCCTTTCGACCTATTGGCACCGGCTGAGATGTTTATTTTAAAAAAAAAGGGTGAGATTTTGACGAATCCTACTGAAACATGCTATCGTTCATAGAAAATGCGAAAAGTAAAGATGATATGCGCCAAGGTATGTACCAATTAATGAACAATATAAACACATCATCGTAACACATCATCATAACACATCATCATCATGTATACATGAGTAGGGCCCAGCCCCATTATCTACACCTGGTTGGACTGTCACCAACTCCCAGTGTAAGTCCACCCCTGGCACTAACTGCCCCTCTTTAGGCAAATCATGTTGATTAATAAAGCACATTTACAAACAATGGCATCCACATAAGCTTATAACTATGGCATGATGTATGAAAGATAATGTTCTTACCTCGAAGTTCTTTTAACCCCTTTTTAGTGTGCCTCGTAAAATGTGTCACTTTCGGCTTCCGAGTCGGTCCTAAAATATTAAATGTACAAGAAATAGGTCATAACCTATCCGAGTATCATTTTAGAATTTTCTATAGTGTTTCTTATAGTTATATTAGTATATGGTGCAATTTTTACCAAAATGCCCCCAGGACCCCAGCCCGGCCCCGCTATACCCGGCCCGATGGCACGTTTTCCCAAAAATTTAACTAGGGCTATTCTGACGTATTTTCGTCCAAGGAATCCATTTTCGGGCTCAAAATCACCAAATTCAATGTCAAATTACAAAAATACCCTTGAAAGTCCCGATTTAAGATTTTAGTGGCGTTTTCGTAATTATGCTTTTTCGCCCTTTTTCGAAAAAGTGACCAACTGTAACCCTAGCTATTTTTTCCTATTGAATCCAATGGAACCGTCTATTTCATGAAAATCTAGCTCCTTTCCCATGTCTTGGTTCTGACCGAAACTTAGGCAAAAAATGGAAAAATGCTCTTTTGTGTTTTAGCTTCTAAAACTTGTACTTTTCCACTTCTAATCCTTTATTAACTCATTTAAACACATTTTAACCATGATTTAAAGAAATTTGGGCAGCATAACCCCTTAGGGTTAGGGCTTTCCAAATTTACAAACTCGACAAAAATCACAAAACCAACCACAAACCTCAACAACAACATCATACAAGAAGAGATCTAAGGTTTGTGTGGTTACTTCTTGAGATCTTGGATTTTCTCTCTCTAGGCATCCTCCTCTCTCTCTTCTTGAGCTCGAGATGTGTCTTCAAAACCATAGATTCCATGAAGAAGAGGAGTTTAGAGAAGTTTTCTAACAAGATCACAAGGGAAAATGCTTAAGAATCACTATATACCTTAAGCTCCTTCTTCTTCCTTCTCTCTAACTCTTCAAGTTTCTCAAGCTCTCTCTCTCTCTCTCCTTTCTTTCTTGTCTTGGCCGAAATGTGTGAAGGGAAGGGAAGAGAAAGTGTTTTATGAAATGGCTCTTCCTTCTTGTGAGCCCTTGATTTCAAGATGCTATCTTGTGTGGACACATGGCAATTGATCTCATCTCTTTCTAACTATGTCATTAGCCTTCTAGTTGGCTTTGAACTATCTTCCACCCTCTTGGTTAGCATAGAAAACCGTCTGCCTCTTGCTCATCTAACTAAATGAGTTCTCTTCCAACTAATCCAAACTTGCACTCAACCATACACTCAAGTAGTGAAATGAGTTTTCTCCAATCATGCACTCAACCATACACCCAAGCTTGCACCCAAGCTTGCACCCAACCTTACACTCAAGTAGTCCAACTAATCCAACTTCACACTCAAGGTAGTATACCATTTTATCATTAACCATATTTACTATGTCCATGTAGCATTATTTTAATGCAATTTTGACATATGCTCATACAAATCCATTATAATTTAATCCCCTCCTCATATGATCATGACACTTGGCATCTTTAATTCCATTAATCAATTTCTAACACATTTTATTTTCAATTTTCTGAATAATGCTAATTCTGACAGATTTTCTGCCCTAGGTTTGAAAAATCATAACTAATTTTGTAGACATAGTTTCGAAATGATTCCAAAGGCTATGAAACCCTTATTGAGTCTAGTTTCAAGGAAAAATATGGTATTTAGCCATTTATAAGCATATCATTCCCAGTTTTCATTTCTTTGACCACTGCTCCAGAGACTTTCCAGATTTTTGGGACTAACTTCAAAAATTCATATCTTTCTGCATATAGTTCCAAATGATTCATATGACCTATCAAATTAAAGCTTGGGATGTCTAATTCCACCCTGTAAAATTTCTTAATTTTTGCTCATCATTTGATCTTCCAAAACTACATAAAAACTCATTGCATCGCAGGCGATTTCACTAAAAATACTATTCACATTTCAATTTCTAATATTTAATTCCTTTGACCTTAAATATTCACCATTTTATTGAATTTCTTAAATAATTACAATATATTTTTGGTAAATATAAAATTCGGGGTGTTACAGAGAAAATGAAATACAGGGATACTGGCATTGTATTCCATATTCTCTCTCCTATAACAAATCTTTTCTCTCTCTTGTTTTCTACCCTTCTCGCATCTATTTGTCCTCCCTTTCTCACAACTCCCACACGCCTTTTTGTTGTTTTGTTTTTCCTTTTAGATCTTTTCATCTAGTGGTATATTTACTAGAGAATGAAATTTCAAGCCAATTCAATTTTCAATTTTAAAGCTTTACATGTTTATGTACTTTTAAATTTGATTTAAAATTCTATAATTGATCTTTTAGCCCAAATTTTTATTTTATTTTTTAATTAAATCATTTTAATTATATGGGTCATCTTAATAATTCTAGCTCTTATATTTAGTACTGGAGCTAGTATTAAACTATTAAGATGACCCATAATTAAAAAAGCAAATTAGTCGCACAAATTAGTAACTTAGCAAATTTGTTTTGAGATAATTGATATTATTTTTTTAAAAAAATTAATTCTCTAATTCTTTGTAATTTAGCATAATTTTTAATCTTGCGTTTGAAGGTTTTTTTCTTCTTGGTGAATCTCACCGTTTTCTTAATTATAAGTATCATTTCTTATAGTCATCATATATGTTTCACTAGCTGCAATTAATCAGTACGTAATTTTTTCTCATCCTATCTCATCTGTTTGACATTAGTTATTAATTGATGTTCACTTGTCTCTTCCCATATCATTTATTATTAGTTTTATGTTTTTTTTAAACTTATTCAATATTATTGTATTTAAAATCTATTTATTGATAATTTGGTTTAGCAATAATGGAGCAGCTAAAAAACGTCGTGAATTACAATTCTAAGGGCAAATGAAAAATCGCATAATTTTAGAATAAATATATTATAAGAATTTTGTCTGATTTCTTAAGTTTTTAAAAATAATCAAAACCTAAAGAGAACTAGATTTCTAATTATTTTTAAATTTTAGAGGCTATTTTAATTTGGTAGCTTTTAAAGATAATATCATGGGCTTGAAAGAGAATATCACAAAAATATTGAGTTGAATATAAAGTTTAAAAAAAACATAAAACTAATAATAATACATGAAAATATTTTGATATGCAAACATAAATGTCACGAATACATATTAGTAGCGCAGAAAGAGATGACAATGGCGTACATAGTAGAGCAAAGCAGGAAGGATCTCCAAAAGTTAATAGATTGAGAACGTGAAGCAACTATATACGGACAAGAAGAAGATGGTGGAAATGAGGGAACAGTAAAAAATGCCCGGAGTCATGAGTATGCAAAACCATAGAACATGCTTGTGAGGTTAGACTCAACCAAATTAGGGGACAATATTCATTATTTTCACAAACACAATATTATGAATAAATCTTTGACGTCAAGTCAGTTTAAATAGTTCGATTCAATTCTTTTATTGTTTTACTGAAAAATTTGGAGCAAACAGATACACACATCAAACCATTTCATTTATGGTAATTGCTTGCACAAGCTGAAGTTGCCTGAATATACTTTTGTTAAGGATTTTCTTTCTACACAAGTACTAATATAGCTTTGGTTTGCCTCTTTTCTGATTCTAGTAGAGAACGGGCATGTGCTTCCCATGCGTTGCACGGGGGATTATACTAAAGGATTTGCAACTAAATTGAACAATGTCCTTTTGCAATGGAAATATTAAGTCATCATTGCAAGTATAGTATGGGCATGCAAAAACAAATGCCAACACGTTCTTGTTTCACTTGTACGATGTAATGCCATCAGAATATTTTGACAACACAGTTTGAGTAATAGACTACAAAGATGGAACTTTATAAGATAGGAAGACCTAAAATTATAGTATGGCCATTTAATACATACATATTAGTCTTCATTAACGTACACAAACTCAAACACATCATAGTCTAAATCCTAAGAAAGTCGATCAACATTAGAAAACACCTCCTTGTACACAACATTTTGAGTTGTTGCTTTGCTTCCATATGCATGTTCATCCAACGCAATCTTCAATCCTTCAATGCTTCATACTCTTGACAATGCAACATAAAGTTGGCCATGTGAGAAAATTGGTTTTGAAAAATATAATCCTACATGACGCAAAGATTGTCCTTGACTTTTGTTGATGGTCATTGCAAATGATAGTGTTATTGGGAATTGTCTCCTCTCCATACAGAATGGCCATCTAGATTCTAAAGGGTTCATGTCCATTCTATGAATGAGGACCTTCTCATTAGGCCTTGATCCATTCAATGTAATTGCTTCTATAATTTTCTTTGCGATCATAGATACTCTTGGTCGTGTTACATTGCATAATCCGGCTGGTTGATCAATGTTCCTCAACAACATAATAGGAGCACCAACTTTTAGCACTAGTCTGTGTGGTGGTAATCCAGAGCAGCTTATTGTGTTCAGGAACTCTGTGGTGTATAAGTTGTCAAAACTGTCAGCATCTTCAGTGGACTTGCAAACTGTATCACAACTTAGGAACTCATATTCTTCCCCCTTGAAGATTGGAACACATAAACTCATTCACTTTGTTGACAATCTCAATCATTAGAGCAAGGATAACCCTGTCATTGAAGTACTCATTTACTGTCAAGTTGTTCATAATGTTAGCATATGTAGCTTGCACAATTGCATTTAGGGGATTACTTGAGTTTGGTATAAGGACTTCTTCAGGGATTTCAATATTAGCAATACCATCAATTGATTCCCCTAAATTACCTTCACCAACATCTAACAACCATTTTGAGAACCATTCTATTCTCTTATTTACATTGTGGTCATTCGATGTATTCAGTCGCATATTTCTTGTCAAATGAAAAACTTTGCAATGTTGCCATAAGTGTGAAGAACTTATGCAAGCATTGACTATAGAAGCCCTTATTCCCTTTGGAATAACTGGAAGTATTTGCCGAAATCACCAACCATAAGAATACACTTTCCTCCGAAAGGGCGATTACACTGCATAATATCCTTCAAACTTCTATCAAAAGCTTCAATACAAAAGCGTTGCACCATAGGGGCCTCATCCCAAATAATTAACCTTGTGGTTTTAATGAGGTTTTCTAATGATGAGTTTTGCCAAATGGAACATGTAGAAGACTCAGTAATTTGGATTAGAATTGCAAACCTAGAATGAGTTGTCCTTCCCAAAGGTAATAATGTCACAACAATCCCGCTAGAAGCAACTGTAAGGACTATATCACCCTTTACGCATAGTGCCGAGGCTAATGCATTCCATAAGAATGTTTTACCAGTGCCACCATAGCCGTAAACAAAGAAAAATCCACCGTAAGGCACTTGCAATGATGCCATGACTTTGTCATACACAATCCTTTGATCCTGGTTAAGCTTGTTTAACATGCTTGCTGCTTGTATCTTTAAAGAAACACGATCATAACTCAACTCCTTTACTATCATGTGATTAGTAAAATCAATTGTTTCCATCTCTTTAGGTATCGGAAGACCACTAAAATCCTGCAAACTTTTCCCATTTTGTCTAAGAAGGCCATCAATTTCTCTGAGTGCAGCTTATTCTTTTTGGGACATGGGAATCTGAATACCTGGACATGATAAAAAGCAATTAATTTACATATATGAACTAACATAATGATGCAGTTATAACATGTTAACAATCCTGGGAAAGGTTTAGACTTATAATTTTACTAACCTGAATGTGTTGGATCATTCCGTGGGATGTGGAGTAGATCTTCTGCAAGTAATTGTGAAGTTTCTTTCCAAACATAATGATCGACGTTGTATAGAATCACATAACAACATTGTCACAAATAGTTTCCTTAGAGCTACACCTGATGCCCAAGAAGATGCTTTTGTAATAGCAGAAATATATTCTTTGTCATCATCTAAAAGCCCACATGGAAAGCATGCTTCTTTAAAGGTATTATAGATGACACCATCAACTGTTCTTATTTCTTCATATGATGAAGGTCCTCAGACTTAGTTAAGAGAATGCGCAAGTAATATAACTTTCCAGTTGACGGTGATACATGGGTCATTCTACCCACAGAACCACCTCTTTGCCTTCTCTTCCATTCCCTCTTATCTTTCTGATAAACATAATGATTTGGGAACTCTGAATAGGTTAGCGTTCTAGCAAAACTGTCTGTTGCATTAATTTTCATCCAATAAAGGAATTGTGACTCACACACACGTGGTTTTTCCAGTAATTCAGCAACATCGTCTGTACTAGAATATATGACAAATTACTTATTTGCAAGGTGAAAGCTTAGTCTCTCAACAGCAGGATATCGGTGATGGATAGAAAATCCAAAGATTTGCCAAGAAGGCTCACATGCAGACACGTAACGACAGTTATAATATTGTTGAATCTCATCAACAACACCATTTGTAGATCTATGTGAGCTACTGTCAAATATTCCAAGCACAACTCGATCATTCCCTTTGCTAATGTACTTGAATAAGTATTTAATAGCAGTTGATTGGTTGCACTTCTCAATATTAATATGTGCTTGAAACATATGAAGTAGTTGTGGATTGTAGGGCACAACATAACAATTGTCCAATGGTATTCCCTTTAACTCAACTGTCCTACCATCATCTTTACGTCTGTAAGTAGGGTAACCATCTTCATCCATGGTTGTGTTGTTATTGAATTTCTTTGGGAAATACTTGCTGCATTTATTGTCTTTCATGCATGGAGCATTACGCCTATTATTTCCGCATGGGCCATGAATCATGAATTTCTTAACCAACTCATGGAGCAAGGGTGATGTCTCCTTGTCTGGGATTTCTGCTGAAATGACCCTGTCAATTGATGCCAGATCAACCATCTTGTCTTTTGGATCCAAGAATAGAAGTATATGTGAATGAGGAAGACCTCTCTTCTGGAATTCAATTGTGTATACTTCTATAAAACATATGATGAGAAAGAAAGATTAGCATGTTATATCAATAAACAATAATAGAAATAGTAATGAATAAGAACATAATTACTACAATCGTGTGAATTTGAAAGAGGTTACCTGCACGTATTGTTCCAAAGATCTTTTTCTACTTCAAAGTTTTCATCAAACATTGTAACTTCATCTCAAAAATCCTTGAAAGTACAGTTGGACAATCAGAAGGATTTAAATTATGAAGTTCACAATATCTGGTTACTTTAGGCTATCCAGGATTGCATGTAAAAGTGATGAATAAATCTGGATAACCAAAAGTTTTGCAAATTGCCATTGCATCTTGATAATTTTGTATCATATACCTTGCTCCTCCAGTGAATGAAGGGAGAACAATCCTTTTCCCAGTTGAAGCAGCTTTTGTTTCCCCACTTATAACTACATCAGATAATCTGTGGTATAAATCAGGCCCGAGCTCCTTCTGGTGCGTCTTCACCCACAATAATCGTTGTGCTTCAATCATTTTATAGCCATCTACAATAAATTGTTGGAGCAGCCGAGAAGTATGATGTAGTGTGCATAGTTCATGCTCTCTTACTATCAATCTATAACTTAAGAATTCACGTATGCTAACTCATTTCCTTGTTTTAGTTAATTGATGTTTCCTCCCTATGTTGAACATCATCTCTATATCCATCTTCTCCGTAAGGAAATAAAATGGGATATTGTAGGGGCAAATAAGATGCATGAAGTTCATTGATTCGTTGAAGACTTCCTTGATGCGTCTGTAGAATGATATCTCTGCCATTGAAATTCATATCTATGTCTCCTACAATTAATGCTGCAACTTTAGAAGTGGATGGAAAATTGTAAGTTTGACCATCATGTTGCCTATTGCCGATCAAACACATCTTCAATGAATCATGGTTTGGATTTGATAGGATTTCTGATGCTAATCGAAATGACTTCACAAAAGGATTTGTTTCATCCAATTGGTTCTTTATCTTCTCAACAATAGTTGGATCAATTGAGTTTTCCTTTTGATGCTTACTGAGAAAGGCAAATGAAAATAATGTTAGGTTGTAGTTAAGGAAGTGAATGCAATTATTAAAGTGAATAAGAGCTACTTCACTACAGCAATCCTATTTGACACTTCGTTATCAGTGTTATGGATGTATAGTTGCGAGTAGACTAGTTGGCACCTTCAAGTGGAACTAATGTGCCAATTGTGTGATAATTGACCCCGAATAAGACAAATGTGTATGGACCACTACCTGAGTTTATTGAGTGGTCAATTCTCCCTCCCATTGATGTAAAAGAGAACATGTTGTTGTACTGTTGTATATTTGAATGGAAGTTCTTTGAATCTGGGTTTTTTTATCAAAGAACAATTTATCAAATAGTGGATGAGACTTTTTGACAGGAGGTAAGACAACCTTGCCCTTCAACCAACATAATGAAAATAAGTTCACAATCTGTTGGTTTCTATCTTTCTTCACTCTTTCATTAAACCACAATTTTGTTTGATAGAATTTACATTCATATGTTGGATCTCCTTCATCTGTGTGCAATAATTTGAAGGAAAAAAATTATTTTCATTAAAATAGAAGTGAGGCAATATATTCACACGGGGTAATATAATAAGTCACTTACCTTGATAAGATAAATGTTCAAATGTGGAATGACTGAAATTATCATCAGCTGAAATATTGTTATTGGCTGCCATATCTGTTGTATTTTCTGATTTGTAAGGAAGTCATGTTACGAATGTGTTAAAGGGACAACATGGTTTATTGGACGATGAAGGAAATAGAGCAATAAAATGTTTCATACCTTCATTGTTTTCTACATCTAATTCGCCTGAGAGATGGATGTTTTATTTTTCCAATTCAAAGTTGAACTGATGTTCTTGTAATATTCCTCTTGAGGAATATCTGTCGATCATGGAAAACAGATGAATTAATATAATTTGACATGTTAATATGACAAAGAGAAGAGGCAAATATTGGTAATGTATATTGTTGGTCACATTAAAACTGTGCTGATAAAAACTTGACATGTAACAGCATGGAATATCAAGGCAAATAATACACTATAGTGCCCCATAGGAAAATTTGAAATAGTAAAGAATTGAAATGATCATAATCACAAATTTTTTTAGTGGGCAAACCATATTTCCTAAAATTTTTTATCCTACTGCACCTATCAAGTGGCTTAATGTCTGCTGCCGTCACTACCAACTCACAAATACCCCTCCCTGTTTGAACATATAGGTTGCTAAAAATTATTGAGAGTATCATTGTTTATACATTGCTTTATGTGAAATAACCCAGACAAAAATGGACGAATACACATCATTTTGTTATTTTATTTCTTATAGGAATATAAGTATGTCAGTAGGTTGATCAAGGGACTAATATAGTAAAAAGGCACAACACTTGTATAAATAAATTTGCTCAAGGAAGAGGGAACAGGAAAGCATTTTCTTGACGTTTATGAGAGGTTTTCCTATTGAAAAGAAACCATAACTACTGTGATCATGAAGTTGAACAGTTTCCTTGATACTACTGCACCTATCAAATGGCTTAATGTCTGCTGCCGTCACAACCAACTCAGGAATACCCCTCCCTGTTCAACATATAGGTTGCTGAAACAGATTTAGAGTATCAATGTTTATACATTGTTTTTTGTGAAATAACCCAGAAAAAATAGACAAACACACATCCTTTTATTAATTTATCTCCTATAGGAATATAAGTATGTCATTAGGTACATCAAGGGATTAATATAGTATTAAGGCACAACACTTGTATAAAGAAATTTGCTCGGGGAAGAGGCAACAGGAAAGCATTTTCTTGATGTTTATGAGAGGTTTTGCTATTAAATAAAAACCATAACTACTGTGATAATGAAGTTGAACATACATGAAAGTTCAAGAAGGTTTGTGACATGTGTGCCATCAGCTAAGCTCAAGATATTTTGCCCATGCTTGACTGTTGGATTCCTCTTTCTCCTTGTTGTTGCATTATTTTCCTGCAGTTGCTCAAGTCCTTTGCATCTTGCACTCTTTCGTTTGAAAGAATGATTTAAAGAGGTGTTAGTCATAGTTGCTGCAGTGAGATTAATGCTTCACTATTAGTTACTACTTATGTAACACATTTAGGATTATTAGGTGCACGGATGTAAAACGTTAATATGCAAAAAACTGTTAACGCAGCAGGCAATCACCTTGAAAACATTTATGCAGACTTATTTGGACATTGGTGATATCATTGAAAGGAGCTAACTTTCTTTGTCTTGTGCGACCATTTTTCCCACGTTGAGAACTATCACATAAAATCGAAGCTGGTTGTGTATGGATAAGATGCTCGACGGTAGCAGTGGTCTGTGGATTAGTAGGCATATTTTCCTTCATAGAACTGCAGTGTTGGTTTGTATCACTTTGAATATGGGATGTGCTTGAATTAAAAGCTCCCTGTGTTGGTGATGGTTCTGCCAATGACAAAAAAAATATAATTGAATTAGCATGGCGGGCATTCAGATATAATAGCACAACGGGTTGCTTAGGCCATCCATACCTTGTTGCATTTTATTGTTCGAGCAATTGCTTTTCTAGCGAGTAGCTAACTTTGCATTGAAGAACATTGGATAGTGTTTATATGAATATCATTGAACAGCGAACGAAAATAAACCTTTATGAGGCCAAATGAATTAATTAAGCAGCTAGGAATGGTATTTGACCTTAGGCACACAATGTCCACAATCAACCAAAGAAGACCCTGCACAAATATCAAAGAGAAAAAGTCCTTAGAAGGAGGAAAAGTTCAAGATAAAGACAAAAAGAGCATTAATTGGCAAGATGGCATGGACTGAGAAAGTACAGCATGATTCGGACAAGGCAAGCCATTAGATGGAATGAGGAAGATTTGACTGAGCAAATTAACACACACCCCATATCGCTGGTATGCTTTGAAGTTGCATTTTTCAGTCAGAGGTATGACAACGCATGGAAAGAACCATAATGCTCATATGTAATATTCTCTGTACCAAACTAATTGCATATCAGTGTATTGGATAATAAATGTCATTTCGTGTCCTTTATGGTTAATATTAATAGGCATATGGTACTGATATTTAAGAGAAATATGTATAATTATTTGAACTAACACAACAATAGTTAGTAATATAATGTTGAAGAAATTCCAATCATATGAATATATCCATATTTTTCAACTAAAGTGGAAAGTTAAAAAAAAAAAGAAAAATCCCATAAAAAATCAAGCATCCATGAATCTAAATATTTCAACTAACACAACAATAGTTAGTAATAATTGATGTGAAAATAGTAATCTTGAGATCTGTTGGAAAAAATGAAAAAAAGCCCGTGATATTCAATGCTTCCTGTGAATGCAATTTGTCCAAAATAAGAATATATATGAAAGTATTTAATCATGTAAATCTAATATTCTAATACTAATATAGTCATAGGATTAGTCCATATTAGATGTAGAATTTTTTACATGCTAATAGTTGTTGTACAATTTTCAAGATCTGGCTGATGTACGTAAGATCAGATTTTGTCATTATGCTCATTAGATGCCATTGCTGGAAAAGTGTCAAAGATTGTAATTTTGCTCGTTTAATGGTTTAAATAATTGAGGTAGAGCAAGGCCCACCATGATGGCCATCAATTATTACTTTTCAACATTTTGTCAGATTGATCTAAGAAAATTTTGACAGATTGTTTACTTCCTCTTATTGTATTGCTCAACTTTTGGAAAATTAAATTGGTTTGAACTTTAAAAGCATTCTGGTGATCTATCAGGATTTTGTAGGCTTATCAAAATATTTTTCACTTTTACAAACTTACACGGACATATGTTTATTTTTGTGATCCCACACTTTTTTTTTTCTAAATATCTAAAAGTAAACATCAATGCCATGTAACCACAATAGTAAATTTTGAGACTTATGATTATTGACATGAGCTTCAAGAGAGAAAGATAAAACAAAGAGGGAGAAGGAGATGCAAGACACCTCAACTATAAATATTGTATAAAACATCATCAAATGAACATCTAAAATTAGTACCGAAATAAATGAAATGAGAGAAGCTTATATATAAGAGGATAACTGGAAATCATAACTTCTGAATTCAAAGGAAGTTTAGCAGGAGAACACAATTGAAAATGATGAAAACAAACATAGAGGAATGCAACAATAGTATACAGAAATAAAAGCCTACACCTAAGTTCCATTGGGTCAAAATGAGATCTAACATGTTAATGGAACCAATCTACTTCTCTTGCTTAACGACTTTCAAGAGCCTTGCATCAGGACATGTCTGGGATGATGCTTGGAGCACAGTTGAGGAGTCACATTTGTTAACATTCCTCTTCACATTGGTCTTTCTTTTCCCTTTAGATGGTGCTTGAATCATATTTTGAGAGAGGTCTATAATGGTAATCTCTTCATCATCTTTAACTATTTGTCCAGCAACATTATGGTCATCATCCTCAGGAATAGAAGCTTCAGCAACCTATTACAAAGTGTAACGAAGTGAAAATCCAATGTAGTAAGATAAATTGACCAACAAAAGATTGACTTGTAATCATCAAATGACATACAACATGTGGTTTATTGGCTGACTGTGTTCCCTCCTGTTTGAAAAAAAATGACAGTGTAAAATGCAGAAAAATTGTTTACTTGGATATAGTAAGATGCTAGAAAATGATAACTACAATACCTCTACAGATGCTGCATTAAACTGAGGTAGGAGGTCTTCACATACTATAAACTCAGTGACACTAATGCTGGACCCAGGGAAGTTCTTGTTGGCAGATGTGCGTCGTCAAGACATGAACAGGAGGTTCTGTGGTGTGCTGGTGATGCTACTAAATTTTAAGTAAGAATCGCAAGTGTACGAGTCATTGGAATAGTATAATAACAAATCAAGATCGTCCCATAGAGGAGATTCAAGGTAATTGATAATTAGGAATTAAAATTCTCATTTTCATTTAAGTTGAGCAAATCAAATAAGGATATTGAAAGATAATTTAAATAAATGCAAAAGAAACAAATCTAATGATTTAAAGATTTCAATTGATAAAAACAACCTAGAGTGGTTAATCCCTTCTTTAAGTTTTAGAGCATGTATTTACCCAATTAAAAACACCTAATGTAAAATTGTTAATCTAGAGTTTAAATGGATACAAGTATCCTCCAATTACTTATACCCCTCTCTTAGTTAAAATTGTTATTCCTAACTAATTTACTCAAGAGAAAATAATTGTCCAGTTTCACTCTAATATGATTATATGGGTCCAATAGGTATATTCCTATCCTATCGGCAAATTAGAATAAATTCTAATCCCACATTACTTAATCTTATGATCTAATTAAGATCCCTCTCCCAAGGATAATATAAATTCCCCAAATTCATACTCAGTGGTGATCAAGCACTAAGTAGATAGAATAGATAAGATTAAGTAAACAAGAATAACAATAAACACAAATTAATGAGTTCATACATGCTCAAATTCTCAAATTAGTTCATAACTAGCTAGGTTCAAAAGAAATTAGCCACACATGGCTTTAATCAACATCACAGCCAAACCAAATTCAGAGTTTGACTTCACGAGAGTAGAGAATAAAATTAGAGAGGCAAACAAAATTACAATTGGAATAGTTAAAACAAGACTCCCCTGCCTCTCACAATCTGGAACAATAGTAGAGAAAAGAAGAGACTAGCTACAATGGTTGCTGATGATGACGGATGAACAGTCAACTTTTGGCCCTCTTCGATCTCTCAAGCTTCGGATTCGAGAGCTCTTGTGACTGCCGCCGGGGACAGCGATGGTGTTCTCTGGTTCAGCTCACGATTCAGAATAATCTCTCCCTTTTCTTCGGCACTCTGGTTCTCGTCGGACATGGGGAAGAAGACGATGAACAGTAGCTATGGTCACTTTCCCAAGTCCAGCCTTCAACCTCTCTCTCTGCTGCTTCTCTCTGGTTCGCTCTGAATGTCCGCTGCTCTGTTTCTTTTCTTCTCCCTTTTACTGTGCGGCTGCCTCCCTTCGGTCCTTAGCTCCCTCGCTTTTTCCTGCTGATCTTTCAGTGAATATTGCGGCTCCCCCTGAAGCCCGGCCCGTAGCTTCCTTTTATAATCCCTTAGGCTATGTTTGGTACGTGGTATTGAATTTTGATGGAGATAGGGATTGGGATTGGGATTGGGTTTGATACTTTAAAAATATGTTTGGTATGAGGTGGTAATTGGAGGGAATGATTTTACTAATATTATTTAATAAATATATATTAATTATAAAATGACACCAATACCCTACCCAAAATCCCAAACAATCGATCGAAGGAAGGGAAAGAGGAAGAGCGGGTGGAAGAGATGGATAGTCCGGGGTCTGGTTCGGTTGATTGCGGCGTGGGATCGATTTAACTGAATGTGGCCTATTTGAGGAAATCAACAAAGAACGCGGTGGCTCGGCATTGAATGGTTCCTGAAGAATACAGCAGATCGAACATGAGTAGCAATACAGATGATAGAAACAAGCCATATACTTGAAGACGCACATTGCACACTCAAACCAAATAGGCCACATTCAGTTAAATACTGCAGAAATTTGTATGACTGTTGAGCCTTCCCTTGTAGTGTGCGTGCATTTTTGTCAATAACTCAGCGGATTTTGTGTCTGATGACATCTATTTTTTCTGATTTTTTTACTATATCCGGTTTCCATCAACTGTGTCTGACAGAGGGTCTATCAATCTGTCTTTATTGCCTCCGAACTTCGACCTGTGCAGCTTGAAACTTTTTTCTCAAGTCGATTTTTACCTCTCAAACCTTTTTTTAAGAACATTCTGTGCGGAAAATTAAGTACGTTTCCCTCCAAGACTCAACTTCTCATATTTCATATATCCTCGGATCCCAGACATCTAGAAAACTTGGATACTGGACAAAGTTCATTAATTTATGCCTTGTCGCCGCTCTTTATCATTAATATTCAACGGTGCTTTTAATTCATTGCAATCGATTGCTTCAGAGTGATGGTTTCGCCGCTGGTGAGGAAAAATCGAAGAGGGAGTGATTGTGAGATGATTAGGTTAAAATCAGGGTATTTTTGTCTGAAAAAATTTAAATCAAGGGTAATTTTATCTCTACAATTTTGGAATCCAGGGATTGAAAACACAAAACCAGGGGGGAGGTGGCTTTGTAGCAATCCCTCTTTCGTGGTATTCCCAATCCCTGATTATTCATAATCCCTGGTACCAAACGATATATTTTAACTTAATCCCTCACCCAATCCCTATCCCTACCCCCTGTTACTTCGTACCAAACATAGCCTTAGGTCATCCAATTTCAGCTCCATTGCGAAAACGCTGCGTCTCCAAATTGATTTCCATTTTGTCAAAAACGGTGTCGCCCTTCTTCCTTGATCATTTGTATCAGCATTTTTCCAATTAGTTATCTCGTCCCCAAATGCCAAAAGTACCGTACTGACTAGAAATGAGGAACAATTAACAAAAGCTAAAATATAATAGTAATAACAATATCTTAACTCTTTTATTTATTTTTCTTAACTTAAAACTATTAATATTAATTATCTAAAACTATATCTATTTTTATTTAAGATTATAATATTTTGAATATTTTTATAAAATCTCAAGATAATCAGCTTAAATTAGCATTGATATTTTTACCCAGCTTGAGTTGTTGCATGATGTTATCAAGACACTCCTCCTTTAATTTTCCGCACTTGATTAGTATGCTTTAATAACCATTATTTGTGTCATTTTTCATTACAGTTCTCAACGGACTCTTCCGTATTCTAATCGTTTGTTTTATATGTCATAAATGTTGTAGGACTTGTGTTTGGGGTTTTTGGAATGAGTGATGTACGTCTCGATGGGGAGACGTTGTTTCAGTTCAACTTTGAGATAAAGGATGAGTGGTATAAATGAGTAAGGAAGTTCACCGCATATGTTAAAACAATGCATTAACATGAAGGCAACAACAGATTAATAAATGTTTAATTTCTTTATTCTTTTCCAGCAGGAATCCATTTCACTATTGCTTCAGAGGTACCCAGCATTTTGGGCGTCCATTAACAATGCAAGAGTGCCAGACAAGGACGATGTGTATGTTGCGCTGCTCTGGGTTAAGATGGAGAGCCTTCAAGGTTAATGTTAACCAATCTATCAATTCTGCCTTGTCATGATTATAGTTTCTGGACGTTAACTTATTTCTAATCTTGCAGGTGGAAACACCATGTTCATAAGTCATTGTGACATGTCTGAGGCCATTTTGAACTACAATCATCAAGCGGTTAAACCTCACCATTGCGGACCAGAATTAAGCTTCATTATATATGATATTCGACAAGGATGACATTCTTTTCTACTTCCTTTTACTCTTTTCAGTTAAGAAAATATCAATGGGAACATTGCTTGCATTCGTGATCTAATTTTAGTGAAAACTTCATTAACATAACCCTATGGGGTACATGTGCTGAGGAGACTCATGACAAAAAGCATGAGGACATGGAACCACCGATTACTGTAATTCAGGTTTGCTAGGGTTAACAGGAACACACGTTGGTGATTATATACGATCAAACATCTCATTAAATGAAATCACACATCATGTACAAATTAAAACTGAAGTCCATTTCATAGGAATTATTCATAAAACTAACACAGCAACTTGAGCAATGCTTTCAACGCAACCCAAGCTACTTTTAATCCCGATATTCCTAAAGCATATAGATTGAGGGAAAGGTATAAATAACTCTGTTCAACACTACCAAGCCAATCAAGAACATTAAGAAGGAGAAATGATGCTGCGACCCATCATGCATTAACTGTGATCAGACGCAATGCTAAACTCGGTTGCCCTTAACTTTTTTGTTTCCATGAAGTGAGTTTATTCTCAAATACTGTCATTTTCTGAATCCTTAATGTTTCAAGTATGACATAACATTGACCGAATCTTATTTCCTTCCTGTATGTCGTTTATGAATTTCAAATTAAAGTTCCATCAGTATATTGGTTTCTTCTTCAATTACGCTACGATTACATGTTTGATACGGAAGGTCAACATACTTTTTGATATATTATTAGGAAACACAGGTGGACGAATGCATCCCGATCTAATACCTTAAATAAGCATATCCGTTGGGAGTTTTGTAAATACATATCAAAATTGGAATTTTAACAATTAGGTTCAAACAACATATCAAAATGAAAAAAAAGCAAGTGAGGAAAGAGACAACCTTATAGTTAAATTTCCAAAGACTCTTGTAAGAGAAGTTCTCATCCTGGATGAGAAACATGTATTTCTACTTTGTAATCACTTCTCCTAGAATGTACCCTCTTGGTAGTGTAAGTTCCTGTAAAAGAAACACTAGACCAACAACAATATCTAGTCCAGAAATAAATACATGGAGAGATCTAAAATAAAACATTGGCATTATAAGAACTAGATTCTCCAAGTAAACTTCCCAACCAATAAAATCAATTTGATCCCCTTTAGAAGGAATTGAACAAGTAGTCACATTTTTGAAAATTCTCTTGTGTTTACGATAGGGAAAATGCGGAATCCAACTTAGTTTTAGGGCACATTACATCACTTTTGCATTCACAAGAGGTGGAAAGTAAAACAGTGAAAGAAGAAAAAGAATTGATCAAGCTATCACCATCTAAAATTTCAAAATAAGTATTTTCATTTTCTATATCAGGTGGTAAATCACAAAAAAGAACTAAATGGAAAGATTCATTTTCATCCACAATTTTATCATTCAAAACTATTGAATCTTTCTTTATTAAAGGATCTAAAACAATAAAATTAAGCGGGATCAAAAGTTTGACAATTTTCAAGGCTTTTATCAAGTGTAGCATGTATATTGATGTTAGCATTAGAACTAGATGAAGAATCAAAGTCATGTGAATTATATCAAGCTTTTGAGAATATTTATTAGAAGGTGCTTTATCTCTACAAGTGCTATAAGATCCATCCAAGAATTGAGAGTTTGAGGTTCCATCATTCCCTAAAAAGGAATGCATAAGAGGATTAATATTGAACCTAAACTCAAAATCATCATTAAACCAATTCATTCAAACTGCAATTAATTAAGTTCCAATGAATTGTAAGTCCTAAAAAGTCTTATATATGGAAATAAATCCTAAAAATTGGAAGAAATCAAAGAAAACTCAAAAACTAACCTAATGAAAAATCTGAAAAAATTCCAGAAAATAAAGAAAAAATTGAAAAGTGGCCACAATGATGGAATTTGGCTAAAATCCACCACACCCAATAGAAAAGCTATTGTACTTGCTCAAAATGGCCCAATCCGTTTGGCAACCGAAGCTTGTAATTTTCTGGGCAAAAAATTTCAAAAGTTCCAGCAAGCTCAAATGGAGATGTGCAAGTGAATTTTAGCTAACTTCCAGCGAATGTGGAACGGTGTAACACCTAAAATTCAAGCCAAAAACTAGTGGAAAGTGCTCAAAATTGATGAATTCCGTGAGAGGATGTGTTTTGATGTAACTTTGGACAATGCAGCACAATTTCTAGCAAGAACAAATGAGCTCAGAAATGGCAATTCACACCAAATTCAAGCACAATTCACTGTATAAATGTATCAAGAAATCAGTCACGTACAGTATAAGCAAGCTGCAGCAAATATCAGAATAGAAGTCAATTAATTTCAGAATTTATGCTCACACTTCATGTTTTATTAGCCCAAATTTCGCCACTGAATCTCAACAAAATTAAATCGGGTCATGCATCAAAACAGAGCCAGAGGTGCTCTTAACAAGATAAAAAACAGCTTGTGTTAACTTCCAAGTATAATATGAATCAGACTTGGTGATGACATTTCAAACCAAAGATATTTCTCAAGAATGGATTTAGAAATTTGAGAAATAGTGGCAGCTCAGACTCGTGTGAATTCCAGATTTCAGTAACAAATTTCAAGCAGAACTTCAATGTGCAATATGAAGGAATTTCAAAACAGAAACATTCACGCAGAAATGGAAGCAGAACTTTGAATGGCAATGGCAGCAATCCAAATTCAAAAACTAATACAAGTGACAGCAGCAGTTTGGCAGATTGCTGTCAATAGAACAAGAAGGCATATCTGGTTCGAGTCAATATGGCATTGAAATCCTCTTGAACAAATAAACCTCAACAACACGCATACTATAACTTGTAAACAGCTGCTGATTTACTCAAATCAACTAGCTTAACAAATGAAACTTGCAAGCCCAATGATCAAACCAAGAGTAACAGCAAGCAAGTTAGAAATTTTAAATCAGATTCAATTCAACTTGCTGCACAGTAGCAGAAAAATGCACGAACCAGTGTTAACAAATATGTAAATCAGCTGCGAACAATGCTTGTACAATTACTTTAGCAATCCACAATATTTAATCACAAAGCCATCTCAAAGAGAATTTTGAACTCAAACCACTCAGCAATGGCACCAAGGAAAGTGTCAAGATTCAGCAAACACAAACACCAATGGTATGGTGTAATCAACGCAGCAATGACAGACCAAAGAAAGGGGGAGAAACTATTTATTTTGTTTTTTTTTTATGGTGCTAAAACTCCTATTCCAGCCAGCAAACACAAAATATTCAATACCAAACAGTAAACGACCACCAAATTACAGATTTAATCACATTTATATCCAAATCACTCACTGTCTAACAATTATAATGAGGTTCAGGTGCGGAATTAAGCAAAAACACACTTTAACAAAAGAGCAATTTAAAAATTTGACACCTAACTAACTAGATCCTAAACAAATGAAAAACAAATTCTTTGTGAGGCATTTCCAGAAAATTTTCTTTAAGCGAATGCAAGAAATATGGTATGGAGAACTAGTAGGCACAGGCCCAAAACTTAAACCTATACTAGACAAATCAATAATAAAGAAAAATCAAGATATTTGTTGGTATTTCTTTAAAAGTTTCTATGCAACATGCAAAATGCCATGAAAAACATGTAAAACTATCTAAAATGTAACCTAAAGGCTCAAAATACTAATCAATCAAAGATGGATACTTAGTAATTAGGGACCAATTACTTGGCTCCCCGACAATGGCGCCACTTGAAGGAGCGTGTCAGCTTATTCCTAGAGCCAGGAAAATGGGCCGAGTCCGTCGGGCCGACGCTTTTAGGCCCTGGCCCTTCAAGGGCCGAGCTTATAAATTGTAGCCTCAAAAGGAAGTCGGGCCTAAAAGGGCCGGCCCTGTAGGGCCTTGGGCTTAAAAGGGCCGGCCCTTTAAGCCCGTTTATTTTTTATTTATTTTTTTGCTTGGAAAGAAACCATGTTACATTTTTGAATTGCCTTATTGAATCTATATGTCACTCTGTCCTCATATTGTATAGAGTATGATTTTTGAGTATATTGTTTTGTCTAATTGAATCATATTGTGATTTTTGAGTATGATTTTTGAGTATATGGTTCTGCCTATTTAGAATAAAATCATATTATATACTGTTCTGCCTGATAGAGTATGGTTTTTGATGGAGGTTATGATTATTTGACTACTTGAACCTACTACTCAAAGTGAAACACAATCAAATGTCCTTGAAATTGATGATAGTGGCGAAAAAAGGTGAAAATAATAGTCGTCATACTCATGTTGTTTAGAGGTTAGAGTATTTAGCTTCTTGCCTTCTTATACTTTGGCCTTTGTGTGAGTTATTTATGGACATGATTTTACCTTTGATTATACATTAGTAACTGTGTTTGTTTGTTGCAAGAGACGTTTTATTTAAACCTTAATGTTGACAATATTTATATATTAAATTAGAACTTTAATCGTTGTTATTTACTAATTATATCTCTCTGAGGAAAATACGCAGAAAAAATAGTTAAATATTGTGAAAAGGACTTCCCGGCCCTGCGGGCCGACCCTGGCCCTGATGCTCTAGGGCCAGGCCTTGAAAAACTGCAATTTTCCTGACCCCGAGCCCTTTAGGGTCGGCCCTGTTAGGCCCTGGCCCGTCAACGGCCGGCCCTGATTCCCGGCTCTACTTACGCCTTAATAACTTCTTCAAAAATTAACTAAGGATTGCAATATAGGATGCAATCCCTGATAATCTTTTGAGGAGTATTTTATTAATTACCTAGAAACTAAGTGCAATGATTGACATAAAACAATTAAAAATTTTTTGAGGCTTTTATATAACAACTGGTTTGCAATTAAACTAAAATGCTCTTAAAACAAATATTTTTGGATTTTTGTAATGAAAATGGATTGAAATAGAAAATGGTTTTGAAAATATGATGAAAACCTTCTAGAACAATGAATTTTATCTATCCTTGTTTTAAAAGATAATGTGAGTGTACTAGTTTAATAAATTTGGCAAAAAGACCCTTTAAACTAGCTTGAGTTAGGTGAATTGTTCCTCCACACGGTACAAATTAATTTCTCTAACCGAAACCCAATGTAAACACTAGCAATTCAAATCAATGAAATACAATGACACAAATAACTAAGAGCACTTGCATTAGAATGACAATTATATATTCATAACGCCTTCAAGCAAGAGCTATACTAGGTCAATTACAAAAAATTGCTACTAATGAAGCACAAGTGTCAAATACATAACATTAAAATCCAAATAGACATATAATTTTAACAAATATACATGGAACCCAATACAAAACTTCAATCCAATATACTAATTAAACTCTAAGCCTAAAATTTAATCAATACAAAGGATTAAAGATAAAAATTAGATGGTAAAGCAAACCCCTGTAAAGCTCCAAGCTCGAGAATCAACTCATTACTGTTACTCTAGGAGAAGAGAACTTTAGCTGCTGCCAGACATCAACACAGCCCCTACACACATGCAAAGCTCCAACCATGGAAATCACTATTAAAATGAAAGATTAATGACGAAGAAAAAAAACTGATGAGAGACGGTGCTGATGGTGGATGGTGAACGATGTGGTGGTGAAGCATGGAGGAACAATTCCGGCGACAATGAGAACAGAGGACGCCGGTGATGGGGAAGACGGCGGTGGTTCCATTGGTCTCCCTCCTCTGCTTAAAGTTCTGGATTCTCAGCCTCTCAGGTTTTCAGCGTCGCTCGTCGTGACTCCTCCCAAGCTCCCCTCACTCGCGCGGCACTGATGCTGGTGGACAGGAATCACCGGCGAAGGTGGCTCGGCGGAGGAGGAAGGTCGGCGGTGAAGCTCCGGTTCTGTACCCCCTCTTCCTTTCTGAATTTCGCCGCTGCTTTGTTCTCTCTGTTTCGATGTGTTCTCTGAAGCTCGCTTGAGGTGGAGAAGGTCGGATGGTTGGTGATGGTGGACGACGGTCGCCAGCGACGAAGGAGTGTGGATGAAGGTCACAAAGATAGAAGAACGAAGAAGATGGTCTCTGGTTCGCAGAAGAGTTCGCGGGTGCGTCTCTGCCCAAGCTCGATGAAGCTCTCAGAAATCTGACCTAATTCTTTGGTGCAAAACGCTGCAGTTGCTATCAGGGACTAAACTGAAAAATTCAAAAGTTTATGGTGCAAACTATAATTTCGGTAATTTGAGCCCAAACTTCCATTTTTATATTTGATCCAATTTCTTCCCTCACCTACAATTAAAAACAATTAAACAATATCAAATATTCTTAAGAATCAATGATCAACAGTAATTATAATTTTTATGACAATTTTACCTTTTAAATTCTAATTCAACGTATCCACTTCCCCAAACAAACTTTCAGTTAGCCATTTCTGTTTGCACAAAATCCTGTACACCTTAGTTTGTCTATATTTTACTGTTAGTAGAAGTATGCTCTTTCCTTCAACATTCACATCTGTAATCGTTGACGGAAATAATTGCAGAAATTTCTCCACCATCTCTCTGTTACACCATTCTTGGCAGCAATCATTAGGGGTGTCTCAATTGTTCTTTTACCAGACACCGACTCTATCCACCAAAGCCATTCACAGTCCAAATCACAACATTAGTTTATACTTGCAAGATTTTTTTTTTTTTTTGTCAGAAGAATATAGTCATAATATTTACCATAATATACACACACTCTTACGGTAAATATACGACTATCACTGCCAGAGTATATATATTAGGAACAATGAGTATAACAGATTTACAATATATGTATATTTATGTTATGGATAAGAATGGAATGAATGAATGAAAGTGTAGCAGCTGAGAGTGCTGAGTCTTGTACTCGTAGAGTCACAACATGTTCATAAGTAAGAAAAGTATACATGTGAGATTGGTCTAACCTTATATATGTGCATTCATTAAAAGGAACTAGAGGGTCCCCAGCTAGATATAATTTACTTATTAGTATTTCTTCTTTTGGTGAAGTTTATCGAAAAAATTATCTGAACATCATTGCAGGTGAAGAATGATTTATGATTTTTAAAATGTCAAATTCTACATAGGAAAGTTATAATAATAATGTTTTATAAACTAACATCTTAAAATTTTCATGAATCTTTTTTACCTTTATCCTCTTGCGTTGGCAAGGAAATTGAAAGATGCTCAGAGATGTTTCTAGATATTATTTGTGACACATCTTCATTGGTAGCATGCTGAAGAAGTTCATTCATTATTTGAAGTGACCATGTGTGTAATTTGACTATGTATCGGAGTCAAATACAAAATATAGTCAATTGATTTTTTTTATATAACTAACAAAAAATAATGCAATTTAATTAAATGCATAAACAAACACGCCACTCAAACTAATTTAAATCATAAGAATAACATATAGATATATATATATCCAACAAGCAAGATAAAATCCAATCACACAAATTTAATTCACAAATTATCCATACAATAATCAAGTCTCCAACAAAATGAAATAAAATAAAAGCAACTCTCCTGTGTTGTACACAAGCACAAGTCGTCGATGCTAAGAAGCAAAGCAAATTGACATTCATTTAATCTTAGCTGCCACTTCTGTCAAGTTTGGTGAGGAAATGAGAGCAAGGAATCTGTGATGACAAAGGGCAAGAGCGTGTTTGTCGTGAGAGAAGAGAGAAAGCACAGCTGACACCGGAATATGGAAATATGCTGCCGGAAACAGGATTTAGCTTCGCCAGAAATTGTAAAAACTCGCCGGAAAACTGCAGGAGCTAGCTGGAAAGATCAAGGGAAGGACGAAACAATGATTTGAAAGGATTTCAAACTCTTCCAGGTGGCTTGAAAAAGCTCAGAAGAAAGAAGCATTCGCCGGTAAATTCAATGCTTTTGCCAGAATGGGGGCCGGAAAAACAGAGTAACAAGCCGAAAAGAGACGGGACTGAGCTTCTACAGCGGTGTAGGTGAATTACAAGCAATGGCAGACGTTGGTATCGTGCTGCATGAGGAGAGATGGTGTTAAGATGATGGTGACGGTGAAGCAAGGAGGTACGGTGCTCGAAAGTTGCAGAACTCGCCGGCGATGGAAGGGTGATGGTGGTTGAGGGTGGCGGACTGGCAGTGAGGAGGCTGGTGGTGATGAATCTCGAAGAAGACGATGGTGTAGTGTGGTGAGATGATGACGGAGATGAAAATCCTCCCTCCCTTCTCGGTTCTGTCTAATGTTCTCTTCGGTATGAATCACAAGGACACTGCCGGAAGTTACAGAAACGTCGGAGGACGATGGAGATGATGGTGATGCTATGGTGAAGAGGGTAGTCTGCTTCTGAACTCTTCTGGCTCTCACCTAAACTCCGATCAATGGTAAGAAGAAGGAGAGGGTGGTGGTATCCTCTACATGTTGTGGTTTTTGGTGATATAAAAATGTTACAGAAATGAGAGAGAGCTGGAACGTTGCTCTTGATGAAGGAAATGGAAGAAGGTCGAACATATTCATGCCCAAAGTTTATCATGTCTTCTTCTTCTTTCCAACAACCCCACTACTAGCTGTAGTAGTAGGTGCTGTCCAACTGGGTCCTTCTTCACTCATAGCCAGCCGAAAGAAATATTGCTAGTTTCTCTTTTCATCATTGCTCACCCAAAGAAGAAAGCGTGCTCTGTGCTTTTTGACGAGGGATTACTTTGAAAAGTTTAAAACTTTTGAAGAAGGACTTAACTGTAAAGATTTAAAATTTCTGCAATGTACAATCATAATTTCTGAAACCGTGGGTAATTTCTTGTAATTTAACTTTGTCCATTTTCTTCATTGACATGAAAATTTCAGAAATGCTATGGATCTTTTCGGTAATTTGCCCGGTCCTATGAAATATTAATTCAACCTCCAAGAATTACCACTGTCTTCCTAAAACACCTGCAAGATTAAGCACAAGCACAAGGTATTATTAAAAGTTTAAGAGATCATCTGTATAAATATTTAATAATTTGTGACCAATTTACCCTTTAATTACAATTAATTTAATATAAATGTCTCTTATTAGAATGAGCGCTTAATCATGCGATAATGTCCTGAAAAATACATTAAAAATTTTAATTTAATTATATTAAATTATGGTTATATCAGTGTGGTTCTCCTTCATTTTTAATATCTCAGAGCCATTTCCCTGAAAGTATTCAGGACCCATGCACAAGTCAATAGAGACAAAATTATTATTTCAAAACAAATCTAAAGTTACATAATAAACTGTGTTCATTTTACACCCTTTTCCCCACAACAATTTATTTTCAAATCTAGATTTAAATTCAACGAATCATGTAAAGAGAAAAACTAAAATATACTTCGGTGGGCCTCACGTGAGGTGCGACCCACTATTCGCGATCGTTTATCTTTCTTTGTTTATTTGTTCTCTTTAGTTTATTTAGAGAAAAACTTAGTCCTTAAAATTGTGTCTTTAGTCAAGTAACACATGGGAAATAAGAAAAAGTGAGGTAAAATAAAAGAAAAGCATAAATTACACGCACAAATGCATGCATGCATGCATGTACAATTTTAATTAGTAAGTTCATATTAAAATATTAAATACAATATAAAGAAAAATTAATCTGCAAGTCCTTATATTTTAATAATAGCTGATTTTTTTTTTTAAATGAAAAGTTCAGGAGAGTTGAGTCCTGAATATGTCCCAGTATTTTTTTGTATTTTTATTAAATCTTTATAGTTGCACCTGATTTTAATTAGGTCGTTATAATTTTTTACCATGTTTGTATAATTTTGCCTAATTTTCAACCAATTGAGAGTAGGTTCAAAATCGTAATAGATGGGGGCATTATCATCATCTTTAATTTAACATATACACACATGCACAAAAAAAAATTGAGTGAGGACACAAATATATATAGATGTCGGGCAAGGCTGGGAGAATGCAGCAGATATATATAGAGATAGATATATAGATGTACGCTCTTGCTTGACATGACTTACATGTTTCACTCTATGCACACTGCATTCTCTTCACAAACAACATAACTTACAATATATTGGACGGCCAAGGCCAAGGATTGATAGTTCAAGGAGGCCACTACTTTCGAAAGCTAAAGGCTTTGCTGCCAAGAGATGAAGTGGAGACAAGCCTTCCTTGTTGCGCTTCATCATCTATTTCAGTTGATCTTTATAAAGGTGAACTATTTCGATTGCCACATCTGTATTTAATTAGTAGTAGTTAATCATAAGTATATACTCTCTCCAGTCCTTAATATAAGATTCAATTGATTTTTTTAGAGAGATTAATGATGCTTAATAAGTTAAATAATCATAGTATATGTTGTATATCATTTAAATATATATTAGTTCAAAAGTCAGATAAATTAGTTCATTAGATGCCATTGCTGGAAAAGTGTCAAAGATTGTAATTTTGCTCGTTTAATGGTTTAAATAATTGAGGTAGAGCAAGGCCCACCATGATGGCCATCAATTATTACTTTTCAACATTTTGTCAGATTGATCTAAGAAAATTTTGACAGATTGTTTACTTCCTCTTATTGTATTGCTCAACTTTTGGAAAATTAAATTGGTTTGAACTTTAAAAGCATTCTGGTGATCTATCAGGATTTTGTAGGCTTATCAAAATATTTTTCACTTTTACAAACTTACACGGACATATGTTTATTTTTGTGATCCCACACTTTTTTTTTTCTAAATATCTAAAAGTAAACATCAATGCCATGTAACCACAATAGTAAATTTTGAGACTTATGATTATTGACATGAGCTTCAAGAGAGAAAGATAAAACAAAGAGGGAGAAGGAGATGCAAGACACCTCAACTATAAATATTGTATAAAACATCATCAAATGAACATCTAAAATTAGTACCGAAATAAATGAAATGAGAGAAGCTTATATATAAGAGGATAACTGGAAATCATAACTTCTGAATTCAAAGGAAGTTTAGCAGGAGAACACAATTGAAAATGATGAAAACAAACATAGAGGAATGCAACAATAGTATACAGAAATAAAAGCCTACACCTAAGTTCCATTGGGTCAAAATGAGATCTAACATGTTAATGGAACCAATCTACTTCTCTTGCTTAACGACTTTCAAGAGCCTTGCATCAGGACATGTCTGGGATGATGCTTGGAGCACAGTTGAGGAGTCACATTTGTTAACATTCCTCTTCACATTGGTCTTTCTTTTCCCTTTAGATGGTGCTTGAATCATATTTTGAGAGAGGTCTATAATGGTAATCTCTTCATCATCTTTAACTATTTGTCCAGCAACATTATGGTCATCATCCTCAGGAATAGAAGCTTCAGCAACCTATTACAAAGTGTAACGAAGTGAAAATCCAATGTAGTAAGATAAATTGACCAACAAAAGATTGACTTGTAATCATCAAATGACATACAACATGTGGTTTATTGGCTGACTGTGTTCCCTCCTGTTTGAAAAAAAATGACAGTGTAAAATGCAGAAAAATTGTTTACTTGGATATAGTAAGATGCTAGAAAATGATAACTACAATACCTCTACAGATGCTGCATTAAACTGAGGTAGGAGGTCTTCACATACTATAAACTCAGTGACACTAATGCTGGACCCAGGGAAGTTCTTGTTGGCAGATGTGCGTCGTCAAGACATGAACAGGAGGTTCTGTGGTGTGCTGGTGATGCTACTAAATTTTAAGTAAGAATCGCAAGTGTACGAGTCATTGGAATAGTATAATAACAAATCAAGATCGTCCCATAGAGGAGATTCAAGGTAATTGATAATTAGGAATTAAAATTCTCATTTTCATTTAAGTTGAGCAAATCAAATAAGGATATTGAAAGATAATTTAAATAAATGCAAAAGAAACAAATCTAATGATTTAAAGATTTCAATTGATAAAAACAACCTAGAGTGGTTAATCCCTTCTTTAAGTTTTAGAGCATGTATTTACCCAATTAAAAACACCTAATGTAAAATTGTTAATCTAGAGTTTAAATGGATACAAGTATCCTCCAATTACTTATACCCCTCTCTTAGTTAAAATTGTTATTCCTAACTAATTTACTCAAGAGAAAATAATTGTCCAGTTTCACTCTAATATGATTATATGGGTCCAATAGGTATATTCCTATCCTATCGGCAAATTAGAATAAATTCTAATCCCACATTACTTAATCTTATGATCTAATTAAGATCCCTCTCCCAAGGATAATATAAATTCCCCAAATTCATACTCAGTGGTGATCAAGCACTAAGTAGATAGAATAGATAAGATTAAGTAAACAAGAATAACAATAAACACAAATTAATGAGTTCATACATGCTCAAATTCTCAAATTAGTTCATAACTAGCTAGGTTCAAAAGAAATTAGCCACACATGGCTTTAATCAACATCACAGCCAAACCAAATTCAGAGTTTGACTTCACGAGAGTAGAGAATAAAATTAGAGAGGCAAACAAAATTACAATTGGAATAGTTAAAACAAGACTCCCCTGCCTCTCACAATCTGGAACAATAGTAGAGAAAAGAAGAGACTAGCTACAATGGTTGCTGATGATGACGGATGAACAGTCAACTTTTGGCCCTCTTCGATCTCTCAAGCTTCGGATTCGAGAGCTCTTGTGACTGCCGCCGGGGACAGCGATGGTGTTCTCTGGTTCAGCTCACGATTCAGAATAATCTCTCCCTTTTCTTCGGCACTCTGGTTCTCGTCGGACATGGGGAAGAAGACGATGAACAGTAGCTATGGTCACTTTCCCAAGTCCAGCCTTCAACCTCTCTCTCTGCTGCTTCTCTCTGGTTCGCTCTGAATGTCCGCTGCTCTGTTTCTTTTCTTCTCCCTTTTACTGTGCGGCTGCCTCCCTTCGGTCCTTAGCTCCCTCGCTTTTTCCTGCTGATCTTTCAGTGAATATTGCGGCTCCCCCTGAAGCCCGGCCCGTAGCTTCCTTTTATAATCCCTTAGGCTATGTTTGGTACGTGGTGAATTTTGATGGAGATAGGGATTGGGATTGGGATTGGGTTTGATACTTTAAAAATATGTTTGGTATGAGGTGGTAATTGGAGGGAATGATTTTACTAATATTATTTAATAAATATATATTAATTATAAAATGACACCAATACCCTACCCAAAATCCCAAACAATCGATCGAAGGAAGGGAAAGAGGAAGAGCGGGTGGAAGAGATGGATAGTCCGGGGTCTGGTTCGGTTGATTGCGGCGTGGGATCGATTTAACTGAATGTGGCCTATTTGAGGAAATCAACAAAGAACGCGGTGGCTCGGCATTGAATGGTTCCTGAAGAATACAGCAGATCGAACATGAGTCGCAATACAGATGATAGAAACAAGCCATATACTTGAAGACGCACATTGCACACTCAAACCAAATAGGCCACATTCAGTTAAATACTGCAGAAATTTGTATGACTGTTGAGCCTTCCCTTGTAGTGTGCGTGCATTTTTGTCAATAACTCAGCGGATTTTGTGTCTGATGACATCTATTTTTTCTGATTTTTTTACTAATCCGGTTTCCATCAACTGTGTCTGACAGAGGGTCTATCAATCTGTCTTTATTGCCTCCGAACTTCGACCTGTGCAGCTTGAAACTTTTTTCTCAAGTCGATTTTTACCTCTCAAACCTTTTTTTAAGAACATTCTGTGCGGAAAATTAAGTACGTTTCCCTCCAAGACTCAACTTCTCATATTTCATATATCCTCGGATCCCAGACATCTAGAAAACTTGGATACTGGACAAAGTTCATTAATTTATGCCTTGTCGCCGCTCTTTATCATTAATATTCAACGGTGCTTTTAATTCATTGCAATCGATTGCTTCAGAGTGATGGTTTCGCCGCTGGTGAGGAAAAATCGAAGAGGGAGTGATTGTGAGATGATTAGGTTAAAATCAGGGTATTTTTGTCTGAAAAAATTTAAATCAAGGGTAATTTTATCTCTACAATTTTGGAATCCAGGGATTGAAAACACAAAACCAGGGGGGAGGTGGCTTTGTAGCAATCCCTCTTTCGTGGTATTCCCAATCCCTGATTATTCATAATCCCTGGTACCAAACGATATATTTTAACTTAATCCCTCACCCAATCCCTATCCCTACCCCCTGTTACTTCGTACCAAACATAGCCTTAGGTCATCCAATTTCAGCTCCATTGCGAAAACGCTGCGTCTCCAAATTGATTTCCATTTTGTCAAAAACGGTGTCGCCCTTCTTCCTTGATCATTTGTATCAGCATTTTTCCAATTAGTTATCTCGTCCCCAAATGCCAAAAGTACCGTACTGACTAGAAATGAGGAACAATTAACAAAAGCTAAAATATAATAGTAATAACAATATCTTAACTCTTTTATTTATTTTTCTTAACTTAAAACTATTAATATTAATTATCTAAAACTATATCTATTTTTATTTAAGATTATAATATTTTGAATATTTTTATAAAATCTCAAGATAATCAGCTTAAATTAGCATTGATATTTTTACCCAGCTTGAGTTGTTGCGTGATGTTATCAAGACACTCCTCCTTTAATTTTCCGCACTTGATTAGTATGCTTTAATAACCATTATTTGTGTCATTTTTCATTACAGTTCTCAACGGACTCTTCCGTATTCTAATCGTTTGTTTTATATGTCATAAATGTTGTAGGACTTGTGTTTGGGGTTTTTGGAATGAGTGATGTACGTCTCGATGGGGAGACGTTGTTTCAGTTCAACTTTGAGATAAAGGATGAGTGGTATAAATGAGTAAGGAAGTTCACCGCATATGTTAAAACAATGCATTAACATGAAGGCAACAACAGATTAATAAATGTTTAATTTCTTTATTCTTTTCCAGCAGGAATCCATTTCACTATTGCTTCAGAGGTACCCAGCATTTTGGGCGTCCATTAACTATGCAAGAGTGCCAGACAAGGACGATGTGTATGTTGCGCTGCTCTGGGTTAAGATGGAGAGCCTTCAAGGTTAATGTTAACCAATCTATCAATTCTGCCTTGTCATGATTATAGTTTCTGGACGTTAACTTATTTCTAATCTTGCAGGTGGAAACACCATGTTCATAAGTCATTGTGACATGTCTGAGGCCATTTTGAACTACAATCATCAAGCGGTTAAACCTCACCATTGCGGACCAGAATTAAGCTTCATTATATATGATATTCGACAAGGATGACATTCTTTTCTACTTCCTTTTACTCTTTTCAGTTAAGAAAATATCAATGGGAACATTGCTTGCATTCGTGATCTAATTTTAGTGAAAACTTCATTAACATAACCCTATGGGGTACATGTGCTGAGGAGACTCATGACAAAAAGCATGAGGACATGGAACCACCGATTACTGTAATTCAGGTTTGCTAGGGTTAACAGGAACACACGTTGGTGATTATATACGATCAAACATCTCATTAAATGAAATCACACATCATGTACAAATTAAAACTGAAGTCCATTTCATAGGAATTATTCATAAAACTAACACAGCAACTTGAGCAATGCTTTCAACGCAACCCAAGCTACTTTTAATCCCGATATTCCTAAAGCATATAGATTGAGGGAAAGGTATAAATAACTCTGTTCAACACTACCAAGCCAATCAAGAACATTAAGAAGGAGAAATGATGCTGCGACCCATCATGCATTAACTGTGATCAGACGCAATGCTAAACTCGGTTGCCCTTAACTTTTTTGTTTCCATGAAGTGAGTTTATTCTCAAATACTGTCATTTTCTGAATCCTTAATGTTTCAAGTATGACATAACATTGACCGAATCTTATTTCCTTCCTGTATGTCGTTTATGAATTTCAAATTAAAGTTCCATCAGTATATTGGTTTCTTCTTCAATTACGCTACGATTACATGTTTGATACGGAAGGTCAACATACTTTTTGATATATTATTAGGAAACACAGGTGGACGAATGCATCCCGATCTAATACCTTAAATAAGCATATCCGTTGGGAGTTTTGTAAATACATATCAAAATTGGAATTTTAACAATTAGGTTCAAACAACATATCAAAATGAAAAAAAAGCAAGTGAGGAAAGAGACAACCTTATAGTTAAATTTCCAAAGACTCTTGTAAGAGAAGTTCTCATCCTGGATGAGAAACATGTATTTCTACTTTGTAATCACTTCTCCTAGAATGTACCCTCTTGGTAGTGTAAGTTCCTGTAAAAGAAACACTAGACCAACAACAATATCTAGTCCAGAAATAAATACATGGAGAGATCTAAAATAAAACATTGGCATTATAAGAACTAGATTCTCCAAGTAAACTTCCCAACCAATAAAATCAATTTGATCCTCTTTAGAAGGAATTGAACAAGTAGTCACATTTTTGAAAATTCTCTTGTGTTTACGATAGGGAAAATGCGGAATCCAACTTAGTTTTAGGGCACATTACATCACTTTTGCATTCACAAGAGGTGGAAAGTAAAACAGTGAAAGAAGAAAAAGAATTGATCAAGCTATCACCATCTAAAATTTCAAAATAAGTATTTTCATTTTCTATATCAGGTGGTAAATCACAAAAAAGAACTAAATGGAAAGATTCATTTTCATCCACAATTTTATCATTCAAAACTATTGAATCTCTCTTTATTAAAGGATCTAAAACAATAAAATTAAGCGGGATCAAAAGTTTGACAATTTTCAAGGCTTTTATCAAGTGTAGCATGTATATTGATGTTAGCATTAGAACTAGATGAAGAATCAAAGTCATGTGAATTATATCAAGCTTTTGAGAATATTTATTAGAAGGTGCTTTATCTCTACAAGTGCTATAAGATCCATCCAAGAATTGAGAGTTTGAGGTTCCATCATTCCCTAAAAAGGAATGCATAAGAGGATTAATATTGAACCTAAACTCAAAATCATCATTAAACCAATTCATTCAAACTGCAATTAATTAAGTTCCAATGAATTGTAAGTCCTAAAAAGTCTTATATATGGAAATAAATCCTAAAAATTGGAAGAAATCAAAGAAAACTCAAAAACTAACCTAATGAAAAATCTGAAAAAATTCCAGAAAATAAAGAAAAAATTGAAAAGTGGCCACAATGATGGAATTTGGCTAAAATCCACCACACCCAATAGAAAAGCTATTGTACTTGCTCAAAATGGCCCAATCCGTTTGGCAACCGAAGCTTGTAATTTTCTGGGCAAAAAATTTCAAAAGTTCCAGCAAGCTCAAATGGAGATGTGCAAGTGAATTTTAGCTAACTTCCAGCGAATGTGGAACGGTGTAACACCTAAAATTCAAGCCAAAAACTAGTGGAAAGTGCTCAAAATTGATGAATTCCGTGAGAGGATGTGTTTTGATGTAACTTTGGACAATGCAGCACAATTTCTAGCAAGAACAAATGAGCTCAGAAATGGCAATTCACACCAAATTCAAGCACAATTCACTGTATAAATGTATCAAGAAATCAGTCACGTACAGTATAAGCAAGCTGCAGCAAATATCAGAATAGAAGTCAATTAATTTCAGAATTTATGCTCACACTTCATGTTTTATTAGCCCAAATTTCGCCAATGAATCTCAACAAAATTAAATCGGGTCATGCATCAAAACAGAGCCAGAGGTGCTCTTAACAAGATAAAAAACAGCTTGTGTTAACTTCCAAGTATAATATGAATCAGACTTGGTGATGACATTTCAAACCAAAGATATTTCTCAAGAATGGATTTAGAAATTTGAGAAATAGTGGCAGCTCAGACTCGTGTGAATTCCAGATTTCAGTAACAAATTTCAAGCAGAACTTCAATGTGCAATATGAAGGAATTTCAAAACAGAAACATTCACGCAGAAATGGAAGCAGAACTTTGAATGGCAATGGCAGCAATCCAAATTCAAAAACTAATACAAGTGACAGCAGCAGTTTGGCAGATTGCTGTCAATAGAACAAGAAGGCATATCTGGTTCGAGTCAATATGGCATTGAAATCCTCTTGAACAAATAAACCTCAACAACACGCATACTATAACTTGTAAACAGCTGCTGATTTACTCAAATCAACTAGCTTAACAAATGAAACTTGCAAGCCCAATGATCAAACCAAGAGTAACAGCAAGCAAGTTAGAAATTTTAAATCAGATTCAATTCAACTTGCTGCACAGTAGCAGAAAAATGCACGAACCAGTGTTAACAAATATGTAAATCAGCTGCGAACAATGCTTGTACAATTACTTTAGCAATCCACAATATTTAATCACAAAGCCATCTCAAAGAGAATTTTGAACTCAAACCACTCAGCAATGGCACCAAGGAAAGTGTCAAGATTCAGCAAACACAAACACCAATGGTATGGTGTAATCAACGCAGCAATGACAGACCAAAGAAAGGGGGAGAAACTATTTATTTTGTTTTTTTTTTATGGTGCTAAAACTCCTATTCCAGCCAGCAAACACAAAATATTCAATACCAAACAGTAAACGACCACCAAATTACAGATTTAATCACATTTATATCCAAATCACTCACTGTCTAACAATTATAATGAGGTTCAGGTGCGGAATTAAGCAAAAACACACTTTAACAAAAGAGCAATTTAAAAATTTGACACCTAACTAACTAGATCCTAAACAAATGAAAAACAAATTCTTTGTGAGGCATTTCCAGAAAATTTTCTTTAAGCGAATGCAAGAAATATGGTATGGAGAACTAGTAGGCACAGGCCCAAAACTTAAACCTATACTAGACAAATCAATAATAAAGAAAAATCAAGATATTTGTTGGTATTTCTTTAAAAGTTTCTATGCAACATGCAAAATGCCATGAAAAACATGTAAAACTATCTAAAATGTAACCTAAAGGCTCAAAATACTAATCAATCAAAGATGGATACTTAGTAATTAGGGACCAATTACTTGGCTCCCCGACAATGGCGCCACTTGAAGGAGCGTGTCAGCTTATTCCTAGAGCCAGGAAAATGGGCCGAGTCCGTCGGGCCGACGCTTTTAGGCCCTGGCCCTTCAAGGGCCGAGCTTATAAATTGTAGCCTCAAAAGGAAGTCGGGCCTAAAAGGGCCGGCCCTGTAGGGCCTTGGGCTTAAAAGGGCCGGCCCTTTAAGCCCGTTTATTTTTTATTTATTTTTTTGCTTGGAAAGAAACCATGTTACATTTTTGAATTGCCTTATTGAATCTATATGTCACTCTGTCCTCATATTGTATAGAGTATGATTTTTGAGTATATTGTTTTGTCTAATTGAATCATATTGTGATTTTTGAGTATGATTTTTGAGTATATGGTTCTGCCTATTTAGAATAAAATCATATTATATACTGTTCTGCCTGATAGAGTATGGTTTTTGATGGAGGTTATGATTATTTGACTACTTGAACCTACTACTCAAAGTGAAACACAATCAAATGTCCTTGAAATTGATGATAGTGGCGAAAAAAGGTGAAAATAATAGTCGTCATACTCATGTTGTTTAGAGGTTAGAGTATTTAGCTTCTTGCCTTCTTATACTTTGGCCTTTGTGTGAGTTATTTATGGACATGATTTTACCTTTGATTATACATTAGTAACTGTGTTTGTTTGTTGCAAGAGACGTTTTATTTAAACCTTAATGTTGACAATATTTATATATTAAATTAGAACTTTAATCGTTGTTATTTACTAATTATATCTCTCTGAGGAAAATACGCAGAAAAAATAGTTAAATATTGTGAAAAGGACTTCCCGGCCCTGCGGGCCGACCCTGGCCCTGATGCTCTAGGGCCAGGCCTTGAAAAACTGCAATTTTCCTGACCCCGAGCCCTTTAGGGTCGGCCCTGTTAGGCCCTGGCCCGTCAACGGCCGGCCCTGATTCCCGGCTCTACTTACGCCTTAATAACTTCTTCAAAAATTAACTAAGGATTGCAATATAGGATGCAATCCCTGATAATCTTTTGAGGAGTATTTTATTAATTACCTAGAAACTAAGTGCAATGATTGACATAAAACAATTAAAAATTTTTTGAGGCTTTTATATAACAACTGGTTTGCAATTAAACTAAAATGCTCTTAAAACAAATATTTTTGGATTTTTGTAATGAAAATGGATTGAAATAGAAAATGGTTTTGAAAATATGATGAAAACCTTCTAGAACAATGAATTTTATCTATCCTTGTTTTAAAAGATAATGTGAGTGTACTAGTTTAATAAATTTGGCAAAAAGACCCTTTAAACTAGCTTGAGTTAGGTGAATTGTTCCTCCACACGGTACAAATTAATTTCTCTAACCGAAACCCAATGTAAACACTAGCAATTCAAATCAATGAAATACAATGACACAAATAACTAAGAGCACTTGCATTAGAATGACAATTATATATTCATAACGCCTTCAAGCAAGAGCTATACTAGGTCAATTACAAAAAATTGCTACTAATGAAGCACAAGTGTCAAATACATAACATTAAAATCCAAATAGACATATAATTTTAACAAATATACATGGAACCCAATACAAAACTTCAATCCAATATACTAATTAAACTCTAAGCCTAAAATTTAATCAATACAAAGGATTAAAGATAAAAATTAGATGGTAAAGCAAACCCCTGTAAAGCTCCAAGCTCGAGAATCAACTCATTACTGTTACTCTAGGAGAAGAGAACTTTAGCTGCTGCCAGACATCAACACAGCCCCTACACACATGCAAAGCTCCAACCATGGAAATCACTATTAAAATGAAAGATTAATGACGAAGAAAAAAAACTGATGAGAGACGGTGCTGATGGTGGATGGTGAACGATGTGGTGGTGAAGCATGGAGGAACAATTCCGGCGACAATGAGAACAGAGGACGCCGGTGATGGGGAAGACGGCGGTGGTTCCATTGGTCTCCCTCCTCTGCTTAAAGTTCTGGATTCTCAGCCTCTCAGGTTTTCAGCGTCGCTCGTCGTGACTCCTCCCAAGCTCCCCTCACTCGCGCGGCACTGATGCTGGTGGACAGGAATCACCGGCGAAGGTGGCTCGGCGGAGGAGGAAGGTCGGCGGTGAAGCTCCGGTTCTGTACCCCCTCTTCCTTTCTGAATTTCGCCGCTGCTTTGTTCTCTCTGTTTCGATGTGTTCTCTGAAGCTCGCTTGAGGTGGAGAAGGTCGGATGGTTGGTGATGGTGGACGACGGTCGCCAGCGACGAAGGAGTGTGGATGAAGGTCACAAAGATAGAAGAACGAAGAAGATGGTCTCTGGTTCGCAGAAGAGTTCGCGGGTGCGTCTCTGCCCAAGCTCGATGAAGCTCTCAGAAATCTGACCTAATTCTTTGGTGCAAAACGCTGCAGTTGCTATCAGGGACTAAACTGAAAAATTCAAAAGTTTATGGTGCAAACTATAATTTCGGTAATTTGAGCCCAAACTTCCATTTTTATATTTGATCCAATTTCTTCCCTCACCTACAATTAAAAACAATTAAACAATATCAAATATTCTTAAGAATCAATGATCAACAGTAATTATAATTTTTATGACAATTTTACCTTTTAAATTCTAATTCAACGTATCCACTTCCCCAAACAAACTTTCAGTTAGCCATTTCTGTTTGCACAAAATCCTGTACACCTTAGTTTGTCTATATTTTACTGTTAGTAGAAGTATGCTCTTTCCTTCAACATTCACATCTGTAATCGTTGACGGAAATAATTGCAGAAATTTCTCCACCATCTCTCTGTTACACCATTCTTGGCAGCAATCATTAGGGGTGTCTCAATTGTTCTTTTACCAGACACCGACTCTATCCACCAAAGCCATTCACAGTCCAAATCACAACATTAGTTTATACTTGCAAGATTTTTTTTTTTTTTTGTCAGAAGAATATAGTCATAATATTTACCATAATATACACACACTCTTACGGTAAATATACGACTATCACTGCCAGAGTATATATATTAGGAACAATGAGTATAACAGATTTACAATATATGTATATTTATGTTATGGATAAGAATGGAATGAATGAATGAAAGTGTAGCAGCTGAGAGTGCTGAGTCTTGTACTCGTAGAGTCACAACATGTTCATAAGTAAGAAAAGTATACATGTGAGATTGGTCTAACCTTATATATGTGCATTCATTAAAAGGAACTAGAGGGTCCCCAGCTAGATATAATTTACTTATTAGTATTTCTTCTTTTGGTGAAGTTTATCGAAAAAATTATCTGAACATCATTGCAGGTGAAGAATGATTTATGATTTTTAAAATGTCAAATTCTACATAGGAAAGTTATAATAATAATGTTTTATAAACTAACATCTTAAAATTTTCATGAATCTTTTTTACCTTTATCCTCTTGCGTTGGCAAGGAAATTGAAAGATGCTCAGAGATGTTTCTAGATATTATTTGTGACACATCTTCATTGGTAGCATGCTGAAGAAGTTCATTCATTATTTGAAGTGACCATGTGTGTAATTTGACTATGTATCGGAGTCAAATACAAAATATAGTCAATTGATTTTTTTTATATAACTAACAAAAAATAATGCAATTTAATTAAATGCATAAACAAACACGCCACTCAAACTAATTTAAATCATAAGAATAACATATAGATATATATATATCCAACAAGCAAGATAAAATCCAATCACACAAATTTAATTCACAAATTATCCATACAATAATCAAGTCTCCAACAAAATGAAATAAAATAAAAGCAACTCTCCTGTGTTGTACACAAGCACAAGTCGTCGATGCTAAGAAGCAAAGCAAATTGACATTCATTTAATCTTAGCTGCCACTTCTGTCAAGTTTGGTGAGGAAATGAGAGCAAGGAATCTGTGATGACAAAGGGCAAGAGCGTGTTTGTCGTGAGAGAAGAGAGAAAGCACAGCTGACACCGGAATATGGAAATATGCTGCCGGAAACAGGATTTAGCTTCGCCAGAAATTGTAAAAACTCGCCGGAAAACTGCAGGAGCTAGCTGGAAAGATCAAGGGAAGGACGAAACAATGATTTGAAAGGATTTCAAACACTTCCAGGTGGCTTGAAAAAGCTCAGAAGAAAGAAGCATTCGCCGGTAAATTCAATGCTTTTGCCAGAATGGGGGCCGGAAAAACAGAGTAACAAGCCGAAAAGAGACGGGACTGAGCTTCTACAGCGGTGTAGGTGAATTACAAGCAATGGCAGACGTTGGTATCGTGCTGCATGAGGAGAGATGGTGTTAAGATGATGGTGACGGTGAAGCAAGGAGGTACGGTGCTCGAAAGTTGCAGAACTCGCCGGCGATGGAAGGGTGATGGTGGTTGAGGGTGGCGGACTGGCAGTGAGGAGGCTGGTGGTGATGAATCTCGAAGAAGACGATGGTGTAGTGTGGTGAGATGATGACGGAGATGAAAATCCTCCCTCCCTTCTCGGTTCTGTCTAATGTTCTCTTCGGTATGAATCACAAGGACACTGCCGGAAGTTACAGAAACGTCGGAGGACGATGGAGATGATGGTGATGCTATGGTGAAGAGGGTAGTCTGCTTCTGAACTCTTCTGGCTCTCACCTAAACTCCGATCAATGGTAAGAAGAAGGAGAGGGTGGTGGTATCCTCTACATGTTGTGGTTTTTGGTGATATAAAAATGTTACAGAAATGAGAGAGAGCTGGAACGTTGCTCTTGATGAAGGAAATGGAAGAAGGTCGAACATATTCATGCCCAAAGTTTATCATGTCTTCTTCTTCTTTCCAACAACCCCACTACTAGCTGTAGTAGTAGGTGCTGTCCAACTGGGTCCTTCTTCACTCATAGCCAGCCGAAAGAAATATTGCTAGTTTCTCTTTTCATCATTGCTCACCCAAAGAAGAAAGCGTGCTCTGTGCTTTTTGACGAGGGATTACTTTGAAAAGTTTAAAACTTTTGAAGAAGGACTTAACTGTAAAGATTTAAAATTTCTGCAATGTACAATCATAATTTCTGAAACCGTGGGTAATTTCTTGTAATTTAACTTTGTCCATTTTCTTCATTGACATGAAAATTTCAGAAATGCTATGGATCTTTTCGGTAATTTGCCCGGTCCTATGAAATATTAATTCAACCTCCAAGAATTACCACTGTCTTCCTAAAACACCTGCAATGCAAGATTAAGCACAAGCACAAGGTATTATTAAAAGTTTAAGAGATCATCTGTATAAATATTTAATAATTTGTGACCAATTTACCCTTTAATTACAATTAATTTAATATAAATGTCTCTTATTAGAATGAGCGCTTAATCATGCGATAATGTCCTGAAAAATACATTAAAAATTTTAATTTAATTATATTAAATTATGGTTATATCAGTGTGGTTCTCCTTCATTTTTAATATCTCAGAGCCATTTCCCTGAAAGTATTCAGGACCCATGCACAAGTCAATAGAGACAAAATTATTATTTCAAAACAAATCTAAAGTTACATAATAAACTGTGTTCATTTTACACCTTTTTCCCCACAACAATTTATTTTCAAATCTAGATTTAAATTCAACGAATCATGTAAAGAGAAAAACTAAAATATACTTCGGTGGGCCTCACGTGAGGTGCGACCCACTATTCGCGATCGTTTATCTTTCTTTGTTTATTTGTTCTCTTTAGTTTATTTAGAGAAAAACTTAGTCCTTAAAATTGTGTCTTTAGTCAAGTAACACATGGGAAATAAGAAAAAGTGAGGTAAAATAAAAGAAAAGCATAAATTACACGCACAAATGCATGCATGCATGCATGTACAATTTTAATTAGTAAGTTCATATTAAAATATTAAATACAATATAAAGAAAAATTAATCTGCAAGTCCTTATATTTTAATAATAGCTGATTTTTTTTTTTTAAATGAAAAGTTCAGGAGAGTTGAGTCCTGAATATGTCCCAGTATTTTTTTGTATTTTTATTAAATCTTTATAGTTGCACCTGATTTTAATTAGGTCGTTATAATTTTTTACCATGTTTGTATAATTTTGCCTAATTTTCAACCAATTGAGAGTAGGTTCAAAATCGTAATAGATGGGGGCATTATCATCATCTTTAATTTAACATATACACACATGCACAAAAAAAAATTGAGTGAGGACACAAATATATATAGATGTCGGGCAAGGCTGGGAGAATGCAGCAGATATATATAGAGATAGATATATAGATGTACGCTCTTGCTTGACATGACTTACATGTTTCACTCTATGCACACTGCATTCTCTTCACAAACAACATAACTTACAATATATTGGACGGCCAAGGCCAAGGATTGATAGTTCAAGGAGGCCACTACTTTCGAAAGCTAAAGGCTTTGCTGCCAAGAGATGAAGTGGAGACAAGCCTTCCTTGTTGCGCTTCATCATCTATTTCAGTTGATCTTTATAAAGGTGAACTATTTCGATTGCCACATCTGTATTTAATTAGTAGTAGTTAATCATAAGTATATACTCTCTCCAGTCCTTAATATAAGATTCAATTGATTTTTTTAGAGAGATTAATGATGCTTAATAAGTTAAATAATCATAGTATATGTTGTATATCATTTAAATATATATTAGTTCAAAAGTCAGATAAATTAGTTCATTAGATGCCATTGCTGGAAAAGTGTCAAAGATTGTAATTTTGCTCGTTTAATGGTTTAAATAATTGAGGTAGAGCAAGGCCCACCATGATGGCCATCAATTATTACTTTTCAACATTTTGTCAGATTGATCTAAGAAAATTTTGACAGATTGTTTACTTCCTCTTATTGTATTGCTCAACTTTTGGAAAATTAAATTGGTTTGAACTTTAAAAGCATTCTGGTGATCTATCAGGATTTTGTAGGCTTATCAAAATATTTTTCACTTTTACAAACTTACACGGACATATGTTTATTTTTGTGATCCCACACTTTTTTTTTTCTAAATATCTAAAAGTAAACATCAATGCCATGTAACCACAATAGTAAATTTTGAGACTTATGATTATTGACATGAGCTTCAAGAGAGAAAGATAAAACAAAGAGGGAGAAGGAGATGCAAGACACCTCAACTATAAATATTGTATAAAACATCATCAAATGAACATCTAAAATTAGTACCGAAATAAATGAAATGAGAGAAGCTTATATATAAGAGGATAACTGGAAATCATAACTTCTGAATTCAAAGGAAGTTTAGCAGGAGAACACAATTGAAAATGATGAAAACAAACATAGAGGAATGCAACAATAGTATACAGAAATAAAAGCCTACACCTAAGTTCCATTGGGTCAAAATGAGATCTAACATGTTAATGGAACCAATCTACTTCTCTTGCTTAACGACTTTCAAGAGCCTTGCATCAGGACATGTCTGGGATGATGCTTGGAGCACAGTTGAGGAGTCACATTTGTTAACATTCCTCTTCACATTGGTCTTTCTTTTCCCTTTAGATGGTGCTTGAATCATATTTTGAGAGAGGTCTATAATGGTAATCTCTTCATCATCTTTAACTATTTGTCCAGCAACATTATGGTCATCATCCTCAGGAATAGAAGCTTCAGCAACCTATTACAAAGTGTAACGAAGTGAAAATCCAATGTAGTAAGATAAATTGACCAACAAAAGATTGACTTGTAATCATCAAATGACATACAACATGTGGTTTATTGGCTGACTGTGTTCCCTCCTGTTTGAAAAAAAATGACAGTGTAAAATGCAGAAAAATTGTTTACTTGGATATAGTAAGATGCTAGAAAATGATAACTACAATACCTCTACAGATGCTGCATTAAACTGAGGTAGGAGGTCTTCACATACTATAAACTCAGTGACACTAATGCTGGACCCAGGGAAGTTCTTGTTGGCAGATGTGCGTCGTCAAGACATGAACAGGAGGTTCTGTGGTGTGCTGGTGATGCTACTAAATTTTAAGTAAGAATCGCAAGTGTACGAGTCATTGGAATAGTATAATAACAAATCAAGATCGTCCCATAGAGGAGATTCAAGGTAATTGATAATTAGGAATTAAAATTCTCATTTTCATTTAAGTTGAGCAAATCAAATAAGGATATTGAAAGATAATTTAAATAAATGCAAAAGAAACAAATCTAATGATTTAAAGATTTCAATTGATAAAAACAACCTAGAGTGGTTAATCCCTTCTTTAAGTTTTAGAGCATGTATTTACCCAATTAAAAACACCTAATGTAAAATTGTTAATCTAGAGTTTAAATGGATACAAGTATCCTCCAATTACTTATACCCCTCTCTTAGTTAAAATTGTTATTCCTAACTAATTTACTCAAGAGAAAATAATTGTCCAGTTTCACTCTAATATGATTATATGGGTCCAATAGGTATATTCCTATCCTATCGGCAAATTAGAATAAATTCTAATCCCACATTACTTAATCTTATGATCTAATTAAGATCCCTCTCCCAAGGATAATATAAATTCCCCAAATTCATACTCAGTGGTGATCAAGCACTAAGTAGATAGAATAGATAAGATTAAGTAAACAAGAATAACAATAAACACAAATTAATGAGTTCATACATGCTCAAATTCTCAAATTAGTTCATAACTAGCTAGGTTCAAAAGAAATTAGCCACACATGGCTTTAATCAACATCACAGCCAAACCAAATTCAGAGTTTGACTTCACGAGAGTAGAGAATAAAATTAGAGAGGCAAACAAAATTACAATTGGAATAGTTAAAACAAGACTCCCCTGCCTCTCACAATCTGGAACAATAGTAGAGAAAAGAAGAGACTAGCTACAATGGTTGCTGATGATGACGGATGAACAGTCAACTTTTGGCCCTCTTCGATCTCTCAAGCTTCGGATTCGAGAGCTCTTGTGACTGCCGCCGGGGACAGCGATGGTGTTCTCTGGTTCAGCTCACGATTCAGAATAATCTCTCCCTTTTCTTCGGCACTCTGGTTCTCGTCGGACATGGGGAAGAAGACGATGAACAGTAGCTATGGTCACTTTCCCAAGTCCAGCCTTCAACCTCTCTCTCTGCTGCTTCTCTCTGGTTCGCTCTGAATGTCCGCTGCTCTGTTTCTTTTCTTCTCCCTTTTACTGTGCGGCTGCCTCCCTTCGGTCCTTAGCTCCCTCGCTTTTTCCTGCTGATCTTTCAGTGAATATTGCGGCTCCCCCTGAAGCCCGGCCCGTAGCTTCCTTTTATAATCCCTTAGGCTATGTTTGGTACGTGGTGAATTTTGATGGAGATAGGGATTGGGATTGGGATTGGGTTTGATACTTTAAAAATATGTTTGGTATGAGGTGGTAATTGGAGGGAATGATTTTACTAATATTATTTAATAAATATATATTAATTATAAAATGACACCAATACCCTACCCAAAATCCCAAACAATCGATCGAAGGAAGGGAAAGAGGAAGAGCGGGTGGAAGAGATGGATAGTCCGGGGTCTGGTTCGGTTGATTGCGGCGTGGGATCGATTTAACTGAATGTGGCCTATTTGAGGAAATCAACAAAGAACGCGGTGGCTCGGCATTGAATGGTTCCTGAAGAATACAGCAGATCGAACATGAGTCGCAATACAGATGATAGAAACAAGCCATATACTTGAAGACGCACATTGCACACTCAAACCAAATAGGCCACATTCAGTTAAATACTGCAGAAATTTGTATGACTGTTGAGCCTTCCCTTGTAGTGTGCGTGCATTTTTGTCAATAACTCAGCGGATTTTGTGTCTGATGACATCTATTTTTTCTGATTTTTTTACTAATCCGGTTTCCATCAACTGTGTCTGACAGAGGGTCTATCAATCTGTCTTTATTGCCTCCGAACTTCGACCTGTGCAGCTTGAAACTTTTTTCTCAAGTCGATTTTTACCTCTCAAACCTTTTTTTAAGAACATTCTGTGCGGAAAATTAAGTACGTTTCCCTCCAAGACTCAACTTCTCATATTTCATATATCCTCGGATCCCAGACATCTAGAAAACTTGGATACTGGACAAAGTTCATTAATTTATGCCTTGTCGCCGCTCTTTATCATTAATATTCAACGGTGCTTTTAATTCATTGCAATCGATTGCTTCAGAGTGATGGTTTCGCCGCTGGTGAGGAAAAATCGAAGAGGGAGTGATTGTGAGATGATTAGGTTAAAATCAGGGTATTTTTGTCTGAAAAAATTTAAATCAAGGGTAATTTTATCTCTACAATTTTGGAATCCAGGGATTGAAAACACAAAACCAGGGGGGAGGTGGCTTTGTAGCAATCCCTCTTTCGTGGTATTCCCAATCCCTGATTATTCATAATCCCTGGTACCAAACGATATATTTTAACTTAATCCCTCACCCAATCCCTATCCCTACCCCCTGTTACTTCGTACCAAACATAGCCTTAGGTCATCCAATTTCAGCTCCATTGCGAAAACGCTGCGTCTCCAAATTGATTTCCATTTTGTCAAAAACGGTGTCGCCCTTCTTCCTTGATCATTTGTATCAGCATTTTTCCAATTAGTTATCTCGTCCCCAAATGCCAAAAGTACCGTACTGACTAGAAATGAGGAACAATTAACAAAAGCTAAAATATAATAGTAATAACAATATCTTAACTCTTTTATTTATTTTTCTTAACTTAAAACTATTAATATTAATTATCTAAAACTATATCTATTTTTATTTAAGATTATAATATTTTGAATATTTTTATAAAATCTCAAGATAATCAGCTTAAATTAGCATTGATATTTTTACCCAGCTTGAGTTGTTGCGTGATGTTATCAAGACACTCCTCCTTTAATTTTCCGCACTTGATTAGTATGCTTTAATAACCATTATTTGTGTCATTTTTCATTACAGTTCTCAACGGACTCTTCCGTATTCTAATCGTTTGTTTTATATGTCATAAATGTTGTAGGACTTGTGTTTGGGGTTTTTGGAATGAGTGATGTACGTCTCGATGGGGAGACGTTGTTTCAGTTCAACTTTGAGATAAAGGATGAGTGGTATAAATGAGTAAGGAAGTTCACCGCATATGTTAAAACAATGCATTAACATGAAGGCAACAACAGATTAATAAATGTTTAATTTCTTTATTCTTTTCCAGCAGGAATCCATTTCACTATTGCTTCAGAGGTACCCAGCATTTTGGGCGTCCATTAACTATGCAAGAGTGCCAGACAAGGACGATGTGTATGTTGCGCTGCTCTGGGTTAAGATGGAGAGCCTTCAAGGTTAATGTTAACCAATCTATCAATTCTGCCTTGTCATGATTATAGTTTCTGGACGTTAACTTATTTCTAATCTTGCAGGTGGAAACACCATGTTCATAAGTCATTGTGACATGTCTGAGGCCATTTTGAACTACAATCATCAAGCGGTTAAACCTCACCATTGCGGACCAGAATTAAGCTTCATTATATATGATATTCGACAAGGATGACATTCTTTTCTACTTCCTTTTACTCTTTTCAGTTAAGAAAATATCAATGGGAACATTGCTTGCATTCGTGATCTAATTTTAGTGAAAACTTCATTAACATAACCCTATGGGGTACATGTGCTGAGGAGACTCATGACAAAAAGCATGAGGACATGGAACCACCGATTACTGTAATTCAGGTTTGCTAGGGTTAACAGGAACACACGTTGGTGATTATATACGATCAAACATCTCATTAAATGAAATCACACATCATGTACAAATTAAAACTGAAGTCCATTTCATAGGAATTATTCATAAAACTAACACAGCAACTTGAGCAATGCTTTCAACGCAACCCAAGCTACTTTTAATCCCGATATTCCTAAAGCATATAGATTGAGGGAAAGGTATAAATAACTCTGTTCAACACTACCAAGCCAATCAAGAACATTAAGAAGGAGAAATGATGCTGCGACCCATCATGCATTAACTGTGATCAGACGCAATGCTAAACTCGGTTGCCCTTAACTTTTTTGTTTCCATGAAGTGAGTTTATTCTCAAATACTGTCATTTTCTGAATCCTTAATGTTTCAAGTATGACATAACATTGACCGAATCTTATTTCCTTCCTGTATGTCGTTTATGAATTTCAAATTAAAGTTCCATCAGTATATTGGTTTCTTCTTCAATTACGCTACGATTACATGTTTGATACGGAAGGTCAACATACTTTTTGATATATTATTAGGAAACACAGGTGGACGAATGCATCCCGATCTAATACCTTAAATAAGCATATCCGTTGGGAGTTTTGTAAATACATATCAAAATTGGAATTTTAACAATTAGGTTCAAACAACATATCAAAATGAAAAAAAAGCAAGTGAGGAAAGAGACAACCTTATAGTTAAATTTCCAAAGACTCTTGTAAGAGAAGTTCTCATCCTGGATGAGAAACATGTATTTCTACTTTGTAATCACTTCTCCTAGAATGTACCCTCTTGGTAGTGTAAGTTCCTGTAAAAGAAACACTAGACCAACAACAATATCTAGTCCAGAAATAAATACATGGAGAGATCTAAAATAAAACATTGGCATTATAAGAACTAGATTCTCCAAGTAAACTTCCCAACCAATAAAATCAATTTGATCCCCTTTAGAAGGAATTGAACAAGTAGTCACATTTTTGAAAATTCTCTTGTGTTTACGATAGGGAAAATGCGGAATCCAACTTAGTTTTAGGGCACATTACATCACTTTTGCATTCACAAGAGGTGGAAAGTAAAACAGTGAAAGAAGAAAAAGAATTGATCAAGCTATCACCATCTAAAATTTCAAAATAAGTATTTTCATTTTCTATATCAGGTGGTAAATCACAAAAAAGAACTAAATGGAAAGATTCATTTTCATCCACAATTTTATCATTCAAAACTATTGAATCTCTCTTTATTAAAGGATCTAAAACAATAAAATTAAGCGGGATCAAAAGTTTGACAATTTTCAAGGCTTTTATCAAGTGTAGCATGTATATTGATGTTAGCATTAGAACTAGATGAAGAATCAAAGTCATGTGAATTATATCAAGCTTTTGAGAATATTTATTAGAAGGTGCTTTATCTCTACAAGTGCTATAAGATCCATCCAAGAATTGAGAGTTTGAGGTTCCATCATTCCCTAAAAAGGAATGCATAAGAGGATTAATATTGAACCTAAACTCAAAATCATCATTAAACCAATTCATTCAAACTGCAATTAATTAAGTTCCAATGAATTGTAAGTCCTAAAAAGTCTTATATATGGAAATAAATCCTAAAAATTGGAAGAAATCAAAGAAAACTCAAAAACTAACCTAATGAAAAATCTGAAAAAATTCCAGAAAATAAAGAAAAAATTGAAAAGTGGCCACAATGATGGAATTTGGCTAAAATCCACCACACCCAATAGAAAAGCTATTGTACTTGCTCAAAATGGCCCAATCCGTTTGGCAACCGAAGCTTGTAATTTTCTGGGCAAAAAATTTCAAAAGTTCCAGCAAGCTCAAATGGAGATGTGCAAGTGAATTTTAGCTAACTTCCAGCGAATGTGGAACGGTGTAACACCTAAAATTCAAGCCAAAAACTAGTGGAAAGTGCTCAAAATTGATGAATTCCGTGAGAGGATGTGTTTTGATGTAACTTTGGACAATGCAGCACAATTTCTAGCAAGAACAAATGAGCTCAGAAATGGCAATTCACACCAAATTCAAGCACAATTCACTGTATAAATGTATCAAGAAATCAGTCACGTACAGTATAAGCAAGCTGCAGCAAATATCAGAATAGAAGTCAATTAATTTCAGAATTTATGCTCACACTTCATGTTTTATTAGCCCAAATTTCGCCAATGAATCTCAACAAAATTAAATCGGGTCATGCATCAAAACAGAGCCAGAGGTGCTCTTAACAAGATAAAAAACAGCTTGTGTTAACTTCCAAGTATAATATGAATCAGACTTGGTGATGACATTTCAAACCAAAGATATTTCTCAAGAATGGATTTAGAAATTTGAGAAATAGTGGCAGCTCAGACTCGTGTGAATTCCAGATTTCAGTAACAAATTTCAAGCAGAACTTCAATGTGCAATATGAAGGAATTTCAAAACAGAAACATTCACGCAGAAATGGAAGCAGAACTTTGAATGGCAATGGCAGCAATCCAAATTCAAAAACTAATACAAGTGACAGCAGCAGTTTGGCAGATTGCTGTCAATAGAACAAGAAGGCATATCTGGTTCGAGTCAATATGGCATTGAAATCCTCTTGAACAAATAAACCTCAACAACACGCATACTATAACTTGTAAACAGCTGCTGATTTACTCAAATCAACTAGCTTAACAAATGAAACTTGCAAGCCCAATGATCAAACCAAGAGTAACAGCAAGCAAGTTAGAAATTTTAAATCAGATTCAATTCAACTTGCTGCACAGTAGCAGAAAAATGCACGAACCAGTGTTAACAAATATGTAAATCAGCTGCGAACAATGCTTGTACAATTACTTTAGCAATCCACAATATTTAATCACAAAGCCATCTCAAAGAGAATTTTGAACTCAAACCACTCAGCAATGGCACCAAGGAAAGTGTCAAGATTCAGCAAACACAAACACCAATGGTATGGTGTAATCAACGCAGCAATGACAGACCAAAGAAAGGGGGAGAAACTATTTATTTTGTTTTTTTTTTATGGTGCTAAAACTCCTATTCCAGCCAGCAAACACAAAATATTCAATACCAAACAGTAAACGACCACCAAATTACAGATTTAATCACATTTATATCCAAATCACTCACTGTCTAACAATTATAATGAGGTTCAGGTGCGGAATTAAGCAAAAACACACTTTAACAAAAGAGCAATTTAAAAATTTGACACCTAACTAACTAGATCCTAAACAAATGAAAAACAAATTCTTTGTGAGGCATTTCCAGAAAATTTTCTTTAAGCGAATGCAAGAAATATGGTATGGAGAACTAGTAGGCACAGGCCCAAAACTTAAACCTATACTAGACAAATCAATAATAAAGAAAAATCAAGATATTTGTTGGTATTTCTTTAAAAGTTTCTATGCAACATGCAAAATGCCATGAAAAACATGTAAAACTATCTAAAATGTAACCTAAAGGCTCAAAATACTAATCAATCAAAGATGGATACTTAGTAATTAGGGACCAATTACTTGGCTCCCCGACAATGGCGCCACTTGAAGGAGCGTGTCAGCTTATTCCTAGAGCCAGGAAAATGGGCCGAGTCCGTCGGGCCGACGCTTTTAGGCCCTGGCCCTTCAAGGGCCGAGCTTATAAATTGTAGCCTCAAAAGGAAGTCGGGCCTAAAAGGGCCGGCCCTGTAGGGCCTTGGGCTTAAAAGGGCCGGCCCTTTAAGCCCGTTTATTTTTTATTTATTTTTTTGCTTGGAAAGAAACCATGTTACATTTTTGAATTGCCTTATTGAATCTATATGTCACTCTGTCCTCATATTGTATAGAGTATGATTTTTGAGTATATTGTTTTGTCTAATTGAATCATATTGTGATTTTTGAGTATGATTTTTGAGTATATGGTTCTGCCTATTTAGAATAAAATCATATTATATACTGTTCTGCCTGATAGAGTATGGTTTTTGATGGAGGTTATGATTATTTGACTACTTGAACCTACTACTCAAAGTGAAACACAATCAAATGTCCTTGAAATTGATGATAGTGGTGAAAAAAGGTGAAAATAATAGTCGTCATACTCATGTTGTTTAGAGGTTAGAGTATTTAGCTTCTTGCCTTCTTATACTTTGGCCTTTGTGTGAGTTATTTATGGACATGATTTTACCTTTGATTATACATTAGTAACTGTGTTTGTTTGTTGCAAGAGACGTTTTATTTAAACCTTAATGTTGACAATATTTATATATTAAATTAGAACTTTAATCGTTGTTATTTACTAATTATATCTCTCTGAGGAAAATACGCAGAAAAAATAGTTAAATATTGTGAAAAGGACTTCCCGGCCCTGCGGGCCGACCCTGGCCCTGATGCTCTAGGGCCAGGCCTTGAAAAACTGCAATTTTCCTGACCCCGAGCCCTTTAGGGTCGGCCCTGTTAGGCCCTGGCCCGTCAACGGCCGGCCCTGATTCCCGGCTCTACTTACGCCTTAATAACTTCTTCAAAAATTAACTAAGGATTGCAATATAGGATGCAATCCCTGATAATCTTTTGAGGAGTATTTTATTAATTACCTAGAAACTAAGTGCAATGATTGACATAAAACAATTAAAAATTTTTTGAGGCTTTTATATAACAACTGGTTTGCAATTAAACTAAAATGCTCTTAAAACAAATATTTTTGGATTTTTGTAATGAAAATGGATTGAAATAGAAAATGGTTTTGAAAATATGATGAAAACCTTCTAGAACAATGAATTTTATCTATCCTTGTTTTAAAAGATAATGTGAGTGTACTAGTTTAATAAATTTGGCAAAAAGACCCTTTAAACTAGCTTGAGTTAGGTGAATTGTTCCTCCACACGGTACAAATTAATTTCTCTAACCGAAACCCAATGTAAACACTAGCAATTCAAATCAATGAAATACAATGACACAAATAACTAAGAGCACTTGCATTAGAATGACAATTATATATTCATAACGCCTTCAAGCAAGAGCTATACTAGGTCAATTACAAAAAATTGCTACTAATGAAGCACAAGTGTCAAATACATAACATTAAAATCCAAATAGACATATAATTTTAACAAATATACATGGAACCCAATACAAAACTTCAATCCAATATACTAATTAAACTCTAAGCCTAAAATTTAATCAATACAAAGGATTAAAGATAAAAATTAGATGGTAAAGCAAACCCCTGTAAAGCTCCAAGCTCGAGAATCAACTCATTACTGTTACTCTAGGAGAAGAGAACTTTAGCTGCTGCCAGACATCAACACAGCCCCTACACACATGCAAAGCTCCAACCATGGAAATCACTATTAAAATGAAAGATTAATGACGAAGAAAAAAAACTGATGAGAGACGGTGCTGATGGTGGATGGTGAACGATGTGGTGGTGAAGCATGGAGGAACAATTCCGGCGACAATGAGAACAGAGGACGCCGGTGATGGGGAAGACGGCGGTGGTTCCATTGGTCTCCCTCCTCTGCTTAAAGTTCTGGATTCTCAGCCTCTCAGGTTTTCAGCGTCGCTCGTCGTGACTCCTCCCAAGCTCCCCTCACTCGCGCGGCACTGATGCTGGTGGACAGGAATCACCGGCGAAGGTGGCTCGGCGGAGGAGGAAGGTCGGCGGTGAAGCTCCGGTTCTGTACCCCCTCTTCCTTTCTGAATTTCGCCGCTGCTTTGTTCTCTCTGTTTCGATGTGTTCTCTGAAGCTCGCTTGAGGTGGAGAAGGTCGGATGGTTGGTGATGGTGGACGACGGTCGCCAGCGACGAAGGAGTGTGGATGAAGGTCACAAAGATAGAAGAACGAAGAAGATGGTCTCTGGTTCGCAGAAGAGTTCGCGGGTGCGTCTCTGCCCAAGCTCGATGAAGCTCTCAGAAATCTGACCTAATTCTTTGGTGCAAAACGCTGCAGTTGCTATCAGGGACTAAACTGCAAAATTCAAAAGTTTATGGTGCAAACTATAATTTCGGTAATTTGAGCCCAAACTTCCATTTTTATATTTGATCCAATTTCTTCCCTCACCTACAATTAAAAACAATTAAACAATATCAAATATTCTTAAGAATCAATGATCAACAGTAATTATAATTTTTATGACAATTTTACCTTTTAAATTCTAATTCAACGTATCCACTTCCCCAAACAAACTTTCAGTTAGCCATTTCTGTTTGTACAAAATCCTGTACACCTTAGTTTGTCTATATTTTACTGTTAGTAGAAGTATGCTCTTTCCTTCAACATTCACATCTGTAATCGTTGACGGAAATAATTGCAGAAATTTCTCCACCATCTCTCTGTTACACCATTCTTGGCAGCAATCATTAGGGGTGTCTCAATTGTTCTTTTACCAGACACCGACTCTATCCACCAAAGCCATTCACAGTCCAAATCACAACATTAGTTTATACTTGCAAGATTTTTTTTTTTTTTGTCAGAAGAATATAGTCATAATATTTACCATAATATACACACACTCTTACGGTAAATATACGACTATCACTGCCAGAGTATATATATTAGGAACAATGAGTATAACAGATTTACAATATATGTATATTTATGTTATGGATAAGAATGGAATGAATGAATGAAAGTGTAGCAGCTGAGAGTGCTGAGTCTTGTACTCGTAGAGTCACAACATGTTCATAAGTAAGAAAAGTATACATGTGAGATTGGTCTAACCTTATATATGTGCATTCATTAAAAGGAACTAGAGGGTCCCCAGCTAGATATAATTTACTTATTAGTATTTCTTCTTTTGGTGAAGTTTATCGAAAAAATTATCTGAACATCATTGCAGGTGAAGAATGATTTATGATTTTTAAAATGTCAAATTCTACATAGGAAAGTTATAATAATAATGTTTTATAAACTAACATCTTAAAATTTTCATGAATCTTTTTTACCTTTATCCTCTTGCGTTGGCAAGGAAATTGAAAGATGCTCAGAGATGTTTCTAGATATTATTTGTGACACATCTTCATTGGTAGCATGCTGAAGAAGTTCATTCATTATTTGAAGTGACCATGTGTGTAATTTGACTATGTATCGGAGTCAAATACAAAATATAGTCAATTGATTTTTTTTATATAACTAACAAAAAATAATGCAATTTAATTAAATGCATAAACAAACACGCCACTCAAACTAATTTAAATCATAAGAATAACATATAGATATATATATATATCCAACAAGCAAGATAAAATCCAATCACACAAATTTAATTCACAAATTATCCATACAATAATCAAGTCTCCAACAAAATGAAATAAAATAAAAGCAACTCTCCTGTGTTGTACACAAGCACAAGTCGTCGATGCTAAGAAGCAAAGCAAATTGACATTCATTTAATCTTAGCTGCCACTTCTGTCAAGTTTGGTGAGGAAATGAGAGCAAGGAATCTGTGATGACAAAGGGCAAGAGCGTGTTTGTCGTGAGAGAAGAGAGAAAGCACAGCTGACACCGGAATATGGAAATATGCTGCCGGAAACAGGATTTAGCTTCGCCAGAAATTGTAAAAACTCGCCGGAAAACTGCAGGAGCTAGCTGGAAAGATCAAGGGAAGGACGAAACAATGATTTGAAAGGATTTCAAACTCTTCCAGGTGGCTTGAAAAAGCTCAGAAGAAAGAAGCATTCGCCGGTAAATTCAATGCTTTTGCCAGAATGGGGGCCGGAAAAACAGAGTAACAAGCCGAAAAGAGACGGGACTGAGCTTCTACAGCGGTGTAGGTGAATTACAAGCAATGGCAGACGTTGGTATCGTGCTGCATGAGGAGAGATGGTGTTAAGATGATGGTGACGGTGAAGCAAGGAGGTACGGTGCTCGAAAGTTGCAGAACTCGCCGGCGATGGAAGGGTGATGGTGGTTGAGGGTGGCGGACTGGCAGTGAGGAGGCTGGTGGTGATGAATCTCGAAGAAGACGATGGTGTAGTGTGGTGAGATGATGACGGAGATGAAAGTCCTCCCTCCCTTCTCGGTTCTGTCTAATGTTCTCTTCGGTATGAATCACAAGGACACTGCCGGAAGTTACAGAAACGTCGGAGGACGATGGAGATGATGGTGATGCTATGGTGAAGAGGGTAGTCTGCTTCTGAACTCTTCTGGCTCTCACCTAAACTCCGATCAATGGTAAGAAGAAGGAGAGGGTGGTGGTATCCTCTACATGTTGTGGTTTTTGGTGATATAAAAATGTTACAGAAATGAGAGAGAGCTGGAACGTTGCTCTTGATGAAGGAAATGGAAGAAGGTCGAACATATTCATGCCCAAAGTTTATCATGTCTTCTTCTTCTTTCCAACAACCCCACTACTAGCTGTAGTAGTAGGTGCTGTCCAACTGGGTCCTTCTTCACTCATAGCCAGCCGAAAGAAATATTGCTAGTTTCTCTTTTCATCATTGCTCACCCAAAGAAGAAAGCGTGCTCTGTGCTTTTTGACGAGGGATTACTTTGAAAAGTTTAAAACTTTTGAAGAAGGACTTAACTGTAAAGATTTAAAATTTCTGCAATGTACAATCATAATTTCTGAAACCGTGGGTAATTTCTTGTAATTTAACTTTGTCCATTTTCTTCATTGACATGAAAATTTCAGAAATGCTATGGATCTTTTCGGTAATTTGCCCGGTCCTATGAAATATTAATTCAACCTCCAAGAATTACCACTGTCTTCCTAAAACACCTGCAATGCAAGATTAAGCACAAGCACAAGGTATTATTAAAAGTTTAAGAGATCATCTGTATAAATATTTAATAATTTGTGACCAATTTACCCTTTAATTACAATTAATTTAATATAAATGTCTCTTATTAGAATGAGCGCTTAATCATACGATAATGTCCTGAAAAATACATTAAAAATTTTAATTTAATTATATTAAATTATGGTTATATCAGTGTGGTTCTCCTTCATTTTTAATATCTCAGAGCCATTTCCCTGAAAGTATTCAGGACCCATGCACAAGGCAATAGAGACAAAATTATTATTTCAAAACAAATCTAAAGTTACATAATAAACTGTGTTCATTTTACACCTTTTTCCCCACAACAATTTATTTTCAAATCTAGATTTAAATTCAACGAATCATGTAAAGAGAAAAACTAAAATATACTTCGGTGGGCCTCACGTGAGGTGCGACCCACTATTCGCGATCGTTTATCTTTCTTTGTTTATTTGTTCTCTTTAGTTTATTTAGAGAAAAACTTAGTCCTTAAAATTGTGTCTTTAGTCAAGTAACACATGGGAAATAAGAAAAAGTGAGGTAAAATAAAAGAAAAGCATAAATTACACGCACAAATGCATGCATGCATGCATGTACAATTTTAATTAGTAAGTTCATATTAAAATATTAAATACAATATAAAGAAAAATTAATCTGCAAGTCCTTATATTTTAATAATAGCTGATTTTTTTTTTTAAATGAAAAGTTCAGGAGAGTTGAGTCCTGAATATGTCCCAGTATTTTTTTGTATTTTTATTAAATCTTTATAGTTGCACCTGATTTTAATTAGGTCGTTATAATTTTTTACCATGTTTGTATAATTTTGCCTAATTTTCAACCAATTGAGAGTAGGTTCAAAATCGTAATAGATGGGGGCATTATCATCATCTTTAATTTAACATATACACACATGCACAAAAAAAAATTGAGTGAGGACACAAATATATATAGATGTCGGGCAAGGCTGGGAGAATGCAGCAGATATATATAGAGATAGATATATAGATGTACGCTCTTGCTTGACATGACTTACATGTTTCACTCTATGCACACTGCATTCTCTTCACAAACAACATAACTTACAATATATTGGACGGCCAAGGCCAAGGATTGATAGTTCAAGGAGGCCACTACTTTCGAAAGCTAAAGGCTTTGCTGCCAAGAGATGAAGTGGAGACAAGCCTTCCTTGTTGCGCTTCATCATCTATTTCAGTTGATCTTTATAAAGGTGAACTATTTCGATTGCCACATCTGTATTTAATTAGTAGTAGTTAATCATAAGTATATACTCTCTCCAGTCCTTAATATAAGATTCAATTGATTTTTTTAGAGAGATTAATGATGCTTAATAAGTTAAATAATCATAGTATATGTTGTATATCATTTAAATATATATTAGTTCAAAAGTCAGATAAATTAGTTTAGTATAAAAAAAAATATAAATATCAATATTTTAAAATATTTTATTTGGCTTCCTTAATCTTTAAAAAAAAAAAAAACAACTGGATCTTATATTAAGGATGGGAAGTAGTATTAACAATGTATATGAAAGAATGAATGTTAGTTTAGATTCACCAAAATGCCCTTCTGCAATTGCACAATGAAGAATGGTATCATCGTTGTCCCTTATACAGAGAGCAAAGTGACTTGGAGAAACTTGAGGATTTGCCACATACATATAATGAAGCCAAAGAAAGGCTTCTTTCCTACCATTGAGAGCCGCCAGGAAAAGAAGTGTCTCACCGGCGATGTTGCGTCTAGCAACTAAGGAGCGGTCTCCGCCACACATCTTCTTGCAAATTTCAACATTCCCCGTTATTGATGCTAAGTGCAGTGTTCTTTCTATCATGTTAAGCTGCAAGAACGATGTTCACATTCCCGCTCTCATCATCATGTCCGCCATTGCAACCACCACATTATTATGGGCGAAACTTTTCTCTTCAAGAACTAAGAAGTCCAAAAACGAGTTAAATATAAATAAGAAATATTACTTTTGAAGATAGTTCAAAGTTATGTTTTATACATGAAAATCGAACCAGACCAAAACAATAATTTCAAAAACAAAAAACGTGATAAAAAAAAAAGGAAGAAGATAATGATTCTGAAGTACCAAAAAAAAAAAAAAAGGTACCAAAGCCTTCGCTTAATCCAAATACAGGGAACCAGAGATGAGTTGAAAGACCAGGACAAGTACAGTTCCTATATATGCAAAACCTTATTAGACTGCAGGATACAAGTACAATTGTAATAATGACACTTTTTTATGATATTTATATATTTCATTTTAGTTAGAATAAATTCATCTTTTTTTTTTTTTTTAATTAAGTTATACGTGGGCATTGCATTAAAAAAAGATACTGTAGAATATCTAAATCGTCTCGTGAGCTGGATTTTTTAATAGTAGGACCATGCGCTCTTTGTGGCTGGTGTGAGCGTGTGACTTTTGCTACATTCAAAAGTTAAACGTGGGCATTGCCAACGTTCCTTCTTCATTGAATGCATGGTCCACGGACCACGGTCAATCGTCTTTTATTAGTTTACAGACACATGGTGTTTTATTTTTTTAGAGTACAAAGGCAAGCAAGGCTTAAAAGTAAATAGAGTGCTAGGGATCTAGCATCACAGAGTAGTCCTATAGTATGTCACCACATTCCATCACGAAAAGGTCATTGCATTCCACAGGTGCAGTGTCCATCGCCAAGAACTCCTGATTACTCAACTGAGCATTCCTCGCTAGATAGTTAGCGCACCGGATATTCTCTCTATGAGTATGAGCAATTACCAGGTCCCAATCCCTGTAAATTAAGGACCTAGTAGCTGAGATAACGTCGAACAATGGGTGATCTGTTCCACCGTCTATGAATAGTAATTGAATAGCCTGTAAGGAATCTGAGAAAAGCCTGATCCTTGTGAACCCCAACTGTTTGCATAAGTGTAGCCTGCTGTGGATTGCGTGTATTTCCGCAGCAACCGAGTTGTTATGCCTCAGCTTCTGTTGAAATCCACACAACCAGATGCCCTGATGGTCCCTAATAACCCCGCACTACTACAGAATTATGATATAACCACCCCAATAGACGTCCCAATTTTAAAATTGGGTGGTTAAAAAGGAAGGCGGTGGCATTTTCGTAATTATGTGTACATGGGAAAACTCTTAGACGTCCCAAATTTAAATTTGGGACGCCTAAAGTTGAGTTTAGACATCCCAAATTTTATTTGGGACGCCTAAAGATTCCCATTGGCGCCAAAAAAATAAATTAAAAAAATTTAACTTACTTTAGGCGTCCCAAATGGGTTTGGGACGCCTAAAGTATTGACTTTAGGCGTCCCAAATGGGATTTGGGACTCCTAAAGTCACACTTTAGGAGTCCCAAATTTTTTGGGACTCCTAAAGTGTGACTTTAGGAGTCCCAAATCCCATTTGGGAGGTCTAAAGTCTCTACTTTAGGCGTCCCAAATGGGATTTGGGACGCCTAAAGTAGAGACTTTAGACCTCCTAAATGGGATTTGGGACTCCTAAAGTCATGTCAGAAATTCTGACATGCGTGAGACTTTTTTTCCCTTTTCTTCATTCCCATGTCAGAAACCCATACTTCTTTTTCCATCTTTCCCATCCCCATGACTTCTCTTCCCTTTTTTCTGCATTTCCTTTTTTCTTTCATTCCCGTGACTTCGTCTTCCTCAATCTTCTTCCTCTCTTTCTTTTCTCCATTCCCTTTTCCTCCACCTCCTTCCATTCTCATAACACCTTCTTTGCTCTCACCCTCCGGCGTACACCTCCTCCACCTTTTTTGCCCGCTCCACCCTCCGGCGTACACCTCCCACTCTCTTTGTTGCTTTCAGCCTCCGGCATACATCTCCTCTCCACTGTGTATACACAACTCCTCCAACGTCTTCTCTCCACCTTGGAAGCACATAGACATTGTTGGCTGCCCTCTCCCCTGGTTTCATCAGGTTTGTTTTTTTTTTAAAATATAAATTTACATGAAGAATTAAGTTAAACTTGCAATATGAAATTATTATAACGCTTTCAATTTATTTACATGATTCTAGTTATTGGAGTGTTTTTCCCTTGATTGTTTTTTTTTTTGCCAGAATCATAAACTAGTTGTTAGTAGTTATGCAATACTAATAATGTTTTTGTTTTATACGTTTGGAGCTTGGAAATCGAGGAAAATACATATGTATATTTATTTTGATGAAATGAACAACAATTAGTTTGTAGTTGTGTGGTGACAAATATTTTAATACTTTCTAGTTGTTGTTATACATATATGATATTAGGTTGTATGAGTTGTTGTTATTATACATATATATATATAGTAAAAAGATTGCAGTGCTAGAAATCCTTACCATTTCGTAAGGGACATTTTTTGGTTTATGAATCCATCTTCAATTCTGTTTCTGCAATTTTAATTTGCTGGGTAATGAAGAATATAAATAATTATTTTAAAAAAAATAAAACTTTTTAATGTCCCAAATTAAGAATTTGGGAGGTCTAAAGTCCCCCAGTGGAGGACTTTAGGCGTCCCAAATTGAGATTTGGGACGCCTAAAGTCCTCCACGGGGGGACTTTAGACCTCCCAAATCGTCAATTTGGGACGTCTAAAGTCTTGACTTCAGACATCCCAACTTTTTTGGGACGTCTTTTCTTAAAACATACTACGCCCCCTACATAGACGTCCCTTAGTTTTTGGACGTTAAAAGTGCCAAAATAGGGACGTTAAAACCCCTTTTTGTAGTAGTGCCGCCACATGCTGCACGCCCTCTGCTATTTCTGGAACCATCTACATCAACTCGCACATAACCCGGGTCTGGAGGTTGCCAGTGGACGAACCCCCTTTTTGGCGCTATGAATAACTGATGATGGAAGCTTCCGTTTTGCACGTCCTCGAAGAGATGATATGAGCATTTGTGAACTATCTGTTTTGGATTATCAGCTTTCCCTTCCATCGCCCACCTGCATCGATTCTTCCACAAGAGCCAGCATATGGTACTGAACACCCTTTGCCATGGCCACCTAGCCATCTTCCTATTCCCTGGGGAATTTTGCATATTCCATCTGAGCCATTCCTGCAAATTGCCAGAAAAGACCATACTCTCTTGGCTTGCTCACAGTCTCTCAGCAGGTGAAGGATACTCTCTTCACTCTCACACTCAAAGGGACAAGTGTTTAGGGTGTTTGGATTGTGTTTCGGTCTCATCTGATTCGTAGGAAGCCTTTCATGGAAAACTTGCCACATGAAAAATTTGACTCTTTCAGGACTATTTCCTTGCCATAAATGATGCCAGCTAGAATGACGTGTGGGGTCAGGGTTGTAATGCAATCTGTCATAAGCTGACTTCACACTGAAGTTGCCGTCTGAAGCCGATCTCCAGCATACAATATCCTCCTCTGTACCTGTAGGAGGGGAAACCAACATAATATTCTCCACAACCCAATGAGGGAGGAAAAGCTCCCATCTTGTTCTGTCCCATTCGCCTTCATGAGTTACGAATGAACTGACACTGGCCTCCATGTCAACCAGTTCTTCATTATTCACAATATAATCAATCAGTGGTATGTCCAACGGAGCCCAATAGTCTAACCATGCTTGGGTGGATCTCCCACTTTTTAAAAGTCTACCAAGCCCCTGGATGAACCCATCCCAAACTGTAACTATTCCATTCCACACGGCTGATTGATTCCGTCTTCTTCGCACTTGAGGAATCGTAGAATTCCCGCATGAGTATTTAAGACAAAGGCATTTCACCCATAGGGCCTCAGGCTTCTTGATCATACCCCAGCATAGCTTCATGAGAAAGGCTTTATTCTGGCATTGAAGGTCTTTAATCCCCAAACCACCCTCTGTCTTTGCTTTCTTTAAAACGTCCCAAGCAATCAGATGGAGTTTCTTGGAATCATCCTGCTGGTTCCAAAAGAAATCTCTGCTTAATTTCTCAATGATTGATAGAACCCCCTTAGGGATCAGAGTTGATTGCATCTGGTACTGCGGAATAGCAGATAACACCGACTTGATAAGGACTGTTCTCCCTGCCATACTCAGATATCTCCCTTTCCAGTTTGCCAGCTTTGATCTGACCTTGTGGATTAAAGGAGCAAAAGTTACCTTAACCAATCTCTTGTGGAGGAGCGGGACTCCTAAGTATTTTCCCAGGTCAGCTGCCAACCCAATCCCCACCCTTTGGCTCATCTCATATGCCCTATTAAAATGGACATTTCTAGATATGAACATTTTTTATTTTTGCAAGTTGATCTTATGTCCAGACACCCTACAAAATAGTTCCATAACATTCTTTATCTCCTCCATTTGTTGAGATGTGGCCTCTCCAAATAGTATAAGATCATCTGCAAAGAATAAATGAGAAATGTGCGGTCCAGCTGCGGACAGACTCAAGGGTTTCCAATTCCCCAACTGAACTTCAAGGTGGATTAGTTGCTCTAAAAGCTCCATACATAGAACAAATAGATATGGGCTCAACGGGTCACCCTGTCTCACCCCTTTCGTAGGTTTGAAACTCCCCGAAGCCACTCCATTCCAAACAATGCTCAAAGTAGAAGTTGAGACACATTGCATGATCAGATAGACAAAATCATCCCTTAATCCTAAGCTACGGAGAGTAAATTCTAGAAAGCGCCAATCAAGTCTATCAAAAGCCTTCTCCATATCAATCTTCACTGCCACAAAACCCTTTTTTCCTCTCTTATTTCTCATGGAGTGAATTGCTTCCTGAGCCACGATCACATTATCCACACCCTGCCTGCCAGAGATGAAACTGCACTGATTCTCAGCCACAAGATAATTCATAACCTTTTTCAGCCTGTTAGCGATCACCTTACTCACAATTTTGAAACTCACATTACATAAGGATATATGCCTGAAATCCCTCAAGGATGTAGGAACGTCAATCTTGGGAATCAGAATTATGTTGGTCTGGTTGATAACTTGAGCTTCCTCAGGATTTTCAAAGATCCTGGTCACCAAATCGCATATCTTATTTCCAATCAGATTCCATTGAGATTGGAAGAAGTGTGGGTTAAGGCCATCAGGTCCTGGGGCTTTGAAAGCACCCATTGCAAAAGCGGCATTTTTTATTTCAATAGGGGAAACATGACGATGAAGACCATCCAGCTGGTCTGATCCCAATATTGGAAAGCTAGCAGACCAAGGAGAGAAAGGCGTTGATAAGTTCTCAGCCGTGTATAGCTTCTTAATGTAATCAGTAGCCATGTTTCTCAGGAGCCCTTCCTCTGAAATCCAAGTGCCCTCCTCTGAAGAGCTTCAAATTTTTTTCTCTTCCTTCTGACTGATGCACAGACATGGAAAAATCTAGTGTTTCTGTCGCCCCCACTTATCCACTTGCACCTTGACTTCTGGAACTAAATAAGCTCTTCTTGCAAAGCAAACTTGTGGTACAAACCCCAAAGATGATATTCCAATCTAAAAAGCCCATTTTGGTTTCCATTTGTACGCCTGGCCCAGTCAATACCTTCGAGTCTTCGGATGATCTCTCTCTTCTTTTTTGCCACATTACCCACCACTTTGTCATTCCACTTAGTTGCCTCAGTCACAAATCCCTGACGACCATGCAACCAATCCTTTCCTTCCCAAGCAGATTTTAGAATCTCATTGAAGCCCTCTTCCATACACCAAGCCGCTTGATAAAGAAATCTCTTCTCACTGCTTCTGTTTAATCCCTGAGGTCTATCCGCAACAACAATCACACGGTGATCAGACTTGAACCTTAGGTTGTGGTGGGCTAGAGCATGCGGGTTTTTTAATTCCCAATCGAAATTGCTGAAGGCCCAGTCCAACCTCTCCTTTACCCCTTCCTTCTCCCAAGTAAAGCGGTCCCCCACAATAGGAACAACATTCAGATTACAAACATCAATGCAGCTACGAAAATCAGGCATAGACCGAGGAACGGGAGGGGCTCCTCCAACTTTATCACTTACTTCAAGAAAAGAATTAAAATCACCAAGGATAAGCCAAGGGATGGGATCGTTACTACTGATAGCATGCAAGGAAGACCTTAAATCTCTTCTCTTTAAGACGCTGGTATCCCCATAAACAAAAGTCACCAGGGATGTTTCCTGACTCTCCTTAGCTGTAATATTGCAGTGAAGAAGTTGAGTGCTTGATGAAACGTAATCAACCTGAACCTCACCACTATTCCATAACACCCAAATACCTCCGGCATACCCGGTAGCTTCAACTCTCAACCAATCTGAAAAACCCAGACTCCTCACGACTTTATCTGCCCTATTACCACTGACTCTCGGTTTCGATAAACCCATGACATTAATACCATATTTTTTAACCATATCTTTAAAAATACATGGGAACGCTCTACCGCCCGCCCCACGACAAT